>BSBN01001303.1:1308343-2616687 GCA_027924645.1 Cunninghamia lanceolata | reverse complement strand
GAGAGAGAGAGAGAGAGTTGCTGCTCTGCCGCCAAGGGTTGAAGACCTCTGTGTATTCTGGACTAACTGAGAGGGGGTTTTTTGTGGCTTCTTCAGGTAAGGAAACTCCATTTGTTGTTGTTCCTGTAACATATCATTCCTTTTCTTATATGAGGTTCCAGCTACTCTGTGCTAGGGTTTTGAGAAAACCCAACCTTTGTCCATGGCTTCTTGACAGTGATTCACTCCATCGAGATAGTAGTATCCAACATATCAAGTTGCCTTATGCACTATTACTACCTCATTTATTCTCCACTGTCATTGTGATACATTATTATATGATTTTATTACATTTAAATACAAGGAAAACCTTTATCTTGGGTTTTGTGAAGAACTGATGCTCTTTTGCTTCTAAACTGTATATTTCATTTTGCATATGCAAACCCTCATCTTGAGGTCTATGACATTCCTGTATGTATGAAGAAACTGAGAAATAGCAGTTGTGAAAGGTGACATCCTCTTGTTATCAAACCTAGCTAGGGTTTCTGAGAAAACCCACCTTTAACTATGTATTTTGCTTTGTTCTTATCATGGTTTCTGTGTAGTTTTCCTCAAAAGTTTGAAATGTGCGGCTCTTCTGTGAGGGTTCTTTTTTCTTGAAAACTCCTTCGTGAAACTGTTACTGTTGTTCTAAAGTTTTGGTAAACTTCTTTTCCTTTACATATATTGCTACTTCTATGAAAGAAAATAATGATTTACTTGTAGAAACTCTGTTAAGGCTTTGGTTGTGGCATGAAACCCATGAGGCTCTTTTGTTGGGACAAACTATGGGAGGCTTCTTTATTCCATTTTGGTTTCTAGAGTTTGAGATTATTTTCAAAGTTAGATCAGGCCTACACTTCTTGAAGATCTTCTTTCATTGCTGATACACTTATGGTTGTTAGTCACTATGTCCTCTCAATCCTTTAAAGCTATTATTTTATTGCTGATCACCACAAGCTTGCCAAACTTGTCTTTGGACTATTATTATACTGCTGCTCTGTGCAAGTTCACTGGCATTGCTTGACTATCCATAATACATTAAGTGTTGAGGGTCCTTATGAATGAAATGGCATGGTTACTGTATCCTTTCATTTCTGTAATGATATCATGGCATGGCATGAATCATAATTTTGCTAACTGAGAAATATATAAATGGCCTCGATCTTCATCATTTGACTGTAGCCTTTGATTATTGGCGACTGTGTCTATTTATACCTTGAAACATCAATGAAAAGTAATGACTTTCACTGCTTCTCACCTGGATTACGATATCCCCTACTGCCACTGTAACACTGTGTCCTCTCTTTGGGCTGCCATCCTTCATACACTGCCCCCTTGAGTTGACTGCTCCTAAACCTTGACTGTTAGGTTTTCAATACTATCCTTCTACCTCTTACAGACTGTCTACATGCATGTTTCTTTTCTTTGTCCCTGAGTCCTGCATACCCATGTTGTCATGAAATGACTGCATCACTGTCATTGTTTTCTGTAATGCCTCTCTCTCCTTCTGGTATGAACTATGGTTGCCCTTTTGAGAACTTGTTGCCCACTGTCTATTGGTATTTGCCAAGGCTATTGGTAGATCTTTCATGGCTGATGCTCAAGGTAAAGCTCTGCCCAACCTACTCACATGTCTGCCTTCACATGATGTATGTCTTCAAAGACCTTATGCACCTGTATATATCCTTAGATCTTCAAAGCTACTTTGTTTCAAATCTCTGTCATGGCTTTGCTACTCTTCCAGGCCCTTGGTTGCCCTTATATTCACTAGTTGTTCCTTATAACTATGCATGCTTTGACTATTCCCTGGGAGTCTCTTGTCTCACTGTACTTGATCTTGACTATTCACATGCAAGGTTCTGTACCTTTGGCATTTAGTTATAGGACTGTACCTTTTATTATTCTTCAGTCACAGTGCATTCTTGGAATCATATCATTCTTGCTACTGTCTTTTATGCCACTTCCTCTCATAGATTCACTGTCATTTTCTTTTCACATAGGACTATGAAATCACTTTCCATGACTATGAAGGCACTTTTCATGATTGTGTCCATCTAAATGACAATTCTTTGTCTTCTTTCTATAACTGTCCTTTTTCATTTATTTTCTTGAAGTCTACCCTTTTCATTTGATGCCCCTAACTGGTTGTTGTCCTCTCTTCAACAACATTTCAACTGCATTGAAGGCCTTGACATACCTTATAGTTGAGTGTAATAATGCATGGTCCAAATGTGAGATGCTCCTTGACTGGTTGCTAAGGAATGCCCCATTGTGAGGAGCTTCATTGGTACCTTTGATACTTGTGAAAGGAGGAGCTTCAACAATAGTTTTTAGAATATTTTCTCTTTTAGATCTTGAAGCAATACCTTAGGATCAGTGACCACATTGTATATTTTCCTTTAAAATTGATGCCTTTTCCTTTAGAGTATTACTGTGAAGAGATTGCTCAACTTTTCCTCTACTAACTTCACAAAAGTTTAATGCTACCTGGAGTCAGCAAGCAAATATTCTCATAAGAATCAAAAGTACCAATGGAGCTCCTTACAAGGGCCATCTTTACTATGGACTACTTCTTATATGTGTTGTTGTACTTTGACATGCATGTTGACTATCCTATTCATTTTGACAACAAATTATTATTGTCCTTTGACTGTCTGGACAACAATGATGCAAAGTGCTCAGTACCAAATTATTTGTTGTCCTTTGATAGCTGTCATGATCATGTACCCTCTTACCAGCTCTTCATTTTCAGTGACTTGTTCTTGATCTCAGCTAAAGACTTGATCAGTCCTAAGAGATTGTCCCTCCAGGCTGCTACTATGAAAGGGCTTATCCTAGTGACTGGCATTTGATGACAATCCTATTTTGCTTAATATGTAGCTTCTGTCTTTCCACCTGTTCTTGACTATGATATGAACAAAAGGCTGTTGATATTTGATGAAATCAACTATTCCTCTCAACTACTAAGAGGAGGATAGCATGTTGGGCTCAACCCTTATGGGAGCCACATTTTCTCACATACTATAATTTTGATATGTTATCATGCATGTATCTTGCAATTGCACTTGACCTATACCTGCACAGTCAACAAATATGTTAGATAAAAACATAGAGGCCGAAGCCTCTCTCTTGATTTGTATGATCTGATGCTTTTCTATTCTGATTCATCTCATGAATTGGTATATGCATCTGATGTCTGCTCATCTCCTTCATTTGTTCATTCCATTTTGCTGATCAGATATAGAATAGCAAGTACTATTGACTTGATGTATATAGGATCAAGGATTGTACCCCGAGCTCTAACATTAGTTTTCCTCTCCCCTTGTAGGTTTTCTCCTGAGCTGCACTTGGGCAACTCGAGATGCTGGTGCAACTTCCAACAATGGGATTCATCATTCATCCATGCAAATGACAGGTCCCATCCTTATTTCTATATATCTTCTTTTCAAGTTTTGTACTTGCTCTTTTATCTCTTATTGGATACAGTTACTCCCACGGCTTGTGTGGGACTATATAAACATTTCTCTTTTAAATTTATCAGTTGTTTCATCTCATGTAATGACTTATGTGTAACTCTATTTATGAATCAATACATAGCATGAACAGAATGTTATTTGAAACATATGTTTATAATCATAAAGAATTGACAAGTATAAGTACCTTTTTCTGCATTGCATTGAATTGTACTGAATGAACTGCAATAACACATTTGAAAACATGAACTACAATGACTAGTTTAGTTTCAATCACTTGTCATCCTTTGAATGTCTCCTGCCTTGCTAAGGCATTTTCATTATCTGGATTTTGTAACAGCTCAATTTGAGTTGTTACATGATCTTGCTAACATGATCATGAAACAATTCTTTGCCAAGACAATAGATGTTAACTGGATGGACCCATGTATTCAAGTTTTTTCTTACCCCTTTTGATAACTGCCATCATAGCCTAACCTAATAGGGTTGCAAGCACAATTTGGTACCAGTAACAAAGGTTTTTTTCCTATCCATGCCTCCATAGGGTGTTATTAACAAGACTTGATGTAGAAGACCTATTAATTAGATAACAAGCCATATCAACTTTTTTTGCTAAAACTTATGTTCTGGTTTGGCTCCACTAAGCATACTTCTATCTTATCCAATAAAATCCTATAATTTTTTCTATAACTCCATTCTATTTAGGGGCATATGGAGTTTTTTTTTTATGTCTTTCAATCTCATGCTCTTTATATAATATATCCAAATTTTTGGAACAAAACTCACTACCATTTTCAATCCTCAAAACCTTAATCTTCTTACCAGTCTAATTTTCCAAAAGAGCCTTAAACTCCTTAAATTGAAGAAAGACTTCATATTTACTCTTGAAGAAATACACCCATGTCTAGAATAATTCTATAAAAGATACATAGTACAAATACTTAGAAATCAAAGGAACATTAACATGACCAAATACATTTGAATGAATTAAATCCAACACCCCAAATGATTTCTAAGAACTGGAATAAAATTGAATGCAGTTTGTTTTCCATATACATAATGTTCACATAAATCTCAAAAGTGCGATCATTCATCCTTCAACAAGACTTTTTATTTTTAGAGTGCTTAGACCCTTCTATATATATGACCCATTCTCTACTACCATAGCATTGTTTTCTTTGTAGGTAACTTGTTCTCTGAAGTAAGAGCTCACTTAGGTACCTAAAAAGTATATCCATCAAAAGTATACACATCACTCTCTTTGTTGTTGGTTCTGATGGTGAAAGTGTGCATGCATCTAGCTAAAACAAAGTGCCCACATGGACACTCTTAGCAAGCACCATAGCTCCTTGCACCATCTTAAACCCTCCACTAGAGAAAATAACCTACACACCTATATTATTGAGTTTGTTGACTAATAACAAGTTTTGTGTCAAACTAGGGATATGCAAACATACCATCGATCCCCTTCACTATTGTGAACATCAATATAAAATAATGGAAATAATCCAATAATAGAAGAGATATCTCACAACTCAATAATAGAAATACTCAAATGTATTAAAAAAAAATCAAACCATTGAGGTAGGGCAACACCATATAATGCTCCTTATTGGAAGGAAGCCACTCCACACTATATCTCAATTAAGATCCAAACACATACAATATTCTTGACATCCTCATATGAGTCTCCTGTCTTTATTATATATTACTCAACAACCTACCACTATCACTTACCCCATACATGTGGGATAAATACTTTATTCTAATTAACTAATGAGATGAATTACAAATCATATGCACCCCAATACATTATTTAATACTACCTAATACACTATAATACCATACCCATAGGTACATTACATTCCATCCCCCTTAGACATGTTTCACCCTCGAAACATGAAAGAAGCCAAAAAATAAAACTATTACAATCATTATAAATATGATGCCATGTCCACTCCTCTAACCAGCCATATGAAATCTTTATTGCGGGTTGTGCTTGATGGTACCTAGATTCCATCCTTGATTCATATATGTTTTGCTTCATACACCACAATGATAGTTCTCCTATTTGGCTCTGAGTAGTCATTACTTCTATGGTTCAAATGGTGCCTGTAATTGCTCTTTTGGTTCCATATATATCAATAGTGCATGTTGATTCCATGTAGTACCATGTCTCCATGATGGTTTCCTCCATGATTCTCACCTCTCACAATGCTATGGATGCTTATATTTTACACCTCTTGCTATCTTTGAACCTTATTTGATTGTTCACCCTTTTGTGTCACTTGTTTTTTTAGCTCATGATGGAAAACAATCATTTAATATTTTTTCTTTACCTCTTGATCCTCTTATTTTTCATGTGATTCTTCAATGCAATCTTCAGTAGATTCATGAACTTGCTTTACCTTAACATTGCTTTGGTCTCCATTATGTGTAATATCCCGCAATATGATTTTTTCTTTCTATACCAAAGATTTATAAATTTCTTTTGCAAATTCATGTTAATTGTTCACAAATATTCTACCCAAGGATATTAAACAACAATATCTAATCCATCCATATCGAAACCATAAAAATTTGAATGCAAAACATATTTATCCATAGAGAGTTTCAAATCTTAAAAAAATTGAATATACTTGCCCTCTATTTGACTATCCTTGATTTGCTTTGGTTGTACTTGTAGTTGCTTGACTAAGTCCATACTAATGAAATTATACCTATCGACAGGGTTTATAAAAACAACCCTTACCTTTTGAATGCATACATGAAATTAAAAAAATGAATCTTCCTTTCTTGGAGCTACAGTGCATGTACATGTATCCTTCATTTTCTCTTCATTTCCTTATCCTTCACCTTTGCCTTCTCTTTCTTCTTTATCTCCTCCATCCTTAATTTGTGCTTTCTCATCTTTATTAATTATTATTTCTTTCGGTACCCATCTATCTAAAAAAACTTGATCCAATTGATCAAGAGAATAAATGCCTTTATACAATGGATTATACTATATTAGAGCTTCATCTTTTAATTGGTAATGAAAACATTCTTTCCATAGTAGTTTTTTACCACAAGTTCTTTTAAATAAGAGCCACCATTCTAACACATCACCACTTCCAATAAACGCAGGAAACTCCATTGAGATTGGGTTTTTATATAAATATTTTTTCTAGAAGTCTTCTTTTCTACCACATATTTGAGAAGAAAATATTGTAGAAAAGTAGACTTAAATATTTCTATTCACTTAGAAAAACTAGAATGTGATTTCCTCACCCAAATTGCAAGATATGATTTTTTTTCCAAGAGTTGTATGTAATATTTTTTTAAAATTAGAATCTCAAGGTCAACTTCATATTGCCACATCTCCCTTGATATCGATCTAAATATTTAATGTGACCGCGTTTTAGAAAGTTTTCAAAGTCCTCTTTCTAATGAATCCATAATCGCCTTTTTTGAAAACCTATGTGAGTCACACAACACTTTGCAAGAAATTCAGCCCTAAATAGAAAAAAAAGCAACAAAAAAACTCTTCCCACTTTTCTTTGGAAAGAGCTTTGATACCAAATGTTATGAACCTGAATAAAAAATAATAGAAATAACACAATAATAAAAGAGAGATCTCACAACTCAATAATAGATCAAACGCTTAAGTTAGGGCAACATTATATAATGTTCCTTATTGAAAGGAAACCACTCCACATTATATCTCAATATAAGATCCAAACACATACAATATTTTTAACATCCTCATATGAGTCTCGTCTTTATTATATACTATACCTCTACCACTTACCCATACATGTGGAATAAATATTTTATTCTAATTAATTAGTGGGATAGCTTACAAAACATAGGCACCCCAATGCATTTTTTATTACCTCCTAATACATTATAATACCATACCCCTAGGTACATTACATTTACTCGTCCATCAAGAATCAAAACAATCAACTATGCTCAAATGAGAGTCATCACTCAAATACACCTTTCCATCATCATATTCTTCATATTTTAAAAACCACCCCAATTAGAAGTCATATGTAAAGAAGCCTACAGTCTATCAACCACACCTTAATTAATCAAATATCTTTTAATATTTAAAATAATTAATTTAATATATATTTTTCACATTGTTAAATTTTATTTTTTAATTATTTTAAATTATTATTTGTATTTATGATGATCATACTCAAAACTATTTATTCAAGTCAAATCTTCTACTCAATAAATATTTAATGAAGTCAAATCTTCTACTCAATTAATATTTGACGTTATGAGATGGAATATTTTAAAATAATTTAAATTTTAGAAAATTAATTTTTGGTTTAAGTTTTTTATTGCACCATGTTACATTCTTTCACTTATTAATATTTTAACTTCATAAAATTAAGAAAAAATGAACATGTATCAACTTTAAAATAAATTGAATAATTTAATTTAATTCTTATTGACTTTTCGTATTTTTCATTTTTTGCGTTTTTTAGTGATAAATTTTAGGTTACAAAGCACCATAAATGATGCACAAGCTACAGCAATTTAATTAAAGTTACTTAAAGTTGATAATGTGCAATCTTTATGCTTGATACTGAAGCTAATGATGATGATAACTGTGAAAAGCGAGCCATTTGCATGTGACAATCGATAGTCTCTCTTTATAACTTATTCTTAATAATATTTCATAAAACCATTAAGTATTCTTTTAATGATGGTAAGTGTTTTCGATGGGTAGAGCTTGAATTTACCTTGTAATGCACATAAGGAACACGATCCTATTTATTTTTATTATACTAATAATCCCACAAATATGCCCTTCAATGCGTCACCCAAAGAATTTTGGGGGCTGGCCTCGTTAAAAGTTACAATATTAAAAAAAAGATTATGAAGTCTTTAAAGAGGATTTTAGTGAAGGACTTGCATGAGTTTTGGTAGGGTTTCGCTCTTAGTTTTGTGTTGTTTAGTTTTCTGATGTCATATTGCGTCTTTCTGTAGGAATTTTCATTATTCTTCTACATTTATTGTGGGGGATTTTAAATTGCCACGCCTAAGGGCTTCCCCTTAGTCTTCTTAATGGCCTCAAACTTTATCAACCCGATAATTATGTTGGTGTTGATCGTTTGATGGCTCTCGAGGATGGCTCCACCAAACAAGCGACATAGGAAGTTTGTTCCTAAGGTGTTCCACGAGGTATGATCACTAAGTCCCCTTCAAATGTGTTGTCCATCTTGGAGTTTGATAGTGCATGTAAATGGCTAGAACATTTTACTTTAATAGGCTATTTTGTTGGCAGGCTTTCCCTTGAAAGCATGCTTAGAGATTGGGCCAACAAGGCTTGGGCCCTACATGGGGTCCACCTTGATGTCGTCCAAAACCTCGCTAAGGGCTTTTTCTTGTTTAGCTTCGCTGAAGCTAGCCATGTGGAGGCCATCCTTAAACATGGCCCATGGTTTGTTGGTGCTTCCCTTTTGGTTTTCCAACTCTAGACTCAAGACTGTTGTCTCTAATGAAAAGGCTCTTTGTGTCCCTGTTTGGGTGGAATTATCAAGTTTTCCTTTGTTGTGTTGACATTTCTTGACCACTATTGTTGGCTCACTTGGTAAAGTTGTTTGTGTCGAGCTAGACTGGTTCTTCTCGACTCATCCCCAAAAATGAGTATGTGTCGAGGTTGACCTCTCTAGAGATTTAAAAGAAATCATGGGTATTCAAATTGGTCAAATGTGTCTTACCTAGGGTGTCCTTTATCTTAATCTACCAAACACTTGCTTCAGGGGTCAATCCTTTGATCACAAGATTAAAAATTGTCCCTTGGTGTCCCCATGCAACAAGCCTACATCTCAATGATCGAAGGCTTCCCTTCCTAAAAAGGATGAAGAGTGGACCATCGTAGGGAACTGTAAAAATACTCAAAACCCTAGCAATAGTGGAGCTCATGCTAAGACTCTATGTAACATTGGAAATCAAACTATCAAACAACCATCTAACGTAGTTTCAAACCCTTTTGACAATGGAAAAGAGATAGTGGCCTCTAATGGAGAGTTGTCTCGTTGGCCTAAATTTACCAAAACACCTCAATCAATGTCAGTCTTATCTTCTCAACCAGAGAATTTTGTTTGTTCTCCTCCCTCCTCCCTCCTCCCCCCTCATAGTGGCTTAGTGATGCTCTCACTGTTCACTTGGGCACTTGGAAGAGGAAGAATATATTTTAGAGAAAAGAATGGTAAGCCTTCCCAACATTCAATTGTGCAGTTTTTCTCGAGATATTTTTTGCAGAATCACTATGCCACTCTTGATGAGTTGGATAGTGATGATATGACTCTTGACTCCCACCAATGAATTTTCTTTCTTGGAATGTTCGAGGTCTTATAGACCTCCCCAAGAAGTATTATGTGAGAGACACTCAACAAAGATTTTTAGATCTAGATGTTCTTTATTTCTAAGAAGTTAAGATTACTAGTTTTTTGCTTTCTACTACTTGTGTTATTTGACTAGCCAATGTATTTTTGTGTAGCAATCACAATGCGTGTCGTGGAGTAGTCATTTTTCTCTCCTCTAAGTTGCATCCACATTTAGTTGGCCATGGATGCGACCCCACTAACAGAACATTATGGGCCCTTTTCAACATTGACAATCATTCTTTTGGAGTTATTAATGTTTATGCCTCCAATAATGTTGTTGAGCGATCTTCCCTCTAGTGTTGGATTGTTGATTCAATGTCTACTGCCACTTGGGTTCTATGTGAATACTTTAATATGGTAGAGATGGTGTGTGATAAGGATGTCACTCGTCCCATGCACTAGATAGCTAGCAAAAGAGAAGCTTGGTATTTCATGCACAATAAATTTGGACTCTTTGATCCCAATATGGGGCACTACCATACTCATCCCCATTAGTATATGTGGAGCAATTTTTGGGTTGGGTTTGACAAAGTGTACAAATGGCTTGATCGTGCTATGCTTTCAACATAGTCCTTTTTTCCATTTACTAGCTATTTCTCCCTTCTAATGGAGCCTTTGCCAGATGTTGTCCTTTCTGACCACTCTCCCATTCAGTTTTGCATTGAATGGCAACTTGCTAAACCCAAGGCCAACAAGACTCAATTTTTTCTTGACACTTCCTTATTGAATCATCAGCCCACATTGGCCCACATCCAACATGTTTAGAACCTTGATCCTCAGCCCACTCAATAGATAGGTTGGATTGGAGTAGTGCTATCAAATGCACCTCCTACGTCTTACAAATCTATGGCCGCCACTTGGAACAATTTTGCTTCTAGTCATACGAGGCCACCACTTCAAAGCTATACCCAAGCCACCACCACATTAGAAGCCAATCCCTTTGCTCCAGATTTGCAATTATGGGTGGCCAAACTTCATCAACAGAAGCAAATTGCTGACAGTCATACAACCAAAGGTGCCCAAATCAAAGCTCATTTGCACTGGCTCAAAGTGGGAGATAGAGCCTCTAAATATTTTTTCTAGGCTCTTCATGCTTACCACACTTTCTAAGCCATTAAACAAATCAAATATTACCACCATCTCTTAATTGAACTTCCTGATATCCTTCAGGATTTTATTCGTTATATGAGCAGGTTTTCAAAGCTCAAGAGAATTCTCCTGAACATGAATAGGCCTTGCAAGATTGCCTCAGGGTTGTCCCTTGGCTTTCTTCTCCTCAATGAGCCTTTTGTGATCAATTACTCTCCATTGCTGATCTTTGAGAAGCTGTATTTTCCATGGCCAATGATAAAGCTCCTAGTTGTGATGGTTTCCCTTGTGAGTTATATAAGGCTATCTAGGACTTGGTTGGAGAGGATCTTCATAAAGTTTATCGTGAAGTATTTTGTTCTAATTCCTTAGGAGAAATTATAAAGAAAGGAAATATTAAGTTCATACCCAAGTCCAGAGATCCTAAGGACATCTACAACTGGTAGTCGATTACTCTACTTAATGTTTCCTACAAGATCATATCCAAGGATCTTGCTTTAAAGTTGTGCCATCTTCTTCCTCAAATTGTGTGTCCCAAGAAAATTGGTTTCATTAAGTCCAGGTATACTTTGGATAATATTATTGCAGTTTGGGAAGGAATTGAGTGGGCTAGACATTCGCAACAACAAGTTTTGTTCATCAAAATTGACTTTGCCAAAGCCTATGACCGCATTGAGTTGCCTTGTATCCTTACAATGCTTCAATCTTTAGGATTTGGGCCCTGCTTTGTGTAATTGGTTTGAATTATTTTTCTAGATTTCTCCACTTGCTTCACTATTAATGGTCATAATCTAATGATTTTGGTCTTTTTAGGTCTATGTGTCAAGGATGTTCTTTAGCCCCTACTCTTTATGTGTGTCATTGAAGGTTTTTGTTATCTTTTGACCAATTCTATAGCCTAGACACTTGTCAAAGGCATTTATTTGCCCAATTCCTTAGCTCAATTAGTGAATGGGCATTTTGCTAATGACTCTTTTCTTACTCTCCTGGATGAAGAAGGAAAAATCAAACAAGGTTTGCATTGTCTAGATATTTTATATAATGCATTAGGTTCCAGCATTCAATGGCAAACAACTTAGTGTTATAGGCAATCCTTTTCACCTAAACCTCCCTGGTTAGACACTTTTGGGTGGAAATGGATTAAGCATGAAGAAATTCTTAGATTCTTAGGTATTCATTTTTCTTTTCAAAGCTCCCCATCCTTCTTATGAGAGGTTATCTCCAGAATTGAGAAGAAGTTGGCTTATTGGATTACCAAGCCTCTCTCCCTAGCAGGGAAATTTTAGGTGTGCTCTAAGATTATGGCAACTACTCATGTTTATTATTCTTCCTATTGGGTTCCTTCTAAAGCTTCTCAGGGATTTTCTAGGGCCTCCCCCAAAAATCCTAGAAGCTTCCTTCATTTGACTTAGGAGTTTTGTTGTCTCCCACATGATTATGGAGGGCTAGAATTAATACTCAATTACAAGGATTGGCCTTGTGTACCAAATGGATTATCTGAGCTCTTGAAGGAAATGAAGCATGGAAAATTTTGGTGCATCATTGCATTTCTATAGGCATTCCTTGTGAGAGACATGCTTGGAAGGGGATTGCCTTCACACCCTTCTAATTATGCAAGAGCCCATCCAAATTCAAGGTACTTTTGTGATGAAAATCATTTGGAGAGCTTCAGAAGCCATCAAACCTTGGATAGTTAGGAATGACAAGGGATTTTGCACTGGTCTTTCTATCAATCAACAATGCACATGGAGGTCTCCTTTTATCTCTTGTCAAGATCGCCCTCTAGCCATAACTCCTTAGGACCGTGCTTTGAAATTCTTCAAGAAGAGCATCAAAACCCTTCTAAATCTTTTTTCCAGAGCAACTATGAATTTTTTTACCTAACTTGAAGCCAAAGATAAGTTTTGTTTGTCCAACCAGGACTTTGAAATCTTCCAAGTTGTCATTGAGTCTATGCCACCATATATGATTCATAAGGTGGGAGTTTGTAGCTTCAAGCCTTGATGGAAAGATTTGAAATGGTATCTTGATACATCATTTTACAATTATAAGCCTCATAAGGGTTATTCCTATCTTTCTTCTCATTTGCCTAGGGTGCCTATTTTTAAAAATCTCCTTTGAGTGTTTGGAAATGCAGGGTTCAAATGGTTTGGTCAGCCATTTTGGAGCCAAAGCTTGCTCATTTTTCTTGGTGTATTCTTTTCCAAGGCCTTCCTCTTGGATCCAGATTAAGTCATATTGGGATCAGGGATCCTTGATGCCCATTTTATGATTATCAAGAGACTCTCAAACACCTTTTTTGTTTATGTCCCAAAACTCAAGATGCCTGGGCTTGGATTCATGATTTCTTCATACCCTTCCAACCTAAGCCATTCTCTTGGCATATGGTTTTATTATGGGATTGGCCTTGAATCCCCTCTAGATATACCTAGATTTGGCATGCTTTCAAGGTGGAAATACTTTTCAACATTTGGAAGGATAGGAATTCTACTTTATTTTCTAGATGTTCAATTGATCATAATTTTTTGTTGTACACTAAAGCTATGATTTGTTCTAATATGCTTACATAGATCCGGGTACAAGCCAATAAGGTTGCACTTGAGGTGGCACATCTCTAGGTGTTATTAGATCATTGGGGTAATTCCCCGTGTCTCATTGTCAGAGTCCCTCTGATTCCTACCTCTAGTTAAGGCCATTCTCCATCTCATGGGCATCATCAAGGGTGTAGTCACTCTGCTCATGAGGACCAAGATGCTCACTCTCATGCCTCTTAGCCTCCTATAAGAAGAGACAAGGATCAATCTCAAAGAGGATGGTCTTAGCGAACTCGCCACCACTTTGCTTCTCTCTAAGCCCTTGGGCATGGGCTTAGTGGTTGGCCATATTTTGGCAAGTTTCCTCTCCTAGCTCTTGCTGTTTCACTTGTTTGTGACAAGAGCCTCCAAATGAAGACAAAAAAGATGATGATAATGTTAGTTGGGAGCCCCTATGGATACTTTGAACCCCACTAATGTATCATGGGGTAATTCAGATGACCAAGACCCTCCTCCTCCTCCTCCTACTCGTGCTTTATCTCTTGCCACATAGCAACCTATTTATCTATTTTAATTCAAATTTATCTGGGCATTTGTACTTTGGGGTGTGACGTATTCTGCCCACCTAATTTTTGTGAATATGTGTAATATTATTCTATATATAGCAATATAGACATTCATAAAAAAAGTTAAAATATAAAATTATGATATTTGAAAAATATAGGTGGCATAAAATTACGTTTTAAAAGTAAATTAGTTAAGTTGGGAATAGAAACATGTGGTTTTAAAAAAGGAAACAACTACACAAAAAAAAGAACACAACTCTACAAAGGAAATAGATATTAAGTTACTAGTTCAACATAAATAAAAATAAATGATTACAAGTATGTAATAAGGGCAACTCCAATGTTTTGGGGGAGTTGGGGGGTCTTTCATATTAGGGTTATCCCACCATCCACCTAGTAGATCCTTGCATTCTTTAATGAGTTCCCAACCAATAAGAACATTTTATCCTTCCTCTAGATCCTCCTACAACTAGTTCTATGCAGTCCTCAGTAGAGATATAACAAGAGCCAAATGAGAGAATTTCCTTTGATTTGAAGGAGACCACCCACACCGTTGAGAGGACATAAGAGAGTGATATGGAGGTGGAGAACACCCAGCCTTGTGGCTAGACAATGAAGGTGGTGATGGGGTCCAACCAAAGCGTTTCCTAGTTGGTAGTGGTGGCAGAGGAGTAGAGGCTCTCTAACAATTGTGTGGGTGACGTCGAGAGGATTCAAAGCAGCTATGTTGTGGGTCTTCATAGGGGATCTAATACAAGACAACAAAGAAGGTAGAACCATATCCATAGTGCAAGGGGCATTCCCCCAACGATCAAGCAAAGTTTGAAGATGTTGGACCTTAGCGCCACATTACTAACTTGGACTTGAATATACACAAGCACATTAGAAATAAATAATGATTTGGAATAAATATCAAACTTAATGTCCACAAAAAAATGAGAAAAAATACAAAAAATTACATCTTTCTAGATATAAAAAATTCTAATATGAAATCATGTTATAGCTGGGAGAACTCTATGAAAAACTTGGCCTTATCTACAAGAAGGATATTGTGTCAAGTAAAGGGTTCAGAGCATAGAGACCAAAAAAATCACGGATCTAATGCAATGCATTTTGTGCATGAACACAAAACCAAAAAAGATGAAGAAGGGTTTCTAGTTTCCCACAAAATAAATATCTTGGACTAGATAAGCCATGATATATCAAACAAGTGCCAATAGGAAGGCCCTAGTAAAGTAATCACTAGGAAAAATGGGCAACTTTAGGCTCCACAACCACTTTCCACATTGTTTGAAAATGCTTAGCCCAAATAAAATTGGGAGACTAAATACACCACCTAATATTCAACTTTTAAATCATGGGAATATTGGGTCAAATCCACCTATATTCTTTTTTAGGAGTGTAATTACAGAAATGAGTGTCAACATACCATTTCTAGTCCTTCCACTTAGGCTTAATGAAGTGCACAAATATTTTGTGCAAGTGCTAAGAAGGCACAATCTTAATTATCAGTTGAAAGATGTATTGGTCAATATGGCTTCAATTGAACTTCACTTTGGCCTGAGGACAAGAAAGCCAAGTGGAATTAGCCTTGGAGGAGAGATCCTATAGGTGCCTAATTCCCCTTCTAAAAACTTAAAGGGAGTGCATCCAAGGAGTAGCGACCAGTGGCTTATCTTATTAAAACAAGATGATGAGAGCACCATATAGATTGTTGGTTGATGGATAACTCATTACGAAATCCATCTCCATTCCATAACAACCAAGGCTTAATGGTTTCTCGAGTGCCCCAAAAGTACCATTGATTTTGTTAGGATTATAGGTGTCATTTCCCTTGCAATCCTAAAGTCTTATTATAATTATGGGGTCAACCCACAATAGTGGGTTACACTTTTGTGGATGAAGAAAAATTGAAGGTGTGAAAAAAACTATAGCAGGCACCTACGAACGAAGGTATTTCCTTCGTTCGAAGGTCCTATCGGCCTTATTAAATCTTAAAATAATAAGACCTTCGTTCGAAGGGGGTCTCCATTCGAAGGTATTTGGGCACCAAATTTAAATAATAAAATAATACCTTCGATCAAAGACCCTCTTCGATCAAAGGTATTATTTTATTATTTTTTTAATAAAAAGGTTAAAACTCTCAAATGACAGTTTTTTTGTCATTTGAGAGCACACAATTTTCATGAACGACAGACGAAGGCGATAGGGCTGACTACACATTCGAAGGAGTCGAAGGGGACAACGAAAAAGGCTACGGCAAGGCTCCACATCAGGATTCCAACGTCCACATAAGCATTCTAGCATCCCTCTAGGTGCATACTCAATATATATGCTCCTTGTTTCATAGATATAAGCTTGTCGTTTCACTATATATGTTCACAGTTTGTCATAGAATATTTGTTGTTTCTCATTTACATATACACCTACATGCATGAAAAATTCCATTGCGTTGTTGAATTCTTGAGTAGTTATTTAGTTCATTATCAAACCCTAGTTTGCCAAACTAGGGTTTTTTCATGCCACCTTCTCAACCATATAACCTATTCTCTCTATTTAGATAACAGATAATAGAGATCCATGTTATGAAAAAAAGAATCTATTTGCCATGTAAACTACTCTTGAGCTCTATGCAACTATGAATGACTATAGCTAAAAGAGAGATTCCATTCAATAGCTCACAACTTTGTAAAAAAAGCTCATTTATTATTTATGAAATCATGCCTCTTATATTACTTAACAAATTACAAGAGAATTACTTATATTCATTGTAATGAGACGTCTGTAGCCACACAACCAATCTCTCTTTTTGCACCTGAAGGCAAAGAACCAATTCAAAATTCGTAACTACATGCAGTTTAGATGTATCATGTTTAGCTTAATATGTGCTAGGTATCAAAATCCCTAATCTTATTTTAATTATTTCATGTTATATGACAATAGAAATCCATTGGTGGCACTTGCTAAAAATAATTTAAAGATTTATATAAATCCATTTCCAAAAAATTCTAACAACATAGACATGCAATTGTTATTAATAATGTTATCGACGATAATGATGTTGATGATGTTGGTCAAATCTAATGCTACATTAAAATGTCTTATGATTTTACTTTGGCTAGGACTAGTGATTGACATATCAATTACCTAGATAGGGTTAACCACTAGAACCTAGTGAACCATACATAAACATATGGTCAAATCATCTCATGATGAAACAAATACCTGTTGAGTGATTAGCATCTATATGTTGTAGTAAAAGGTTGAAATGATAAGACAACTTGGAAATGAGTCTCTAGGAATTTGTAAATATTTGAGAATTAGATCAATCCTCATGACCACAAGAGTGCTTTAAGTGTGCAACATCATTATGATTGCAATGAAATGTTAACCTCAACTCAATCATACTAATTGCCTCATAGCACTAAGGGTGACCAATGTGAATTCAATCAATTTTATATAATGAGTATCTCATGAGCCAATGTGGGTTACACACAAGACAAGTCCAATACTTCAACAAGGCTCATAACAAGTGTAACTCAACCTTTGAGGGCTTTAACCTAAACAACTATTAATTTGGAATGGTTTATCACAACCCAACCACCTGCAATGAGTATTTAAGAAGAAACTCTTCATAAGTCTTTAATTAAATAAAGGCTTGTGACCACACTAAATCACATTTTCATTCTCAAATAATTCATAAACAGGTAGCAACCATATATAGCAAGTTTACAAATATCAAACTAAACTTCTCAATAAGAATCATACTACAATACCCACTAAAAAACACATTTCTTGTCATTTCAAAACATATATAAGACCTTAAAGTTGTATAATTTATGTATTGACTTTATCCTAATCACCCATTGTTAAAAAAAGTTAATGTCCTTACCTATAATTATTAAATTCCTAATTCTTTTATTAAATAGATCCACTACATTTAAACATAATATTAATGCTCTCTTTATTATTCTTAGGATGATTGGTCTTAGTTTCATACTCCTATTCTTTTTATACACAAGTCACATATTATTTATACCTCCTAACTCAATTCAAAATTCATTGAGAGTTAAGGTAGCTTTAATCTATCTACTTACACTTTGCCAAATTCTATTTCATCAAAATATATCATTAAATATATTAAGGGAATAACATCAAGGTTGTAATGAAAACCCTTGAATAGATCTCACATGTAGGTAAAGTGGAGTGAGATGCAACTAACACTAATTGTGTCTTCTAAACTATATGTTATCTACTATGTCATCCAAAACTATGACATATAGATATTTATATATTATATATTATTTTTTATTAGAATAAATCATTATCATATCTTTGGTTTTGTCCTATGAATATCTATGATTATCACCAATCTTTTTATACATAAATCACATATTATTTATACCTCCTAACGCAATTCAAAATTCATTGAGAGTTTAAGTAGCATTAATATATCTACTTACACTTTGCCAAATTGTATTTTGTTAAAACATAGATCATTAAATATAATTAAGGGAACAACAACACTTGGTTTTAGTGAAAACCCTTGAATAGATCTCATGTGTAGGTAAAGTGGATCTTCCTCTCCTTCTATGTCACCATTGATTGCATTTTTTGATGAGGAGATTGTATAGAATAAGTATTATGGTCTATTGTACATGCCAAGTATTATGTGAAGAGATATATTGCTACAATTACACTTGCAACCTTGTTATTTATGAAAAGAATTTATCAACCCAGATTTGATTTAATCTAGGTTAATTGTGTTTAATTCCAAGTGCATTTATTTATTAGCCTATATTATTTATCTAAAGCATAAATAAAATATATTTATTTCCTTACAACTTTATATTCAACAATAAAATAGAGAACTTATGATCAAGGTATCCTTTATCAAATGTAGTATTATGTGCACGCCTAACATATGCTTTAAGGATAAAAGGTTGACTTTGAAAGTTCAATGCCTTTTAAGGCTATCCTATATATATTACCTGACTTTAATCATCTGATAGGAAAATAAAAAAATGTCTACTAGATTACTACAATGTGTATGAAAATTTTGAAATTTGAAATTTATATTAAAATAATGTCCATTTGTAGTAACCAAAATAGGTTAATGGGAAGTTGCAACAAAAATATATTTTAACAAAAAAATTTCAAAATCAAATTTATAATTCAAGTTATGAGCTCTTAATCTAATGCAAAATTATGTTGGGTCGTGTCTCTAATGAATACAACTGTACATGTATCTTTGATCCTCATAATGAATAAGATCTTAGTGAGAGCCATGAATTTCTCTAAAGAAGTAGTAAAACCTGTCACATATCTCATAATACATTGGACACCTAAAAATAAAGTGAGCTTTGACTCCTTGTAACAAGAAACCTAAGCTAGCTAGTGCAAAAACACAAAAAATAGATACTTCAACTAATTGATTCAACTATACGGACTAAATACATAGCCCTCACTTACTAGATATAACAAAAATGTGAATTTATTATGCTTACTATTTTTATTGGCACTTGAGAAGATCCAATAGATAGGGAACCTACACATCAACATTTTCTTTGAATAATTGTGTCAAAACCTCTAGATAAGGGTAGCTTCCTCTTGTATTCTACACCTAACACTAAACTAACTAAATGATACAGAACAAAAAACTACTCTAGCATATAGCCTATCGTGTAGTAAAACAAAAGGGATAAAAGGAAGCTAATGGGTAGGAAGGAGATAGGGTTAGAGAAACATATAAAAAGGGTGGGCAAAGGAGAACCAAAGCAGAGAAACCCATTAACTTCCTCTAGAGTATACAACAACCTCTCCACTATTAACATGTCTATGCCTTTTATGAGGCTACCTCAACTTACACTATGTGAATCTACCCATAATAGAATGACATTAACTAACATCTATGGCCAGTGGGAATTCAATGTAAATAGATAATCCACTTCAGTCTAGGGGCATAAGTAGACAAGTACACACATAATCACAATACTAAACTAGGGGCACTCTCTAAGATAAGTAGTAGCAAACATAAAGTACTAAAACACACTCATATTCCTACATGTTAATAGATCATAACCAATTAAATCCTTAGTACAAAACTCTAAAAGATAATTCTATATTAGAAAGCCAAAATATATCTACAAGAGGGCATAGCCCCTAATTATACAACAATAGGAAGCCTTGCACAATCCCAACCAAAGGAGACCATGAATATTTTACAAAAAAATAAGGAATTCAAGAGAGGGGATATATGCCAAAGGTTTTGCAACATGTGCTAGAGAATATTCAACTACCAAATTTGTTGATAAGAGACAACATGCATGAGAAGTTAGAAACCTCAATCACAAATTACTAGAACCATACTGGCTTCCTCTACATGTATGTGGAACCTATTATTTCTAAGAGTAGAGGTCCCATGTGATCTAATAGATAATGAATCCTAGATGACCACAATAAATATCGAGTGGTGGCTTATGATTAATGGCCATTACAAATAGTAGAGTGTGTGTTAGACTTGAATCAATATGTTCCACATAAGATAGACATTGATTGACTAGAAGGGTTAAAAACACTTGGTAGAATCAAAAAGTGTGTTGCAAAAGGAAAATGGCATCCACATGAAGATTCTCAAAAGAGTGGGTCTAGTTTCATTTGATAATATGAAGGACTAAGAGGCTCCATACCATTAGACATGCACCAAAAACTCTTTCAAGAGCTCAAATAAAAGATAACTCACTCTAAAAATGCTCTAGTCACTAACATCCTAGGCTTGAACTTCTTTAGAAACTATTACTCAAAATTTTCTCTCAATGTGAAAGTTTATTGTAAATAAGTTATATAAAAAGTGAGATTGGGAGGCTTTTTTATGACTTTAAATTGGAGGGGATTTGGGCTAGAAACATAGTTCGTGCCCTATTTGTCATGATCAAATGAGGTTGTTGTGAAAAACTGAGTGTGATTGGAGGATGTGGATGACACCTCGAGCCCCTACATCCAAGGGTGAGGAGAAGTCCTAAAGCTGAATTTCCTAGGACAAATGAAGGAGAAAGGTTCCCACCTAAGGGTGGTGATTCCCAATCATGATTTAAGATTTGGAAAGTGAGATTTTAGGAGCTCTACAAGGTGTTCATTACACAAGATTTAAGACATGTGATCTCATTAAATAATTTTATTAAAATGATAAAAAGGTGACATGGAAAGAGGGGTGATGAGTCATAAAAAGGGAAAGACAAAAATACCTAAGATGAGGAGACAAAAGAAAATACAAAATTATAAATCAAAAAGATGAACACATAGAAGAGAACAAGGTGACATAGGTAAGCTAGGATAAGGCTAAGGGAAGCAAAAAAGAGGGTTGAAAAGGGGGTTAAAACATACAAGTGATTCTAATATTCATAAACTTGAGTGAAAAATGCGATTAATCATTTAAATTTACATTATGTGTTTTTAAATTTATCTTGGCATGCAACGAATTTGATGGTAGGCAACACATCCATTCAAACAAACTTACATACTTGATTGTGATGTAGCTATCTAGATATAATACAAATTATTTACCATGTGGTCCTTTAAGTTATTGCACTTGCTTTTCATGTTATCACTTATTTCAAACATGTATTTAAAATTTTTCACTTAGTGAACTAGAATGTATGTTCAGCTTGGATGTTAAATTTAAAAATTAATTTAGATACATAGTACTAGATGTACACACATGTACATTAGAATAAGTAATTATTTTTGTGCACAATTCAAGTTGAGATATATCATGGCACATGCACCACCACCTCCTGACCTTCTATATTTACTCGTACAGATACTGAGATCCAGAGATTGAGAGGTGTTATTTCTGACCCCAACACAACAAGGGTTTATAGGTACACCTATCAATCAATTTTATCTAGCTTGCAGTGCATTAGGCAGAGTCTAGGAGGTACACATGCTTATTCGGGTGATACTCTTGTTGCTATTCTTGCCCAGATGCGGCAAGAGGTGACTGGTGATGTTTCTCTTGCTTCTGTTCAGCTTAGTCTCGAAAGAGACCATCAAATCACAATGTTTTCCATATTATGTTGGTAGGCCTAATGTGAAGGGCTACCAAGTGACTAGATGTGTAGACCCTCTTATGGCCTCGTTGATATATCCACATCTTTTGCTGCTCTTGGTTGTTATCCCAATAACGACCAAATTCCTTTATATTTTGCACAACAGTTATATGGAGAGGTTCATATGGGCCTCAAGGTCAATTACTTGGATTTGCTAGCATATTTTGGTCAAGGGTAAGGCAGGGTTGCTGACATAGATGCCTATCATTGAGCAGATCGACAAGCTCTAGCTTACAGGGCCTTGGTTGGGGAGAGGATGCCTGCTATCTCCCCAGCCCTGGCCCCTATTACTGATTAGGTTGTCATTACTTCCCAAAGGGAAGCAATCGACAGTGTTGGTGATATTGTATCTGCCACATCTATTATATCTTCTAATCGTGTGGGAAGATATTTGATGAGTCATCTTGGATGATCTAGACCATCGAATCATGCTACTAATCCTTATGCGATCACGGGTGTCCCTTCACCTGTAGACATAGATGGTCTTATAGAAGACCATATGCTCCAGACTACAGCGAGTTGTCAAGTTCTGAGGACCTATTGGAGTCATATGTTTTCATTGCATTAGAGCTTTGTATCCCTTTTCATGAGTTTAGAGGACATGTGGGTAGAGCTTGCTGTTCACAGACTAGGTCACGATCTAGTCAGGCTGCAAGACCTTCTCATTAGGTGCCTGGTAGTACTCAACATCCTGATCCACCAATAGATTATTTGGCTGCTACAGAGGCAGATACACCTACCACTCCTTCTGCGAGTGTTGAGCATAGAACATCCCAGCCCTCCCTAGATTCACTTGAGGAGTTGCAGTTGCAAATGGGATTGTCAGGTTATGTGGATATGCTTCTACATTCAGGCTCTTCGATGCCAACTCACCTGCATAGTCCATTTCACTCATCATTACTAGAGCTAGCCAAGGAGACATCGGATACGATCATTGCAGCAGATCCTGCACCACTTGATACACAGGTATGTACATGCGTATGTGCACGCATGCATGATTTAAACTTGAACTTAAATTAAATTAAGTTAACTTACTTTGCTAGATAGAGTCCTAATGTACACATTTATAATGTAATATATATATATATATATATATATATATATATATATATATATATATATATATATATATATATATATATATATATATATATATATATATATATATATATATATATATAATGTAGGGGTTAGCTCATGTTACACCTAGTCTGGGGATGGACCGTGTATGCAGGCATGATTCAGCTGATGCCAGTAATGTTAGTGGATAGGTGAGTTTTAAAATTTTAAATCATGTACTTACATGTTTGCATATAATTTGTACGTGCATGTACATATATATTTAACATTAATCTAATTTAACATAATGTACACTTTTATGTACATGTGTTGTACTATCTCCAGGGCTCAGTGCATCCATCAGAGCAGGATGCTCACTCAGAGGGTCGGTCAAACTTGCACCCGACATGATGACCAGGCTACCAACACTGCCTAGACATGTTTCTCCAGATATTTCTCTAGATATTTGTTTTCAGACATTTCTATCTACATTTGCACATGTGTTTGTGGACATTTCTACATGTTTGAGGACATTACTATCTACACGTTTTTAGACATTTCTCTAGATCTACATGTTTTCATCTACATTTCTATCTACACATGTTTGTGGACATTTCTACATGTTTGGGGACATTTCTATCTACATTTGCAGCACATGTTTGTGGACATTTCTATCTACATTTGCACATGTGTTCGATGATTATATATATTTATGTCCACATGTTTGTAGACATTTGCATGTTTGATGATACTTCTGTGGACATGATTTTGTTTAGGGATAAAATTTGGATTTGTTTAGTTTAGTGTTTAAATCCTCCTTTCACCCTTTACATTCAAGGACCTTCAAATTGAGTGACAGAGCACTATCAGGTCCTCAAGGTCACTTACAAATGTAGGGAAACTTGGATTAGGGTATTTGATTATCAATTTTCCTTCTCTTATGCTCAATTATCCATCAAAACCCTAATTATGCAAATACAACAATAAACAGATGAATAACAAAAAATACCTCTACAGAAAGATATAAAATTACAAATGACTGTGCACCTATTTTTGGGGTTTCGAGGCAGAAAAGTCGGGGACAAAAGAGTGGGCACCCAAGTCTAGTGCCCTGCTTTTTGTCAGGATCTGCAGATAAGATTTGCAA
The DNA here is from genome assembly GCA_027924645.1 of Cunninghamia lanceolata. Taxonomy (NCBI): domain Eukaryota; kingdom Viridiplantae; phylum Streptophyta; class Pinopsida; order Cupressales; family Cupressaceae; genus Cunninghamia; species Cunninghamia lanceolata. The sequence goes on along the minus strand of BSBN01001303.1, from coordinate 2,592,301 downwards.
CTTGTTTCTGTTGCACTGAAGGTTTTTCCATCATGAAACTTCGAGGACTAATGAGCGGGTGCCAAAGTCCAGGATCCCCTTTTTTCTGCTATTCTGTAATTCTGACACTCCAACATGCCCTCCTACAACTTCACTTTGTGTGCATCATCAACCTATAACTTGCAATCACAAAACTTTGGGAGGGGGTTGTGGTGTTTAGGAGCTTGCCTCAGTCAAGCCCTAGAAGGACATTTAAATCTTCCAAACACCTTTGTCAGATAGAGAGTGCATGCCTAGGGAAGCAGAGGCAAAAACCAAATGAATGGTGATCACAAACACAATAAATGTCACCTTGTAGTGAAGATCTCATGGGCGGAAGAAGCTCTTCATTCCATGATGAAATGGATGCTCAAATCTGCAAACACAAACACATAGACCACACAAATCTGCTCTTGCAACACAATGAAATCCTTGAATCACCTTGAGAATGCCTAAAGTTCACAATGATCATCTAGTTTCTAAATGAATTCCTAAACATGCTTTTATATGCAACTACAAACACTCCCGCCAAGAATTTCATAATTCAAACTTACCGTGTCGGCATAGGTCCCCAATAACGGTCACAAGCTGACACCCAAAAATTGGGACTGCCCCAAAATAGGGCAGGACTAGGGCATGGGCACCCAAGTCCTCCCCCCTATTTTGGGCAGGGGTTATCTCAAGTAGTCCCCCTAGGTCCTATTTGTCAAGACACTTAGGGGTTTTCTCATCGGGATGCTGTAATATGATGTAAAATGTCCTAAATGCACACTAAAGACCCAGGAGCTAAACCTAAAGAGGGAAAAGCCCCCAAGGGGACATTTTCTAACGTTACATTTAGCCCCCACTTTAATGTATGTATAAACGCGATGCCAATACATGCATTAAAGTACGGTCTCAAACACATCAAACACATCAAGCATGGAGAAGACACGCCAATCACATAGAAAACAATAACAGACACGCAAAACACAGAGAAGATAGTTACAGTCATGTAAAACATGGAGAAGACAACAAATGCATAGAAGATACATTAATGAATGGAAGACAGGCATGATTTATTTTCTTTTCTTTTTCTTATATATATGAAATGCATATGCAAGTACTAGAAAGTAAACAAACCTCCCATAATGCAGGAAGCACTCATCGTGTTTGTCTTTAAACTGCATATATAGGGCAACACACACGTAAGACACACAAAACCTCCCAAAATACAGGAAGCACTCATTGCGCTAGTCTTTATATTGCATATGGGGCAACAGACACGCCAAACAAAGCAAGCACACCAAACACACACACTTGAAGACACGGAGAAAACACGGCAGACAAGCGATGGAGTGTTCCTATTTCTAGGCTCAACAGCATCTCAAGCACATTACAGGCACACATCGATGATTGCGCTTCACCACAACAATCACCGAAAACACGCTTAAGGGTTGAGTTAGTCACATAACCGCTCCCCGCCTCCACAGAGGACTTTTGAAAATGGCAGGATGGTGCAATCTGCTCTGAGAAATACACCACCCCCACCTCCATAGAGGGCTTAAGATAAAAATGATATACGTGATATCCCACCTCTGCAAATGGCTTACATGATTGATTGATTGATTGCAAACAAACTCAGGATGCAGGAAGCACTCATCGATTTGGTCTTTAAACTGCATATGAGGACAAGCACATAGCTAACATCTACAATAGACAACTTACCTTATATATGCCCCCACCTTAAGGTGGTTGATATCATGCATCGATATCAAGCACGTTAAGGTAGGAATAAAACACACAAGGGAACACAAGCTCTCGCAAAGCCCATGTCCCCCAGAGGTGACATGTATTTTACGATTGCCAAATGTTCCCACAAACACATCCCTACAAGAAACATGTTAGTGTCTACAACATCATGATAAACAACAACATCAATGTATATGATTAACCACACAAAGAGCCATGGTTGAACAACGAATTCAAATTTTGATGATAACCATGGGGCTATATCACAAAGCTCTTTGAATCGAATACCACCAAGGCTAGATTCAAAGACAAGCAAAGGTGGACAGAGCAGCAATATTGTTAAGGTTTGTAAATGAGATAAAACATCATCAAATTCACTATGTGGAAAGCATGAGTGCTTCCACTAGCCAAGCGTCAGATAATTTATTACAAGCCCATCATCATATTAGGAACTAAGTCCATTTTTTGATTGCTCTTGAAAGGGACAGTAGGTCCGCATTAGTGTAAATGATTTTCATCATCCGCCCGCTAGATAGAAACACTAGAGGAAGGGGAACAATAAATCAGAGAGGAGAAACACGTGTCTTAGGGACAATCAAGTAGGAGGGTGCCCCCAGTGTCACCAACTGCAACGCTATGTCCATAAGACACAACACACAATGATGAAATTAGAGAGAAAGGCAATATAGAAGAATGATGATACAAATAGGTCACAACAAAGGCAGTCTCCTGGTATCCTAGACCTTATGAGAGAATCCAAGGTCATCTCAGGAGGCCTAAACAACACATAACACATCATGGGGGAAGCACATCATGAAAGAGATAAAGGGTTAGAGATACTTACATGTAGGATCTTTGTATCAGATTTTGGAACTTGCAAACCTCTTGGAGAGGTACTTGATCATGTTGAGTGCAAAATTTAAGTGGTTCTTATGAGAGTTTTGTTTACTATCACATGATACTTGCTTTGTAACTCCTTGTGTAAATGTAACTTTTTGTTGCTTATGAGGAGGGGAACCACTATTTTCTCTAACTACTGACAATCGTCTAAATATTTTCTAAATTTTATTGAGTTTTCATTGTTGAATCTTTCTAGCACGGTAACAGGAATCATCATGTACCATCTTACTCATCTGTATCAGTTGTTGTTTTTTCTTTTCTGATGCATTTTGATTATCTCCCAATCCATATAAGGATAACAGAGGAGGAACCTCAACATAAATTATGTTTCTTCATGGACGAGGTGGATTATCCACTTGTTTCTTATCCACTTCAATCATTCCTACGATGTTATCATAGTCCAAGTAATCATCCTCGTCTACTTCCACTAAACCCTGTTCCAACATATTGGTTTTAGTATGCTTAGGGAAAGGATTAATGAAGATTTGTAAGTTCTAATTCAGTGGAGCAACCGACTTGTTTCCATTATCATTCACACCTAATACCTAGATGACATTTGAATCAATAAGGTCTTGTATCTCATGTTTAAGATGCATACATTGTTCAGTGTCATGTCCTTGCATTCGATGATAATGACAAAAGGCATTAGCATCGAAGTAAGGTCCTTGTTTACTAGGATCAACAGGCTTGATTGGGGGAAGCTTCAGAATGTTATTACTCATAGCTTGATTTATGATGGAATGATAAGACTTAGATATCAGAGTAAATTTTCTTGGTTGATATGATTCTTTCTTTGGATTAGTGATATCTGAAACATTTGAAAAGTTGTTCATATTCGATCCATTAACCTTGATGAATCTCCTATTATTATTGTTCCTTTTAAAGTTGTTTTGTGATGATCCACCTGTGGATTGACCAATTTGAGCCGATGAGTTTTGGTTTTCATACTGACTAGACGAAAGTTGATAATCACAAAGGGTGGTACATAAATGTTGAAAGGAGTTATACTTCATCCAGAGGATCTTATCACAAATATTAGGTTGTAGATTTGTAATAAATATCTTCTAAACATCATCATCTTTCATTTGATATTGAATCTATGCATAAAGTTCTTGATACCGACTAATGAACTCAGTTAACTTCTCTTTCGGACCTTGTTTGCATTGAACCAAGTCAATAAGAGTGACTTGGGGTTCGATATTTGCTTGAAAATATTGTAAAAAATGGTCAATCAACTGCAAAAAGGAATGTATTGAATTCGGAGGCAAAGAGCAAAACCATTCTAAAGCAGTGTCTTTGAGAGATCGCGGAATTTGTTTTTCCAAAAAATCCTCTTCAAAATAGAAATCGCTACACATAGCTGTAAATGCTGCCACATGAATATTAGGATCACCTTTTCCACCATATTTTTCAAAGCAGGGAGTCTTAAACCTCTCAAGCACATGAGTTCTCAAGATTGCATAGGAAAGGGGATTACGGGCATGATATGTTGGTAGACTAGGCTGCGAAGAATTTGTCATATTTGTTACTTTTTGTTGTAAAGCATTCATGCCCTGTAAAAGTTGGCTTAGGATGGCATCATTTGGAGATGTGGTTTGTTGTGAGGAATTGGAGCCAAAGTGAGGAGGTGATTGAGCTTGATATATAATAGGTAGAGGCTGTGAATAGGTCAACGGTGGTTGAACATAATGGTAGGTGGTAGATGGTTGGGAATAACTATATGTGATGGGAGGTTGAGAACAATTATTCATAGGAACGGTCACATCATGGACCAAGTTCTGATAATCAAATCCCACATATTTGTAGTTAGTGCCATTAGATACTCCAATACCAGTGGTAGCATTACTACAAGCATTCTCATCAATTGTTAAGATCATTGATGTAAAGGTGGATATTCTTGTAGTCGGTATAGGTGCCAAAACTTGAGTATGTGACGGTGATGACATGTTGTTAATAAATTTTGCACATTCACTCACCGACATTACATTAGTTTGTACAATATGCATTAAACCATGAATAACATTAATTACATCTTGTCCTTTTATCAATTCTCTTACATGGTGAATCACGGGTAAAGCCTCTTCAGCCATCCTCTCAATTTGCACATATTCTTGAAATTTAGCAAGGTATTTATCAAACTTATTGACTTGTTTTGTAGGTACATGCCCTACTATATCAATAGTATCCTCAACATCATGAAATATTTGATCTTCCATAGTGGTTGGAGGATGTATAATATCTTACACAATTTGAGTTTCTCCCTTTGTAAAGAAGGTGTTCAAAGGATTATCAGAGGTGGGGATGCCATTTTCTTCAAGAGCACTAGATCCCATTAACCTTTTACTTCTTCTTAAAGGGATATTATTTTTAGTACAACAGGTCATAAATCTTATACAAAGGCACACAACACACTAAGAGAACAAACCCTAAGAAGATGATATGTTTGGAGGGCAAAAATGCTTGATTTTTTGTACTTTTTCAATGTAAATGAATGAAACAAAGGGTGTTGTAAGGATTTTGATTAGGGATAGAAAATTATATGTCTGATATCAGTCCAAAACAGCAATAATATCCTTCACAACACACTCTTGATGCAAATCTAAGATGACGATAAGTCAAAATATAGTGAAAATATAAAATATGCAATTTTTTCACCAAATCTCGATATAAAGGAGCATGAAAAAGAGTGTTGTGAGGAAAATTATGATGGAAAGAAAAATATATCAGTGATAATAGCCAATTAATTTCAAAATATCCATCACAACACACTTTTAGTGCCACTTAAGGTCAAACCCTAGTGAAATTATAGCAAAAATAAGCTATTTTCACAGTTTTTCAACTCCAAGACCTAGAAAAAGGGGTGTTGTAATTAATTTTAGGAAGTGTATAAAATAAAATCAATTATATTAGTCACCTCAATCCATCAAATTTTTCACAACACACTTGGAGTGCAAACTAGGCCAAACCCTAAGGCAAAATAGCGAAAATGTGTAGTTTTTCACCAAATTTTCAATACAAGAGCCCGATAAAAGGGTGTTGTGAAGATTTTGAGGAGGGGAAGAAAATAATTACCCTAATAACAACCAATTAGTGCAAAAATATTCTTCACAACACGCCTATGGTGAAAATTTAGAGAATCGATAAGGCTAAATCTCGTGAAAATCGATGATTTTCAAGCACTAGGTTTGAGATCTTTACACAAAATGATATATGAATGTTTTTAAGTCTGATTTATGATGAAAATTAAGTGTACTCAGATCTGAAAATGAATTCCAATCTCTAAGATGCAAAAGGCAAGTGCAAATTTAATGAAAATTGCTAGTTTTTTGTTGAAATTTTCTATGCAAAAATGCAAATATTTGAAATCTAAATGCAAATTTACACTAAAATGCAAGACTACAGCCAAATTTAAGTTTGAATGAGTCTCTAAAATCAGTAGAAAAATTTGAAAGAATATTTTGCCTACTAACCCTAGATTTTGGAATTACTAGGTTATATGAAAATTGTCAAAATTTCTACAAAACCCTAGCAATTATATGATGCAAATGCAATGAAAATTATTGAATTTTTGTAATTTTCTATATTTTATATCAGATCTGATGCAAAAATCATAAATTAGGAAAAATTAGAATGAATTGATGCAAATTAGAAACCCTAGAATGCAATTTTTTTCAAAATTTTCAATTTTTTTGAAATTTTCTCAATGCAATAAGATGAATGACTATATGAATGAATGAAATCAACCCAAATCTGAAGACAAACACTCAAAAATTTGCAATTAAGTCCAAAAATACAGGTTCACCAAAATGTCTAGGGATAAAATTTGGATTTGTTTAGTTTAGTGTTTAAATCCTCCTTTCACCCTGTACATTTAAGGACCTTCAGATCGAGTGACAAAGCATTATTAGGTCCTTGGTCACTTACAAATGTAAGGAAGCTTAGATTAGGGTATTTGATTATCAATTTTCCTTCTCTTATGCTCAATTATCCATCAAAACCCTAATTATGCAAATACGACAATAAACAAATGAATAACGGAAAATGCCTCTACAGAAAGCTATAAAATTACAAATGATTATGCACCTGTTTTCGGGGTTCTGAGGTAGAAAAGTCAGGGATAAAAGAGCGGGCGCCCAAGTCCAGTGCCCTGCTTTTTGTCAGGATCTACGGACAAGATCTACAACCTGTTTCTGCTGCACCGAAGGTTTTTTCGTCACGAAACTTTGAGGACTAATGAGCGGGCACCTAAGTCCAGGATCCCCTTTTTTCTGCTATTCTGCAATTCTAACACTCCAACATGCCATCCTGCAACTTCACTTTTTCTGCATCATCAACCTGTAACCTGCAATCACAAAACTTTGGGAGGGGGTTGTGGTGTTTAGGAGCTTGCCTCAGTCAAGCCCTGAACGGACACTTAAGTCTTCCAAACACCTTTGTCAGATAGAGAGTGCGTGCCTAGGGAGGCAGAGGTAAAAACCAAATGAATAATGATCACAAACACAATAAATGTCACCTTGTAGTGAAGATCTCATGGGAGGAAGATGCTCTTCATTCCATGATAAAATGGATGCTCAAATCTGCAAACACAAACAGATAGACCACACAAATTTGCTCTTGCAACATAATGAAAGCCTTGAATCACCTTGAGAATGCCTAAAGTTCACAATGATCATCTAGTTTCTAAATGAATGCCTAAACATGCTTTTATATGCAACTACAAACACTCCCGCCAAGAATTTTGTAGTTGAAACTTATCGTGTGGGCATAGGACCCAAATAATGGTCACAAGCCGACACCCAAAAATTGGGACTGCCCCAAAATAGGGCAGGACTAGGGCACAGGCACCCAAGTCCTTCCCCCCTATTTTGGGCAGGCGTTATCTCAAGTAGTCCCCCTAGGTCCTATTTGTCAAGAAACTTAGGGGTTTTCTCATCGAGATGCTGAAATATGATGTAAAATGTCCTAAATGCACACTAAAGACCTGGGAGTTAAACCTAAAGAGGGAAAAGCCCCCAAGGGGACATTTTCTGATGTTATAAATTTATGTTAAATGATGATACATAATTTAAAATGGAATTGATTACATGTTTGATTTGAGACATTTATATGGACATAATTTATATATTTGACATGAGATATACTTTGATATGGTTAGACGGACTATCACATGCTTATTCAATATCTAGTTTTTTAGTGCAGTACCATCTTAATTGTTGAACATGACATCTAGTTGTTCATGCAATATCTAGTTGTGAAGTATAGTGGCTATTTGTCGACTTCTATATCTAGTCACTTATGTAGTACCATGTTAGTTGTGTTTGTAGTATCTAGCTACCAATAGGTGGTAGATCATTTAATTTTTCTAAAAATAGTTAGTAGTTGTTTTTATTCTTATTTTGAATTCTTTATGGTTGCTACTTACTTGGATCTTTTTCTTACTAAAAGATTTATTTTTGAATTACCCTTAAGTTGGTTTTCATAAAATATAGTTAAATTTTCTTTATTTTTTGCTTACTAATGTATAGAACAAATTTATTACAAATATAGAAAACAAAAAGTAAGTAAATCTAATCTAAATAGTAAATTTATGAACTTAATGACCATGAAACTTTCACTAGTCACTCACTAAAAATCTATCATTCTTCTCTTATTTGCATATTCTTCATTTTGTGCTCTAGATTTGAGATATTATAAGGTGAATCTAGGGGATAAGAGAAAAAGCAGGTGATATTTGGGAAACTGCCTCATTCAATCCCCTAGGATGGTGTATTTCAACCTAAACAATAGCACTATAGGAAAAATTGAGTGTCTATAGCCTATTAATGGTGATAATGGTGGTGTGTGTAGAGATTTGGCTATCTACAACACAAACCCTAGGAAGGAAACTAAGGTATAGTGGTGTGTGCAAGTGATGGAGAAAAAGAGGATGATGGTGATCACAAAAGTATGAGATATGAATAGGGATGGGAAGGGGAAGGTGATGTAGGAGAAAATCCAATGTGAAAATGACTAATAGGAGGAACAAATAAGGAGGAAGAAGGAAGAAGGCATAATTGAGCAACCAAGGAGCTAAGAATAGATGATAAGAGAATGGTGGTACAATTCAAATAAAGTCATTTAATACTACAAAGGGGTAGGTAAATTTGACTAGGAGTAGATACAATAAATTAGGTAGGAATAGTTTTGGTTACAAGAGAGAATTGAATAGGGGACTTAGAAAATGGAAGAAAATTCAGTATAAAATCTTGGCACTCTAAATGTCCTCACGCGCTCGCCTCAATGTCTATCCAATGGAATCGACATGTTTGCACGTGTATAAATGCACAAGACCTTTTTACTAAGCCATAATAATAAATTCTTTCAACTCAAGAATGATAGATATTCTACAAACACTCAAATCAAGCATTTCAAAAACTAATTAAATACAAGTACAATAAGAGTCAAATAAATGCATACAAATAAACCTCACACTTTACAAGTTTATTCATGACACATGGATCTAGAATCAACATTAATTTAGATCATGCTTTCATAAGGTTACACAAGGACTCAGCTCTGAACTCAAATTGAGTGAGACAAGGTATACAACATAAATATAATTACCCAAATTGACCATCTCCTGATTAATCACCATTGGGAAACATATGCCTACACACTCAATTAACACATTAGGTGTATTTACACAATACAAGATAGTTGAAGCACAACATATAAAACCCAACCAAACATGTAATTAAACAAGTAATTTCTCCATCTTGAAATTGCATCATAATATCAAAATCTGACACCAACCCAACCACATTTAATCATATAACCACATCTTATTAAAAATAATTTACAATAAACATTACCTAGATATCAAAAGATGTGTATTTAATCAATTTGCATATACTCACTAAATTCACTCATAAAATTGAACCTAAAACAATAAATTGTAATTCAAACTTAACTTATGAAATTAGTGAAGCTAAAAAAGTTTCATAGGTTCAATTATGAAATAAAAACATAAACTATCAATAAGCATATTCAACATGAGCATGACAATGCTCAAACATTGGACATAGATTGTCCTTCAAGCACTTGTCAACTAGCTTTAAAAAGTGATCTAACCCAAGAAATACCATAGGACTTGGACAAAGCAAGGGTTAACATAGGCGGGGGATTACACAAGGGTGATCCTAAATGGCTAGGGTGATTTTCACTAGTAAAAGGCATGATCCTGAGATAGTTGACACGTCTTGACCTTTTTTGGAATTTTTTTCTAAGAGTTTTCCATAGGGGTTTTAAATCATGAGAGAAGTCAATTGTGGTATAGTACCCAATCACCATGGTTAGAGGCAACTCTACCCTCTTGTATGGCCATCATGGTGAGGTCATCACATGACAGGTTGATACTTTCACTTGTGTAGTGATGATTTGTGCATTGATGTTGAAAACTTTGATTTTAATTTAATTTATATTGTGACATCTCTAGTGCATATATATGTATTGTAAGATATTTGTGTCATGATTATATCATGAATTTTGTTTTCATCTATTGTTTTTCCACTAATGTCTTAAGCGATAGCTTGGAATTACAATGTACAATGATATATCCTTTTTTCCTAATTATTGTAGGCTCTCCAACACATGTATAAATATTACATCATATTATCTCATCTCACTTGTCCATTCCTATTATATTTATTGTGTTCACAAGTTCTTAACAATTATGAGTTTTCCTTATGCTTATCATGTTTATATCTAACATGATTTGTGCTTAAAATATTTTATCTCTAGCATTTAGTGCTCTTTTCATTGTTTCATGACCCCAAGGGGAACTTTTGCCTTCATGAGCATATCTCTTACTCCAATTTTATGTTGTTACATGATACTAACTTATGTTATATTATCATTGAGCTTTACACAATTTATCTCTTATTATCTACTCTCCAAATTAATTACATTTTATGCCTACAATTAATTAGAGAGGTTCATGTAATTTTTATAACACCATAGATATATATTTGTGGACAAATTTATGTTTGATAATGTACATGTATACACACACACACACATGTTTAAATTTATAATAGATCCATAATACATGTAATCACATCGGATAGAAGAATTTAATTAACTCATTTAATAATTTATTGTGAACAGTGTCCATAAAAAATAAGCCCGCATGATTTTAAATATAATTTGTTAAACTTGTCCACATGGGTAAATGCACACTACATATAAGTATGCAATGTGGAGTATGCAATTTCCATTATTACAATAACATGAAGGTTAAGCATAACATGCTAATTTACCCTAATCGATGCTTCTTAGAAGATAATATTTTTGGTACAACATGATTAGTCAAGTCTAGGGATGCTCCTACTTCATTTGGACTTTAATTCCCATTGGATAGGCACCAATGTTTGATGATGAACGATCAAATACTTTTAATAAATCATATTCGTATGTCCTCAAGTAGTAGTGTAGTATAGTCTTAATCTTTGTCAATCTACATAGTTCAGTTTCATATAACATTGTATTTATCAAATATTTTGTGTGCCCATGTATCTAAAACATATTCATAGGACTATGAATATTAAATAATTTTAATTATATGTAACCTAGAAAATAACATATTATAAATATCTTGAGAGCTTGTGATTGTTACAATTAAAGGGTATGGTTTGGTAAAGAACTATTATATGTTCTTATTTCCCTTTAATTATCATGTCAATGGCCTTTATGACCACCCTCATTGGCCTTGTAGATCCATAAGTACAAGTAGCTACTGACTCCTATTAATTGGCTAATTACTACATGTAGCCTAATGTTGAGTCTATCCCCTTGTGTCTAGATCAACATACATCCCTGAGTCTAGGTCTTGTGTACATTGTCTATGGTTGTAATTTATATAGTTTCAAATTTAGGGCCAACCTAACCCTCCCAACTAACCATTATGCATCAACTTGAAATGCATGAAATGTTTAGATTTTTTAACCTCAAGTAATTTTATATCTAAGGACTTTAACTCTAGTTTGAATTTGAACACATTAAAGCGCCTAACACTTAGAGGGCATGTTCAAAGAGCATATAGCATTAAATAAAAGCATTCAAAAATTATCATATCACATTCTTGAATAAGAATCTAGGGAATTCTCTACATGAATTCTAATAGAGAGATCATTTACATTAAGAACCACATGTTGAAATTAAAATTTTGTTCAACGAAAGTACTATTAATTTAACTTGCATAAATTGTAAAACAATTAATACATGAACATAGATCTAGATAGTGAATTTAGGTCTTCAAAACATTAAAAATTGTAAGTTCTTCATCCATATTTTTCATACCACATCAAGTGGTTCAGCTCGCTCTTCAATGACATCTAATATTCTCTGATGATCATCACTATCTAGTCTCCACTTACGATGTCCACGTGAATGTGGAACTGAATGAAGAGATAGGCCGGTAGCAATTACTAGGTGGCTATACTGATATACCTTGTTCTCAGGTTGATAATCAATAAAGTGAATCCCATGTTGAACAATCTTGACTTGTTTGAGATATGACCCTTGCACTACAACTGAACCTGTGGGAAACAACATTCCATGGTAAGACATAACATTTTCAAGGTAAATGTAACCTACATAGTTCATGTATAGCATTTTTATTGCTCAGTAAGACATAACATAAATTATAATATAAATTGAATGTTTAAATCACTCAAGGTACTTGACATGTACATATGTAACAAATTCAAAATTATTTAAAAATATATTAAATAAAGTTAAACCTATGGGAAACAACATTCCATCACTTGTTTCTGGCTTTATTAGCTTTTGCCTCTCTTTTGTGCAACGCAATAAATAATAACTAACGTCTTCTATATTTCTAGCCTCTGCTATGACTGCAAAAACATCTCCTGCACCAAATTTACATGTCCAAAATTTGTAACTTAAAAAATTTAGAGATACATTATATAATATATATATGTACACATACCTTTTTTAATCAATTGAAATCAAAGGAATGTCTTCAAAGCTTTCATCCTCATCTTCGTTGTATGTGTTGGTAACAACTAGTGGCACATTTTTCCATTCACTGACATATCCACGTTGTTGGTTCTTACAATTCTCATAATCTCCCAACATGCACTCATAAAAAAAACAAGAGTAATCCCTAGTGTGCAACGTCCATGTCTGGCTATCTGTACTCATGACACAATGCAAAGATCTTGTTTTCTCTACCCTTTTGCATCCATGCATTGATCTTCTATCCACACCTACAAATTTATTATATTGTACATTATGAATATAATAGAAATAATTAAATTCAAACTAAAGTAAACAAACTCATGTACACATATCATATATATATAAAGTATTAAATTTTCAAACAATACATACCTAATATCTCCCAAAACACTCTATGTGGAATGTATCGGTTTGTTCTTGAAGATGTGCCAACTGTTGTGATGCTCACAACATGCCCCATTCCGCACTTTAGCAAAATGAGGACCCCTGGTGTGGCTTTTGCTTTTTGCTTGTGTGGTTTTGCTTGCTTGGCAGTGTAGGCAAAATGACATGGATGCTTGAAATTTGAGTTATACAACATTTGGGTATAAATGGTTGTTATCAATAGAATATGCATGAAAAATCAGCTAGGGTTGCCTTTTGAAGCATTTGAAAATTCTGCATATTTTGAGAGTTATGCTTGTTTTAAGAAAAGTCAACACTGAATTGAGGGTGGTCAACCTGTATCTGATATACATTGTATTTGCATATATATGTTATGTTTTTGGTTTGTCAGGTTTCTTTATTCATTGTATAGTGTATATTGCGTGCACTAAAACACTTAAGTCCGTACCCGACAGAGATTTATGGTGAACGGTATAAAACATTAAAATCCGTAGTTGTATTTTGTATATTATAACGCATGTATTAGAAATACAAATACAATATATACATGGGCGGACGTCAAAATAAGTTCAAATATACAAGGCCAGATCTAAAAGTTGAATTCAATGGAGTTTAGAAATGAAAAGTGAATGCACATGTTTGTATGTATTTTTGTATGTATAAATGCATGTATCTTATTTACAGATACAAAACCAGACACGATCGGGAAAGTCAAACAAAATGAATTAGAAATGAGGTCTGCGTTTGTATATTTGGACACATGTATTATATATACAAAAAGGTGAAAGATGCATTTGTGGATTTGAACTGAGTATTAACTATGGAATAGAGTGCATGTGTTCATAATGAAAAGACAAAGAATTCATATCGTGGATTTTGTATATGCGCGTGTATATGATATACATGGTGATATACAAAAGAATAATATACAAGACCCGATGTAATTAAAGGTTTGAATATTATGTACATCGGGTGGGGATCACATATGTATGTTGGAGATACATGAATGTGAAATACAAAGAGTGATACAAGAATTTAGATACAAAGCCGGATTCGCAAATAATTGCAAATTGCTTTATAAATCCACTGGAGTTTGAGTTTGTATATTTCGATGATGTATAATATATACATAGAGATATACAAAATTAAATATACAAAAAGTAAAAGAGAAAAATGCATATATATGCGATGCAAAATTCAAAAGTACAGAGAATTAACATATATAAGATTCAAAATATGAATTAACGGGAAGTTAAACTCAAATTGAATTGTATGCCTTAATTACAACATTTAATGCACAACTACCACTAAAAACCTAGAATTTGAAAGAAGTAAAAGGGAATTTAATTATGTTAATTCTCACAATTGCATTCAAGAGTTAAAATTGCAAAGTGTTTACAGAGCTGAGGTAAAAACGATTTAAAGGGCGATTTGAAGTTTGGGAATGGTGGCTGAGTGGATTCTAATGGTAAATTTCTTTTCAACGTTCTTAGAGTCAACAGGTTGTGAAATACAGGTATGTCTCTAAAACCTCATTGGTATTTTACAGAATGTGATTACAAAATTTTATACAGTGATTACAGTTGGATAACGGAACAAGATTAAATTAGTTAATTACTGTAATCTAATGTGATAAGATTGTAAATTCAAACACAATAGGGAAATATGTATCATTCAAATGAAAGGAAAGCTTAGGGTAAAAGTTAAATGGTAAATATGCATGGTAAAAACCCTAGGAAACGTAAAACATGGTTGTAAAAGAAATGTATGTCTTTTCAGGATGCCATCAAAGGGGAAGAAGGTGGAGAAAATGGTTGGAAAAGCCGAAAAGAAAGAAACCAGAGGTAAAGAGGAATTCACAGACAAAGGTTACCATTCAAACATATACTGTCCATACAGGACATTAGATACTAAAATTAGGGATTTCGATTCTGAGGAGATATTGAACAAAATCTGAGAGCCTAGCGCGTCTTTGGCAATGAAAAATATTTGGGATGCTAGGTTGTACAGGGCTGCAGGTTCCACAAGCAATGGAGGATAGGGACCTAGTTTTTGAATGTTTACAGAGATATGTTTTTCAATCTAGGAAGGTACAACATAATGGAGTGGTATTCGCAGACTTGTCTGTGGAAGGGATAGCACAAACTTTCAGGTTAAGGACTCTAGAAAAATGAAAGAGGTGGATGTAGAGAAATATGCTACAGATTTTAAGAAAGAGGAGGCATTATGTAAAAGTACCATATTTTACGAGTGGTATCTTTATGATAAGAAACTGAAGGCAGCTGCCAGGGTGCCTAAGAATTTATACCGGTTAGATTTCAAAGAAGAAGTATATATCATGATTACTTTACTGAGCTAAGTAATGAGGTTGGAGGATGCAGCTTCATTTGAACCTTGGATGTTTTCAGTTATACAATTCGTTAGGGAAGAAACAGGGTATGTACATTGGGCTTTGGCAATCAACAATGTAATTTATTCACAGGCCATAAGATTTAACAAACACAAGAAATTCTTCATGTCATCATATATCATATACTCTTGTGCTGCTAAGATGCAACTGAATAGAATATCAAGGATTGGAACCTTAGGGAGTGGGTCTGGACAATCTCTTGTATATGATCATGATCCAAACCTGCAAGCATAAAATGTAGGGAAGAATTGGATAAGGGTCAATGATGTGTTCTCTATGTATTTGGTAAGGATTTTGACAGGGGAAAAAGACCAAAGACAATCAGAAATAGCCAAGAATGCAATCACATTGCACAGTGCTTGGTATATTCAGTTCTCCACATTCACATACATTAGAACTGAAGGTTTCAAAGGCAAACCGTTTAGATTACCAAGATACCCATCTGACAAGGTAGTGTTGCTGGAGTTTGCCATACAGATACTAGATGTATATGCAATGTATAAGGCTAAGTGTAACAGGGGTAACATCAAATTCCCCTTTGTTATTTGGAGGTATCAATGTTTCAATGAGGATGTGGCCAAAACATCAGAGGCTGAGTTGTTGTATTATGGTTTTCCTATGTTTGATATTGTCAGACCTTTTGATCCTTTCAAAAGGATTCAAAACTTTATAGATAAGAAGTACAAACATCAACCTCACATTGAGGATTTTTGGGCAGACTGTGATAATGAAGCTGAAGTGAAGAGGAGATCTCATCAACAATTAACTCTTGATCAGATGAAGACAGTGGGGAGAATTGAAGTGCCCCAAGAGATCACATATGATGATGAAAATACCTTGCATACAGGGTATGAAAACACCAAAGAAATCTTGACTAAGCCAGATTGGAATCAATTTGAAGAAATTTTAATAGATAGTGTATCAAAGTCAGTATTTGCATACTCAAATATGTGGATCAAAGAAAAAATAGAAGAGTTGAAAGCAAATGGAGTGACAATCACTTACAAGAAAGGTAAGAAGAGGAGTTGGGACAATGAGAAAGATTTTGATGATTTTTTGAGAAGGAAAATATAGGTGGTGGAAGCTAGAATAGAAAAGGCTAACACCGGGGCTGCAATAATGGATCCCTATGCATTAGGAATAACAATCGCTATACCTGCAAGGACATTTGCGTCTACCACAAAGGGGACATCTACATCTACTGCAGCTGCTTCAACAGGGCAAGGTCCAATACAAGCAGAGGTCGTATCACAACCACCATCTACACATGCAATGCTTGTGCAGACATCTCAGCAAACACCTTTAATGACACCTACAGATGCAACACAAACCCAACAAGAGAAGTTGCATGGGTTTATTAAAGTTAAACAAGAAATGGTTGAAGAAATGATGGTAGCCAGGACATCTACTGCCCAACCATCTACCAAAGTAGAAATAGTAGATGTGGATCAAATTGAGGAGGTAGAGGGAGATGAAGAGAAAGGTGAAAAGGAAGGTAGTGAGGATAGCCTTCAAATGAGAAGTGAGGAGGAAGACGACAAATAAGGACCTAAATCTCCTCTACTCTCCAAGTAGTCAATAAAGAGTATTAAAATAATTGATCCTTTTGAGAACATAGTACCAAGAGATCTCATGGAGGAGGTCAAGGAAGTGGCCCAAGAAATATTGAAGAATCGAGCCGAAGGAGAATCCAATCAAGAGAATATGTCTAAAGATGAGAAGAAGGAACAAGGGTAGGATGAAGGATAAGATCCACCACAAGAAGGTCCTAATCCTAAGATACCCAATGATGAGGAGCAGTAGAATATACAAAAATGTTCAACCTCCACAGCAGCAGCAAGTTCCACAACAACAACAACAACAAGAGCAAGAACATGAACAAGAAGAAGTGCTCATAGAAGGAGCTGATGAAGAAGTGTTGGATGAAGAGGCCACATATACAAATAAAGAAGTGCTAGCCTGGTTTGAATATGAAGTGAGATAGGATACACTAGTGGAAGTGGCAACAATCGACATTAAGACCTTGTTAGCCAATAAAGATGGGAAGAGAGGTAGAAGAAAGGCTAGGACTATGTCAGCTGTAAAGAGGGACTCCTCTGGTGGAAGGATGGTGCAAATAGCAATTCCTCAGGTGGATAAAGAAAAAGGAGAAATAAGTGTGGATGAATAGAAAGTGATAAGTGTAGATCTCAGTCATGTGAATAAGGAGCAACATATTGAAGAGTTGGAGGAAATGACTGAGTTCACTACCAACAGATTGAGAAAAGATAAATAGAAAATACAACATTTGAAGGGGCAAATTACTCAATATGAACAATTCATTCAAGGGATATTTGATCCCACACAAAATATGTTAGAATTGGCTCTAGAGTTAACTATTCTTTCTAAGGAACAAATAGAAGAAATAGAGAATAAGAAGCATGAGGCTAGTATGTTGGAGGATTTTGTTAAATCATTCATTCATAAAGGAGAGGAGGTAATAAAAAATGCCATTAGCAATTGGAGCATCACCCTGGTTGAGCGAAATAATTGTGCACACAATGTGCAAAAGTGTCAAGAAAGAATAAGGCAAAATAGAGATGAATTAAAGAAGCTCAAGGCTTTGGAAGGACATACACAGTCCTTGGTGAATGAGGGTATTTTGACTATGCAAGTTGTGTTTCAAATTCCTAAAATGAAGATGGAGCTCAAATATGAAGAAGGGATATTAAGGCCTTGTTTGGCCAATATACAGGAATTGGAAAATAATATTCAAGTTTTGTTGAAGAAGCATGTGAAGATGGTGGAGGATCTGGTTAAACATCCATGCCCACAGGTCCAAGTATTCAATGCAGAGACAACAATAAAAGAATTCAAAGGCAACTTTCAACCTTGCATTGATGATCTTGTAAACTATTTAGATGAGGAGGAAATGGAAAATATAGTGAAACTAAGTGCTAAGATCAAGATATATCACAAGAGAAGAGAAGATAGAGAGAACAAAGCCTAGTCCTTGAAGAGTAGCATTGAAATGCAGGAATACACCTAGGACGCATCTTAGAGGACCAGTCATACTTCTATATCTGCTCTGACGACAAAGTTCACACAATACATGAGCAACAAGAACAAATATATGCAGATAGAAGATGATAGTGATAGTGAATAGGTTGTTTATTCACTATTTGTTATGTGTTTTGATTGTGTAGTGATACATGGTTCAAGTAATGTTAAATGTTTTAAAAAGTTTCTAAAGGCATCTTTGCGCCTAAGAGAATATTCTTTTGAGATATTTTTGAAGCGACAGCTGACAGGAGAATTTGAATTTGAGACTTTCGTAGTCTTTTGAGTCTATATAAGGGGCTTTAGTATGTATATTTTAACACACACGGCTTATGTAGAAAAGCATTGGAAAGTTTGCAATAGAAGTGATTGTGAGAATACTTTGAGCATAGGGAGTTGAGTTAGTAGTTTGCCTATGTCTATAGTGGAGATAATGTGGAATGTCATGTTTCTCGCTATATCTGGAAAATGTCTATAAGTTTGATTTAGTTGCTGATACTTTCAAGGACTTTGAAGTCGAAATACATTGTAAATTTGAAATGGCTTTCATATGTTAATAAATACAAACATCTAATTGTTGCGTCTATTTCAGAGTGTAATTGGATTTAGGTGTTCTTTGATATATTTCCTTTGATGATTGCAATTCTGTATGTTGATTTGAGATATTGATCTAAAGAAATATACATGATTTTAACTCCTTTTAAGTGTTACAGCTAATTAGATTTATGCACATGAGTAGCAGAGAAATAATTCCTATAGAATCAAGTTTTTCTAAACCTTATGTTTTGAATTTTCTTATCAAATCTTTAAATAATTAGCATGCACGCAAGTATCTGAAGGAGGTTGTTATAGATTCAAATAAAGAATTGTGAATGGTAAAGATCTTTAACAGTTTTCATATGAAATTGAGGTACAAAGTATGCTTTCATTGAAATTCATGCAGAGCTTTGTGGAAAAATGGTAAATACATGCAAAGGATCACCAGTCATAGTGTAATTTGTAGTTATTTGCAAAGTATAAGTAAAGACATTCAATACACATCCTTCAAATCATGTAAGGCCCCTTCAACAAACAGATTTACATTAAACATTGAGGTAATCTAATATAACCATGACCTGGTTACCGTAGACTTGGAATTGAGAAATATCTTCTGATAATTCTCCATATTCTTCAAGATATATTAAGTTCTTTGTGAATTTATCTCTTGTTGTACATGTATAACAACATCATCAACACCGACCTCATTTGATGAAAAGTGTGTCTTACACCATTCAACAACATCATGTGCATCATTTATATGATCTCCCTCATAATTCATTTGATTTTTCTTAGAGCACATTTGATACAAGCTCCTACGCCATCATGTTCACCCTTTCCATGCCCACTATCAAAGAAACTCAAAAAATGTGGTATATTGTCATTTCGATGATATATACATAGTACATAAAATGGCCTCAAGATGATTTTAATTGTGACGCACATCCATCTGACCATACAAAATGCTTTTCAATTTTTACGCCCCTGCTTGCCAAATATTCAAAAAAAATCTTAAAGCAATGTTCTACAAAATGTGTGTCATGCTCTTTATCATCACTAATATAAAAGTGATATTCTTTCTTAATGACTCGTGCTTCAAATGTACTGTCAATACCATCCAAATCCAATTGTGCATCGTGATAACACACATGCACCATAATAGTGATCTGCTCTAAAAAGTAATATTGTGATTGAATCTCTTTTTGATGTACAAAAGAGTAATTTTCTGTAAAGTCGACTACTGATAAAATTGTTCCAGGTGGGAAAGTATCTCTTAATGTTTGAAACTAATGTGCCTGCCACTTAGCAAAAAAAACATGATGTATATATGGTTATATCAATTTACAAAAATTTTCCATAAATGTTCCAATAGGCATCTCCTCTTCTACATAATCTAACCTTGTGGATTCTTTCCCATTTTTTGTTTGAAACTTTATGTACTTGTAACTCTTGCAATTTACCAACTTCATTGGGTCAATATCTTTGTTTCTCAAAGGTATTTTAGCCAAATTTCCACATGTTTCACAAAGACCTTTTATGCAGTTTATTTGACCAGTTCCATTATCATCATCTGATCTATCACATAAGATGGATGCTATGAACTGACTTGCCTGTTTAGGAGGTGCATTTACAAAACCATCACTGTCTTCTCTAATCTTTCGAAACACCTGATAGTAGAGATCAAATTCAATATGATAATGACAACAACAAGTTTCAAAAACTTTATTTGTCTTCACATAATATGGCCTTAACCTTTAAAACATTGTTTACCCAATCTTTATATGAGGATTTGAATTACAAAACTTCACATACATCTCATGTTGTGTTATGTCTAGCTAATGTTTTGTATGTAGTTCATGACTATTGGGCCCAATTCTGTGTTTGATAACATCTCTACTATTTGATGAAGCATGGGTATTATCATTCCAAAAGGTTGAGATCAAGTTCCTAACAACATCGTGAATCCTGACAGATCGAGGAGCTCTACACATAATTGCCCAATTGCCTTCCGAGGTACTATCATCCAATAATTTTCTCCTTTTCACATATTGTGTTATTATCTTTCTACTGAAACCAATCTCAGTTGAAGTTGAAGACAATTGTCTTTTTTTGGAATTTTTTTCATTTAAACTAGCTATCAACATCACTCTTCTTGAAATGGACTTATTTGCATATCAAGATTGTTTCCCAATGGAAGCCAAACCTTCTTTAACATTTTCAACAATATATTTTTCTAGGTGTGAACCTTTCCCCTTTTTCAATGACAAATCTACACCCAACAATTGTAATAACTCATTTAGATCCTTACTAAGAAGTACAATTGATAACAATTGGGTTCTTCCAAGTGTATCAAGATTATCAAAATGAGCAATTATTTCCTTTGCAGTTTTATTCATTGACCTCCTATCAGTACGTCTAGGTTGTCCAACATAATGTTGCAATTTATCAATATCCATGTCAAGTAAATGATCCAAATTTCTATAAGAAATTTTTCTCTTCACCTCTTTAGCTAGATTAATATGCTCATCCATACCAGTCAAAGGAAGCGATCATGACCCCTCTCCGACATCCATTGTTTGCACTTGGGCCTCTTCTAGTCTAACATCAACTATGTGTTCTTCAACCTCATTTTCTCCAGTATCTAAATTTGGGTCAACTTCAATTTCTGTATCACACATTAAGAAAATACATATTAAAGAAAACTTATAATTTAGTTCCAAGTCTTGATATATTTTAAAGAGCGTCCATATCAAATTACCATAAAAATTAATATATGTACATGTAATAACTAATATTTATGACCACAAGTGATATATATGGACTCATGCACACAAGTGACAAATATTAGTACAAGCTACATATGTAGTTATACCATTTAGGATAAGTGTGTAAGTGTGCACAAATATTCAAGTAAGATGTACAATTTGATATATATGAAATCTCCTATACATATGGTAAGATAGCTCTTAGAGCCTTGAATGATTTACCAAAGCATGCAATCCTTTGTTGGAATATATTTATGATCAAAATGAAATAAGAATACTTGTAAAGAAAAGATAGGGCTTATATAAGTAGCAACATAATGTAGCAAAATAGGCCTAAGATTAAAGCGAAGAGAAACCCCACCATGGATTCAAGGTAGTGAGGTTCATTAAGTTCAATTTGAATTCAAGGAAAATCAAATGAGATAAAAGAAATAGATCTCTTCAAGTTAGTGCAACAAGTACTATCATCTCCATTCAAGATGAGCACAAGACAAAAATTTTACTATACAATTTTTTCTAGAGAACTATCTAATGAAAAGAAGGATGAGACTAGAATTTTAAGGACTAACCTTTGGCTCTAAATGGAGTTCTAGCTTACAAGATAATTAATATAGTAGCTAAGTTAAAGAGGCTCAACTATAAAATATGGTGACAAAATCTAAGCTACCACAAGAAAAAGGTTCCTTTTGGTAATGTTTGGAAATTAGAAGCATGACACACTTCCTAGGTTTACTAACACATAACCCACTTGTAAAAGATAGAGGTGAGAAAAATAGTATAAAAGGAAGAAGAGAGAGAAGGTTGGAGAGAGGGAGAGGGATATGGAGAGTTAGAGAGGGAGAGAGATAGCTAGGGGGGCCCTAGTGAGGGAGAGGTAGAGGTAAAGAGAGTGGGCAACTTGAGAGAGAGAGTGGTGGATAGAGAGGGAGAGGTAGGTAGTTATCTCTAGGTAGAGGGGTGGGGATTATAGCCAAGAATGAGGAATGACTTAAACTAAATGACATCCTAGCTACATGAAATCAATGTGTATATATTTAAGCATAAATCAAGTGACCTAGATTAAATGACATCCTACTACATGATTCATCAATACATGTATTTATTAAAACATAAATAAAATGACCTAGATTAAAAATAGAAAAGAAAATATATGCATACCTTGTTTTTGTTTATAATATTTTTGTAATCTTTCTTCATTTAATCTTTCTATAGTTTCTGCAGAATACTTTTGTGTAGTCTTATTTTGTCTTGTCTTTTTGTTTCCCATCTCCTTCTTTGTAAAATATGACTTGAAAATTCTTCTCTCAAAGATTTTCTCCTCCCTTGCAGAACAAAAATGTGAATTTATCTTGTTACATTGATTTGTAAAAATGAAAAAAAAAACATCCTATTTATATGCAATATGAAAAAATTAAAACCTTTTAAAAAACAAGTTGGCAGCACCTTCGAATGAAGCTCGACAGTTAAAAAATTTAATTATTTTTTAATGCAAGGAACCTTCGTTCGAAGGTGGTCGTTATGGGGATGTATGCACCATGTTTGGACATTCGTTCTAAGGTAGCTATACTTCAAACGAAGGACGTCATCCACCTTCATTAGAAGGGGTCTTTGAACAAAGACCCCCACTAGACACCTTCCCTCCTTCCCTTCCCTTTTCTTCTGCAAAATTTAGGCTTTCAAAGCCCAATTGAAGGTCCAAATGGATTCACCTTGCCAAACCAAATTGAAGTATCATAGTGCTCAAAACGATCTTTCCAACGAGTATAGTTTTGATATATTTTAATTTTATTATGATTGTTTTTTTAGTTTTCTAAACATAGGTTTTTCACCAAACATCAAGTTCATTGTTCTACACACATGGAAAATTAGTAAATTAGTGAAAAAAAATTCTGAAAAAAATGTATGCCCTAGGTATTGATGTCCTTGTTTCAACAAAAAAAAATTGAATTTCGATACATACAGAAAAAGTTATGTTTTATGGAATACACCTATGTTTAAATTATAATTGGTTTGACTTCAAAACTTAATTAAAAAAAAAAATTCAACAAAACATTATGAAACCAAATGCATGCCCTAGATATCGGTGTTACCAATCTAAATTCAAAAGAATCATAATTTTATCCTTTGTAGAAAAAAAGTTGTGTTATGGAATACACGTCACTTTAAAAAATGTTGTTTACTATTAAAAACTAGTTATCAAAGGAGACGCAAAAAATTTTATAATTTAAAAAAATATTTTTAGAATCCACAGACAAAATCTCACAAATCACTAGTTCATGTCATCTTCAAATTCCTAACGATTTAGCAGCTATAGGTGTAAAAAAGTGAAGATTTAGTTCAAAATGTTGATTTCAATGTCAAGTTTGGCCAAAAAGTGTAACCCACTATTGTGGGATGAGTATGGATAGTAAATAATGTATGCACTCCAAATAACATGGAGAGGGTGAAATTGGATGTTCCTATGAGTGTGGGGACAATTATTTATTAATATTTTATTCTCCTAAGTGTATTTGTAATGGCATTTAACATAGGAGTTACAAAAGAAGTCAAATGAGAGTTATGAAGCATCTTTCTCGTCATGGGCTATGACAAGGCATTAATTTGCCCATGTGGAGAACCTAGAATTGGGAATGTGGGCTTAATGATGAATTTTAACCGTTATGACAAGATTTATGATGTATAAGTGGTGTAAGAGGAGTTACATTCTATTATGGGAGGTTGACTAAGTGGAGTGGGGCATTAGATTTTTGCATAGAGGTCATGATCGCCTAGTTTTGGGCCCATGGTATGTACTCCTTATTTTGTAAACCATTTATGGTTTTTTGTTTCCAATTGTTCTATATATTGGAGCCTTGGAACAGTTGTTTGTGTTATGTCAGAAAATGTCTCCCTAGGACTTTTTCCCTCCTATGTTTAGCTCCCGGGTCCTTTCCTTTAGAAAACATTTTAATCATCTTGCATATTCATGTTAACTCCTGATGAGAAAACCCTGAAGTTTTATGATAAATAGGACCTAGGGGGTGCTATTAAGATAAGTCCTGACTAAAATAGGGAGGGAGGACTTGGGTGCCCGCGCCCTAGTCCTGCCTATTTTAGGCAGGACCTATGAGTGTGGGGACAATTATTTATTAATATTTTATTCTCCTAAGTGTATTTGTAATGACATTTAACATAGGAGTTACAAGAGAAGTCAAACGAGAGTTATGAAGCATCTTTCTCATCATGGGCTATGACAAGGCATTAATTTACCCATGTGGAGAACCTAGAATTAGGAAAGTGGGCTTAATGATGAATTTTAACCGTTATGACAAGATTTATGATGCATAAGGGGTGTAAGAGGAGTTAGATTCTATTATGGGAGGTTGATTAAGTGGAGTGGGGCATTAGATTTTTGCATAGAGGTCATGATCACCCAGTTTTGGGCCCATGGTATTTACTCCTTATTTTGTAAACCATTTATGGTTTTTTATTTCTAATTGTTCTATATATTAGAGCCTTGGGACAGTTGTATGTGTTACGTCAAAAAATGTCTTGTTAGGGTTCAGGCAGATCGGAGAAATAAACACTAACAATTATATGCAGATTAAATAACCCAAATATAACAATGAAGAACAACACAAAAGAGATCAACACATAAATTTAACATGGTTCACCTAAAATGGGCTACATCCACAGAAACTCAAGCATCCAATGATTATATTATCCGGTGCAAAACATATTACAATCTCGTGAATTCCATACCTACAACATACATCCCAGCCGCTTATAACAAGCTTTTTGGAAGCTTCTATAATTAGGGTTTTACAATGTCATTTTTCTTTTGTCGGTTAACAAAAAATTGACAATCAACTCCGAACGAGAAAAAAGAGGGAGAAAAAAATTTTCAGGGGCTGCGCCCCCGAACCCCCGCTCAGGGCCTGGCCTGGCCTCAAACCCTGGCAAGGATACATTACGAGTTTATAGTACTTGCATGATCAATCGCCACATAACAATAATCTCCCACTTGGAGACTGATCCTGGATGACACTACTACACTTGCAGCTCCCACTAGATTACAGGCCTGGCTAGTTTCTTATGTCCACCATTATCAGTCATGAAGGCCAACAAAAACTGATGAGGAAATCAGTTTCTCCCATGTGACCTCCTTTGTAAACATATCTGCAAGATTCTCACTTGTGTGAATTTTCTCCAGCTTCAATTGTCCATCCTCCAAAACTGACCAAATGAAGTGGTATATGAGCTGTATATGCTTAGTTTTTTAATGTAGAGCTGAGTTCTTAGCAAGATGAATGACACTTTGGCTATCCGTGTACAAAGGGCTATCTTCTTCTCATTGCCTCAATTCCTCCATAAAATGTTGTAACCAAATCATCTCCTTGCTAGCTTCCGTAGTAACAACATACTCAGCTTCAGTGGTTGAAAGCACAAAAACCTTTTGCAGCCTTGAAATCCAACTGACTGTAGTGCCTCCTACAGTAAAAACATACCCTATAGTACTCCTCCTGCTATCAATATCACCCGCCAGATAAGAGTCAACATATCTTTTTAGAGCAGCATTTGTTCCTCCAAAACATAATTTCTTTGAAGTAGTACCTCTCAAATATCGAAGAATCCATTTTATCGCATTCCAATGTTCCATTCCCAGATTCCTCATATACCTGCTCACAACTCCCACTGCATGTGCAATATCTGGCCTTGTGCATACCATTGCAAACATCAAGCTGCCAATTGTTGATGCATATGGTATCTTAGACATTTTGTCTTCCTCCTTTTGTGTCTTTGGACACATCTCCTTAGTCAACTTAAAATGACTAGGCAAAGGTGTACTATCTACTTTTGCATTCTGCATGTTAAACCTTTTCAACACCTTCTTTACATACTCACTCTGAGACAAAAATAATTTTTTATTTTTCCTGTCCCGTGTGATCCTCATACCAAGGATTTGTTTTGTTGCACCCAAATCCTTCATAGAAAATGAATTTGCTAATTTATGCTTGAGTTCATTAATATGCTATATGTTAGACCCGGCAACAAGCATGTCATCAACATAAAGCAACAGGATAATATAGCTGCCATTACCCAATTTCTTGAAATAAACACAATAATCAGAATGACATCTTTTGTAACCTTTAGCCATAAAACTATCAAATTTCAAATACCATTACCGAGGAGCTTGCTTCAGGCCATACAAACTCTTCTTTAACCTGCACACAAAATCCTCCTTACCCTTGACCTCATATCCCTATGGTTGATGCATGTATATGTTGATAACTGAGAGAGGGGGGGTGAATCAGTTATCTTAATTATTTGACTTTCTTTTCTTCTTTAACAATTAGAGTAATATCAAATCATATCAGCATACATAACCATGGAAGAAGAAATAAAATCAACACACATGACACAATATTTTTGACGTGGAAAACCCTGTTAAGGGAAAAAACCACGGGGTGATTAACCCAAGATTGTATTCTCTGTTAAAAGAATAAGGTAGTACAAAATGGCACTTGCCAATTAGGGCTCACTACCTGAGCACACTGCTCACAAGAGGCTCACTACCTACAATAGTTTATAGACGGAAACTAGGTACTTGAACTGATGAGAAGCATCCACATATGCTTAGGTTCAATTCTGGTTAAGCTCAATATACTGATCTACTGCACTTCATTCTTCCTTTGCCCTAGTGCTGCTATTATGTCACATACCGGACCTCTATCTCTATTTCCACATTGTTCTCTGCTTTTCTTCGCACATCACAACAAATAACACACTTCTTCTCATCGAAATCCATCTGGTATATATATCTGCATAAAGGATTTCAACATATTTCTAGTCGGCATCCAGAATACTCAGTATTTTTCCAAACTCTGGTATGTCAGCTGAATCCTTGCTTACCAAGTGATGCGTATCAAAGAGATGCTTATAGAAGTCATCAATCATGTCAGCCAATCATGAATGATCCCTTAAGAAACTTTATTATCATCAATATCTCATCCAAATTAAGGTCTGAAGCTCTGTCAGTCAGTTCTTCCTTAGTCTACTCTATCAAATAGGAACCCAACTCTTAGGTGTTCATATCTTTTCACTCTTATATCACCGGAGGCTCAATCTCTAGAATATATTAGTCATGGTACTCCTCTTGACTTCCCCAAGTATTCACTTTACTGAGATAGTTCATCTGAGAGATCTGGACCTGATTGTCAGACCTTACTGCATGCTCTGTTCTTGGTCACCGGACCAAAATACTCTTCAATCCGACTTCTGATATAGACACACCATGTCTTGCGGATGTGTGGGATGGACTTTTTTGCCATCAATGACAACACTTGTGAAGCCACACAGTGTCTCTTGCCAACAATCTCCCCCTTTGGCATTGATGGCAACACTTAGTGAAAAATGACTAAGTGTCATACTATACTCCCCCTTAGCTGATGCTCTGTTCTAATGTACACTTTACCAGAGCTCCCCCTTAGCTGGATTTCATATTTTTCACTATTCTTCACTCCCCCTTTGACATCAATGGCAAAGGGTAGAACCTGCACGCCAAAATTTCCAAAAAAAATAGTCTATACATATCCGCATAAGTATATATACAAGTTATACTTACATATACTTAAGTATATCTGCAAAAGTATTCTTCAACTGTACAACTTCTGTTGCCCAACTCTGTTTCATCCTATCCAAAATTGACATGTGACCACTCAACAGGAATGCAAAGGCCTCTGCCCTTTTTAGATCTGTCAGATCACTGGTCCGGGCTATGGTTTGAGCATTAGTTAGAGCCTCATGCATGGCCTCTAATTTAGGGATAATGATCCCTCTAAGTTCACTTAACCTGCTTATTCTATTTTTCTTCTCCTTCTCAAGCTTCTTTACTTCATTTATTACTGCAATAGTCTGACACTCTTGATTTATTAAGGAATAGGTGAGAGGATCAAAATTTTGAGATAAACTTGATAGTTTGCTCTCTTGTTCTTCCACCTTCTTGGTGATGTCTGCTGTTGCGGTGGACCAAGATAGACAAAACTTGTATAGATCTCCATCATCTTTAAGAGCATTCTCTAGGCTCTTTATTCCAATATCCAAATTTCTCCTATCATTTGTTATTAGCCCTTGTACTTCGGAGAATCTTTTTCCCAAAAACTCCTTCCGGACCTTTTCTTCAGCTGACTTCTCTAAGGAATCAAAATGTGTATTAATAGAATTTACAAGAGATTTTAGATTACCAGATGAGGAGGCTGAGAGATCCTTCTGAAATTCTTTTTCCTTTGCTTGGGCAAAGGATGCTATCTTCATTGTTTGAACTGGGGAGAGGGAATCAAAATTGAATGGTCCTTGAAGTAGCTCCAGTTCATCCAATTCCATCATTTCTTTTGTCAGGAAGTCCTTGACAGCTTCTATAGTGTCTCTTGCCGGAAATAGAGTTTCCTTTGCTTCTCTGGCCTCAGCATTGTCACTTGTGGTCTTCTCTGTTTGACCTTCTTCTCTTCCCATCACTTCTTCTTCTTGATTGATGCTCTCTTCTTTTCTATCTTTTCCTTCAATTCTGGAGTCTGCAGGGGGATCCAAAAGAGAGGTGTCTTCTTGTCCATGAACTTCCTCTTCTGAAACAGAGGAATCTAAGTCCTTAGCTTTCTCTTTACTTGTCTCCTTTGTCTCTTCTGCAACTGTCTCAGTGGATTCTCCTTTGTCATCCATGGCAGAGGGTTCATCACTAAGTCCTCTATAACAGGAATATTGAATCTTTTATAGGCATTCCTGAGGATCTCTTCAGTCTCTTTAGCTACCTGATCAGTCTCTCTGAGCATAAGCTTATTCATTCTGGCTTTGCTCTGGAACTCGTCCTTGCAATCTTTGAAAATCATGTTTATTTTATTTGGAGTGATGGAGGGATAAAGTTGGATAGCAATCTGCTCCCGGATTTCAAGGTATTTTGCCATGGCATTGTTCTTTCTTATTTCAAGTTCTTTTTCTAGACTTTTAGGAATTAGAGATATAATTTCAATGAATACTTTGTTGTAGATGTTTAAATACCTGACTATAGCTTCTTACAGGATCTTTTGATCAGTTTCACTATAATCATCATAAAACTCAGTCATTGGTTTCAAGTTCCCATCCACAGTGACTAATTTGATGATATCATCAATGTAGAGAGTAGGCTTTTCAACAAATTCTTCTGCCTTTTCTTCCTTGCCTTGATCGGTAGAGGGTTCACAGGATGTTTTCTTCTTCTTCTTTATTTTCTTGACTTCCTCATCGGTTGCAGTTTCTTCATCATCCTTCTGACTTGTATAGGATCTTGTTTCCTTTTTCTTTGTTCTTTTCTCTCCCTTTCCGAATGTCTGGGCTTCCGGTTTTGATGCTTTTTGGCTCTTAGAGGTGGCAGGTGCAGAGCTCTTGGGGGATCTGTTCGGGAAGACGCTTGCACCGGATCACTTTCCTTTTCTGCATCTTGTTTCTCTTTCTCTGCCCTTTCCATCTTCTCTCTGTTGGCATCAACTGCCTCCTTTGATATTCCATGTTTCTTAGCAAATTCTTCCACTTCTTTTCTCACTTTTCTCTTGATTTCAAGCTGTCTTAGTTCAACATGAACTTTTACACGCAACTCTTGGAAAGTCCCAATCCTTTCTACCTTAGGATCCGTGGGTTGACTTAGCATGTGTTGAACATGTAGCTCTACAATTTTCTCATCTACTTCATACCCCATTGGCGTGATCCAGACTGTCCTTGGCTCCACTGCCTCCATTAGGCATTGACCAATGTCTATCATAAAGCACACTATATCCTTATATTTCTCAACTAATGATTGGGGGATTCTTTATCTGGCCTACATCAAGCTTTGGAAGTTTTTGAAGTAACCCCACAGTGTTGTATTTTGTGCCTTGGCATCACCAAGCCCATACAAATAATCCCTAATTTGTATGGCAACAGGTCTGTCATTTTGCCATATCCAGCCACTAGATCTGGGTAGCTCATTCATGTAATAGAAAAATAGACAGAGTATCAACCCACCGTATTTGAAATAATTTTTCTTATCCTTCTTTATCTTCTGCAGATTCTCCAAAAGTTGGTTCAGAAGGAGCTCACAAAGATCATAGTCAGCATTATTTCTTAACATTTCATAAGCAGTGTAAATTGTTGTTCCGGATACGGAATTCTCTCTACTTGAGTGATATATCTTGTAACCAATTATCACGGCAGAAAACTTGATATCCGGATCTGTGATATCCTCAATTGTCATTGCTCTTTTATCAAATTTAGATCCGGTAGCCTCACTCACAGTTTGGTTTTTGACTGATTTGAGAGTAGGTAACCCACCGAATGAGTGCAATCTGGTCACCGCCCTAATGGCATCCTTTATGATCTTAAATGGCCTCATCAACCATATGAAGTTGTCATGCACTCTGCTCAGAATATACCGGACCCATTCATCTTCTACAAAACAGGGGAAATGAATGCACTGTCCAAAATGCTTGTCCCTGATGGCTTTGTACTGAGGTTTGAGTTCAAATGATTCATCTATTAGCTGCTTATGATATATATCCATCAGCTTGGATTTCCTGAATTGCTTAATATTCGCATGAATGTATGCCCTAACGTCTTCAACATGCAAAACCCCATGCGGAATACTAGAAAATGCGCCTAGGGGATCAACTTCTAGGGATTTATAGGGATGTTTTTTGAATTTTGGGCGCAGCCTATTAGTGATCTTCACAACATTTAGAGTAGCCATCTTTCAAATATTTAGAGAGAGGATTTCAAGAGCAGAAAATACCTTTTGCGCTTCAAGGGTTCACGATATGAGCCAGATCAGATTGCTAGAAGAATCGACTTCTGCAGTTGATCTTTGAGAGGATTGAGACAATTTGTTACAGAACTCCTTTTCTCTTTTTCTCGAATGCAAATGTACAAATGATGAACAAAAGAACCCTTTTATTTCTGCGCAAACCCTAATTCCATTTTGCAATAAATGCACAACTTAAGTTATTCTGGTTGCTTTATTCTCCTTGTCCTGAGAGATATTTCCAGATCACTGAGATGCACTTGGAGTTATTCTTGGTGAATATTGGCAATCTATCTATCTTTCTCCAATCATTCCATTTATCCACAGATCAAGATACCTCAAATTTGAATCATATCGGATCTAATTGTGAAAATCCTGTTCTTACCAAATGACTGTTAAACCAGATCATTCTTGGAAGATTAACCTCTTCTAAATTTCTTGCGGATCTTCCATATCTTTACCAAGGCTTATTTAGATGTTTCTCTGAGAACCCTTTAGTCCGCAACTTTCCATGTGCCAATTTCAGGCCCCAATTGACTGGCTGGGGGAACTTGTTTGCTTTTGTGACTCCCCTTGAGCCATAGCTCATTTATTTAGTTTCCGGAAGGAATATCTGCACCAGATTCTGGTGCGGATCCATCCTCAACATTTTCTATACTCCTCTTCACCCAAATCTTGTTCATCTCCCTTTGAATTTCATCTGCATTTACTTTTCCTTTTCCTTTGTCTTGGTTTTGATTATGATGCACCGGACCCTTTTTGTCCTGATTCTTACTTCTGTAGAATTTGGCAATATGACCAGATCTATTGCAATTGTAGCAAACAACATTTCTTTGCATATTTGACTAATATCCTCTTGATCTGCATTGATTAGCCATATGTCCCATTCTATTGCATGCAAAGCATCTACCATTGAATGAATTGTTCATTTGCATATTTCTACATTCTTGAGATTTGTGACCATACCTTTTGCAGTTAAAACTTTGTCCGAAGAAGGATGAATTAGTCTGATTCATTCTTCTTCTACACTTATTTGCTTTATGACCAAAGTTATTGCAATTGTGGCAGTATCCATTGAATGATGGATATATTTGAGCATTTGGTTTCCTTACCGGAGGTCTTCTAGGCCTGTTCCTTGGATTTTCTGATCCAGAGTTCTTCTAACCGGATCCAGAGCTTTCACCTTTCTCATAACCTAAGCCTTGCTTATCATCTACCCTCTTTTAGCTTTCAAGAAGAACTTCAAGTTGAGCAGAGCTTATCTTAAATTTCTCTTTGTATTCATTTGTTGTTTGAAGATCCCTTTTAAGAGTGTCCAACTAATTCTCAAGTTGCTCTTCATTGTCTCTAGCTTCTTCAAGATCAGATTCTAGGTGCCTGATTATTCTATCCATTTTGTGGCAGTCTTCTGACTTCTCCTTGACAGATTGTTTTAGATTATCTTCACTTTTTCTTTTCTCTTCAATTTCTTGGGTGAATTTCATAACTCCTGATTCCATTTCATTTCTTACCATAATGACCTCTTTTGATAACTTCTCACATAACTTGGTTTTCTCATTTAGATCTTCATTAGTATCATTGGCTTCATTTTGACTTGCTAATTGTTGAAGAAGTTCCTTTCTTTTCTTCATTGAGATACTTAGTTTTTCTTTGAGTTTATTTATGAAATCATCAGCTTGTTTGAGTCTTTCCCTCAACTCATTGACTTCAGAGTGAGATTGATCAAGATCATCTAGAGTAGACTGAAGTTGTTCCCTCATACCATACATATCCATTGAGATTCCCAGATCTTCCTCAAGCTGTTAGGCTCTGTCTAGAGGAACTTAGCTCTGATACCAATTGTTGATAACTAAGAGGGGGGTGAATCAATTATCTTA
The DNA here is from genome assembly GCA_027924645.1 of Cunninghamia lanceolata. Lineage (NCBI taxonomy): Eukaryota > Viridiplantae > Streptophyta > Pinopsida > Cupressales > Cupressaceae > Cunninghamia > Cunninghamia lanceolata. The sequence goes on along the minus strand of BSBN01001303.1, from coordinate 2,558,839 downwards.
ATTATTTGACTTTCTTTTCTTCTTTAACAATTAGAGTAATATCAAATCATATAAGCCTACATAACCATGGAAGCAGAAATAAACTCAACACACATGACACAATATTTTTGACATGGAAAACCCTGTTAAGGGAAAAAACCACGGGGTTATTAACCCAAGATTGTATTCTCTGTTAAAAGAATAAGGTAGTACAAAATGGCACTTGCCAATTAGGGCTCACTGCCCGAGCACACTGCTCACAAGAGGCTCACTACCTACAATAGTTTCTAGAAGGAAACTAGGTATTTGAACTGATGAGAAGCATCCACATATGCTTAGGTTCAGTTCTGGTTAAGCTCAATATACTGATCTACTACACCATTCTTCCTCTACCTTAGTGCTTCTATTCTATCACATACTGGACCTCTATCTCGATTTCCACACTGTTCTCTTCTTTTCTTCGCACATCACAACACATAACACACTTCTTCTCATCGAAATCCATCTGGTATATATCTCTGCACAAAGGATTTCAACATCTTTCTAGTCAGCATCCGGAATACTCAGTATTTTCCCAAACTCCGGTCTGTCGACTAAATCCTTGCTTACCAAGTGATGCGTATCAAAGAGATGCTTATAGAAGTCATCAATCATGTCAGCCAATCATGAATGATCCCTTAAGAAACTTAATTACCATCAATATCTCATCCGGATTAAGGTCTGAAGCTCTGTCGGTCAGTTCTTCCTCAATCTACTCTGTCAAACAGGAACCCAACTCTTAGGTGTTCATATCTTTTCACTCTTATATCACTGGAGGCTCAATCTCTGGAATATATTAGTCATGGTACTCCTATTGACTTCCCTAAGTCTGCACTTTACTAAGATAGTTCCTCTGAGAGATTCGAACCTGATAGTCGGACCTTGCTGCATGCTCTGTTCTTGGTCACCGGACCAAAATACTCTTCAATCTGACTTCTGATATAGACACACCATGTCCTGCAGATGTGTGGGATGGACTTTGTTGCCATCAATGACAACACTTATGAAGCCACACAGTGTCTCTTGCCAACAGTATATTTCCTCTTCCAAATCCCCATGGAGAAAAGTTGTTTTCACATCTAACTATTCAAGAGGCAAGTCTTCCGCAACCATAAGACTTAAAATAGTTCTAATAGAAGTCATCTTTACAACTGAAGAAAATATTTCATCAAAATCTATACCTTTTTTTCTATGCAAAACCTTTTACCACGAGTCCAGACCTATATCTTTTCTTGCCTTTATCTTCTTCCTTCAATCAGTAAACCCATTTATTTGGCAATGCTCTTTTTCCTGCAGGCAATTTGACTAAGTCCCAAGTCTGATTCTGCAGCAAGGAATCCATTTTCTCTTTCATGCCTAGCTCCCACTACTTTTTGGTATCTACCTGCATTGCTTCTTCATAACCTTCAGGTTCACCAGAATCAGTTAATAATATAGAATATAATGATGGAGAAAATCTTTCTGGAGGTCTAGTTATCCTTGTAGAATGTTTAACACTTGCAGGAGTCTATGGGATAACTTGTTGTTGCTGAGCATCAGGTACCACTGACATTTTATTTTTTAGAATCTCATCTAGCACCACATATTCCTTTTTGGCCTGTTCATGCTTCTTTTCCTGCAACTAATCCTTATACATGACCTTCTCATTGAATATAACATCTCTACTCCTAATGATTTTATGATTTTCATAATCCCATAACCGATAACCAAATTCATCCACTCCATATCCAATGAAGGTACATTTTTTAGACTTAGCCTCAAGCTTGGTTCTATTTTCAATATCAACATGGACAAAAGCTTCACAACCAAAGGTTTTCAGAAATGAATAGTTTACCTTTTTACCCGTCCATGCCTCCTCTAGAATGCCACCATCCAAAGGATTTGAAGGTCCCCTGTTTATTAAATAAACAACGGTATGTACAACATCTGCCCAAAAGTGTAAGGGTAGTCCAGCATGCAATCTCATGCTCCTTGTATGCTCCATAATGGTCCTATTCATCCTCTTAGAAACACCATTTTCTTGTGGGGTTCCAGGAACCATATTTTGCCTACGGATTCCATTATATGAATAGTAATTTTTAAATTCTTTGCTACAATACTCGCCTCCATTATCAGATCTGAGACATTTCAACTTTTTTCTTGTCTCATTCTCAACCAAAGCTTTCCACTTTTTAAAAGTTTCAAATACTTATGATTTTTGTTTTAGGAAATACACCCATGTTTTCCTAGTTGCATCATCAATAAAAGTAACATAATAGCAAGAGCCACCAAGAGATGATACCTGAGCTAGTCCCCATACATTTGAATGCACAAGCTCTAATTTCTCACTCTTCTTCTCTTTCCCAACTTTGAGAAATCAGACTCTTTTATGTTTTCCATAAACACAATTTTTGCAGAACTCCAATTCAATCTTCTTTAGACCTAGTAACAACTTTCTGGAGTGAAGGATCTTCATCCCTTTCTCACTCATGTGTCCAAGTCTATGGTGCCACAATTCTATTTCTGTCCCTGTAGCAAGTGCTATAACTATCTCAGTAGCAACTATTTTTGTAGTAGCTAAGGTAGAATAAGTATTACCAGTACACAAATACAATGTGCCTACCTTTTCACCTTTAGCTACTACTAATGCACCTTTAGTGACCTTCCAAACTTTGTTTGAAAAGGTAACTATGCATCCTTCACTACCCAGTTGTCCTACAGAGATTAAATTACTTCTCAAATTTGGAACATGCCTTACCTCCTATAGCAACTGTATACGCCTAAAAATGACATGATTCGGTCTAGATAAATATTCTTCATATTTATTCCCTTTTAATTCCTCTATCAATAAATAAATAAATAAATTTATTTATTTGATTCATATTCTTCCAACAATTAAATAAAATCCTTTATTTAATTCAATCCTTCCCAAACGATTAAATAATTCTTAATTATTTAATTAAATCAAATCATTCTTCCAAATTTGAATAAATTAAATCAAATTTATTTAAATCCTTTCAATCTCTAAAAATAAAATATAATCAAATATTTTATTTATTTTTCCAAATCATGCACAACAATTAAATAAATTTATTTATTTAATTTGCTTTCTAAAATATTTCTTCCAATAATATCTTCTCTAAATTTAAATAAATCAAATATTTATTTAAGTTGTCTTTTTCTTCTAAATTGAGTTATCTCTAAATATAATTCAATTTTTGTGCACATGCAATTAAATATTCCTAATATTTAATAAAGCAAAATATCTTCTTATTCTCATGCAAATCCCTTCTTCTTGTTTTAAATCACTTAACTGATTATTATATTCTTTTAATTGCTTTAACTCCTTCTAGTCTTAGCAATTCCTCTCATGCAAAAGAAAGCAAGACACATGTCTTCTTCTTATTCATTGCACGTTCCTCAACTGTTCTCAATCATTGATCTTCTCATTCTCTCTATACCGTTGATCTTCATTCTTCCAAGTCTATAAGTACAACCTCATTCTTCCATTTCATTCATCCAAGCTTTAAGTATTGTTACTCTGCAGGAATTACAGCGCGCCTTTGGCACCAATTCCTTCATTGCGTGTGATCACATTCGCTACTACGCACTACGCACTACTACCATCGTTGTGAATCTTCTCTTCATGGCAGTATTATCATAGCCGTTCCCAATTGACATTCTTGAAGCATAGCAAGGAAGTGCACTCTCTGAGGGCCCTATTTCATACATGCAAGATCGATTGTGATAGGCAATCAATGAAAGCTTTGAATTGAGGAGGTTTACTTTGTTGTTCATTGCTTTATTTGATTAATCTTCTTAGTTTACCATTTCATTGAGTTTTGGGTATCTTGATATTTGATATTATTGATTATTCATTTGAATCTAATTTTCCCTTAACATTTTTGGCACCCACCGTGGGGCCTAGCCCCAAATTTAACCCAAAAACTAAGTTTTTGTGTTTTAGAAAGCTATACACAGGAGGAAACAGCGCATCCGTCACTTCCTAACACGCATTTATCACTTATTACGGCACATTCGTTACTGCAACACATACATACTCTGTTACAGCGCTTTTACCATCTGAAATGGTGCATCTTCTACTTCAACGCATATACACTGTATTTCGGCGCTTTTGTCCTCTGTTATAGCGCATACGTAATTGCGGCGCTTCTGTTCACTATTTCTGCACATTCAGTCTTTGAAGCGGTGCATCTGTTGTAGGCAGTGATTTTAGGGTTTTCTAGGAGATTTTTGCTAACACTAACGTCTTTGCAGGAACTCTCTTGATCTGTTTTGCAGGCTAGGTACTGGTTTAGATTCATATAGTTGCACTTGTTAGCTCACACTTCGATTTCTAATGGGAAAGTAAAATGGATGCTCATGCAAATCTCACATACTTTAACTAGGAAAGTGGTAATTGAATCCTTGCTATCTTGCATATCATTGAATCATTGCTATTGCTATCTTTTCAAAGTTATTGCTATCTCGATAAAACTGAACTCATCATTGCTATCTGGGTAAAACTGAACCATTGCTATCTCGATTGACCATCACTTCAAAGTTAACAACTTGTGCTATCGTGGATAAAATTAAACTCATCATTGCTATCTGGGTAAAACTGAACCATTGTTATCTCGATTGACCATCACTTCAAAGTTAACAACTCGTGCTACGTGGATAAAATTGAACTCATCATTGCTATCTTGGTTAAAATTGGACCATTGCTATCTGGCTAAAATCACTTCAAAGTTCTGTTCTTGCCCAAGTAGATAGCTCATCTAGTTTTTTTTTTCATTTTAACTAGGGGAAAAGAACCACTGTATTCTATGTTTTGGGAATGATACCAGGCCTATGCTCTCCCCTATCTTGGGTGATCAAAATGCCAGACTTATCATTTTCGCATGTGTTTTTCCTTTAGAGGGGCCTTCTCTTGGATACCGTTCATCCAAGTAGGAACGACCCTAAGTGGTAACAGGCTAAACGCCAAGCCCTTCCAAGCCACTCTAAATAAATTATGTTTGGAGCGAAAGCTTCAAACAACGAGTGAAGTTGTGTTATACCGACAGCCAACCTCCCCCAAAAGCCTCCAAGGCACAACCCTTGCAAGCTGGGAGACTCCATAATGGAGAGAAGTGTTGCCGCATGTATAACCACTCGAACAGTTGCCTTCATTAAACACCTTTGTTCTAGTGGCCAAAAACCCTTGTTATCCATTTGAAGCCTAGGATTTGTACTTGTTTTTCCTTTTAATCCAAAAAGAGTCAAAAAATAAAAATAAAAAATAAAAAACCATAAAAATATTCTTTGTGTTTGCTGTGTCTTCTTGCCATAATTTCAGAAAATTAGATCAAAAAAGACCTTCTTGCAACCAAAGTACCAAAAACATCAGAAAAATTCTAAAAAATTACAAAAACACTGAAAAAAGCCAGAGCGGCGCTTCCGTCCTCTGTTGCAGCGCATTCGTGCTGACCTGCGACGCATCTATGTCGACCCACGGTGTTTTTACTGCCTGTTACAGCGCATTTATATTTTACTAGTGTGGCGCATTTGTTGCAACTTACAGCGCATTTATCAATTCCTGCAGCACATCTATTTCAGCATATGCATGACAGTGAGCACTTGCACAGTTTGTGAGAGAAAAATTTTACCAATTCTAAGTACCCATTTTAGTCTAGTTTCAGGTTCAGAGATCAGAACTTACCTAACAGTCCTTTTTCCATCCATTTCGAGCCAAAATCTCTCTTTCGCTAGTCATCTCATTCACCTTCTATCGAGTCTTTCTAGTCCAAGGTCAAAGTATCCCATATCAGGTCAGTGTAGGCCCCTTTTTTGTATCACTTTGGATTCAAGTAACCCTAGTAGGTCACAGAACTTTGCTAGTGGTCTTGGTGCACGACTAGTCCCTACACGGTAAGATAGGTATCGAGTACCCTTACTAGTGGCTACCGTCTTGTATCGGTCGTCTTACTTGGAATCATTGATCAAGAAAGTCCTTTTTCCAAATCGTGTCATAAGTATCCCATTCTCAGCGGTCTCCATCGACATCTTGCCAAAATCTCTAGTTTCATTCTACCTCATCCCTTGTCACCTTGCATGGTTCTTACTAGATCTCAATACCAAATGCAACTTGAAATGGCCGGATCATCTAACCACATCATCACACCTCATGATAGTGATGAGGATATCTCTAACGAAGATTATCAAGGAAGCCTCCAAGATCAGAAATTCCAACGCTTGTTAGAAAAAGTACTCCATGATGATCCTCACAAGTATTTTTATTATCTTGCAAATCTTGGAATTAAACTCCCCGCAAATTTTGATATAAGAACAATCCAAGAAAATGCGGAAGAAAAGGGAAAGAAAGCCATAGACCCAAATGCGGAAAATAAGAATGAAAAAGAAAAGAAAGCCATAGACTTAAGTGCTCCTATGAAAGAAATGAGGAAACAACTCGAGGGTCTAAAGCAACAAATGTCGGATCTCAAGATGGGTACAAACACTAAAACCTATTCTTTGGAAGATATTGCACCATACCCCTTTGATAAAAGCTTGAACATGACGCCATTTCCCTTTCGATTCAAAGTTCCTAAATTCTATAAATACAAAGGGAAAGGGGACCCTAGAGATCACATTAGGGAATTCAACGTAGCATGTATGGAAGTAGCTCACAATAAGACTTAATGAGACTATTCCCTAGATCTTTAGGTAGTCAAGCCATGAAGTGGTTCTCACGACTCCCACCAGGCATAAAATCTTTTGATGAGTTAGTCAACAAATTCATCACACACTTCTCTTACAATATTGAACATGAAGTCTCTATGCTCAATCTATCCAACACCAAGAAAAAGAGTGGTGAATCATTCGCCACTTTCCTACAAAGGTGGAGACAACTAGCAAGCAAGTGCTCGTATGATGTACCAGAGAAGCAATTAATGGAGATGTTTGTTCATAACCTCAACACCGATCTTAGCTATCAAATACAAATCCAATGCCCTACTTCATTTTCAAAGGTCATTGAAATGGGATTATTCATCGAAAAAGATATGATCGCCAAGGGGCAAATCAAGTTATACAAGGACACACCTACCTCTAATTATATGACTGACAAATCAAAGTTTTGGACTAAAAACAAAAATGTCGTCAACAATGGAGTAGTTGATGCCAAGGTAGCAGCTCCTAAGCAACAACCTATATTCACTCTCAAAGGAGAGGCAAGTAATGTTACACCCAACAAAACATTATCTTGGGAGCTAAGACCATGGCTCAACTCAAATCCAAGGTGAAAGTTCACACCGCTGGGTGAGTCCCAAGAATCTGCATTGAGGAAGCTATTGGCCAACAATGAAATCTCTCTACCGCCAACAAGTGATTACGAACCTCAAATCAAACCTCACTATTGGAAAGACATCGACTATTGTGAGTATCACAGAGGAAGGGGACATACAACCAACAATTGTATCTATCTCAAACATGTTATTCAGGATGTACTCGATCAAAATCAAGGAGGAAACCAACAACATACCTTCAATGAGACACATGTGGCTTACAGAGATCCACTTCTCAATCATGACAGGCCATACAACAAAAATAACAATAATGGTAACAACAACAATGACAATCACAACAATGGCAACAACAACAACGGTAACAACAATAACAACAACTGCAATAGGCAAAATTAGAACAGTGGGAATAATAATGCCAACTATGCAAGTGTGCCATTTGACTATACCATCAATTGCATTTCAGAGCATGTCCCACAGATCAATGTGGTCACGCCGAACCAACAATCAAAGCCGAACTGAAATAATTGCAGTATCATTACCTGCAGTGGTAAAGTCACATTGAATACCGTCCCTCTAAGGTCGTCACCTTCTCAGTCCAATCCCCATCAGTATAGCATCATAGACCAACTTCAAAAAACTCCAGCCCACATTTCTATCTTAGAGTTGTTGCGTCTATCTCCTTCCCACAAGGAGATTCTCAATAAAGCCTTAGTGGAAACCACAGTCCCCACTAACTTGGCCCAAGAGAAGTTTCAGACCATCGTAGGTAATCTAACCTCCTCAAGTACCATATCATTTACCGAGCAAGATGACCTCTTAGTGTCTCAACCCCATAACACCCCTCTTCACATCGTCGCCTTCATCCACAAGCACCACATCAAGAGGGTTCTCATTCATGGGAGAGCCGGTTTAAATATTTGCACGTTGAAGTTAGTCCTTACATTGGGGTTCTCTGAAAACGTAGTTGATCTAAGGAAGAAAATTACTATCAAAGCCTATGATGAAGAAGAGAGAACTACAAAGGAAATAGTGGTGTTTCCCATACAAGTGGGACCAATAATAAAATATGTTGTGTGCCAAGTCTTAGATAGGGAGCTTGCCTATAATATTTTGCTAGGTAGACCATGGATTCATGCCATGAAAGTTGTTCCCCCTACTTATCACCAATGCATAAAATTCCTGCATAATGGCAAGCAAGTCACCATCCAAGGAGACCCTGACCCCTTCCAACATTGCAACTCTGTCCTTTCAAAACCTGATTGCATCATACTGAACAATAGAGCATCTACATCCCCTACCCCACAGCATGATCATACCTCTGAAGCTTCCTCGTCAAAGCCCAAAGAGCAAAAAATTGTTATTAAAGAAACTGGAGTTGGGGAATACTCCATTAAGCACAGCCTAAATCTAGCCAAGATGCCTTTATCTCCTAGATCTTTTGGTCGACCCAAGCATTTTCCAAATCCATCTACTCCTCCTGCACCTCCCACAACTCCCTTTGTAAAATGGGGGACCTTATCAGATGAGACAGAGGAAAGAGATGTCCTACAATGGCTTTATACCAAAGAAGAAGAGAGCACACAACAAGAACCACCTAGGCTCCCAACAGAAATCTATGGGCGAGGTGAATCTATCCTACATAGAATGGGTTACGAAGGACAAGGCCCCATCGGCCTAAGAAGAGAAGGAATCATAGAACCCATTCAACCTTCTTCATCATCATCGACTAGAAATACAAAAGGCCTAGGATATAAGGCTAAGGGCAAAGCTAAAGAAAATGCTTGTCTAGTGGAAATGATCCATACGCTTCAAGTGGATAGCGACACAGATTCCAATGAATATGAGTGGGATGAGCTGACAGAGCATTCCTATGACGACAAAGAGGCCGATACCATTCAAACTTATAGCCCCTACTGTGAGGGACAAATGCTACTGAATAGGCCATTAGAGTCTGATTTGCCTATCTCTGAGAGCACGACTTTCAAGGAAGGTTCAAGTTCTATCGCAATAAACAACTTGGAGGAAAGTACCATCCCAAACACTCCCCCTCCTAATACTCCTAGTATATCCAATCAAACTATCAGTGAATCAGATCTATCATCTGACTCCCTCCCCCTTGTGCATCCTGAGCTTATTGACTGGGATCTACAAGGAACCCCTCAACTAGATATGTTCCAAAATGATGATGCCTATATTGACTACATGAAACTTAGGGACCACCTACCCAAAGGGGATCATAAAGTTGGTTTTGCTATTGAACTTAATACCATGGCTTATTTCAGAGAGGGTGCCAAGCCTTCTAGTCGCAAAAATATCAGAATAAAAACTAGATCTGATGGTGAAAACCGCTCTACGGCAGTGTCAAATCCCAAAACAGTAAAAAGAAAGGACGCATCCGAAGGTGAAAACCCAAATGTGGCACCTGACGATGGAAGGCTTGACACTCTCCCTGATGACATGCACTAGGAGAAGTCTCAGATTGTTGTGGAACTGACAGAACCTGTTAACATTGGAACAAAGGAACAACCTAAGATCATCCACTTTGCTAAGTCTCTAACCCCACCAGACAAAAAAGTTTGTACCATTCTTCAAGAGAAAGCAAGTCAATTTTGCTTGGTCATACGCAGATATGCCGGGGTTAGATCTAGATTTGATTCTACACCATCTTCCATTAGATCCAGGAGTGAAACCAGTGAAATGGAAACTTAGAAAGATGCATCCACACATAGTACTGCTTGTAAAAGAGGAACTCAAGAAATTACTGGATGTAGGGTTCATCAGAGCTATAGACTATCCGGAATGGGTCTCCAACATAGTACCAGTGTCCAAACCAGATGGCCGAGTCAGACTATGCAATGACTTTAGAGATCTAAACAAAGCTTGCCGCAAGGATGATTTTATGTTGCCAAATATAGATATCATAGTTGACTTAACAGTGGGGCATACCATGTTATCTCTCATGGATGGCTTCTCAGGATATAATCAGATCAGGATAGCACCGGAAGACCAACATAAGACAACTTTTACTTGTCCATGGGGTACTTTCTGTTGGAATGTCATGCCATTTGGGCTAAAGAATGCAGGAGCCACATATCAATAGGCTATGACCACTATATTTCATGATATGATGCATGTCACCATGGAAGATTATGTAGATGATATCCTAGCAAAGTCACTTACAAGAGAATCACACCTGGATGTGTTAGAGAAAATCTTTCAGAGATTAGAGCAATTCAAGGTCAGGTTGAACCTAAAGAAGTGTGTGTTTGGAGTCACCTTAGGCAAACTCCTAGGTTTTATTGTATCAGCAAATGGAATAGAGGTGGACCCCGCTAAAGTCAAGGCTATCATGGACATGCCACCACCCAAGACTCTTACTCAACTAAGATCTCTACAAGGAAAACTACAAGCAATCCGTAGATTCATATCACAACTGGCAGACAAGTGTCAACCATTTAGTCATCTCCTGCACAAGAACATTCCATTCAGATGGGATGAGAAATGTGAAGAGGCATTCAACACGCTGAAAGAATATCTTATGAATCCACGTATTCTCATGCCTCTTATCCAAGGGAAACCATTGATACTCTACATATCTGCTACACCTACAGCTCTTGGGGCTCTTCTAGCACAACAAGATTATGAGAATAAGGAAAGAGTCGTCTATTATATCAGTCACATGTTGGTGGGCTATGAGTTGCAATACTCTCAGATAGAAAGATCATGTCTTGCGGTAGTTTTTGCTTCCCAAAAACTCTGACATTATATGCTTGCACATCCAGTCAAACTTATTGAAAAAATAGATCCACTGAAGTACCTACTAAGCAAAGCAGCTCTTACCTGGGTTGCCTAGCCAAATGGGTAATGCTCCTAAGTGAATACGACAGTGAGTATGTAGACAGAAAAGCTATCAAGGGACAAGTCATTGCTGACCAGCTAGCAGATGCACCATTACAGGACACCACACCAATGCAATTTGAGTTTATGGATGAATCCTTATTCAATGTCTCAACACATTCTTGGAAACTATACTTTGATGGGTCCTACACAAACCATGGATCAGGGGCAGGAATTTTGTTTGTAACTCCTCATGGCGACACCATACCGAAGTCCTACCGTCTATTATTTCCATGCACCAATAGCATAGCAGAATTTGAAGCCTTAGTCATTAGCCTCAAGATGGCAATAGATTGGAAAATCAAGGAGCTACATGTCTACGGTGATTCTCAACCAGTGATAAATCAGGTCAATGACAATTACCAAACCAAAGATGAGAAGCTTATTCCATACAAAAGGATGGTAGATGACTTAAAGGAATACTTTGTGATTGTATCTTTTGAGCAGATACCTCGCATTGAGAACAAAGTAGCAGATGCCATGGCAACCATTGCCTCTCTTCTCGAGATACCAGAGATTGAGTCACGGTACGAGTTCTTAGTGGAAACTATTCGGCAACCAGCTTATGATCTTCCTGAGACCCATTCCATATGCCTTTTAGTTGGATCTGATTCACCTTGGTACGGTAAAGTTTACACTTACCTCAAGGACAACACTCTCCCACCTGACTTATCTTCAAACCAACGATGAACCTTTATACGCCAAACCTCTTGCTATACCATTATTGCCGACACCCTATACTGATGTGGTCTAGAGGGTACTTTACTCCATTGTTTAGAACGAGAAGAATCCATAACCGCCTTACAAGACGTACATGAACACACTCTAGCAGTCCTTCCTTAGCTAAGAAACTCATGCGTTTGGGTTATTACTAGCCGAACATGGAAACAGATTCATATCAATTTGTGAAGAAGTGCAAGCAGTGCCAAATACATGGGAACCTGATACATGCACCAGCTCAAGAGTTGAGACCTTTAATGACACCTTGGCCCTTTTTCCAATGGGGACTTGACCTTGTAGGAAAGATCCATCCACCCTCATCCAACAGCCATAAATTCATCATTACCGCCACTAAATACTTTACCAAGTGGATTAAAGTCATTCCCCTTACCACCGTCACAGGTAACCAAATCTCCTCATTCATCTTGAATTACCTCATCTGCAGATATGGAATTCCCTCATCCATTATCACGGATAATGGAAGACCCTTCAAAAACTAGGATGTCTAAGAACTCTGTGACCAATTCAAAATCCAACATCATTTCTCCACACCCTATTACCCCCAAGGCAACAGTCAAGCTGAAGCATCCAATAAGACCATCTTGAAACTCCTCAAGAAGACAGTCAACGATGTTGGCCGTAATTGGCACATTCAACTCAATCCCGCTCTATGGGCCTACAGAACCAGTATACGCACTCCCACAGGTGCTACACCTTACACCCTTGCCTATGGCTCAGAAGTTATCCTCCCCATTGAGGTCAAATTACCATCTCTCAGGGTGTCGTTAAAAGGTCTCATATCAGATGAAGAATACAGAGTCTCTAGATTGCAAGAACTAGAGTTGCTAGAGGAAAGGAGATAGAAAGCCTTTGACCATCTCAAAGCATATCAACAGATGATGTCATGAAGCTATAACCATAGAGTTCGTCCAAGAATCTTTAAGGTTGGAGATCTAGTACTTAAAGAGAATCCCTGCAATTAACAGGATAGGGAAAAGAAAGGCAAGTTCGAACCCAACTGGCTTGGGCCTTATGTGATTGTAGCTGCTTATGGATCGGGGGCGTATCAGTTAGCAACATCAGAGGGTGAGCTATTAGATGACCCAATCAACATCATGCATCTTTGCCGATTCTATACCTAGGAGAACCCCAATGTAAGGGGGGCGTAAAAAAAATTCAAAAAATCAGAAAAAAATACAAAAAAATCATAAAAGTACAAAAAAATCATCCTTTGGTGAAAACCTGGCAAACAGGTGTCATGTTTACTTTCTAGCTTTTTCATGCAAATAAAAGCAAGTGGTGAAAACCTGGTAAACAGGAGTTAATTGTGATAAACCGCTTCCTCCATCTTTGGGAAACCAATCACCTTGTGTCCATTCTTCCTCGTGTCCCATTCGACCCATATCCGTTCCATAATAAAAACCTAATGATAACCTATCATGGCTTGATACTCTATCTCTTTGTTGCCTTGTCAACCAAGGTTTTATCCCATATCCTATCCATAGTGTCAGCCTAGTATAGTGTCTCTCGTTGGTATCCATAGTCCAAGTCCATGAACTACGTTGCCTCTGTGTTGTCACGTAGGCAAGGCCATTTCTTAAATGTGCACCCAAGGCTCCCACGGTCCCATCCGTCCCATTTCTTGTCATCTTTCTTCTAGTCCATCCATGGTCCATTAGGGTTTACCCCGAACTACGTTGCCTCTACGTTGTCACGTAGGCAAGGCCATTTAGAAATGATCCCCCGAGGCACTAGGTTAGTCCCTTAGGGTCCGTCTCACCAATAAGGATTGTGGAATCTTCTCACCAGGCAAGCAAGTGCAAGCAAAGCCCGCTTTTAAGTAGAAATCCTGATGCAAGACATTAACCTATCCAAAGCAAAGCAAGCAAACTCCTAAAAGGCCTTCTAAATGATTTTACCCAAATTATGGCAAGAAACAAACATATCTAAATGCAAAAATGTTTTGTGGATTGGAAACATGGTTAAATACAGGGTCTTGATTTTTGCTATCATGCCTTTCTATGCTACTCGAGGATGCCAAAAGCTAGAGATGCTATGATGGGGGCATGATTATTTTCTTTGTTTGATATTTGTGGATTAAACTTTAGTAATGTGAAGCCTTGTCTAACGACATGATCGGCAAAAGATCATTGAGGACATCAAAGGTCTAACATGAACGGGGGAAATCCTTGTCTGTTGATACGCAAGAAATACTCAGGTCATCTCGGTTCAATTATACCTCGATGCTTGTATTAACTTGCTAAATCAAAATCCATGTAAGCAATGCTCAGGCATCTCAATTCAATTATACCTAGATGCTTGTATTAACTTACAACATTCAGAAAAAGTACCAAAAAAAATCGCCCAATGATGAAATAAGCACTTCAAAATACTTGCACCATCAAGATGTCAAAATCAAAAGCATCCATCATACATCCATCCACACATCCATATCCCATGCAATAAAAGATCCAATCAATGTAGAGTAACAATACAAAGTCAAAGCTTGTGAATCTTTCTATCGAGTCATTCTTTCAATCAAATCTTCTATCTATTATTCTATATCATCTTTGTGTCGATAAAGTACATTTGGACTTCACAAAAAATAGAGCATATAGTTGCATATCATATCATATGAAATAGTCATTTACATGATTAAATCAATTGCATACATAGAAATTGCATCAGGTCATCCATATACAATTTGTTGCAATCATCATATAGTGTCAAAAAGTAGAAAAAAATCAAAAACATAGATAAGTGCATCACATAAATTGCATAATCATATAGATATCATTTACATTTGCACACATTAGAGACATATCAAGTAAAGCATCCAAAGTCTGCATTAGGTCATATAGCATCACATAGCATCATATGTAAATCTACATTAGACAAACATGGCATAACATCAAGTAAACATCTAACCCTGCATTAGATAAGCATGTGCATCGCATCATATAATAGAAATGCATCACAACTCATACATATAGAGAGCATCAAAATAGCTATATCATCATATAAATATCAAAAATATATCCAAGTGTACAATATCAAAATAGTCCATCTCTGAGTCAATGTCATATACAAAAAAATACATCCCAAGGATGGTGATACATGTCTCAAATGCAAAAAAGTACATGGGATCCAAAAGTATGCTAGTCTCTACTATCCCTGCTGCTGAGGACCACTGCTACCAGCAGTGTCTCCTCCTCCTCCTCCACTGGCCTCATACTATTGTGGGCCCATCACGGAGGCTCCTGACCTCGATCCACCTGCTCTCTGGGAGGCCATGGACTGGCTCCTATAGCTCAGAGCCCTCTGACTAACAAGCACAACACCATGGTATAAACCTTGGTAGTACTGTGTCTGAGCCTGCGCTCTGGCAAGCTCACCCTACACTTGCGCTAACTGCCCCCGCACCTGCGCCAACTCTGTCTGGGCCTGCCCTAGCTGTGTCTGTGCCTGTGCCATCTATGCTTGTGCCTGGTGCACCTGCCCAACCAAAAAGCTGCTTGTCACATTTGTCCCCAGGGTTGCCACTGCGGTATCCCACTCTACTCGGATAGCTCGTATCTGCACGTCTGCCATATCTCTCTCTCTAGTCAACCTTGCAATGACCTCTGCATCTGTCTCCCGCCGGGCATTAGCCCTCTTGAGTTGTGCCTGCAACTATCTGACCTCTCCCCTCAAGGTAGCTATGGCTCTCTCCTGAACATCTGCCTGAGCTGGACCCTACTATGCTTGTGCCTCTCCCTATCCCCGTGGCTGAGGTCCCTGCTGTTCTCCCACCTGTCGAGGTGGCGGCATCTGTGCTTGCTGTGGTACCTATTGTGCAACCTATGGTGGCACTACCTGCTCAATGTGGGATGGTCCCTCCCCACCTCTCCTCCTCTATCTAGGTCGACCTCCATCGTCTCTGTCGTCTCCCCCATCTCTACCACCCCCTCGTCCTCCTCTCCCCCTCCTCCTCATCCGCCTCTGGCCAACCTGGCCCTCGTCATCTGAGTCAGCCTCATCTATCCGAAGCACCAACACCCTAGGCCCTGAGTATCTCAGAAATGGGTGTGCAGTGAACCAATCCTCATAGTCTTGTGTCACCTCAACGTCTGCAATTCCCCCCCTCATGTCCCAAGCGACATATGGTGTCTGTCGAAACTCAGCCAGTGCCTCCTCATAAGATGCCATCGGTCCCCATCTGAGCCTCTCTACATGCGTCCTAGAAAATCGGGCCTGCCCCTGTGGCATGCCCTGCCTCCTCCTAAACTATCTCTATACCCAGCCGACTATCTACCTCTCCAAGATAAATCATGCCCGTCCTATCAGCTACCACGACTGATAGCAGTAAGGTAGCTCATCTACCTCATCCTCCCATGGCTCATAGTCTAGATATGGCCACCACTTGACCACATCTACTCCATCCAAAGCATGTCGCTAGTACTCGAGCTTCCCCAACCTATGCTGGGAAATCACTCCCACATAGCCATAGCTATATGGCTCTCCTCTCTGTCTGCCAAACACACGGATCGGTCTTGTGATCACTATGTGCTCCCATAGCCAAAACTGTAGCAACGACACGCCTGCAGATAGGCTTGTACTCCTGTGATATACCACCTGATGCATATCATGGTATAGGTGCGCCAGTACACAGATACCCCAAGCGTACCGGGTGCCCTCTGTAATCATCCGCTCCATGATCAGACCCCATCCAATGGGGAACCTGTGTGACCTCCTGTCCGGGCATACCACACATTTGATCAATCATGCTACTATACCTGGAAAGTAGTTGTAACAGTCATAAATATCTTGCCAAGGGATGACCTGCCCGACCAGCTCAGGGTCATCAAATACTCGCCTACACTCAGCAAGTCCTGCATCTCTCTGTGGATCGTACTCCACAAGCTCTCCCTGAATAGGCAAGTGGAGGATCCTATACATGTCCTCCAAGGTAACGGTCATCTCACCAGTAGGGAGGTGGAAGGTCCCATCCTCACTGTGGAAC
Source organism: Cunninghamia lanceolata (assembly GCA_027924645.1). Classification (NCBI taxonomy): domain Eukaryota; kingdom Viridiplantae; phylum Streptophyta; class Pinopsida; order Cupressales; family Cupressaceae; genus Cunninghamia; species Cunninghamia lanceolata. Next base: position 2,541,934 of record BSBN01001303.1, on the reverse strand, counting down.
CTCTCCACTGCAGTAGTCAGCAATCCGCGGTTCGTCTGAACCTTGGGCATGAAGCATACATAGTCCAGTCCCATAGCTCCGAGTGACTCTATATATATCTTTTTTAGCATGTATCTCTGCAACATAGGCATAGGGAACCGCTCCCTAGACTGAAGCGTATCTCGTATATCTTCCTGCAAGCACGCAAAGCAAGGTGTCAACCTAAAGCTACAAGTACCATACTCATCGTATCTATAGAAACATATCAACTAACTTAGCATTTCAGATTGATCAAAACAGCACACTACATCTCTTGACTAGATTCCTGCAATATCAGAGATAGCTTATCGATTGACGCGTCAAACAGGACGCCAATCGAGTCAATTTTGCTAAGTAAATTGCTTATCTATATCATATGTGCCACAACATGTGGTAAATGCGTCATTTCTTAATGAAAGCGGTGTTTCTTGACCCATGTGCCACTTCTAGTAGAAGCACTGCAAGAACCTACGCATGCACCATCCTATATTATGCATGCGCTGTAGAAATACCTATGCACAGTTTCGTGTGGCATATGCGCCACTCTGCATTCTGGCGCATCTGTCTAACCTAGTTTTCTCCTAACATTTATTGCTATCCAACTCGACCCTAGGAGAATTTTTTTGAGATACGTACCAGGGGTCCTGCCTTTGCTGGCCGGTCGAATCGATGGGCTCTCTTGAATCGGTGCTCCTCGCGTGGAATGTCCATCCTTGTGCTAACTGCTCTATGCTCTATGCTACTCTAAGCTCTCTGAATCAAATCAAACCAAGACAAGTGTGCAAATGAATTGTCTTGTGGACCTAGCTCCTATATATAGTGTGTAAACCCTAATCTGGCTAGGTGGTGACTACAACTACTTTTTGTGCCTGTTTCTTCCAGTTTTCTTCCCGTTTCTCTGAAACGTGCCCTGTTTTCTTCAAACTTAACCTAATTTTCCCTTCATCTTCGTGAGATTGTCCGTCTCACGCCTTCTGCCTTTTTCCTGTCTAATCTCTCGAGGGGGCATCCTATCGTCATAACCTATACCAGGGGCAAACTAGGGCATGTATCATTGTCAGACTATCTATTTTTTGAGGCAACACCGTAAACTGCATTGCATCAAAGAGGGGCAAAATATATACGCCTAAAAATGACACGATTCGGTCTAGATAAATATTCTTAATATTTATTTCCTTCTAATTCCTCTATCAATAAATAATTGATTCATATTCTTCCAACAATTAAATAAAATCCTTTATTTAATCCAGTTCTTCCCAAACAATTAAATAATTCTTAATTATTTAATTAAATCAAATAATTCTTAATTATTTAATTAAATCAAATCGTTCTTCCAAATTTGAATAAATTAAATCAAATTTATTTAAATCCTTTCAATCTCTAAAAATAAAATATAATCAAATATTTTATTTATTCTTCCAAATCATGCACAACAATTAAATAAATTTATTTATTTAATTTGCTTTCTAAAATATTTCTTCCAATAATATCTTCTCTAAATTTAAATAAATCAAATATTTATTTAAGTTGTCTTTTTCTTCTAAATTGAGTTATCTCTAAATATAATTCAATCTTTGTGCACATGCAATTAAATATTCCTAATATTTAATAAAGCAAAATATCTTCTTATTCTCATGCAAATCCCTTCTTGTTTTAGATCACTTAACTGATTATTATATTCTTGTAATTGCTTTAACTCATTCTTCTATTCTTAGCCATTCCTCTCATGCAAAAGAAAGCAAGACACATGTCTTCTTCTTATTCGTTGCACATTCCTCAACTGTTCTCAATCGTTGATCTTCTCATTCTCTCTATACTGTTGATCTTCATTCTTCCAAGTCTATAAGTACAACCTCATTCTTCCATTTCATTCATCCAAGCTTTATGTATTGTTACTCTGCAGGAATTATAGCGCACCTTTGGCACCAATTCCTTCATTGTTTGTGATCACATTCGCTACTACGCACTACGCACTACTACCATCATTGTGAAGCTTCTCTTCATGGCGGTATTATCATAGCCGTTCCCAATTGACATTCCTGAAGCATAGCAAGGAAGTGCACTCTCTGAGGGCCCTATTTCATACATGCAAGATCGATTGTGATAGGTAATCAATGGAAGCTTCGAATTGAGGAGGTTTGCTTTGTTGTTCATTGCTTTATTTGATTAATCTTCTTAGTTTACCATTTCATTGAGTTTTGGGTATCTTGATATTTGATATTATTGATTATTCATTTGAATCCAATTTTCCCTTAACAGTAACCATTCATTTCCATTCTGCAACTTAATTTTTATCTTTCCTTTTCCAACAATCTGTTAGGGTTCATCATCACCCAAATATACCTATCCAAAATTACCTTGAACATAATCTACAAAATATTTCCTATGGGGTGTGGCATGAAATGAAGCCCCTAAATCTATTACCCAGGAATCATTAGCATTATCTAAACACAAAATCAAAGCATCCTGTAATTTATTACTTGCAACATTAGCTTCCTTACTGTCATCATGTTGTCCATCTCCTTGTTTGCCCTTTCGAGACACGCAATCCTTCTTGAAGTGTCATGGCTTTCCACAGTGCCAGCAATCCTTTCTTCCTCTAGATTTAGATCTACCTTTCTTCGACTTTCCTTGTGACTTCCCACGATTTGTTGGACTTTTTCTTCTTTTCTTTGTTCTTCCCCTATTCTCTATAGTCAAAGAATTACCAGATGTTGAAGTCTCACCTGTGCTTTTTCGTCGTATTTCCTTGCTAAGGATAACACCAACAACATCATCAAATTTCAAAGTATTTGAACCAGAGAGAGTTACTTATAGCCATTACCAAACTATTCCATCTTTTTGGCAAAGAACATAAAACCAAGAGAGCCCTTACCTCTTCATCAAATTTCACTTTTACAAAAGTTAGCTGATTGGTAATCGTATTAAACTTATTTAAATGATCTGACATAGATCCACCTTCAATCATTTTTAGATTAAACAAACGCTTCATGAGAAATACCTTATTAGAGGCTGAGGGTTTTTTCATAAAATTTAGCCAAATCTTTCATCAGTTCATCTGTTGTCTTCGCTTCTATTATATTGAATGCCACAGATGGTGCCAGGCACAACTGAATGGTTCCCAGTGCCTTTCTGTCTAGAAGTTCCCAATCCTCATCAATCATTGCTGCCAGTTTCTTGGCTTTTCCTTCCGATGTCCTCCATAAATCCTTCTGATAGAGATAATCCTCCATTTGCATCTTGCATAACTGATAGTTCTGCCCATTGAATTTATCTACCTTCAATTTACCCTTGTCTGCCATTGCTCCCTGTTGGTTCTTGTTCCGAATCAGCAGAGGGTTTGCCAGTTCCAATGCACAGGCAGATTCGGCCAACGAATACAGGAGGTTGCGTGAGCTGCCTCCCCTTCACTTTTAGTTCTACTGCACCAAGGGGGGTATCCCTATAGCTAAAGATGTAACATTGACTAGCCCAATGACAGAAAGATTTAGCTTGACAACAACAGGCAGAATACTCTCATGTGTGGACCAAGATGTGCATGATACATCACAAGGTTGGCAACGTTCTTGGACATATTTGTCTGGTTGTGGATGAGAGTATGCAGGGGTCCTAATCCTACTCCTACAAACTAACAGGTGGAAGTATGAATGAATGGTTTGATGGTTTAGATGCAAGACAGGGGTTTTGGATCATAACTACTACACAAGAAGCATATCGGTGCCTATCTCAGGGCAAGGAGTCAACTAGACATATACACAAGAACAGATTACATTTTGGATTCAAGTTTCAACGGGTTAGATTGATGCTTCCCTTACAAACATCACCCAAGGATGGGTATTTAACTACCTCTACTTACAGATATCCTAGTTGACATACAATCTCCTCCATACTCAACCTAAAACAATTTAATCCACTCCTTGAATGGAAGTCTAAAGATCAAGCATGCAATACATAAATTTGTATTCTAGAATTTGAGGAACCCTTAGCAACCAAATTCAGAAGAAGAAATGCATGCAACAAGTGGAGAGGGACAGTTAGACACATGCCATAAGCATTTTTCATATAAAACAACATTGAAACTGAAAATGTATGCAATGTACATTCAAGGTGCAACTCATAAACTCCACAGAGATACAACAAACAGGAAATGCTATGTATTTCGTTATTTACACAAAAATGCCCAAGTCTTCAACAACCTCCTAATGAGTGACACAATTTGCCTTTTATAACAAAAATGTGCACTCAGCAAAATTAATTACAAGGTAAATCAAAACTTCGCCAGATACCTTGCACCAAAAATGGCGCCCAAAATATTAAAGGTAGCCGAGGAAGACAGAGGAGAGGGCAGGTGAGCTCGGGATCTGCACTACCATTCAAAGACTTTTGTCATAAACCTGGTAGTTGGCCATTCAACCATCAGCCCATGCCTTTGTATGTTGCCATTAATAGCTCAACTACTCGCAGCTCCCCTCAGAAATTGCAACAGCGCACCCATGGAGTTTTCCCGCTCAAAAAAAATGACTGCAGACACAAGGAAAACCCATCGCTGAAGGTTTAAAACCTGACAGACGATCAATACTCTATCACTGAGATCCACGGCCCCAAAATATATTGAAAAGTTGCCAACCAGTTAGATCATGCCATGTAGGCACTCAATTTCTCCATCGCAGACTTTTCCAGTTCTCATTTTGCCTTTTTCGCCTTTGTATATGTGAAAGCATATACAATCGTCTAATATACAAACCAGACCTCAAATATTTATTCACTGCATTTCATTCCTCCATCGCGTTCGGGTTGCATGTCACCTCTTTGTATATTGGGTTGTATGTTGTATATACAAACCCAACATATGTGCAAACTGTGGATCTCGCCACATCATAAGGCAAATTTGAAACATCCTGGAATCCGGCCTGCATCTTGCAAATGTATATTTACATATAAAAATGCAAATATACAAATGGTGGGCCCCAGCCATTGCATATCAACCCCTTCTCATATGCATACAATTTTTTATCATACAAGGCAGACTCCACACTGCTATAGAACAAATTGAAAACAACTTCAAGTCTGCTTTGCATCTTTGGAATGCACTTTCATTGTATGTTCGAACATGCAATCAATTTATACAAGTGGCAGGCCCCATCAAATGCATCTCTGCCTTTGTACATTATCAATGTATATCACCGAATATACATTTACCTTCGCATGCAAATAGGGAATCTTTAGAGAATATGCGACGTACATTCGCACTTGTATGCCAGGAGATGCATATTTTACCTTGTATCCTGCGCATGTATGTGCGAATAGACAACTCAATATACAAACAAACCTTGATACATTTGTCGAATATTCCCATAATCTGCAGTGTATATTCTGCCCTTGTACATGCATGCTTTTGAGCCCGATATGCATTTAAACTTTGCATACACTTGTAGAATATTCCTAGGAATCTGCGAGAGATTCCCTCTTTGTATATGCAACCCGATATGCATCTAAAATACATATAACTCAATTCTTTATCATTTTTTGGAGGCCGATGGAAATTTTACAAGCCTGCCAATGCACATTTGACTTGCATGTATATACAAACACCCTTGTATATACAAAGACACTCGCACCTTAACTGATTTTTGCAATTTTCTACTGTAGAGGCCGAAAGTGTTAGAATTTTTTGGATTTTTTGGGAAGGTGCCTGCATATTTAAATGCTTGAAACCTAAATACTTATGCAAGCACCACTAGTGGCTCTATCTGGGGATGCATGCCTCTTGCAGGCATGGCGAGAACCTTAGAATCTCCAGTTTCACAGATTGGGCCCTATCCATTGGGCAACAGAGTCGAACATTGCACCAACCTGCACACAAATTATATTATTAAAATTTACTTGGTGGCCCACGGCCACCAAAAAGGAAAAACTAAAATTTTCCTCTGTCAAACACTTGATTTTCTTCTGATATCACTGGATCAAACCTAGAGATGCTGCCATGATTTATCCACAAACAAACCTTGTCATTTGCATATTCAACCATCTTGTCTAGCTTGTCACTATTAACCTTTTGCAAACAACCATCAGCATCAGGCAACATGTGAATGTTATATTTGCTAAACAATGCATACTCATATGGCATATAGCACTTGTCATCATCTGTATCAGCAACATGCATTGTAAAATGATCTCCTAGCTGGACTGAAAACTGAAAGTACTCAAAGTCCACCATGTAGCTAGGAGCATCAGGCTTCATTTTATCATAAGCTGGCATAACAAAGATAAAGCTCTCACATTTACAATTGTGCACATCATGCATACAACCATTGATTGCACCAAGCTGGAAAGAATCAGGCTCTGGCACCTCTCTACAATAACCTTCATGATGTATGTTGGTCCCTCTTTCATCAGGATGAAAAATAGAATCCTCCTCAACAACAGTGCCTTGATTTTCACCATACTCAAACAGATCCTCATCACTATATTGTCAAAAAGGATCAATCCAAGTGTTTCAGCTTCATTATGGTATGCCACTGGTTCATGGGCAGCAGAACATGCATTTTCAATATCAGTGAATTCTCTTTGTGGAGGAGTATCAGCCTGTGTGTCATAAACAAAACTATAATCAAATAAAGAACAATCATGCTCAGCACTAGCACTTATTTCAATTTCTGATTGCTCTTCATCATCTCCATGTGTCTGAATAAAAGGCAATGAATCAAACTTGGAATTGCTCCTTTGTTTGTTGATTTCTTCTCTATCTTGTGCACAATACTCACAATCATCTCCACAAACCCACTCAAACAAATATTCACTACAGTCCATAACTTCATCATTATTTTCAGAATCAGATACCTGAACCTTGAAATGGGAGTCATCATTGATCCTTTCATTGGCATCATCAATTGGTGAACAATTAAGTCGAGCATTGCTGCCATCACTATGTTCATACATATCAGTCTCAACTTCTATATTTTTATTTTCATATTTATCTTCAATTGATGCCATGATCACTTGGTCATTTGCAGCCACATAACTATTATTCATACCAAAGCCTGTGAACAGGGAATTTTGTATGTGCATATCCCTCATTTCTTCTGTATTTTCTAGAAACTTGTATGCCATATGCATACTTGTTATCTGGAATTCCCTCAACAATGCACTAGAGCCCTCCTCGAAAGCTTCAAAATATATGCCAACACAGGCTGAAATATCAGGTCTGAAGGCTTCAGGGATTTGTGAAAGGGCTGCAAATCTATGACTGAAATCAATACTAGGCTCTTCATCTTGTCTTCTAATTTCCATCAATCTTGCAACAAGATCAGCAGGTTCTCTTGCAAATTCTTTTCTAAAACAGTCAACAAGTTCATCCCAACAGGCAAAGGATCTCTTTGGAAAGTTCAAATACCAATCTCTAGCTCTAGCACCAAAGGATCTAACAAAAAACCTCATCCACATAGCCTCATCTCTAAATGAGTGTTTCTCCATGAATTTGTGAAAGTTTTGGATATGTGCACCCCCATCACACACACTGTGTCCACTGAATCTAGGCATCTGATTGTAAATTTTAGCAGGCATACTTTCAATTTGATAATCAACCCATGACAAATTTAGTTGGTCATACAAAGGATCAAAAGGGCTGACAAGAGGTTTAGCCTTCTGACTATTAGACACAATAGGGTTATTACTATTTAACTGATCTTGCCGAGCCTCTAAGGATATCAACCTATTCTTTATCTCTTTAATCTTTTTACTCAATACATCATCCCCCTCTTGGCTGAGTATGGGTGAATAAATTTTACTCTTAGACATCCTATGTCTGCCTAAGACCTAAGGCTTCCCCTATGTAATAAAACAACGAATACAAGTGGGAAGAACGATGTACCTTTTCTCATCTAGATGCTGCAATCTTGAACAGAACATTCTTGGATCACAATAATATACATTGGCCTTTCATGTGCACTGAAATTTTTTGCAGAGTCGCCACCTCTCCAAAGAGGATACAATTTTCAAACAACTGAAAACTCATCATAGAGAAAATATTTTTCTGAGTTCATATCCCCAGCGAAGTCGCCAGCTGTTGGTTCTTGTTCTGAATCAGCAGAGGGTTTGCCAGTTCCAATGCACAGGCAGATTCGATCAATGAATACAGGAGGTTGCGTGAGCTACCTCCCCTTCACTTCTAGTTCTGCCGCACCAAGGGGGGTATCCATATAGCTAAAGATGTAACATTGACTAGCCCAATGACAGAAAGATTTAGCTTGACAACAACAGGCAGAATACTCTCATGTGTGGACCAAGATGTGCATGATACATCACAAGGTTGGCAATGTTCTTGGACATATTTGTCTGGTTGTAGATGAGAGTATGCAGGGGTCCTAATCCTACTCCTACAAACTAACAGGTGGAAGTATGAATGAATGGTTTGATGGTTTGGATGCAAGACAGTGGTTTTGGATCATAACTACTACACAAGAAGCATACCGGTACCTATCTCAGGGCAAGGAGTCAACTAGACGTATACACAAGAACGGATTACATTTTGGATTCAAGTTTCAAGGGGTTAGATTGATGCTTGCCTTACAAACATCACCCAAGGATGGGTATTTAACTACCTCTACTTGCAGATATCCCAGTTGATATACAATCTCCTCCATACTCAACCTAAAACAATTTAATCCACTCCTTGAATGGAAGTCTAAAGATCAAGCATGCAATACATAATTATGTATTCTAGAATTTGAGGAACCCTTAGCAACCAAATTTAGAAGAAGAAATGCATGCAACAAGTGGAGAGGGACAGTTAGACACATGCCATAAGAATTTTTCATATAAAACAACACTGAAACTAAAAATGTATGCAATGTACATTCAAGGTGCAACTCATAAACTCCACAGAGATACAACAGACAGGAAATGCTCTGTATTTCGTTATTTACACAAAAATGCCCAAGTCTTCAACAACCTCCTAATGAGTGACATAGTTTGCCTTTTATAACAAAACTATGCACTCAGCAAAATTAATTACAAGGCAAATCAAAACTTCGCCAGATACCTTGCACCAAAAATGGCACCCAAAATATTAAAGGTAGCCGAGGAAGACAGAGGAGAGGGCAGGTGAGCTCGGGATCTGCACTACCATTCAAAGACTTTTGTCATAAACCTGGTAGTTGGCCATTCAACCATCGGCCCATGCCTCTGTATGTTGCCATTAATGGCTCAACTACCCATAGCTCCCCTCAAAAATCGCAGCAGCGCACCCATGGAGTTTTCCCGCTCAAAAAAATGACTGCAGACACAAGGAAAACCCATTGCTGAAGGTTTAAAACCTGACCGACGATCAATACTCTATCACTGAGATCCACGGCCCCAAAATATGTTGAAAAGTCACCAACCAGTTAGATCATTCCACATAGGCACTCAATTTCTCCATCACAGACTTTTCCAGTTCTCATTTTGCCTTTTTTGCCTTTGTATATGCGAAAGCATATACAATCATCTGATATATAAGCCGGACCTCAAATATTTATTCACTACATTTCATTCCTCCATCGCGTCCGGGTTGCATGTCACCTCTTTGTATATAGGGTTGTATGTTGTATATACAAACCCAACATACGTGCAAACTGCGGATCTCGCCACATCATAAGGCAAATTTGAAACATCCTGGAATCCGGCCTGCATCTCGCGAATGTATATTTACATATACAAATGCAAATATACAATGGCGGGCCCCAGCCATTGCATATCAACCCCTTCTCATATGCATACAATTGTTTATCATACAAGGTGGACCCCACACTGCTATAGAACAAATTGAAAACAACTTCAAGTCCGCTTTGCATCTTTGGAATGCACTTTCATTGTATGTTTGAACATGCAATCAATTTATACAAGTGGTGGGCCCCATCAAATGCATCTCTGCCTTTGTACATTATCAATGTATATCACCGAATATACATTTACCTTCGCATGCAAACAGGGAATCTTTAGAGAATATGCGACATACATTCGCACTTGTATGCCAGGAGATGCATATTTTACCTTGTATCCTGCGCATGTATGTGCGAATAGACAACTCGATATACAAACAGACCTTGATACATCTGTCAAATATTCCCAGAATCTACAATGTATATTCCGCCCTTGTACATGCATCCTTTTGAGCCTAATATGCAGTTAAACTTTGCATACACTTGCAGAATATTCTCGAGAACCTGCGAGAGATTCCCTCTTTGTATATGCAACCCGATATGCATCTAAAATGCATATAACTCAATTCTTTATCATTTTTTGGAGGCCAATAGAAATTTTGCAAGCCCGCCAATGCACATTTGACTTGCATGTATATACAAACACCCTTGTATATACAAAGACACTCGCACCTTAACCGATTTTTGCAATTTTCTACTGCAGAGGCCGAAAGTGTTAGAATTTTTTGGATTTTTTGGGAAGGTGCCTGCATATTTAAATGCTTGAAACCTAAATACTTATGCAAGCACCACCACTCCCACTTAACCGTGAGACTCCCACTCAACCGTGAGACCTTCCTACATATGATAATCAAACACAACCCGCTCTGATACCAGTTGTTAGGGTTTAGGCAGATCGGAGAAATAAACACTAACAATTATATGCAGATTAAATAACCCAAATATAACAATGAAGAACAACACAAAAGAGATCAACACATAAATTTAACATGGTTCACCCAAAATGGGCTACATCCACAGAAACTCAGCCATCCAATGATTTTAATATCCAATGAAAAACATATTACAATCTCGTGAATTCCATACCCGCAACATACATCCCAGCCGCTTATAACAAGCTTTTTGGAAGCTTCTAGAATTAGGGTTTTATAATGTCATTTTTCTTTTGTCAGTTAACAAAAAATTAACAATCGACTCTAAACAAGCAAAAAGAGGGAAAAAAATTCAGGGGCTGTGCCCCCAAACCCCCACGAGGATACATTACGAGTGTATAGTACTTGCATGATTAGTCGTCACATACCAACATGTCTCCCTAGGAATTTTTCCCTCCTATGTTTAGCTCTTAGGTCCTTTAGAAAGCATTTTAATCATCTTGCATATTCATGTTAACTCCCGATGAGAAAACCCTAAAGTTTTATGACAAATAGGACCTAGGGGATGCTATTAAGATAAGTCTTGACTGAAATAGGGAGGGAGGACTTGGGTGCCTGCACCCTAGTCCTACCCTATTTTAGGCAAGACCTAAACTCGAGTGTTGGTTATGTGACCGTTAATTAGGTCCTATGCCGACACCTTAAGTTTGAATTACAAAATTCTTAGTAGGAATGTGTTTAGTTGCATACATAAGCATGTTTAGGGTTTCATTTGTAAATTAGATGGATATTGCAAACTTGTGATCTTATGCTAAAGTGATTCAAGGCTTTCATTATGTTGCAAAGCGGTATTGTGTTGTTATTGTGTTTGTTTGTTGCAGATTTAGCTTCATCAATCCATCTCCTCATGGCATGAAAGAGCTTCTTCCTTCCATGAGAGCTACACCTCTGAGGTGACATTTATTTGTGATTTCAATCATTTATCATTTGGTTTTTGCCTCTATCCCGTAGGGATACACACTCTTCATCTGACAACAGCGTTCAGAAGACTTGAATGTCTCTCCAAGGCTTGATCGAGGCAAGCCTCTAAACACCACAACCCCCAACCCCCTTTTGTATGATTGCAGGTTACAGGTTGTAGAAGCGGAAGAAGTGGAGTTGCAGGAGAGCATAGCAGAGTGTCAGAACTACATAGAAAAGTAGAAAAGCAGGACCTAGACTTGGGTGCCTACTCATTAGTCCTTCGGATCCTGAAACATAGAAATCCCCAGAACAACAGAAACAAGTTGCAGACAATCTTCAGAGATTTTGATAGAAACTGGTACATTGGACTCGGGTGCCCGCTCATTAGTCCCCAACTTTTCTAGATATAGAATCTCAAAATCTGGTATGTATCTAATTATCATTTGATATCTCTGTGTGCGAGCATTTGTTGAGATTCGTCTGTTTGTTTATGATTTTACGAAATTAGGGTTTTAAGCATAATTAGACTTTAATTGATTAATTGATTAGAAAATTCCAAGTTTACTCTTTGTTCTAAGGGATACTAAATCTGTAGCAGAGCCCTCTTGCAAGAGATTGTGGCTTCACTTGATTTATGTCCTTGAATGTAATGTGTGAAAGGGGGATTTAACCTTGAAACTAAAACTCCCTCTTTTTCCACTTAACATTTTGGTGAACCCGTGTTTCTAATGAATTTTGCACCTTTCTAAGTTTTGTACTTCAGATTTGCATTCATTTCATTCATTTATTTAATTTTCATCTTATTGCATTTGAAAATTTACAAAAAAAAATTGAAAATTTTAAAAAATTTGAAAAAAATGGCATTTTTAGCTTACATTTTCAAATAATTTGAATTACTTTGCATTTAATTTCATTTAATTTCTGTTATTTTCATTAGATCTAATTTAAATTACAGAAATTCATCATTTATCATTCATTTACATTGCATTTTCATGCCTAATTTGTTAAAAATTGCTTGAAATTGTGCATTTTTCATATAACCTAGTTTTTGCATTAGCTAGGGCTTGTAGTTAAAATCTTGTTTCAGATTTTACTACTATTTTAAACACTCATTTAGGACTGATTTTCTAACTGTAGTGTTTCATCATAGTGTCTTTCTTGCAAATTTGATGTCTAGGGTTTGAAAACCTTGAATTTTCACTAGATTTTGCTTTGTCATGTCTCTAGAATTGCATTATAGGAGTGTTGTGAAGGATATTGTTGCATTATTTGGTTGATATTAAGCTTTTTTTTTTTTAATGTGCTTGGTAAACTTTTTAATGTGACCGGCGATGCTGGTGCGACACGCCCTCTGGCTCCACGCGAATGCTTTTGCCCGGAGCAATGAACCGGTGAGGCCACAATTGGGGGACCTCATCCCCTAGGAAGAACACTTCAAACCCACAAGCTCATTGGCCCAGCGAAGGCATAAAGCCTTGCGAGCTCGTTGGCCCAGCGAGGGTTTGAACTCTGGTGGCTGCCACTACATCCTGAGCGACTTAACCACCGAACCATGCCATCATCAACTTGGTTCATATTAAGCTTATTATTCACTTCCCCTCTTTATTTTCTTCACAACACCTCTTCTTTTAGTCATTTGCATTGAAAATTTGTGAAAAAGTGAAAAATCAAGCATTTTAGATCTTAAGCATATCTTGTTCTTTGGGATTGTTTTATTAGTTTGTGGATTGAGTGTTGTATACTTTTGTATGAGTCATATAACCTTCTTCCCTAATAGTAATATTCCTTTAAGAAGAAGTATTAGATTAATGGGATCTAGTGCTCTTGAAAGCGACCGCATTCCTACCTCTGAAAATCCATTGAACACCTTTACAAAAGGAGAGACACAAATTTTGCAAGAGATAATACCTCCTACAAGTACAATGGAAGATCAAATATTTCATGATGTAGAGGACACTATTGAAGTGGTAACACATGTACCTAATGAGCAAATAAACAAACTTCATAAAGAGCTAGCCGATTTTCAAGCATTTGTGGAAAATGAAAGGATAGCAGAAGAAGTTATACCTGTAATTCACAAAATAAGAGAGTTGATAAAAGAAGGACAAGATGGTGTTAATGTAATTCAAGGCTTAGCACATATAGTACATAATAATGTTATGCCGGTGACTGAATGTGCAAATGTTATTAATAATATGTCGTCACCGCCTCACACACAAGTATCGGTACCTATACTGACTACTAGAATGTCTACATTTACATCAACAATTTTAACTACTAATGCAAATGCTTGTAGTAATGCTACCACTGGTATTGGAGTATCTAACGGCACCAATTCACAAAATTACAAAGCTATGGGATTCAACTATCAGAACTAATCACCTAAGATGACCTCTTTCATGAATAATTATTCCCAACCACCTCTCCATCCCACTTATTCTCAACCACCTCTTACATACAACTATTTGCAACAACATTTCATTTCCACTCACAATCAATCCCCTCACAATGTAATGCACACGGCTTCAAATTCCAAACTGCATCTCCTAATGATGCCCTCTTAAACCAACTCTTACAAGGCATGACTTATTTACAACAAAAGGTGACAAGCTTGACAAATTCTTCACAACCTAATATACTAATTTATCATGCCCATAATCCCCTATCTTATGCAATCTTGAGAACTCCTATGCCTGAGAAGTTTGAAACTCCTCGCTTTGAAAAATATGGTGGAAAAGGTGATCCTAATACTCATGTGGCAGCATTCACAGCTATGTGTAGTGATTTCTACTTTGAAGACTTGTTAGAAAAACTTTTCCTGCGATCTCTCAAAGATACTGCTTTAGAATGGTTTTGCTCTTTACCTCTAAATTCAATACACTCTTTTTCACAACTAGTTGATCAATTCTTACAATATTTTCAAGCAAACATTGGACCTCAAGTCTCTTTGATTGATTTATTTCATTGCAAGCAAGGTCCAAAAGAAAAGTTAATTGAGTTTATTAGTTGGTATCAAGCCCCTTATGCACAAATTCAATATCAGATAACGGATGAGGATGTTCAAAAGGTGTTTATTACAAATCTACAACCTAACATCTGTGATAAGATTCTCTTGATGAAGTATAACTCTTTTCAACATTTATGTACTGCCCTTCGTGATTACTAACTTTCGTCTAGTCAGTATGAAAACTAAAACTCATCAGCTCAAGTTGGTCGATCCATGGGTGGACCTTCACAAAACAACTTTAAGAGAAATAATAAGACTTTCATCAAGGTTAATGTATAGAATTCAAACAACTTTTCACAAGTATTCGCTATCACTAATCCAAAGAGGACATCATTTTAGAAAAGGCGAGTTGCTCCGATATCTGAATCCTTACATTCTATCATGAATCAAGTTATGAGTAATAACCTCTTGAAACTTCCTCCGATTAAACCATTGGATCCTAGTAGAATGCAAGGACCTTATTTTGATGCTAATGTTTTTTGTCATTATCATTGGCAACAAGAACATGATACTGAATGATGTATGCGTCTTAAACATGAAATACAAGACCTCATTGAATCAAATGTTATATAGGTATCTGGTGTGAATGATAATGGAAATAAGTCGATTGCTCCTCTAAATCATAATTACAACTCTTTATTAATCTCTTTCCTAAACATATTGATAACAACATGATGGAACAAAATACAATAGAAGTAGAAGATGACTATTTGGATTATGATGAAATAGTGGGTATGATAGAAGTGGATAAGGAAAAGCTTGATAACACACATTGCCCATGAAGAGATGGTATTTATGGTGAGGTTCCTCCTCCGTTATCCCTCCAAGGATCAGGAGATAATCGAAATGCATTGGAAAGACAAACAAAACAACCAAAACAAGAGATTAAAACAAAAGAAAAGATGGATACAGTGCAAGATAATCCTTCTCCCTATGATAGACAGATTCAACAAAATAAGAAATCGAAGGATCAGAAAAGAATAAGATGGTTATCATCAATAGGAAATAACAGTGGTTCTCCACCTTGCAAACAACAAAAGATTTCAAATTTACAAGTATTTGGAAAACACGCACCACATGGACATTCTGAGAATAAAGAACAATCAAATATGAACCACTCAAACTTCGCACAAAACTTGATGGAGCATCTCTCCAAGATGCTCGCAAGTCCAAATTTTTGTACCATTGTGCCTACAGGTAAGTATTTCTAACCCTTTGCCTCTATGTTGTGTTTTCCCCATGATGTTTTATGTGTTGTTTAGGCCTCCTAGGATGACCCTTGATACTGTTGTAAGGTCAAGGATACCGAGAGACCGCATCTGTTGTGACCCTTCTTCTATTTGTATCATCATTCTTCTATATCGCCCCTCCTCTATTTTCATTGTTGTGTGTTGTGTCCTAGGGGCATAGCGTTGCATTTGGTGACCTGGGGGCACCTTCCTACATGACAACCCTAAGGAACTTGTTCTCTTTATTTATTGTTTACATTCCTCTAATGGTTCTATCTAGCTAGTGGATGATGAAAAACAAATAATACTGATAAAGACCAAGTGTCCCTTCAGCGAGTAAGCAAAAATGGACCTAGTCCATACATGACGACGGGGTTGATATATATTATCTGACGATTGGCTAGTAGAATCACTCCATGTGATATTTTGATGTTGTCTTATCATACTAACAAACCATAACAATACATCTGCTCCGTACACTCTGCTTATCTTGGATCTCGCCTTGTTTACACTCAGTTCTGAGATCTCTGCGGTATAGCCCCATGGTTATACTCGGTCCCTGAATCCATAGTATAACCTCGGCTCTTGATATTATTGTTTTCATACATTGCTTTTATCATGTGATGTGGTTATTATCTTATAGAAAGATTTCTAACCTCTTTTATTGCAGGACATTGTGTGTTTGTGGGAACATTCAGCGATCGTAAAGTACATGTTACCTTTGGGGGCATGGGCTTTGCAAAAGCTCTTGTTCCCTTGTGTGTTTTCTCTCTACCTTAAATTACTTGATATCAGTACACGATATCAACCACTTTAAGGTGGGGGCATATATAAGGTAAGTTGTCTGATGATTTTGATATTGATAAAGTGTGTTTCCATACATTGATCTATGGCATATACTTCATTTGCATTGTAAGGCGTCTCCATGACGCGGGTGGGGTTGTATACTTTTTGAGCACAATGCTTCCTTTTCACTATATGGCATCTTTGTGACGCAGGTGGGGTTGCATTTCGAAAGCCCTCTATGGAAGCGGGGATGGTGTATCTCTTGAGCTAGTGCACATCCTTTTTATTCTAAAAGTCCTTCGAGTAGGCGGGGTTGGATCTGAGACTATCCTCCCTTAAGTGTGTCTTTGGCGGTTATTGTGGCATAAGCCCAACCATTAGGTGTGCCTATAATGTGCCTGAGATGGTGGTGAGCCTAGTAATAGGCTCCTTCCATCGCTTGTTTGTCATGTTTTAGACGTATAGTATGTCTTTGGCATACTATATGGTGCTCATTTTTCTGTGTGTCTTCCACGTGTTTGCTCCCAAGTATAGTCCAAAGTGCGTGGCAAAATGCCCCTCCTATGCTTTGAGATTTGTGTGGCATGTGTGTTCCCAAGTATAGTCCAAAAAGTGTGGTGAAATGCCCCTCCTATGCTTTGGGATTTGTATGGCATGTTTGTTCTCAAGTGTAGTCCAAAGAGCGTGGTGAAATGCCCCTCCTGCACCCTGAGATTTGTATTGCATGTCTGTTGCTGCATATGTAGTCCGATGAATATGGTGAAAACCCCTCCTACATTTTGGGTGGTGTGTTGCATTTTTACTTTCCATGTATCTTCATCTGCATTCATATATATGAAAATGAAAAAAAGAAATAATCATTGCATTCACTGTGTTTTTGTGTGTCTTCAATGTTGTCTTCTTCGTGTCTTGCATGACTGTTACTGTCTTCTCCGTGTTTTGCGTTCCTATTATTGTCTTCATTGTGTTTGGTGTGTCTGCGGCATGTCTTCTCTAATGTCTACCTAAGACTGGGGGCTAGAAATAGTTCTCAATCTTCGTGTATGCATTAGCTCTAAGTGCCTGGCATGTTTGCTATGTTTGTTGACCATACTTTAATGCATGTATGGGCCTTGTGTTCATGCATACATTAAAGTGGGGGATAAATGTTACATTAGAAAATGTCTCCCTAGGACTTTAGAAAGCATTTTAATCATCTTGCATATTCATTTTAACTCCCAATGAGAAAACCCTGAAGTTTTACGACAAATAGGACCTAGGGGGTGCTATTAAGATAAGTCCTAACTGAAATAGGGAGGGAGGACTTGGTGCCCACGCCCACGCCCTAGTCCTGTCCTATTTTAGGCATGACCTAAATTCAAGTGTTGGTTATGTGACCATTAATTAGGCCCTATGTCGACACCTTAAGTTTGAATTACCAAATTCTTAGCGGGAATGTGCTTAGTTACATATATAGGCATGTTTAGGGTTTCATTTTTAAACTAGATGGTTATTGCAAACTTGTGATCTTATGCCAAAGTGATTCAAGGCTTTCATTGTGTTGCAGAGTAGTATTGTGTTGTTATTGTGTTTGTTTGTTGCAGATTTGGCTTCATCAATCCATCTCCTCATGGCATGAAAGAGCTTCTTCCTTCCATGAGAGATACACCTATGAGGTGACATTTATTTATGATTTCAATCATTTATCATTTGGTTTTTTCCTCTATTCCGCAAGGATATGCACTCTTCATCTGACAACAGTGTTTGGAAGACTTAAATGTCTCTTCGGGGCTTGACCGAGGCAAGCCTCTAAACACCACAACCCCAACCCCCTTTTCTGTGATTGCAGGTTACAGGTTGCAGAAGCGGAAGAAGTGGAGTTGCAGGAGAGCATAGAAAAGTGTTGGAAGTGCAGAGCAAAGAAGAAAAGCAAGACTTAGGCTTGGGTGCCCGCTCATTAGTCCTTTGGATCCTGAAACACAGAAATCCCTGGAACAACAGAAACAAGTTGCAGATAATCTTCAGAGATCCCAACATAAACTTGTACATTGGACTCAGGTGCCCACTCATTAGTCCCTAGCTTTTTCGGATACGGAATCTTAAAATCTGGTATGTATCTAATTGTTATTTTATATCTTTATGTGTAAGCATTTGTCAATATTCGTCTGTTTCTTTATGATTTTATGAAATTAGGGTTTTAAGTATAATTGGACTTTAATTGATTAATTGATTAGAAAATTCCAAGTTTCCTCTTCATTCTAAGGGACACTAAATTTGTAACAGAGCTCTCTTGCAAGAGATTGTGGCTTCACTTGATTTATGTCCTTGAATGTAAGGTGTGAAAGGAGAATTTAACCTTGAAAGTAAAACCCCCTCTTTTTCCACTAAACAGTATGTATGGATATTTGTAGGTTCATAGATGTTGTCAAAATGTTGTTAGATTAAAGGGAGATGGTGTGTTGCATATGTATCTTGTATTTGAATATTAATACATACTTAAGCCTCGCTTTGAGGGTAGAGTTTTTAACGCAAGGATTTCTCCACGTATATCTGATGTCATGTGATGATTTATTATGGTTTATTGGCTTTTATCTGCTCTCCATTTCATTTACATATTCGTTTATACATGAACACTGAAATCTATACATTAAGTTTCATGTTGTTGCAATAGTTCACTCTATTTTTCAATAGAGTTTAACAGGAACAAGAGAAATTGTAAGGCAATAGAAATCAAGGCCATTATAGGTTAGTCACCCATATGGTGAACTAGAAGAAATACAATTTCACAATAAAATTTTCTAGGGTTCATTATCATTAGAAGCTCTGATAGTCCACTTAGTGCATAAGGCAATACCTTGTCTTTTGACATCAACAAGGCTTAGCCCACCAAAATCTCTTAGCACGAAACAAAGGTCATAAGCAACAAAATGAAAATTTTATTACAATTTTAATTAGCCCATAGAGAGTCTCAAAAAAGTTTGTCAAGATTGCAATATGATGCTTTGGAAGTGTTATGTATGAAAAGTGGGAAGTTTGTGGATGATGTTAAAGTATATCAAATCAAACCCTCCTTTCACAATAACATTCGAGGACAAAAACTGACCCAAGTCACTACATATGAATGAGGACTCAACTATAGGTTTATGTGCTCAGGAATGATATGGAAAGATAGATTAGATTGAGAGATTTGTCAAACCCTATATTGAATAAGCCTCAAACCCTAATTATAGTGCAATCAGGTATAAATAGATAGAATGTTACAGGAAACCGTATAGGAAGATACTGAGGGATGATCAGAAACATACCAGAGGTTGAGTTTTTGGAAACAGAAACTTTGCAGACTATGGGGTAGGCGCCCAAGTCTGATAGGACAATATTTCTGTAGATTCAGAGCAATGAGATATGTCAAATTGTATCCAGATCCTAAGTTTGGGGCCAAGCCTATCAGGCGCCCTAGACTAGGAGGGAGGAATATCAACAAGTTTCTTCCAGATCCTGAATCCTTATCCTTCAAACTACTTTTCTGCATTTGTACTTTTCCAACTCCTGCACCTGTAACCTACAATCACAAAGAAAGGGGGTTGGGGTTGTGGTGTTTAGGAGCTTGCCTCGATCAAGCCCTGGAATGACATTCAAGTCTTCCAAGATCGTTGTTAGATACAGTGCATGCCCAAGGAGATAGAAGCCAAATCCAATGATGAAAATTGAATGATTGAAACACAAATTGATGTCACCTTAGAGGTGAAGCCCTCATAGAGATGAAGATCTTTCACACCATGAGGAGATGGATTGATGAAACCAAATCTACAAAAAACATATAAATAATAACAACATAATTCTGCTCTAAAACACAATTAAGGCCTTGAAATCTCTTTGCTCAATATCGAAGTTTGCATTATCCATTTAGGTGTAAAATGAAGTCATAAACTCACTTATATATTCTCTCCCGCTAACATTTGTAAATTAAATTGAAGAGGTCGATAGAGGGAAACCTTTTGAGAGGGCCCAAGCTGACATGCATTTACTTTCATCCCACCAAATTAGGATGGACTTGGGCACGGGTACCCAAGTCCCAAGTGTTCCAAGTATGGGTCTAACCGGTGTTGTCATTGATGTCAACATACTCATGTTGCATTGATGAGAAGGATTGGATGAGCAGAGAGGAGCAATGGAGACAGTGAAGTGGAGATCCCAGCTAAGATGCAGATCAGAGGTTGTGGTTCAAAGGGTTTGTAGATATGAGTCTTGAGATGATCCAGTCAAGTTTTCAGAGGTCCGCATGAAGATCTGAAGAAGTTATGGTTGCTCAAGTAGAACCGGCTCCGACAGGTGTTCAGAGGTGACAGAGTGACACAGATAGGTTCGGTGAGATCCAGAAATGCATTATCCCATTCTGCAGATTTGAGGGAGTGTTGAGGACATCCTTGTGAACTGTCAACTCTATTGGTTCGTGGTTTGAAGGTCCAAAAGTGCCTATTCCTTTGTGACAGTAATGACAGACTGTGTTCTTAAAGCTCCAGATGAAGGAAAGAAGAATTCCAGCAACCAGATGAAGTATGGATGCTCTTGGTGATTCTGGAAAGGTTGTGGTGATCTTTGGATCGTGTCCAGTTCATGTTGGTGGTTCGCATTGAAGTTAGAGTGTGCATTTGAAGAACAACCACTGGATGATGGTGTTCTTCCTGAGACTGGCTAACCAGATGTATTACACGTCTTGTGGATGTTCTAGTAGATGTTTGCCAACTTAGATGATTATTCCTAAGTCGATGCCTTGTATAAATAAGGGATTGTGAAGTCTTTCCAAAGTGTGTCTTGTGGTGATGAGTGTGTTGTAGCGAGGAGGAGAGCGAAAGGCAAAGCAGAAGTATTGGGCTTAAATGGAACTGATTCAAGCATGGTGAAGATGCTATTCTCCAGTTCATGTATGTGATACTTATTTCCTTGTAGACAGTGTGTCTCTTGTAGGCAGTGAGCCTCTTGTGAGCAGTGTGCTTGGGCAGTGATCCCTAATTGGCATGTGCCATTTTGTTCCTTCTATTCTTCTAACAGAGAATACAATCTTGGGTTAATCACCCCGTGGTTTTTTCCTTAACCGGGTTTTCCACGTCAAAATCTTGGTGTCTTATGTGTTGATGTGTTTCTACTTTTGATTTGAATGCATTATGGTTTATGATTAATATTCTGCTAATCACTAAGAAGATTTAAGTGTTTAATTGGTGAAAGTTTTGCACAACTGATTCACCCCCCCTCTCAGTTGTGTGCCCTGAGTCTAACAATTGGTATCAAACCTAAGTTCCTCGAAAAGAGCTTAACTGCTTGAGGAGATCCAGGATGTCGTCCTACAAGAAGGATAGTCTGAAGTTTGATGGAACCAATTTCAATCTATGGAAAGGTCGCATGAAGTGTCACTTGCAATGCATGGGAATGGCATACTGGACCATGGTTACAACACAGTATGTACCTCCACGGGGTGGTCCAAAAGCTGCAAATGAAATCACAGATGCTGAAAATAATCTGTGAACTATAGAAGCTCTTCTAAGCGCATTATCTAATTTAGAACTCTCAAATGTTATTGACCTACCGACTGCTTTTGATATTTGGAAAAAATTAGAACTTTTGCATGAAGGAGATCAGTATGTTAAATGTGCAAGGTTACAGAGTCTGAAAGGGAAATTTGAAAACCTGAAGATGAGAGATGATGAAAATATCACTACTTTTATGCCAAGAGTAAATAAGCTTGTTTGTGGAATTAGAAATGCTAGTGGAGTCTTGGATGAAAATGAGATTGTTGGCAAAATTCTCAGATCCCTTCCTGCTTCTTACAAAATCACGGTTGCTGCCATTGATGAATTCAGAGCCCATACAACTGTCACAAGAGATCAATTGGTTGGCAAATTGGCTGCATTTGAAATGACCAAGTTTGGAGATGATCCCCCCAAGACTGAATCTACATTTAAAGCCAGTGCCTCTGTAAAAGGTAAACAAAGGTTTGATCCGGGAGAGAACTCATCAAGAAAACTGTCATGGTATGAAAAAGCAAGAAAAGACCTGGAAGAAGAAGTAGAAACTACTCAACTTGAAGCCCTTATTGCAAAGAGACTGCAAAGAGGATCCAGTAAGTAAGAAGGAAAATTGCCTTTTAAGTGTTTTAACTATAATAAGATTGGTCATTTTGCCTCAAAATGTCTGGAAAGATTTTCAAGGTCAAATCCTAACAGATCAAGGTTCCAAAAGAATTGTTACTATGTTCATGAAGAAGATGATAATGAAGGAGTAACAGATGATCAATCAGAGACTGGAAACAAATCTGGAAGTAAATGGATGTTTATTGCCATCAAGGAAGAAGAACCAATATCCTCTGTTTCTATCAATCATAAAGTTGTAGAAAGAGCTTTGGCTGCCCAAGTTGAAGAAAAGGATGATTGGGTCATTGACAGTGGTTGCTCTCACCATATGACAGGTGACAAAAATAAGTTCATAGATTTGGAAAGGTATGAAGGAGGAGTGGTGAAGTTTGGTGATAATTCTGCTGGTAGAATCAGAGGAAGAGGAACTATTTCTTTTGATGGAAGGAACAAAACCAGAAATGTTCTATATGTTGAAGGCTTGAAGCACAATCTTCTTAGTGTTGGACAGTTGGTGGACAAAGGCTTTGATCTCTGATTCAAGAATGGAAAATGCAAGATCTTTGAAAGCTTAGGAACAGAGATTGCATCCGATACCCAAACTAAAGGTAATATCTTCCACTTGGTTGGCACTGGTAAAAGTTGCTTATTTGTTCAAGTTGATCTGAGTTGGTTATGGCATAGGAGAATGTGTCATGTGAATTTTGATAATATCATCAAGATAAGCAATACTCAAGCTGTAAGAGATCTTCCAAAATTGGTGAAACCTACTAATAGATTGTGCAAAGAATATCAGTTGGGTACGCTGAGCAGAATCACATTCAAGAGTAAGGAACTGTCTTCTACCAGATTATTGGACTTAGTTCATACTGATCTTTGTGGCCCGGCAAAAATCAGGAGTATGCAAGGTGATAGATACTTCATGTTACTAATTGATGACTATTCCCGGATGATGTGGGTAACTTTTCTGAAAGAGAAATTAGAAGCCCTTGAGAAATTCAAAATATTCAAGGCTATGGTAGAAAATGAAACCGGATTGAAATTGAAATGTCTGAGGTCTGATAGAGGTGGAGAATTCACATCCGGTGAGTTCATAGAGTTTTGTGATAAACATGGAATAAAAAGACAGTTGTCTGCTCCTAGGACTCCATAGCAGAATGGAGTAGTGGAAAGAAAGAACCGGACCACACAGGAAGCATCTAGAACCATGATGATGGAAGCAAACGTTCCTCACATATATTGGAGAGAAGTTGTCAGCACTGCAATCTATACTCTCAATCGAGTTCAAATCAGAAGCAATACTGGTAAGACTCCTTATGAGCTTTGGTTTGGCATCACTCCTACTGTGAGGTATTTCAGAGTTTTTGGTAGCAAATGTTACATTAAAAGAGATGAAGATCTAGGAAAGTTTGATGCTAGAAGTGATGAAGGAATATTCTTGGGTTACTCTACTCAAAGCAAAGCATACCGGTGTTATAACAAAAGACTGAGAAAGATGATAGAAAGTACAAATGTGAAGGTTGATGAGGGAATTGAGAAACCCTCAAGGTTTTATGAATATGATGAAGATGATCAGAATGGTGTTCTGACTCAAGAAACCCAAGCCTCATATGTTAGTCAGATTCATGCTAATCCAATAAACTAGGAAGAAGAAATGAGTTTCAATGAGCCTAATCAAGTATCAGAAGTGCAAGAAATTCCTAAAGTTCCCAGGTATGTAAGATTGAACCACTCTTAAGATCAAATCATAGGTGATAAAAGGAAAGGAGTACTAACAAGAAGGAGAATTACTCAAGATTCAGAAGAGTATTGTTTGATTTCAAAGATTGAACCTAAAACAGTGAATGAAGCTTGCAATGATGAAAACTGGACTAAAGCAATGGAGGAAGAGCTGGTGCAAATAGAGAAAAATCACACTTGGGATCTTGTTCCCAGACCTAGAAACAAGAATTTGATTGGAACCAAATGGTCTTCCGGAACAAACTAAATGAAGTTGGTGAAGTAATCAAAAATAAAGCCAGATTGGTCTGCAAAGGCTACTCTCAAATAGAAGGAATTGATTTTGAAGAAACTTTTGCTCCAGTGGCAAGAATTGAAGCAGTCAGATTATTTCTTGCCTTTGCTGCCTTCAAGGATTTCAAGGTATATCAGATGGATGTCAAGTCTGCCTTTCTAAACGGTGACTTGGAAGAAGAAGTGTATATAGAGCAACCGGGTGGATTCCAATTGTCTGATCATGGTGATATGGTTTGCAAGTTGAAGAAGGCACTGTATGGATTGAAGCAAGCCCCAAAAACTTGGTATGAAAGATTGGATAAGCATCTTTTGAAGATTGATTTCAAAAAAGGTACTGCTGACAGTAACTTATATTTCAAAATTGATCATGAAAACATCTTGATTGTTGAAGTATTTGTTGATGATATCATCTTTAGAGGAAGAGATAGTATGTGTAAAACTTTTGCAAATCAAATGAAAAGTGAGTTTGAGATGTCTATGCTTGGTGAAATGAATTTCTTCTTGGGTCCGCAAATTACTCAAACAAAGAAAGGAATCTTCATTTCTCAGACCAAATATGTGAAAGAATTGTTGAGGAAATTTGGGATGGAAGATTCAAAGCCAATGAATACTCCCATGGCAACTGGATGTAAGTTGAGCAAAGATGATGACTCTCCTAAGGCAGACCAGACAAAGTACAGATCAATGATTGGAGGATTGTTGTATCTCACTCAAACTAGACCAGATATAATGCAAGCTGTTGGTCTTGTTTCTAGATTCCAGGCTGATCCTAGAGAATCTCATGTCATGGCAATCAAGAGGATTTTTAGATATCTAAAAGAAAGAGTTGAGTATGGTTTGTGGTATCCTAGAGATAATGATTTCTCTCTTCATGCATATACAGATGCAGATTGGGCAAGAGATGTGGATGACTGGAAGAGTACCAGTGGTGGAGCATTTTTTTTGGGAAAGAGATTGGTTTCTTGGCTAAGAAAGAAATAAGAGGCAATATCCCTGTCTACAAATAAAGTAGAATACATTGCAGCAGCAGGTAGTTGCACTCAAGTTTTGTGGATGAAGCAGATGCTAAGAGATATTAAAGTAGAGTATGAGGAACCTATCACAATCTTCTGTGATAATTCAAATGCAATAAATATATCTAAGAATCCGGTGTTACATTCTAAGACTAAGCATATATCTATCAAGTTTCACTTTTTGAGAGAGCAAGTGAACAAGAATGAAGTCAGATTGGAGTTTGTGCCCTCCAAGGATCAGATTGCAAATATCTTTACTAAACCTCTACCTAAGGACTCTTTTGAGTATCTCAAGGAGAAGTTAGGGGTTATTTCCCCTCCGGTGATGAACTAAGGTGCACTGAGGTGCATCAGTCTGGTGGATATCATAGTCATATCTTGTGATCTAGATTGATGGGAGCTGCTACTCAGGGGGAGCAGCAGGTATGATTCTAAAGTGTTGGAATTGCAAGTATGAGCCCTTTGCCATTGATGTCAAAGGGGGAGAGAAGACATGTGAAAAACAAGTGGTTGATGATCAAAGGGGGAGCAGTAAAGGAAGAGAAGACATGTGAATGATTGTTCTTGATAGGGGGAGTTGTGACAGTAAGGAAAAGTTCTTGTCTTGATGGTTTTTCACATCATATGTTGCCATCAATGACAAAGGGGGAGATTGTTGCAAGTATGGGTCTAACCGATGTTGTCATTGATGTCAACATACTCATGTTGCATTGATGAGAAGGATTGGATGAGCAGAGAGGAGCAATGGAGACAGTGAAGTGGAGATCCCAGCTAAGATGTAGATCAGAGGTTGCGGTTCAAAGGGTTTGTAGATATGAGTCTTGAGATGATCCAGCCAAGTTTTCAGAGGTCCGCATGAAGATCTGAAGAAGTTATGGCCGCTCAAGTAGAACTGGCTCTAGTAAGTGTTCAGAGGTGACAAAGTGACACAGATAGGTTTGGTGAGATCCAGAAATGCATTATCCCATTCTGTGGATTTGAGGGAGTGTTGAGGACGTCCTTGTGAACTGTCAACTCTATTGGTTCGTGGTTTGAAGGTCTGAAAGTGCCTATTCCTTTGTGACAGTAATGACAGACTATGTTCTTAAAGCTCTGGATGAAGGAAAGAAGAATTCTATCAACCAGATGAAGTATGGATGCTCTTGGTGATTCTAGAAAGGTTGTGGTGATCTTTGGATCGTGTTCAATTCATGTTGGTGGTTCGCATTGAAGTTAGAGTGTGCATTTGAAGAACAACCACTAGATGATGGTGTTCTTCCTGAGACTGGCCGACTGGATGTATTACACGTCTTGCAGATGTTCTAGTAGATGTTTGCTGACTTAGATGATTATTCCTAAGTCGATGCCTTGTATAAATAAGGGATTGTGAAGTCTTTCCAAAGTGTGTCTTGTGGTGATGAGTGTGTTGTAGCGAGGAGGAGAGCGAAAGGCGAGCAGAAGTATTGGGCTTAAATGGAACTGATTCAAGTATGGTGAAGATCCTATTCTCCAGTTCATGTATGTGATACTTATTTCTTTGTAGACAGTGTGTCTCTTGTAGGCAGTGAGCCTCTTGTGAGCAGTGTGCTCGGGCAGTGATCCCTAATTGGCATGTGCCATTTTGTTCCTTCTATTCTTCTAACAGAGAATACAATCTTGGGTTAATCACCCCGTGGTTTTTCCCTTAACCAGGTTTTCCACATCAAAATATTTGTGTCTTATGTGTTGGTGTGTTTTTGCTTTTGATTTGAATGCATTATGGTTCATGATTAATATTATGCTAATCACTAAGAAGATTTAAGTGTTTAATTGGTGAAAGTTTTGCATAACTAATTCACCCCCCCTCTCAGTTGTGTGCCCTAAGTCTAACACCAAGGCCCTAATTTGGTCTTGATTAAGGATTAGAATAGGCTCCTAAGTCCCATTTGACATGGGTTTCGAGGGAAATTGCTCCAGGATGAGTATTTAACTTGCGAAGTGTAACACGGGGACCTAGGAGTTAAACTAGGAGGTAAAAAGGCATAGGGAAACTTTTTACTCCATAACATTTAGCCCCCACTTTAATGTATGTATGATCTTGTGATTCCATACATGCATTAAAGTATGGTCGAAGCATATCAAACACACCAAGCACATAAAGCTAAGGCATACCCAAAGGTTGGAGGACTATTTCTAGCCCCCAATTATCTCAGATAAGCACTAAAAAGCACACTGAAGACGCGCAAGACACAAGGAAGACAATAAGAAGCACATAAAACATGGAGAATATAGTGAAGCATGCAATACACAAAGAAGACATGAGAGCAGTCACGCAATACACTAAGAATACATTGATCTAACAACTAAAATAAATCCTAAAATAGGGACAGAGGGAGCTCATTGCTACGCACCTTTAGACCACCAAACACACACAAAACAAAACCCAAAATGTGGAGGGAGCTCATCTCTATGCACCTTTAGACCACACCAGGGGGAAAACATGTCAAACAAAAACCCAAGTGTGGAGAGCACTCATCGCTACGTGCCTTTAGACCACACTCAGGGGAAGACATAATAGACACAAGGAAAACACACGGAATACATGATTGTCGCATAGTATGTCATAGACACACTATACATCTTATACATGGAAAACACGAGCAATGGGAAGGAGCTTATTGCTAAGTCCCACCATCTAAAACACGCCAAACACACCTGACGGTTGAGCTACGCTACCACAATCACCAAAAACACACTTAAGGGTGGATGACTCAAGATCCAGTCCTACCTCCGTAGAGGACTTTTGTATAAAAATATGTACACTAGCTCAAGAGATACACCATCCTACCTTCTGCACAAGGGCTTTGTATAAAAGGATATGCACTAGCTCAAGAGATACATCATCCCGCCTCATGATGAGGGCTTTTTTCTTTTAAAGGGATGTGCACTAGCTCAAGAGATACACCATCCCACCTCGCGATGAGGGCTTTGAAGCATGCTTTGACAGTGTAAAAGTAATCAGACAGATATCATTATATATGCCCCCACCTTAAGTGGTTGATACCACTTTCCAGTATCAATCACATTAAGGTAGAGTGAAAACACGCAAGGGAACAAGAGATTTTGCAAAGCCCATGCCCCCAAAGGTGAAATGTGCCACGATCGTCGAATGTTTCCACAAACACATTGATATTAAGTTTGCTAAGATAATCAACAAGGTATAAGCTTTGGTTAGAACATATTACTCTAAGATAATAACCAAATCAATCCATGAAAGCTATACATAAATCATTTATTAGATCATATCAAGGACCAAGGCTACACTTGCAGGTTTGAAACTGAGTATAGCCATTGGGCTATACTACAGATATCTCAGAACTGAGTGTAACAACAAGGTGAGATACAAAATCAACCAAAGTGCGTTGAAGCAGATTGAGAGTATTGCAAAGGTTTGTTAAAAGATATATGACAATATGATACATCACACAGAGTGATTCTAACAGTCAAGCGTTGGATATATATATATCAACCCCATCTTCATATATGGACTAGGTCTATTTTTTCTTACTTTCTAAAGGGACACATGGTCCTTATCAGTATTTTTTTGTTTTCGTCATCCGTTGACTAGGTAGAATCACTGAAGAATGTAAACAATAAAAATGAGAGAGGAGAACCAAGTGCCTTAGGAAAACCGCATAGGAGGATGCCCCCAACACATCTTTCACAACGCTATACCCCCAAGGCACATCACACAACAATAAAATAGAGGAGAGAAGAGTAGAAAAATGTAGAAACACATAGAATAATGGTCACAACAGAGGTCGTCTCCTTGTATCCTTGACCTTACAAGAGTATCAAGGTTCATCCAAAGAGACCTAAATAACACATAACACAAAACAGTGGAACACAACACATAAGAGGAGGCCACGTAAGAGAGCAAAGGTATACTACGACAAAGGTGGTTAAAAAGGGTTAGAAATACTTACATGTTTACACAACTGAACTAGTGGTTACCATTGAGAAAATCATCTTCCTCCCAATCTTGAATGCAAGAGGAAGTAGGCACATAGAGTATAATTGCCCGACTTAAATCATCGTCATTTAAATCTTCAACCTTTAGCTCTTCCTTCTTTGATTCAATATTAGGTGGTGGAATGTTCTCTTGTTGAGGTGTTTCTTGTAGAGCTAAAGCTTGTCTCTTCCTCCTTCATTCTCTTGCTTGCCTATTCCTTAGTGTTTTATTGGTGATGTTTGCAAAAGTATTCTCATGATTTTCTATAGTCTTCGACATCTTAAAGGAGGAAGCTTGTGCTAAATTAACCTTTTGTGATAAAATGTTTTGTTCTTTATGGGTATCTCCCAATCCTTGTAAGGACAACAGAGGAGGAACCTCGGAAAAGACTCCCTTAACCCTCGGTCTAGGGGTTTCTTTCAATTCAGATTGCTCTTTACTTATGATTTGTTCTATAGGAGGTCCAACCAATTTTGTTATCAACTTTGCTTTATATCGTTGGTATCCCAGGAAGATTTGATCTTCTCATGGTTGAGGAGGCTCAGTAGGTTTTGGCCAAAAGTAATTGAGATTAAAGTTTCTCCGAGTAACCATAGGTTGCCATCTACTATGGTGAATAGCATGCACTCTCCTGTGGTGAGAAAATTTAGACATTTATGAATTGTAGAGGGGACCGCTTTCATGGACCTAAGCCATGGATGGCCTAATTTCACATGAAATAGGTCGGATGTAGGAATGATGTCGAATGATTGTTCCAAGGCTTTTATCAGCTACTTTGATCAATAAGGTAATCTTCCCTATGGCCAGGAGGAAAGCTCTAGTATGTGTTTTAATCATCATGTGTGTGGCTCATAAGATTCTTGCATCAAATCATGTGCATAGAGGAACTCTTTAGTAGCCACATTAGTTATTTAATTAGGATCAATAAGGGCTCCTCTTGTAGGATTCCCCATTATCTGTATGGTGATGTAAAGAGGTCCCACAATGTTTCCAATTGTTCTATCGTGTGGTGTAAAGATTAATTCAGGTTTAGGAGTCCTCCTCCTCTCATAAACTCTAGGAGGGATCATAGCATTGTTGTTGTGTTGAGAATCCATGTATGTGAGATTGTTTCACACCAAAGCACTTGTTTGAGGAAATTGAGTTTTTAAAGAGAAAAACACACAAATTTCACAAAAAAACCAAGTAAGTATGATGGAAATAGTGCTACACAACAAGACAAGATGAATGGTCGAAAAGTTTGCTTAAAGAAGTTTGAAGAAAGTGTATAAAACTTGTAATGTTGAAATACACAATGTGTAATTGCAAAAGGTCAAAGTTTCAAAGATAGGATGAAAAAGTATGCAATATGATCCAACACTACACTTCAAAGTCAGATTTGAATGAATGTTGAAAAGGTGTAGCAAAATCTGAAAATAAAATTTTGACTATAAACCCTAGTTTTTGCAAAGACTAGGTTATATGAAAAATGCAACTTTTTAAGCCAAAATCCTAGCAATTGAAACTTTTAAATGCAATGTTTGATATGAAGTAATGATGAATTACTATAATAAGGATCAGATCTGATGCAAAAATCAGAAAATTAAATCTTTTTATCAAATGCAATACAAAATATACCAAACTATGCTTAATGCAAGCAAAAAATGCTTGTTTTTTCATTTTTTTTCAAATGTATGCTAGATTTTTCAATGCAAGATGATCTATATGATATTAATAAATGCAAAAACTGATTACAACACTCAAAAAGATGCAAAATTCTCTTTGTTCCAGGTTCACCAAAATGTTATGTATGAAAAGTGGGAAGATGGTGGATGATGTTAAAGTATATCAAATCAAACCCTCCTTTCACAATAACATTCGAGGACAAAAACTGAGCCAAGTCACTACAGATGAATGAGGACTTAGCTATAGGTTTATGTGCTTAGGAATGATATGGAAAGATAGATTATATTGAGAGATTTGTCAAACCCTAGATCGAATAAGCCTCAAACCCTAATTATAGTGCAATTGGGTACAAATAGACATAATGTTACAGGAAACCGTATAGGAAGATACTCAGGGATGATCAAAAACATACCAGAAGTTGAGTTTTCAGAAATAGAAACTTTATAGACTACCGAGAGGGTGCCCAAGTCTGATGGGAGAATATTTCTATAGATTCAGAGCAGAGAGATATGTCAAATTGTATCCAAATCGTGAGTTCAGGGTCAAGCTCGTCGGGAGGACTACGGGATGGGCACCCTAGTCTAGGAGGGAGGAATATCAGCAAGTTTCTTCTAGATCCCAAATTCTTATCCTTCAAACTGCTTCTCTACACCTGTACTTTTCCAACTCCCACATCTATAACCTACAATCACAAAGAAAGGGGGTTAGGGGTTGTGGTATTTAGGAGCTTACCTTGATCAAGCCCTGGAATGACATTCAAGTCTTCCAACACCATTATTAGATAGAGTACATGCCCAAGGAGGGAAGAGGCCAAATCCAATGATTAAAAAATTGAATGATTGAAATACAAATTGATGTCACCTTAGAGGTGAAGCCCTCACAAAGATGAAGATCTTTCACACCATGAGGAGATGGATTGATGAAGACAAATCTATAACAAATAAACACAATAACAACACAATTCTGCTTTGAAACACAATGAAGGCCTTGAAATATCTTTGCTCAATATCCAAGTTTGCATTATCCATCTACGTGTAAAATGAAGTCATAAACTCACTTATAAATGCTTTCCCACTAACATTTGTAAATTAAATTGAAGAGGTCGACAAAGGGAAACCTTTTGAGAGGGCCCAAGCCAACATGCATTTATTTTCATCCCGACAAATTAGGATGGACTTGGGCGCGGGTACCCAAGTCCCAAGGCCCTAATTTAGTCTTGATTAAGGATTAGAACATGCCCCTAACTCCCATTTGACATGGGTTTCAGGGGAAATTGCTCTGGGATGAGTATTTAACTTACAAAGTGTAAACACGGGGACCTAGGAGCTAAACTAGGAGGTAAAAAGGCACAGGGAAACTTTTTACTCCATAACAAGAAGAAATCCAACTAGAGGAGTAATACACATGCATATCCATAAGAATTTTAGAGCAAATTTGGAAATTAACTACTAATGTTTCAGTAATTTAGTAATCCAATATGCAAGCTTTTTCTTGATTCTGTCAATCATAAATTGTTGTGAAACATCTTGAAATACAAAGGGAATGCCTACAAATTTAAAGATTTATCTGTGTCAATGGGTTTCTAGGTAAATGAGTGAAGCCAACAAATGAACTAGAAAAAGGATTGCTTGTAGTACCACATCTTATTCTTATGAATACTAGAGCCCAAAGCTAAACAAAAAGTGTCAACACACTTGAAAGTTAATTTAATATTATCTTCATCTTCAAGGACCATAAGGAAGGAATCATCCAAAAAGTGTCAATTGACCGATTACTAAGAAACAGTTCTAGGAATAGAGATTCCTTTAACCTGTCACTATGAGATGGCATTGCTAAGAAGATAACCAAACCCTTTAGCAACTAACACATAGAGCAAGGGTGCAAAAGGGAAACCCTACCTTATAGATCAAAAAAGGTTGAAGTGCTCAAATCAAACACAATTAATGGTAAGGCAAGTAGGAGCATTTGCAAAAAGGATTCAGACCAACTAGATGAAAATGGGACCAAAGAAAATAGATCTAAGCATGACTAGTATGAAATGCCATTCAATTCTATTATATGTCATATTGAAGTTAATTTTTATGAAGAGAGCCTGTGCATTTGATTTATGTACCCACTCCATACCTTCCCAGACTATAATTACATTGTCAAGAATATATCTATTTTGAATAAACCCGATTTATTGAAAGGAGGCTAAGGTGCAGAAATACTTCCTACACTAATCTAAGAAGAGAGATGAACAAAGGATATAGTCCAAAATAATTTGCAAGAAAGAGACAAAACAATAAAATCATTCACCATAACATATGATGTGTCTTGGGAAAACCCTTTTGAAAGAAAACCTAACCTCCAAACTCCAAACCAATGTATTAATCAACAAAAATATCTACTACAATCCAATGCACGTAAGTATCCTTAATGGGAGACAATACCAACACAAAAAATCTAGAGTAATATCAATAGCATAACAATACCTACAAAATACACTATGTAAGATCCATCCCAAGCACCCAATAAATAGAGTAACCAATACATGAAACCACCAAAGGGGAATCACAAACCATGAACTAATACCACCCAAAAGTGGCAACAAATCCCCTAGTCAAATTCCAACACCAAAATCCCAAGAAGAGTCCTCATACTAAATATAACATATTCCTTACACCTATCATAATAAAGGAGTATAACATGTCATAGTTATCCTCTCGACTTGGGTGCTCCAATTTGTCTTATTCAAACCCTTCAAAGATGCTTTGTAAAAATCATAATGACATGTCACAAGTTGGTGAATGTTCTTGGTCAAAATGCGTGACTCCCTCTTATAGCTCTCTTATGTGTTGTAGATGCTCTTACATTTCTAATGTAGGGGCCCGTCTAACTTGTTGAGGCCATAACATTTGATCTAGGAAGTCAATTGAGATTGTTTTTATTTAAATTGAATATATCATAGAGGTCCATGTCACCATAACCCACTATAGCTAGTTAAAACCTATTTCAATCATTTTCAAAACAAAAAATGACCTTTATAGCCCAAAAATTGTATTTTAGTATCACAACAATAAGGTGCAAGGTTGAGACACCTTTCCTAACATTCTCCCACTTGTTAAATACCTTAAAAGAGAAATGGAAATACCAACACTATCAACTAACTACTAGGGGCCTAGAGGCCCATAGTCTCACAACACCATCTGAACTTCTCTATGATCACCAACTTCATCAATGCATCTACACCATTCTTCAAAGTGTCAACTTTATCTAGCATCACCATTCCATCCTCTACCATATATTAAAAATGGTACTAGACATCAATATTCTTTGTCTATGTGTAAAAGGTTAGGGTCTTTACCAAATAGATGACACTCTAACTATCACAATGAACTCTAACAACTCTCTAGCTCAACCCCACATCTCAACATAGTCTCAAAAGCCAAATAAACTCCTTATAGGAATGAGTTACTACCATGTGCTTTGCCTCTATTGTGGATAAAGAGGCCACATCATGTCATTTACTCATCCAACTTACTCCACCACTAAATAAGCTAAACATATAGCCACTAGTAGACCTTATGTTATCAACATCCTCTACTCAATTTGAATCCACATATCCCTAAATATCCATTGAGTATTGGTCCTGTGAAATATCACCATGATAGCATATGGAGTACTTAGAAGTACCCCTCAAATGCTTGAAGACCCTCTTAACTACAACCTAATTTTGTCATCCAATATTAGCCATGTAACGACTCAAGACTCCCACTACTTGGGTAATGCCAAGTTTAGTGCAAATCATAGCATACATAAGGCTCCCAACTACACTAGAATAGGGTAGTAAACTCATCTCCTCTACCTCTATGATTATTGAGGGACATTACTCAGCTAATACTTTGTTCCCACATAAATAGGAACATTAACAAGTTTTTGTTGGCTATACTTAAACGTTACAAAATAGACTCAACATACATCCTCTGTCAAATCGAAAGTTTTTGTTATCCCTATCACATCTAATTTCCATCCCAAGGATGTACTTAGTAGCCCCTAAGTCCTTTGACCTTCGGTAACCAATCACACTTTGTATTTCTTAATGTTACCATCATAGCCTAGCTTATTTTTTGAACACCCATTTGCAACCAATGGGTTTTTATCCATTAGGCAATTATACCAAGTCCCATGTATCATTATTTCTTAGTGTATCCATCTCCTTGTCCATGACCAATTTCCAAGACTCACAATCATCTATTTATATTACCTCTTTAATTGTTTTGGGCTCATCAATGTTAGTCAGCAAAGCAAATATACATCTAAAATTATATGAGCTATACCTTTTTTATTTGCTTCTCTATCAAGTGGACCTCTTCAAAAGCTAAGGTGGAGGTTCTACTTTTTAAACTCTCTAAGCTCTACATACTATCCTCCTCATCTGTTCAAACAACATCTATTGTAGCCTTCTCAGTCTTTGGTTGTAGCTACACAACTGACTTCACATCCTACTTTGGCTACTCAATTGTAGTGGAAGGTTTGACCTCCCTAAACATCACATTATGATTGTAAAGAACTTTTCTAGCCATAGAATCCCAAAACTTGTACCTTTTCACACTGATGTCATGGCTGATTAAGATACATTTCATGGCCTTGTTATCCAAATTTGACCACTTCTCCCTAAGCACATGAGCATATAACTCACAACCAAATACACAAATATGCTAAAGTGAATGATTTATTCTTGTCCAAACCTCCATGGATTTTTTCTCCATGAGTGTTGTAGTAGACTTGTTGATTAGGTAAAATGTAGTAGCAACCAAGGCTTCATTAGTGGATTCGGTAGCCTTCTACCTCATCTCCTTTGAGAGAAGAGACACCACGATCTTGCTAAGCATCAGTTTTGAGATGACGCTTCCAATAGCCATTACCAAGTTCCAAGAGTCTAGAAAACAACACAAAAGGGTCATGCATCAATCTTCCTCTCCCATCTTCGTGTCCATGAATTGTAACTAGGTTATAAATGTGTTGAATGCATTTAGGTGCTCAACAAAAGAATCACCATCACCCATCCTCCTAATCAACTTTGTTATGCATCATAGATGCTCTTACATTTCTAGTGTTGGGGGCCTAACTTGTGAAGGCCATATCTTTTGATCTAGGAAGCTAATTAAGCCCTTTTTTGAAATTAATTATATTAGAGAGGTCCATGTCATTGCAACATTCTTTAGCTAGTTAAATTCCATTTTGATAATTTTGAAACTAAAATGACCTATATAGCTTAAAAACTACATTTTCTCAATATTAAGATGCAAGGTTGAGACAACTTTCTTAACATTCTCCCACTTGTAAAACACATTACAAAAGAAAAGGGAATAGCAACGCTATCAACTAAATTCTAGGGGCTGAGAGGCCCATAGTCTCAAAGCACCACGTGAACTTCTTTATGCTCACTACCTTCATCAATGCATCTACAACATTCTTCAAAGTGTCAAATTTCTCTAGCATTACCCTTCATTCGTCTATTATATTACAAACACACTCCTATTGAACATCATTATGCTTCATTTGTGCATAAAAAGTTAGGTAGTTTGCCAAACAAATGCCACTCTGACTATCACAATGAAGTTTAACAATTCTCTGACTCAACCCCATATTTGAAGCCTCAAAAGCCAAATGGCCTCCTTACATGAATAAGTAGCTACCATGTACTTTTCCTGTGTTGTGGATAAGGTGACCACAACATGTTGTTTACTTGTCCAACTCACTGCACCACCAAGTTTAGCCTCCTTAAATATATGAAGCATGTTTAACCGAGGCATTTATGACATAGTTGGCTTCCCTTGTAGAATTTTGAATAATGTAATTATGAAAGTGGATAGTTATCTAAGAGATATCAAATAATATTTGGTTTAGTCTCCAATCTCGTAGTTTGTTGTTCTTTAAGATAATAATTTAAAATTCCCTAGTTGGATTTTGCTATGAGTTTGCCAATATTTTATTATTGGGCCAAAAATAAATCTTGGGTGATAGCATAAAGTCATTTCTCCCTTTTTGGCCTAAGTGGGCCACTTAAATCAATATTTTTAGCCAATTTTTCATTTTCTATCTATTGTAGCAAGCAAACCATTAAGAATTTGAAGACAATGTAAAGTAATGATTTGTGAGATTTTCTGTGTAGATCCTAAATCTATTTTTTTATCAAAAAATAATTTATCTAAATTTTAAAATATTTTTTAATAAATTATTTATTATACATTATAGTATTTTTAATCAGTAATATTTCCCCATAATGCATAGGTAGAGCTAGAAATAAGATATTTTTATAATTTCTTAAGCATAGATCATTAACACTAATGTCTATAAGAGTCACACAATAGACTCAAGGAGGTGCAAGATCAAAGGTTGCAACTAAAACAACCTTCCACACAAGAGATAAGCAACACAAATGCTATATTGCCAAAGAATGATAATGATGTATACAAGATACAAGATAGAAAATATACAAGATGATTATGTCTAATGAGAGCCCTTACTTATATAGACTAGGTCGAGATCATGACAAGTGTCTTAATCCTATGACTTGAGACACAAAGAGATAACTATCCTAAGTATGCCCTAAGCAAACTTAACTAACTAGGCATGAAAAGGACCTAGTGTGGAACCAATTAGGTAATATACCTCATTCGCACCAACACCCCCTTAAGTGAAACTCAAGGAGAATGATAAAACAAATGTACAACAAGGCCATGTTAGGTACCCATGTATAAAAGATCTTTCACAAACATAGTAAAAGAGAAAAATCTATAGAAAAAACCTCTCTCCAAAAGAGAGAAAACATGCAAACAAACATGTACAAGTGATGGAAAAAGAAATCAATAAGACCCCCCAAGGACTATATCCATCATGAATATACAATCAATATCCCCCCATAAGAGATAAAAAAGAGACTATGAATCCCCCCATAAAGAAGTAACTCCGGTTCCAATGGTGAAAGCTCGAAGATGATCCAAAATTGGTAAACAACATTTCTCATCTTGGGAAGAAATAAATCCAATGGTGTATGTAGAAGAAACTCTAACTCCAAGAAGGGAGATGAGGGAAGATGTGTCATAATGTGTGCCTCTAAAAATTGCTCAAGTGTCCACATGTCGGAATTAAAAGATGCCACAACAAAATCAGGAGCTCCAAGCCTAATCAAAGAGTGTGACAATCCAAGACAATGTGGAAACTCATGAACAACAATCTCCAAAGACAAAGATGGTGTAATAATAGTTGTTCCATAATTGTCATCAAAGAGGAAATGGATATCGCCAAGTGTGTCTGTCAAATATACAAGATGGGACTCACAAAACAAATCTGTAATATTTGTCAAAAGATCATCCCACAATGTTGAATCTGAAAGACAAGAAACATCCTGCTAAACTAAAGTATTGGAAGCCATAGAAACACTAAACTCTAAAGAAGAAGAGATAGAAGCTTAGAAAAAGTCTCAATCTTACCAGAGTGGATGAAAGAACACCAAGGTTCAAGTGACCAAACTTCTCCTCATGATTACAATCCACACTAGATGCATTTGTGTGAATATTAGTCAAAGGAATTGCCATATCATCAAAAGAAAAATGTGAAAAGGTGTTTAAGTGAGATGCATGATCAACCATTTCAATAACAATGATATCTCTACTCTCCAAGTCTCTAATAAACACTGAATTAGATGTGAACTCAATAGTTTTCCCTACTATAATGTGAGTAATTTGATATATAGAAAGGAGGTTGCTTGACAAAGAAGGCACACACAATACATTATTGAAGTACCCTCTCCAATATCAATATATCCTTTACCAATTGCATTCATATAAGTTTTGTTACACATAAAAATAGGTGGAAAAGTATAATTCTCAAATGAACAGAACATACCTTGCAAAGAAGCCATATGATGGGAAGCTCCAAAGTCAAGAAGTCATCTCCCTGACTTAAGATTTGTAGATGCAAAAAGTGCTTTACCCTTCATCTTTTCTATCCCATTAGCCAATCTAGTTGTCCCTAACTGTGTAGATGATGATGGTGGAGAAGAAGAAGAAGAACCATATGACATTGTTGAAAGCAATTGGATATTACTTCTAAATAAGATGCTTCAGCTTGTCAATTTATTTTTTGTAACAATTATATTCATCATGCCCAATTTTCTTACAATAGCACATGCACGTTTCTTCTTCTTACGTTTGTCTTCTTTAGAATAGGTGGGAGGCTCATCAACTGAATTTGATTTTGTCTTAGGTTTTGATTTCTTCTTGTCTTTGCCTTTGGATGATTGTGCAACCAATGCCCAACTCTTTGGAATTGCATCTAACTCAATAAGCTTAGCATTCTCTCTAGTCAAATAGTTACAAAAAAACTCAAAATAAGACATAGTAAATGCATCACCTAGGACATCCATAGTGGAATAAAAGGTAAAAGAAAAGACTACAAATGCTCCTTTTAACTTAGACAAAATCAAGAATATAGATTTCTTATTAGATTTATCTTTCCTACAACCAACCAATTAAGATCTCAAAGATTTGAACTTAACTAAATAATCCTCAATGGAAGGAAATGCATCAAGAGAAAGAGAAGTCAATTCTGCCTCTATTTGCAAAGTACATAATTCATTAACTTTACCAAATAGGCCCCTTTGTATTTATCCCACACCTCCTTACATGTTGTACAATCCTTAATATGGAATGACAAACTATCAGAAACATGTAAAGCAATCAAACCCATTGCCTCATAAAGTTTGTTCTTGTGAGAAAATATCTCGTATTCCTTATTCAACTCAAGTTGATTATCAACCAAAGTAGACCATAAACTATTAGACTAGAGTAATCATTGCATCTTAATTTTTCATGTGTGATAGTTATGAGTGAGGATCTCAAATGAATTAGAATCTACCATTAGAGAAACAAACACTAATGGAGAAAAATAGACAATGTACAACAATAATCTACTTTAGAACCTCCCAAATATGAATCAATACTAAAATTGAAGCCCCCCAAGCAAAAACACCCATCAATTTCAACATTTTTTTCAGAAATGAGCTAAAGTAAACAAAATGACCTCAAACTAAAATTATGATATATAAGGTAGAATCTAAAAAAAATTGACATGGATGGATATGTAGTGCTTATCTAGAAATACCTTTATAATGCCTATAAGAAGTCTAAAATTGGATATCGTCAACATAAAATATCGTTTATCAAAAAAGTAAGCAAATATTGGCTTCAAACTACAAAAACAGGCACCTGTAGCAAAATCTAGAAAATACTTGCACCACTATGAAGTTCTTAGAAACAAATTTATGATCCCTGTAAGAACACAAAAAATTGATACTGTAGTGAAAAGCTATGCCCTCTGGAAAAAAAACTCCTCCTTTAGGCAAAACAATTGACCAGGTGGTGGTCCTCGGGTGGCTAGAGGCCGGTGCTTCTTGTTGGGCTGGGCAATAGTGGTAGTGTTGAACACACTAGGATACTGAGAGGGGGGGTGAATTAGTATCTAATCAAACTTCAAAATCCTCTGGAGAAGATTAAAACTTAAGTATTACAGCGTCAATATAAACGTGAAAGGTTAACACAATGCACATCAACACATAACACCAGATATATGTGGAAAACCAAAGAAGGGATAAACCATGGTAAGGATTAACTCACAATATATGAAGCTCAAAATTACAAATTTATTTTAGGGTTACAACCCAAGGAAGCTATTGCTCCCTGACAACTTTGATTTAGGGTCACTCCCAAGGAAGCTACAACTCCTTGAAGACTTTGTTTTAGGGTCACTCCCAAGGAAGCAACACTCCCTAAATTGAGAACAAACTTAGAAATGATTACAGTATGACAGTCCTTCTACTGCCTAAAAACTAACATTGAAGCTCACACCATTGATAATTACAATTTTGCTTCTTCTGATAACTAGATCAATTAGGCACACTCTTCACTTCCCTCCTATCACAAAAATGTCTTCAAGATGAATCAGGACAGCTTCTAACACATCTACTCTTTCTCCCTCAGTTAGACATCACAATGCATATGATTTTCATTTTCTGCTCTTCACACTTTTATATTTTCATTTTTCTCAATCATACTTCACCTAGATCAACTAGGTTTACAATATATACATGACATTACATTGATTTCATTGCAAGTTGGCCAATACAACAAGAATATTACATTTTACAAGTCGGCCAGAGATCACACAACATGAAACATGCATAGGGCAAGCCCTATCATGGACTACACACTACTCCAGAAAGAAACACATGCTTTATGGATCCCAATTCATGCTTAGTCTGGTCATAAACATCCTTCACAACACCATTCTTCAAGGAATCACCTCCGCACACATCGCTCATTTGAAATAGGACGGCCTCAAGCAAGAAGACATGAAATTTGAAGTATAACAAACACAATCACTTGAAAACCTTGTGTGGTACTAGAAACATGAAAGATCTTCATGAAATTCTTCTAGATGATTCTTCATGACTCATACAACACCTTTAGATACACCTCTAACTTGGCACAGTAAATACATTGTGCCACATACCTTAAAACATGCACACTGAGATCAAACAACCATCTGGAACACACTGTCATTGAGAAACTAACCTTGCGGAACACCAAAACACCTGAAACTACAAGGATGCATGTAATACACATCCTTGAACATGTCCACCAAACCACATAGGCAATTATTCTCTTTCGGAGGAATGCGAAACATTTCAACAAGCCTTCAACATTACTTTTCTCAGACATAATACATACCAAAACTCCACCACTTATAACTTTCACTGCTGAGGGTGTAGAGATCTAAACCTTTGGAAATAGCACCTCTATCAGACACTGAACTTTACTTCTGAACTGCAAGACCTTATCTTCAAACATGGAGAAATGCAGAGCATTCCAAATAGTCTTCATCATCACTTGATTCTATCAGATCATAGACCAGAAATCTGTCTTTCATAAGTTTCACTGCGGAGGGACAATTGATCTGAAACTTTGGAATTAACACCTCTACATCATATTAGACTTAACTTTTGAACCACATGACCATATCTTCAAATGAAAAGGAATGTGGAGCATTTTACTAGACAGTCTTTTAGGCACCTCTCTCTGGTAGAAACCTTCACCAACTTCTGGTAGCCAAAATCTTCATATGACATCAGACAAATCCTTGGGAACAACAAGAAGGATCATGAACCATGCCATAGGTCCTCAACAACATCTTTTCATCAACTTAGCTTAATGTATCATCATCCATCTTAGTGTGTCTAATTCCCATCTTAATATTTTATCAAGAAAACATCTTTGCTGACTAATAACTTGACTAGGACATGACATCCAACCATGAACATTAGGAACATCACTGCATATCACTACTTTACTAACCATAAGCATGCTCGATTAATCCGAGCATGACATCCAACCATGAACATCAACAACCCACTATGAACCTCAAGAACATCACTAAATATCAGCAACCCTAAACATCATCATCACCACTGTATCTCACTGGTATTTCATCATCACAAATTGAATGCCGACCTTACTCTAAGTGTTGACATCAATGACAACACATATTTCCAATAGGTAGATATCGGTGGCACAAATATAGTTGGGTGGATGCAACGATCTTCGATTGTGTGCTCTTCTAGTGGTGGATTTGGGAGGTGGATTGTCGGCGGAGTGGTTGCAAGGTGGGGATGATGCTCCCTATGCCACCCATGAGGATAAGTCTTTGTGGTCAAAGAGGAATGACAAGCTTTAGTCCTAGAAAAACCAAGGGCTCTAGACTACCAATGACACCCTTATACTTGTAGCCCCTAGTCTTCAATGTGACTACATCTTAAGAAACTCTACCACGCAAAAACTGTTTAGATGTTGGCATCACCCTCTTATGCAAAAAAATAGTACTTGTGAACCAATAAAAGACATTGTACTCTGTGACTATATAGATGAATATTCTAGGCAAATATGCTGATAAATATGTGGACTATACAATTTATGTACGGGTTGTACATAATTTTCTACAGCTAAAATTTTGAAAAACCTAAAAATGGATAAAGTTTTAAAAAAATGCCCAAACCCTATCAAGTTATATATCGATTTATAAGTTTTTAGGCCTTCTAGACTCAATGGTGAGGTCCATTTTGCACTAAGATGCACTGTATGAAATTTCTAGGCAAAATCTCTCCAAATAAGGAAAGGGAATTATAGATTTGAAGCTCTGATACCATGTAAGAGTTGATAATTAGCTCTCATACCATGTAAAATTCACATAATAGACTCAAGGGGGCCCAAGA
This sequence comes from Cunninghamia lanceolata, assembly GCA_027924645.1. Classification (NCBI taxonomy): domain Eukaryota; kingdom Viridiplantae; phylum Streptophyta; class Pinopsida; order Cupressales; family Cupressaceae; genus Cunninghamia; species Cunninghamia lanceolata. The sequence goes on along the minus strand of BSBN01001303.1, from coordinate 2,498,280 downwards.
TTACCTACAACCAAAACAACTTTCCACACAAGAAAGAAGCAACATAAATCTATATTGTCAAAGAATAATGATGATGTATACAAGATACACAAGATGATTATGTACAACGACAACCCTTGCTTATATATAGGCAAAGTTGAGGCATAGGACAACACATGATCATGACAAGTGTTTTAATCTTATGACTTGAGACATAAAGAGATAACTATCCTAAGTATGTCATAAGTAAGCATAACTAACTAGATGTGAAAATGACCTAATGTGGAACTAGTTAGGTAATATACCCCATTCACACCAACAATGTCTGAAGTACACATAATTTTTTGTTGCATATTTCATTTATTTTTAATCTTTTAATTGAGATTAATTATAACTTAGACACATATTTCCCCATAACGCATAAATGTTTTTGTATCTACTCAAATGGTTTTTTTAAAAATTGTTATCACTTGGAATTGCGCCCTGCTTGAAGCCTGTTCAAGCATTTCAATGACACAATGGAACTGATCTCAAGGTGTGGGACCTTGCTAATGAGATCAGACCTCTAGAGAAGGTTGGTTCCTCATTCTGAACTTAAGGTTTAGAGAAAATAATTAAACCTATGATACTTATCACCAAGGAAAAGGGGAAGGAGGAATACAAAAAAAAGAAATGGTGATGCACCAAGGTTAGGGTGTTCAATTGGACCTGAATTAACACAACAATGATCTCAAAATTGAAATAGACTCACACAGACTCGTAGAAGCTATCATAGAGGTTAAGGTAGAAAACTGGAGATATGAAAGGGACCGTTTTACCCACAATACAAGCATACAATTTTCAAGTAAACACAATGTAAAGATTTGAAGAGGCAAAATAATAATTTATATTGATCATGAAGGCTAGGAAGCCATTACAAAAGAAGAAAGATACATTACACTGGGATATAAACACAAAATGAGAACTCCCCTTCATAGGTTAACTAAAAATGGAGACATCAAAGGCTCAGAATCAAGCATAATACATCAAATCCATACAGTTCTAGGAGATATCACAAGGTTTGTTGCTGCAACAAATCGCTTGCCTGTATAGTGACCCAAGAAAATAACCGACAACATCAAAAAATGTATCGTTACATGCTTATATAGCCTTTTCCACTTACTGTGCAACCTTGGGCATTGAAACTCAGTCAATAAGTCATGCCTGTGCTATATTAATTTTGGCCTCAGGGCCCTGTCAAAAAAATTACAGGTTTTGAATGTTGATTGTGCCCTGACAAGTCTAAAAATTCATAGAGGAAGATTGCCCACACGTCTGGGTACCTGACACATTAATGAGGAAAGGTCTGAAATCTTTTTCTGGCACTTGCAAATCCATTTTGTCCCTCCTTTGTACTGGCTCGTTGAAGATTTTCATTGTGTCAACCACCTGCATTTGACCTTGGTCTGCAACATTAATTACTAGGTACCTCTTCATCCTGCAACAATGGCATAATTTTAGGGATCCAGGAAATCATGCCTTGTAGAAGCTTTTACAACACTTTAAAAGTCTTTATTATTTTAAATCTACTTTTGGTGCCTTTTTTTTGGGGTCAAAAATCACCCTATCAGTGGACTTGAGAAATAGCGAACTGATCGACGAGTTTGTGATTTCACAAACTTGTCGATCCACTGATTCTCCTCCTTTTCTTCTTGCCTGCTTCTTTGCCTTATTAACAATTTTCCACCTTGATGAACCGTGCCTTTTCCGTTTTATCTTCTTCCTTTCCCTTTCTCTTATCGGCCCATTCGGCCATTGATGAAATCCTCTATCGACGAACCAAGAGGTTAGCAAACTATCCCTTTAGTCAACTTTCTTTCTCTTTATCTTCCTTTCTATCCCCTTTGTCAGTGAAATCGCCCTTTAGTGAACCATCCATGCTTTATTCTTTGTGCTTTGGCCATTGGCTTCTTCGCTACCTTCCTCCTCAGCCTTTTCGCCTATCGACAAACTAAGAGGTTCGTGAACTTCCCCCTTAGCCAATTTTCTTCTTTCACTCCTTTTCTCTTTTATTGGCAAAACCACCTTTTGGCGAACCACTTCCCTAGCGATGAATTATCTTTCTCTTTGCCTTTGTCAGAGTTTCCTATGTCGGCAAAACCTTCTCAGCAGTGAACTATCAGATCCATGAACTTCAACTTCATCGACCACATAGCAAACTTTCCTTCTTTCTTTGCCGGTGGGTCGTCCTATTGGTGAATAGACCAACAGGTGAGCCTCTCAGCTAGCGAACTTCTCAGTTTGCGAACCATTAAATTCACCAACTAGCACTTAGTCTTTCTTCCTTTGATCTTTCCTTCTTTCACCTAATCGACAATCTGATCTGTCGGTGAACCAATAGGTTCACGAACTGAATAGTTCATCAATAAACACTTTCATCACCTCTTTTTACCTTGCCTTTTTCTTGAAACTTCTTCCTTTGTCGGCGATCTCTTCCATCGGCGAACCGGTAAGTTCATGAACCAAACATTTCTCCAACCAAGGCTTCCTTGCCTTAGAAGAAATATTTTTTCTTCTTTCTCGTCCTTGAAGAAAACTCGTCACTTGATCGACAATTTCACCGATCGGCAAACTTTTTAGTTCGCCAACTCTCAATTTTGCTAAGAAGGTAAAAGGACTAAGGCAAAATACCTTGAAAATGGGATTTTTGAAGGGAGACTTTCTTCCATTTAGGCTTTCTCAGATTGGATGTTTCTGATGGAAGAAAGGTAAGATTTAAGGGGATCTTTGGGCTATTTTTCCTTGGGCTAAAATATGACAACATAAACAAGGACATCAATATGGAGGGTGATCATATTTTTTGGGAAAAACAAACCATTCTTTGTTATTTTTCCACGTTTGTCAAATAGAGGTCTTTATGTTTGGTAAAAAATCTATGTTGATTAGAAAATAGAAAATAAATAGAATAATTAAATAAAAAATATTTAGAATTGTACTTTTTGAAAAGTTGACTTTGAGGGTTACGTTTGTGCCAAAGCTCATATCATGATGAGTTTGTTTAATTGTGAAAAATGTGATCTGAATCAACAATTTTATCCAACAAAAGGTTAACATATGGAATGAATGCCACATAAGTGCCACTTAGGCACCTTCAATTGAAGGTCATGTTTTTATGTTTGAAAAAGACCTACAATTGAAGGTAACCTTCAATGGAAGGCCATTTGTTCAATCGAAGGTCTATGCCACATGCTTTATCTAGGTCTTTCATTTGAAAGTGTTCCAACTTTTCACCCTTACAAAACTCATTTTTTTCAAAATGGTCCATAAATACAATAGGGCTTTATGCTTCCACCCTATTTTCTTTTCAAATCACCCAAAGCTCAACAAAATTATTGGTAGTAAAACCCCAATTCTAACAAAAACTAAATCCTAATTAACAAATATCTTTTAATATTTAAAATAACGAATTTATTTTTCTTCAAAATTGTTAAATTTTAAATTATAATTATTTTAAACTATTTTTTTATTTATGTCACAATCACATCTTTCTACTCAATTAAAATAGTTTTATAATTGAAACCATTTAGTCACATCAAATCTTCTACTTAATTAATATTTGACTTCATAAGATAGAAAATTTGAAATAATTTAAATTCTTGAAATTAATTTAAAATTTTATTTTTCTATTGCACATGTGACATTCTTTGAAAAAATAAACATATACCAAAGTTTCAAATAAATTCAATAATTTACTTTGAACTTAGAAATTTTCAAAGCACACAAAATGAGAACTTTTTTTTTGGTGGGAGATGAATCTCGAGACAAACGAAACATTTGTCATTTTTTGGTAGGTTAATAATTGTACCCTCGAAAGATAGTAGTGACCGGCTCATATTTCTTAAAATATTTTTTCCATTTTATGGAAGGGTTTTTCTTTTTCTTTTTTTTTTCTTTAATAATATTGACCAACTTATAATTATTGTCCCCAGGATTTTCATTCCACCTTTAACGCTTTCGCTCACTACTAAATTTTTATTGACTTTTTCGTATTTTTATTTTTTTTTGTTTTTTAGTGTTAAATAATAAATTTTAGATTACATATCACCATAAATGATGTACAAGCTACGACAATTTAATTAAAGTTAATAATAATTAAAGTTTGTAATGTGTAATCTTTATGGTTGATATTGATATTCAAGCTAATGATGATGATAATTGTGAAAGCGAGCCATTTGCATGTGACAATCATAGTCTTATCTTTATTAACTCAATTCTTAATTATATTTCTTAAAACTTTTTAGTGTTTTTTATGAATTTTTTTGGGGTTCAATAGGTTATTATTATATATATTTTTTTAATTTTTTGAAATTGTGGTTAATGGCTAAAACTAATATTTCTTTATTTTATTTGGATTAAATATATGTGGTAGTATTTTGCATTCCCTTTCAATTAGTTTAATTTATAAATTTTATAATATAATTTTTTTTATGAAAAAAAAGGGAAAAAAAAAGTTGGTAGTGGATATAGTTCAATTGATTATAATTAACAATAGTAGTTGTACACATTCATTCACAAACATTTAATGTTCCATGTGAATGAAAGATAACTTTAACATTGTAGTGGCAATAGGATATGCTTTTATTAGAGATCATTTATTTAATGTTCCATGTGAATGAAAGATAACTTTAGCATTGTAGTGGCAATAGGATTTGCTTTTATTAGGGAGCATTTGTAGTGTCTTGGTTTGTTTGAGGCATACATTGTCATTGGAGTTGCTAAGAAAATAAAAAAGGAGAATGAAGTGATCAATGCAACAAAGCATGGCATGGCTGTTAGAGGATTTCATATTGTTTTTTAAATAGTTTTGATGGTACCAAATTTGATTTTTTAAAATTTTTTGAGCTTAACATTATGTATTTGACATTTCTCGGGGTTTGAGAGGAGATGAAAGGCAAATAAAATGAGCTAGATCCACTCTCAATAAGGCCACACTCAACACAAGATTCAACCCTCTTACTTTTGCAACTACAAATGTTGTCAATGTGTGTGCAAACTAGAGCGACCCCATCTTATGCTTTCATCATCAAATTGTGTGTCACAAATAATTTGATTTAATAAATTATTCAATTTTTATGCATTTATGTATTTGATGTGGTGGAATGGAGAAGTTGAAATGAATTTGGTTTTGTGTGCGTAAGGGGTTTTCGAATTTTAACTTTTGTTTATGATTAGACTACCTTTCATTTTCGCCCATTTGACAATGGGGCTTGCAATGATGCTTCATGTTTTCATAGTTACCAATTTTGTTGTCTTCTTTGCATAGTACGTTGATAAATGGTCAATAAGGGAATTTTTATTCCTACGTCACCATTGAATAATCATGGATTGTTTTGTTTATTGATGAAGAAGAGATGATATTGAGAACTCTTCCATTAGGTTTTGAGAGAGAATTTGTAGGTTCCATGACTGTAGATTATGAAATCCAGTGTTGATGTGTATACTAGCTTACTTGGTCTCTACATGGTCCACAACAATGTAGAGTTAACAGAATTTGCTATAGAACAACTTTTTCAATAAAAGCCTTGATCATTAGATATTATGTTCTCCTTTCAAATATATATGCCACTATCGAAAGATGGGTTGATCTATAGAAAAGGTAAATTGTTAATGAAATATAGAGGTGTGAAAAAGCATCTAGGATATAGCTAGATTGAGGCAAGTAATGTGGTTCACACATTCATTGTAGGAGACAAGTCTTGTCCATAATCTTTGAAAATATATGATACATTGTAGAGAGTGGTTGGGCAAATGAAGGAATCAAGGTATGTTCTTGACATAGAATTCTCATAGCATGATGGGGAAGGACATGAATTTTTATAGCTATGAAAAGAGTTAGTTTTTCTTCTTTAGGCCTTGCAAAACCCAATTCTAGCCAATTCTAATCGCATTTCTAAATTTTTGAGCAAATGTAGGAGGAATACATTGCAGTACAAACAAAACCCATAAAAAATGAGCTTCCAACAATTTATGTAAATAATGTCAAAGGGTGTATGAGTACTAGGGTTACCAATCTTTGGGCAAAGTCTATGAGCATGACTTTGAAGAAGTGAGGAGTCCCATCAAACATAGTCATTATTTATTGCTTATAGTAATGCTTTTCATTTTGATTTGAGGCATACTATATCATTGAGCATGACAATAGAAAACATAATTTCTTTTGAAAAGAATTTCTTTGTACACAAAAATAGAGTCTTTTTCAAACTGTATTGTCAAATTCACATGGATGTTTCTACACCTTAAATAATTTTTTGGGAGGGTTGTATTTATTTTAAAAGGAATTTATTTGTGTGCGAGGGTATTATATTTCAATTAGAACATATTTTGTGCAAAATATTTTACACAAACTTCCTTCTTTTATATGTTATGAATGTTATTCAACAGCTTCTTTGAATCACAAACACTAATAGATGTTGATGTTAACAACATTTGAGAAAAACTTTCTCAAATACAATTAATGTCCTAGTCATTTTGATTTGGTCTTGTAAATCATTTGAAATGTGTGAAGAATTTTTAGTCACACAACTTTTTAGGACATTATAATTTTTTTCCTTTGTCAAATTAAGCTACAATCAAACTGCACCTTGAAAGTTTGAAGAATAAGACAAAAATTTATGTTGTATTTTCATTTTCTTTAGCCCTATATACATTATTTACCATCACTTACATATTACTCTTTTGTTTATTTTTGAAATTGTATCTTTAAACCAATGCAAATAAAATTCATTATTTCATTATATTACATATTAGATAAATGACATCACATGCTTATTACCCTCAAATACCACCCTCAAATAGGATTACATACTCTCTTGCCTTGACCAACAATGACTCTCCCTCTCTAAATAGTTACTTTGCTAGAGTTTATTTTTACCTTGATTTGAAAGATGCTAGGGAATTTTAAAATTCTTCTTTTGCTCAAACAACTAGTTAGTACAACCTCAATGAAGCTATAGTGTTAGTTTTTTTCCAAGCGAAGGGTATAGTTGTGGTGGGATTAGAGGATAAAGGTCAATCCTATGAGGCTACATAGTTAGTTTTAAGCCCATTGCTATTGAGGGTGAAGGAGCCTAATTCACTTGCAACTCCTGGCAAGTTGTGTTGATGAAGGTGTGTGAGTATCTCTAGAGAGGTAAGGAAAAACTAGGCACTCTTTGTTTCATTCTAATAGGCAAGAGGTGGCAAATGATTTGTAAGTTGAGGTAGGTGAGAATGAGTTTGCAGGATTGGTTCCCTAATTGTAGTGGTTGAAATTGATCCCTTATTCTAGTGAGCACCCGATCCTCTTTTTAGACTAGGAAGTAGTTATTGAAGAAGATAAGTTTTCTAATAGACGATTAATATGTCATTGTAATGTTTTAAGGTCAGGGATTGCAAATTTGCATGCATGGATGATGAAAATTTGGTCTAAAAAGTTGAAAGTAACTATTGAAGTTTATTTAAGTGCTCAATTTTTGTTGTTGTTGTGTAACTCTACGAAATACATGGTGTTTACATATTGGCAAATGGATTGTAGTTTTGGGATATGTCTATGCTTTTGTTAAAACCATGGTTCCTAGAGTTTAACCTGATGACTGAAACATTTATGATAATGCCAATTTAGATTCAACTACCTTATCTGCTACTCTAGTTCTAAGTGGATGAATGTTTTCAAGGGATAAGTAATATGTTGGGAGGTTTCTAGCAGCATATTTGAATATAGATGGTTCAATTCATTCGACATCTATCAAGATACACGTGAAGTTGGATGTATCCAAAGGCTTACTAGAGCATGCTTGATTGAAAGTTGGGGATAAAATGTGGAAATAGGTCTTAAATTATGAAAATATGATTCTATGTAGGCATTGCTTTCAAGTAGAGCATATAGTGGCTGACTACACAAAAGAGAAGCCTAAAATTGTGAAATGGGCTACCTGGTGGCAGAGTCCATGGCTTTTGCACTTGTCAGATAAAAGGGTAGATGTGAGTTCTGTTGCAAGTATGTGCCTAATCGGTGTTGTCATTAATGTCAACATATCCTTGTTGTCATTGGTGTCAACTGTATCTTATTCTATTATTTGTTTAGAAGACTTGTATGTTGAGGATATTGAGAAAATTAGCCTCTCCAGAAGAAACAAGTGAGTTACAGAGAAGTGCAGTATAGACAGTGAGTTGTATGCTAAAGAATAGTTCGGTAAACTGCTCCGCATTTATTTCTGCTTGAAGATTGTGGTCTGCGGATTGGAAGTAAGTTAGAAGTATGTCTGAGGATGCTACATTCCAGGTTTGAGCCATCCACATGAAGATTTGAGTGAGTTGTATTCACCAGAGTGAAACCAATTTTTTCTGTAAGTTCAGTTGAGACAGGAAGATAATATTTGGCTCAGCATTCCTCCGCAATAACGTATTTTATTCTACGGTTCTAGAGGGAAGTCTGGGATGATGATAAGTGCCTACAGTTGCAATGGTTCGTGGTTTGGTGTTCTACAAGCTATCTTTCTTTTATGACAGTTGAAGACAATGAAGTTCATGTGTTCTGGTGAGAAGATTCCTATGGATAAAGTGGTTAAGTTTCATGCGGTTGCTCTTGATGATTATAGCGTTCTTGTGGATGTCTCCTAATCATGTTCCTATCTGGACTTTGGTCCGCGTTAAGAAATTGAGATGGTGTGTGAAGATTGTTCCCAGATAATGTAGTGTGTAACCAATCTTGGCCGACCTGGTTGATCCCGATGATTGTGGAGATCTCTGGAAGATTGTGGAAGCATGTTGTGGTGTGGAAGATCGTGTTTGAGTCCCAACTAAGGCATGTCATGATCCCCATTTCATTCCCTTTGCATGATATTGCAATATGTTAGGACCTATTTTGTAAATGTTTGTAATACCGACCTTGGAGATTGTTCCAATGGTTGATGATTGTGATGCCGACCTTGATGATCATTCCAAGTTTGATGTAGTGTATAAATACTTGTAGTTGAGTCGTGGAAAAGGTGTCCTTGAGCAAAAATGAGAAGATATTAAGAAAGGTCCAAAGGCATAGCAAAGAAGAGGCAGAGGAAAGAAGAGGAAGAGTAGAGTAGAGGAAGAGCAGAGTAGAGCAGAGGAAGAGCGGAGCAGAGGAATTGTTATTCACAATACAGAAAGGTGTTGATCATGGCAGTAAGTCTAGTAGTAAGCCACCATTAGGGTTTAACAGCCCTCAGGGTTTAACAACCCTTATTGTAATCTTGCTATGTTTAGGGTTGAGGCAGTGAGTCTGCTAGACCTAGTTGTTCTTCATGGTAGTAAGCCAGTATGTTTAGGCCTGTGGAGTGACCAAGCCTAAACATCATTATTTCAAGATTGCAATATATATTGAGAGTTAATCCTCTCTGTGGTTTTTCCCCACCTTGGGGTTTTCCATGTAAATCTGGTGTCTCTTGTGTTTGATGTTGTATCTGTGGTTAAGTTTATGATTTCATGCTCTCATTGTTAAATCATAATAATTGTGGATAAGTGATGAATGTTTAAATTACAGAAAGTGTTTAAGTTTTCTTTTGACAACTGATTCATCCCCCCTCTCAGTTGTTCGACGCATATCAACAATTGGTATCAGAGCCAAGTTCCTCTGAAGAAAGTTTAATAGCTTGAGGAAGATCCAAAATGTCTTATAAGAAGGAAGCGCTACATTTTGATGGAACTAATTATGTTCTCTGGAAGGCTCAAATGAAAAGCCATCTTCTCTCTCTTGGTTACAAAGTTTGGAAGGTTGCAGAAACAGAATACACCATACCTCCAAATGGTCCGACGAATGAAGACAAAATCAAAGAATATGAGATAGATATCAAGGCAAAGGATGCTCTGCTAAGCTCATTAACCGACTCAATATTGACGAAAGTGGTAGATCTTGAAATTGCAAATAAGGTATGGGAAAAGTTAAAAAATCTGTATGAAGTAGATGATTCTATGAAGGAAGCCAAGTTACAAAGTCTGAAAGTGAAATATGAAAGATTGAAGATGAATAATGATTAAAACATATTAGCTTTTATTCAAAGAGTTGATGAACTTGTTACAGGGATAAAAGCCATAGGCGGAACCCTCGAAGAAAAGGAAATTGTTATGAAAATTCTCAGATCTCTGCCTAGGTCCTACTATCACAAGGTAGCCGCGATTGAATAATTCATGAAAGTAAAAACCGTTAACAAGGATCAATTGCTTGGTAAGCTTATTGGTTTTGAAATGAGGGAGTTAGATGATGCTCTGCCGTAAGTTGAGATGACCTTCAAAGCCAGTACTCCTAGAAGTACTTCCAGATCGGAAAAGCATAAGGTATAATCCGATGATGAGTTAGATGAAGCTGAAGCCAACTTTGTGGATAGACTGCAAAGAGGATCTAATAAGTATAAAGGTAAACTTCCTTTCAAATGTTTTTCCAGTGGTAAAATAGATCATTTTGATTCCAGATGTCCTAAAAGAATTGAAAGAAATAGAAGAAGATATGAGAACGGGCCTAGGACCCAAAAGAAGTGTTATTATGTTGAAGATTTTGATGATGATGAAGTAGTATCAGATAATGGTGAACCAGATAATGCTAGTTCCTCTGTAAATGAATGCTTGTTCATTGCTATTAAGGAAGATCTTGTGTCTACTAATTCTTCTAGCTGTGCGAAGGAAGAAAAACCAGTGGAAAGTGCTTTGGTTGCTCAGGCCATTAAGGACAAGGATGAATGGGTTATTAATAGTGGTTGCTCTCACCACATGACCGGTGACAAAAGTATGTTTGTAAGTTTGGAAAGATATGATGGTGGACTTGTTAGGTTTGGAGATGATACAGCTGGTGGGATTTGTGGAAAAGGATCTATTTCTTTCAATGGCAAACATAATACTGAAGATGTCTTGTATGTGAAAGGATTAAAGCACAATCTTCTGAGTGTGGGTTAGATGTGTGACAAGGGCTATGACTTAAGCTTCAAGGACAATGGATGCAAGATCAGGGAAAGCTCCAGAACAATCATTGTAACTGGTAAGAAGACCAGATGTAATATCTATCACTTTTGCTTGTTGACTTAGATTGATGAGAGTTGCTTATGGCATAGAAGGTTGTGTCACATAAATTTTGATAATATTATGAAGATAAGTACATCACAGATTGTTAGAGATTTGCCTAAGCTTGTGAAGCCTGCTAATCCGGTTTGCAAGGAGTGTTAATTTGGGAAACAGACAAGAACAAGTTTCAAAAGCAAGGATCAATCAGTTGGAGGACTACTTGAGCTAGTGCATATAGATTTGTGTGGACCTACCAGAGTAAGAAGTTTGCAAGGAGATAGGTATTTCATGTTGCTCATTGATGATTATTCTAGAATGACTTGGGTCACCTTTTTGAAAGAGAAAGCTGAAGATCTAGATAAATTCAAAGGCATTTAAGGCAATGGTTGAAAATGAGATGGATTTGAAAATCAAATGCTTGAGGTCTAATAGAGGAGGAGAGTTCACATCAAATGAATTCAATTTCTTTTGTGAAAAACACAGAATAAAGAGATAGCTATCTGCACCTAGAACTCCACAACAAAATGGAGTTGTTGAAAGGAAAAATAGAATAGTTCAAGAAGCTGCTAGAACCATGATGAAGGAATCTCATCTTTTGGAAGCATATTGGACAGAGGCAATTCACACCGTAGTATATATCCTAAACAGAGTTCAAGTAAAAGGTAACAGTTCAAAAACTCCTTATGAATTGTGGCATGGTAAAGTTCCTACTGTGAAATATTTCAAAGTTTTTGGTAGCAGATGTTATATCAAAAGATAAGAAGATTTAGGCAAGTTTGATGCTAGATGTGATGAAGGAATCTTCCTTGGTTACTCCACCAAGAGTAAGGCCTACTGGTGCTATAATAAGAGGCTGAATAAGATCATTGAAAGTGCAAATGTTAAAGTTGATGAATGTAAGGAAAGGTCTTCAGAATCAAGTGGATATGAGTCAGATAATCCAGATGTTTCAGAAGCGGTGCAGCATGAGGACAACATAGATGAAGAAGATCAAGCTCTAGTAAGTGCTACCAAAACTCCAAGATATGTAAGAATCAGTCATTCTAAAAATCAAATCATAGGAGATAAGAGCAAAGGGATCTTAACCAAAAAAAAAGTTGTAGAAGAACAAGTAAATTTCTGTCTGATCTCTAAGATTAAACCTAAAATTGTGGATGAGGCTTGCAAAGATGAGAATTGGATAAAGCTATGGAAGAAGAATTTATGCAGATAGAGAAGAATTAGACTCGGGATCTTGTTCCCAGACCAGCAGACAAGAATGTAATTGGTACAAAGTGGGTCTTCAGAAAACAAAATGAATGAGAATGGTGAAGTGGTAAGAAATAAAGCAAGGTTGGTATGCAAAGGATACGCTCAAGTTGAAAGAGTAGACTTTGAAGAAACTTTTGCTCTAGTAGCAAGGATTGAAGCAATAAGGATGTTTTTTGCTTTTGCAGCATACAAAGATTTCAAGGTTTATCAAGTGGATGTGAAGTCTACCTTCTTAAATGGAGAGTTGGAAGAGGAAGTCTATATTGAATAACAAGAAGTATTTCAGTCATCAGAATAAGGGGACATGGTATGCAGATTGAAGAAAGCATTGTATGGATTAAAACAAGCTCCTAGGGCATGGTATGCATGGTTGGAAAGGTACCTGATATAGATAAGGTTCAATAAAGGTACTACAAATAGTAATCTCTACTTCAAGATCAACGATGAACAAACCTTGATTGTTGCAGTTTTTGTTGATGATATTATTTTTGGAGGCAATTAAGGTATGTGCTCAATTTTTGCAGGAGAAATGCAAAGTGAATTTGAAATGTTTATGTTTGGAGAGATGAACTTCTTTTTAGGTCTGCAAATAAGTCAATTAAATAAGGGTATCTTCATTTCTCAGTCTAAGTATGTGAAAGAGTTGTTAAAGAAATTTGGGATGGAAGACTGTAAACTAGTATGGACACCTATGATAATTGGTTGTAAGTTGAGCAAATATTATAACTCACCCATGGCAGACCAGAAAAAGTATAGATCTATGATTGGAGGATTACTTGATCTGACTCAAACCAAACCTGACATAATGCATGCAGTGTGTCTTGTGGCAAGATTTTAGGCAGAACCAAAGGAATCACATGTGATGGAAGTCAAAAGAATTCTAAAATATTTAAAAGGCACAATAGATTATGGTTTGTGGTACCCTAAGGATTGTGACTTTACTCTCAGTGCATATATTGATGCAAATTGGGCCAAAGATGTGGATGACAGAAAAAGTACAAGTGGAGGTGTATTCTTCTTGGGAAAAAGATTAGTATCTTGGCTAAGAAAGAAACATGATTCAATATTCGTGTCTACTGCAAAGGCAGAATACATTGCAGCAACATGCAGTTGCACTCAAGTGTTATGGATGAAGTAGACTTTGAAGGACATCAAAGTTATGTATGAAGAACCTATTGCAATCTTTTATGACAACATAAGTGCCATAAACATATCAAAGAACCCAGTGATGCATTCAAGGACCAAGCACATATCCATTAGGTATCATTTTCTGAGAGAAAAAGTGACAGAGAATGAAGTCAAGTTGGAGTATGTTTCTACCAAGGATCAGATTGCAGACATTTTTACCAAGCCTTTACCTAAGGATACCTTTGAGTATCTCAGAGAAAAGTTAGGGGTCATCACCCCTCCTGCTCTAAACTAAGATGCACAATAGTGCATCAGTCCAGAGGTGTTCAAAGGTCCGGATTGATGTTGTTTAGGGATACTTCTTAGGTGGAGTAGTCAGAGAGTTCAGAAGAGAGATTAGATCAGAGCAGATGAGTGCAAGTATGTGCCCTTTTCCATTGATGACAAAGGGGGAGAGAAGTCATGTGAAAAACTTAGAGTGCAAATGTGTAAAAGAAAGGGGGAGAATTTTGAAAGAAAGAAGTGCAGGTGTGTAAAGAGAAAGGGGGAGAATCTTGTCTTGATGGCTATTGCAGTTTTTCACATCATATGTTGCCATCAATGACAAAGGGGGAGATTGTTGCAAGTATACGCCTAATCGGTGTTGTCATTGATGTCAGTATATCCTTGTTGTCATTGGTGTCAACAGTAACTTATTCTATTACTTGTTTGGAAGACTTCTATGTTGAGGATATTGAGAAAATTAGCCTCTCTAAAAGAAACAAGTGAGTTACAGAGAAGTGCAGTACATATAGTGAGTTGTATGCTGAAGAACAGTCCGGTAAACTGCTCCGCATTTATTTCTTCTTGAAGATCGTGGTCTGTAGATTGGAAGTAAGTTAGAAGTATGTCTAAGGATGTTACATTCCAGGTTTGAGCCATCTGCAAGAAGATCTGAGTGAGTTGTATTCACCAGAGTGAAACCTGCTTTTTCTGTAAGTTCAGTTGAGACATGAAGATAGTATTTAGCTCCACAATCCTCCACAATAAAGTATTTTTCTCTACAATTCTAGAGGGTAGTATGGGATGATGATAAGTGCCTATAGTTGCAATGGTTCGTGGTTTGGTGGTCCGCAAGCTATCTTTCTTTTATGACAATTGAAGACAATGAAGTTCATGTGTTCCGGTGAGAAGATTCCTATAGATAAAGTGGTTAAGGTTTGTGTAGTTTCTCCTGATGATTATAGTGTGTTTTTTATGTCTCCTAATCATGTTCCTATCTGGACTTTGCTCTGCATTAAGAAATTGAGATGGTGTGTGAAGATTGTTCCCAGATAATGTAGCATGTAACCAGTCTTAGCTGACCTGGTTGATCCCAGTGATTGTAGAGATCTTTGGAAGATTGTGGAAGCGTGTTGTGGCATGGAAGATCATGTTTGAGTCCCAACTAAGGCATGGTGTGATCCCCATTTCATTCCCTTTGCACGATATTGCAATAGGTCAGGACCTATTTTGTAAATGTTTGTAATACCGACATTGGAGATTGTTCCAATAGTTGATGATTGTCATGCCAACCTTGATGATCATTCCAAGGTTGATGCAGTGTATAAATACTTGTAGTTGAGTCATGGAAAAGGTGTCCTTGAGCGAAAATGAGAAGATATTAAGAAAGGTCCAAAGGCAGAGCAGAGAAGAGGCAGAGAAAAGAAGAGGAAGAGTAGAGCAGAGGAAGAGTAGAGTAGAGAAATTTTTATTCACAATACAGAAAGGTGTTGATCATGGTAGTGAGTTTGGCAGTAAGCCACCAGTAGGGTTTAACATCCCTCAGGGTTTAACAGTCCTTATTGTAATCTTGCTAGGTTTAGGATTGAGGCAGTGATTCTGCTAGACCTAGTTGTTCTTCATGGCAGTAAGCTAGTATGTTTAGGCCCGTGGAGTGACCAAGCCTAAACATCATTATTTCAAGATTGTAATATATATTGAGAGTTAATCCTCTCTGTGGTTTTTCCCCACCTTGGGGTTTTCCACGTAAATCTAGTGTCTCATGTGTTTGATGTTGTATTTGTGGTTAAGTTTCTGATTTCATGCTCTCATTGTTAAATCATAATAATTGTGGATAAGTGATGAATGTTTAAATTGCAGAAATTGTTTAAGTTTTTTTTTGACAACTGATTCACCCCCCCTCTCAGTTGTCTGATGTATATCAACAAGTTCCTCCATGAGTCCAAGGAATATAGGCTTTAATCTAATGACAAGGAGGTGCAAGTAGTGGTGACAATGCAATTGGCTATTAATCATAATGGATTGTCATGATAAACAAACATTAAAATTTCAAATGCATTTAAAAAGTGAACATACATCTATAAATTTGTACATAACATCCCAAAAGATGAGTCTATGATTTCTTTTAATTTGTAATAATATCTAGGATCAATATTAAATATAATAATAGCACCTCATAAATCTTTAAAATAAAACTACTAAAGAGGTGGTTGTTTTGCATTTTTAATCCATAATTTGGTCAATGGGGGCCATGCCCTTTATTAAATATTAATAACAGAAACCATATCCATATAATATAGACTCTAAGGTAACTAGACATTAAATAAAATAACAATGAAAACATGGCATATAGGCCAGACCACAATACTTGGCATGTAGTCCTACAAACCTACACAATCCTTAAAACTTATCTCCCTTAATTCATACCCATTTTAACATGGGAATGAAGTAGAATATTATGTTGATCCAAGTCTTTTTTGGATCAATCTTTCCTCCTCTTCTACACAATAGTCCATGCTCCTTTACCACTCCCATCATCAAGCGCTAGAGAAGAAGGTTGAGAGTCACCATCACCTAAAGAGATCTTTGCTACTAAAATTGCTTTACAAGATGGATGAATAAGTACTCTACCTTTCAATGAGGATGTATTTTGCACCAGAGAAGATTCCATTGAAACTCCATAACACTTAGGTGAATGGAGGTAACATTTAACTCCAGAGAGGACTTGGAGGAGGGACACTCAACTATAAAATGATGAGGAAGAACAACTTTTCACTAAGAAGCCTAGCAAATTGTTTGCATTTGAGACCAAGGCAATCAACCACAATGTGGTCCATTTTATAAAACCTACAATAATTAAATGGTAGACCCTCATAGTCCAAAAGTTGGGTCCAAGAGAGATCATCCACTTTCAGAACAATGTCAACATGAAGATCTTTCAAAATGTCTATATCAACTAGAATATGAGTGAAAGTTATCTGAGTAAAATTAGAGGTGGTTGTATTTTCCATCAAAAAAACTTTTGAAAGAATTTCCAATAGCTGTGAAATATGAAATGATCCAAAAATACAATAAAAGATTTGACAATTGGACCCAGACATGCATGACACTAAATGATTGAATAATCGGATAAAAATTAGGATGTCAGGTTTTAGCATAAGAAAAAGATGCCCCCAAGTCTAAGACAATTACAAAGTATAGCATCTTGATCTTTGACAAAATAAAAACCCCTATGCACATAAATAAATCTCCAAAAAAAATTCCATGATGGGCTATCAAGATTCAAAAATCCATTTGTGCAGATCTAGAAGGCTAGGCTACAAATTATTAAACCTACCAATCAAACCTTTTTTTGAGAAATATTCCTCTCCTTCAATCACTTCCTCTTCAAAAACTAGGATAGAGGAATATTTAACATATGTAAGAGGCTCAATCTTCGGAGGGAGCCTGCAATCTAGTTTTGACAAAATCTTACTATCCGCAGCTATAAATTTCTAGGTTGCCACATTTACATAAGACTTAGGGCATGCTCCAGTAGAAGGATCTCGTGACATCTTAGATATATAAGCTTTTGGCAATGCCTTTGAATAATTCAAAGCTTTAGATCTAGGTACAAGTAGCTTAGAAGCCTTTGCTAGAGAATTCAAAGCACCCTCTCCATGGCATGCAAAATCATGAGGAGGGTGGACATTCATGGAGACCGTTTTGTAGCTTTTTGATTAAGTAGCTTTGAAGATTTTAATCACAAGTATAATCAAAATTTGACCCCAAAGTTGAGAGCAACATATTTAAAAACTAAAGTCTTATAAGACATTTTTCCTTGAAATTGAAAAAAATTTGCAGCATTATATCAAACTAAATGCTTCTAAGACATGAATTTTTTTTTTCAAATAAAACATTTCAGTTAGTTCATTGACAATGCAATACTCAAGCTTGGCATCCTTCAAAAGATTTATGATATCGTAATGAAGGAAATTGTGATCATGTATTGAAAATTGCAAATTTGAAAGCAAAATCATGCAAAACTTTAAACAAATAGTCTACACTCAAAGCACCTCATCTTCTCTCTCACCTTTGACAATTAAAATAACATTTTAAGTAATATTACCTCAACTAAATAAAAAAGGAAAACCTCTCCCATATAGATTCCAAGATTTGATTCCGACTACTTATTAGGCAATCACAACTTGTGGGTGACAATATCACAAAAAATACTTTCAATGTTTGTTTTACACCAATACATTGCAATTGTATAATATCACATTGTCATAATAAACAAGCATTAAAATTTTAAATGTATTCAATAAATGATAATGCATCTAGAAATATGTATATAGGAAAAACCAAAAAGGAGAGTCTTTGATTTTTTTTAATTTGTAAAAATATACCATTTTTAATGTAATTTTTTACATAATATATCCTCTAACATTGTTACTCTAGTGTTACTTGAAAGATACATGTTATAAAAAAAAATTATGAATTTGCCGTTCTTATGATCATAAGACTTCAAATATTGTTCTAAAGTATATTTAAAAAAAATAATTTACAAACATCTTTAAAATAATCCGTAAACACAAATATTTATAATGTTATTGAATATTGTAAAAACTTAGCGATAAGAACTTAATTTTACTTGTACGGCACGTAAGGAACACGATCCTAGAGTTCACCCAAATTCGAATTTCTGGCGGTGGTGTTATCCATTTGTAATAGCCCCCACAAATATGCTCCGTCAATGCGTCCCCCAATTCGTTAAAAAATTTTCTTGTTGCATAGAATAAGGTTAAGGTAGTAATAACCTAGGTTGGCATCCACATCACAGAAAACGATGGAGTAAGGAATCTCGCAACACATTCTCACGTTTATGGATAACTCTACGCAATGCTGCCATTGCCTTTCACCAATATTTTATTGACTTATTAAGCGCCCAACAAAGTTTTAGGTAAAAGGGTTAATTTTTTCCTTCCACAGGTCTTCGTATTGCGAGGAACTAAGTATATATATTTATATATGATTGTTTTTAATAAGGTATACAATTTTATGTTCTTTACATTTTAAGATGTGATTTTTATTGTGGAGTATTTGTTATAAAGAGTTTTAGTGTAAAAAGAAAAGATAGGATATTTTAAAGTTAGAGAAAATAATTTAAGGAAAGTGATTTTTTATGAAAAGATTATATTGTATAATTAAATTTTTATAGAAAAGTTATTGATAAAAATATTAGTGGGCATGAGCTTTCCACAGTCCATAGAGTTCATAGAGAAGTGCTTTTGATATTCATTAACAGTAAGAATATATATTCATGTGATAGTAAAATTATGGACATTTAAAATTTATATTCATGTGAGAAAAAAGTGGCATTCAATTAATGATCTATTTTCTTTATGGGGGAAGATCTTAAGCAATAATAATGTGGGTAATTGGATTGAATCCATGATCGATGCCATGCTAAACAAAGTAGACGTTAATAAAATACATGTGAATTGAGCACATCTCTAATACTCTAATACATAAACTTTGTTAATAATAATGTTCCCAATTTAGTGATGTTGAAGATAGTTACCCGCTAGTGTTAAAATTCTTCTAAAAATCATTGATTTTTGTGTCTATTTCAATAATTCTTTTTTTTTTTTAAATGAAAAACATTATTCAAAAATCAAAGAAAACTAGATGGGCCACACTATATAATACTAAGAAGATAGAAATTAAGAAGAACAAAGAGATTATAATTGAAGAAGAAACCATATATTCTTGTCAATGTTATGATTGGATTTAATATCTAGAGGATGGTCCATATTCCTAAAGTATTGGACGCCATGAAAGAATCTCAAATGGATTTGACAGACTAGACTATAAAATTCTTGAATCAAAATATACAAGCTATCTTGAGACTCCTCTGGATATCCCCCAAGTTGGCATTAATCAAGGTGAGGGTGCTAACTTGATCCTCTAAAATATCTCTATGATTATCGTCATCTACACACAACTAAAAGGCATTAATTTCTGTAAGTGCAACCTCTCCATCCTCGTTTCTTAAATATGGGTATTGCCCAAATCAAGTAGATTCTATGGAATGGGCGTGAGATCATGGGAAGTCCTATCCTAGTCATGACTCGTAGAAGCATGCTAGGTGGCATCTAGATTAATGCTCAAAGTAGTATGAGCATGTGTGTGAGCCTTGTAAGGCTTTTTAGAGGGCATAAGATCCATGAAGATAACCTTTCTTTTACCTTTTGAACCTAAGGATGTGGAAGGAACCCAATCATCTATAACATAAGGGATAGATGTTGTTGAGAGGCTATCCTCAACCTGAATATGCAAACCACCACTCACAACCCTCACTCAAAACAAGGAGAATTATATTCATGAAACCAAGTGAGTTAGGGATAAACAAGATAGGAGTAGGTACTTCGGAAAAAAATTGCTACACCTCAATACCATTATTAAGGCTACAGGAAAGAGCCAAAAAGGTTGTCGAGAGTCAAAGAACTCCCCAAGCACGAAATAAGATGAGAGTTGGAGGATCGGTAATGCCAAAAAAGGCTCCATATATATCTAAAAAAAATGCCAAGAGCTACACCAATCAACAATAAAAAAATGCTAGCAAACTAAGAGCCATGCCCCATCATGGAGAAGCGAACAACAATAGTTGACCACACTATGCAATACCACAATCAATTGTCCCAAATGCCATTCTTCTCCACATATATAAGAAAAGTGAAAAAAATATTGGATAGGATAGAAAGCAGGCTAAAGATCATATCCCAACCCATCCAGACACTAATATAGGGTAAGAACAATAGTCAAACAATGAATAGCAAGTTTCCAAAGTTGACTCAAACTCCCAAAGCCAACATGAAGGTAATAGTTCCATTCTTAGTCAAAGACCAATGAGTGGATAAAACCATAATCAAACAATGAGTAGCAGGTTTCCAAAGAGAACTAAAACTCCCATGGAAAAAATTATGAGCAATGTAAAGGAAGGAAAATACAAGAAAAGTAAGGGTGATTAGAAAGTATTGCTAGTCCTATCCATCATAAAGGCCAAAAAGCATAGATCTCCAACATATTGGATGCCAATCCCTAGAGGAAAGTGGGATGACAACAATTATGTAGAATTTCCATCAATATCAACCTTAGTGAGTTTTAGCAACTCATCAAAAGGCATGTCATATCTTGACAAACCTTATGTAATCGACAAAGAATTAAAACTATTTTAAACTTATAATAACCAGCCAGTTCACTACCCTATTAGCTTCCTACCTAGTATGAGAGAATGTAAAATTGTTGAAGTTATCAAGAAAAGTCATAACTTCCAAAAGGATGTTTTAGAGGTGCCAATGAGAAGTATTTTAAAAAAATCAAACAATTAATTATTAAATTGGAGTCTCCTATAATAAGATTATGAACTCAAGCTCAAATACCTATCTTAAGACTAAGAACTAAACCTTTTACCTCTGCTATGTTGTTTGAGTTGACACCGATAAAGCAAACACCTAAGCCAACCATAACAGGTTTGAATGATCATGTAGAAGAGCACCACCACTAGATAAAACAAGATTATTTTTAGATGCACCATCAAAATTAAGTTTAATTCAATCCATCAAGGGAGGATGCTAAGTATATTTTGCCTTTTTAAATTCTTTTCTAGGGAGAGCCTCATTAAAGTGTCAACTAACTTTTGGTCAATTTTTAAGAATAGCAACTTTGGTGGGGTTAGCTTATTTATTTTTATACTTATTTTGACATTTCCATAACCAAGAGCAGACACACACAATTTCCTCTCAAAGTTTTTCTTTAGACTTTTCTTCCACTTTAAAGATTCTATTATCACATTCCAACCATATTTTCTAAACCATCATACTTGGAGCTATATGCCACAAATCGTAAAGAAGATTGAGTTTAGTAGGACATTCCCAAGTTTCCAATTGCTTAACAAGAAAGCCTAAACTCTCTCGAGCCATATTAACACATTCTAGAAATGAATTCCAAATTCCTTGTTCATAATCATAGAGAAAAAAAAGAAGGTGATTACTCTCTTCTTTGCATACCTTGCATAGGGGACATCAATTGGATCCAAAAAATTCTTCTTTTTGAGTTATTCCTAGGTATGAATTTTCTTATGAAAAGCTAACCAAAAAAAGGGATTAGCTTTAGGCCAAGCCTTGGCCTTCCATATCATTCCCCAGGGGAAAGTCAACCTTTGATTTATCCTTGGAAGCATCATCTTACATTATAACCCTTCTTAATAATATAGATGCCCTTACCATTTATATGCCAACTGAAGAAATCCTCTTGGCCACTCCAAACTAGTATGTAGTTAGGTAGTAAATCAAACAAGTAGGAAAAAGCCTCTATAGCAACCTCAAGGAGTTTGGGTAGAGTTTTATAGAATCTAGATCTTCCATAGATCTCTACCTTTTCCTCCTAATATTTTTTAACTTCGACTCCCCAAAAATCTTTGAGATGGATAGAGAGCATCATATACTTTGGAATATCTCCAATGGGTTTGTCACTCAACCAATAATCCTCCCAAAAGGAGGCCAAAGAACCATTATAGATATCCCATAAACTATATCTAGAATGAGCCCCATTAAGTTATTTATTCTTAAGAATGGGACTCCATGAAATTTGATTAGAAGTAGTGAATCTCCAAACCAATTCAACCAAAAGAGCTTGATTAAAAGGCCCATGCCTCCTTCTTTCTTACTAGAGCGAATTTTATCTTAGAATACAAGGGGGAACTTGAAATGATACCCAATGCATTTCAAAAGAAAATTCCTTATAAAAAATGATTTTAGCAATGATACTCCTAGGTGTAAGCAATCCAAAGAAAATTCCTTGTAACAAAATTAATTTTGTCAATGATATTCCTAGGTGCAGGCAATAAAGAGAAAAAGTAGATAAGAATGGCCTAGGAAAAATATGTGCATGCAATAAAGAGAAAAAGTATATAGGAATGGCCCAGGAAAAATAGACATAACATAACCAACCTATCAATAGAAGATAACCATCACCCTTTCCACCCTTCCAAAATCTTATTGAATCTATCCATATGGGGTTCCAAAGAAATTTGGTATTCCTCTCAAGGAAAGAGGAAATCCCAGGTAGGAAATGGGAAATTGTCTTTATCAAAAGAGAGACATATACAAAGGAAATCTTGTTGTAAACACTAAATATTGAGGGAAAAAACCTTAGATTTTGCTTTGTTCACTTTTTGACTTAACACTTGTTCATAATCTACTAAGAGATCCCTTGTTTTTTTGACTTTAGAAATCGAAGGAGACAAAAAGAGAATGATATCATCCACAAATTACAAATGAATAATTGTAGTCCCATAGGATGAAGCTTTTAATCCTTGAAGAATTTCTCTATTCTTGGGGAAGTCAATGTACCTTCCTAAAGCTTCTTCCATGAGGATGAATAAATAAGGGGATGAAGGGTCCCCTTGACAAAGGCTTCGAGAGGAAGAGAAAACCCCTTTTACATAACCATTAATTAAAACTTAGAAGGAAGTTGAAGAGTGGCAACCATGCACCCACTCCCTCTAGTTAGGGTTGAAGCCAAATTCTCCAAGATACTATCTAAAAAAATCCAATTAACTCTATCGTAGACTTTTGTTATATCAAGTATAATAAGCATGCATTTCCTATTACTAGCGATAATATAATGAACTAATTAATGGAAAATAACTATCACGTTAGTGATCTATTATCCTTTCCAAAATTATCTCATTCCTCAACAATCAAGGATGGAAGGAGTGGTTTGAATCTATTGCAATAACCTTAGATATAACATTGTAAATAATATTGGATAGGGAGATAGGTCTAAAGTCTTTAGCCCTTTGGACTTCATTTTTCTTGGGTACAATATCCAGGAAAGTAGAGTTCATATCTTTTAGGATATACTTAGACTCCATAGATTCTTGCACCATGTCCAAAATATCATCAACTAGAAGATCCCAAAAGTCTTGAAATAAGAAAGTAGGAAAACCATCAAGATCGAGGGCATTGTCTCTTGCCATATCAAAGAGAGCAATTCTCTCTCCATCTTTAGATATCTTCTTCATTGGGTTTGTTATCCATGGCCCCAACCATAGATGGGATGGATCTAAGGAATAGATTCTACTTTTCTCTCCTCTCCTTATCTTCCTCGATCAACATGTCACTCTAAAAGGAAATTAGAGAAGCCTTTATAGCTTTGAGACTATCTATGATTTGACACCCTTCCATTTTTGACTTGGAGATGAAATTCCATTTCTTTCTCATTTTGCATGGAATATGAAAGAAATTAGTGTTATGGTCTCCTTTGTTGAGCCAATTTATTCTAGATTTTTATTTCCAAAAGATTTACTTGCATTTATAGATTTCCTCAAGTTGACTAGCAACCTCTTCCCCCTCATCTTTTAGAAACTAAGAGACAATACCAACTTGTATATCTTTTTGGATTTCGATCATTTTAGTCTCCATATCACTTGTTTTGGAAGAAGTTTTGAAAACAAGTCTATTCCACTGCTCGAGGTAAAGCTTCAAAGCTTCAAGCTTTCTATTGAAGATGTGCATTTTGGTTCCAAAAAAGAATGTGGACCCTTCTAGAAAGTAGAGACAATCCTATCTAGGTCATGTCGAGTACATGTGTCTCAGATTTACAAGCATTAGTGAGCGTTGATCATTTCGGTGGGACTAAGGTGCTTGTCCCAACGATGGACCGATAGGATTGGTGCAGTGTATCGACGTGACTTGTGAGATTGGCATGACTGGAAGTTGTCTCTCCGGTGCTTTGTGTTTCTCTGACGAGGGCTTGGCATTGGTGGGACATGACACTTCAGTAAGGGTCTCATTGGGTCTTCATGTTACTCCGATGAAGGTTGACATCAGCAAGACCTAACATGTTGCTATGACTCTCTCCAGCACTCTGGGTTACTCTGATGAAGGCTCTGTATCAGCGGGACATTGACATTTCAGTGAGACCTTGAAATGGGTCTCATTAATGGTCTGACATGATCTATTTGCGTTGATCATCGGTGGAACCATATGATTTCGGTGGAACTAGGTTGATGGTCCCAACGATGGAGCGATAGATCGTTAGCGGGTGGATCACTGGTCGTGTCATGCAAAAGTGAGACATTAAGTATACCCGTGGTCTTGTATATAAACTGATCAAAGGATCACTGACTGATGAATGTGGGATAATTAGATCTCACGAATATGAATAATTGAACGGTTATTGTTTTCGGCGTCAGGTGCTCAGGTCGAATGGTTCGTTTTGTTTAGTTTGGTTGGTGCCTTGGTGGTAATCGTTACTCCATGATGTGGTAGGACATAAAAGGCAATGTTGTATTGGCAATGCATATCACAAATATTGTCTTCTTCAATGTTCAGGAAACTGAATTGTTTGTCTTTTGTAACTGTCCAATCCATTGTGGTAGTTGAAGCGATTACTCTTCTCTATAATGTTGTAATATAAAATGCATTGTAACAGAGGATAGTAAGTGAGTGAGAAGAGGAGTGACTGTCGAATTGTCTCCAGATGGAACAAGATGTTAATTAGTGCTTGATTTGTCTTGTAACTGTATTTTCTGTTGCCGAATAATACAATGGCGATCTAGGCTTTTGGAGTGGGGTTTTTTTACCTGAAAGGGTTTTCCCCATGTAAATCTGTGTTTCATCTCTTATGTTCCATCTTTCATGTCTAATGGTTCTGTTATTGAATATGTTTTCTGCTTGTTGTTGAAACTGCATAAACTTGCATGAAACTTTTCTCTAAGGGTTAATGTGGAAATGAACTATGTTTGATTCCGCTTTGTGGCATAGAGTGAGTGTTTTTGAGGCAATCTAAAGAAATTTAAACCTACCGAAGACACTACTATTCTCAGATGTTCGTTCTGAGATGCTCTCATTTCCTTATAGGTCCTAATGCTCCAACCACATTTTTCAAACCTAAAGAGAACCCTTGTGGGGGATGTATCATTATTAAAAGTCAAAGAGATGGGCTAATGATAAGATCTAACCCCTAAGAGAATCTTATAATAGAAATTACTACTAGAGTGCAACCATAGGGAGAAGGCCATGAATCTATTAATTATAGCCACAATATTATCCACCCCTTTCCTTCTATTAGTCCATGTGAACCAACCCCTTTGAGGTTTAACATCCCATAGATCCGAATCTCTTAAAAAGGAGATACAACTCTGATTATCTGCTTGATCTTGGGATTCCCCTCTCTTCTTAGAGGAGTCAATTCTGACATTAAAACCTCTTGCCACAATCCACTAGATTCCTAGATCAGCTCTTAAGACATAATTGATTTGAGACTAGCATATTTCTTTTTCTTGAATAGAATGAGAGCCATAGAGATTAACAAGAGAAAAATTAAGCTTATAAGAGAACTACCCTGAACAACCATCCATGAGTTAGAAGAGAGAATCTCTCTAATGAAAACCTCCAAATAATTCTATATAATATTAAACCCTCTAGAGGACCCTTAACCTCCTTAGTGATTAATTCCCATTTCCTCAAAGAGAGAGGAGGCCTAAATCTCATTCTTGTTATCTTAGTTTCACGTAATAGAATTATCTCTAGATTATAATTCTCCAAGGGTCTTTAAAACAAATGATTTATGGAAGGGAAATGAAGTCCCCTTATGTTCTAGTATAGAACCTCCATTGCTCAACCTTAGATTTCTTGGTGCTCACCAAGACATCTTCTAGTTAGGACTAGTTCCATGTCGCCACATCTACCAAAGCTGCATAATTTTGTAATTCTACACACCTTCGAGTCTCGTTGCCCTATTTCTCCCAAAATCTCCTTTTCTCTTCTCTAGGCATTTTTGAGAAACTTATTTTCCTATGCCTTCTCACTCTGAGATTGAACCTTTCAAAGACTCCTAAACTACCTTAAACTTATCTTTATTCATGTACATTATACAAAGTAAGTTGGAGGAGGTTTTTCCCCTTACTTTGTTTCCTTGAGCTCTATGTTGTTGTACCAACACAATATCCAATTGCTTCTCTAAGACTTTTTCCAAATCCCCCTTAAAATTGTAATCTTCTAGAATTCCTTCATTATTTATCTTCTCATTCAAGTGCAATCGAGTTTCCTTAACTACATCCTCATTACAAAGATTATTTTGGCATCCTTGCCACCTTCTCATAACCTACGACTTTTAGATTCTTAATTCTAGTTGTTTGTTTCTTCTTAGGTTTGATGAAACTTTCTACATCTTTATTCCCTTCATCAACCTTTTTTTCATTTCATGTCTTCCTTAGTGCCTAGAATTCTTGAATAAGATGACCATATTCATGACAACCTCTGCATTTGAAGGGGAGACTTTAATAATCCAAGGCTTCCCCACCTAACCACACCACACACCGACTCCCCCAACCTTCCCCAACATTTAGATTGACCTCCTCTATCCCCAGTTACACCTAATTGGAAGGGCCTATATGATTTCTACTCAAAGTAGGGAACTTCACTCCCTTGATAATCTCCTATTATAGCTTACTAGGAACTATTTTTCCATCTATGAGCTTAGACATCATGGATATGCTGGAAATGTCTAGAAGCCCATTTTTGTGGGCAACCATCGATTTCTCAATAACCTTGCTCACATCCTTACAATAGGTGCATACCTCTTGAAGCTCTAGATATAAGGTTATCATCTATTTTTGCATCAAACATACATTTTCCATTGTGGCTTCCCCTACGCCACTTGACACTTTTTCCACCTATTGAGGCAGGTTTGGGCATTTGATCTCCATAGATATTAGGGAGGAATAAGTGAAGAAGCCATGCTTGCAAGTTCTCATCGAGCATTGCCACTGAGAACTTGGCAATAAAGTTGGCTCTAATGCTTGCCTTGAATTGAAGATGACCACCCTCATTGACTCTGCTTGCACCCATGAGCTCTTCTACAAACCCCATTACTACTGATTCTTTACAACTGAAGATGCCTTGCAACTACTTCTTTGCCAATAGTCTATGATAGAGAGAGTTGTGACTGGCTTTAGTTGTGATGGCACACCATTTCACAAGTTGTTATAATGGCTACCACCACAACACTAAACTAGAGTAAACCACACCCAATTTCACCTACAATAAGACATATCAAAACACATTGCACACTCCTTATATAGTCCATGTTTGAGACACTTGCCATGATTATCTCTACTCATGGGATATAAATGGTATTTGATTCATCTTAAGGGAGATTGGTCACCATAATATAATGCCAATATTCTTATGGCATCAATTTGTATCACATGCATATTAATCAACATAGAATGTGGGGTGGTGGCATTTAGGACATTTCACATTTCGTATGGTGGTTGAAAAGACACAAATTTGATCAAACTGTCCCATGTTTCTTTTAAAACACTATTTTGTATGGGAGTGAAAATTGGTTGATTCCATGATTAGCCAAACACTCTACCGCCCCATTAGCTTCCTTGTAGCAATGTGTGAAGGATTTGATCAAAGGTTTCATTGATCTGCATTGCTTCTTCTAGAAGGCTATTCAACCTCCAATTCATGCTTGTATTAAGTCACCTTCAATTTCAAGTTTCTACACACCCATTGATTTGGCCAATTCTAAGCCATATATTAATGCTTCATTTTCTGCCATATTGGTGGTGCATGTCCTTAAGTTGATGGAGCCACCATGCTTAAAGACTCCTTTGCCATCACAATACTTGCACCAACTGGGCTTAGGCTTCCTCTTAAAGTCCCATCAAAATTTAGTTTTACAAAACCTATTTGTGGATGCTTCCATGACACATCTTTTCTCTCAATCCTTTTCTCTTTCCTATGGGATAAAAAATTGCATATATTTCTTATAGGGTACTATAGTAATCTAGACTATTATTTTAATTAGAATTCTTATTGTAAGAAAATATATAACAATTTCAAATATATATTTTAAATTAGAATTGTACAAAAAGAACACCCATTCTTAGAAGTTCTAAAAACATATGAGATTTATTTTTAATGATTTTTATTTTTCTACTTTTCATTTTAACAACTTACTATTAACTATAATAATAATTAAGTTTAGAATGTTGGATTGTGTGAAAGTTCAACAACCAACCTCTTTTTTTATTTTCTTTTTACCTTTCACTTATTACTTTCTTTTATCTTTTTATAAATTTAAAACATACTAATTCCTCGCTGATAGATAACATAAACTAGCACCATAAATTTAAGAAATACTAATTCCTAGTTGATAGATAACATAAACCACTACATGTAATGATTTTTATAATATGGAGTTAAATTGTTTACTTCTAATTTTTTTTATTGTTATAATATAATTAATAATAATTGTTAGTATTTTATTTTATAAATTTCATCATAAACTACATTATAATGATTTTTATAATATAATCATTAATTTTAGAAAAAAACATATTTAATTTATTTAACAATCTATCATTTTAGGCCGTCAAATTGGAGGGCCAAAGGGAAAAGATGATTTGTGGGACAAAGGGCGGTTAGGTGCAGTATAGGAAGGGCGAAAATAGGTACTTGTAAGGCTTGAAGCTTCCGAGGTTCCTCTCATCCTCACGAGTAAACATGATGAGAAGATGCCACGCCTGACTTCCCCAACATGATCGTCCGCGTGACGGAAAATTCTGGTCATTATTTACCGCGTCGATCCCGTCAAATACCGCGGGCCCCACCAGCAACCTCATTGATTTTACAGCGGTACCACCGCCGAGTTTACCTCCACTGTCATGTACGTCATAATTGACAGAATAACCAAAAAACAATAAAACTCTAATTTTCAAACTTTTTCTGTCAGCTCCTGAAATTATAAAATAAAAAGATTTTCTCGTTTCCCTCGCTTTTAACCCGACCGGGCTTCGCTTTAAATTCAGCAGTTGTCGCGACATCTGACGGCCCACGTGATCCGTACGAACAAGCAGAGCCGTCCGATGTGTCTAAGTGGGGACTGGTTTAGTGACTGTGTTTATGTAGTGTCATCATGGTTTCGCCTGCACAAGGCAGGTGTAAGGAACCTGCAGAATAATTGTTCATCGCTGGAACGTAACAAATCGAAATTAATATTGGTGCGTAATATGAATGCGGCAATTCAATTGAGGTCGAGATGGATTCACAGTTCCCAGATCTTTTAAATGATTTCTGAAATCCCTTAATCCGTTTAAGAATATGAACGTGGATCGGTAGATCTGTATGGCTTAGGGTTTGGTTGCGTTAGGGGCTTTGCTTCTTCAGCAGGTGCGAATGGAGTGGCTGGATCATGATCTCTGTCTGCTTATTTTAGGCAATTCACAGAATTTTAGCGATTTCTGTAAGTTGTGAGGAAAAATCGCTCAATTTTTTGGAAGTCATTAATTTGTTTGTCAACGCCTTCGCGTTTGACAGGTCTGCAGTTCGAATCAGAGCTCCTCAGACGGTTTTGGCTCTTCATCAGAAAACCTACTGTTTATCTACGGCAAATTTGTCAAGTAGTGTTTTGATTCGTAATCATTCTGCTTGTGCACGGCTCGAAGCCCGTTTAATGTAGTATACTTAATTGCAAATTTGTCGGCAATGCTTATGAATTCGTCTTTAATGCCTTTCAAAAACTGCACCGAATCCTGGACTCTTGTGTTCAACAAATTTCCCGTCAATGCCTCCAAATTCTACGGTTACGTGGCTTCATTTCTGTGCCGTGAGTCATTCTTCGATTGCTGACGTAAATAAAAGTCCTTTAATTTGCCGCAATGCATTGTGATTAAGCTTCTTGTGGTTAAAATCCCTTTGCTAAATCCAAAAGTGATGCAAATTTGACGCATTCATGTTCCAAATGAATCCTCTGTGTTGTATTTCTCCCGTGTCCCTTGAACGGGACAAAGCCACTCAGTCAGTTAACGGAACAAGATTTTCCAAAATCCCTGCGCCAGTGGAGGCTACTGGATCCAACAAGCCGCAGAAATATTCTTCGAGCACGTCACATAACAGAAGTTCATCTGATCCGGCCCCTACTAATAACGCAAGCCGGGCTGAGGAGATTACTGTTACTGATCAGAACGGAGGAAGGTCACCTTCTTTGCGGCCGAAGGCTACAGAAGGCGCTTGCAAAGCCTGTAACGAGGCTAACAATGTGACCACTGGCATAGCGGGGATCGTGTACAAATGGGTGAATTATGGCAAAGGATGGAAGTCCCGTTGGTTTGTTCTGCAGGATGGTGTTCTGTCCTATTACAAAATACATGGCCGGGATAAGATTGCCGTCAGTCAAGAGACGGAGAAAGGCGTTCGCCTTATTGGAGAGGAGTCTTTAAAGATCATGAAGAAGCCCAAACATGCTCGTGCTCGTTCAAAGCAGAGAAAGCCGTTTGGAGAGGTTCATCTCAAGGTAAATTTCAAGCCGTAAGATTTTTGCTTTGAAATGCGTAAAGATTTGTGAACGTAATAATCACTGTTAAATTTTATGAGTTTTTTTTCTTTTTTTGGGAACTTGCTGGATTGGAAAATGCAGAGTGAAATACGGGATATGAGATATTCGGTCAAAAGAATATGAACTACTTGATAAAAACTCCCGGAACAGGGGAAAACTGAGTTGAAATCAATAAATTGCGAGTTTCAAAGTGACTCGAATTCAGTAAATTGTGAATGTCAGATACATAGATTTATGAGTGGACCCCAAATAATTTAATTTCAGTTTTAGCTCATTACAGTTGTCTTTTTCTATTAATAGTTTCCAGTATGCCCCAAATAATTTAGTTAAATGACCATTGGGGATAAATGATGAAGTCGTTACTATATCGGCTGAAGGAGGATGCAAATGGGAAAAATGCTAGTTCACGCCAAGGAGCAATTTAAAACGCTCAAGACAGAGACGTCAAACAGCCCGCTGATGGCCTCAAACATAGGTTAGTCCTAGACTGTTATTACATTACTTGGAGCGCGGATCTAGTCCTACGCTATCCTTTTTTGGTGCTTCGTTTTTTTCTTTTTTTCTGTTTTTTTTTTTTTTTTTCCTTTTTTTGTAATTTTAGAGTAAATTTGCCTTCTTACTATCGTGAAAGATAAAATCCAGAAGTTTGGCTGAAATTATGAAAGTTGTTCTACAATACTGTCATATACTCATTAGTCAAGCAGAGTTAGGATTGTAAACAGTGGGCTGCAGTCAGTAGACTGCTGTATCCTTTCCCTACCATTTCTTTTTCTAAAATAGGTTTTTTTAAGAAGTCAATTCAGACATTTTCTATTGCACCAGGAATTCTAACGCACAAATTCTCCTACATGTTTTGAACAAGAATGTATTTTTGTTCCTGCATCAGGGTTGGACTACTAGAGAAATCTTCATTTTTTGAAATAATGATGCTATGGGATACATGTTATCTATGGATTGTTCTTCTCTCTTACAACATGATCGGCAGTCACTCATTGTTTATCGATTAGGTTCATCACATTGTCATGTTTAACTTTCTAGTGCCTTGCACATAGTTATGTTTTTTAAATCTAGGGTAAAATAACAGAGTCTCTTTCCTGTTATTACATGATTATACAACTATCTGTACTTTGGAATAAATATCTACTGGCAAAATATAATTTGAAATAGAAGAGCATTTCGTATTCAAATTTTGAAATGAAATGAAAAAAAGAATAAAATGACAAGGACATAAAGTTTACATAAAAAAAATAAACCAAGTCAACATGCTATGTTGTTGTTGGGATCCTGTACCTGACAAACCATGACTGCTGGGAGAAGCAATGAGCCTGTTTGTGCCTCTGACATTGAGGTTGAACAAATGAATCTGAAGGTGAAGGTTGAGATAAAAGAATTGCCCCAATGACTGTCAAGCAGGCTACGTCTATGTTGGGTCACTTCTTTCATGAATAGACCTACACATCACTAATCCTCATAATGAGTAAGAGCTTCAAGAAAGCTTTGATTTTTTCTGAAGAGACAATAAAACCTGCCACAGATCTCAAAATACACTTGGCACCTAATTACAAAGTGCTTATCTGATTCTGGTTCATTGTTGCAAATGTACAAAATTCACTGATGTCTGGAAATATAATGCTCTGATTCCATGAGAAGCTGATAATAACTTTTTCAATTAGACAATGACAGTTGAGTATATTCATTTAAGCTACTTGACATCCTCAATGCACTTTAGACAGACAAAATTGATAATCCTGACCTCAGTGGTACCTCCTAAAAATTGATAGGTTGTTGTGCATGTTATCAAGTTGTTGAACATTCTTGATGAGGGCAGTTTAAGAGAAACCACATGACCACTTTAAAGTTTAAACATGTATGGACTTTTGATTCGCATAAGAAATACAAGCAACTCTGTCAGCATATACTACTGTTAACAACACATCATGTAGTCGCATAGACAACTGTAGCATCAAAATATTTCAATTTTATTGCCATCATCTTCATTATCATTTAGGATAAATATTACCGTTCTTTTAACTGAGAGTGGCTTCAACAATAATGTATGTCCATTATACTTAGTGGTGTAAGAGATTATATTGTATGTTTCAATAGATTAGCGAAGAAAAGAAGCCTTTGACAAAAAGGTTATCCAGAAAAGCAACATGCAGGTGAAGTAAAGTCACAACATTGTAATGTCAATTTGTAGGTGCCATCTATATTATGTTTATGCATTGAAATAGTTAGTCATTTTATTTTACTCCAAAATTGTAGCGTGTTTATTTATCTATGATGAATTTTGTGTGTAATAATTACCTCAGTTCTTTCTCGATGGAATTTTTTTCATACCAAACTGTAATTAGATTTTTAATTATACAATACTGCTTGTCTAAATTGCTTTTTAGCTTTGCTACTTGCCAAAATGTCCTTTCCTTTTAGTTCTTTTTATTATTTTGTAATTATAGGCTTAAGAATATGATGACAAGAGTATTGACAACACATTTATGTGGAGTATCACCACATCCAGTTAGAGGAGGGATAACTCACTACACTTACCCAAGAGTCATGAGGATAGCAGATGAGGATTAGGTAGACCAGGAATTGGAGCATCTAAAGAAAGTATATTTTTTGAATGGTTACAGGAGTAAGTAGATCAATAAGGCATTGATAAAAGAAAGAGAAAGATGGGGCAAGTAATTTTTGGGGGAAGATGGGGTTCATCAAATGGTTTTCATGGAAGGGGCCTTTCTCATAAGCTGGCAAAATGTCAAAGGAAGCATGAAATTGGTTCAGGATTTCTTTTACAACAAACAATCAGAAGCTTGGATCCTCCAAGGATGAGGTGCACAGGAGATTTGGGAGTGGGATTTACTGCATTAAATGTATGGATTGTGACACAGCTTACATAGGGAAAACTGGGGTTCATCAAATGGTTTTCATGGAAGGGGGCTTTCTCATAAGCTGGCAAAATTTTAAAGGAAGCATGAAATTGGTTCAGGATTTCTTTTACAACAAACAATCAGAAGCTTGGATCCTCCAAGGATGAGGTGCATAGGAGATTTGGGAGTGGGATTTACTGCATTAAATGTATGGATTGTGACACAGCTTACATAGGGAAAACTGGAAGAATGGTCAGCGCTATAGTAGAGGAAATACATCATCATTATTGAAATTAATGATCCATTGTATTATCATAAAAATTGGGGATTTCTGTGTACTGACAAATATATTTTTGGGAGGATCTGATTGGAATGGAGCGACGGGGGACCCCTATAGATATTAGGAATTCCTGTTCATGCTTCTGGATAATCCCTACTATCTATAGGGCGTTGTATATGGCATTCCATAGCTGAGAATCATTCTCGTACAATGTGATAGTTCAATTATCTTTCTTGTTTACTCTGTATGAAATAGTAGAATCATTCGGCAGTAAACAATTTGCCGATGCAACTACTCAAAACATACTTTGCCGATGCAACTAACTAATAAGTATAAAATATGCCTAACAGGGGGCAGGGCCAAATTTCAAAATTGCCTTTTTCTAATTGGGAAACATGCTCGGCATCTATGTTGGGAACACAAGATTTGTATTTCTTTGAAGTAAAATCCTACCACTTATTCAAAGAGATGTAGTTTTTATTTCCTTCCGAAAGGTCTTTGGTCCAAAATTTTATGATTCTTTATGTTAATGCTGAAATTTTAGGAATGCTTGCAGATAATGCACACATTTTAGTATCTTTTGAAATCACCATGTCTTGTATAAAACTCTACTTATGAAACTGCATAAACAGGTTTTCATGGTCCCAACAGTTCCTCATAAGCTTCTTCTAATCTGGCAGTACAGCATTCTTTACAGGTAAGGGAGAGCAAATGATATTTTATAAGGTCCAGACTTAATAGCTTCTCCTTTTGATGTATCCGGTGGGCTGGGTACAATGCCATTTTGCAAGAGTTGTCATCTTCTGGAATATTTTACAGGATTCTACATCCTCCATAATAAAATAAAATCTTTTTAGGCTAATCTTCAAGTGAAAATGGAACACATGACCTACGTTTCCAAAATCAAAAGAGACCAGCTTATTAAAAGTCAAATTCTTCTGAACCTCAGCAGGTATTACTTTAAGAAGGTAGAATGAAAGCATCTTCTTTTCTAAAGGTCATTATCCTTTCTTCATTGACAGTGTTTCTAAAAGCAATCTAGTGCTAGGGAGATTAATTATTTCAGGTGTCAATATTGAATATTCTTATTGTTGACTTGTAGACTAGATTCAGTTGAAAGCTAAAACACACTGTCGAATTAAAACATTTGGCTTTTGATTTGAGTTGGCATTAGGTTCGAGAGTCAAAAATCATTAATCATAGTCACTTCTAATCTCGTGATTGATGTCATCAGGAGAGAGTGTATTATTCTGAATTACTAGCTAATTCCCCAAGAATATTAGCAGAAGATAGACTTGGTTGCTTGTGGAGCATTAAATTGTTCAGATTGTGTTCCCTTTGTAAAACAGCCTATGTTCCCCCAAGTACCGGGGACGGGGACGGGCGGGGACGGGGGGACGAGTTTCGGGGACGGCATTTTTTTTTGGCCATTTTTTAGGGGACGGCAGGGGACGGCTACTAAAATAATGTTTTTTTAAAAAATATAAGGAAATTTCAAATATTTAAATGATAACATTGATAAGGCATTCATTATAGACATTATAGAACATTAAAACATGCATACATAACCATAACATTACACTTTTTCAACTTGTCACATGAGAATTGGCTTGGACCAGTTCAAAGTATATGAGCTTCAGGCTTCAGCAAAATAGAATTGCAAGTTAATCAATCACATACGAACAACATATGGATGAACTGTGTGTATCCAAGCTAAAGAACTTAGACAAGAAATTGCTGCGTAGGAAGGAAATGTAGATGCAATGGTTCCCATGTAGATTACATCACTAACAGTGAAGGAGATGGAATGATCAGTACATCAAGTATTTGACAAATTTGTAGTAGGAAAAAATAAAATATGGCAATAATCAATGAATACAAAAACAATTCAGGGCAGCCTTGCTAACAATTTCTTTGTTTCCTGCCAAAAGTATGTTTTTTTTTTAATTTTTTGAGTTGGGAGTTTCCTGGGAAAAAGGGGACGGCTAGCTGTCCCCGGTACGGTTAGGGGACGGCTAGCCGTCCCCTAAGTCCCCTAAAAAAAGGGGACGTCCCCGGAAAAAAGGGGACGGCCAGGGGACGTTTCCTGGCCGTCCCCGCGTCCCCGGGACGTCCCCGGTACGGGTACGGCCAGAAAAAGGCAGGGGACGCGTCCCCGGGGAACATAGAAAACAGCTGATGAATTACTAATTAGGTGGAAAGCTTTGAATCTTCTCTGCAAAGCATGAAGCATAACACGTGGTTTAGTGTAACGGCTCTCATTTCGCTGGACCTTCTACTCATAACCTTTTCTCAAGATCTCTACCAAAAGTTATCTTAGCCTGAGAGAAGCATTCTTTGCAAAGTTCTTTGAAATGATTAAAATCCCACTATTTGTGATATGAAGTTGCTCTTTTCTCTTTCTCAGATGTGCTCAACAATATCTTGATTAGGATCAAGGAGAATCAGAACCAGCTTATGTTATCAAATTGGTTCAAAAGTTTCCAAACAATTTTGACAGGTTAAAAGAACTGTCAGGCTTATTAGAATTGTCATTACAAAACCAAGAAGTGATGGAGGTGATGACAACACAAATGATGATGGAAAATATTCTGTATGTATTCTGTCTGTCAGATCCTTGGGCACCGCATATTAATATTAGCAGAAGGTGGAAGCACCTCCTTAGGTTTTGTGCCTGTATTTTATCATTTTGGTTCAGGCTTCAGTTCATGCTTCATTGTGTAAGGCCATCTGGTGTCGTCTTTGTAGGAGTATAATTATTGCTTTTATGCATTTGCTTTCTTCCCTTGACGTGTATATACAGCCATAGTCTGAATGGCACCTAGCAGCTATTAGTCATGACATCAAGCTTCTGTGAAATCATGGCCAGTGTATTTTAGTAAAACATAGTGTCTGCAACTGCAGTATTTTTTGTACACCAGAACTATTCTGTCTTGGGTAAAATCTGGCCAGAATGATCAGCCTTTGCGACCTTATGTCATGTGCAGCATTTAACTATGTACATCAATTTTTCTATAGAATCAGAAACCCAAACTTCCATATACCCAGACCAAAACATTAACAACAACAAAGATGCTGGCAAACGTGAGTTTCTTATGGATGGAATAATGAGCTAGAAACTTGACAAAAAATACCATTTTGATTGTTGACATTTGCATAAGAAAGATATTGTATGTTTTTTCTAAAACATGTATGCTAGTCCAATACACCCAATCAAGGGTTTATTGAAATTGTTGTTGGCACACTAAGGGACAAGCTATTGAACTCGGGTTGAGTGTCAACTGTCAACCCAAAATATTGGCATAAATAACACCATTAATGCAGCATATATCCTGAAGAGTTTTTTCTTTTTTCTTTTTTAAAACATTATTCTTTTGATCTAATGTTCTTTTGCATTAAACAAAACTTAAGAATGCATGTGTACGAAGAAGATGATCTGGCATGGAAGACAACTACTAACATGTGATTCATCTAATACATTTGGGGTATTTTTAAGGTGCAACAGTGATTGGATTAGTTTTGACAATGTGGTGCATAAGGTTGAAAAGTTTCAATAGCCCTTTTAATCACCCAAGGCAAAAATTTCTATAGTAGCTTAAGATGGAGTGGCTTGTTTTATTCTCCATTACATCCTTGTTTTTTCTGGTGATCTAGATTAGTATATATAAGTTTATAACTCATAGATTTGATGGTGGTTTGGGACTCTTGGGTAACCAAATTTTCTACGAACTCCATGATTTAATTGTTCTGTTTATTTTGGCTACCTTGAGTTTTGGACATGGACGGCAATGCTTTCTTACTTCTAACTTTTCTCATAAAACAGCTTAGCTCCTATCTCTCAAACATTCTGAAAATGCTTCATGATTTTGGGAAAACAGTTGTATTTTCTGTGTAAGTGGCCTCTTTTCACTTGACAAGTTAAATCAACGATAATCTGCAGTTCATCTATTCATAAGTTTTATAAGTTTTGTTTCACAATAATATCTATCCTTTGTAGAATGAAATCTCATGGAACAGTGGATTCTTGCATACTCCTAACTATAGGAATACCTTACAAAACTGATTTCTGAACCATTTGACTTTGCATTTTTATATTTTTATATATCTTTATTGTCATTCATTTATGGTAATGGTTGACACATTAGTATCTCGAGAGATGCTAACTGCATGCATTGTTTTGGCAGGTGTCTTCTATCAGAGAGAGTAAGTCAGATGACAAAAGGTTCTCAATTTTTACTGGTACAAAGACACTTCATTTACGGACTGAAGCCAGAGAAGACAGAGCTGCATGGATTGAGGCATTGTTAGCTTCAAAAGACCCTTTTCCTCGTGGCTTGACAAAAAGCCTCTTGCTACCAATTGAGGATATTTCTGTTTCCACGGAGAAGCTCAGACACCGCTTGTTGCAGGAAGGATTGAATGAAGAAGCAACTGAAGAGTGTGAGCAGATTATGATCTCTGAATTTTCTGAGTTGCAAAACCAGCTGAAAATTCTCCAACAGAAACAATTTCATCTGATTGACATGCTGAGGCAATTAGAGGTAAAAGAATATGCAAATAATGAGATTTTAGTTTTACATCTAACTACTTGTTCAAATCAAAGGGCTACATTGTTGGCGATTTTGTGAGAAAAATGGTGGCAATTTAAACAAGAGTAGCAAAACTTTGTCCAATATTTATAGTGTGTATGTATGCATAAAAGAACCTGTGCCAGTACAAGTACAAACTAATTAAACTCCTATGCTAAAGATATTAAATACTCAAAAATATAATATAATTGCTTTAAAGGAGACCACAATATGTTTTATGACCATTAGTCTTAACACTTCCTTAATCCTTTTCCTTAATAAAGACACTTTTACCAAGTAATAAGACATTTTCTTCCTCGAAGTCTGGAAATTCCACAAATAACATTCTTAGTTTCAAATGTTGTTATTCTACAATGTATAAAAGTCTATAGCATTTGCAGAATTAGTCATAAGTATAACCAATGGTTTTGAGTAAAGTGTCAAGAGGAGCACTTTTATTTACAAAAGTTTTAAAAATATTTTGGTTTATTATTGCTTGTTGGTCCTACTTTTGAGAATTTTCCAAGTTCTAATCAGAATACAAGAAGACTTAAGTTGTTTACAAGGCACATCATGTTTCTTACTTCATGCGGTTATAGTCTGAAAAAACTAAAAGTGACTGGAAGAAACAAGAGGTTGGGTTGTCCAAAAATATATTGGATTGGAATTTCCTTCAAATAACTTAACTACCAACTAGCTTTTAGTCTTCACGAGTGGGATATTCTGGAATTTCTTAGTATCACCTTTATCAAGGAAGAGAGCTGATTGATAGAAGTTACTTGGTTAGCAGTAAGCAAATTCAAAATATAAATCCGTTGAAATTTTAAGAATGTGGCAAATGCTAATAAATCATAAATGACATCAGTGCTAAGGCTTAGGTTGGATCAACCCATGTAGACAATGTTACAGAAATTTAATGCCAATGAGGAAAGCAGAAATACTAAATAATGGATGAAACATCATGACAGGATTAAAAGACTAGTGAATTGGGATTTACTTTTGAAATAGGATATACTACTAATTCAATTCTTCATGTGAGTTATCCTGGAAACCTGTCTAGGGAATTTCCAGGGCAGCATGTGAGGTTTTATGCCCGTCTTTCAGATGCAACTTCCTTAAAGCTTATCACTGTGCAATCAAAGATTCTTTCACGCAAATCCGAAACCTGTATGTATGGACATCTAGAGCTTATACACTATTCAGCAAATAATGTTTGGGTGCGATTCAAATGGTTTTTTTCTCAAAAGGTAACTACAACTAGAAAAGGAAATTAAAAAAATGCAAATGAGCAAATTTAGATAATGTGGCAAATAGTAGCTGAGCACCTTCTTAGTGCAGCAGACAAACAAGCCTGCTAAGAGCTTTGGAGAATGTCCCTGAAAGTTGTCTTCTTACACTGCATCTTCTTGAGTTGGTTCCTTGTTAGATAGATTTTAAATGGAGCAATGAAAAGGCTTTGTCCAACTACTTTTCAAAAGATCTATATAATCTAGTGAGACATATCTGTGCTATTAACAAGAAACAGGTGTAATGATCCGAAACTTGGTGGCAAAAATTCTGTCTGTTCTTAAGCAAGGTCCTCCTTTAAACACAAGGTCTTGGGATGGCTTATGATCTGTTGAGGGCTGGTAGACAAAGCATGTTTGAACAAATCTGGTGTTTCAGATTCTTGTTGCATTTGAGTGGGAGAGATCAAACAATTTGTCAGGTCTTTTGGGATGTTCAGTTCCCAAGGATTTTGGGTGTGGCTACAGGATGAAGTTGGCTTGCTTTCGTTGCACCTCTATTGTGGAGAGGTTCTTTGCTAGAAGGCTAGTGGATGGTTAGGGATAGTTGAAAGACTTTATAGATTGCTATTGCTTCTGTGTGGAAGATGAGATGTACAACAACTTATCTGGAGGACACTTCCCCAGTTAGCTTAGAGAAGTTTTAGCTCTTTAAGTAAACTTAGCTTTACTTGTTAAAGTAAAGTCTGGTGCTTTTGTTGACTCTTTGCCAGATGGCGCTCAGGCTCAGATGTTCTTGTTCAGAAGGATTACAAAGTAGGTATTGCTGATTTTTCACGAAGGATCATATGAGACAAAGTTCTCATTCAGAAGGAACGCAGTCACTTGATTATCTCTTTGATCTCTTAGAAACAAAATTCATATAAGCTACAAGTTATCCCTTTAATCAGAAAGTTGTAATTGTTTTATTTTCATAAAATATATAACAGAAAATCAGTAATGCTATAGAACTCTTATAGTTTAGGTAGTCAAATAACTAACTAACTCTGCAATCTGTCCCTGAATGAATGAAGACACCTGCTGAATAATCTTCTTACCAAGGGTTATCTTTCTTGGCTGAGTTGGCATCCAAGACCTCTTTCTGCTTGGTGATGACTGG
Organism: Cunninghamia lanceolata; assembly: GCA_027924645.1. Lineage (NCBI taxonomy): Eukaryota > Viridiplantae > Streptophyta > Pinopsida > Cupressales > Cupressaceae > Cunninghamia > Cunninghamia lanceolata. The sequence goes on along the minus strand of BSBN01001303.1, from coordinate 2,457,118 downwards.
ATTGATCTCGGTGGGATTTATAGTTTGAACACATTCTAATCTTCTATACAAGGAAAATTCTTCCTAAGCTAAGTTTATTCTAGGCATGTTCTTTGATATGATCCTGATATTGTGATTCTAGATATCTTCTACCTGCATGATATCTGTTGATGGTAAACTTAAACTTATGCTTTATCGCCTTCTTGACTGCAGCAAAAACTTGTTATCCTAAGGTCATTATCCTCCTTAGTTGTCATCACTAACTGGTATTCTTTAAAATGATCTTCCAGATGACTGTACATCCTTTTTTGCATTTATCACTGGTCTAAGTGAAGACATTTGTAGACCTTTCAAGACACTAGTTTACCAAGAGGACTTGGTTGCATTTCAAATTGAATTGTTGCTGCATGCAATCATTTCCCCTTTAAAATGAGTAAATGAGTGATTGATGCTGATAACGCTCCCTGAAATCTGTGACATGCCTTGAGGGACAAAATAGGGACTCAGTGAATTACTTCTGAAATCTTGAGTAGGAGGAAGATCTTTATGACTGATTTGTTTTACCCATTTTGGAGATTTTAGGAGTTCCGGGATTTTGAAGAATGCATGACAATTTGCAAACGTCATCACAGTTTCCTGAAATTTGAAATATTTTAACACTAAGCCAATCCGGATTTCCAAGAGCAACACTAGACTTAGAAGTGTCCTGAATTTTGGGATTTCTAGGTATCCAAAGATTTTGTAGAAATTTTACCATTTACAATTAATAAACAAGATCTTGAGAACTACAAACTGATGGAAGTAGACTTTTAAGTCATAAGCAGGATTTCTCAAAGTTTCAGAGATTTCATTATCCTAGTCACTTTTGACATTTTCACATAAATATCAGAAAACTCTGAAACATTGGACTTGGATCTTTTTATGACTTTAGTAGCACATTTGGAATTCGAAGATTTTCCCACCCTTAACACGTTTTTCACTTTGTCCTGCACCTAAACCTCTGAGATTCCAAATTTGCATTCTTAGATCATTTTACACACACTAAGAAAGTAGCAGAATAATTTACTGAGAGGATTAGTATATTCCTAAAGATTACATGATATTGACAATATGTACATCATTGTCAGAAGATGTACAAGGCAAATCAAAAGAAAATAAAAGAAATAAGGAGAAATTAAATATTAATGTCTACACAGAAAAGTAAAATAGGTCAATGGAACTCAAAGTACAACCTACTTATAGGAGAATAGGCAATACTTAAAGTATCTCCCAGCTTAGAAAGCAGTATAAAGTAAATCAAGGGGAAAAGGGTTTACCATGAAAAGTTGTACTGTCCTCATTATCAAGACAATCCTAACAGAACTACAAGAATACATGATGTTAGTGTTAAGATCCACACATCCACTGACAGAAGTATGCCAAATGATAACAATATTATGCAGAATAAAATAGAGTTCACATAACACAAGATGTTTGTGGGACACAGTGCCCTAATATCCAATATACCCAGAATTATAATAAACCCTTAAGGTAGGACAACGCCATACGATACTCCTCGGGGAAGAAGTCGCTCCATTCTCCAACTCAATATCTCAACCGAATACAATACTCTTCATAGCTTCACATTGATATTCACTTCTTATGTATATGCTATAGAGTATAGACCCCTCAGTAATAATATAATGGAGGGTGAACCACTAATCCCAACATAGGATGATTCATTACCCAGTGTAATTAATTACACAAGTTATCTGTTTGACCCAATACAACTAACTAATGAGGATGTGTGCCACATGTTGCCATCTCCATCAACCCATAATATCATATGCCTAGGTACATAACAATTAGCAACAAGGGTATGATCATTGTAGCATGGTATATAATAAGGTAAAATGTATTGAGGTTGCAGAAGAGAGGAGATATAATGCAAAGAACCCTAGTCTTTATTGGAATTGAAGGGGGAATGGATTGCTAGATGCCACTGTGTAGTTGCAAATACTTAGTCTGATAGCACCCTTTGTATAGGTGCTTAAGTTAAGAGGATCTTGTGGAGTTCTCAGAGTATTCCATGCAGAAAGAAAGTGGAAGTAATCTTCATAATGTCCAACATGGATGATCCCTTGGGTGAGTTTTAAAAATGTGGTGATACAGCCCGGGTCAAGTGGTTTGTATTTTGGACTGAAATTTGGGAGGATCAACCGTGAATCTATGTTGATCACTATGCTAAAGAGTGTGAGCTGATCTTGGAATAATGTGGTTATGATGGCATTGCTGACCAACCTTCTATCGTGTATGTCAGTGTCAGCTGCAAGGCATCTGAGGATTAAATTATTAATATCATAGGCCCAAGAGATCATCATGGTGCTTGATGCCTAAAGTTACAAAACCTCTTAGAGAAACAGGCTAAATATCTTTTGGTAAAAAAAATGGGAGAAGAAAGATAAATTTTGTCAAGAATTTCCAGATAGACAGTAATATCGCCCTCAATTCTCCTAAAAAACAGGGTACCTAATATTGAAATGTTCTTTAGTATCTGCCTTTTAAAAATAACATATCCTGCCAGTGCTATTTGTTGGCAAGAGACACTGTGTGGCTTCATAAGTGTTGTCATTGATGGCAACAAAGTCTATCCCATACATCGGCAGTACATAATATGCCTTTACCGGAAGTCAGATTGAAGATTGTTTTGTTCCGGTGGACAAGAACAGAGTATGCAACATGGTCTGACAATCAGGTCCGGATCTTTCAGATGGTGTAACTCTGTAAGTTGTGGACTTGGACAAGTCAAAAGGGGTATCATGACTATTGTATTCCAGATATTTAGCCTCCGGTGATAAAGCATGAAAAGTTATGAGCATCTGAGTGTTGGGTCCCAGTCCGGCAGAGTAGACAGAGGAAGAACTAACCGACAGAGTATTAGACTTCAATCTGGATGTGTACAAGGTGTTGATCAAGCAATTTGTGGCATTATACATTGTTGGCAGACATGAATAATCACTTCTATACCTAAGTTTTTGGTGTGCATCATCAATCAAGTATGGATTCAGCCGACAGAACAGTAACTTGCAAATATTCTAAGTGTTTTTGTTGCCGACTAGAAAGTTGTTGGAAATCCTTGATGTGGATATATATACCCGATGGATTCAAGCTTGTGAAGGTGTAATAGTGACGGATATTTGGTAGAAGTGTGAAGCAAAGCAGAGAAAAGTGAGAAGATAGTAATCCAAGCTCGGAATGTGACAGAAAAGTGATACTAAGCAGAAGAAGAATGAAATGTGCTAGATCAGTATACTGAGCCTAACCGGAACTGAATTTCTGCATATGTAGATGCTGTTCATCAGTTCAAACACATTGGTATTATCTGTAAGTCTCTAGTAGGCAGTGAGTCTCTTGTGAGCAGTGTGCTCAGGCAGTGAGCCCTAACTGGCAAGTGCCATTTTGTACTCTTCTATTCTTTTGACAGAGAATACAATCTTGGGTTAGTCACCCTGTGGTTTTTCCCTTAACAGGGTTTCCATGTAAAAATCCTTGTGTTATGTGTGTTAATTTCATTTCAGTTCTTATAGTTGCTTATGCTTTCATGTTTTGATATAGCACTGAATGTTAAGAAAGTGAAAGTAAGAAAAGTTTTAAGATAACTGATTCACCCCCCCCCCCCCCCTCTCTCAGTTATCTGCCTTGTTTCCAACACTATCTTCATGAGGGATGGACCCTAGGGTGGTCAGTGTTGATGCAAAGTTGGTAAGCACACTCTGAATTGGTAAATTGGGAAGCTAAGTCTGACCTATGTTGCTACTGATAGTTTGGATGATCAATAAGGTTTTCAGATTCTGCAAGAAATGTTTTGGGGAGATGGCGAATTTGGGGTTTAAATGTTGAAGAAGAGAGAACCAGATCATTTGGATGAACTTCCACCAAGGGATCTCTCATATCACCTTACTACGGTCTCCTTTGAAAGATTAAGGGTGGAAGGAGCATATCATGATTATCTATGGGGAGAAAGAAAGTCTATAGAAATGTTCACAGGCTGCACATGTGAAGAAGCTTTAAAGCACACAGGAAGGAGTGGGGACTGAGCTCCACGGAGGAGCACAGAGCTGGATAAGAGGTAACATAAATCCCACAATCCTCAAGTATTGGAAGGGAATCTGAGCATTACCACTCACTGTGTAATCAACTATAACTTTGAAGGCATGATCTGGAGGTTGGCTCAGTACTACAGGAGTCTCAATCTATCATTAGAGGCTGCTGTGTTACTTAGTGAAGAGGAGGAAACTTTCCTGAATGATAAGGCTTAAAATCTGCTAGATGAGGTAAAGATATTAGTGATAAGGTTTTGGCTTCTATTTGAGGACTGTATAGAATGAGTGGCAGCATAGATCCAATACCTAATGCTGAATCTAGTATAACAAGATAGACTTGAAACCTTCTGGTTGTTGGTACAATGTCACTACCATCATCTGCACCAATTTCTGCAGTAGCTGCAGGTGTTTGATACCCCAATTTGCTGAAGTGGGCCTGAAGAATTATATAATAAGTCTAGTAGGATGGATGAGGAAAATAATTTTTTTTTAATGATTAACATAAATGTTCTTTGCTTTCAAACCCTACTATAAGAAAGTCTTTCTGATGAGGCAAAATCTACAAGATAGAAAATGTTCTCTCTTTTATGTTGGCCACCTTATACTTGAGCTCTCTAGATTTGACTATCTTCCTTTCTGTAATACCAAGCATTTTTACTGTGGAAAGAATTAGTAGTGTAAATATACATCAGCATACCATTGGTTGTAGATTTCTTGGATTTTCTGTAAATCTATAGAGTTCAAATATGTCGTATGTTATTGCAATTTTCTTCTTTATTTTTCACGTGCACCTCTTCATCATTGCTGATGGAATCTATAATAATAGGTTTGAAAGTTTAATTTTTTTCCTTTTCGTTTTGGACATACAATGGACTGGGGGGTGTATTCTTCTGCTGTAAAATAAATCTGTGAATATAACAATCACATTCCCTTAAGGTATAGGACATATCGGATTTATATGTATAACTACTATGCTCTTCTGACATTCTGGTAGTTTATATCTACTATGCCCTTCTAACATTCTGGTGGTTTGCACATTTAAGTTAAGAAAGATTATAAATATCATGGATTCCTTAACAAACATTTAAGTAAAAAAAGGCTAAGTTTGGAGTAGATGCAACAACCATTCTGAGTGGTATTTGGACTTCTGTTGATAAGTATCCAAATGAATGTGTTGCAATTCCTTGTGATTCTTTGGTAGTTTGATTATTGAAATTCGTGAAGGGCTACTATAAAATAGACATGCTTCTACCAAGTACTATTCTACATCTGTGTATGTTGGTAACAGCTTTTTGCTAATTTCTTATTATGCAGGCAGAAAAAGTAGAGCTTGAAACCACTGTTGTGGATGAAAGCCAGTATAATGCAAAGGTGCAAGATGTATCTAGTGGTTCTGGGAATGGAAGGTATAGTGGTAAGTGGCTCATGATTGACATATTGCTGAAAACACCTCCCTATTTCTACATTGATTTTCCTTCACCTGTAATTGTGAAAATCTTAAAGATAGTTATATTTGACAATATCAATTAGAAGTTTCTCATGTGTACAGGCTTTGGGAACAAGAACTCTTCTTTACTGTCTTCAATTTTGTAAATGACGAGATTATTTTTGTCAAAAAATTCAAATAGAAATTTGATTAATGCTTATATTCATTGATTCTAGAATGTCCCTGTTGACTGTAGTAGACAATAGCTTTTTCTGACATATACTCTGTGTACTGTTATTAAATAGTAAAATACACTTGTAAGCCATCAAATGGCCTAATAAATCCATTCTTAAAATTTTCTCTAATTCGAAATCTTTTCTTTTAGTTCTTCATATTGACAACCATTCTATTTCTGAATCTCTAGCTTGGCCTAGAATTGTGCACGGTTATCTCGTTAACATCCAACCTGTGCTACCATAACAATTTTAAAATATAAAATCACCCTTCTGCTAAATACTAATGACAATGTAATCCATATTGGTCCATCTAACCTAGACTAGTTTGGTATGAAATCTTAACCCTTAAACTGACAAAGGTTTTGACAGGTCTACACTGTCTACCAAAAGATGTGTAATTACTAGTAACTTTCTACAAAAAGATCAAATGTACTTATCAATGTATGTATAAGGAGAAGCACCTTAGAAATTGAAGGCATTTTTTGAGGCCAAATGATTGTTGGTTGGATAAATGGGTTTGACCATGTGATCAAAGTCACATATAAAGATATATCATATAACACATAGAATAGAGGGAGGTGTGGAGCTGTCCATGAATAGCTAAAGTTGGTCATTGAGATTGCAAAATACTACTAGTTAGGATATGGCAGTATAACTGAAATTCCTAAAAGTAATCTGGCGAAAACTTCAATAAGGTGTCCAGGAAGGCAACACTCTAAAAACTAGAGAAAAATCACATGCAATAAGTATGAAAATAAAAAAGAAAAGAGATAAGGAATAAATGGCCTAAGAGTGACCACCCCTGCATCCTATTATAGTGTGTTTCTGCATGATTGGCTGTGTATAATTAACAAGTTAAACATTCCATCCCTGCATCCTTATTGTAAAATGGCTCAGTGTAATTGGCTGTGTACAATGAACAAGATAACATTTCATCCCTGCATCCTATTGTAGCATCGTACATTATAATGGGCTCTATATGATGAATAAATCGAGCATTCACTTGTGAATAATGAAGGTATAGTTAAAAGGAAGATGTCATGTCTAGCATTTAAAAAATACCTGCCAGTTTAGTTTCTTACCTGAATATTTGGTAATAAGCGGGTTTGAGTATCACCCAGAAACATGGTTTTAAATTTTATCACCGTGAAAGATGTTTAGCAGAATATGTTGAGACAAAACAGATTATATGACAATCCAAGGTTGCAAGCCATTGAAAAGAAATAAGAGGCTGCTGTTGTAAGACCTTGGTAGTGCAATTTTGAATCTTAAATACTTTGTTCAGTTACACAGGAAACTTGTTTTACTCGTTGTAACTGGTTTAAGAAACCTTGAAAATGCAATGGTGGTATATTTTTTAGTGTTTTTCTGTATTAGACTCGGGATACTACCTTCATCCTATTGGCATAGTTAATGAAACTTGAAGAATGTGCTTATAATATTTCTGATAGATCAGTTCATTAAATAGAAAACACCCCCCCCCAAGTCCTCTCTCCCTGCAAATGCATTTGGTTTTTAGAGTTTGGATTTTGAATTTCATAAAAGTATACTAAATTTTTGGGAATCTTATGTACATGCACTGGAAAATGATGTTTCAGAAGGGACAGTGACAGAGTCTGATGAAGAAAATGAAAGCCAAGACGGGGTAGATGGTGAAACAGATGAAGATGTTGACACATTTTTTGATACAAAGGATTATTTATCGTCAGAGTCTCTAAGAAGCACAAGTCCTGGGTATGCACGACGATCAACAGATTCACATGAAGATGTGTTGGATGATAGAGAGTTCCGTCACTCTTATTCTGTAGATGGGAGAGATGCAGACATGGAAAGGATTGGTCTTGATTATCCTTACGTAGAAAGACGTACTAAATTTCCTGAACCTAAGGAAAAGGAGAAAGCAGTTGGTTTGTGGTCAATCATTAAAGAGAATATTGGAAAGGATCTCTCTGGGGTTTGTCTTCCAGTGTACTTTAATGAACCACTTTCTTCCTTGCAAAAATGCTTTGAAGATTTGGAATATTCATACCTGATTGATCGAGCATCTGAATGGGGAAAACGGGTAAAACTTTTTGGCTTTTTACAGAATAAGATCTACAGGCTTTTTGATTCACATTTTGTATAATATTCAGGTGATTTATTTTTTATCAGACACAAGTCGCATATAGCTCTATCACAGTCATTAGCATGTCTTGTGATTTCTTTAAAGTTTATTGTAATAAGCATAGTTGTGGAATTTGTTATTTGAATGCCTGTTTTTTTTAGCATACACAATATGCTAACTGTCAAAATTTTCTCCTTTCTTGAATGAGGGTTCCCTTGAAACATAAGTGATTTTTATCCTTGATTTTTTTCTTGAATTTCACATTTGTGATTTGCACAATTTAAGCAGCCAGATTATCTTGCAATACAAAAAAATGAGCAAAATACACATGATGAATCTTGAAAGGAATGTAAAAATTTGTATTTGATTGTTGATGTTATTTACCTTGTCTCTATGCCACAGTAACGAGGAGAAGCTACCGTTAAGATTTTTTTTCTTTTCTTTTTCTTTTAATCAGTAAAAACATTATACTAATTGATAATGTAGTTAACAAATGCAGTCAATTGAGAGAGGTCGTCTGAATAGCATAAATTGTCTTGAGTGGATGAACTAATAACAGTCAAGAAATATATATCAGAGAAATGCTGGCTAAATCATTTATGCACCTAAATTTGAAGAATGCCTATATACCTCATACAGACAGAAGATACTAGAACTGATATTACTAACAAAAAAGACTTGCAAAATAGAGATATAAAGCTTGTTGGGACTAGGTGTCTTTCATATTGCAAATCCCTAGACATGCTTAATTGTATTTAATTATCGTTGTTGATAAATAATGTTATGTCTCCAAGGATCATGGAGAGGGTAGACCTGGATGCCCTGCTTAGGTTGTAGGCAAAATTATTTATTATTATTTATCCTCGCATGTATTTGTAATGGCATTTGAGTCGGGAGTTACATTTGGGAAGATTTTGGAAATTGGTCAAAGATTATGAGGTGTAAGGAAGGTGGTCTTCTACAAATGGATCTTATGACAGATTTGGACAATCTTCTCATGGAGCGCCTAGGATTGGGATCTTGGTTAATTTGACTATTATGACAGAAACTATGACGTTTATGACACGTAAGGTGGGTGTAAAAGTGTGTAAGAGGAGTTACTGTTAAAAATTTCAATCATGATGACTAATCACCTAATGCTTAGAAAACATTGAATCAATCACACAAATCATTGAAATTCAACCGTGGAAACAAAGAACAACAGACACAGATATTTTGCATCTTATAATCTACTTTGCATTCCTTTGAAAGCTTACAAGGAAACCTTCACAGCTATTCCTTCAATTGCATGGAAATATTACATTGATCTGAGTGATGAAACTTCTATCTTGCATCTATCTTTATACTATTTAGCTAAAAATCTAATCTTCCAGAAATAGAATTCTTGTTTTATGCGAGATATGACTTGGAAGATAAGTCTAAATCATTAGTGCTTATTCGCACTTTATTAGACTTAATTAACTAAATAAAAGACTTTCACTTTAATCACTAAAGTGAATTACAAAATAGAAATAACTCGAACTACTTGCACATTCACACTGAACCTGTGTAGAAGTTTCGAACTAAGTTAAAAACTCAACACTCCCTCTTAGTGAGGAAGGAATTCTGCACAATCCAAGTTTGTCTTTGAATGATTCAAACTTCCTTTTTGCAAAGGGCTTGGTCAGAATATCAGTTAACTACTGCTCCATGGAAATGTAGTTGAGCTTAACTGCTTCCTTTTGAATCCTGTCTCAAATGAAGTGATATCTAATCTCTATGTGCTTGGACCTGTCATGAAACATTGGATTCTCAAAGAGTTTGATGCAACTCTGATTATCACAGTAGATGACCGTGGGATCCAACTCTTGATCAAATAACCCTGCAAGTAACTTGTGAAGCCAGATGGCCTCATAACTTGCGATATTGGCTTCCATATACTCTGTCTCTGTTGTGCTGAGTGCCATCGAAGTCTACTTCTTGCTGAACAAGGATACCATTCTTGAACCCAAGCTAAAGCAACACCCTGAGGTGCTCTTCCTATCTGTTGCACTGCTTGCCCAATCAGAGTTTGTATACCCCTGCAACTTCACTTCACCATCTCCAAGATATCTCAGACCATAATCCATTGTGCCCTTCAAATATACCCAATGCTTCTTTCTGGGCTCCACCATGAATGGACTCAAGGTGTTCCCTGCAAAACATAAATATGGTCTTGTGTTAACCAAATACATCAAGTGAATGCAACTGCTTGTACAACGTGGGATCAATCACCTCTGAATCTGAAGTTGTCACCTTCTTTAGATTAGTGATCATAGGTGTGGCCATGGGTTTGTAATTCTCCATCTAGAATTGCTTCAAGATCTCAACTGCATACTTACCCTACCTGTTGATGATTGTTTTTGGACAAGTCAACAATTAGAGTGAAATACAAAGTATTTAACTCCCTCTTGAATAAAGCTCTTCAAAGGCAGAACAATGTGATCCAGTGAAGTAACTCCAAGGTTCCTTTTATAATGCATGATGGGTTAACTCAGTGATTACATGTGATCTTGCTGATAATCACAAAGGGACTTACGCAGACTCTTCTCCTTTCATTTAGCTTATTCCTCCTTTCAGTGTGGATGATGTATTCAGGGTCTCAATGATAAAGAAAATGAAAAAGGTTAAGGGTTCAGAAAGTTAATCTAAGGTCAATGAAGCAATGATGTTGTATGAATAGACAAACTCCTAAGTAAACCTTACTTCACTTCGCCAAGGATGCCTACAACTACATGAAGTTGGTGCAATCTTCTAAGGTTACGTGAATGGTTTTCAAATCATGAAGACTTATATAAGCACCCATAAGACGGCGCAGCTCAAACAAGCATCCACAATCGAACTTATACAGATGAGGCTCAGACTAGCTTTCCACAACACTTCATCAGCGATGAATGTTAAAAGCATGAGCTAGGAGTTGATCAAATATTCAGTACAACAAACATTCCAACAAAGAACTTCTAATCTACTTTACTTGAAACATCTCTCCATTTCATTGAAGTACAAGAAACCAAGCAATTCCACAAGACAACACTTGAACACCAAATAAACTTCCAATGTCTTTGCATTAACCTTGAGAAATATTCACAACAATTTCAAGTCCTTTCGGAGAATTTTGAGAGTCTCTCCTACTCTACTCCTACTTGCCTACAATCTAAATCTATATCTTACAAATGAGGCAACAAGGCCTTTATATAGAAGTCCCAATTACAATGAATGGCTAAGATTAATTCAATAGCCAAGGGCTTAGATTGTGCCACCTCATAGGTAATTACAACAAATTGCTATTTTTAGCACAAGAGAGGGGGGCAATGAAGGCACGTTTTCCAATATGATAAGGTAAGGCGAAAGCATTTAAAATATTCCTCCACATAGGAATCCCTTTGGCTTTTTTTATTAAATGATACATTGAATGCATTAAATAATGCGGCTAATCAAAATTGAATGATGTGTACTCGCCACATAGATGCCAACTCAGCATACTTTGAAAATTGTATCATCTTTGTGTGATGTATTCAATGTGATTGCTTGAACTTGTATGTTTAGGAATACATCTTGTAAATCTTGCCTTGTTTGTTCTTCTTGTAGACTGGATGTATGATACTTGTTGCTTCACTTGATTAACTTCATGATTCTTTCTTCTTCTTGTAGGTAAGTTGATATGATGATCTTCTTTGATGATGCTCCTTCTTGAAGAGTAAGTAATAGAGTAGATGATGATGATATCTACTTCCTTCATGTAAGAGTAGATGATGATGACATGAAGTAGAGATCTCTCTTGGACTTGAAGGTTGAATGAATGAATGTCTTTCGAACATGATGTAGAAGTGGATGAAGTATACTTGATTGATGGCCTTTGAAGTGACCTTCTTTGAGTGTAGATGATAACCTCCTCTTTAGATGTGGAGTAAATGACCTCTCAAGGAGACCTTGAAGCTTGATGAACCTTGAAGCTTGAAGTATGATGAATATCTTTGAATGTTAAGCGTTGGAAGAGAGGGACGTGCAACCAATGAAGCAATGTCTTTGAATGGAAAAGTTGATGAAGTAATCCTTGAACTTGATGTGATCTAACATGATATCATTGATATAGAAGACTTGAGGTATGATCCTTTAGAGTAGTGCTCCTTCTGCAACTTGAAAGTGACTCAGGTACTTGCACTTGATGATTCCTTGACTTCATCAACACTCCTCTCAATGATGCAACTTGATGATCTTCAAAGGCGGCTAGTATGATGCTCCTTACTCCTTGCTTGAAGGTGATTCCTTGGATAACTCCTTAGCATTATTGATGATCCTACAAGTCAAGGTAAACGATATATCAATAACTTCTTAAGATTAAAACAACTTTAAACATGTAATAATGCCACTTCAAACTTAGGCGCAAATCTAGGCAAAAATAGGAACAAAGTGCGCCCAACACAAATTAGTCCCACATTCATTATTTCAAATGATTTCTAGCAATTGTAAAGGTTTAAAGAAGTCAATCCACTTAAAAGATTCATTCAAAAGATATCTCTCAACACAATTTCTTCCTTAGGTGCCAGAATGAGGTGGCAGAGGTAGGAATGGGCGCCTAGTCTTTCAAGCTTTATCCTTGTCATTTTTTGGGCTTTGAATGATCAAATGCTCTTTAAAGTAACCCTTTCTCTATGAGCGCCCACTTTATCATGCAAATTTAGTTGTTCTTTTCCAAGGCGCCAACCTAGGTGGCAGAGGTAGAAATGGGCGCCTAGTCTTTCAGAGGTCAATTGAAGTGATTCTTTCCAGGGCGCCAATTGAGTTTGGCATGAAAGTGCAAGAGCGCCTTAGCTTAGATGTTGTCTTCTTCATAGTCAGGTGTACTTGCAAGGTAAAACATGTTGAAATTTGCGCCTAAACTTGATATCTTTAGCCTTAACTTCATATTCCTTTCAAACCATTCACTTCTTGGGCAAGAATTTGCGCCTTACCCAATCCTTCAAATTGTTATTAGGCGCTCAAACTCACCTCTTCAAGGCTATCTACCTTCTAGGCGCCCACTTAGGCCTGTACTAATAGGAAAATGCGCCCAAGGTTCTTGACTCTTGATACTCACAGAAGAAGAGCGCCTAGTTTCATCATACTTGTTAATATCTGATGATGATCTCAAGTTGCTTTTACCAAGGCGCCTAAAATGATTCACTTAGGCTTCAAGGCGCCAAAACCATACAACTTCAACCTAAGGCGCACTCTGATGGTCATTTGAGCATGCAAAGGGCGCCTAAGTTCCTAGATTACTCCCTCGTCGAATTCTTGGATATTTAAGGTCTTTTATGTCAATTTGAATCAAGGCGCCTATCTTGGAGAGATTGAAGGTTGATTGTCCTCTAGGCGCACTTTTGGGGTCTCTGCAAGTGGGGAAATTGCGCCCAAGCACTAGAGCAAATTTGCGCCTTGAAATGTAAGTCGCCAAGGTAAGGTATATTGAAAAATATATTTAAGTATAAGTTGAGAGATTTATACTTTAAATATTTTTCAATATACCTTTCAGGATGTTTGAGATAGGTCTCAGATCCACTAGATTTAACATGTAGATTATAGAATTTGGAGGATCCACCAGATTTCAGACTTAGCCAATTTTTCAGTGTTTCAGGATTTCAGGCTATCAGACTTAGTCATTTTCAGGATCTCAAACATCATGATAGGAGTTAGTTTAAACATATCATGCTCGTTCATGCTAAGGCGCAACTTTGGGTTAATTTGAACATCTCTTCATGCTAAGGCGCCTAAAGTTTAATGTGGTGCTTACCTCCAGATTTCATGATTTTCTTGCTTCCTCTCATAAGCACCTAGACTCTTTTCATACTAAGGCGCCAAAATAGGATGATATCACCTTGGGCGCCATTTTAGGTACATATTGATGTTTTCATTCACTCTGGGATCAAGGAATGGATGACTAAGGTGTTGATTTGAGTCTTTGGAGGTAAACTAGCGCCTAAGATCATAAGTAAAGGTCTTCTCCAAGTTGGGCGCTCAATCTTACCTGAATGATCCACCTTCCTCCTAGGCGTCCAAACAAGATGGCTTTAATAAGGAATGGCGCCTTAGGTCTTTTGTTTCAACTCAAGGCGCAATTCCTATGATCCTCTGAACATGCAATGGGCGCCTAGACCTAAATGCCTCTTCCTTGTCAACTTTGCAGTGTTTCAAGCTTCCCGACATCCATTTGAATCAAGGCGCTTTGATTTGAAGCCTTCCTTGCCCAAGGCGCAATCTTGAGGTTGTCTAGATGATGGAAGGCGCCCTAAATTCTAGGCGGAGTTTTGAGGTGATCTTGGAGCAATTTCGCGCCCAGAACTGATAATGCCCGAGGAAAGGTATATTGAAAAATATATTTAAGTATAAGTTGAGAGATTGAATTTCTTATACTTTAAATATTTTTCAATATACCTTTCAGGATGTTTGAGATAGGTCTCAGATCCACCAGATTTGACTTGCAGATTCTAGATTTTTGAGGATCCACCAGATTTCAGACTTAGCCAATTTTCAGGATCTTCAGGATCAGGTTACCAGACTTAGTCATTTTCAGGGTCTCAAACATCAGGATCAGGTCATCAAGGGGCTCTAAGACTCAAACACCACTGACTTCATTATGCAAAGGACATCATCCTGGACTTAGCAAAACACTGGAATTCAAAAAAAAAAGGGGGTCCCCATTTGCAATGGGGCGATGTGTGATTTGGTCACAACACTACCCAAGAAAAATCTCCCCAGGTTTTTGCCAAACCTCTAACCCCTAAAAGTAATGCTTTAGGTCGACATCCTTCATCTCAAACTTAATAGCTAACTTTGCTTTGCACCCTGTAATGAACTGTTTCGATCCTATATTGAACAAATTATCTACATACAATATCAAAATAAGTATATCTGTTCCACTCGCTATATGATATAGATTAGGATTTGCTTCACTTTTGGTGAAGCCCATACTTTGCAGATATTCATCGATCATGGAAGACCAAGCTCTTGGTGTTTGTTTGAGTCCATACAAGGCTTTCTTAAGCTTGCAAACATGGTATTTCTTCCCATGTTCCTCAAAGCCTTGAGGATGTTCTATATACACTTCTTCCTCAATGATCCCATTAAGGAAAGTTGTCTTAACATCCATTTGATGTATCTTCCATCCCATGATAGAAGTTAAAGAAATAACTGCTCGAATAGAAGTATATCTGGCGATTGGAGCAAAAGTCTCCTCATAGACCACTCCCTCCTTTCGAGAGAACCCTCTCGCCACAAACCTCGCTTTGAGCTTCTAAATGCTGCCCTCTGCAACATGCTTGATTTTGAAGAGCCACATGGGACTCACAATTGATTTCCTTTCTAGTCTTGGGACTGTCCCATACATCATTCTTCATGATGAAGGTGTACTCCACTATGGCATCCTGCCAAACCTATTGTTCTATTGCCTCCTGAAAATTGGAAGGCTCGGAATCTATGATGTTGCTCATCAATGCTGCTAGAACTAGTTCACCTTGTAAGCTATAAAAGTTGCATTCTCTAATCCCTATAGATTGTGTTGCCCTATAGATTGTGTTGTATTTGGGCTCGATTCCTTTGGCTTGATAAGAACTTGTTGATCCTTAAATTCAACTGCAAAGCCCTTATCCTCCATTACCGAAACTGAAAGCAAATTTTTCCTGAGACTAGGGACAAGCAAAACATCATCACCCTCTAAAGAGGTACTTGAGTGAAGTTGAAAGGGAATTTTACCAACACCTGCTATTGGATACTTGGCATCATCACCAAGCTCATCCTAAATTCTAGAATTGTATTATTCCAGATTAGTAAAATACTGCCGCGTTGAAGTCATATGCCTAGAGGCCCCACTGTCCACACACCAAGCACTCAGTGAAGTCGTGTTGGTAGAAAGACAAGAAATGTAATGTCCCCATTTTTGGAATGGTCGCCATTAGAGTTGATTTGGGCTTATCACATTGCTCCGGGATTTATGGAGGACGCCACGGGTAATGAAGATGACTTGTCATGTTTTTGTGATGCCTTTGATGCACTTGTCAGGGATGAGATAACTTGTCTTCTTTGGAGCGAGCTATTTGGAGGGTCTTTCATATGGATTTGTGTTATGAGACTTGACACAATCATACCAAGGGACAATAGTGTGTTGTGTAGATGCCATCATTACATCAGAGGATGCTCTTATACAGATGCCTTGTTCACGCCTTCATGGTCAAAGGGTATACAACATTATGGAGGTTATTATTATGATTATCTTGGGCAACTTGTAACTCGGAGGCCAAATATTCTCTACATCTCGTCTTGGTGCTCAAGGGATGGAACAAAATACACTATACTTCCTATCTAAGTTGGCGCTAGAAGAAGAAGTCAAATAATGATAAATTATATCTTTAATTTAATTATTTTGGCGCCCTTGCAAAGGAAAGGAGGTCGGCCCTCTAGGAGGGAAAATCATGTTTCAAATATAATATTAAAAGGCCTAGGTCGGCCCTATGTGAGAGGAGGCAAAGTTGCATATATATACATGATCATTTGGCATTTGCAAAACATCAATTGAGCATTCATTCATCACACATTTGGAGAGCGATCTCTAGAGAGGATCTTGGGACGAAAACTCAAGCATCCTAGGAGGAGTTGGGCGACAATCTAGCTTCTCTACTTGTGGATTCCGTGACAGGGATTCAATTGAGCTTCAAATCATCAAAGGCAGAATTCTACAACAGCTTTGAGAGCATCTAGCATGGGCGAATTGGAAAAGGGTTTACCCTAGCTTGGAGTGCACCTCCTGGAGGTAAAGGCGACTTGCATTGGAGGCGATTTGGAGGAGTTATTGGCTGCTAGGGTTTCATGTTACAGAAGATCTGCTACAACAGCTAGGGCAGACCTCATTTGCCCTCCTTCTAGGGCATATTTGGTATGTAATTTGATGGTAGATACTCTGCTATGTAATTTGTGACTTGTGGCTGTTTGCCCTAGTCAAATATTTGTCATTTTGGAGTGCATATACTCAGTTAATAACAGCGGATTGGATTCCTACATTTATGAGTTGTTATTATGGTTGCAATGGTGTATTTCATGGTGTTATGTATTCCTATGCTTGGGCGAACTATGCATGATGATCATTTGATGCTTGGAATGATTTATATTGGCTTTTATAAGTGTTGCAAATCTGAATATTGTTAGAAATCAGAATTCAGTCACCTAGGGTTTGAGCAGAAATTGAAGTAAGGTTAATTGGAAAGCCCGGAAATCCAAACTAGGGCAAAATATTCCCATTTGGGATATTACAAGAAACAATTGAGAATTCCTTCTCAAACTTAGTATCAAACTTGTGCATCTGAGTTTTTGCAAAGGCTGCTACTTTCTTTCTGCTGCTGCTTCCCTTGGTTCTTCTTCTTGTCTGAACACCTTGTTGCATAATGACCAATCTTATGACAACTAAAGCACTTGATTTTACTCAAGTCCTTCCTTGCCTATAAGGATGAATCCTCAATCTTTACCTTTTCCTTGCTGTTCCCTTTTCCTTTATTTCCCTTTGTCTATCCAAAGAGAGCTGAATTATCGTCACCACCCTTCTTGCTGGCTCTTGACTCCATCCGTATTTCCTCTTGGATAAAATCAACCCATAGTCTCTGAAAGGAAGGAAGCTTTTCCCTGGCACAAATGCCCTGAACAAAAGCATGCCATGAAGATGAGAACCCATTCAAAGCTAAGTTCACTAGCTTTGCATCTTCCATCTTTTCCTTGACTGCTGCAAGCTGGTCATGAAACTAAGTGACCATCATCAGGCAGAGTTACCGGATACGGCACCTCCCCTTATCCTGGCACGCGTACCAACGTACCTGGTACGGATTTGGGTACGGTACGGCTTGGATACGGCCTGGGTACCGTGCCCATCCGTGCCCTAAATAATTAAATTTTTCAGCTGCGCCCAATACTTTAGGATTCGGGATTTTAGAAAAAATCCCCCGTATCCGGCTGGAAACCAGTTAAAAATGCATCGATTCGTCAAAACAATCCAATGGCTTTTTTCATAGGAGGTTCAAGGAATACGCCGATTTTTCCCTGCTTCTCTCACAATTTTTTCCTAGCGTGAGAACAACCGACGAGTTCAGAAAATTTCCTGGTAATTAAAATTATGCTGTGAAACCGACGACTTTAAAAATTTCCTTGCGAATTTTTTTTTACGGCGTGAGACAATATTCCGAGCACTATAATGCTCACATATAAAAGCCTATCGGCTAAATATATTCTAATGTATTCCAAATTTCAAATTTACTAAAGTTTAAAATTAATCTAACTTTAATATTTTATTAATAATTATAATGTGTATTTAAATTAAAATATACTTATAATAATTATTATAATTAATATTTAAATTTAATACTTTTAATATTTATAAATACTTATAATATGTATATATATAATATTTATAACGTATTATTTTTTATTTAAATTTAATACTTTTAATATATATATATATATAATTTATTATTTTATAATAGCATATAATATATAATAACAAATATTTTATTTTGTAATATATTATATTAAAATATAATTTATTATTTTATAATATATTATATTAATATATATATTTATTATTTTATAATAGCATATATTATATAGTTATTTTATTATTTTATAATAGCTATATAATAAAATAAATATATAATATATGCTATTATAAAATAATAAATATATTTTAATATAATATGTTATAGCCGTATCCAGCCGTATCCGTATTTGAGGGTCTTCAAAATTAGCCGTATCCGTATTGGATACCGTGCCCGTATCCGTGTCCATGCAACATTGTCATCAGGTAACTGTATCCATACTAGACATCTCTATGGCTCTAAGTCTGTTTGTCATTATCATTTTCTTGTTAGTGTTCTCACTTTGGAAAAGACTAACTAGAGTGTCGAACATCTCCTTGGTTTTCTTCTCTGACAAGTGAGGAATTAAATGATCCTTCACCACATCTAGGATAATTTGTTTGGCTTTAATCTCTTTCTTCTTATGAGTTGCTAAATCTTGTAGATTTGTCGGTGGAGACAACTGATCCTTAATGATTTCCCAGAGATCATTTTCCTCCAATAGCAAAGTCACCCTGACTTTCCAAGGTAGAAAATTTAATGCGCCATCCAACCTATCCTCAAATCGGAGACTAGGCGACATCATTAAAAATATTTTTCCGTAAAACAAACTCGGCAATTTGGAAATATAAAAAACTGCTCCATTTTTTTTGAAAAATAATACCTCTTTCAAACCCTCGGTTATGTGGCTTCCCTAGCCACCTCAACAAACCCTAGCTTAATTTTTCAAAAACCTTGGGTTAAAAACTTTTGGTTTGTTGTTTGCTGTCCTAGCAAACCTTAGGCGCTGGAACACACAAAAAAACTTTAGCCGCCACCTTGCTGGTATAAAACTTTCTTGCGAACACTAATTGCTGCCTTTTATAAAACTCTAGTCGTGGGCTTGTTGGGTGTGATTTAGAAACCCTATGGCCGCGAATCCTACTTGTCCTGGCTGTGATTAAAAAAACCTTAATTGTGTGCCTAAAACATACAGAAAATAGATGCGACTTTTAGCAAATAAAACTCGTAGGTTTTTCGACATGAAAAATGACACAATTTTTGATAAAAATTAGCACGATTTTCCTAGATACTTGGCCATGATTTTTACTGCACAAAAAAATATGATTTTCAACTGAAAACAAGCCACAATTATCCTCAAAGCCTATGCAATTTCCTTCTTGAAAATAGGTGTGATTTTATTCACAAATTCTTGCGTGATTTTATCACAAAACCAACCCATGATTTTCATTCACATTTGGTCGTGATTTTCCTTTGACCTTGGCCAAATCCGTATGGCTAGTACTTTACAAGCTCTAATACCATGTTAAAAATTCCAATTGTGATGACTAATTACCTAATATTCAAAAATATTGAATCAATCACAAATCATTGAAATTCAATTGCGGAAACAAAGAACAACATATAGATATTTTACACCTTATAATTTGCTCTGCATTCCTTTGAAAGCTTACAAGGAAATTTCCACAACTATTCCTTCAATTGCACGGAAATATTACATTGCTCTGAGTTATGAAACTTTGTAATGTCCCCTTTTTGAAACGAGATTAAAATAAAAATAATAATAAAAAATTAAAATATCAAAATATAAAATATAAATTATAATATAATTATAAAATAATTAAAGTTTAAGTTGTGATAAAGGTCAAAGGGCATGTGAAAAGTTATGTCCATTGAAGGAAAAAGGAAAGATCATTTCTTGGGTAAGAGATCATTCATTTCCAAGCATAATTCATTCAAGCCTCATTCAAGCATTAACTTGTCAATTCATCAAGAGGCATTCAATCAGCAATAATCTAGCAAAACTCCTTAAGCAATCAGTTTTGAATTTGAGGAAGTGATTTGCAAATAGGAAGGATGGCCCCCCTTCCAAGTTCACAAGAGATGAAAGGATGGCCCCCCTCTCATGCTCTTATCAAGTTGGCCAAGAGTTGGAAGGATGGCCCACCTTCCATGCTCTTGAGCTTGATCAAGGAGGATGGCCCCCCTCCAAGGTGGACTAGGAGTTGTAAGGATGGCCCCCCTTACATACTCTTGGCAATATTGAGGATGACCCACCTTAATATTGCTATTTGCAAGTATTTCCAGGGAATTCATGATGTGATTGGCTGTGAGGGTTATGCTATTTTGTATTGAACTGAATATTAATGATGCTATGATGTATTGATATGAATATTATCATAATTTCTTGATCTTTAATGTTTCTAATATCATTTCTAGTGATTATTATTGTCTGCAGACAAAGAAATCAGGTATATCCCCAAAAGGGACATTACAAACTTCTATCTTGCATCTATCTTTATACTATTTAGCTAAAAATCTAATCTTCCAGAAATAGAATTCTTATCTTACGTAGGAGATGACTTGGAAGATACGTCTAAATCGTTACTGCTTATCCGCACTGTATTAGACTAAATTAACTAAATAAAAGACTTTCAGTTTAATCACTAAAGTGAATTACAACATAGAAATAACTTGAACTACTTGCACGTTCACATTGAACTTGTGTAGATGTTTAGAACTGAGTTAAAAATTCAATAGTTACATACTATTTAGGGTGATTGACCGATTGTGGTGAGATTCCCCATGATGGAGGTGGACGTGTATCCATATCTCCTATATATTGGTGCCTTGAGATAGTAATATTATGAGATTGTTTTGTAGGTCATTCGAGCTTCGTTATGCTGTCAGAATACAGAGGGATAAGTAGATTGTAATGATGTAACTATTTTTAGGATTAATACAAGCTTGGGTCTCTTTGGGTGTGGAGCTTTTTTCCACAAGGGTTTCTCCATGTAAAAACCTTCTTGTGGTTTGCATTTGTTTTCATTGCTGATTTCATTTCATTTTATGATCAATCACGGTTTAATAATTTGGATGCATTAGAGAACAACATTGTGATTGTATTGTTTCGCCCTGCTTTCAACAAAGCTGTCAAAGGGCATCTGGCTCTTACCTTCTCCAAACTCTACCTATAAGGACATTGTCTAGCATACCATGCCTATTTATGAATACTGAGACTGCCGATGATATAGTTCTCCCATTGCAGTAATTACCTGTCTCATTTTTGAATGAAAAGTGATAAAATAGTTGCTAAAAAGTCACATGGGTACTCAATTGGTGCATAAGGGTGAGAATCTTCTTCAAATTGTAAGTTCTAGCTTTGGACAAGAAGCAAACATGAAAGCTAGCAGTGGTGGTGCTGGCATCTCCTGTAGAGTAGTTTGAAAAGCTAGTCATTGGGGAGGGGTGCTACGTATTTAGCTTCTGTGACATTTGCTCGAAACAAAAGCCGGCTTAATGAGTTTTTGTGGGAGCATAAACAGTTGATGTGGTTGCTGGAGTCACAGCAATTTGCAGTACCTCCACAGGAGATAGAGTCTGTTGCAGACCTGATTTTTCATAGAAAATTCCCATGAGATACTTTTGCTGACCTGGAGAAGCTATGATTGTGCTTAATTTAGCTGCGATTTCCCTGTATATATTTAACTGTCTTTGATGCCTATTAGCTGAATAAATCATTTGTTTGCCTGCAAGATCACTATACAGCCATTGCTATCTGCTTCGTATATAGCTAAGGTTTGTATTATGGGGTGAGGGAAGATTTAATGCCATAGTGGCTATTGGAAGCAATTTTATTGTGGACAATATTGACTTAGGAGACAATACAGTCTCTGAGAGTGGGAAGTTGCTCCAATCTGTCAAAGCCATTGGATCTAGTGCCTTATCTGGCTTAAGAGAGATATTGCCTCATACAATTAACTTCAATTATGGAGCCTGAACTTGGAGAGTTTTATTCTGCTCAGGAATCGTTAAAATGGAATATGTGAGGGGAGAGTGTTTGGAGCTTGTTTGCTATCAGCAATGAATTCTGTCATTAAATAGCATTGGGCCTCTTGATGAGCATTCAAAATATTGTCCAGTACAGTCCCATCTCAGAGACGATGGTGATTCTACAAAGAATTTTACACTTGATGGTACTCATGAAATATTTGGTGTAACTATTACTTTTACATATTTTTCACATTATTGGGATTTTTGTTTCCATTGGCTTTCCTCCTTTGCTGCACTTATGCAAATTTGTGCAAAAGAGAAACTTCCTTATGCTAAATTCTGCTTGCAACAAATCAGAGAAAATAATTCCAAGGAAGTTTTTATTCATTGTTTTAAGCTCTGTTTTAGCAACTTGAGCTTACAAGCGAGATGAAACAAGTTATAACCTTAGACAGAAATCCTCCTCCTTTATAATGTCCCAAATAGTGTAACATCCAAACCCTTATTGGATTTCATATAAGAGCCAATATTTAATACTGAAAATGTAATTTTTGATTTCAAATATTAAACCCTAGTTGCTGCAAAATCAGAATTTTCAACAATAAACCCTAGCTGGGCAGATTTAACACCAAACGCTTGACAAAAATATTATTTTATTTCAGGAAAATCATAACAACCAGTTACAATGCCAATATGCAGTTTAAACAAATTCTGTTTTGTTTATTTGAACAGCTGAAAATGAAGTACAATGATATGGATCAATGAGTACACTTACAAACCCCGGATTGGCAGCTGCACGGCCTCACCAAAGGGCTGGAAATCAACAAATGATCCTCCACAAAGAAGTTGCCTTGTACAGAAATTAATTGCAGCAATAAATCAAATGTTACGGTCACCCTAGATGGCTGGAAACTCCCTCCAAGTGCCTCAGATCTGAAGCCACCTATATTTCAGAATTTTAGGGAGTTGTATGATAGCCTTGCAAATCTCCAAAATCGGCAGCAAACAACCAAAAGTTTCAAGTCGCCCTGCTCAAATAAATATTTCTGATTTTTCTGTAAGTGGTAAGGCGTTGGAAACTTCCTTAAACAGCAATAAAATGACCAAATGATGCAATCGCCCTGTTTGGAAAATATTTCAAAATTTAGTAGAAGTGGTACAACCTCCCAAAGTGTGCATGAAACCCTCCAATGATGTCAAATCAGCAGTGAAACCCTTGAATTTATTACAAAATTGCTGAATCCTCCTTCCTCAATGTGATGACCAGTTTAACTGATATTTAATTACTCAGATCTGCCCTTGCTGTGAAATCACCCAAAAACCTTGGAAACTCTTCTAAAAATGCTTCAATCTTGTCTTGTCAACAATATGAAGATATTTGCTTGCAAATCACATTAGGTCATCGTTGCAATATGCTTGAAATCTTGGAAATCTGCAACAACCCAGATTGGAGACAAGGGTTTTCGTCCTTGATCCAATATGATGACTTCCAGGAGGGTGTTCGTCTTCTAGAATTTGAGCACGTCAAGGGTTTTCATCCTTGGATGCCCTAGATTGAACAAACTGCTTAAATTTGAAAATTGTATGCAAAGGATAACTTGAAAACGGATGATCAAATGAGAAGCCAAGCATTTCTTTTATAATTGCCTCCTTGTTCAAATTTGGGCCTTAGTACTAAAATACAGTTTTTATTTTTGGCCCAAGCATTTAATAAAATTGTTTTTTAAAAAAAATTATGAATACTTTTATTATAATTAAGTGTTCAAAAACACTTTTTTTTAAAATTATAATATTATATTAAATTGCCCCTTTTAAATAAAAATTATTGGGCCCAATTTAAAAATAATATTATAATTTCCTTTCCCTTGCTCAAACCTTTAGCCTGTGGGAAAGAAAATAGGCTAGAGGCCTTCTTCATAGTGCTTGAAAAGGGTGACATGAGATCCTTTCACTATTTTTGAAATATTAGAGGGGAGATGGGGCAATCAAATATTCCGATATTTGAAAAATGACTTGCATGGTGGAGGTCTAATGTGATATCTAGCTGAATTGACCAACTACCTGAGACTATAAGATCACGTACATAAGCAGAAGTCTTCCATGAAGGTTACAGCAGATCACTGGAGAGAAGAAAATAATTGGCTGCAATATCCTGACAGACTTCTGTTCATAAGCACCAAGCAGACTTTGTAATATAGTACGACTACAAATACCAACTCTTGCTACACCGAGTAGATTCTTTCTGATAAAACTATAAATAAATAAATTTGTTGAATATTTTAGCTATAATAGTATTGGACTTGTGACTATTGAGCGAAAAAGATAAAGACAAAAGCAAACAAAATAAATCAAATACAGAAATAAACTCAGAACAGATGCTGAAGACAAAAGACAAATTTTTTAACGTGGTTCACCAATTGGCTACATCCACTATGAGCAGGGGAATGCTCTGTATATTAATCCAGAATCAATGATTCTCATACAAATATTTCATTAGCTATCAAGAACTATCTACAGAAGCTCACCACAATCCAATATATATTCCTCTGCTGTTCCTACAGCAATACACATACTCCACTATAGACTAATAATATTCAATTACACTCACCACCGAAGGAAAACCTCATCGTGGGAGAAACATGCAGAGGTCGATGCATAAGGAGAGGAGATAGTGGGCTGACTAATCCGTTACACAATAATAAAGGATTGGACTGCATTATTAGTCCACGTACACCAACAATCTCCCACTTGCGGTCCAATTCGAGCTGCAAGAGCTGCGCCGAGATATCCCCTGCACTTCCAATGCGATCATTATTTTGAAAACTCAACAGGCCTATCCCTTGGCCTGCCTCTCACCTTATCAAACTGCTCATCGGCCCATTCATTGATTTCAGTATCAGCATCTTCTAATTCAGCCATGGCAAGAATACAATCAGAGTGATAGATATGCTTACATGGCCTTTCATTGAACAACACCAAGGCCTCCTCAAAGAGATCATTTCTAGCGTATCCTGCAATCATGGTACTCCATGAAGCGGCACTTCGTTCAGACATTTCGTGAAAGAGAGTTGCAGCCTGATCATCTTGTCCATTTAGCGCATAACCTCCAATTATAGCATTCCATGACACAACATCTCTTTGAGGCATTTTGTCAAACACGTCGCGAGCCTTCCCCATGACACCACACTTTGCATACATGTCAACAAGCGCATTTACCACAAAAAACATTAAACTGAAGCCCACTAGAGATTATACATTCATGGATATTCATACCCTTTTCCAAGCTCACCAATTCGACACATGCAAGAAGAATGCTGGCAAAAGTAAAAGCGTTGGATTGACAACCTACTCCCACTCCTGCTTCGTACGACGCCATACAAATTATTTTGGCCCTCTGTTTTGGCATTGCAATTGCTCCCCTGGAGGATAGACTCCGCCTCCCCACTACAGATTTTGTGGTGCTCAAGGAACACAGAGCCAGGGCACGAATAGCATAAACTCTGACAATGGGTACCTTGTCTTTACTTATCAAACACTACAGATCACACGTTTCATCTACAATTCCAGGATTATCCATTGACACTCAGAGAGCCAGAGGCAATTTTGGATCCAAATTTGGATCAACACCAAGTTCAAAGCCTGTTCCACTTGCAATTTCAACTGCAACAACTCCTCCAAGCACAAAACACAAAAATATACAACAGATAAACAAAAATAAAATCAGAGATACAACAATTCTAGCAATTCCACCAAATTCACTGCCGACTTTGACGGTAGTCTTCTTAGATTTAGCTGCTCCATCTGCTAGATTGGTTGACATATTTTCAGATGGATTTTTTGTACCAGCAGCATTACGAACTGACTCCAACCTTTCACCATTACAAGTAGTCTCATCTTCAATCACCTTCAAATTTTCACTCTTATCGCCAGTAATTTTATCTGCCCCAGGGTCTGTGGCATCAACCTGCTCACTAACATCTAATTGATCCCCAAAATTGTCACTGTCAAACATACTAAGAAAATTATTAATAACAGAATCAGCATCTAATTGATCCAAGGACCTTTGCTAGGCAGTCCCCAATGACGAATCTGAAGTAGGATGAACAACTCCCACTTTAGCATGACTCTCTATGACATATAGGGTGCTTAATTTGCTACCCCTTGCAATTACCAAGGCCCCCTTTTTAACTTTGCATCTATTTGATTCAAAACTAATCTCACAACCTTGAGAACCCAATTGCTCAGTTGAGATTACATTTTGTTTTAGCTGGTGAACATATCTAACATCACGTAACAACCAAGTATATCCATTTTTTAATTTTAAAGAAATATCCTCTTTACCAACATCATCACAAGATTCATTGTTACCAAGAAAGACCTTACCGAAGTCACCAATTTGCAGATTTTTGAAATATTCCTTGCATGGAGTGACATGAAATGATGAGCCTGAATCAAGCACCCAAACATTTGTTGAAATTTCTTCTTCAGTTAAAATAAGAACTGCATCTTCTTGGCATGTTGTGTTGGTTTCGTTACTGCTCACCTTTTCTTGTGCCTTTTTGTAGTTCCAACAGTTCCTTTTTGTGTGACCTTGCTTTCCACAAAACCAACATTCTCCATTTCTGCTTCTGGACTTCGATCTTCTTCTGTCATTATTTCTGCCTCTGTCTTGACCCTCTTCCTCTATTGTCAGTACTTACGGCAGTCAAGGCATCACCATTTATTTTGTTTTGCCCTCTTCTCATATCTTAATTGAGAAGAGTGGCTGCTACATCATCATACCGCAACATTGTTTGTTTTCTCTTATCTTACCCTTCTTCAGATTGACTTTTACCAGATACCGAATTGCTTATGGTCATGATTACACTGTCCCAACTATCAGGAAGAGAGCACAACAGCAACATGGCTCTCATTTCTTCTTCAAGATTGACATCAGTAGAAAGTAATTGATTGATAACAATATTAAATTCATTTAAATGATTTGACATGCTGTTACCTTCTTTCATTTTCAAGTTTACCAGTTTCTTCAATAGTAACACTTGATTTGTTGCTGATGCCCTTTCGTACATGTCACATAGCTTGTCCCAAATCTATTTAGTTGTCTTCGTGGCAACATTGAAGAGGACATTACTGGACAACAATAGAATGATTGTTGCAGTTGCTTTTTGGTCTAAGACATCCTAGTCTTCATTTGACATCTTCTCTGGCTTCTTAGACTTCCCTTGTAGCGCAATGGCAAGATCCTTTTGAATCAGCAAAGTGTGAATTTGGAGCTTCCACAAACCGAAGTTCTGTCTTGAAAACTTTTCGATTTTCCATTTGTCTGCATCATCCATCATTTTGGAAATTCTTCACGATTCCCAACTAGCTTCACCACTGAGCTGCTTCGCCAAGCTTCTTCACCAAAGCTCTGATACCAATTGTTGAGCGAAAAAGATAAAGACAAAAGCAAACAAAATAAATCAAATATAGAAATAAACTCAGAACAGATGCTGAAGACAAAAGACAAATTTTTAACGTGGTTCACTAATTGGCTACATCCACTATGAGTAGGGGAATGCTCTCTATATTAATCCAGAATCAATGATTCTCATACAAATATTTCAGCAGCTATCAAGAACTATCTACTGCAGCTCACCACAATCCAATATATATTTCTCTGCTGTTCCTACAGCAATACACATACTCCACTACAGACTAATAGTAGTCAATTACAATCACCACCGAAGGAAAACCTCATCGTGGGAGAAACAGACATGCAGAGGTCGATGCATAAGGAGAGGAGATAGTGGGCTGACTAAGTCGTTACACAATAATAAAGGATTGGACTGCATTATTAGTCCACGTACACCAACAGTGACGTCCTGTCTTCTCTGAAAGGGGCGAAACATTGTTATACCAAAATGAGAGGCAACACTGGAGCTGAAGCAATCTATCTTTTAATTAAATGCCAGAAAGTGAGCTTCAGTGCCAGAGGATGAATATATACAGGTGTTACAAAGAAGTCATTGTTAAAATCACAAGAAGTAAAGGGACCAATAACACACCCGTAATAGACAGGATTTCAATAGGTTAACTTAATAGAATTCCAAATGACAGTGATGCCCTCAGAGTAACAATTAGGGTCTTCTTTATCATGACTACTAGATAGCCATATTTATGAAAAGAAGAAACTAGCTCTACAATAGAAAGCTTGGTTTCCCGAAGAAGAAGAAGATTAGCCTTATGCCAATGCTCCTTGCTTTTTGAATTTCCCTGATAAGTGCTGTTCAGAGATCTCTGATGTTCCAAGAGAGAAGAAGAAACTAGCTCTACAATAGAAAGCTTGGTTTCCCGAAGAAGAAGAAGATTAGCCTCATGCCAATGCTCCTTGCTTTTTGAATTTCCCTGAGAAGTGCTGTTCAGAGATCTCTGATGTTCCAAGAGAGAAGCTTTTCTTAGATTTATATGATATCATTTTTTTGGAATCAACTGTGTGCTAATATTGAGTCACTATAAATGGTCTATATTTCATGTGTAGTGGTTCACAAAAGCCCATCTCTCATGATATCATGATGATATTGAATGGTCCACGTGGCACTCATTCAATCTAGGTGATGGTTATTGAGGTGAAGCACCAGTTCTTCCTGGGAGGTTACCCATTCCATTACTTCTCTTCCTCAAACACACTTTAAACCCATTCCATTACTGCTCTATCTCAAGCACACTTTAAAATGGAGTTCCCCCACAATCAAGTCTGCTTAGCTTGCTACCTCAAAACCCTATGCAAGTATTGTGCCATAATGAATATTCATTGTGAATATTTCATTTCTAACCATTTCATGTTTTAGTAGTGCATCATTATGTAATATCACTATTTGGTGATCAGCTATATGCGATCATAATTACCTGGAGAGAGGAGACATCTTGGGGACTGCAATGGAGACACCATTTTTGAAAAACATGGTATAGGGATACTTGGAGATGGCAGAATAGAAAAAATAAATCAAAATAATATTCAGAATTTGTGTTAAGTGTTACATATAGCATATAGTTTGTTAGCACAAGCTCTTTCCATGGAACATTCCTCAATCAATTGTTAAAATTTCTGTGCATGTAAGACAAAGGCTTCATTATTGTTTTCTCTGTATTACCAATACCACTTTGGGCTTTGACTAGAAACGTTTTTGCTACCAAAGATTTGTAAGTTTTTCCCTGCAAAAAATAGACGAGTACATGTTTGTTAGTGATTTTATTTAGTCTTTTATTAGCTCGAGGAAAATATCGATATAATTAATATTTTCATATGATATATCTAGGGAAATTCTATATGAAGTTTCCCAATTTTTGAGGGATGCTTCCTGGAGACGTATAGGTGTTACAAAATGCTATTTTAAGTCTCCTAGTATTTTGGGACATCCCTGTACGTGTCTCCAAGACAGAATTACATTTCTAATACAGGAGATGAGTTCCAAGGGTTAGAGTATGAGTCTCCAAGTAACTATGTTCTTAATATTGAGTCAATCATCATGATCCACATTTCATGAGTAATGGTTCAAAAATATTCCTCTCGTGACATTGAATGGTCCACTTGGCACAGATTTATATCCGGGTGATGCTTGTAGGGGTTAAGCCCTGGAATTATCAGGAGGTCACTCATCAGTGTGCTACTCTGACTCAAGTGCATTGACTATAGAGTTCAACCCACAATTAGACCTGCTTAGCTTGCTACAACATTTCCACATGATTACACTATAATGCTTTATGCAATGGACTTTCTGTTTTCCGCAAAATTATGCCTCAATATTTGATATTTATCTGTAATTCATGATGTGTTTGAGACATCGGGATCTTGTAAGATAATTTTTTTGCTTTCAATTTCTTCCTAAAATTGGATTGAGAAGTTGTATGTGGGCTTCTAATTACATTTTTTAATATGACTATTCTCCTGCAAGCTGTAGCCTTCCTGGAGTTTCCCATGAGTGATGGAGTCAAGGTTTAAGATTTAGCAGGCAGAGTAGTTTTAAGTAGCAAAACAAAGGATTCAGGATTAGTATCCATGAGAAGGGTAGCAGAAGATAGGAGATGATTAGTAATAGATCGGATTAAGAGGAAGCAAAGGATTGGTTTTAGGTTCTGCAGTGTTCTCCTCTTAGAGGAGTCAAGGTTTAAGATTCAGCAGGCAGAGTAGTTTTAAGTAGCAAAACAAAGGAATTGGCATTAGTATCCATGAGAAGGGTAGCAGAAGATAGGAGATGATTAGTAGATAGATTGGATTAAGAGGAAGCAAAGAATTGGTTTTAGGTTCTGTAGTGTTCTCCTCTGAGACCAATAATTCAGAATGATTGTTGACTGGTAGAGAAGTTGAAGGTGAAGAATTGGAATGTTTCATGTTTCTGCTATAGGCCTTAACTGGTTTAGAGGGTTGTGGTGTTTGCGTAGCAGCTTATACTACTTTGGAGGAGGGGTAGGAGAACTTTCTGCAGTGGATGAAGTCCTGGGAGCCAATTCAGAACAAGTTGAAGCAGATGTCCATTTTGATGACAGTGCTTACATTAGAAGGATTATTTTCATATTGACAATGTTTTACCACCCAACAAAATGGAGATCAGTATTGTTTTACAAAGGCTTGTCTTAGATATTGACAGAAATACTTGTATAGTAAAGCAACGTCTTTTGAAAAGCAATCTTTAAAGGCTGCAACATGCTTGCCAATGGCATTGCCAATTTGCCAAAAAGAAGTCTCCTCCAAAAATTCTATAGGGAGGAAATGTCTTAAATATGATATGAAGCTGGAGTCCATTGTTTCATGAACAAACCAAAACTATTCAAAAGTCAACCCTCATTGAAAATTAACATCATTTTCTTCTTTAGAAGAATAAACCACAGCAAACCTCTAAGCATAATAATGAGATTTGCAGCAGTAGACAGCTTCCAATTCACAGATATCCTATTCTTTAGTTTTAATACCTGTGTAAAGGTTCATAATCAGTAAACCATGCTTTTGTTTTGAGACTCAGAGGCAGTCTCACATTACGAGTTCCCTTCCCACTACTGGTAGTTCTTTGGCTTTGAATGTTAGGGGAGTTTCTATGTGGCATCAATTACCTTCTAGGATTGTCCAGCTCGGCACCCTTAACTCTGGACTCTCCCTGGAAAGAATTCTCAGACTCTGCATTGGTACTTCCACTGTGATCGATGACATTTTTGTTGGCTCCTCCAACATGTCTTGGGCCACTGACACTTGAGGATTTTGGTTCCCTGCCTCGACGGTCTTCTTCTGTTTATTACCGTAGGGGTCTTGCCCTCTTTTTTCATTTTATTATTCTACTTGCTTGGGGGTATGCCCTTTTTTAAAGGTTAGCCCCGTGCGTGTATGCTTTATGTCTAAGGCCTTCTTTTTGCCCTAGTCCTTTGCTATTGTACCTGCTGTATGTTCCAGTCCCATTGATCTATTTTTGGTCATTTATTTTCATTAATATAGTTTCTTTCTTTCTAAATTCAGAATTGTAAGTCTTCCAGATGGACCCTCAGATTTAGAATGGAATCAACCTTCTGAAAGAAGCCATTAGCTAACCTGGAAGAGTAAAAGTTTTGATTGCTGTGGAGCTTTAATACTGCTGTAGAAATTCTCTGAAAGGTTGCAGGAGTTCATTTTCTACTGTTGATTGACAAGAGGAGGGAGTTGCATGGGGGAGGTCATATCTTCCAGGAAGCGGAATGAGCCAAAAAAACAAGGGTCTGAGAGTATTTACTGTGAGATAAATAACTGAAAAAGAGAGACAGGTATGATTAGTATTAAAAGTCTTGTAAAAGTCTTGTGATGCTGGTCTATACAACTGAAATCTGCTTTATTTGGAAGGACAAAGCTGAAATCGGAGCTGAATGAATTCTGTGTGCCTGTAAAACTCTCCTTGCCTGCTAAGACAAAGGCTCTGAAATTCTAATTTCATTTGGCCCCATAGGATGTATGTGTAAATGTGTATTTCTATGTACCTGAATGTATGTATTCTTATTATTTGATGCAATTTAGCCTTCTTTATTCACTCCCATTGGTCAGGCGATGTGGTTTCACTTGATGGATAAAGCCCACATGTTTAATCACATAAGCTTGTTATATTTTGTTAGAAATCTCTCAGAATATATTTTTTAATGGCTTAAACTTAATCTCAATATCATACACCATGTTTATTATAAAACCCTAATGAAGCATGCAACAAAGAACACAGCAGAAAGTACACACAGATTGCAGAACAGTGATAGAATGAGGCATTGATGCAATAACTGAACTTACATACTCTTTATTAGCATAGGTCTTTTATATTTGAAGGGTGCAGATGTGTGCTGGTTTGATAAGGCACAGCACATGCATTCTGCTTTAGAATCAGACATGCAAAACCCACCTCAGTTAGGCTAACTTGTGTGCTGGTTTGATAAGGCACAACACATGCAGTCTGCTTTAGAATCAGACATGCGAAATCCACTTAAGTTAGTCTAACTTACATGCAATCAAGGAGGCTTCAGTGAACTGGGCTAAGCGTATATACATATGATTACAAGAAAGATTGCTATGAGAGTGATTCTTGATAGAGGAAATTCTCTCCAATTTTTAGAGACAAATCATAACCACCATGTAGCTACCAAGATGAACTATGAAAAACTTAAAAAGTGAAATCTAGCAGATGCATACCACAAACAGTAGAGTCCCAAGATGGATATAATCCAAATGTTGAGTTTGAATCACCTAAGACTGAAACTCCCGGAGACTGAAATGTATTTTGATGCCCCAACTATCCTCATATTAAGATTCAAGGTCTAGAAATTGACGAGCTGGTATGGGCATGAGGGTTGGGTGCAGGGATAGAACTTGCTTGCATGCAGAAGAATTGCTGAATGTAAAGCAGCTGGATGTTCTCCTTCCTTAAGAATGTAACCTATGGGAGGCAGCGAAGGAGGATGAGGAGATGCATTTCAGAGCTACGAGGAGTCTTGATTAAGATCAGGATCTGCTGTTAGCTGAGGAAGGAGACGAGTGAAAATATACACATGGAGTTCGTCAATGAATTTCTTGGTGGCTGAATTTAGACAGATAGGAACAGGCTTGACATGGTGCAATTTGTCTTGTCATATTGATGTGATCCCTAGAGGGCTGAGCAGGGTGGCAAGATGTTTGTCAAAATTTCCCCACTAATGGAACCTGCTACGTAAGTGTTATGGTCTTCAAACACTATCTTCACTGTAGGCCATTTCGCTAGCTATCTGAAGAGTGCATGATGCATTGTGGTTAGGATGGCAAGGATCATGTAGAGACAGTAGCCTGCAGAGATGGCATTTGGTTGTGTACTGTGCTAGCATCTGCCACATCAGTTGGAGTTGAAATTCATTTTCTTTTTGTTGCTGGTCATGGAATTCTCATGCAAGTATATGGACCAAGTTGGGGTTTGGATTATCCCTGAGAGATGAAACAAAAGGTACTTATTTCTTGTTCCTTTTGTTTTGCTGATGTAACTTGACTTTTTTATTGTTGTGTATACGATAAAGTGTGATTGTAAGTGAAATGAGACAAAGTTTCTGAGTTGTAGGGTTTCACAGCTGGAGTGAAGGAGTCTGTACACACTGTAATGGCTCCAATTAGCCTTGAAGGCGTTGTAACATCTGTATAATTGACTGAGATAGTGGGATGATGAGCAAAATGCTCACTTATGCAGGAGTTTTCAACTTTTCACCCTTTAAGGTTTCTCCAGGTTATCTTGTTGTTGCTGTTATGTTTGTGTGTGTTCCTTGCAAGTTTCATTCTCTGATTTTCATGTTTCCTTTATATTATATCATGTTGAATGTTGATGCTGTAGATTGCATCCACAAGGGGTGTGTAATAATGTGTAGAAGGCTATTAGTAGGGTTAACAGGGTGATATCCATTGTTGGTGAACACTAGGAAGCTATCTCCAGTGTTTTACAAATCACACATGCATGCTTTACAACTGGGAATGGCTTTTGAAACTCAAATTTCAGTAACATGTAGCTTTATGTATTCTTTAGTTAGCATTTGTTGAAATACTAATCTTTTTTTTCATGGTATGTTTTCTAAAGATATTAGTTTTCTTTTTTCTTTCTTTGTTGCTTGTTTATAGAAGGTGAATATTTAATTTTAAAGATTTGTTTAAAATAAATATTGGGATTAATGCAAAGAAAAGGGCATATTTGCTTTGCTGGTT
The DNA here is from genome assembly GCA_027924645.1 of Cunninghamia lanceolata. Taxonomy (NCBI): domain Eukaryota; kingdom Viridiplantae; phylum Streptophyta; class Pinopsida; order Cupressales; family Cupressaceae; genus Cunninghamia; species Cunninghamia lanceolata. Next base: position 2,422,720 of record BSBN01001303.1, on the reverse strand, counting down.
GTCCCTATGCTTTGTCATTACTTCTTAAGGAGAGTTAGTCAACTTAGTTTAATGCTCTCTCATGTTTAAAAACTGAAAGGTAAGTTTTAGCTGATTCTGATTTTGAGGTTATCATATCATGCCAAGAGAAAACATGCCACAGTATCTATAGCAGAGGGAAAAAATCATTGAATGCAATGTGGGTACATTTTTTCTGGAATGTCAAATCTATTTTTTTGTTGACCAAGTTTTCCTGATTTTATGCTCTAGAGAAACAGCTTGATGCGAATCCTGAATGTAGCAGCATTTGCAGTTTCTGGATATGCTTCTACCGAAGGGCGACATTGCAAGCCATTCAATCCACTTTTGGGGGAGACATATGAGGCTGATTATCCTGATAAAGGGCTTCGCTTTTTCTCTGAAAAGGTGAGGGCTCAATTTCCTATGTTAGCATATAATTTTATTACAAGTCTACCATATGAATTGTTAGCCATGAACTTATCCTCTGTCTGCATGGGTAATTGTTCATTACAGAAGCCTAAGTTTGAAGATTGTAGCTATATGAATTTTAAATGTGTCTTTTTTTAAGGTAGGTTCTGTCAGAATTGCCAAATAATGTCTTGGTAATTTTAAGATTAATATTTGCATACTGACACTGACAGGTCAGTCACCATCCCATGATCGTGGCATGCCACTGTGAAGGTAGAGGATGGAAGTTTTGGGGGGATAGTAATTTAAAAGGAAAGTTTTGGGGCCGCTCAATCCAGCTCGATCCTGTTGGAGTTCTTTCACTCAAATTCGATGATGGAGAGTCTTTTCAGTGGAGTAAGGTAACGTATTAAATAGAACAGAGTCACAGACAATTTCTTTAATCTGTTTCAAGTTCAAGCATATATATTGAATCTTCATCTGATTGCAGGTAACAACATCCATTTATAATGTTATTTTGGGGAAACTGTACTGTGATCACTATGGAACGATGCGCATACAGGGAAGTGGTGAATACTCTTGTAAGCTAAAATTCAAGGAGCAATCTATTATTGATCGTAACCCACACCAGGTCATTATCATTCATGTTCTTTTTCCTACTTATCTTCTTGGTATTTAGCTTTTAATGCTTAAAATGATGTGTAACTAGAAATGTGTGTTTTTCCAGTGAAGGAGATTATTATTCCATTGCATGTTGGTATTTCTTGTTTTTTTCCCAGATTATTATTTTCCTTTAACTCCTTTGTTTTTGACATACTTTGTGGCACGATTGTTGTGATTGTTTGTTAGGTGCAAGGGTTTGTGCAAGATAGGAGTGGGAACAAGGTAGCTACATTAATAGGAAAGTGGGACGACAGTATGTATTTTGTTCTTGGTGATGTGACAACAAAGCCCAAAGGATATGACCCAATGTCTGAAGCTTGCTTACTGTGGAAACGGAACAAGTCTTTAATTAATAACAGCAGATACAACTTAACGCCTTTTGCAATAGCCCTTAATGAGTTAACACCAGATCTTAAGGTAAATACCATATTCAAGTTATGTATTCCAAAATTGTGTTTTTTGAGGCATTTTTCTTTCCTCTGATTTTTTGTGCACTTTTTTAGCAAAAACTTCCACCAACTGACTCAAGGCTAAGGCCAGATCAACGACATCTAGAAAATGGCGAATATGATTTGGCAAATGTAGAAAAGTTGAGGCTGGAACAGTCACAACGACAGGTAGGTTATTTTAGTTCACTTTTTCCAGAAAAAAACAATTTGTTCAAAATCGATCTTGTATTCTAATAATTTTTGTACATATGCAGTCGAGGAAACTTCAAGAAAGAGGATGGCAGCCACGGTGGTTCCGAAAAGATAAAGGAAAGGACACATATGAGTATATTGGTGGGTACTGGGAGGCCAGAGATCAAAATAAATGGGAAGGATTTCCCGATATATTTGGTCAGACAGTTTCTGAGACTCCTATTGATTGAAATGAGTTTTCTTGCACTGGAGGTCCAATGCTACCCTTGTTCATTACAGGTCAAAATTCAAATTGACTATCAAATATTTTTTATGTAGCCGAGGAAACAGCTTTATGGGGAATAAGAAACATTTCAGGTACATAGAACGATTAACACGCCGTTTGACTGAGGTTTCTTGCAATCAGGCTGCTCTTGTATCATTCTTTCCACAGTCCAGGTTGGAGCAATGATTTTGCAGTGTTTCTGACAAAGATTAATTTCTAAAAGTTGGCTTAATGCCAACCTTTCCTTTTCAGTTGCAGAAGGATGATATGACTATACATATGATTTTACAATTTTTGAAATATGCAGGAGCGCAGATATGTGAATGTTAGACATAGGTTATACTCTGGATTATGTTTATACGAGTGAAAGCTGCTTATAGGATTAGCCATTATTCATCTGGGCTTGTGGAACAGATGACATTATCTATTGACATGGGGGGGCAGTAACAAAAAGAAAAGTTCCTTGAGGTGTACTTGCAGAGTATATTTACATGTCTCTCATTATTTGAACATTTCAATCAATGCTGCTGAAACACTGATTGAAGTTAGCATTATTGAAAATTGTCCCCCTTTTAACAAGAATTCTTATGCTTCTATACATAATTGATAACTTTGAAGTAGGAGAACTTGGATTCATCAAATCATGGCCATCTTTGGGCACTCTGGACAATAGGTAACCTCCAGTCCAAATTACATAAGTTAAATTATGTTATTACTGGTTAGAATATTTGATTCTTTACTTGTAACCAAAATTTGACATCCAATTTTTAGGATATTGTTGATTCCTATTTGTAATTGATTGTTTGCATATTATTTGAATGTCGGAATTATTTACAATGAGATAATATACCAGTTTTGGTATGCTGGCCGTGCTTTAAATGATTCTTGGTTGCACTGTTTTCACAGGCGCCTTGCTGATATCCATGAATTTCTATGCATGCTCATGTACATGGATTATTGGATTTTACTTGTTCTTGTGATAGACTATCATGGATAAAGTAAGCTCCTATGGTGAAAATAAAAGAGCTACTGTTAACACAATCTGTGTTTTGAATGGCTCTTCTGAAACCTAACAAAAAGTAAAAGCACTCCTCATCATCTGATATTATATTTTGTGTCAGAAGCATGCTGCTCAGTTTGTGGTGGGGATGTCAATTATGTTCCTCCCCGCATGATTACTTGTTGGAATACTTTGTAATAGCCTGGAATTTCATCTTCACCCCAGCTAAGTTACATGATAATTTAATGACAGAAAATAGATGTTGGCGAAGTCAATTGTATATGTATATCCATAGGTAAAGATATTATGTGTAGGAATATTATGTGTGCACATCTGTGTGTGCACATTTGAGTATGCGTATATATTATTACCTAGTAAATTTATATTCTTGTTATGTAGAGGTGTACATAAGATTAAGTTCATACTCTATCTAGGAACAGTATTCTTCATCCTGGAATGCCGAAAACAGGCAATGGCCTGCATAATTTCAGGTCTGCTTTGTATTCTTCTATACATTGCCTGCATAATTTCAGGTCTGCTTTGTATTCTTCTATACATTCTGAACTTTTATTTTTCATACTGGTTTCACCTCTTTAATTCCCTTTTTTATGATTTGTCCTTGTTATTAGGCTATTATTCTTGGACGTTGTACTCCAGTTCCATTGACCACCTCATTTGTGGATGTTAATTTAATTTCAATTTCAAGTAGCCTAAATGTTCTCATTGTTAGCCATAAGCGGACGATTTCTGCTCGAGCACGGATGAATGATTTTTATTCTAATAGGTTCTTCTATTTTATTTTAATTTTTATCAATAGATTTGTTTGCCACAACGTCCCCAAGAGACCTTTTTTATTTACACGGTTACAATTGGGAGGTCTTGCCCAATGATGGCCATAACATGATGTCCACGTTACTAGGGAATTGTTCACTTATTCATGTTCAAAGGCCGACTACCTTTAGATAGCAGCAATTGGGAGGTATGTTTTACGTGCTCGTTGTAGAAACTAATTTCCTAGGCCATTGTCCATTGACATTCATTTTTAGAGGCCGTTTGCTTGGGTAGTGCATTTGTGTCAAATTAGTTGGACCACCCATCTCAATTTTCATTTTAGTGTGAAAACAAATAGAAATTGGAGTTCTTAAGATGATTATTTTTTTTTGGATTTTCTGTGCTCCACTTTGTCTAAAAAATAATGTTTCTTTATAATAGTTGCTGGAACAAGATTAGAATCATCTTCACTTCAGCCTGATTCCCATGATCTTATTAGTAGGAAAGTATTGTAACCAGGGTTTCGTAACTGGTTGTTAGTATCTGTACTTATTGACCAATTTTTTAAATATAATTTTGTTATTCAAAGTAAATATTTATTTGGTAAAGTAAACATACAAATTAAAAAAAAAGAAACAAAGCATTCTTATTGGCTAAAAAGTTCAACCTGTTATTTCGCGTGGTCCAAATAATTTGATATACAGTTCTGTACAATTGTTTTAGGGCATCATCACATGACCACTCGTACTAAATTAGGTTTATCTGCCACCTGTCACACCGAATATTTTTACCAATAAAGTAGACTAAAACATAACTATTTCGCCGAGCCATCTGGACGGAACCCTAAAAATATAGAAATTCATACAGGCATAAGTAATGGACTATAATTCATTGACTGGCGCCTCTATTAATTACTTCATCGCCTATATAAAAAGGGTGAAAACACGACATTATTTTTCTTTTGGTTTTTTGCTGAGCTGTCTCCCATTACAATTAAATAACGTTCCATTTTAATCCATTTTAACCACTGGGAAAAGTATAACAATGATTTTTTCTTTAATTTTTTTTGTTGAGATGTCTCCCATTACAATCAAATAACGTTCCATTTTAACCACTAGGAAAAGTATAACAAAATTTTTTCTTTAATTTTTAAAAATTGTGCACTCTGAAAACACTTAACAGGATTCTTATATATCTTCTAATCGAAAAAGATCACGACATTATAAATTCCCCTAAAACTAAATTCAAATATGCTAGGCTAAATTCAAATATGCTAGGGGAGAGGACCCAGTAGTGGTGCACTCTAACTTCACGCCTCTCAAAATCATACGATTTACTTGGCAACGCCCATGCTAGGGCTTAAATTTGACAGTTGTATAGTTGTTTTTAATGATTTTTTTTTGGATGGGTAAAACGCTGGAGCCATTAATATATTAAGCTAGTAAAGTTTCAAAATTACAACTTTGTTCAGTGTGGGCACCGGGGAAAAAACAGAGTGAAGAAAACCTCCGGTTTAGCCTGGACTTATGCAGTCCAGTACATCATGTTCCAGTACAAAATGTTCTAGTACATAATGTTCCAGTACATAATGTTTATTTACAAATCTTATGTAGGACTGCGCCCTAAGAGGATAATTTTTTCCTTACAAATATTAAAACGATACTATTACAATCCTTGCCCTTTTCATGGGACATTATTCTGTTCTATCCTTGCAATTTGCCTTTATGGTTCTTCGATTCAAAGGATATCTTCTGGGGCATCTACCTTGAATCTGCTGACTTTTATCCCAGTGGGAGAGAAAATTGCTCATTTCAGTATCCCTGTCTTACCTGAAAACACAAAGACATCTTCCAAAACTTTTTCGCATGTTAGCCAAGTAATAAGGAAGCAAATAATTAATCACTGAGAGGATTGAAAAAAATTAGAGAACTTATACTTTCCATGCTTATCAAAAGTGTCAACACATACTTATCTCAAGGCTAGTATCAAATCAGGCTGTGAGGGAGAGATTCCCGAATTGATAACTGATCAAATATATATATAGACAAATATATATATATATATATATATATATATATATATATATATATATATATATATATATATATATATATAAACATATATATATATGTGTGTGTGTGTGTGTGTGAATATGACCAACATAATCAATTAAGAAATATCAATTATGTAAGTTTCTACTAAAATTGAACAACTCATTCTCTTCTTTAGCGAATGTTATTCCCTGTCATCATATCATATCATACCAATTTTTAAACTCAAGTGAGCTGAAATGCGAGCAGAGTAGGCCAAAGATCTACTCAGGACCTTATTATTACACTTCATGTTTCCTGTCTTCTCACATGTCAAATGAATTCAAGCACCAGAGCTATCATCATTATTTCTAACCCTCTTTACCGAGACAAGCTGCTTCAAGCTTAACATTATTATAACTCATTAATGGAGATCTACTCATACTTTTAACTTCGTGCCAGTTTTGAATGATGGGATGCAAATTGCTATACATCGATATATATATATATATATATATATATATATATATATATATATATATATATATATATATATATATATATATATATATATATGAGTAGATCGATGGCACATTTGAAGCGTGTAAACAAGGGAGGAAAACGAGCTTAATAAGACATGATTGATACTATGGGTTTCATTTAATGCTATTCACTAGATGAAGCCATTCACAAAAGTTCCTAAAGTATAACACTCCAGTTTCCTCTTCCATCTTCCCCTATGCCTTCTCAATTTTCAGTTATCTTTACTGCTGCAGCCATCAGTTGTGGAGGGATGGATACTCCTGTGAGATTGGTTAGTGCAAAACGTCAAATGGCCTTTCTTGGACCTGTTACTTTGCTTCGATTACAACGAATGCTACGTCGGTCTGATGAACTAATGGTTGGAGCTGTTAGAATGATTGTTGGAAGAAAGTTTATGGGGGAGGCTGAAAGGTATCAGGTTGATACCGACATCACTTCTAAGGTGCTAGCCATGTTGCTAGAGATGGAGATTGATAAAGGAACCGCAGAGCAGATGATGAGGGGCTTGTTCAATCCTGAACACTTGGGAGGTTTAGAGGTAACCCTGGAGGCAGGTAGTATAGGTGTTGGAATGCCACGACCAAGAGATATGGCCTCTTTAGTTGATCCCGATGCCATTTTGAAGCTCTACCCTTTCATTTTAGATCTTAAAGGACCAGATCTCATGATGGTCAAAGAGAAGGCGTTAATAGTAGTAGGGTTCATCCAAAGAGTCCTCGGCCTGGTGGTGGAGGATGGGTTTGAATGGGTAGCGGTTTTCAACCTACAATTGCTCGAGTATGATATGGAGTAAGTCACAACAGAAAGCCTTAATTTTGTTATCTTTAAAAAAGTTATCAAGCCGTAGACTTTTTATAAGCAACATAGTAACCACATTTTGAAAATAAAAAAAAAGTGGTCCCTGTGTGGACAAGAAAATTATGATTAGACCCTGCGAGGTCCCAACATTTAACTCTATTGTAGCAAACTCTGTCAGACTTTTATTATTAGTATAGCCTGATACTTAAATCCCTGATACTGGTCAAATTTAATGGTTTGAATAGTAGAGGCTTAAGTATTTTTCAAGTAGTACTTGTTACATTATGCATGTTTTGTGGTAGTCTAGTTGCAGATAGTATTACCAATATTAATCAAATTAATAATTGATCAAATATGCACAGCAAATCACTAGAACATATACCGGGTTTCTCATAAAAGGATGCGTCCCTTAGAGAATATAAGACATCGTATGTAGAACCGTTAATATGTTGAGGGATACGATAGTAAATACTTCTCTGATGTTTCAGATAGGATTTCAAATTGCTTCACTAGAACTAAATTTTGTATAGAGGCATTAGTAGAGGATTATGTATGTAAGATAGTGTATGCAACACCGTTCATATATTGAGAGATAAGAAGGTAAACACTTCTCTGATGTTTCAGATAGGATTTCAAATTGCTTCATTAGAACTGACTTTTGTAGAGAGGCTGATGCCATCGGCACCTTTGTTAGCCAGGGAATCGGCTTTACTGATACCTTCTCTGAAGATGTGGTTAAAAGTGCACCTTCTAAAGGAAGTGGTGATATCAAGGGCATTAGCTAATAGGGAATTTAGTTTTCAGTTAGGCATGCTCCCCTTTCGTAAGGCATTAATAATAATTGCAGAGTCCCTTTCAACCTCTAGTTTTTCAATTCTCAAATCTTTGCAAATTCTCAGACCTTCAACCAGGGTAGTTATTTCGGCTATGTTATTTGTTGCTTCTCCTAGAGGTTTGGCTAAAGTTGCAATTTCTCTTGATTCTGAATCATGGATTACACAACCTATACCTGCGACTCCCAGGTTACCCCTAGACGCCCCATCGAAATTTAGCTTGAACCAACCTTTTTTAGGAGGTTGCCACTTACATTCTTGCCTCTTATTGGTGATATTCTGGTTACCTGGTCCCACACAGGAGGGCAATTTTAAACCTGCCCATTTATCACGCATCTTTTCATCCCAGTGGGTCATTGTGGTTTCTTTTTTGGAGTTATTTAACACCCTATTGTTGACAATTTCTATAATACTTGCTTCAATCTTAATGATTAATTGCTCAAAAGTCAATTTTCTATCTTTGAAGATTCTTCTATTTCTTTCTTTCTAAAGCTCCCATACCATGATATAAGGGGTAATTGTCCATAACATATGATAAATGCTATGTTTGTGAGTATTTGGCTAGCATTGGAATAGGTTCAGAATGTTATTAGGAAGGGTAGTAATCCAGCCCATCTTGTTGCTTATCTAGTTCCAACATTTATTAGAGAATTGACAGTTGAGAAGGATATGGTCTGTTGTTTCCTGCTCCTTTTCACAAAGGGGGCATCTGCTAGGCCCCTCATATCCCATTTTGGTAAACCTATTTGCAGTTAGAATTTTCTTCTATAGGGCCATCCATGCAAACATCCCAGCTTTTGGGAGATAGTTCTTATCCCAACAGAGTCTCATCGGTATCGCTGATTTTGGTCTGAGCTGCTGTTTGATTCATACCCATCTTTCATTTTGTAGTTTCTTGATTTAGCTCCGTCCCAGACTAATCTATCTATGTCTCCTTTGAGGGATACCTTCCTTTTGTTAAGGATGTCAAGAAGTTTCTTTTTTTCATTAATTGGGATGTTCCTATTATCCAGGGATTTCCATTTCCATCCCTGATTCTCCCCCTGATTGGGAAATTCTATGTAGTCTTTAACATGTCTCCCCCATTGGGATTCTAGGATCCTTTTGGCATTTTCTAGGTTATCCAAGCTACTTATCGACTCAAACCCCCCCCAAGAATCATCCCAAAAAAGAGCTTGATTGCCGTCGCGAAGACTCCAAGTTAGTTTGTCCATTATGAGCTTTCTGCAATCCATCATAAATTTCCAAAGGTGGGAACCTTTAGGGGGATTAGCCATTCTGAATAGGAAGGGCGATTCCTCCCCTCTGAGATATTTGTTTCTAAGGATTTTTACCCATTTTAGATTGGGCTGCTGGTACATTCTCCATACGAGTTTGGCTCCTAGAGCCTTACTCTGTTCCTTGATATTTTCAAACCCAAGCCACCCTCTTCTTTTGGTCTATAGATCTTATCCCAAGCTACAAGTGCCATTTTCTTTTTATCCTCCGTACCTTTCCATAGAAAAGTTCTTAGGATTTTATTGATTTCTTCCTGTTTTCCTACTGGAAGATTCCTACAGGATAATTGATATATTGGGATAGCTGAGAGAACTGATTTTAACATTGTTACTTTACCTGCTGAGGATAACCATTTGCCTTTCCATGATTCAGCTTTATTCCTGATCTTAGAAGTGATATGGTCCCAGAGATCTCTGGTCTTATTACTTTTACCCAAAGGTATGCCTAAATATTTGCATGGCATTACCCCTCTTTTAAAGGACAATATTCTGCAAATTTCCTTTTCTATCTCAGGAACTACGTTGAAAAAATAGATTGCCGATTTATCCGCATTAACCTCTTGTCCAGAGGCCCTACAGTAAGAATCCAGGATCCCTTTAAATGCCTTAGCTTCTTCGATGCACTCCCTACCATAGAACATAGTATCATCTACAAACTGTTGATGAGTTGTAGGATCTACACCAGAAGTAATCTTGATTCCCTGAATCTTTCCTTCTTCCCTAGCCTTGGTGATCATCCTTCCTAGAACATCTGCCATTATAATAAAGAGAAAAGGGGAGATAGGGTCCCCTTGTCTCAATTCTCTTGATATGCTAAAAAAACCTTCCGGGGTCCCATTGATTAAGACTGAAAACTTAGGGTTAGAAATGCATGCATAAATGAGATTTATCCATTGTTTAGTAAACCCAAAAGCCTCTAAGGTTTTGCAAAGGAAACGCTAATCCACCTTGTCATAGGCTTTGCTGATATCTAATTTAATTAACATACTAGGTTTTTTATTGTGATGTATAGTGTGGATAGCTTCTTGGGCTGTAATAGCTCCATCAAATATGGATCTACCCAGAACAAACCCTGTTTGTTCGTCACTTATTATGTCTAGTAGAACTATTTGAATTCTATTAGCCAGGGTTTTAGTGAGAATTTTATAAATAGTGTTACAAAGGGAAATAGGCCTCAGATCCCCCATGCTTTTTGGCTTTTCTTTTTTTGGGACGAGTGTGAGAAAGGTATTATTTACCTCTTTTAGAAGGCTACCCGAATTTCTTACCCCTTCTAATGCTTCAACCACTTCATCTCTTATGAAGTGCCAACATTTCTGGAAGAAGACAACTGGGAAGTCATCGGGTCCCGGAGCTTTATCCAGTTGCATTTGAGAGATTGCCAGTTCAATCTCAGTCTTGGTGAATTTTCCATTGAGAGCTTTGTTTTGATCTTATGAGATAATCCTTGGAATATCTTTCAGTATGGCTTGTTGATGGAGCCAATTAGATCCCTCTTGATTGTTAAGAATGTTTTCAAAGTATGTGACCGTTTCACTTGCGATTTGTTGATGTTCTTCGATCCAGACATTGTTCTCATCTTTAATCTTGAAAATTCTGTCAACATTTTTGTGAACTTTGGTGCTGTTGTGAAAGAACTTAGTGTTCTTATCTCCAGCTTCAAGCCAGGTTTCCCTGGACTTTTGACGCCAAAAGATTTCCTCTTTGGCTAGGATATCCTCATAATCAGTTTTCAGCTATTTTTCTTTTAAATAAGATTCTGCATCCATGCCTTTAGCTATCACACTTTTGTTGAGGTTTTCAAGTTCCTTTTCTAGATTAGTTTTGATCTCGAAGATATTGCCAAAGTTAGTTTTGTTCCAACTAAGGAGCTTACATTTTATAGTTTTCAATTTGGATACTAGACAAAAAAGCATAGAACCAGATACTCTCGTTTCTTTCCACCATTGCTCTATTAAGGTAATAAGGTTAATATCTTTGACCCACATTTGTTCAAATTTAAAAGGACACCGTTTAGGTTGGTTGTCTTCTGAGATACTTAACAGGACTGGGTAATGATCGGAGCTTGAGTATGGTAAGATCTCAACCATCAGAATAAAAGAGAGTTGAGCTCAATTACCCCTGTACATGAATCTATCGAGTTTTTCTACAATATTGCTAAAGCCCTGTCTTCTGTTATTCCATGTGAATCCTTCCTGTGCTATTTTAATTTCCAATAAATTATTCTTCTGAACCTAGTCTTTAAAGTCATTCGCTGCTGTGGATAGCCTTCCAGAGCCTCCCAACTTTTCTTTAGGGTCTAGGATCACGTTGAAGTCTCCACCCAGAATACATCCTTGATCTTGTAGAGTTCCCATGAATTGTTCTATTTCTTTCCAAATTGATCTCTTGTCCTGGTTCTGGGAAGGACCGTAGATGTTAAAAAGAATAAAGTGTAGTTTGCTTCTGATGCTTTTGACGTACCCAACCATCCAGTTCTTCTTGCAGCTTAATACTGAAATTGAAACCACTCTAGGGTCCCAAATTACCCCTATGCCTCTCGAAGCACCCTCAGTTGGAACTCCAACTAGCTCCCATATTCCTAACTTCTTGTTTAGAGTGTCAACCTCTTCTTTATTGAGTTTAGTTTCTTGGATCATTAGTATATCTGGTTTTGTGTTGGTTATACAGTGTTTTATGATACGCTGTTTGTTAGGGGCATTGAGACCCCTAACATTCTAGGTGTAGACTCTCATGGCGCCGGGGGAAGGCGCTTCCCCTTCCCTACATACAACAATGTGGTGATCTTAGTTTGATCAGTAGCCTCGCCTGCTTTCTCTCTTAGTTCCAATAGTGATTTCCTGCCCCTTTTCTTATTACTTTTGGCACAGTATGGGGTATCCCTACTGAAATCGGTTATGGCAATTCCCAACCGCAGATCTGCTTCGTCCAGCTCTCTATCTCCCTGATCTTTTGGGTCCTCTTTCTTTCTATCCTGCCTTTTCTCTTGTTCTTCAAGTTCTAGAATCTTGGTGATGAGCTTTTGCTTCTCTTTGTTAGCTTCCTCAATTACCACATCCTCTATTGCCTTATCTAGGATTTCATTGCAGATCTCTTCCAGATTCGTATGGCTAAGTTTATATGTGGATTTCTTTTTATTCTCAGAGTCTGTATGTTTTTCTTCTGGTTCGAAAGTGTTTGGAACCCATTCTGGGGTGTCTAAAACCTCCGGGTTTATACTTCCTTCCAATGCTGGGGGGTTATTATCTCTGGCAGCTTCTGAAGGAACTTCCCCCTCCTCCAGTTTCATCCTCTCTTTGCCTATCTGTGGTTCATAAGTCTGCTTCGGGGGCTTAACCCCCGTGAGTGTTTCTTTGCCTGAGCTAACCTGAACAAGGTTCATATTCTGTGTAGAAACCTCATTATTATGATTCCGGGTGTTTTCTTTAGTGTTTTGGGTAGATTTAGGGCATTTCTTAGGCTGGGCTGATACCATACTCGGGTTCTGATTTTGTCCAGACAAATCCTTGTTACCACTGAGGTGCTTCTTAAGGGAAGGAAAGCTAGTCCTTTGATAGTAATTGGCCAAATTAGTATTGATTTCCAGAGGTTTAAGGTTTTTAGTGCTTATATCCATTTTTACTAATAGGAAAACATCTGAGTGAGATAAGAAGTCCTTCTCCATTCCCATGAACTCTCCCAGGTGATTCCCTATCTCCCTTAAGATTTTACTATCGATAAGCTCGACCGGGAGATTTGGTAACTTGACCCACCTAGCTACTTTAAGTTTTAGTTTACTGGGGTCGAAATTAGGTAGCCAGTCTAGGTACTCGAAATTATGCCCTTTATAAAACAAGCTTCTGTTGTTTAAAATTTCTTTTTTTAGGTTTGCATTTTTGCAGACAGTGAATATGAAATCTTCAGAAGTGATAGTGATACTTACCTGGTCTTTGTAGAGGGCTTGGACCCACTCCGCAATTTCCTTCGCAGGCTGCCCTATCCCACACCATTGGATATAGAAATTGTGGGTTCTACAATGAATCCCCAGACCATATGTGTAAATATTTTTGATATCTATTGATGCTTTCTTTTTTGTGGCCTCATATTTTTGATAATAGATTGAACTCATTTGTGGCCTCGACCAAGGGGTTCTAGGGTTTGCCTGTTCTCGGATTGTTACCTAGTTTTTGCCCATCCCAAAAGTGTTAGAAGCCGTGTTACTGAATTTAGGGTTTTTAGAGGTTTGCCATTGGTGGGGTACCCTGACATTCGACATGCTGCTTGCATGGGGATTTTCCTTCGCATGAATGATCCTAGGGGCCAGTTTTGAAAAACCCTCTGCATATCCTTGTCTCGGATAGGAAGGGTAGGAGACAACAAGGGGTTGTCGAGCATTGCAGCTTCTTTCCCAGCCTAAAGTGGTGCGATTTGCTCCAGTAGCAAATGCTGGGGTTGCTGAGTTAATTGGGATAGCCCAAATTCCTATCACCCTATCTTGAGCTGTTACTCTTGATGTTGCCTCTGCACTAACTCCCCTCTGCGGTCTCCTACTCCTCACAGTTTGCCAGCCTTGTTCTTCATGATGATGCGGAGGGGAAGTCCCGCCCCCGTAGAAAACCTTCTCCTTCCCCTGTATAATGCTGCAAGGGTGCTCTGCCCTAATTTCATTTCTGTCATTCTTAATAACGTTGTTTTGTCGCTGATTGTCTGCTTTTTTTCACATTTTGTCTTTTTTTCTATATGAATATTATTTTTAATTGGTTTTAATGATTTTAACTGTAAAATACAATAAAAATAAATATTTAACTGTATTAACATACATGCAATTTATTTTAAAAATTGTAAAAAAAAATAGTATGAAAATATTACTGTATATGTATATGTATATATTCTTTTTATTTTTAAATTTTTTAATAGGAACTTCTATTATTTAAAAAAAATTTCCCAAATTTTTAGATTTATTTTTTGATAGAATATATTCATTCTAAATTATATATATATCTTTTATTTTTAATTTTTTTAATAGGAACCTTCTATTATTTAAAAAAAAATTCCTTAATATTATTTAAAAAAAAATTCCTTAGATTTGTTTTTTATAAAATATTTTATTTATTCTAGGCTTTTTCAGCACAACTTTATAGGCCTTTTGTTGCACATCAAAAATAGTGAAATAGAAAGAATTGGAAATAGTGATATTAAATTATTAATATGTCTAATATCCATATGTCTGTTCCTTTTTAAAATATATTATATATCTGTGATTCTGCCCTTCATTTGAAATTTGGAACCATGCTTTGAGAATAAGCTGAAGTTTGAGACCCAATCAATTCCATCACAGCCCAAAGAGAACAAAATCTTACCAGATTTCAACTAACTAGGGGTAAGATTTCAATTCTATCATTGAGTGTTTCCTACTTAAACAATCATTTACGGATTGGTTGTTTGTATGTTGGACAGTCGTTTGTGGCTATACCTCTTTGGGTTGTGCTGGTATAACTATGATCTGGTGTGTTTTAAGTCATGTCTGTATTCTTTAGCTCGTATTAGAAAGAGTAGACTGTACCTAGAGTGTAAGCATATATGTTGCTCTAATGTTGTTCAATATGTACCCAATTGGGCTTACATGTTAGTCTGTTTGTAATCTTTTATTAAGCTTAATACAATATAAAAAACTCAACAATAGAATGCTAACAAGGAAAAAGCGATTAGATAAGTGACTGAATAACAAAGGTTAAAATAAATTTGAAATGTCTTAGAAATAAATAGGTAGACCAAAAAGAATGAAGACCAAGGCAAGTAGGAAGAAATTGGTATAAATAAAGGATGAATAATATGAACCAAGTTCACCGTATTCTCTAGAATCATTCATTTAGTCTAATTTTTAAGAATCCTTGACAACATACAAAGCAAGGGATAATCAATATAAGGATATTGAAATCCCAAAGGGGAGGAGTGTTGAAGAAAAATGTTAGCAATATAGCCATTAAACAATGTGTTGATGCAATATAGCCATTAAACAATGTGCTGATGCATATAGCCTGATATAAAATTTGACTTGCATTAAAAAAAAATTGACTGTCATGTGAAAGGAAATAATGGAGACTAAACTGTAAGGAAAAAAATCCTTGACATTGTTGGCGTTCCAATTTGCACCTTTGGAATGCGATTTGGAAACGGACAACTATGCACAGATAAATTGCTCTCCTATTGGAAGGGGGGTTCCCTTTCTTGTTGATGTTCGTTGAAAAGAAATTAAATGAAACTTCACCTATCTTCTTTTTGATTCTCAGCTACGAGCACAAGGTTATAAAACTCTAAACGCTGCAGAAGAGGTTTTTTCCTTTTTTAAAACTTCTACTACAACTAGGCATAGACTAACGACGCTTTCAATCTCCTGAGTAAATTTAGAGCAAAGGAAATTGAATGTGAACAAAGAATGATTGTTAACACAAAAACTTAAGTAGTTTTCCTCTAGGTTTACACCACAAGACTAAAAGTACTTTAATGATTAAATTTGAAATGAAAGCTACAAAAAGATACACATCTGATGACGATAACTTGATGAATCGAGATAGAACATCAGAGCAAAACAGACATGAGACTTCTATTCAATATCATAAAGTTTGCGCAACTCTAGGACATCAATGCTGCAACAAAAGGCAGGCATACAACAAACGATCAAATACTGGAGAACAATGAACACAAAGTGAACAGACACTTGGAATATCAAGATTTGAAGGCTAGAATAGGCACAACAAACTTGTTATCACAATTACCATTATATTCAATGGGCAAGGATGCCCTTATTGATACTAAAATCAAAGGAGTAGGGAACCCTAAAATCTCCTTGATTAACCCTAACTTGCCAACTCACAAGCTTTATTACTATTCTAAGACAAAGATACAATAAACAAACGCTTTAAAGCGATTTGGTTTAAAGCAAAGAAGATTCCAATTATCACAAAGTGATTTCTTTTCTAAATAAAGAATGGATGAGCTGCTTTAAAACAAAAAGCATTGAGTTAAAGCTGCTTTTTGTGTCTCATCCCCATCTTTATTGTTGCTTTATTGGTGATGTCATCCACTGGTATTTTTGGAAATAATATCTTCTACAAAGCTGATTTTGACCGAAAAAGCTGGCACATGGGTTTTGTAGGCAATTCTGTTTCAAAGCAACCCAGATCGTCGGATTTTGAAAAAGTGGGGATTTTCTTGAAAAAGCAAGAGAAAAATAGATTCTCGAAAAAAAGAAAAACTCCCAATCTTCAAGAGGATAATAATCTAGATGGACCCATCTCGACAAAAACTAAAAAAGCTCTGGTCATAGTTCTAAAAAATGATCCCCTTGAAACAAGGACCTGGAAAAAGCGAGCCTCCCTTCTTCCTCAACCTGAAACTATGAAGAATGCTGAAAAAGCACTTGGTTTGGGTCTTCGAATTTTCATTGAAAGAAAAATAAAATCTTTCCTCTGGATGCAACCTACAAAAGATAATGGAATAAATAAGCCAAATGCTTGTCTTTATAAATCTTTAGGGCGAAAAAGCAACTTTATTTGTGTGAGAATAAAACTTCACTCTCATCCATGAAGAAAGCAACTTTTAAAGCATAAATCCAAGTGGATGTCTTCGAATAGGAAGAATCCCTATTTTGTAGCTTCCTATGGCTTCATGTGCAAGATGACAAAAAATATCTTCTTTTGATGATGTCATCGAACACGCGAGTTGAAAGAAGTGCTAGCCAATTTTTCTTCATTTTTGACACTTTAACACTCGTTTTGACTTAAATATGGTCTGTCTCCGACTTCAACACGGTGGCAAAATGTCACTGTTGACTAAAAAAGCTGACTGATCCTGACATTTTGGAGACCTATCAACTGAGATTCCACCCCCTGCCTCCGACTGACGATCTGACATTGTTTGATCAAGTTTAACCTCCCGAAAACTGCCAACGGGTGAAGATTGGGCACAAAACTGTCGGAAAACACTGTGGACATGAAAAATATTCTAACACTGCTCAAGTTGGGCACCCCAAGTCACCTGGGGGCGCCTGGTTTTCCAACACTTAACCATTTTTTCAATTTTTTACAACTTCTTCAATTTCTCAATTTGCGTGCGCGTTTCTGGTGGCACAGGACCCCTATTTGACTGTCAATTTCTGTCAACTGGGATGAAATTGAGTCTGATGATCTGGCAAATAGGTAGGCTTGATAAAAATTAAGCAGATTGTACCTTCTATTTTCCTTGAAAAACATGCCAAATTGATTAACTCTGAATCAGACCGGACTGACAGAAGGAGATTCACATTTTTTGAGAAAATCTTCAAAAATAAACTAACTCTGGAGAGTTTGGGTGCCCCAAGCCACCTGGGGTGCCTGGTTTGCCAACACTTAGAAAATTTTCTAAAAAATTTAGTTTTTGTACCTTTTCTTGATTTCTATGCCCACAACTCCTATTCGATCTTTGATTTCGGTCGTTCTGACGACTGTCGAGGTGGGAAAGAGGGTGATCTGAGTAGTCTGAACATATCTATGATGAAATCCTGGCTTTGACTGACTTTTGACCAAGTTTGGCCAACCGGTAAAGAGCTGACGGAAGCATTTTCGATGTTTCTCAAAAAACATGAAAAAAACTAACATAGGAGAGTTTGGGCACCCCAAGCCACCTGGGGTGCCTGGTTTCACCAGACTTAGTCAAATTTATGATTTTCTAACATTTCATTCCACATTGGATCCATCTTGCATCGTTTTGTGTGCATCGTTGAGTCGACAACTGTTCGTCAGTTTTGCGTCGTTGGAACAATGTTGAAAACTTGTCGACAAGCTCTGGTAGATGAAATTCCTCTGTTGATGACTTCTAAGCTCATGCTCTGCCTTCTGGAAAAAAAAATGACCTAGTAGAGAAAACTTGATCGTTTGAAGATTCTATCTGAACCGCGCCGATCGCGAAGCAAAATCAACCAAAGAGAATCGAGCGCAACACCTGAGTTGGAGATTCTATTTTTAGAAAGTTTTGCCAACATCCATATCTCAAGAAACCTAGAAAACCTAACTCGACATCTATTTTTAGAAATTTTGCTTTTTTGACAAAAATTTTTCTAAACTTGTTTCAAAATGCCTTAATGAAGCAATTTTTTTGGTTGGGTACAACAATTGGCTCTGCCTAGGGACCATGGCGGATACTTATGGCATAGGAGAACCAAAAATCTCTGGACTTTTGCAAGCTTGGACCAGTGCCTTATCCATTGGGCAATAGAGTCAGGTCACATTCCTAATCACCTAGAACAAGACTTTTCCCTACATCACCTAAAACCGGACTTCCTAAAATCACCTAAAAAGTTGGAACTTCAGAACACAAAGAACACAACTATCACATTACAAAAAGGGGAAAAACATTACGACATAACGATCACATTACAGAAAGGGGAACACATTACGAGAACAAAAAGTGTTTCACACGCTCTTTTTCTTGAGCGAGGATGAGATGTAATTAGGACTGTCACATAAAGCCATCAATCGACTCAGAAAAGTAAGAACCATCTCTCTTTAGCTGTGAAGATTGTCTTGGTAGCACAAAACTTTTCTGTATCTGCAACAACTCCTCAAAGAGCCACGATTCAGGAGGGTACTCGCATTCAGGCCATGAGAAGTTCCTGAGGAACTGGTTGATATGCCAGAGATCAGGTGGAGCATCGTCCTCTAAAGTGAGCAACCTCTACAACAAGTGAAGATACAAAACTTCCTTCTGAAGATATACAAGAAAGTCTTGTGGCCAAAGTATATATGTGGGAATGGTCATCACCACATATTGAATATGAGTTTCATTTATATCTTGTACACACGCAATTTTGTACTCAGTCAATGCATCATCTTCTGGAAAAGGTGCGAGTTGCTCATACACAACTCTCATTACTGATTCTTGGCTTATAGGATCCACAACTATCGTTGCCCATTTTTCTAGTGCTTCAGGAGCTTCTTCATTGGTTGTGTTTTCGTCCATTCACTCTCCAAAATCTAATGAATTATCAAGATCTGAATGCTTAAACTCTTGAACATCTTTGCCTGACAGCTCACTTTCCCATTCATTACTTGGAATCTCGTCATCCTCTGTAGAGTAATCTTCTTCAATGCGGATATCCAACATCACTTCCTCTTCAGCATTCATGTATCTTTCTTCTTCTGTAAAAGGAGTAGAATCAAAAACAAATTCATCTAAGTCATGTGTTTCCTCTTCTTCTTCTTGATCAATCTCACACACGGCGTATCTCACAAGACATTTGTCAAGAATCTCTGACTTTTCAATATCATCCTCTTTAGTGACCAAAACTGAATATTCCATGAACTCCTCTTCTCCGTGAGCCTCTTCGTATGTTGCATTTTGTGTTGATTTTATCATATCCATGATGTCTCTTTCTTGCACAGGTTCATGGATAACCTCTGAAAGTTTGGCATCATCTTCCTCACTAGTGTGTATGAAAACTTCTTCAGACAAAAATGTAGAAGGGCTGAACTGTAAAAGAAAATTTACAGTATCCTCTACTGAAGAATCACTCTCCAAGTGATGTAGAAAATTGTCGAGATCCAATGATGAATCTTCTATATGATCTCTAATTTTGAGAAATTCCTCCAATGATGAATCATCTTCAAAATGAAGTGTTGGTCATGATGTTAGTCATTCACAAACATAGAATAAAAGTTACACAACAACCTTTACTCATCTTGAAAGATACGATGAATTCAAAGAATTCATGATCCCAAGTCTCCGTTGATTAGGTCTTAATCTACTGACGTTACTCAGTGGTTGATGTGTGTTGCTGTTTTCCATTCAGGGGCCTTACGTGTTTCTGCACTGTTCATCATCATCATCTTCAAATATCCTGCTCTGGATGTTCGCTCTGCATAAGTCTTCAACAATTCTACCTCTGCACTGTAAATTTAGTCAAATAATGTGCATACAGGCTGATATTTGCATGATATTTTCAATACTACATGCATTTAACTCAAATATGCTAAGGATCTTCAGTTACCTACGGGATTTCAGCATATTTCACAGTTTCTGCTTGTTATTTATCATGATTTGCAGTTATGGTGATGAATTAATGAAATTGAAAAAAAGGAAAAGGGTTAGAGAGTGAGATTCCTAAAATTACTGGACTTAGATCACTGATTCACATACAAGCTCCCATACTTGCAATGAAAAGAAGGAAAACTAGAAATCATACTTCACCAGGATATTCCACAAATCCGCATGATCTAGTGCAAAGCTTCAAAGGAAAGTTGACAACAACATGTAATGAAATGAAAGCGCTTCCAGTTGAACACAGCATTCACCAGTACATATCCAGAAATCAACAGAAGATTACGTAAAATTTACAATCAGGATGTAATCTGGAACTTCATATTCATTCAGTATGCTCAAGAACAGGTACATTTACAGTGATCTGAAGAAAGAACCTTGACATTTCAACAATTCTATCCTCATTAGTCTCAGTAATCCGATCTCCTAACTTATTCTACAGTAATTGACTCTTTGCGCCAGATGCGTCTGTATACTCTAATGTATATCCTTTAAAATGACAAGCTCTGGATGCTATATAGAGCAACTGCCAGAAAACGGTTACAATGATCCAAGGATCAGGATCCTCTCATAACAAACAACGGCCCAGATGAAAAGCACATGCTTCGTCAGTTAGCAAATGTACAGCTGGCACAGAATATTCCAGCATCTTCAACTTGATTCGGCCTCCAGCTGGCGAACAACATATTTGACAATATCCTCCTCATTTCTGGCCCATGTTGACTCCATGCGCAACTTTGTAATTATCATCTTCAGCAGCATCATCATGATTTCAACGTTCAGCTTCAGCAGCATCATCACTTCAATGTTCAGCTTCAGCAGCATCATGATGATTTCCTGCAAGTAAACAGACAAACATTAAGTTCATCATCATCATGTGGATAAACAGCAGGAAGTAAAACGTTTTATTAAACATACCTCCCCAATGTGCAGCTACAGGCAATCAAGCTCTACCTGTGAAAAATATGCACTAAATGCATAAACAGCATGAAAACAACCAGGTCAACCCTCGTTGACCAGAATCAGGTAGTCGGGCTTTCAAATTTCTATCGCTTCATGTTTTTGCCCATTCTCTTGTATATCGGGTTCGAAATATGATGATGATGATCTCAGATTATACAAGGAAATAATCGCCCTTCAACCATCCTTAGAATCCGGCTTTGCATCATCATCATATTTGCATCGGCGTGACTACATATGATCAGGGTGACAATTTTTTCTCAGGCCGACGGCAACAGTTATACCGACGCCAAAAAAATCATGATGATGACCAACTATATGCCTTCTGTCTGTCCGCAGGATATTACAAAATATGATGATCCTCCTTTCCTAATGCTCTGATGGAAAGTACATCAGGATACTTTGTTTTTGCACATTTGGGAAAGAAAGACATCGTCATCATCATCATGATGAAGACAAACAGGAGGACTTGGAAAATGATCCTGCCGCTGAGGAAAATCATGATGACGTCATCGTCATCATCAGGCTTCGTTAAAATGCAAAGGGATGACGTCACCGTCATGTTTCGTTAAGATCAGGAGGTAAATGGAATATCGGGTTCCCTCTAAGGAAGATGATCAGGTGGATGAAAGCAATATGACCCTTTTTTCGGCCAAGGCAATCCGCTCGAAAGGTCAGGATGATGAACATCATCATCATCATATACGCACTGGGTGATCAAAAATATGATCCTGCCGAAAGTCCTGATGACGTCATCAGGATATCCGGGGCTTGCGTTAATCCTCGAAGATGACGTCATCGTCATCATCATATTGGCGAACAGGATCATACCCTGGAAAATATCATGCCGAAGGAGAAAGGTGATGGTGACGTCATCGTCATCATCATATTCGCAAAAGTTTATACTTGTCGGCAGGATGATATTACGAACTGTTGGGAGAGACGAACAAGATCATGATGATCTTGTTCAACATGACTCAAGAAATGAAAATCACCCTCCGCTTCGAAAGATAAGATGATCATCATGATCACGCAAAAGGAGGTCAGGAGGATATTAAGAAATGTCAGGTCTCGAAATATCATGATGATGTTGATCACCAAGACTTGGTCGTGCGCGCGCAAATTATGCAGATGGCAGATTTCTCTAAGTAAGGTGATATTATAATATCAGCATGATATTATAATATCGGGTGATGTTGGAATATCATGATGATGCTCGCAATGTGAGAATATCATGATGCTGATGATGTTAGAATATCATGATGAAGATGATGTTTCCAGGGTCGCTTGACGGGAAAAGTTCACTAGCACTTAAGATTGACGTCCGGATGTTTCGGGACTGCATGATTTTCATCAGGTGATAGAGTAAGATCATGATGATGACCTCTGGCGATACAAAAGACCGCCTGACGGGAAAAGATTACTACGACTTAAACTTGACGTCTGGATATTTCGATCTCAGGATATTATCGGGGGGCTTTTCAAATATCATGATGATGATGCTCATATAGCAATTATCAGGTTTGACTAAAACTTTGACTGCTCACAACTCCCTCATATGGACGAATTTTCAAGTGATGTAAAAGGCAAACCTGCATGGAATTTCAAGCTCTTTCTAACCATGAAGTCATAGAAACAAAATATGAACTTTGACAAACTAACCTCATGATGATGACCTACCTCATCCTGACCTTCATGATGATGATGCACCTGACTTAATTTTACCAAACCGCCAGAAACAGACAACACAAGCCAAAACAAAAGCTGGGTCCCTGTTTTGCCAAGTCAAAATGGGGCGTGTTGTGTAACCACACAACAACTTGCCACCAAAGAAAACAACAAAATTCAAATGATTCAAGTGATGTGATCACATTCATCTATAGTGTTCTAATTCTGTCTAAGTAAATCATCATGATCTTTGAATGATAAAATTTCATTATGGTGATAAAGCTAACAAAGGATCAGGTGTGTGCAGATGATTAATTATCCTCATCTTGAAAGCAAGTTGAAAACATAAGTAACTGGTGTTAAACTACATAGTTGGAGATCATCCCTCATAGCCAACCTGGATAGAGCCTTGCTGCCAGCAGGTGTCTATAACCCCGGCAAGGTTATCTATACAATCTCCCTAAGTAGAGCCCCACTGCCAGCAGGCGTCCATAGCCCCGGTAGAGTTACTTAGATGGCCTAATTTTATTTCATTTCTGATTTTCCTTTAAAAATTTAAATTTGATATCATCATGTCTGCTCATTTGTACAAGGTGTAGTCACTTGCAGCTTTAGGTTGGAGATTGTATTGGTAGCAAGGGAGTCCCTTTAGATTTTTCACTTAACACCTATACTCATATCTTCAACAAACCCAAGGCTGTTAGGTGTTTCATTGTGTTTGATTCACTTTGGACAAGAAAAAGTACCCTGATGAAAAGACATCATAAACCTGATCATGAGTATTTATCAGAATGAATTACAATCTATATCTAAATCTGATCTCATCACTTGAATCCTAACAATTTAGTTATTTTCTTAGGTGATGAAGTGCATCATCCTGACTTACCAGAACAAGGTCCCAACCAACAAAACAACAACAACAACAAGCAAACACTGTACAAACAACTATACAAATATACAATATGATACACAAGACTGCCATGAAGTCACTCAGGCCTGGAAATAATGTTTGAGGAATTGTCCATTGACTGGCAACGGGACATCCTCACCTGTCAGGTTCTTAAGCCTATAAGTGCTGTCTCCTAAAATTTCAGAAATCTGAAAGGGACCTATCCATAGTCTATCGAACTTACCATGATCACCTTTCCTTTCATGGGCTTTATCCCACATCAGGACTAAATCTGATATCCTGAAAGCTTTAATTCTGGCTCTCTTGTCAAACCAGCGTTTGACAACAGCCTGATGTTTTGCAAATTGGTCAATTGCTTGGCTTCGTTTTTCTTCCAGATGCATCAACTGAAGCAACCTGACTTCCTGTTTATTATCTATGCCTAGATAGTCTTGGGCAAATTGCAGAGTAGGAATTTTCAAGTTTACAGGGAGGATAGGATCTACCCCATATACTAGCTGGAAAGGTGAGTTTCCTAATGCAATTTTCATTCTAGTTCTGTCTACCCATAAGGCATACTTCAGAAATGAGTTCCATTCCCTGGGATTTTTCTCTATCAATTTTCTTATGATACTCAGTAAATTCTTATTGGTGGATTCTGCTAATCCATTTCCCTGGGGATAGTAATTGGATGAGAACTTAAGTATGATCCCATGATCAAAAGCCCAACTTGACAATTTAGTGGAAACGAAGGCAGAACCATTATCACTTACCAATGCATAAGGAGTTCCATACCTGGTGACAATGTTGCTTTCCAGAAATTTAATGACATCATCAGCAGTACAAGTTTTGCTGCTGATAGCCTCAGTCCATCTGGTACAATAATCAGTAATTGTTAGGACATACCTCTGGCCTGAAGAAGATGGAGGATTGATTGGTCCTATGAAATCCATGCCCCATTGTGCAAATGGGCGCTCTTCCATCACTGGCTGCAATGGTTGTGCAGCATATTTTCCTCTGTTGGCAGCAACCTGGCAAACATGACAACATTTAACATGATCAGCTGTGGCTTTAAAAATTGTAGGCCAGTAATATCCTGCTCTGAGGATTGCATGTGTTGTGGCCAACGCTGATCCGTGGGCAGTTCCAAACTTGTCATGTAGCTCTGTCAAGACTTTATTAGCTTCTGGTTTCTCTAAGCATCTCAGGTATATCCCTTCATAATTCTTTTTAAACAGGGCTCCTCCCTTCATCATATATTTCTGGGATCTCATCTTTAAGGCTCTTCTCTGTGAAGCCTGCATCCACAAAGGACATCTTCCAGTGATCAGGATGTGCCTGATGTCTGAATACCATTCTTTATTGTCTTTCTCATCTATCACATACTGTTGACTGATGATGTTTGGATCAGTTTCAGATATCATCTGGCTCAGAGCCTGTCCTCTTACTAGCTTCATGGGTGTGATCTCCATGTCATATTCTTGTAGTACCGTAATCCATTTGGCCCTTTTTTCACCAGGTTCACTCTGCATCAGCAGCATCTTTACTGCTGCATCTGGTACCACAGCAATCACTTTGCTCCTAAGTATATAATGTCTGAACTTTTTTACTGCTCTGACTAATGCAAGTGCCTGTCTTTCAACATCTACATATCTCAACTCAGCATCCCTGAAAGGACAGCTCATGAAGGCAATTGGTTTCTCTTCTTTATCTTCATTTCTTTGAGTTAACACTGCTGCAGAAGTATGTTCTGAAGCAAACGAGTAGATGTAGAAATTTTTTGTATAATCTGGACTAATGAGGACAGGAGCATCTGAAATGGCCTTCTTTATATCTTCAAAAGCAGCTCTGGCTTCTGGTGTCCAGTCAATTTGTGCATCTTTTTTCAACATGGCATTCAGTGGTCTGACAATCTCAGCAAAGCCAGTGATGAACTTCCTCACAAAATTTATCTTACCAAAATAAGATTTAAGCTCCTTTTTGCTTCCTGGAAGTGGTAATTTCATAATAGATTCCACCCTGTCAGGATCAATGATAATCCCATCTTCTGTGATTAGGTGGCCTAGTAACTTTCCTGTTGTGACCCCGAATATGCACTTCTTGGGATTCAAAGATATTCCATATTCTTCACACTTCTTCAGCACACTTCTGAGGTCAGCAACATGATTTCCCCTTTCTTTGGAGAACACTGTCAGGTCATCCATGTAGATGACTATACATTTTCCTATTAAGCCTCTGAAGGCTATGTCCATTGCTCGCTGGAATGTAGCTCCAGCATTTATCAATCCAAACGGCATACGTCTATATGCAAATATCCCCCATTTTGTGGTGAAGGCAGTCTTTAATCTGTCAATTTTATCAACCATCACTTGGTTGTATCCTGAAAAACCGTCCAAGAAGGACATCATCTTGGCTCCATTTATCATCTGCAGAACTTCATCCAAAGAGGGCAAAGGATAATTATCCTTTTCTGATGCTCTGTTCAGGTTCCTGAAATCCACACACAATCTGATGTCTCCATTCTTCTTCCTGACTGGTACCAGATTTGCCACCCAAGTGGAGTGCCTTACAGGAAATATTATCCGGGCATTTAACAATTTCTTGACCTCTTCAAGGATGATGGGCTCAAGCAGAGTATTGACTGGCCTCTGCTTCTGTCTGAAAGGTTTTGCATCTGGCTTAAGGGGTATAGTATGAGTTATGACAGAGGTGTCATACGTCTTCAGCTCGTCATAAGTCCATGCAATTACATGTATATAATCCTTAAGGGCTTGAGTTATTCCATCTAACTCTTCAGGTGTACAAACCTTACCCAACAAGACATTCTTCTTGTCATCAGCTTGTCCAATATTCACCTGTGAATATTGACCTCCATCTGCCTTAGGCAGATCCTTATGCTTGAGCATATTATCCAGATCAAAGGCTCTTTCTAATTCAATCATACCTTTGGGAATTGTGTTGCCAGGCAACTCTAAAATCTCATCTTCTTCCCAGACATGATCTTCCATACCATTTTCATCTATGATCTGAGCTTCAAATACATCTCTGTTTGATATGAAGTCCAGGATGTGCTGATCATCGTCAAACACTTGGAGATTAGTCACATTGTCAGGTACCGAAGGTACTGACACCAATTCTACTGAAAATCTCTTCAGACCAGATATAGACAGCGGTTCCAGCGTACTGGCGGCCTGAGCAAGTGCATCTGCCCTTTGGTTCTGTTCTCTTGGCACGTGAACGATGTTGAAGGCATCAAAGTCTTCAATGAGGTCCCACACACGATGTCTGTGATTTGACAGCTTTCTGTAGTTACAAGAGTAAATTCCTCTTACTTGTCTCACAACTAGTTCTGAATCTCCAAAGACATGCAGGATCTTCACCTTCTTCTTATGTGCAAACAACAGTCCATGAATCAGAGCTTCATACTTTGTGACATTATTAGTGCAGGGGAACTATAGTCTGTAAGCTGCTAAATGGGATTTCCCTGATGGATCAGTAAGGTCAATCCCTACTCCAGAACCTTGCTTGGATTTGGATCCATCAAACCTCAGGATCCAAGGCTTATCTTCAGCAGGACATTTATTTGAACTTTCCTTTTTCTTTGCAGCTCTGGCTGCTGCTCCGCCTGATATCCACCTTAACTTAGGTGTGTCATCTTCAAGCTTCCTCTTTCCTTTATCTGATGAGCCTGATGGCTTTTCTATTTTCTCTTCAATCCTAGCAGGAGGATGATGTTCAGCACATACAAATGCATGCTTCTTCAAAATGTGCAAGCACAGTGAGCAAGTGGTTTCTGAGTGAGGCGCCTCATGCAGCCTACACCATCTTTTGATTAAAACCTCCTGGGGAGATCTACACTGTTGTGTCATTTTTTTTATTTCTTTGACCAGAAATTCTTTGAACTTCGTCAGGTCACTGCCTTTATCCTCATCAGACAACTCGTAATCCGGTTCCATGAAGCAATCACTACCAGGAGTGATCTTTTCCTTT
The DNA here is from genome assembly GCA_027924645.1 of Cunninghamia lanceolata. NCBI lineage: Eukaryota > Viridiplantae > Streptophyta > Pinopsida > Cupressales > Cupressaceae > Cunninghamia > Cunninghamia lanceolata. The sequence goes on along the minus strand of BSBN01001303.1, from coordinate 2,394,932 downwards.
CTCGCATCATTCATCTGATTGGACACCAGGATCTCTTCTGTTTTTCGGATATGATCCTCATCAGGATTCGTCGACTCTTCTGTTCCTGCAGAAGACAAATAAAAATTAGTATCATCATCATCATCAGATGTAGCACTCACCTCGGAATATGATGATGATGCTTCACTATACGTCTGCTCCAGCATGATCATGTCTAAGCATGGTTCGCAGGTCTTTTCCGGGTGTGCTTCTCCATGCAATCTGCACCATCCGTCGATCAAAATATCATTAGCAGGTATATTTAATAATTGACAACGTTTTATCTGAGTAGATAAATGCATCTGAAAATCCCTGAAGCGATCTATTTCATTCTCATTATCAGGATCATTATTAAGTTCTACGACTGGCATATCCTCATGATAATCATCATCATGATGATGATGAACATCAAGCATCAGGACCTCTTCTATTTGGACAGTTTGCGGCCTGATGTGATAAACTCCAGGTTCTACGTTTACATACATGATCTCATTTGTTCTGTTATATTCCGTGATCATATGTTTCATCCTAGGCTCAGCATCAATCCTGATCTGATTAGGTATACCTTTCCATGGCAACCACATGTGACTGAAGTCTGTGGACATGTATCCATTAAGCGTTTTAGACCAGTCCCGGCTAAGCAACATCCCATAAGTATCAGGTATGTCAACTACCTGAATGTCAATGTAATACTGGATCCTAGGATCAGACGCTAGCTGCATGTGAATATGAGTGAGTTCTCCTACGACACTTACTTCTGTCTTGTCCAGTTGAGTGACCTTCTTTAATGATTTAGCAGGATGCAGTCCTAATGCGTTGCATATTGACAAAGGCATGACATTAGTTGAGGCTCCTGAATCAACTAAACAGTTGTGCAAATTCTTACTGAACATTCTTATGGTGAGGAGAAACGGAGGTGATTCAGTTTTATCTCTGTACAAGGTCATGTGAGAGGTTTCAGCAGCTTGGACTGTGGCTGACACTTTGGGCTTGACAGTGCTATCTTTAGCAGTATGGTCTCTGCTATTGGATTGACTCGAAAGGCGATTATCCTCTTTAGAAGCAGGATCATCCAGCGACTTCATGAATGCCTTTTTAATGGCAGGAGTTTTCAGTAACTCAGATAGGGACAGGCTGATCTTGATTTTCTTCATTTCATCAGCCAAATAGCTAACTAACTTGTCAGACTCATGAGGTGCATTTGCAACTTTTGTTACTGTGTTTTGAGGAGACAAGTACTGAGCATTCACCTTAGGGAACCTAGGGCTATTGCTAGCCTTAGGATCAGGAGGTGTGTTGAAGTTGTTTGGAGGTAGAGATGATGTCAATGGACCAGCAGGTCTGTTGGCATTACTCCTCAGGTTATAATTATGCTTACCAGGGTATTGCTGCTGGTATGCATGTACTTCCTCATGCTCTCTTGTAGGTTCATTTTCATCCTCAAAAGGGAAGACATAATTTGCTTCAAAGGTTAAGGCAGATTCTTCACAGGTCTGATTATAATCATGATGAGGCTGATTAGTGTATGTTTCCAGCACAAAAGCTGAGTCATATCCACAAGGAACTATTTCATTTCCTTTTGCCTGAGGTGGATTTCCAGAAGTATTAGACACTTCAGTCTGAAAGATGCTGGCAGCAATCCTAAATTGTGGACAATCTAATTCTGCATGTGCATTGGTGTTGTGAATCCTGCACCAATTGGTAAGGGCTGCCTCAGCAAGATTGACTCTAGTAGTCTGTTTGGCTTCACCAGGAGGCTGATTGTCTAGGGGTGATGGTAATGAACCATTATTTGGCCTGGAGTTCCACACTCTGGGCTGCCTAGGAGGATTATTGTTATTTGCAGCACTACTGTTGAAGTTATTGTTGTATCCTCTGTCAGGGTAATTTGGTCTGTCATTGGAATATCTCCTATTCTGACCTGACTGTGAATAAAACCCTTGATTTCTCAAGTGTGTTACTTCTGTGGTGAGCTTTCTCAACTGAGCAGACATTTCTTTGATTTCCTCTTTCTCCTCTTGAGCTTTGGCCACTACATTTTCAGGCTGAGGCTGGAAAAAGGAAGATCCATGGTTATTGTGGGATAGGTCTGTACCCTGAGGTGTCTGAGTATGTGCAGGATATTGTGATGATTGGCCATTTCCATTAGGAGGAGGCATGATACTCAATGGAGGTACTTGCAAAGGTGCAGGCATGATTGCTGGGGGCATCACTGCTCCATTTGGATATTGTGCAGGATATTGCGAAGGATAAGCTGCAGGATACTGCGCTGGATATTGTGACTGCATGCCAGGCAAAGCAGGGAATGCTATATTTGGAGTAGGAGCAGGTATCAGCTGTTGATTTACCTTGATAGCTTCTTGAAAAGCTCCTGTCAATGTGGTGATCGCAGGATGTGTTCTCCTGATGAACATGGCGGTTAATGGATCCAGGGCTGAATAATAAATACTTCTGGCAGCATCATCAGCCACCACATATGGGGTAACTAGCTTGGACAACATTTTCTGGAACCTAGCATTGAAATTTGCAATAGGTTCATGCTCCAATCTCTTAATTGTGGCAAACAGATGGTAATTCATGGATGGATCAATAGGGACCTTGAATCTGTCAAGAAAGGCCTTCTCTAAGACAGCCCACGAACCTACAGAAGATTGACCAAGACTGATGAACCAATTATAAGCCTCTTCCCCTAAGGAAAAAGGGAATAATCTGCACACCACATCCTGATGTTCTATTCTGGCTCTGCAGCAAGCTTCTTTAAACGTCCTGATATGATCATCCGCATCCTGGTAAGGATGGTATTTTGGACAAAGTTTGTCCGGATACTTTGGTAACTCATGATACGCAGTAAAGGTCAATGGTGATTCTGCTGCAAAGAACGACATTGCAACCTGAGGGGGCTGAACTGGTGGTGCAGTTGGCTGAGGTTGGACTAAAGGTATACCCTGAGGTTGAACAGGAGGTGTCACTGGTATACCTGAAGGTATTTGCAAACCAACAGGAGTTATAGGGGGAGGTCCTGGTAAAGCTCTGGACGTACTAGACTCTGGAGTATGGTGGACGTCTACAGTCTTAGGTCTAAAACCTCTAACAGGCAATTCTTCGAAAATTTCACTATGTCTAGACCTGGTATTTATCCTGTGAGCCAGGATTTCTCGATTTGGAGGCCAATTAGCTGAAACTTTGCAAATATTGGCTGGATTCCACCGGACGAGGTGATATTTGCGGTCAACTTGCAAATCAGACTGAATATTTACGCGATATTTGCGAAGATACTGCAAATATGACAGGATATTGGGGTATTTCGACCAGTAGCACCAGATCTCACGTGTCTAAGGCTCAAATTCTCAAAGCTTGAACAAATTTATGCATCTTTGGCCAATATTTAGTGAATTTAAAGACATCTATTGTAAAGCTTGCAATATTTATGTGAAATTTGGAAATCTTTACACAGAATGTGCAAATACAAACTTGTCGCAGCAAATATTTACGCAATATGATGAAATTCACAAATGATCTGAAGTTACCTTACTCTGAGCGTCATCAAACCTGAAAGTACTGATGATGAACGTGATCTTCCGGAGGTTCAAGCCCTCCTTCTAGCGCCAATTTATGTTGGTCATGATGTTAGTCATTCACAAACATAGAATAAAAGTTACACAACAACCTTTACTCATCTTGAAAGATATGATGAATTCAAAGAATTCATGATCCCAAGTCTCCGTTGATTAGGTCTTAATCTACTGACGTTACTCAGTGGTTGATGTGTGTTGCTGTTTTCCATTCAGGGGCCTTACGTGTTTCTGCACTGTTCATCATCATCATCTTCAAATATCCTGCTCTGGATGTTCGCTCTGCATAAGTCTTCAACAATTCTACCTCTGCACTGTAAATTTAGTCAAATAATGTGCATACAGGCTGATATTTGCATGATATTTTCAATACTACATGCATTTAACTCAAATATGCTAAGGATCTTTAGTTACCTACGGGATTTCAGCATATTTCACAGTTTCTGCTTGTTATTTATCATGATTTGCAGTTATGGTGATGAATTAATGAAATTGAAAAAAAGGAAAAGGGTTAGAGAGTGAGAATCCTAAAATTACTGGACTTAGATCACTGATTCACATACAAGCTCCCATACTTGCAATGAAAAGAAGGAAAACTAGAAATCATACTTCACCAGGATATTCCACAAATCCGCATGATCTAGTGCAAAGCTTCAAAGGAAAGTTGACAACAACATGTAATGAAATGAAAGCGCTTCCAGTTGAACACAGCATTCACCAGTACATATCCAGAAATCAACAGAAGATTACGTAAAATTTACAATCAGGATGTAATCTGGAACTTCATATTCATTCAGTATGCTCAAGAACAGGTACATTTACAGTGATCTGAAGAAAGAACCTTGACATTTCAACAATTCTATCCTCATTAGTCTCAGTAATCCGATCTCCTAACTTATTCTACAGTAATTGACTCTTTGCGCCAGATGCGTCTGTATACTCTAATGTATATCCTTTAAAATGACAAGCTCTGGATGCTATATAGAGCAACTGCCAGAAAACGGTTACAATGATCCAAGGATCAGGATCCTCTCATAACAAACAACGGCCCAGATGAAAAGCACATGCTTCGTCAGTTAGCAAATGTACAGCTGGCACAGAATATTCCAGCATCTTCAACTTGATTCGGCCTCCAGCTGGCGAACAGCATATTTGACAATATCCTCCTCATTTCTGGCCCATGTTGACTCCATGCGCAACTTTGTAATTATCATCTTCAGCAGCATCATCATGATTTCAACGTTCAGCTTCAGCAGCATCATCACTTCAATGTTCAGCTTCAGCAGCATCATGATGATTTCCTGCAAGTAAACAGACAAACATTAAGTTCATCATCATCATGTGGATAAACAGCAGGAAGTAAAACGTTTTATTAAACATACCTCCCCAATGTGCAGCTACAGGCAATCAAGCTCTACCTGTGAAAAATATGCACTAAATGCATAAACAGCATGAAAACAACCAGGTCAACCCTCGTTGACCAGAATCAGGTAGTCGGGCTTTCAAATTTCTATCGCTTCATGTTTTTGCCCATTCTCTTGTATATCGGGTTCGAAATATGATGATGATGATCTCAGATTATACAAGGAAATAATCGCCCTTCAACCATCCTTAGAATCCGGCTTTGCATCATCATCATATTTGCATCGGCGTGACTACATATGATCAGGGTGACAATTTTTTCTCAGGCCGACGGCAACAGTTATACCGACGCCAAAAAAATCATGATGATGACCAACTATATGCCTTCTGTCTGTCCGCAGGATATTACAAAATATGATGATCCTCCTTTCCTAATGCTCTGATGGAAAGTACATCAGGATGCTTTGTTTTTGCACATTCGGGAAAGAAAGACATCGTCATCATCATCATGATGAAGACAAACAGGAGGACTTGGAAAATGATCCTGCCGCTGAGGAAAATCATGATGACGTCATCGTCATCATCAGGCTTCGTTAAAATGCAAAGGGATGACGTCACCGTCATGTTTCGTTAAGATCAGGAGGTAAATGGAATATCGGGTTCCCTCTAAGGAAGATGATCAGGTGGATGAAAGCAATATGACCCTTTTTTCGGCCAAGGCAATCCGCTCGAAAGGTCAGGATGATGAACATCATCATCATCATATACGCACTGGGTGATCAAAAATATGATCCTGCCGAAAGTCCTGATGACGTCATCAGGATATCCGGGGCTTGCGTTAATCCTCGAAGATGACATCATCGTCATCATCATATTGGCGAACAGGATCATACCCTGGAAAATATCATGCCGAAGGAGAAAGGTGATGGTGACATCATCGTCATCATCATATTCGCAAAAGTTTATACTTGTCGGCAGGATGATATTACGAACTGTTGGGAGAGACGAACAAGATCATGATGATCTTGTTCAACATGACTCAAGAAATGAAAATCACCCTCCGCTTCGAAAGATAAGATGATCATCATGATCACGCAAAAGGAGGTCAGGAGGATATTAAGAAATGTCAGGTCTCGAAATATCATGATGATGTTGATCACCAAGACTTGGTCGTGCGCGCGCAAATTATGCAGATGGCAGATTTCTCTAAGTAAGGTGATATTATAATATCAGCATGATATTATAATATCGGGTGATGTTGGAATATCATGATGATGCTCGCAATGTGAGAATATCATGATGCTGATGATGTTAGAATATCATGATGAAGATGATGTTTCCAGGGTCGCTTGACGGGAAAAGTTCACTAGCACTTAAGATTGACGTCCGGATGTTTCGGGACTGCATGATTTTCATCAGGTGATAGAGTAAGATCATGATGATGACCTCTGGCGATACAAAAGACCGCCTGACGGGAAAAGATTACTACGACTTAAACTTGACGTCTGGATATTTCGACCTCAGGATATTATCGGGGGGCTTTTCAAATATCATGATGATGATGCTCATATAGCAATTATCAGGTTTGACTAAAACTTTGACTGCTCACAACTCCCTCATATGGACGAATTTTCAAGTGATGTAAAAGGCAAACCTGCATGGAATTTCAAGCTCTTTCTAACCATGAAGTCATAGAAACAAAATATGAACTTTGACAAACTAACCTCATGATGATGACCTACCTCATCCTGACCTTCATGATGATGATGCACCTGACTTAATTTTACCAAACCGCCAGAAACAGACAACACAAGCCAAAACAAAAGCTGGGTCCCTGTTTTGCCAAGTCAAAATGGGGCGTGTTGTGTAACCACACAACATGAAGAAGATCTTGTTCTTGCTCTAATTGCAACGTTCCTTTGGTCTCTTCTCCTTTGAATGTATCTGACACAAGTTCTTCAAACCAATCTTCAAAAGATGAGAAGAACAAATTGGATTCATCATTGCTCTTTGTAGTATATTTGATCTCTTCCTCGTAATTTTACTCTTGAGAAGATTGTTGCACTTCTTCTTTCTCAAAGAAAGTATGCAAGTTGTGCATTTCTTCAGGTTCTTCCATCGATGATCCTTCTTCATGTTCGAAGAAATTATGCAAATTTTCAGCTTCCGATGAACATTCATGTTCCATATGCAAACACATGATGTTGCTTGAAACAGAGTTAGGAAAATGATCCCTTTTAATATTTGATTTACACTGGTAAAATCCCTTCATAGAGCCGCCATTGGATTCGTCAAAGAGACGTTCAGGGTTATATGAAAATCCTTGATTTTCATTTGATGCTTTTAATATTTGCATGAATCTTCTCATCTTTGAGCAACTTTCTCCATCATGTTGGTTTGTTGCGTGGAACAAGCAGTAGATTTGTATTACAGAAGACACATCTGCCTCTTGACGTATAGGTGATATTTGACGCATAGGTGAAGCAGGTTGACCACTGACAAAGTTAATGAAAGAATCTGGTATACTTGAAGGAGATGGAACTTGCTGAAGCGGTACAACATTCAAGGGCACTAGTGACTTGATTGAATCTCTCTGAATCTTTCCTAAAGTGATCATATGATCTTCCAATTCAATAGCATACTCCTGAGCTTCTTGCAGTTCTGTAGCGTGTCTTTGCTTGAGGTAGAAAGAAATTTCTGAAGATTGTGCATTCGTGAAACAACTTAGTAGAATTTCTAACGAAGGATTCAGGGTTTTTGTAACCTTTCCAACCAAATGGTTGAATCTGGCCACGAACTCTCATGTCGGCTCACTTTTGTCTTTCTTGATGTTTGAGAGTTGTGTAAACAAGACATGACTATTTTCTGCGAGCTTGAAACAGACGAGAAATTTCTCCCTCATCGACTCCCAACTTGTGATAGAGTTGGCAGCGAGGTGGTTAAACCATTCAGCTGCTGAGCTTTGCAATGATTCCACAAACAAACGCACTACAACATCTTCATGTGCAATGCCAAGAATCCCACAGGCGGTGGTGAAGGCAGAAATGTGCTCATCAGGATGTTGCTTGCCATCACCATGAAACTTTGGAAAACTTTTTCTTGATCCTTCAAGAAGCTCATGATATTCTGCTAGTGCCAAAGGTCCAATGTTGTTACGCCAAGGTAATGGGGGTGGACGTTGTTGATTTAGATTATTGCGATTGTTATTATTTGCATCACCCATTGCTCTAGGTTGGATTACTGGTTCCTCTTGAGGTTCTTCTTGCTTGACTTAAGGAACTAACTGGACTTCAGGAACTGTGTTGGATGCTTCTCCAACTTCTGTAGGAATAAGATCTTGGAAGAAAGGATCCGTAGCACCGCCTTTTCCCCTTCTTGAATAAACCCTATGAGCCAGGATTATCTATTGCCACATGGGAGGTGATAGTACCGGTCTTCCTACTGCAAGATCCGCTTTGTGTTCTTCGTCAAGGATAGCAGTCGCGTTTCTCCACTGAGCAGGACTTTCCTTTTGCACAAATATGAAACTTCTAAGGCTGCTAATGATGTTCGTTTGCTCTCCTTACACTCGTATAAGATTTGGTTGAATAACATGTGCTGTAAGATTTGGTTGTTGAACTAGAGCAGAAGGACGCCAGAGAGTCATTCCCGTGACATAAGCCTAAGCTTGCTTGAAGTTTTATGCCTCATGCCCCATGGTGGGTGCTAGAAAACTGTTGGCGTTTCAATTCGCACCTCTAGAATGTGATTTAGAAATGGACAGCTATGCACAGATAAACTGCTCTCCTATTGGAAGGGGGAGTTCTCTTTCTTGCTGATGTTCGCTGAAAAGATAAATTAAATGAAACTTCGCCTATCTTCTTTTTGATTCTCAGCTGCGAGCACAAGGTTATAAAACTCTAAACGCTGCAGAAGAGGTTTTTTCCTTTTCTAAAACTTCTACTACAACTAGGCATAGACTAACGATGCTTTCAATCTCCTGAGTAAATTCAGAGCAAAGGAAATTGAATGTGAACAAAGAATGATTGTTAACACAAAAACTTAAGTAGTTTTCCTCCAGGTTTACACCACAAGACTAAAAGTACTTTAATGATTAAATCTGAAATGAAAGTTGCAAAAAGCTACACATCTGACGATGATAACTTGATGAATCAAGATAGAATATCAGAGCAAAACAGGCATGAGACTTCTATTCAATATCATAAAGTTTGCACAACTCTAGGACAATAATGCTGCAGCAAAAGGCAGGCATACAACAAGCGATCAAACACTGGAGAACAATGAACACAAATTGAACAGACACTTGGAATATCAAGATTTGCAGGCTAGAATAGGAACATCAAACTTGCTATCACAATTACCATTACATACAATGGGCAATGATGCCCTTATTTAAACTAAAATCAAAGGAGTAGGGAACCCTAAAATCTCCTTGATTAAGCCTAACTTGCCAACTCGCAAGCTTTATTACTATTCTAAGACAAAGATACAATAAACAAACGCTTTAAAGCAAAGAAGATTCCAACTATCACAAAGTGATTTCTTTTCTAAATAAAGAATGAGTTGCTTTAAAACAAAAATAATTGAGTTAAAACTACTTTTTGTGTCTTGTCCCCATCTTTATTGTTGCTTTATTGGTGATGTCATCCATTGGTATTTTTGGAAATAATATCTTCTAAAAAGCTAATTTTGATCGAAAAAGCTAGCACATGGGTTTTGTAGGCAATTCTGTTTCAAAGCAACCCAGATCGTCAGATTTTGAAAAAGTGGGGATTTTCCTAAAAAACCAGGAAAAAAGTAGATTCTCGAAAAAAAGAAAAACTCCCAATCTTTAAGAGGATAATAATTTGGATGGACCCATCTCGATGAAAACTAAAAAAGCTCTAGTCATATTTCTAAAAAATGATCCCCTTGAAACAAGGACCCTGAAAAAGCGAGCCTCCCTTCTTCCTCAACCCGAAACTATGAAGAACGCTGAAAAAACACTTGGTTTGGGTCTTCGAATCTTCGTTGCAAGAAAAATAAAATCTTTCCTCTGGATGCAACCTGCAAAAGATAATGGAATAAAGAAGCCAAATGCTTGTCTTTATAAATTTTTAGGGCGAAAAAGTAGCTTTATTTGTGTGAGAATAAAACTTCACTCTCATCCATGAAGAAAGCAACTTTTAAAGCATAAATCCAAGCGGATGTCTTTGAATAGGAAGAATCCCTATTTTGTAGCTGCCTATGGATTCATGTGCAAGATGACGAAAAATATCTTCTTTTGATGATGTCATCGAACACGCGAGTTGAAAGAAGTGCTAGCCAATTTTTCTTCGTTTTCGACACTTCAACACTCGTTTTGACTTAAATATGGTCTGTCTCCGACTTCAACATAGTGTTAAAATGTCACTGTTGACTGAAAAAGTTGACTGATCCTGACATTTTGGAGACCTATCAACTGAGATTCCATCCCCTACCTCCGACTGACGATCTGACATTGTTTGCCCAAGTTTGACCTCTCGAAAACTGCCAAAGGGCGAAGATTGGGCACAAAAATTTTGGTAAACACTGTGGACATGAAAAATATTCTAACACTGCTCAAGTTGGGTACCCCAAGTCACCTGGGGGACACCTGGTTTTCCAACACTTAGCTATTTTTTCAAAATTTTACAACTTCAATTTCTCAATTTGCGTGCGCATTTCCGGTGGCACAGGACCCCTGTTTGACTATCAATTTCTATCAACTGGGATGAAATTGAGTCCGATGATCTGGAAAATAGGCAGGCTTGATAAAAATTGAGCAGATTGTACCTTCTGTTTACCTCGAAAAACATGCCAAACTGATTAACTCTGACCCGGACCGAGCTGACGGAAGGAGATTCACATTTTTCAAGAAAATATTCAAAAATAAACTAACTTTGGAGAGTTTTGGTGCCCCAAGCCACCTGGGGTGTCTGGTTTGCCAACGCTTAGTAAATTTTCTAAAAAATTCACTTTTTGTACCTTTTCTCAATTTTTCGTGCCCACAGCGCTTGTTCGATCTTCAATTTTGGTCGTTCTGATGACTGTGAAGGTGGGACAGAGGGTGATCTAAGTAGTCTAAACTTATCTATTATGAAATCCTGGCTTTGACTGACTTTTGACCAATTTTGACGAACCGGGAAAGAGCTGACGGAAGCATTTTCGACGTTTCTTGAAAAACATGAAAAAAACTAACACAAGAGAGTTTGGGTACCCCAAGCCACTTGGGGCGCTTGGTTTCACTAGACTTAATCAAATTTATGATTTTCCAACATTTCATTCCACCTTGGATCCATCTTGCATCGTTTTGCGTGCATCATCGGTTCTGCGTCATTGGAACAATGTTGAAAACTTGTCGACAAGCTCTGGCAGATGAAATTCATCTGTTGATGACTTCTAAGCTCATGCTTCACCTTCTCAAAAAGAAAAAATGACCCAGTAGAGAAAACTTGATCATTTGAAGATTTCGTCTGAACCGTGCCGATCGCAGAGCAAAATCAACCAAAGAGAATCAAGCGCAACACTTGAGTTGGAGATTCTATTTTTAGAAAGTTTTGCCAGCATCCATATCTCAAGAAACCTAGAAAACCTAACTCGACGTCTATTTTTAGAAATTTTGCTTTTTTGACGAAAAATTTTCTAGACTTGTTTCAAAATGCCTTAATGAAGCAAAAAATTTGGTTGGGTACATCCGACATGCAAGGTGGACTGTCAAATTTAAGCCCTGGCCCCTGCTTATAACTAAGGTTTCGGGGCCACATCATCAAATATGATGCCACATCAGCATGCTTTTTGTTGAGGTGTGAAATAGTTCCTCCCAATAAAGGGTGGACCAATAGGTGTGCATTAAGTCATGTTTTGTTGGTGGGCTGATGTGGCATCACATGATTGGTTGCTTTTTAAATCTAAAGGGCACATTTCATTCAATTATTAGTACTTATAATAACACTAACAACCTTAAAGTCACAACTACAAGTACTAAACTTCAAAAAATATTGGGCCTTAAATGCACATATACTATCTCAACCATTGGAACTATCTCACCTATTGAGTCTTTTCCCCTAGGTATATTTAGAGTTTGGATTAAATGTGAAGGTCACTTCTTTTAATAATGTATTGGTCACGTTTTGACATCAAGTGCTTACATTTGAATTTAAGTCATTAAATACTCAAACTTTTACATTTGAATTTTCTATTAGTTTTTGTGGTTAATTTTTACAATCTTAAATTTGTGAGGACATTCATATGATCTATAGGAGCACTGCTATTCTCTATGTTGCCTTCATCAATTTTATGGTGGAACAAAGAAAGGCAATTATAAATTATATAAGAACAAATTCAATAAGTGATGGGACTATCCAACCATGGATGGTATATTTGTAATGACAGATTTTCTTCAATTCCAATCCAAGAGAAAAATTGTGACTATTTTTTTAAGTCTACAACAATTTATATTTCCTAATCGTTTAATTACGTCCATAGGCATTCTACAATGATATCGGGGTGGAGATGAGAGCACTCATTTTTTTCGTGTAAATATATAGCCAAAAAATAAAAAATAAAAACCAAAAAACAATAGCCAAAAAGACCAAAAAAGAAATTGTAAAAAATAAAAAATAAAAGTCAAATCAAAAAAGAAATTGCAAATGTTGAAGGAAAAAAAGTGGGGTCACGAAAACATTGGGGTCACGAAAACATGGAAAATGAATATAGAAACAAAAAAAAGAAATTGGAAATGGTTGAAGGAAAAGAAGGCGGAGAAAATCACAAAAGCTATGGAAAACACAAGAAGATATCTCTGGGCATACTATAGATATATTTTTCTAAATATAAATATACTAGTGGTTATTATCAACTATACTTTCAACTATGTTGCAACCTATCTATTGTGGCAAAATAATTACAACAATCTATATTAGGATAACAAATTAAATTCTATTACAATAGCAAAACAGAATAAAACAAATTCTATTACAATAACAAATTAAAGGTAGATAATAGCCACTACTGGGATTTGTTAATATATGTAACTAACCAATTGTATATTATATTTTTTTTCATACCTTAAGTTAATATGTGTAACTAACCAATTGTTAATATGTTAATATTTTTGTGAAGTATACATGTAAAATTTTAAACCACAAATATTGAAATAATTAATTATTTACATTCTCATTCATTGAACAGTTTAACCTCTTATTGCAATCTTCACATTGTTCAAAATGTTAATAAATATTTTTTTTTGTACAACCCTATACAAAATACTCTTCTCTTGTTTACAATTCCTTTATATGCTTTAAATGCATGTACATCATCTTGTATAATAAACCTAACAACTCGTTTCATATAATCGAAGCATTTTTATAGATAGCATTTACTTTACTTTATTTCTATTTATGAGCAAATGTGCTCACCATCATGTTGACCCTTTATTACAACTATCTAATACAATCACATTTATCTCTAGTAATTACACTTTCTATTAATGATATGCTTTCATTGCTAACCCCTTCCTTCTCCAATAATGTCAAGCTCGTCAGCATTGGCCAAACTTCCTCTTCCTTCCGTAGTAATAAACCCTTGCACATCTTTACCACTTTCTTCTTTCCTTCAATTTTGATCACCAAGCCACCTTTCTTTTTGTAAGCCCCACTTTCTTAGATTTGGGGAACAAAAATGAAATGTAGGGGAACAAATGAGTGAAATAGTGGGAACTCCATATTATGTGGTGTTGGAGGTGCTACAAGGAGAAGACTACAATGAGAAGGTGGATGCATGGAGCATAGGGGTTATTCTCTATATAATGCTCTACAAGAATTCTCCCTTTAATGGGAAAACACCACAACAAATATTTGAGGTGATTCTATATGAGAGGTTGCACTTTCCAAATGAGTTATAGCTCACTATCTCACATTTTGCAAAGGATTTAATTCACTCTCTCTATCTCTTTGCCATTTCGAATAGATTTGTGATTTCTATTATTTTATTTTATTAGGGCTTAACTATTATTTTCTCCTCTTAACATGGCATCCCTGGATACTTGACAACTATTAATAATGGTTTCAACATCATTAATAAATTTGTGAGATCTTTCTTTTTTTGATGAAACAAAAAATGGATGGTTTTGGATATATTTGATTTCTATGTTGTTACCGTCACCATTATCTCAATCATCTCCTTGCCTAGTACATCATTGTTTTTATATTCATTTTGATTTTTTAAAATGATAGATTTATTATTTTAAGACTCTATTACCATGGCTTAAAACAATCTTATCGATATCTAGAAAAGAAAATTATAGTTTGTGTTGGCACATGCCTCAATTTCTTTCAAGGTCCCAAGTTTATGCCTTTGAAGTGCCTAAAAAATCTTCACCCATTGCTAATGACCGATCTAAGATATCTTATGTGGGTCTTCCATGTGTTAGGGTGCAAGAAAAAATCCAAAGTTTTCTAAGTATGGGATGTTTCTAGTTGTTTCCTTAGCCTTGTGCTTTTGTTAGAGTTTCAGGGTTTCCTATGCTTGCATGCCATCCTTATTGGCTCCAAACTCCGCCTTGGTTCCTTGTAAATTTGCTAAGTCTTTCAGGATCACGGAGTTGGGCATTTATGTTTCCCTCTGGCTTTTAGGCATGAGTTTGGATGCATGTCTGATCTACAGTTTCTAATGTTTTCAATGGCTAAGTCTATAAGAACCAGGGGTTTGGTTGCCTCTGGTTCTTCTTCCCCCTTTGGTCTCATATTCTAAAGTGAACTCGATCCCTGATCCCTGATGCTACATATTTGCTTAAGTTTTTTGAGATTACGGAGTCAGAGAGGTGCTTGTTTCTCCTAATCAAAGTAGAAGGAAATTTGGTGGAAGCTTGATTTGTCAGGGCTCGATGATTTTGCCTTCCAAGTATGGCACCTTTGCATTTCTTCAGATTTAGTAGTTTGGGAAGTCACTTATTTCTCTTCCTCTGGTGAATGGTTTTTGGTGGAGGCCCAATTGTTGAAAGCCCGAAGGTTTCCAAGGTTGATACTTATTTCATATTCATCGGGGAAGTTGCCAGGTCCAATGCGCTAAGGTGGTGAATGTGGTTCCTTATTTGCCTAAGTCATTTAGACTTCGAAGATCAGGGGGTTATTGGTTCTCCTACCCAAAAGGTGGACAAGCGTTTAACATGGGCTTGATTGCTGAAGCCCGATAGGTTCTTTCTTTGGACTTTAGAGATCAAGGAGTCTCTTACTCTCATTCAAAAGAAGAATGATATCTACCATGGGCTCGATCATTGAAGCCTGACTAGTTTGCTTTGTCTTTGTGTTTTTCAAACTTTAGAGATCAGAGGTTGGTCGATGCTCCCATTCAAAGGAAGAATAATGTATGGTGATGGCCTAATTGCCGAAGCCTGATAGTTGGGCCTTCCGGATTGGTGCATCCTATATGTTTGTTGGAGTTGTGGGGAGTTTGATGTCCCGATAAAGAAGAAGCATTTGGTGAATACCTAATTTATCGGGGTCCGACGATTTTGCCTTCCTTACTAATTAATTGTTCAACTCGTGACTAGATACTTAAGTGACTCTTTGGGCCACCATTAACGATCATTCCTGAGCTTGATGGCATGGTAAGTGAACTCCATTTGCCCCAGGGCTATTGTGGACACTTCCAAATTAAATTTCTTCTACCAAAGCATGGTTGAACACTTCATATCTGTGGAATTTTTTGGCATGAGCCATGTGGTCAAGATGCAAGCAACATGGTCACCCAGTTTCATTTCCTAGAGGTTAAGGCTCTCCTTCCAAGGCTCCTTCAAGGTGGATGAAGTATTTATGTGTTTTGGCATTCATTTGCAAAGGGAGGGAAAACATTTTAGTTGTAGAGTAGAGCTGAAAATATAGAAAAAATTGCATGAAACTTAAGGTTTCTTCTAGTTACTGGTTTTAGAGTAATTGTATTGTTATTTTTCTGGATTCCCTTTGAAAGGCTAGGAAAGGACATTGTAATTCTCAAACAATAAACTGAATGTGCAAATTGAACTTCATTTCAAGTGTCTCCTGAATGCATTGTGAGTTTTTGGTATTCTGGCAATATACCCTAATCACATTTGTTGATTTGAATGTTGTTTATGATTGGTTAATCATTGTAGATTGTAAAATACCTTTGCAAATGCTTTTGTGAGGTTGTTGAGAATAAGGAACATTGAGAGGGGTGGGTGAATCAGTGTTATGCAAAAACTTATTATCTTGTTCCTTTATTAAATTACCACATACATCCAAAAGAAAAGAAGTATGAACACAAGAACAGAACCAACAAGATCACAACACATGAACACCAGGATTTTTACATGGAAACCCGGTTAAGGGAAAAACCACGGTGGGGGTTAACCCACAAGAATTTATACTCTGTTAAAAGTATTACAAATGGGGAAGACACATGCCTTCAGGGAACACTGCCCAGAGCTCACTGCTCAAGGAGGATCACTGCCTACAAATCAATTACAAAAGTTCACTGGAATGTTTGAACAGAGGAATAACATCTGACAATGCAAGATTACAGTTCTGGTTGAGCTTAATATACCGACTTTGCACACTTCATCTCTCTCTACCATGATTCACTGCTCTACCATGATCTGGAGTTTAGATCTCTTTACTTCGCACTTGGTACTACTCTTCTTTGCACCTTACAATTCATATTTGCATCTTCACAAACCAAAATGCTTGAATCCATCGATCATATATATCTGCTACATGAAATTTTACCAACTGCAGTCAGCCTTAGGAAAACTTGGAAATTATTTCAAGAACACTGTTCTGTCGGTTGAATCTATGCACAAACACTAATGCGGACCAAAAATTCTATATCCAAATCACCTCACATGTCAGCCAATACCACTGGATCTCATAAATTACTTGACCAATCACTTCTCTTCATCTGCACAAGGATCAAACACCTAGTCGACCTATTCTTCACCGGACTGAACTGCTTAACCAGAACCCGATACTCAGATGCTTGTAACTTACACTCCCTTTATCACCAGAGGCTAAAATATTGGATTTAGGTAGCCTTGACATCCCTTAACATTCCCTTCGATCTACAACATAGTATGATTTCTTGTGGAGAAATGCGGACCAAAATGCTGAACCCTGTCAAATCCCCTGTTCCTGTCTATCTAGACTTAGACAAATCTACAATCTGACTTTCGGTATGATCCACTGATGAAATGCGGATGTGTAAGATAGATTTAGTTGCCATCAATGACAACACCTGACATGCCTAGCAGTGTCTCTTGCCAACAATCTCCCCCTTTGGCATTGATGGCAACACTTAGTGAAAAATGACTAAGTGTTAGAAAAGCTCCCCCTGACTATATACACTTGTGATTTCCAATGCTCCCCTTTAGATTAATTCTTCATTTTTCACTGCTTTTCCTCTCCCCCTTTGACATCAATGGCAAAGGCTGGGATCCACATACCAAAATTCATGGAAAAATTTTATGTACAAGGGTCAGAACTCTACATACTTCTACATATGAACAAACAGTTCTTAGGCTTTGTTTATCAACAAAAGGATATCACAAAAAATGTTTTTTCAACTTAGTCAGTTCATTGTCCCAGTTCTTTTTAATACTACCCAAGATAGATATGTGCCCACTGAACAAAAATGCCAGTGATTCTGCCTTTTGAAGTTCAATAGGATCATTAGTAGTAGCTGTTGCTTGGGACTCTGCCAATATATCATACATAGTTTCTAACTTAGGGTAAATTAGTTCCTAGAGCTCATCCAATCTGCCTAAAACTTTGACCTTTTCCTTCTCCAAATTACTCAATTCATTTTGCAAACTTACTACTTGACATTCTTTGGTTGCTATAGACTCAGTTAAAGGACTATATGACTGAGAAATATTAGACAGTTTGAGCTCTCTGTCCTTAATCTTTTTCTCAATATCTTGAACAAATTTAGATCTATTTAGACAAAACTTATAGATCTCTGGACCTTTAGATAGGGCATTTTGATACTCTTTACACTGGTGTCAAGCCCAGATCTATCATGGCTAATTATTTTCTTTATTTCAGCAAACCTTTTCTCATTAAATTCATTTTTGACTTTAACTTTTGCTGACTTCTCTAAGGTTTCAAAATGAGAACTTACAAAGTTTATCACGCTTTTCAACTAACCGGAGGGAGATGCTGAAGAATCCTTCTAAAATGTGGGCATGATTTTCTCCAAAATCCCAGATGCAAGGCCAAGCAGCTCGCTATCTTCTAAATGGGACTTCAAAATTTCCTGTCTAGCCTTAGCATGTGCAATAGAGGCCAACTTTATCTTCTGCACCGGTGATAAAGTATCAAAATTGATTGGTCCTTGTATAATGTCCTGATCTTCTGTAATCTGTTTATCTCTTTCCAAAATTTCTTTCACTGCATCTGCAGTGTCTCTTGCCCAAAATGATGTTTCAGACTTGTGCATTTCAGGGCCTCCATCTTCTCCCTTTTCAGAGTCAACGACAATGTTATGCTCATCACTTTCATTCTTTTTCTTTGCTTTTGCCTTCTCTGCATCAGACGCATCCTTGTTTTTAGCTATCTTAGAAATATCTTCTACATTCTCTTCCGGTGGATTTGGTGTATCCTCAGTGGCAGTATTATCAAATTTTTCAACATCCAGAGTGGAAGAATCAATTTCATCATCAGTTTCTTTTTCTTGATCTTCATCATTTCTTCATCTTCTTTATTTAATGTTTCTTCTTCCGGAATGGAGACATCATCTACTCCAGTTTGTTGCTCATTTTTCTGCAGCTCTTCATCATTTTGAACTGTTATATCCTTAGTATCAACTGGTTCTTCTGTAATCACATAAAACTTATTCTTCTCCAATGCTTTCTTTCGAATTTGTTTTGCTTCTTTAACAACTTCATCAATGTCTCCAATCATCAGCTTATTCATCCTTTTCTTGCTTCTGAATTCATTCTTGACTTCTTTGAGAAGCTTATTTGCTTCTTTTCTGGATATCACTAGGCATAGACTGTACATTACATGTTCCCTCAGCTCCATATCTTTTGTTTTGGTAGCTTCTTTTCTTATTTCCAGAATGTCTCTTAAACTCTTAGGAACTTGTGGCAAAATCTCCACTAGTGCTCTATTGAATACATTCAAATATTTTACAATAGCATCCTACAAAATTCTTTTGTCAGCATCACTATAATGATCATAGAATTTAGTCATTGGTTTTAGGTTTCCGTCTATAGTGATTGTCTTAACAATGTCCTCCACATAAGGAGTTGGCTTCTCAACATCAACCTCTGACTTATGCCTCTTACTTGACTTTTTGCTTCCATAAGGCTTATCTTTAGACACTTTAACAACTTTAGTGCCTAAGGCATTCAACTCTTTAACCTGATCATCTGAATCAGTCTTTTCTTCATCCTCCTCCTCATTGCCATATGACTTCTTGGCCATTGCTTTTGTTCTTTTTCTTTCCTTACTGATAGGTTTTTCTTTGGATTTCTTTTCAATAGGAGAAGATGATGCACCAGATGTTGAACTAGAGCTCCTAGTAGTTCTTGACTTGGAAAGAGGTTCTGCCGGAACACTTTCCTGTTCCCTGTCCTGCTTCTCCTTCTTAGCCTTTTCTATTCTTTCCCTAAATTGCCTCACAGCTTCCTTGGTAAGGCCTAGATTCTCGGCCAACTGCTCAACTTCTTTCCTTACTTTCCTGTTGATTTCAGGAGCCTTGAATTCAAGATGCAGTTTTTGTGAAATTTCTTCATAAGTTCCAAATCTCTCTTCAATCAGATCCCTAGGCTGACTTAACAAATGCTGTGCATATAGTTCCAACACACACCCATCCACTTCATACCCCATTGGCATGATCCACACAACTCTAGGTTCCACTGTTTCCATTTTGCACTGATCAACAGTAACTATAAAACAAATGGTGTCCTTTTATTTTCAACCACAACCCTAGGTATTCTATCCCTAGTGTGCATTATACTCTAGAAGTTTTTGAAGAATCCCCAAAGTGAAGTCTTTTGTGCATCATAATTACCTAGACAACTCAAATGATTTCTAATCTGGACTACTACCAGTTGGTTGTTGGACCAATATATATTCTTATTCCTAGGGAGCTCACTCAAGAAATAAAAGAAAAGACACATGATTAACATACCATATTTGAATGAGTACTTCCTGTCCTTCTTTATCTTGCTTAGGTTCTCTATAAGCTAATTCAACAATAGTTCGTAGAGATCATAGTCTGCATTCTCTTTTACCATCTGATATGCAATATAGATTGCTGTTCCAGACACTGAATTTTCTTTGCTAGAGAAATATATCTTGTACCCTATTACCATCAATGTGAATATGACCCCCTAATCCTTTATATCATTTATAGTCATAGCCCTCTTATCAAATTTTGATCTAGTTGCCTTTGTGACTTCCTAATTTTTCACAGCCTTCAACTGAGGTAGAGTACCGGTTGAATTCAATCCTGTAACTGCCCTTATTGCATCTTTTGTGATCTTGAACAGATGATTCAGCCATAAAAACTCATCATGGATACGACTCAAAACATACCAAACCCACTCGTCCTCTGTGAAAGTCAGAAACCCAACAAATTGTATGAACTTCTTGTCTTCCAAGAATTTGTATTCTAGTTTGAGCTCAAAATCATCACCTTTTAAATGTTTCATGAATATATAATCAAACCTTGAGTCACCATGCTCCTCTAGAGGCGCGTGAATGTAAACCCTAATGTCTTTTGTGTGAAGAACTCTATATGGAACCCCAAAAAACACTCCCATCAGATCAACTTGAGTGGACTTGAAGGGGTTCTTTTTAAACTTCGGCCTAGGTCACTCAGTGATGTTCACAACCAGAGGTGTAGCCATTTCAAAAGATTACAAGTTCAAAGCTTTGCAGAGAAATACCTTTTTCACGGAAATAGGGTTAGCTATCAAAATCGTTCTTCACACTTCAAACCTTTGAAATTTTAGCTTAGTCGCTCTTCTCCTTGTTCTCTTCGAATGCAAAGTGATTCAAGTGATTGAATGAATGACCTTTTATCTTCCGCAAAACCTAATTCTTCATTGTAATAAATGCTCTACCCTAATACATCTAGTTGCTTTGTTTCTGCATACAGTCATTCTTTAATTTCTCTGCAATCAATCACATCAGCTTCTTTTCTTTCAGATTTTACTTCAATAGATCTGCAATAAGCTTCTCTTTCTTCATTCAATGTGCCAAATTCAGGCACTTACTTACTGGTAGGGGGTATTAGATTTTCAATGCAGCTCCCCCTGAGCCATAGTTCCTGTCTTAATTCCCGGAGGACTTAAAAACACTAGATTTCAGTGCGGACCCATCACAATCATTCACTTCACCTTTCTTAACCCATGTTTTGTTCATTTAATTCTGGATCTCATTCACATTTACTTTCCCCTTGCCTTTATCTTGTCTATGTAATTTTTGGTTTCTGTTTACCAGACCTTTTCTGTCATCATTCCTACTTCTGTAGAATCTTTCAACATGACCGGATCTATTGCAATTGAAGCACACAACATTTCTTTTCTCATTTACTTGATTTCCTCTTGATTTGCACTGATTAGCCATGTGTCCAAATCTATTGCGTGCAAAACAGTAGCCATTAAAAGAATTGACATTGCTTTTGTTAGAGTAGTTTATCATCATCATACTTCTGCATTCATTAGATCTATGACCATACCTTTTACAATTGAAGCATTGACCGGAGAAAGATGGACCATTTTGATTCACTCTACTTTTGCACTGAGTAGCTCTATGGCGAAATTTATTGCAATTGAAATAATTTCCATTGAAAGATGGATACCTTTGAGCATTAGGTTGTCTTACCAGAGGTCTTCTAGGTCTGTTTCTTTGATTCCTTGGTTTAAGATTTCTTTGACTAGATCCAGAGCTTTCACCTTTCTCATATCCCAGACCATGCTTATCATCTGCCATCTTCTGACTATCAAGCAACACTTCAAGTTTAGCTGAGCTTATCTTGAATTTCTCTTTATATTCATTTGCAACTTCTAGGTCATGTTTGAGAATGACAATTTGTCTTTCAAGTTCTTCCTCATTGTCCCTGGTTTCTTGTAGATCAGACTCTAGATGGCCAATTATCCTATCCAATATGCAACATTCTTTTGTTCTTTCTTTCAGAGATTGATTCAATTTTTCCTCAGTCTTCTTCCTTTCCTCAATTTCCTTGGTTAGTCTCATCACCTCAGATTTCATCTCATGTTTTAAGACAACAACTTCTTTTGTTAGATATTCATATTCTTTTGTCTTCTCCTTCAAGGCCTCATCCATGTCATTGTCTTCATTCAAATTTTCTAGCTGATGAAGTAGCTCCCTTCTCTTTCCATTAGATTTTATCAGTTGTCCTTTTAAGGTTTCAATGAAATCTTCAGCATCATTAAGGTTCTCTTGTAGATCTCTGATTTCTGCTTTGGATAGATCAAGATCATTTAAGGCTACTTGGAGTTGTTAATTGATGCCATCAGAATGCTTGAATGAACCCATTGAAAACACCTTTCCAGATCTTCCTCAAGCTGTTAAACTTCTTCTAAGGAACTTGTTGAGAATAAGAAACACTGAGAGGGGTGGGTGAATCAGTGTTATACAAAAACTTATTATCTTGTTCCTTTATTAAATTACCACATACATCCAAAAGAAAAGAAGCATGAACACAAGAACAGAAACAACAAGATCACAACACATGAACACCAAGATTTTTACGTGGAAACCTGGTTAAGGGAAAAACCATGGTGGGGGTTAATCCACAAGAATTTATACTCTGTTAAAAGTATTACAAATGGGGAAGGCACATGCCTTTAGGGCACACTGCCCAGAGCTCACTGCTCAAGGAGGCTCACTACCTACAAATCAATTACAAAAGTTCACTGGAATGTTTGAAATGAGGAGTAGCATCTGACAATGCAAGATTATAGTTCCGGTTGAGCTTAATATACTTGTTGTAAATATGTGTCTAAGAGGAGTTGTCATTGATGTCAACATATTCTTATTGTCATTGGTGTCAACTGTGCCTTATTTTGTTGCCTATTGAGGAGACTGGAATGTTGAGGATATTGAGAAAATTAATGAAGACTCAAGGTTCGTGGACCTTATGGATGTATAGAGGGTTGTCAGAGGCTGCTTCAGTCAAGAATTGAGAAGTCTCCTTGAAGCTTTGAAGAAGTTATGGCCATCTGAATAGAACCAGATCTTGCAGTATTCAGAAGAGACAGTGACAATAAGTTGGTCTGGATTGCTCCATAGTGAAATATTATGATCTGCGGATCTGAAGGCATGTTTGGGAAGTCAGTGTGTATCATCAACTTTGGTGGTTCGTGGTTTGGAGGTCTGCAAGCCATCCTTCTAGTTTGATAGTCATGGCAGACAATGTTCTTGAGGTTTCAGAGAAAGATACAAATGATTCTGGTAATTTGGTTTAGAGTGGATGTTATTAGTGAGTTCAATGTGCTTGTGGAAGTCTCTGGATCGTGTGGCTACTATGTTGGAGGTTCACATTGGAGTTTGAGCTTGTTATTGAAGATTTCCTCTTTGAAGTTGTTCTTCCCAGCCTCGATCAACCGGATGTTCCTAGCGTGTTGCAGATGATCTAAAGATCATTTTATGAAGCATGGTGTGTTAGTAGAGGAAGATTCAAGTCTCAGCTATGATTGGCTGACTGTGTAAAGATTTGCGTTAGGTTTGGCCAACCTTGTTGATCATTCCAAGATTGATAAAGTGTACAAATACTTGTTGAAGAGTTGTTAAACAATTATCCTTGAGCGAAATAGATAAAATCTGAATAAAGGATCAGAAGTAGAGCAGAGAAGAAAAGGAACGAGACCAGTATATAGTGTGAAGTTAGTAAAGAAGAATTTGGGGCAAAGTAGAAGTTTTTGAACATTCATTGAAACTGAACCAGGCATGAAGTAGATGCTATTTCTTAGTTAATTCTTTCTGTTCTAAATAAATTCTATAGGAAGTGAGCCTCTCTTTTTGAGCAGTGAGCTCTGGGCAGTGCGCCTGAAGGCATGTGCCTTCTATTTTTCTAAAGTACTTTTAATAGGGTACAAATCTTTGTGGGTTAACCCTCACCGTGGTTTTTCCCTTAACTGGGTTTCCACATCAAAATCTTGGTGTCAAGTGTGTTGATTATGTTTCTGCTCATATATTGTTGATCTATGCTTTAATGTTTACATCATTAATTTGGTAGTAAGATAATAAAGAAGGATAAAAGTAGAAAACATTTATATTGTGTGACAACTGATTCACCCCCCCTCTCAGTTGTCCGGTCTAATTTGAACAATTGGTATCAGAGCCAGATCCTCTTTTAAAAGCTTGATTGCTTAAGGAGATCCAGGATGTCAACCTACAAGAAGGATAGTCTGAGATTTGATGGAACAAATTATTCTATTTGGAAGAATCGTATGGAGTGTCATTTGCAATGTATGGGTGATGCCTATTGGGCGATAACCAGTGTTGAGTATAAAGCTCCAGTGAAAGGTCCTTCAACTCTAGATCAGGTCAGAGATGCTGAAAATAACCTTTGAGCTAAAAAGGCCTTGTTGAGTGCCCTGACTGATTTAGAAATGACAAATGTATTTGGTCTAAAAACTGCTTATGAAATCTGGAAAAAAGTTAGAGGATCTGTATGAAGGTGATAAATTTGTCAAATGTGCCAAACTGCAAAGTCTGAGAGGAAAATTTGAAACTCTGAGGATGAGAGAAGATGAAAACATCACAATCTACATGCAAAAGATAAATGAACTTGTGTGTGGTATCAAGTGTGCTGGTGGAACTTTGGAAGAATCAGAGATTGTATCAAAAGTGCTCAGATCTTTACCTGATTCGTATAAACATAAGGTTGTTGATATAGAGGAGATTAGAACTGTCTTAGAAGTTACAAGAGATCATTTGGTTGGCAAAATTTTAGCTTTTGAATTAAGTGAGTTTGGTGATTCTCTTCCCAAGTCTGAATCTACATTTAAGGCCAGTGTATATGTAAAACAAAGATATGATCCAAGTGAAAGCTCTTCTATAAGATCAAATAGATTCATGAAGACAAGGAAGGATCTTGAAGATGTTGAAATTGAAACTGCAGATCTTGAAGCTCTTCTTGCCAAAAGATTACCAAGAGGATCCAGTAAGTATGAAAGAAAATTGCCATCAAATGTTTTGCTTGTAATAAGATTAGTCATTTTACCTCAAGATGTCCAGAGAGGTTTCAAAACCAAACCCTAACATATACAAAAATTAGAACAAATGTTACTATGTCCAAGAAGCTAGAGAAGGAGTCACAGATGTTGAATCTGATCATGGAGGTTCCTCTGAAAATGATTGGGTGTTCATTGCCATCAAAGAAGAAGATCTGGTGTCTACTGAATCTGCTAGCTATGAAAATATGGAAAGTGTTGATAACTGAGAGGGGGGGTGAATCAGTTATCTTAATTACTTCTACTTTCTGATCTTCCTTAACAATTAATGCAACATTAAATCATATAAGCAAACATAACCATGAAATGGAAATAACATCAATACACATGACACAATGATTTTGACGTGGAAAAACCTGTTAAGGGAAAAAAACCACGGGGTGATTAACCCAAGATTGTATTCTCTGTTAGAAGAATAAGATAGTACAAAATGACACTTGCCAATTAGGGCTCACTGCTCGAGCACACTGCTCACAAGAGGCTCACTGCCTACAATAGTTTATACAAGGAAACTAGATACTTGAACTGATGAGAAGCATCCACATATGAGGTTTAGTTCCGGTTAGGTACACTGATCTGCTACACTTCATTCTTTCTCTTCTTTGGTGCTGCTGTCCTGTCACATACTAGAACTGCCTTACTGCTCTTCTGCTTTTCTTCACACACCACAACACACCTTCATACCAAGATCAATCTGGCATATATATCTGCACCAAGGATTTCATCCACTTTCTAGTCGGCATCCAGAATACTTATTATTTTCCCAAACTCTTGGTCTGTCGGCTGAATCCTTGCTTATCAAGTGATGCGTATCAAAGAGATGCTAATAGAAGTCATCAATCATGTCGGTCAATCATGAATGATACCTTAAGAAACTTGATCACAAACAATAGCTCATCCGGATTAAGATCTGATGCTCTGCCGGTCAGTTCTTCCTTTGTCAACTCTGCCAAACAGGAGCCCAACACTTAGGTGCTCATATCTTTTCACTCTTTTATCACCGGAGGCTCAATCTATGGAATGTATCAGTCAAGGTACACCTCTTGACTTCCCTAAGTCCACACTTTACTAAGATACTTCCTCTGAGAGATCCGGACTTGATTGTCGGACCTTGCCACATGCTCTGTTCTTGTTTACCAGACCATAACACTCTTCAATCTGACTTCCGGTATAGGCACACCATGTCCTACGGATGTGTGGGATGAACTTTGTTGCCATCAATGACAACAATCATGAAGCTACAATGTGTCTCTTGCCAACAATCTCCCCATTTGGCATTGATGGCAACACTTAGTGAAAAATGATTAAGTGTCATACTACACTTCCCCTTAGCTGCTGCTCTGTTCTAATGTACACTTTACCGAAGCTCCCCCTTAGTTGGATTCCATATTTTCACTGATCCTCACTCCCCCTTTGACATCAATGAAAAAGGGTAGGATCCGTACACCAAAATTTCCCAAAAACAAATCTATACTTGGCCACAAAAACATATATACATGTTTTACTTACATATACTTAACTATATCTGCAAAAGTGGTTTTCAACTGTACTACTTCTGTTGCCCAACTCCTCTTCATCCTGTCCAAAATTGAGATGTGACCACTCAACAGGAATGCAAAAGCTTTTGCCCTCTTAAGATCTGTCGGATCATTGGTTCGGGCTGTAGTTTGAGCATCAGTTAGAGCTTCATGCATAGCCTCTAACTTAGGGATAATGATCCCTCTAAGTTCACCCATCTGGCTTATTATGTTCTTCCTTTCCTTCTCAAGTTTCTTTATTGCATTTGTGACTGCAATAGTCTAACACTCTTGATTTACTATGGAAGAGGAGAGAGGATTAAAACTTTGAGACAAACTCAGCAGTTTGTCCTCTTGCTCTTTTACTTTCTTCTCAATATCCTTGGTCACTTTAGGCCAAGATAAACAAAATCTATAGATATCTCCGCCATCTTTGAGAGCATTTTCTAAGCTCTTTATTCCAATATCCATAACTCTCCTATCATTTTTTATTAGACCCTGCACTTCGGAGAATCTTTTTCCCAAAAACTCCTTCCGGACCTTTTCTTCAGCTGACTTCTCCAAAGAATCAAAATGTGTGCTAATTGAATTGATAAGAGTTTTTAAGTTACCGGATGTGGAGGCTGAAGAATCCTTTTGAAAGGACAACGTGATTTTCTCTAATGCACCGGATGTAATCTCAATTAGCTCATAATCTTCTATGTGAGATTTCAAAAAATTTTCTTTTGCCTTTGCTGAAGTAAAGGATGCTAGCTTCATGGTTTGAACCGGGGAGAGGGAGTCAAAATTGAACGGTCCTTGAAGAAGTTCTGATTCATCAAATTCCATTATTTCTTTGGTTAAAAAATCTTTTACTGCTTCTATTGTGTCTCTTGCCGGAGACAGAATTTTCTCCCCTTCTGTAGCCTTACTACTATCATCTGTGGCCTTCTCTGTTGGAGTTTTCTCTCCTTCTACAACCTTACTACTGTCATCTTCTTTTTCTTTCTCCTCTGCTTCTTGATTGATTTTCTCTTCTACTCTTTCTTCCACTTCTTCTTCTTTTTCCTCGAATCTTTCTTCTTCTTTAGATCTGGAGACTGCTGGGGAATTCAGATGAGAGATATTTTCTTCTTCTTGGACTTCTTCTTCTGGAATAGAGGAATCGTGGTCCTTGGACTTCTCCTCACCTATCTCCTTTGTTTCTTTTGCAGTCTTTTCAGTAGGATCTTTCTTTGATGCACTTTGCCCTTCAACATTAGAAGGCTCATCACTTACGTCCTCTATAATGGGAATGTTGAATCTTTTGTATGCATTCCAGAGGATCTCTTCTGTCTCTTTTGCTACTTTGTCAGTTTCTCTGAACATAAGCTGATTCATTCTAGCTTTGCTCCGGAACTCATCCTTGCAATCTTTGAAGATCATATTCATTTGCTTCGGAGTGATTGAAGGATATAGCTGAATAGCTATCTATTCCCAGATCTCAAGATCCTTTGCCTTAGCATTATTCTTCCTTATTTCTAATTCCTTCTCTAGGCTTTTGGGAATGAGAGATATGATTTCAATAAAAGACTTATTTTAGATATTTAGATACTTGACTGTAGCTTCTTGCAGGATCTTCTGGTCAGCTTCATTGTACTCATCATAGAACTCAGTCATTGGTTTTAGGTTCCCATCCATAGTAACTGATTTGATGATATCATTAATGCAAAGAGTGGGCTTTTCAACAAATTCCTCTGCCTTCTCTTCCTTGTCTTATCCGGTAGAGGGTTCACCAGATGTTTTCTTCTTCTTCTTCATTTTCTTGACCTCTTCATCAGATTCAGTCTCTTCATCATCCTTTTGACTGGCATAAGATCTTGTGGCCTTTGTCTTAGTTCTCTTCTCTCCTTTACCAGATGATTTTTCTTCCAGTTTTGATGCCTTTGAGCTCTTAGCAGTGGTAGATGCAGAGCTCTTAGAGGATCTGGTCTGGGAGGGGGCTTCTACCAGAGCACTTTCTTTTTCTGTCCTTTCCATCTTTTCTCTATGTGCATCAAGTGCCTCTTTTGAGATGCCA
Organism: Cunninghamia lanceolata; assembly: GCA_027924645.1. Classification (NCBI taxonomy): domain Eukaryota; kingdom Viridiplantae; phylum Streptophyta; class Pinopsida; order Cupressales; family Cupressaceae; genus Cunninghamia; species Cunninghamia lanceolata. Next base: position 2,366,201 of record BSBN01001303.1, on the reverse strand, counting down.
TACCTTTTGGCAACATTCTCTACTTCTTTTCTCACTTTTCTCTTCATCTCCGGTTGTCTTAGTTCCACATGAATCTTTATACACAATTCTTCAAAGGTTCCAAACCTTTCTGCCTTGGGATCCTTGGGCTGACTTAGCATGTGCTGAACATGCAACTCTACAATTTTCTCATCCACTTCATACCCCATTGGCATGATCCACACCGTTCTTGGCTCCACAGCCTCCATTAGGCACTGATCAATTTCTACCATAAAGCACACTGTATCTTTGTACTTCTCAACTAGAGATTGGGGGATTCTTTCTCTAGCTTGCATCATGCATTGGAAGTTTTTGAAGTAGCCCCATAGCGTCGTGTTTTGTGCCTTGGCATCACCAAGCCCATGCAAGTAATCTCTGATCTAAATTGCAACTGGTCTATTATTTTGCCATACCCATCCATTGGATCCGGGTAGCTCATTCATGTAGTAAAATAATAGGCAGAGTATCAAACCACCGTATTTGAAAGAATTCTTCTTATCCTTCTTTATCTTCTGCAGATTCTCCAAAAGTTGGTTCAGAAGGAGCTCACAAAGATCATAGTCTGCATTCTTCCTCAACATTTCATAAGCAGTATATATAGTAGTTTCAGATACTAAATTCTTACTACTAGAGTGATATATCTTATATCCAATTATCATTGATACAAACTTGATATATGGATCTGTGATATCCTCAATTGTCATTGCTCTTTTATCAAATTTCAATCTAGTAGCCTCACTTACAATTTGGTTTTTGATAGATTTGAGAGTAGGCATCCCACCAGTTGAGTGTAGTCTGGTTACTTCCCTAATGGCATCCTTAGTGATCTTAAACGGCCTGTTCAACCACATGAAGTTGTCATGCATTCTGCTCAAAATATACTGGACCCATTCATCTTTCAGAAAACAGGGGAAATGAATGCACTGTGCAAAACGTTTGTCTCAGATAGCCTTATACTGAGGTTTGAGATCAAAAGAGTCGTCTATTAATTGATTGTGATAGATATCTGATAGCTTGGATTCTCCAAACTCTTCAATGTTCGCATGAATGTATGCCCTAACGTCTTCAACATGCAAAACCCCATGCGGAATGCTGGAAAATGCACCTAAAGGATCCGCTTCTAGAGATTTGTAGGGATGTTTCTTAAATTTAGGGCGTGGCCTATCAGAAATCTTCACAACATTCAGAGTAGTCATCTTTAAAGATTTAGAGAAAGAACAAAAAATACCTCTTACGCCTTTTAGGGTTCACGGAATGAGCCGAAGAGATCACCAGCTAATTTGAATTCTGCGAATGATCCTTGAGAGAGATGAGGCAAGCTTGTTTGCAGAGCTCTTCTTATCTATTTCACTAATGCAAATGTGCAAATGAAGAGTAAATGAGCCCTTTTATCACTGAGCAAACCCTGATTTCACATTGCAATAAATGCGCAACTTAAGTCATTTTGGTTGCCTTGTTCTCCTTGTTCTGAGAAAGATCTTTTTCTGGATCACTGAGATATGCTTCGAATTATACTTGGTGATTATTGACAATCTATCTTTCTTTCCTCAATCATTTAATCTATCCGCAGATCAAGATTCCTCAATTTTGAATCAAACCAGATCTAACTGCAAAGACCTGCTTCTTACAGGATGACTGTAAAACCAGATCTATCTTGGAAGATTAGACTCTTCAAACCTTCTTTATATGTTTCTCTAAGAATCCTTTAATCCACAACCTTTTATGTGCCAATTTTGGGCACCTAATGACTGGCTGGGGGAAAATATTTTTCTTTTGTTACTCCCCCTAAGATAGAGCTCATCTATTTAGTTTTCGGAAGGAATATCAACACCAGATTCTGGTGCGGATCCATCCTCAACATTTTCTGTACTCCTCTTTACCCAAATCTTGTTCATCTCCCTTTGAATTTCATCCACATTCATTTTTACTTTTCCTTTGTCTTGGTTTTGATTATGATGTATCGGACCCTTATTGTTCTGATTCTTACTTTTGCAGAATTTGGCAATATGACCGGATCTATTGCAATTGTAGCAGACAACATTTCTTTGAATATTTGACTGATATCCTCTTAATCTACACTGATTAGTCATATGTCCCATTCTATCGCATGCAAAGCATCTTCTATTGAATGAATTGTTTGTTTGCATATTTCTACACTCATGAGATTTGTGACCATACCTTTTGCAATTGAAACACTGTCCGGAGAAGGATGAATTAGTCTGGTTCATTCTTCTTCTGCACTGATTTGCTTTATGACCAAAATTATTGCAGTTGTGGCAGTATCCATTGAAGGATGGATATCTTTGAGCATTGGGTTGCCTTACCGGAGGTCTTCTAGGCCTGTTTCTTGGATTTTCTGATCTGGAGTTCTTTTGACCAGATCCAGAGCTTTCACCTTTCTCATACCCCAATCCTTGCTTGTCATCTACCCTCTTTTGGATTTGAAGAAGAACTTCAAGTTGGGCAGAGCTTATCTTGAATTTCTCTTTGTATTCATTTATTGTTTGAAGATCCTTTTTAAGAGTGTCAATCTGATTCTCAAGTTGTTCTTCATTATCCCTAGCTTCTTCAAGATCAGATTCAAGATGTCTGATTATTCTATCCATTTTGTGGTAGTCTTCTGATTTCTCTTTGAGAGATTGTCTTAGATCATCTTCAGTTTTCCTTTTCTCTTGAATTTCTTGGGTAAATTTCATAACTCCTGATTCCATTTCATGTCTCACCATAATGACCTCTTTTGACAACTTTTCACATAACTTGGTTTTCTCCTTCAAATCTTCATTTGTATTATTGTCTTCACCTTGACTTGCCAATTGCTGAAGTAGATCCTTTCTCTTTTTCATAGAGATACTCAGTTTCCCTTTTAGTTCATTTATGAAATCATCAGCCTGTTTGAGTCTTTCCTTCAGTTCATTGACTTCAGAGTTGGATTACTCAAGATCATCTAGGGAAGACTGAAGTTGTTCCCTCATACCATACACATCCATTTGAATTCCCAGATCTTCCTCAAGCTGTTAGGCTCTATTTGGAGGAACTTAGCTTTGATACCAATTATTGATAACTGAGAGGGGGGGTGAATCAATTATCTTAATTACTTCTACTTTCTGATCTTCCTTAACAATTAATGCAACATTAAATCATATAAGAAAACATAACCATGAAATGGAAATAACATCAATACACATGACACAATGATTTTGACGTGGAAAACCCTGTTAAGGGAAAAAAACCACGGGGTGATTAACCCAAGATTGTATTCTCTGTTAGAAGAATAAGATAGTACAAAATGAGACTTGCCAATTAGGGCTCACTGCCCAAGCATACTGCTCACAAGAGGCTCATTACCTGCAATAGTTTATACAAGGAAACTAGATACTTGAACTGATGAGAAGCATCCACATATGCTGAGGTTCAGTTCCAGTTAGGTTCAATACACTGATCTGCTGAACTTCATTCTTTCTCTTCTTTGGTGCTGCTGTCCTGTCACATACCAGACTTGCCTTACTGCTCTTCTACTTTTCTTCACATACCACAACACACCTTCATACCGAGATCAATTTGGCATATATATCCGCACCAAGGATTTCATCCACTTTCTAGTCGGCATCCGGAATACTTACTATTTTCCCAAACTCTTAGTTTGTCGGTTGAATCCTTGCTTATCAAGTGATGCGTATCAAAGAGATGTTTATAGAAGTCATCAATCATGTCGGTCAATCATGAATGATACCTTAAGAAACTTGATCACAAACAATAGCTCATCCGGATTAAGATCTGATGCTCTGCCAATCAGTTCTTCCTTTGTCAACTCTGCCAAACAGGAGCCCAACACTTAGGTACTCATACCTTTTCACTCTTTCATCTCCGAAGGCTCAATCTCTAGAATATATCAGTCAAGGTACACCTCTTGACTTCCCCAAGTCTGTACTTTACTAAGATACTTCCTCTAAGAGATCCGGACCTGATTGTCAGACCTTGCCACATGCTTTGTTCTTGCTTACCGGACCATAACACTCTTCAATCTGACTTCCGGTATAGGCACACCATGTTCTGCGGATGTATGGGATGAACTTTGTTACCATCAATGACAATAATCATGAAGCTACAATGTGTCTCTTGCCAATAGAAAGTGCCTTGGCTGCTCAAGTTATTGAGAAAGATGAATGGGTGATTGATAGTGGATGTTCTCATCATATGACTGGAGACAAGAGTAAGTTTGTGAATTTTGAAAATTATGAAGGAGGATTTGTGAAATTTGGAGATAACTCAACTGGTAGAATCTGAGGCAAAGGACCCATCTCTTTTGATGGTAAGAATAGCACAAATGATGTTCTGTATGTGGAAGGACTGAAACATAATCTTCTCAGTGTTGGACAGTTGGTTGATAAAGGTTATGATCTTTGATTCAAGGATGGAAAGTGTAGAATCTTGGAGAGTTCCAGAACTGAAATTGCATCCGGTACTCAAACTAGAGGTAACATCTTTCATTTAAGTAGCTCTGGCAAAATTTTGATTGCTCAGATATATCAAAGTTGGTTATGGCATAGGAGGACATGTCATGTGAATTTTGATAACATTGTCAAAATAATTACCACTCAGGCTGTAAGAGATCTTCCAAAATTTGTGAAACCTAATAGCTTGTGTAGAGAATGTCAATTGAGAAAATAGAGCAAAATTTCCTTTAAAAGTAAGGAACAAGCTTCAAGTGGACGATTGGAATTGGTACATACTGATCTCTATGGTCCTGCTAGAATTAGGAGTGTGCAAGGAGATAGATATTTTATGTTGCTGATTGATGATTACTCCAGGAAGATGTGGGTAACCTTCCTAAAAGAAAAATTAGAAGCTCTTGACAAATTTAAGGTGGTTAAAGTGATGGTGGAAAATGAGATTAGTGAAAAATTGAAATGTCTGAGATCTGACAGAGGTGGAGAATTTACTTCTCTTGAGTTTGATGCTTTCTATGAAAAGCATGGCATAAAAAGATAGTTATTTGCTCCTAGGACTCCCCAACAAAATGGAGTTGTGGAAAGAAATAACTAGACCATTCAAGAAGCTGCCAGGACCATGATGATGGAAACAGATGTTCCTCAAGTTTATTGGAGAGAAGTTGTAAGTACTTCTGTCTACACTCTTAACCAGGTACAAATCAAAGGCAATTCTGGTAAGACCCCTTATGAACTATGGTTTGGTCATCCTCCTACTGTGAGATATTTCAGAGTTTTTGGTAGTAAATGTGATATCAAAAGAGATGAGGATTTAGGCAAGTTTGATACAAGAAGTGATGAGGGAATATTTTTGGGATACTCTACTCAAAGTAAGGCTTACCGGTGCTTTAACAAGAGGTTGAAAAAGATTGTTGAAAGTGCTAATGTTAGAGTTGATGAGAGCAAGGAAGGACATTCCAGGTTTTGCGGATATGATTTAGATGATCAAAATGAAAGTCAAAGTCAAGGAAGGTTAGTTCAAACTTTGACTCAGATTTAGATTGATCCAAAAACTCTAGAAACTCAAGGAATTAGTACAGATGTTGAGGAACAAGCTCAAGAAATAGAAGCTCAAGAAATTCCCAAAACCCCTAGGTATGTAAGAATGAATCATCCTAAAGATCAAATCACAGGGAATATAAATAAAGGTGTTTGAAATAGGAGAAGAGTTGTTGAAGATCAAGAAGAGATTTGTTTGATTTCAAGGATTGAACCTAAATTAGCTAGTGAAGCCTGCACTAATGAAAACTAGGTTAAAGTAATGGAAGAAGAATTAATGTAAATTGAAAAGAATCATACTTGGGATCTTGTTCCTAGACCTGAGGACAAAAATGTGATTGGAACCAAATGGGTCTTCAGTTATAAACTAAATGAAGATGGTGAAGTTATAAGAAACAAAGCAAGGTTGGTATGCAAAGGCTATTCTCAAGTAGAAGGAATTGATTTTGAAGAAACTTTTGCTTCGGTGGCAAGAATAGAGGCAGTCAGATTGTTTCTTGCATTTGCTGCTTTCAAAGATTTTAAAGTGTATCAGATGGATGCCAAATCAACATTCCTGAATGGAGATTTAGAGGAAGAAGTCTACATTGAGCAACAGGAAGGATTTCAGTTGTCTGATCAAGGAGACATGGTTTGTAGACTGAGAAAAGCCTTGTATGGACTCAAGCAAGCTCCAAGAGCCTGCTATGCACGATTGGATAAATATTTGCTTAAGATAGGTTTTAGCAAAGGTACTGTTGATAGTAATCTTTACTTCAAGATTAATCATGAGGACATCCTGATTATTGAGGTCTTTGTTGATGATATCATTTTTGGTGGAAATGAATGTATGTGCAAAGCATTTGCTGACTAGATAAAAAGTGAATTTGAGATGTCAATGTTTGGAGAGATGAATTTATTCCTAGGTCTGTAAATTGTTTAGTCAGATAAAGGTATCTTTATATCTCAGCCCAAGTGTGTGAAATAATTGTTGAAGAAGTTTGGAATGGAAGATTCAAAGTCAGTAGGTACACCTATAGTAACCAGATGTAAGTTAAGTAGAGATGATGATTCCCCCAAGGCAAATCAGAAAAGGTATAGATCAATGATTGGAGGATTTCTCTATCTAACCCAGACCAGACTTGACATCATGGCTGCCATTGGACTTGTTGCTAGATTTCAAGCTGATCTAAAAAAATCCCATGTTGTGGCAGTGAAAAGAATTTTTAGATATCTCAAGGGGACAATTGATTATGGATTGTGGTATCTAAAAGACAAAGATTTCACTCTTCATGCATATACAGATGCTGATTGGGCAGGAGATGTGGATGACATGAAAAGTACTAGTGGTGGTGCATTTTTATTAGGAAGAAGATTAGTCTCTTGGATGAGCAAAAAGCAAGAGGCAATATCTCTGTCTACTGCAGAAGCAGAATATATAGCAGCAGCAAATAATTATACTCAGGTTTTATGGATGAAGCAAATGTTGAAGTACATCAAAGTTGTGTTTAAGGAGCCAGTCACAATCTTTTGTGATAATTCTAGTGCAATAAGCATCTCAAAGAATCCGGTGTTGCATTCAAAGACAAAGCATATATCTATCAAGTTTTATTTCTTAAGAGAGAAGGTAAATGAGAATGAAGTCAAGTTGGAGTTTGTGTCATCCAAAGATCAAATTGTAGATATCTTCACTAAGCCTCTTCCCAAGGATACCTTTGAATATCTCAGAGAGAAGTTAGGGGCTATTACCCCTCTGAAACAGAACTAAGATGCACTAAGGTGCATCAGTTCGGTGGGATTCTTAGTCATATCTTGAGATCCGGATTGATGTTGAGAAAATACTACTCTAAGGAGTAGTCAGTATGCAAACGTTGGAGATCAGTCTGAAATAAAAAGGGGGAATAAAGGTTGCAAATATGTGCCCTTTGCCATTGATGTCAAAGGGGGAGAGAAGACATGTGAAAAACTAATTGTTGATGACAGGGGGAGCAATGAAGGAAATAGTTGCAGAAGTCAAGGGGAGAAGTCTTTGTCATGATGGTTGAATCAGTTTTTCACAACATATGTTGCCATCAATGACAAAGGGGGAGATTGTTGCAAATCTGTGTCTAAAAGGAGTTGTCATTGATGTCAACATATTCTTGTTGTCATTGGTGTCAACTGTTCCTTATTTTGTTGCCTATTCAGGAGACTAGAATGTTGAGGATATTGAGAAAATTAATGAAGACTCAAGGTTCGTGGACCTTATGGCTATATAGAGGATTGTCAGAGGCTGCTCTAGTCATGAATATTTGAAAAAGTTATGGCCATCTAAATAGAACCGGATCTTGCAGTATTTAGAAGAGACAGAGTGACAGTAAGTTGGTTTGGATTGCTCCGCAGTGAAATATTATGATCTACGGATTTGAAGGCATGTTTGGGAAGTTAGTGTGTATCATCAACTCCGATGGTTCATGGTTTGGAGGTCGCAAGCCATCCTTCTAGTTTGACAGTCATGGCAGACAGTGTTCTTGAGGTTTCAGAGGAAGATACAAATGATTTTAGTAATTTGGTTTAGAGTGGATGTTATTAGTGAGTTCAATGTCCTTGTGGAAGTCTCTGGATCATGTGGCTACTATGTTGGATGTCCGCATCGGAGTTTGAGCTTTTTATTGAAGATTTCCTCTTTGAAGTTGTTGTTCTTCCCAGCCTTGACCGACTAGATGTTCCTAGCGTGTTGTAGATGATCTAAAGATCATTTCATGAAGCATGACATGTTAGTAGAGGAAGATTCAAGTCTCATCTATGATTGGACGATAGTGTAAAGATCCGCGTTAAGTTTGACTGACCTTGTTGATCATTCCAAGATTGATTAAGTGTATAAATACTTGTTGAAGAGTTGTTAAACAATTATCCGTGAGCAAAATGGATAAAATATGAATAAAGGATCAGAAGCAGAGCAGAGAAGAAAAGGAGCGAGAGTAGTATAGAATGTGAAGTTAGTAAAGAAGAATTTGGGGCAAAGAAGAAGTTTTTGAGAATTCATTGAAACTGAACCAAGCATGAAGTAGATGCTATTTCTCAGTTAATTCTTTCTGTTCTAAATAAATTCTGTAGGTAGTGAGCCTCTCTTTTTGAGTAGTGAGCTCTGGGCAATGCACCTGAAGGCATGTGCCGTCTATTTTTCTAAAGTAATTTTAACAGGGTACAAATCTTTGTGGGTTAACCCCCACCATGGTTTTTCCCTTAACCAGGTTTCCACGTCAAAATCTTGGTGTCAAGTGTGTTGATTATGTTTTTGCTCATTTATTGTTGATATATGCTTTAATGTTTACATCATTAGTCTGGTAGTAAGATAATAAAGAAGGATAAAAATAGAAAAAGTTTATATTTTATGACAACTGATTTACCTCCCCTCTCAGTTGTCAGGTCTAATTCCAACAATACTGACTTTGCACACTTCATCTCTCTCTGCCCTACTTCACCGCTCTGCCATGATCCAGAGTTTAGATCTCTTTATTTCGCACTTGATACTGCTCTTCTTCGCACCTTACAATTCATATTCACATCTTCACACACCAAAATTCTTGAATCCATCGATCATATATATCCGCTACATGAAATTTTACCTACTGCAGCTAGCCTTAGGAAAACTTAGAAATTATTTCAAGAACACTGTTCTGTCAGCTGAATCCATGTACAAACACTAATGTGGACCAAAAATTCTATATCCAAGTCACCTCACATCTTGGCCAATACCACTGGATCTCATAAATTAATCAACCAATCACTTCTCTTCATCCACACAAGGATCAAACACCTAGTTGACCTGTTCTTCACCGAACTGAACTGCTTAACCAGAACCTGATTCTTAGATGCTTGTAACTGACACTCCCTTTATCACCAGAAGATAAAATATTGGATTTAGGTACCCTTGACATCCCTTAACATTCTGTCAGATCCATAGCACAGTATGATTTCTTGTGGAGAAATGCGGACCAAAATGCTAAACTTTGTCAAATCCTCTGTTCCTGTCTATTCAGATTAGACAAATCTGCAATCTGACTTCCGATATGATCCACTGATGAAATGTAGATGTATAAGATAGATTTAGTTGCTATCAATGACAATACCTGTCATGCCTAGCAGTGTCTCTTACCAACAGAGGTATCCTTTCATATCAATGTGTGACACTCATAATATATTTGTGGATTATTAAAGAATGCTTGTGATTAAGTTTTGCAATCTTCTAGCTGTAATTTGTTGTGTAAAGCCTAGATTATGCAATAGATTATCATTTATTGTCTTTGTTTTCCCCTTGATTAGGAGACAAAATTTAATTACATTAGTATCCCCTTCATTTGGGTGTCCATATTCTTCTTCCCTAACTTGATATAGGCATCGATCTGCTGTTTGTCAACTTTCCTCTTTTCCTTCAAGCACATTCAAACACAACAAAACCTCAAAAATTTATTTTATTTGTGTTATTTGTCTTAACCATATCCATGTTTAGAGGATGCTATTGCATTAAGGTCTATTAGATTATTTCAGAATATCTGCATGGTTGTGTATCTGCTTCATGAAGCTATAACACCCCTAAATTCCTCAAACCAACATATACAGGTGCTTAGTGATAGAAAATTAGAGTTCCTGTGCATTGGGTATGGTTTGACTCAAGTTTTTTGTTCATATTACTATAAATCCTTTCTCTCATATACCTTAGAGAATACCCCCTTGGTCTAGTAGAGCCAAAAGGTCTTATCCATCTTATCAATGTTGTTCTTAGTTGCTTCATCCTGAATATAAGTCTGCAATCCTTGCCTTGAGTTTGACACCCCTAACACTTAAGAACTGATTGGTTTTAGGGATTTGGGGATTCTCAACTTTGAGCACCAACAATTTGTATACAAAATGTACAATTGCGCTATTTGTATCTAGAGAAAAATCAAAAATGAGTTGTGAAATATTTGATAGTGATTACTTGAATTTTTTAGTTTTAGAAATACTCACCTTGTTTGTTTTTCCTACCTTGGCCTTCTCTCTTGAGGGAATTATCCCCCAAAGGGCCTCATACTTCCCCACCCATCCGTGTCTACAATAATTCCAATATACTACTATCAAAACTTGTAGAATTAATATCCACAGTACACTGTATTGTTAAATTTATCAAGCTACATAACTCTTCCATTATATTCGATAGAAATCCATATTAGATTGCATAGAGCACAATGAGATGGGAAATTAATGCAAGAACAAGAAGAGAGTATTGGTAACACCAACACAACATATTTAGAAAACTAGCAATGGTTTTTTATTAGAGCTTTACCACCTTTTATACCATGCAAGCCTTCACATTGCAGGCATTTGACATGCAACACTGCACCATTTTTTCCTTGGAATTTCTTTTCTAAACATTAAGATTTATGTCTTTGATATAGGATCAAATTTTATTTTAAAAATAAGTTGTGATTATGTTGTTGAACACTTGGAATACTGAGAGGGGGGGTGAATCAATATTCTTTTAAACCATTCAAACATTAAACATCCAATCCATTTAGTAGATTCAATTGCAATAAATGAAATAAAGCATAAAACATTCAACAACTACTCATGACACATGAACACCAAGATTTTTACATGGAAAACCCAAAATGGGAAAAACCACGGTGAGGATTAGCTCACAATAAATTATAACCAGTTATAGCATATTTATAGAAGTGCTCACTGCACGTGGACTCACTACCTAAGTGGATTCACTGCCCACTAAGAAAAAGATAGAAGAAATATTGTGGCTTACAACCTAGATTGAACTGTTACAATTGCATCTGTCATATGCATGAAATATTTCCAATGAAGCTAAATAAACTAAATTTATACACTTCATCTGATTCTGATCTAACAATCATCTTTCCTTTGCATTCACATCATTCTAATCTTCTAGTCAACATTCACAACGTAAATTCTCACTGCTCTAATAATGTTCACATACATACATATCTCTCATCTCATAAAACACTGAAAAAGATCTAGCATATATATATATCCGCTTTAAGCATAACATCAATTAGGTCAGCCTAATTGGATTTAACATACAACATATATAATATATAACTTATTAGCTCAAAACCTTCCACACACGGCTCGTACCAAGATCCAATCCTTAAAACAATTTGAAATAGGTCGGCATGGACCTAAAATATATCCCACATAACTCTGCAATGCTCATTTAACCTTCACATATCTTCACATCTATTAGGTTAGCACTGAAGATGACCTAAACAAAAATTCTTCAACTGGAATTCAAACTCTATTGCAATGCTTATTTAACCTTCAGATATCTTCACATCTATTAGGTTTGAAAATCATAAGTCATAATATGAAGTATATTGTATCTGGAATTTGGTATCTATCTCACAAGTCTCAGAGAGTCTTCTACTGCAGAGGGAGAGCATCATCCGAGTGCTTTCCCTCCAACCATAGACTGGCAGTCCCCCGCTCATCTTCCATCTGGAAGTGGCCCTACCCTTCACGAAGAGTATAGACATAAGGAACGAAGAGGTTGCCAACTGAGTCCTAGTGCTATGTCCTATGTAACTCAATCAACCATACAACTCTAGCCAATCTTCTAGCTAAGTATGATCATTCTGATAGGTTGCATAATCTAGACATGGTGAATTGACTAATGCATGTAGAGACAAATGCATGGGTAAGTGCAAGAAGATGGGGGGCCAAAAAGGGGTCTTAAGTGGCCACTTTTTTTCTGAAATCAGGAAATACTGGCCTTGGATGAGAAATTGAGCATAGTTACACTCAAAATTTAGAGATGCAACCAAAACAATGTTCGTAGTGCTCCGAGTCTACTTTCTAAACTACTATTTTGTTTTGAAAATGGCATAGATTAAGGGGTTCAAAAGAGGGAGCCACAGAAATTGGTGTTGTTTCTGTCAAAAAAACATAACATAGCATGTTTTGTGGCTCCCTCAAAAGGTCAACTTTTTTTTGGTATTTTTAAAATCGCTTCGGTGAGAAATTAGCTAATAGCAAGTAGTTTATGCCCGATTTTTCTGATAATTTTTTGATGAATATTTGATTTTTTACTAATTTTTAAAGTGGACACATCCTAAAAAATAGAATTTTGGCCGTGCTACCCCTATAAATTTTGAAAACTAATTGAAAATCATTTTTTTATTTTTTTAATATTTGTAGAATGGAGTCTAGTTTCTAAATATGTAATTTTTTGAAATTTGAATGAATAGTTATTTTACAATGAAAAAAAGACCAAACAGTGGTTTTTGCATAAAAACGGACACACAAACAAAAGAAATTAAAGATGAAAGGCTTAACATTGTTAAAATGTGAAAAAAATCACATCGTCAAATAGCTAAGAGAAAGCCTAACATTACCCATGTGTTCGATTTGTTCAACCTTGAAACACGTGCAAATCTGAGGGTTAGCACGAACGAAATTATGTGAAATTTTGAAGAATACAGAAAAACACGTCTGTGACTGTTCATAAGGCACTCCAAGCCTTTGGGTTGGAAATCCAAAGCAAATCCCAAGCCCAAGGCTTGGGATTCCCAAAGCAAGAAATAACGCGAGCGCGTTATAACGCGCTCGCGTTATTTCTTGCCTTACATTTTTTCCCGCAAGTCTATCTTTTGCCATGTTTAACATAACGCGAGCGCGTTATAACGCGCTCGCGTTATGTCCCACTCAAATTTTTTTACATTCAAGGCTATTCATCATGAGGGTTAAGGCATAAAGGATAGAGTTGAAAGGTTTACGGATAAGGGATTAGCGTTTAAGGTATAGTATCGAGCCCGTTGAGGGTCTAGGAATAGGGATAGTGTTTAAGGTTTAGGGATGAGGGACGACAAATTACGGTTGAGGGTCGAGGGATCAAAGTTAAGGGTTGAGGGATTAGGGTTTGACATTAAGGGTTGAGGGTTGAGGTTCAAGGGTCAAGGGTTTAGGGATAGGGTTTAGGGTCGAGGGATTAGGGTTAAAGTAGAGTGTGGAGGGTGTAAGGATTAGGGATAGGGTTGGAGGGTTTAGGGATAAGGGATTAGGGTTTAAGGTATAGTATCAAGTCTGTTGAGAGTTTAGGAATAGGGATAGCATTTAGGGATTAGGGATGAGGGATTATAGTTGAGGGATGATGGATTAGGGTTGAGGGTTGAGGGATTAGGGTTTAGGGATAAGGTTTAGGGTTGAGGGTTTAGGATTAGGGTTTAGGGTTGACGGATTAGCATTTAATGTCGAGGTTAGGGTTAGAGTGTTGAGGGTAGAGGGATTAGGGATAGGGTTTAGGGTTTAAGGTTTAAGGATTGAGGGTTGAGGCTTTAGGGATGAGGGTTTAAGGCTTAAGATATAGTGTCAAGTGTTGAGGGTGTAGGGATAGGGTTTAAGTTTTAAGGGTTAAGGGTTGAGGGATATGGATTAGGGTTTAAGGTATAGTGTTGAGGGTCGAGGGATCAGAGTTAAGGGTTGAGGGATTAGGGTTTGACGTTGAGGGTTGAGGGTTGAGGTTCGAGGGTCAAGGGTTTAGGGATAGGGTTGAGGGTTGAGGAATTAGGGTTAAAGTAGAGTGTGGAGGGTATAAGGATTAGGGATAGGGTTGGAGGGTTTAGGGATAAGGGATTAGGGTTTAAGGTATAGTATCGATTCTGTTGAGGGTGTAGGAATAGGGATAGCATTTAGGGTTTAGGGATGAAGGATTAGAGTTGGGGGATGACAGATTAGGTTTGAGGGATTAGGGTTTAGGGATAAGGTTTAGGGTTGAGGGATGAGGGATTAGGGTTTAAGGTATAGTGTTGAGGGTTTAGGGATAGGGTTTAGGGTTGAGGGATTAGGATTTGACGTTGAGGGTTGAGGGTTTAGGGTTTAGGGTTAGGGTGAGAGATTAGGGATCAGAGTTAAGGGTTGAGGGAATAGGGTTTAACGTCGAGGGTTGAGGGTTGAGGTTCGAGGGTCAAGGGTTTAGGGATAGGGTTGAGGTTGAAGGGATTAGGGTTAAAGTAGGGTGTGGAGGGTGTAAGGATTAGGGATAGGGTTGGAGGGTTTAGGGATAAGGGATTAGAGTTTAAGGTATAGTATCGAGTCTATTGAGGGTTTAGGAATAGGGATAGCATTTAGGGTTTAGGGATGAGGGATTAGAGTTGAGGGATGAGGGATTAGGGTTGAGGGTTGATGGTTTAGGGATAGGGTTTAGGTTTGAGGGATTAGGGTTTAGGGTTGATGAATTAGGGTTTAATGTTGAGAGTTGAGGGTTGAGGGTTGAGGGTTGAGGTTGAGGGATAGGGTTAATGGTCAAGGGATTAGGGTTAAAAAAGAGTGTCGATGGTAGAGGGATTAGGGTTTAAGGTATAGTATCGAGCCTGTTGAGGGTCTAGGAATAGGGATAGCGTTTAGGGTTTAGGAATGAGGGATTAGAGTTGAGGGATGACGGATGACAGATTAGGGTTGAGGGTTGAGGGATTAGGGTTTAGGGACAAGGTTTAGGGTTAGGGTTTAAGGTATAGTGTTGAGGGTTTAGGGATAGGGTTTAGGGTTGAGGGATTAGAGTGAAGGGTTGAGGGATTAGAATTTGGCGTTGAGGGTTTAGGGTTTAGGATCAGGGTTGAAGGTCGAGGGATTAGAGTTAAGGGTTGAGGGATTAGGGTTTGATGTTGAGGGCTGAGGGTTGAGGTTTGAGGGTCAAGGGTTTAGGGATAGGGTTGAGGGTCGAGGAATTAGGGTTAAAGTAGAGTGTGGAGGGATGACGGATGATAGATTAGGGTTGAGGGTTGAGGGATTAGGGTTTGATGTTGAGGGTTGAGGGTTTAGGGTTAGGGTTGAGAGATGAGGGATTAGAGTTAAGGGTTGAGGGATTAGGGTTTGACGTCGAGGGCTGAGGTTCTAGGGTCAAGGGTTTAGGGATAGGGTTGAGGTTGAAGGGATTAGGGTTTAGGGACAAGGTTTAGGGTTAGGGTTGAGGGATTAGGGTTTAAGGTATAGTGTTGAGGGTTTAGGGATAGGGTTTAGGGTTGAGGGATTAGAGTGAAGGGTTGAGGGATTAGAATTTGGCCAAGTAACGGCATAATGTTGAGTAGTTTGTGTACGTGTCATTACCATTTGTAACCGAATTGAATGTCTGAAAGGTTTGTAACCGATTGGCAGGGTGGTTATAGGTGATTCACCTTCCACCGTGTGTAACTGTCAATTAAGAGTCTTTATATTGTTGGTCTCTGTTCATGTAGAGGGGAGTGAACGAACAAAGAGAGAAATTGTATTTTATTCTGAAGCAGAAGGAATAAAGAAATTCTGTGTTTTCTGGTCAAACTACAGTGATACCGATTGGACTCATTCCACTGGTGGATTTCTTTGAAATCAGTGGAATGACCTCCATGTAGTTAGATTTATTTCTGTTATGTAGTTTTAGTGTTTCTGTGTGTTCTGTTCGGTTACAATGTGCAGAGAAGGAATTAGCACTTTATGTGTATACAATGAATGTTTGTGAGGACAGTTCGTATCTTCCATTTGAATATCATTGTTGTATGTGAGGTTTTTAGAATAAGCATTTTGAACGATGCAAGAAATGACCGGTGGAAACAATAAGGAGGACCGGAAGAATAAGTCGAGCAATGTATGGAGAAGTCATCGGATTGACTATGTCTATCAGGTAGACAAAGGTGCATTGAACCGATAACATTAATCTTGCCGATCGTGTTTGTGTCGAGGTGACAAATGGTAATGTCTTACCGAAGATGAAGCATTATGTTGAGTTATCGGTAAGAGTTGTATTGTCAGAAGATGGGCGAAGAGTCCCACCGATGGTCTTAGTCACATCGACAAAGGTAAAGCGGAGGATGTGCATCAGCGTAAAGTTTGATATCGGACGACGAGGATTAAGTTACGCCGATAGTCTAAGTCAGACCGACGAAAGAGAAGTGAAGTATATCGGTGTGAGTAATGCCATCGGCATAAGAAAGTTGGTTTGGACCGATGGTAGGATCTCTCACCGATCGGGGTGAGATTCAAGAAGTCTTGCCGATGGTAAGTCTATCGGCGTAACCGATAGCATCGACAGGAGACTTAAAGAGTTCCCCGACAGTTATGTTCTCTCCGATCGGGAAGACGATGGGAAAGTGCGGCCGATGTAACATATGTCGGCATGAGTTACCTCATTGGCCGATGAGAGAAAGGTGGTTGCCGATAGCCATTGTCTTGCCGATAGGCAAGAATAGGTACATTTCGGTGTGACATTTAAATTGTCTTGCCGATATACACTGTAAAGGTTATTTTGTGGACTTTCAAGGATTTTTTCACCTATGTTAATGTTCAACTTGTTTCGCTCTCATCAAGGGATTAGGGTTTGATGTTGAGGGCTGAGGTTCGAGGGTCAAGGGTTTAGGGATAGGGTTGAGGTTGAAGGGATTAGGGTTTAGGGACAAGGTTGAGGTTGAGGGATTAGGATTTGACATTGAGGGTTGAGGGTTTAGGGATAGGGTTGAGGGATTAGGATTTGACATTGAGGGTTGAGGGTCAAGGGATCAGAGTTGAGGGTTTAGGGTTTAGAGATCTATAGCAGGACAAAACGCGAGCGCGTTATAGCGCGAGCGCGTTATAACGCGCTCGCCTTTTTTTATTTCTACTGAAACGGTAAAAAAGTGGTTACCCCCGTGATCCAGGCCCACATGCTTTGTTTTCTTACTGATTCTGCGCATGCTCCGACAAAAAAGAAGTGCTTTCATGCTATTGGGAAGTTCACATGCACATTTGACACATTGTACCACCTTTGCATGATCTTTCCACCACCTTTTCTGCTTTGCCAACTTGAGAAGGAGGAAATAACATAGTTTTCAAACCAAATTTGATATATATCTATACAAGTTTCAATTTTTGTAGTATTGCAATGTTAATTTTGATTCAATTTTAAGAATTTAACATTGAAACGGAAGCAAGTGGTGAAAAACTCAAATTGTTGAGGAGTTTGATGCAAGAAGATAAAAACACTACATAATTGGGTACTCTCTCCATTCAAATCTTCATTTTTTAGGTATGTCAAGTCTTTACATGCATGTTCTTTACATTTTCCTTATTTCGGATTGAATTACTTTATCATGCATTATCATACATGTTTAAAATAGACACATTTCCAATCAAGAAAGCAACCTACAATCTCACATGATGCCATGTATATTTTCTACACTTGGGCTCTTTAATAATTATGTGTAATAAACAAACCTTAGTTCATACCATGATGTCAAACTATACAAGAATAAATCCTTACAACATAAAAAAAATACAATCCCACTATTATCATGTATTCATTTCTTAGGAACTAATATTGGTCTCTTTATCATGCTACAGACAAATTCTCCGTCATGCCGAGGAAACGATCAAGAATTAAACCAACACAGGAAGAGATAGAAGCTAAGAATGCAAAGAAAGCAATGGCTATGAGGGAACTTCGTGAGAAGAGGAAATTGGACACGATAAATGAAGACATACCAATTGAAGAGGAACCACAACCTTCACAAAGAGATATGGTATTGGCGGCACAAAGAGAACGAATGCAAAAACTTCGTGGTACGAGAGATTTAAATACCATAGTTGGAGACACATCCTTTATCGCAAGACAACATGTAGGGACACCATCTACCACATCTCAAGTTGAGAGTACATCATCACTCACATGTGATGAAGGAGGTACGCCATCGTTCCCACCTCAACCTCAAGGTATGTCATCTATTCCATCTTCGATCGAAGGTATGCCATCTAACCCATCTCATTTAAATATTGATGAAATTCCTAATGTTGAGATGAATTTACCTAACTTGACACCACCTAGAATTTTGCATAGAAAGCCAAAGTATTTGATTGATATTGATGAGAATATTTTGCAGCCAATGGAAGGTAAGATTCCAAAACGCACTTGTAGAAGATATGCTAATAAGATTTGGAGATTGTTCTTTGAAAAGTTAAATGAGACTGCAAGATGTCAACTATTCGTTGAAATGATGCGAAGTATAAAGTATAGGTCTATCATGAAGATTCTTGGGTTGAGAACATCAGAGGCTTCAAGTGAAAAATCTATTGTCAAGAATCTAATGAGTGCTTATGAGAGTGTGGGTAACACCTCACGCACAAAAGATAGTAATGCAACATGGCGTGTGATTACATCGACTATAGTAAGTAGTCAAACGAGGAAAGCTCGTCTTATTAGAAAGACAAGTCAAAAATTGAGAATTAATAGGAAAACTTTATCAAGAGCTGTTGGAAGACGCCAAAGAATTGAGGACACTAATGCCAATGAATTATGGGCGTTCTCGGGGAGACTACCACGAAAAGATAAACCAATTGTTGAAGCATTGAGGTCACTAATTGAAGACTTTTGGAAGAATTACACAAGGGTATCTCCGAATCAAAGGGATGTGGTAAGAAGGAGAATTGGTAGTCAGAACCGCGAGCCACATCCAAAGCATTTTTTGGATGAGACTCAAACATAGTTTTATGGTAAATTTCTAGAGAAGTATCCTCAAATTAAAATTTGTCAAAGATATTTTGAAATGCTAAAACCTTTCTATGTTAAGATAAATCACACACGCACTACTTGTTGTTGTAGATTACATATTGAATTTTCTAACCATTTTGATGCTTATAGGTCTATATGTTTAGATATGCATACTAACAATGATTTGCAGGGTTGTGCCATATGTGCCCCACCAACATCTTCAAGAGACTTCATATCAAGAATTTTATGTGAAAGAGAGGAAGGTCAAATATTCTACAAGAAATTATGCTTGGATGGCACATGTCATCGTTGCGGTGGCTTGCAACATTTGCCAATATGTGAACATATGGAAATAACACATGCGGTTGGAAATGAACTAGTAGAGTTTGGCAAGTATAAAACAGTGGCATACAATACAAAAGATGGTAAAGAAGCAAAGAGGTGTGAATTAGTTATTGAAAAGATTCCAGTGTATCAGTTTATGCCTATATTTCGTGACAGCATAGTGTATGAGTATGCAAGACATGCCCATAGAGCTCGATGGTTGGACTTGCAATTCAAGTTATGCAAGGACACATTTCCAGTTGGTAGCATTGTTTCAGTCATCGACTTTGCAGAGAACTACAGTCTACAGCCACAGCGTGAGGTGCAATCACAATATTACAACTCCACACAGGTTTCTATATTTGTGCACATCGCATTCATTCATGCGAATGATAGTACAAAGGATGACAGAAAGATCATAAGGGAGTATCATTTCTATATTAGTGATGATCGCACGCACTCTACGGAGTTCATGCAAGGTTGCTTTCAGGTGTTCTATAATGATTTGGCTAGAAGGGGCATATCGTTCAGTCAGCATATCATATGGTCAGATAATTGTGCATCACAATTCAAGAACTCGCGGAATTTCTATTGGCTGAGTAGGAGGCATAATTTTACAGGTATTCAACATATGTGGAACTTTTGTGAGGCCGGGCATGGAAAGGGGGAGCATGATGGTGCAGGAGCATGTATCAAAAGAGCCATAGCACGAGAAGAGTTAAAGTATAAAGACAATGCAAAGTTGACAGATGCAAAATCGATTGTCGAGTGGTGTAATGCTTCCATGGGTCCAGGTAATGAAGGTAAGTCTTTAGTTCGTAGATTTTTTTGGTTGATAGATGATACTAACATTGCACCATATGAGGATTGTTGTACACTGACAGGATCAAATGAGATGCACTCTTTCAGAAGTTCAATTGCAGGTTCATGGAGTATCCATACACAAAAGATGTCATGCTTTTGTACTTCCTGTACAATTCAAGTCTGGGATGAGTGCGAGTCAAAGGAGTGGGTTGACGAATGGCAGTTAAGTTATCTTAGCCCACTTGACACGTATCGACCCCCGACGGCACTGGAACTAACACAGATGGAATCGTCAGTTGACTTTGACCACATATCAGATTTAGTTCAACCAGGTAATATAGGGCACATATATGCATCTAATTTCATCTAGTTCAACCAGGTAATGTCATCTTACTTTGTAGTGTTTTTGTAATGTTGACTAATTTCATCTAATTTGCTACACATATCAATGTAGGACACGTATATGCAGTTATTGCAGATGAAGATAATGAAGAGGGAACAGATTATTACTTATGTCGTTGTGTTGAGGCCAAAAAGAAATTGGAGGCCCCTGTTACAGATGGAGAAAATATCGAATACCCTACAGGATCAGTGGTTATTACTGGAACATGGCTTAGAAGGTACCCACATAAGAGTGTTAATATTTGGCTATTTCAGGACTTTGACATGCATCGAAAGATTCTTCATTACTCGAACCTTGTCGTGGCATCCAATGTTCATTTGATAAAGTATCGGGGTAGACCTTTGAACAAAATATTGTGGAAGGTGTGTGAGTCTGACCATGAAGCAATACTTGACACAATAAAGAGTAGAGCAGATCCAGATGGTTCATTGGATTAATTTGTAAGTATTCACATTGATTTTGTAAAGTTATGTTACATTGAGTTGTAAGTATGCACATTAATTTGTAAGGTTTGTCTTTTTTTATTTCCTCCTGCATTTTTACACATATGTACACATTTTTACATCATCATGTTATGCATTTTTGGTGTCCTGCTCCTGATGCGACCAAACTCATAACTCACCCTACTAGACACCATTTGATGATCTCTCCAACACTCTAGATCCAGGGCGCCCAATCATGATGATGACCTATATACCATTCTCCCAAGGCGCTCATAATGAATGAATGATAAGGAGCACCTTGACCTCTATAATCAAGGTGATTTTAAGTCACTTTGAGTCATTTGGGGTCAGTTTGAGTCTTTGAGTCATGTTGCAAAAAAGTGTCAATGTTGTCAAGTTGCACAAAGCAACCTTTGCATTTTTGGTGTCTTGCTCGTGATGTGACCAAACTGACTATTCCAACGCATTCAGATGGGTACATTTACGCTAGGCATGGTCCTATTTTTCACCCAAACATGTCGAAACAGTCTGAGCTACATTGTACCAACGATATCCCTGAAGAGTCCAAAGTGCAAAAAGGCAGCAATCTTTGATGAGATGTTACTCAAAAATCATGTCACTTAGAAACATTCTGTCTAAGGCAACGGGATCACGTAGAGTGCCTCTATAATAACCTCTCTCGGTTTTTTATAGCTCTGAGGCATTTGCCCGTGGTGAAAGGTTTTTTGTTGCCCCAAAAATCGTCAGAAGGAGGCAGTGTAAAGTTGCAAAGGGGTGTAACTTTCGTCCTGCTCCTGATGCGACCAAACTGACTGTTCCAACGCGTCCGAATGGGTACATTTATGCTAGGCATGGTCCTATTTCTCACCCAAACATGTCGAAACAGTCGGAGCTACATTGTACCGACGATATCCCTGAAGAGTCCAAAGTGCAAAAAGGTAGCAATCTTTGACGAGATGTTACTCGAAAACTGTGTCACTTAGAAACATTCCGTCTGAGGCAACGGGATCACGTAGAGTGCCTCTACAATAACCTCTCTCAGTTTTTTATAGCTCTTAGGCATTTGCCCGTGGTGAAAGGTTTTCTGTTGCCCCAAAAATCGTCAGAAGGAGGCAGTGTAAAGTTGCAAAGGGGTGTAACTTTCGTCCTGCTCCTGATGTGACCAAACTGACTGTTCCAACGCGTCCGAATGGGTACATTTATGCTAGGCATGGTCCTATTTCTCACCCAAACATGTCGAAACAGTCGGAGCTACATTGTACCGACGATATCCCTGAAGAGTCCAAAGTGCAAAAAGGCAGCAATCTTTGACAAGATGTTACTCGAAAACCGTGTCACTTAGAAACATTCCGTCTAAGGCAACGGGATCATGTAGAGTGCCTCTACAATAACCTCTCTTAGTTTTTTATAGCTCTTAGGCATTTGCCCGTGGTGAAAGGTTTTCTGTTGCCCCAAAAATCGTCAGAAGGAGGCAGTGTAAAGTTGCAAAGGGGTGTAACTTTCGTCCTGCTCCTGATGCGACCAAACTGACTGTTCCAACGCATCCGAATGGGTACATTTATGCTAGGCATGGTCCTATTTCTCACCCAAACATGTCGAAATAGTCGGAGCTACATTGTACCGACGATATCCCTGAAGAGTCCAAAGTGCAAAAAGGTAGCAATCTTTGACGAGATGTTACTCGAAAACCGTGTCACTTAGAAACATTCCGTCTAAGGCAACGGGATCACGTAGAGTGCCTCTACAATAACCTCTCTCGGTTTTTTATAGCTCTGAGGCATTTGCCCGTGGTGAAAGGTTTTCTGTTGCCCCAAAAATTGTCAGAAGGAGGCAGTGTATTAAGTCAGGATGAAAGCCTATTCACTCTAGGCGCCTGTTTTTGACCAAATCACACATGCGCCTTGAACAACTCTGTCTTCAAGGCGCTTTTCTCTAATCTCTGTAACTCTCCAAATCCACTAAGGCGCAAATTTTACCTCTTGGGCTCAAGATATAGGTTCTTCATCCAAGGCGCCAGAATGGTCCAAAGGCGCATTTCACCTCTAACCTCACCTCTGACCTTACTTGGAGGCGCTAAACCTCATCTCATTGCTCTCCTCCATTACAAGCGCTCACTTACCTCAATCTTGGGCGCATACCAACATCCCAACATCCAAATCACCTAGGCGCTCAAAACCTTCAAGACTCAAGGTGCATTTTATGATCAAACAAGGTATCTCCTGAACAAGGCGCTCATAGTCTCATCAGGGCGTTAATCATCATCATGAGCACTCATATTGTTCTAGGCGCACAGTTATCTCTGGAATGCTCAAGGCGCACATACCCTTCTCTAGGCTAGTTTACACTTATTCAAGGCGCTCATTCCAAACTTACATGAACTCCTCATTACAAGATGCACAAACTAGATGATCCTAGGGCATAAGGGCGCTCATAGGAGTTGTTATGTGTCATTTTGGCCAAGGTTTTCTGGAGCAGTGAAGACATTAGGAAGGGGATGATCGTTTGGATAGTTTTGAATGCTTTATTTCTCCTTGTTTAAACTAGGCGCTCACTGAGGATTGGAGTAGCCTTTGCACCCTCACATCATGTTAATCGACGTTTCAGAGGCAATCATAGTATAGGAAGATTTGCGCCTTGAAGAAGAGAGTTATCTGGTGAGTGCTTAGGAGTTCTAGCGCCTAGGGGAAAGGTCTAGGTAGAGCGCCTTCAGACTTTGACAGTGAAGTGCCTTAAGGAGTTGGATGATGTTTTTGCCTAGAGTGGAGATGATGTTTTTAGCGCCTTAAGGATGATGATGGAGCGCCTTGGAGTCAGGTTAGTCTGGAGCACCTTAAGAAGGTAAAGCACTTCAAATGTAAACACAAGTGTTTTGAGCGCCCTAATGAGAAGTTGTCTTGGCACCATAAGTTGTTCAAACGAAGATATGCGCCTTGGATAGTTGCAAAGACCTAATTTAGTGCCCAAGGTTGGAAGACTCTTTGTGAGCGCCCAGTGTTTGAAAGCTCTTTGTGTTTGGTGCATTAAAATGAATTTGGCACCTAAATAGTATTGAAACACTCAACTGAGCACCTAAAGCCCATGAGAGAAGTGATATGCGCCTTGATAGGAATATCATGGAAGATGAGTTTACTGAATGGCGCCTTGAATGACTTGGTTGATTAAGTGTTTTAGCGCCTAGATATGGGATGAATCATTGAGCGCCTTTGGTTGAGATGATGTCAGCACCTTTGAGATTATAACACCTTGGAGTCAAGTTCGAAGGAGCACCTTGAGAAGGTAAAACACTTCAAATGTTTTCAAGGAATTGGAGAAGTCACTTAGTGCCTAGAAGGAATTCCAGAGCAAGAGGGTTGGAGCGCCTTGAGCTTCAAGTCAGATATGCGCCTAGACCTCTACCCTTTAGCAAGTTGAAGCCCTCTGAGCCTTGACAACGTGAGAATGCCTTATAGTGAATATGCGCCTTGGGCAAGGTTGAATACAAAGTTGAGGAGTATATCATAATGAGTAAGTGCACTGTAGGGTTAGATGATAAAGACTAGTGCCTTGAGTGTCTTGGTCAAAATTTTGACGTGAGAAGTCTTGCAAGATCAAACCCTGGAGTGCGCCTTAGAGAGAACCTATTGATCCTTTGCTTTGACAAGATTTGGGCACCAGAATGATCCTTAATAAATGGAATGTATCTACACCAATTTTGCGCCTTTAGGGAAGTGATGGTGGCCAGAATGATCCTTAATCTCATGTTTGTGTGCCTAGGTCTAGAAGCAAGATTTGAGCGCCTTAGAATAGGGTTTTTTGCACCTTGTCTTGGAGAGTGAATTTGCGCCTTGGATGATGTTGAAGCGCCTTGGGATGAAATGCGCCCAAACTTATAGAGGGCCTTCAGTGAGGGAGTTGAAGAGAGTGCTTAGAGGAAGGATAGCCTTAAGATCAAACTAAGTACTTAGAAACCTAAGATTAGCGCCTTATTTGAAGTTATACACCTATTCTGGCGCCAGAGAGTGAGTTTGAGTGTGAAGAAGTGAATGTCTGCACCTTGAAGGGGATACAAAGGGAAGATGATGCACCTTGATGGGTTGATGATGGAAATTTGTGTTTTGGAGCTAAATGTGCGCCTTGAATCTAAATGATATTTGAGTGCTTAGAGGTAAATAGGGGCGCCTTTGAGAATTCTTTGTGCTTTAAGGAATGGATTGTGGCGCTTTGGACTAAGGTAAGTCCTAAGCACTTCCAATGATTTTAAGGAGCGCCTTGAAGGAGATAGTGCATAGAGGTACAATGAATCTTCCGGAGAACATGGATAGACAACTAAGTCTCCAACTTGAGTCTTCTAAGTGAATTGGATAATGAAGAGAGTCTAGTCATTTTGGGCGCTAGTATCAGGATGAATCATCCAAAATGGGTGCCTAGAACTAGAAGGCGCCAATGCATGAGTTCAAGGATCCTCCATTGGAGCGCCTAGCCTAGATGGCTATAGATTGAAAGTTTTAAAGCTAAGTGATGTCTCTTACGTGAATTCCTAGCCCAGGTGCATGTGTTGGGAAAAACTCTTTGGCTCTGGCGCCTAGAATTGGGAGCTTTGTAAGATGCACCAATTGATGAAACATTTCCATTTTGCGCCTAGAATAGAACTCTCTCACATAGTTGAAATTGACTTGATAGAAGGAGATAAGTCTTAAGGACTAGTTTGGCGCCTCACTTGCCTATCTCACCTTTGAAATGTGCTTTGGTTGATGATCATCATTGATGGAGCCTAGTGAAATGTAAAGCTATTTGCATCTCCAGAGGATCAAAATTGGATTAGGAGATCATCCTTGCAGTTGAGATTGACAGAGAAGTGTTAAAGGAATCACTTCAAATGGGCGCCTAAGCTAGTTGAGGTGCATATCAATTCCACTGTAACTCCAGACTGACGCTTAGGATCCAGTCATCTCCTAAGGCGCAGTTCCATTCACCCATGACCTCGCTTGGCGTCTAAAACTTGGAAACTCCTTTGGAAAGCTCCTGTTGCGCCTAGAAGATGAGTTTGGGATATCAACTTGCAAAAGGCTTAGAAACTCTTCAAAGATGTTAGGCACAATCCCATGGCACTGGAGCTCAGTTTTGGCGCCTTCAAGGAATAGCACATGAAGGAACTTGGGAGGTCAGGTGCTTGTAAAAGGGAACACCTTGGAACATCTTCCAGGGGTTGAAGTAGTAAGAAAACATCAAGTGAGTCTAGGCGCACTCCCTTGTGTGAACAGTTTAGCTCTGGCGCCTAGCCACAGAGTGAGCCAGAAGAAGTAGTTTGGACATTAGAAGATAGGCGCTCATTCTACAATGAAGCATTCCACCTTCCTAATCAACAAAGACTTGCAAGAATTGACAAAGGAAGCTAAGGCGCACCTTCTACTTGTTTCCACCTCCAGAATGCGCCTAACCTTGAAAGGGGGTTCAAAGATGTTTGTTAGACCTTTTCACTCAAGGCACTCACCTTAGGCGCACTTTCTAAGTCCTTGTCACCTCAAGGAAACACCTAGTTTGGAAGGCGCTTGCCCTGTTCTCCACTCCTTTCAATTGGCGCCTAGAACACAGAATGCATGAAAGGAGCGCCTAGACTCCAGAGGGCTTATTTGGGCGCCTAGCATTTAAAACACTTTCATAATGATGATGTTTTGGCGCCTACTCTTGGAAACAATCCAGAGCATCCATAAACTCTAATTGGCACCTAATGTTGACAAGGCGCAACTTCAGGAGGAGGTCACCTCAACTTGGCGCCCAAGTCAGAAAAACCTGTAAATCCTTCAAATATGCGCCTACCTTGTGAGGTGATGAGTTGAACATTCCAAATCTTCAAATGTTGCTCAAATAAGGAAGACATTGTAACATCAAGGCTTCAAGGCCTGTCCTTGTATTTCCATTGAATGAGTTGTACTTCATGCTATTGAAAGCATTTTCCATGTAATAAGACATTGCAAGTTGATTGAATCAAGTAACAAGACAAGTACCCAACTCTAATGTTGTTTCATTCAAATAGTTATCTTGATGTATCTTTATGTTATTGAAGTAGTTGATGAATTGTTAGCAAGTAAAAGTGTTTAAGTAAGGAAAATTTTTCGTAGAACTAGTTGGGTATCTTACACTTACACCATGCCTATCCATCAAACATCACAATGCAATCAAAATCCTAACAACATGCCCATGATCCAAGATCAAGTGCAATCATGCAAAGATATTATCAATCACAAGCCTATTAAGAATGAACTAGAGTCTTCTAGTACCATACTTTTCCATCAAACACCATCATGTAATCCATGGCCTATCAGGCCTATCAAAGAAAATGCAAACATCCTATGTAATACAATCAGACTTTAAATATTTGAAGTAGCCATCGACAAATATCCATTCAAAAGTGGATTTATAATGCAAGTATGGACGCCATCAATAAAAAAGATTTGTATTAACCAAATATCCATATACGCATACATCAATATCTGTCGATATAAGTATAACATATATACAAAATAGCCATATAGGCTTACAAGAATGCCATATAGGCATACAATGTCAACTATGTACAATACAAAATATATGTCCACAAATGCCATATAGGCATACAACAGAGGAACACAATAAAAAGTCATTCCCCTCTAGCTGGTGAAGAGAATAAATCACGAGCAGCCTTTGATCTTCTAGGGGATGGAGACATGCATGTGGGTGGTCTACTACGAACCCGAGGGCTACTCCTCCTATTTAGTTCTTCCTGCACCTTTACCTTTTACAAAAAAAAGTATAGATATTAATATATAGAAATTACATGTTATAAAAAAATGAAACATTTAACAAAATAATCACTTACTGCTAACATATAATCTGTCTGCTCACTTGCCTCAGTAGCAGGAAAAGGCCCTGGTGATGTCATGTCCTATAGAAACCATCCAGATAGAAATTAAACTTCAAATCAATAATCTTTTGATTTTTCAAAAATAGACAACTATAACAATGAATGTAAATTGAAATTTACTAATCTGCCTCATACCCCTGTCAATGCCATAGAGCTATGAATCGCAGAGGCCACACCCTGCTCCATTGCCCTATGAACATGGGGAGGTGTATCCGCAGCCTGCATCATCTGGAAATAAAACAACATTATTCAATTACGAAAACTATAATAGTGATGCAAATCATGGCTCCTAACATACACACACGCTCATCTAAACATGGAAGTACACACAATAAAACACACAAATCACATACAAAAATTTAGTAAGTACAATTCATTCATTAAACTATTTATTTTATTACCTCCGTAAAGCTTTGAAGTCCACCACCGCTGGCAGGTGTTGCCATGAAATCTACAGTGTTAACCTATTCAACATCCAAAATCAAAAATTAGAATACCATTCATATAACGATGCTATTCACATGTAATATTTATAATTGTTTACTAGTTACATACCTCGACAGTAGATGATCTAGTGAAAAATGTAGGTGGAGAACCACTGAAAACTGCATCGACGCTATGACCCTGAAATTTCGTTAAAATCATCAATTTAAATTAGTTAATCTTGTATTTCAAAAATAAAATTTAATAAATTAAATTCAATAAACTTGCTAATATTTACCTGAGTATCAAGGCCGAAAGTCTCACTCAGGAGGGTATCTGTCATCACCATCTGCTCAGCTGCAGATGTAGCCTGTGCACCTGCGTCCTGACTGTCCATGGGGTCATAACCACAGGCTGACCCACAAGCCTGGCAAGTATGCGGTGGGACCCTACTCCTCGCACTATCTCCCAACCCACTCTGTGTTGCAGGATCGGCATGCTCTATGATGCTCTGGGTCAAGGCACTAATCGACCTCAGTGTATCGACCTCAACACTCTCCTTCACAATGGAAGGGATAGAAACATGCTCGTGGGCTGGTCTGCTGATTACTCGTCTCACTACCCGCTGTGGGTCAAGACGTGCCCCTGGTCTATCCTGTGCTGAGCCCCCACCTCTACCCTGGAAGTCCCGCATATCAAAATAGTTTGGCACTTTATTGAGGACAAACTCGGAGTAGAGTTTCCTCAAAAAGTATTGTGGGACCTCATTGTTATTGCATGGAGGATGGTCAAAAACCATCCACACCTCTGCCCGAAATTGTCCCTTATCGCTTGGTTGTTGCACCAATGGATAGGGAACCTCTTGCATGTAATGGGTGGAGGTTGATTTGTTTGTGGGTTTGTGAAAATTGAACACAAGTCTACTTTTGTAATTTGTAATTTTTTGACATCTTGGTATGATAATTTATCTGCATAGTAATCTCTAAACTCTCTCTTTTTATCGGTCCAACTAGTTATTTGCTTGCTAATTGAATTTACATTTGTTAACATAGACTCAAGAGATTCGGCAAGCGTGGACCTATGCAAGGTTGAAGTGGAAGGATCTTTCAACCTTGCAATTATATCTTCAATTTGTTTTTTGTTGTTTTCAATTTGCCCTATTATATTATCTTGTGTTCCAGGGGCATGTCGAGGAATGAATGGAGGAGGTTGTTGTTCTACAGGTATTTCCTCCTCAGGATTTTGTGGATTTTGAGGAGGAGGAGGAGGAGGAGGTGCATTAACATTTCTTGACAATTAACGAAATATACATTAAAAATCAACAAAAACCTACCTATATAGAAAGAAATTCAAAGAAAAAAACAAAGATAACTCACCTCTTTGGCGTGCTCGACGTCGCGGCAGCATTTTGGCGATGAATTGACAAGATTTTTGCGTTGATTGGCGTTTTGCAGAACGCGAGCGCGTTTTTGAGGGTTTGGAGGCCGCGGGCAGAGGAGAAAATGGGAGAAATGAAATTGAGTTGCTTTTTTTTTTAATTTATAGAAGCACATAACGCGAGCGCGTTATAACGCGCTCGCGTTATGGCTCGGTAATGACGAGCCTGTGGCTTGTCATTACCAAGCCATAACGCGCTCGCGTTATGCCTTTATTTTTTTTCAAATTATTTTGGCCACTTTTGGCCCCCCATCTTTTTGCACTTACCCGCATCACTTTGGCCAAAGTTTCTCTATAAATAAACATTTGTAATAAATGTAGTCCTGCATTCACACACCTCTAACTTGACTTGGAAACAACAACATCCTGTAGTTTGATTTGCTTGAATAGAATCTCTAGACATGAATTGTTTTGACTAAACTCAAATCCTAGTCAATCTGACTTAGAATTAATCCTTAATCTAAGATAAATGTAATATATGGGTTTAGGTGACTTTAACCTTTTAGAGAGTCCCTCTTTGCATACTTGCAAATACTAGGGTCTATGACTTCTTGTCATTCTACTCAATGACCTGAAAATTGAGCACTCTTGTGTAATATATCAAGTTTTTGAATCTATCATGAAATCATTTATTTTATCACAAGTGCTTCATGGTTTCTCGACCATTCACTGTCGACTGTAATAAACAATAGACTAATTCAACGTTGTAACCGTTTTAAGAGTTTCCAAGTTTTCTTAACCCTTATGGGTCAAATCTAGGGATTTAACTTCTCTATCCCCACACATTGGTATATCAAATAATTAGATTATTTTCTAAAAGTAAAAATTTATAATAATATAACATAGAAACGATAACCTCTAGTCTTCTCTTGACCACTTGGGCATTGTTTGAATTCATATTTCGCATAACATGTATAAACATAGTACATGAGATATATCCTCTATTGTTTGAATTCAACTAGAATTCACACTCTATTGCAATGCTTATTTAACCTTCGCATATCTTCAAATTTATTAAGTTTGAAAATCATAAGTTATAATATGAAGTATATTGCATCTGGAATTAGGTATCTATCTCACAAGTCGTAGCAAGTCTTCTACTGCAGAGGGAGAGCATCATTCGAGTGCTTTCCCTCCAACCACAAATTGGCAGTCCCCCGCTCATCTTCCATCTGGAAGTAGACCTACCCTTCACGAAGAGTATAGACATAAGGAACTAACAGGTTGCCAACTGAGTCCTAGTGCTATGCCCTACTTAACTCAATTGGCCATACAACTCTAGCGAATCTTCTAGCTAAGTATGATCATTCTGATAGGTTGTGTAATCTAGACACGATGAACCGACTAATGCATGCAGAGACAAACGCATCACTTTGGCCAAAGTTTCTCTATAAATAAACATTTACAATAAACATAGTCATGCGTTCACACACCTCTAACTCAACTTGGAAATAACAACATCCCGTAGTTTGACTTGCTTGACTAGAATCTCTAGACATGAGTTGTTTTGACTAAATTCAAATCCTAGTCAATCTGACTTAGTATTAATCCTTAATCTAGGATAAATGAAATATATGGGTTTAGGTGACTTTAACCTTTTAGAGAGTCCCTCTTTGCATACTTGCAAATACTAGGGTCTATGACTTGTCATTCTACTCAATTATCTGAAAAATGAGCACTCTTGTGTAATATATCAAGTTTTTGAATCTATCATGAAATCATTTATTTTATCACAAGTGCTTCATGGTTTCTCAACCATTCACTGTTGACCATAATAAACAATAGACTAATTCAACATTGTAACTGTTTTAAGAGTTTCCAAGTTTTCTTAACCCTTATGGGTCAAATCTAGGGATTCAACTTCTCTATCCCCACACATTGGTATACCAAATAATTAGATTGTTTTCTAAAAGTAAAAATTTATAATAATATAACATGGAAACGATAACCTCTAGTCTTCTCTTGACCACTTGGGCATTGTTTGAATTCATATTTCGCATAACATGTATCAGCATAGTACACGAGATATATCCTCTATTGTTTGAATTCAACTAGAATTCACACTCTATTGCAATGCTTATTTAACCTTCGCATAACTTCAAATCTATTAGGTTTGAAAATCATAAGTTATACTATGAAGTATATTACATCTGAAATCAGGTATCTATCTCACAAGTCTTAGTGAGTCTTCTGCTGCAGAGGGAGAACATCATTCGAGTGCTTTCCCTCCAACCATAAACTGGTAGCCCCCCACTCATCTTCCATCTGGAAGTGGACCTACCCTTCACAGAGAGTATAGACATAAGGGACCAATAGGTTGCCAACTGAGTCCTAGTGCTATGTCCTACGTAACTCATTTGACCATACAAATCTAGCCAATCTTCTAGCTAAGTATGATCATTCTGATAGATTGCGTAATCTAGACACGGTGAATTGACTAATGCATGTAGAGACAAATGCATCACTTTGGCCAAAGTTTCTCTATAAATAAACATTTGTAATAAACGTAGTCATGCGTTCACACACCTCTAACTTGACTTGGAAACAACATCTTGTAGTTTGACTTGCTTGACTAGAATCTCTAGACATGAATTATTCTGACTAAACTCAAATCCTAGTCAATCTGACTTAGAATTAATCCTTAATCTAGGATAAACGTAATATATGGGTTTAGGTGACTTTAACCTTTTAGAGAGTCCCTCTTTGCATACTTGCAAATACTAGGGTCTATGACTTCTTGTCATTCTACTCAATGACCCGAAAATTGAGCACTCTTGTGTAATATATCAAGTTTTTGAATCTATCATGAAATCATTTATTTTATCACAAGTGCTTCATGGTTTCTCAACCATTCACTGTCAACCGTAATAAACAATAGACTAATTTAACATTGTAACTGTTTTAAGAGTTTCCAAGTTTTCTTAACCCTTATGGGTCAAATCTAGGGATTTAACTTCTCTATCCCCACACATTGGTATATCAAATAATTAGATTGTTTTCTAAAAGTGAAAAGTTATAATAATATAACATGGAAATGATAACCTCTAGTCTTCTCTTGACCACTTGGGCATTGTTTGAATTCATATTTCACATAACATGTATAAACATAGTACATGAGATATATCCTCATTCATTAAGACCTTAATGAATACTATCATTATCATAACTAATCTTTTGACAAAGTTAAATCTTTCAACCTAAATAGGTTTGAGTCAAAAATAATAATATAATATTTTTGACCTCTTGGTCTTCTTAAGTCCACCGACTTTCGATATAGGATAGGTTATGAACTCATATATAACATTCTTTGTATATTATGATAATGCTTATCATATTTTGAATAATGCATATGTGATATTGTATCACTATACTTAGGTGTTTTCAATGATATCATATATATATATATATTCACCAAAACTTTTGATTATAAACATTAAAACTTATACATATAAATCATTGTGAAAGTGACTCTATCGATGTCTAAACTTTCTATAATCTTACTCATCTCGACTCCTAGGTTTATATCTAAGTTCTCCTAAAGTTTAGTCTTTGCACTTTATATATAACTTAAACTAGTTATATCATTGTGACATTAATAGAAAATGACCACTATACTTTGTGATAAAAAAGTGATAATAGAATTAATCTTTTCTCTGCATTTTATATGGTAGATTTCTAAATAGATTTGGTGTTTTGACAATTAAATGAAACCTACATTTGCTTGAGTAAACAAAGTTAAGTGACAAGTTTTTATAGACTATAAACCTTTGTGTAAACTTTGTTATTCATAACATTTTTCCAAAATCCCGTGTCTGTCAAAGCAACAAAGTTTACAACATATTTTCTCTATGGGTTTGATGATAGAAAATGATGGCATGAAAACATTATCTTCCATAGTATAAATATTTACACAGGTGTAAGCTTGCAGAAGTAATGGTTTCTTTCACAATATATGTACAGTGCTAAGCTTGCAGAAATAACGATCTCTTGCACAGTATATTCACGAGTTTAATCTTGCAAGAATAATGTTATCTCTTATAGCATATTCACATATTTGAACTTGCAGAGATAACAATATATTTCACAGTATACACATAGGGTTAAGCTTGCAGCAATAATGATATATCTTGCACAGTATACACTCAAGGTTAAGCTTGCATAAATGACATTACCCTTCACATCCTATACACAAATTTAAGCTTCTAACAACAAAGTAATCTTTCACAGTATAATAGTGGTTTATGCTTATAACAACAATGTTATTCTTCACAACATATACATAGGTTTGAGCTTGCAACATTAATGTTATCTTTCACAGTATAAACAATGGTTTATGCTTATAACAACAATGTAATTTTTCGCAGCATATACACATGTTTGAGCTTGCAATGTATTAATGTTATCTTTCACAGTATAAACATTGGTTTATGCTTATAACAACAATGTTATTTTTCGTAGAATATACATAGGTTTGAGCTTGCAACATTAATGTTATCTTTCATAGTATAAATAGTGGTGTAAGCTTGCAAAAATAATGATATATGTTCAATGCATGAAAAATCAAACTCTTACCTTTTCCTGTGGGTGTTATCTCTGCTTTCGACTCAAACAAAGATACAATCTTCAATGTCATCCCCTATTCTTCTCTCTCCCACCACACTCTCTAAAGAGAGTCTCCTTTGTATCTACCAAATGCGTTAAGATTGGTTTTTAAGGAGTTTTTATCCCACTACAATCCTCCATAATTGCGGATATTCTTCCCGCATCTATGCCTATTTACACTCTAAAGTGGCATGTAGGAAAATGGAGTTACTGGTCATTAAGACCACTCCCAAACTATTTGTAAACTCCTCCTTTCTCTCCATAACCAACGCAGAGGAAAGGAGTCAAGTGCCCACAAGACACACAAAGTGGTTTTGCATTAAATTTGTAACCACACCATGTTCCTTAAAATGCTCATCGACTACATGCAATTGGTTTAAACTTAAAGTTCGTATTAAATAGATATTTAACAACAAAAAATAGGTGTATACAACATATACTTACGTTGTCTCAAACACACGATATGATATGAGAATGGGGTCGAGGTATTCTCCCCCTCTCAAAATTGCTTAGACGTCAAAATAGATAAATTAACATAATAGAATTTCAATCAGTAATTACCGATAATAAAGTAGTTTAACTACTAGTATTTATTCATTCTAGTAATATAATTTTATATTCGTCTGACACAAAGAAAAATGACTATCGACCATTTCCTTGTCGATGGTCATGTTCTAACCTGACATAGTTTTCGACAATAACCTCAACTTAATGAATCTAGTTGACAATCAACAATTTGTCGAGTTATAACCAAACTTAGACCAATTAGTCAAACATAACTTACCATACTTGATGAAGGTTCACTAAACTATGGAAGAACGAGACTTAGATGGAAAACAATATGTTCTTATCCATACGTCTATTCTATTCTCTCTGATGATGCTCTCCCTCTCTTTCTTGGAGGGTGGAAAACTTGTTTTCTGGTTACAACTTGTAATCACCAAACTGAGATTAGTGCATTGTTAGTCAATCCATAAACCTTATGAATAAATAATCATGACACCTTATAATCACATGTCTGAATTCTAATCATATAAACATAAACTCATGATATCATTGATTTATCCTGACACTTTCACATAACGTCAAAACATTAATTCGTTTATAATTAACTACTAATTACGTGCAAGTAAAAAGTAAATCATAGTCAAAATTTGGGGTGTGACATATCTCCCCCAATAAGATTCATCATCCTCGATGATCCAGTGTATCATAAAATAATAAGATAAAGTTTTTGTTCAACTTTAAAAAGCATAAAACAAATGAGGAAATTTCTGATAAAAATTATGGTAATCTTCCCATGTGGCACTATCCTTTGCATACTGGTCCCATTGGACCTTGCATTGTGTAACCTCTCTATTACGCAAGCAGAGCTTGTGAACTTCGAGTGCCTTGAGAGGCTCAATCATGACCACTCCTGGGTCTTGTGCTTGTAAAGCATTCCAATCAAGAATATGATTATCATTTGTTATATACTTTTTCAAATATGAAACATGAAAAACATTGTGCATCCTGACAAGATCTGGTGGTAGAGAGATTCTGTAAGCAACCAGATTGATCACTTCGAGAACTTCAAAGGGTCCTACATATCAAGAAGCTAGTTTGGAAGACTTCCCAAACTTTATGGAACTCTTCTAAGGTTGGATCCTCAAAAGAAATTTCTCTCCAACTGAGAATTGCCTTGGTGTATGCTTGGCATCAATGTAACATTTATGTCTATCATATGCTTCTGCCAATCTATTTCTGATCAGCTTGATATGTTCTTCCATTTCTGGTAATATTTCTGAACTAATGCTAATCCTATCCTCTAGCTTATCATAACTTATAGGAGTTTGACATCTTCTGTACAATGCTTCAAATGGAGCCATCTTAATAGATGAATGGTAGTTGTTATATGCAAACTCTACAAATAGTAGATATTCTTCCCACTTGTTTTGTTGATCCATGCAATACATCCACAACAAATCTTCTAGAACTTGATTTATCCTCTCAGTCTAACCATTTGTCTCAGGGTGATAAGTTGAGCTTATATTGAGTTGAGTTCTTAGTGCTAAGAACAAAGTTTTCCAAAATCTTGACGTCATGCGCGCATCTTTGTCTGAGATAATTTTCTCAAGAACTCCATGCAACCTAAACACTTCTTGTACAAACTTGCAAGCTAAAACGGGTGCTCTATCTGTTAGATTCCCAAGTATAAAATGAGCTACCTTAGTGATCTTGTCAATAACCACTAAAATAGCATCATGTCTATTTTGAGACATTGGAAGACCTTCCACAAAGTCCATACTAATGACCTGCCACCGCCACTCTGGAATATTGTGCAGATACAGAAGTCCTGCTGGATGCTGATGCTCAGCCTTGACTCTCTAGCACTCTAGGAAACTTGCTACAAAACTTACAGCATCATTCTTCATTCCTTTCCAGAAATAAATAGGCTTCACATTGGCTGAGTTTGGTTACTCTAGGGTGACCTGAATATGGTGCGGAATGAACTTCCTTCCACACAAGGTTTCTTAATTCTACAGAGTTTGGAACATGCATCCTTCCTTTGTATCTTAAAAGCCCATCTAGTTCAAAATAGAACCCATCATACCTCAAGTCTTTAGGATTTATTGAGAGAGCCTACATAACTTGCTCATAGTACTCATCACCTGCATAATTTTGTAACACTAAATTCTTGAAGTTTGAGTGGATAAAGACAATCGATGAGATATGCCTCCATCAATTGAGAGCATCTACCACTTGGTTCTCTTTACCTTTGATGTAACTTATCTCAAAGTCATAGTTAGATATCAATTCCAATCATCTTCTTTGTCGAGCATTCATATGAGGTTGGGAAAATATATACTTAAGACCTTGATGGTCTAACTTCATTTCAAAAGGCTTTCCTAGCAAATAGTGTCACCACACTTGCAAAGCATACACAACTGCTGCTAACTCTAAGTCACAAGGAGCATAATTCTACTCATATGCTCTCAACTTTCTAGATTCATAGGCTACCACTTGCCCATAAGCACTCCTCCTAAACCTTCACCTGAGGCATTAGTGATTACAACAAATTGACTTTCCAGATCAGGAACTTTTAATATTGGTGTAGTTGTCAACCTCTTTTAACTGATTAAATATCTCCTAACATTTTTCTGACTAGTCAAAACACATTCCTTTTCTCTAAAGTGAAGTGACTGGATTTGCAATCTTAGGAAAGTTCAATACAAACTTCCTATAATATCCCTCTAACCCCATGAAACTGCACACTTAATGCATATTCTTTGGTGCAGACCACTCAAGTATAGCTTTGATCTTCATAGGATCTACTGAAATTCCTTCAACTGATATTATATGTCCCAGATATTGTATCTCTTTCTGAAAGAAAATACACTTAGAAAGCTTCCCACACAACTTATGTTTTCTCAGTTGCTGCAGAACTAATCGTAGATG
Source organism: Cunninghamia lanceolata (assembly GCA_027924645.1). NCBI lineage: Eukaryota > Viridiplantae > Streptophyta > Pinopsida > Cupressales > Cupressaceae > Cunninghamia > Cunninghamia lanceolata. The sequence continues at coordinate 2,328,490 of BSBN01001303.1, read as the reverse complement.
CTGTAAGTGCTCTTTCTCATTCTTAGAATATATAAGAATGTCATATAGAAACACTAGAACAAATTTATCCAAGCAATCTCAGAAAACATTGTTCATCAAATTCATGAATGCTACAGGGGCATTCGTAAGTCCAAATGTTAAAACTGTGAACTCATAATATCTGTACCTTGTTCTGAAAGTTATTTTATGAATGTCTTCATCTTTCAATCTCAGCTGATGATATCCAGATCACAGATTGATCTTTGAGAATACTATTACGCTCCGCATCTGATTAAAAAGATTATCAATACGTGATAGAGGATACTTATTCTTTATCATTGCTTTATTGAGCATACAATAGTCTATACATTAATGCAAGGTTCCATCCTTTTTGACAAAGATGACAGGTTCTCCCCAAGGTGAAACGTTGGTTCTAGTCAACCCTTTAGCCGACAACTTATGAAGCTAGGCTTTCAATTCCATCAACTCTATAGTAGTCATACGGTATGGCGCCTTTGATATCAGCTTAGATCTAGGTATTATATCAATAGATAAATCAAAAGCTCTCTTCGAAGGTAACCCTAAAAGTTCATCTGGAAAGACATCCTAAAAATCTTGAAGGAAAGGATAGTTCTCCAAGTATGCATTTTTTTTACTAGGATCCTCTTCTACTTGTTTTATTTTAATTGCAAAAAGTTGACATCCTTTTCACCTAGCCCTCTTCAATTGCATAGCAGAGATTGGTCTGATCTTGACTTCTCTTTGAGTGCCTTGTAGATAGACTTTGTTTCCTACATCGTCTAGACACTCAACTATTTTTGTAAAATAGTCAACATTGGCCCTATGTTTCCATAACCAATTTATTCCTAAGATAACATCATAGGAACCTAGGGGGGCTACATAAAAATTCACCTCAGTTGAAAAACTAGGAAGATCAATTTTGGCTTCAAACAGGGATTGGTCTACCTAAGATTTATTCTGGTTAGCATATTCAATTAACCAGGGTTTAGCCATATATCCATCTCTTCTAGGAAATTTATTCAATACTCTTGGCAAAATAAAACTTTCAGTTGCTCCAGTATCAATTAAAACAGAAATAGGAACTCCAAACAAAGTACCTTCCATCTTTGTGGGAGTAATCTGGTACTCCACCTGGCGATTGTCCAATGCCGCAAGGATCCTCTATTGAAAAGATGCTTGCTGGGTAGGTAATGCATTAGTACGCTGTTCAACTCCTTGGTTCTTGGTTGGACTTGATTTGCGTAATGATCTCCAGCATGATAAACATCCCCCAGGAGGTCCTCACTTTTCAACAGGTTTGCCTGTATTATTATCATTCTTCTGGAAATTATTTTTCTTCTCATTTCTGGGTCCATTCCTATTATTTTTGAAGCCCTTGTAACTTTTCTTATTCACATGTTATTTATCATACCTTTTCTTGAAAGGTTGAGAAGCTTGTGACTTATTAAACATCTTGCGATTCTTCTTGTGATATGAATAAATTGTCTTCAGTTTTTACTCTTGTTTGATTGCCTTCTCAAAAACTTAGTCCATAGTGGTAGGACCATGCACATCCACTTCTCCACCTATCTAGGCATTTAGACCCATGATGAATTTTCTGATTCAAAACTTTTCATCCTTTTGATATTGTGGCACATTGATGCAGTCAAGGTAGGAGAGTCTAGTGAGGGACTGTCCAATCTTGCAACCTTATCCAAACAACACCATGATCATAATAGATATGCAATGGAAGCTAGCAGCTAAACAATAGAAAGATAAAAGATATTCATGAACACATAACACAAGATGTATCCTAGGAAAACCCTAACAGGGAAAAACCCAGCCTTCAATGCTCATTCTTCATATATTATACTTCAAATCGAATTACACATGCCTCAAGGGCTTTATAGATGATAGGTCACAACCAAGGGATTACAAAAGATTCATACAACAATATTATTTCATGATTTCTTTCTTCTACAACTCAATTCTCTGCTTTGCAACTCATCTTGCTTCTTGCTCTACCTTCTACTCTATTCTACTACTCCTCCGGATCAAAACAACTTCAGATCTCGCTTCATATCTTCGTGTTATCAACGACTACCTAGATATAATCCTTTATCTCTTATGTATATCATCCGAAAGCTTTCAAATCATCACCAGGTCGGCCTAATTGCAATGGATAGCTTATGTAACGTGTACATAAAATAGGTTGGTCCTAAACCTAAGGCACTACTCCATAAATGCATAGAACTTCATGCGGATCTCACTGAAGGTTGACTAGGTCCTAAACTTCATCAAACAATGCTCCTTTTTTCTACACAAGTCATGGATTTGCTCCGCAAGCTGATTTAGACTTCTATTTTTAGGTACTTGCAACTGCCTCAAGGTTGGCGGTCTATTCAAGTCCAACTTGCAAAACTACCTCTGGTTCTTCTAGGTTCAGCATTCTACTTGCAAGCATTGCATTGCCTCAATGATCGGTGGTCTAAGAAAGTATTCTCCGCAAGATGCCTCAAATTATTTATCTTATCATGGTCTAGGTCTGACGGTCTACTTGCAAGCCTTGCATTGCCTCAATGATCAATGGTCTGAGCAAGTCTTCTTTGCAAGTTGCCTCAAGATAAATCTCTGCTTCAATCAATTAAGAGTCAATAAATACATACTTGCATCCTCCAGAACAATTAGTAACTTTCTTTTGATACAGTCAACATAGTCCTGAATTTCTCTGTACACATTCTGATATCTAATTTCAGATACAATTTCCTCTGCACTCATCAGGGTCTCATAGTTTCTTCTCTGCATATACTTCTCCTATACTATTCTCTATTTCTTTATCCACGTTTCCTTTACTCTAGTACACAAACTTTCTTCTCTAGTAGAATATCTTGTCATTTCCTTTCTCTGCTATGTTTCACACTTGTTCATACAAACTTTCTCTATACTACATTCTCAAATGTTCAGTCTACAACACAATTCTCCTTAAGATCAATGCTTCACCTTCTTCTGGTTTCTTTGTTATACTCAATGATTCAAAAGTTTCTTCTTCCTCTGCATAAGCTATCTTTGCATCATTCTCTTCTGGTTCTTTTATCAAACTTAGTGATTCCAAGGGTTCTTCTTCTTCTGCATAAATCATCTCTGTATAAATAGGCTTTTCATCCTCTACACAAACTAACTCTGTACTAACATGCTTTTTTTCCTCTACACAAACTATCTCTGAATTAGCTTCTTTGGCAATAGGTTCTTGATGACATTCACTGCTTGATTATTTTCTCCTCTAAACTTGAAAACAGGTTCTTCTAAATGGTCTTTTATCAAACCACTTCCATTTCTTCTGTATCCTTCACTGTGATAAGAATTGTGACTCCTATCATTTCTCCCTCTGTAGTTTCAATTTCTGCTCTTGTTCTACTCTGCATAAGGTCTTCTATCTCTACAACCTGATCCAACATATGAATACTTTAGTTTATACCTCCCTCTAAACATACCAGTAATATTTCTCCATTCCTGTCCATCAATCCATCCATAATCTTTCTGTATGCAACCTGTCATTGATTTTCTCCTTCCCATTCTATTTCAACACATCTTTTCAGAATGATTCCTTAATCCACAAAACTTACAAGGGTAAAGATCCCAACACAACTCCTTCTCATGTCCATGTCTATTACAATGTGAACAATACATACCTCTTCTTCCCTAATTTGATTTGTTTGAATTTGCCATAATATCCTTACCTTTGTCATATCCAAGGCCTTCACTTCTTGATCTGATTACTGGTTCAATAGGTTCTATAATTCCTTACTGATGCCTTCCCAATCCTTGTCCTTCATATCCCATTCTTTGCATGATTTTGAAACCAATACCATCACCAACAACTCCAGGTTCTGCCACACTGTCATCTTTAATTTCACTTTCTAAAGAAACTTCTGCATTATCACACAAATCATTAGTATCAAAAGAGACATCACAAAATTTAGGCTTAGATTTCAGATTTTAATTCTTTTCTCTGAATGCTACAAGTGACTGTTCTAACTGATCTTTCTGCTCTATTAATTCTGATATTTCACTTTTCTGCAAACTATTCTCCTTCTTCAATTTTTCCAAACTGTCTTTTAGATCTCTGTTCCTTTGTTCAACCTTATAAAATAAATTAAATCCTTCTTCTAGTTCTGCAAATTTCTTTTCAACATCCTCAAACAATTTTAGATCTACTTCTAGGGCTTCATTTCTAAACTTTACATCTTCCAGTTCTTCTTCAAGGGCATCAAACTTGTCTACTCCTAGATCTTTCATCTTCTCCAACAATTCTGCATTATACTTCTGGATTTCACATAGTTCATCTTTCAAAATATCCTTTTCACACATTAGGGTTTCATTTTCTTTCTTCATCCTCTTTCCAATCTTCCCCATCTGAAACAAACTAGATAAACAACTGAATTTGAAAAGCTTACCAAATATTCCTTGCCTTGATCTTCTTCAGCGATGATACTTGCTACTTCTAGGGTTTCACACAACACTTTATTAGATTCGCTACCTTCTAACAAATTCACAACCAACCCAGCAGATTCGAAACCAACTTTGATACCACTTGATGTAGTCAAGGTACAAGGGTCCGGTGAGGGACTGTCCAACCTTGCAGCCTTATCTGAACAACACCATGATCCTAATAGATATGCAATGGAAGCTAGAAACTAAACAACAGAAAGATAAAGATATTCATGAACACATAACACAAGATGTATCCTGGGAAAACCCTAACAGGAAAAAACCTAGCCTTCAAAGCTCATTCTTCATTTATTATACTTCAAATCAAATTACACATGCCTCAAGGGATTTTGTAGATGCTAGGTCACAGCCCAGGGATCACAAAAGATTCATACAACAATATTATTTCATGAATTCTTTCTTCTATAACTCAATTCTCTACTCTGCCTTCTACTCTATTCTGCTACTCCGGATCAAAACAACTTCAAATCTCACTTCATATCTTCATGTTATCGATCATTGCCTAGAAAAAATCCTTAATATCTTATTTATATCATCCATAAGATTTCAAATCATCACTAGGTCGGCCTAATTGCAATGTCTAGCTTATGTAACATGTACGTAAAATAGGTCAGGCCTGAACCTAAGGTATTGCTCCACAAATGCATAGAACTTCGTGCAGATCTCGCTGAAGGTTAGATAGGTCCTAAAATTTATTGAACAATGCTCCTTTTTGCTCTGCAAGTCATGGATTTTCTCTGCAAGATGATTTAGACTCCACTGAACACATTCAGCTCAATTTTGTGAAAATAGGTAAAACAGGTAATCTTCCGATAGAGATATCTTTCTAGAATCGAACCCAAATGATCTAATTTTTGGATATGATGAATATGATGATGTCTAGATGTTAAGTCCAAATCTACAACCTCTAATATTCAAATGTAGTAAAATGCAGAATTCTCCAAGGTCTCTCTCTCTGCAATCTGCAACTTCACTGTCAACTATCTCCATTGTTTTGAATGCTTCTGGATGCTCCTGCATCACACATACTTCAGGAGACGGGTGAACTTTTCCCAATATTCAACCATTGACATTTCTCCTTGTCACATATTCTAAATATCTATTAGCTTTTGGTCAAAGAAAAGCTGTGCTAACCACCTCTGTCAAAATATGACCACAAACTAATTCCAGGTTAAGCTCAGAGAACATAGCCCCAGTTTCATTTTCTTGTTCATCCACCACATGATCGCTTCACCTACCAATTGATAGGCACCCCATATTTGCTTGGTTATCTCAGAGTAGTTTATGATCTTAGAATACTTTTCCATCTCTGTCAACCAAGCTTTTGTCGCATCACCACTTACTATTCCATCGAACTTGGGTGGTGTCACTTTCTTCATATTTGTTGATAGCTCTAAGGCAAGTCTATTTCTCCTTTCTTCTTGAGACTTAGTCTTATTAACATCCTCCCTTCATTCACTATGAGAACTAGGTTCATGGACATAATTATCACCCCCTACATGCGAGTCCTCTTTTTCTCCTTCAAGTCTGCTTTGGCCCGTCACTTCCTATTCTAGGTTTCCAAGCCTTTCCTTGGTTTCATTAAGTATGGTCAACATCTAATCCAACTTAGTCATTAGTTTTTTGAAAGGGTTTGACTCCCTGACTATCTCCAAGAATTGTTTGAGTTCGAACCATGATGATAGTCTATATCACACCTAATATTCATATTGTTATAGATTAGAATTCAGAAATAATGTATCTCATTAATTCAAAATTCATCATTAAATCTATTCATAAAACTCATATTTGTGCAAAACAATCTCATCTTTATTATAGTTTATTTTGGGTATAAATACATCTTTATTTAGATAGATAACTCAAACAAGACTACATGTCATTGTCAGTTAAGGGAAATTCCTCAGGTTCCTCTTCTCCATCAGAATCTAGTAAAACAAACTTAGAGGGTGGATGTAAACACAAGTACTCCTCCAAATCCTCTTTTCCTAAAGTAGGGGCATCATGTCCCCACCTAAACGGTATGTCGCGACTAGCATACAGTTTACTTAGTTTAACTACAGGAGTAGGAACAATGGGTTTCTTAGCCAGTTCATTGCGTTGTTTATTTTCTAGTCGAATACGCTTAAGAGTGTCAACTAATGTTTCAGAGTCTTCCAGCCATACACCCTCAGCATAGTTAATATGTTCTTAGAATTTTACCTCCTCAGTTGGTTCTTTCTTAACCACTATCTTGGGTAATTTCTGGGGAATAGACTTCCTGGCAGTTTTCTTTGTTCTTCTCCATGCCATTCTAGCATAAAACCAATTTCAAACATTAGCCAATCTGCTGAATGTTGACAAGTTTTATCGTAGTGAGCTCCTAGGTCCATGTGTTGAAGTCAGTAGCTCTGATACCATATGTAACATACCAACTCATACAACTTGGAATTACTCACCAAATTTACTAAGAAAGTAAAAGAACATGTTTAACCATGAGTGATTTTTTTTAACATTTGTATAATCACATAGAATTAAATATATATCTTTTTAAAATATTTTTCAACCTTGAAATTACAATATATTCAAAGATAAAATCATAGTGAAATCATTTCACTTACATTTACAAATAATTTGCACTTGGCAATATGAATAATTTTACATAAGTTTGAAAATCATAAGTCATAACATGAAGTATACTGCATCTGGAATCTATTATCTATCTCAAAAGTCTCAGCGAGTCTTCTGCTGTAGAGGGAGAGCATCATCCGAGTGCTTTTCCTCCAACCACAGATCGGCGGTCCCCCACTCATCTTTCATCTGGAAGTGGCCCTACCGTTCATGAAGAGTATAGACATAAGGAACCAACAGGTTTCCATTTGAGTCCTAGTATTGTGTCCTACATAACTCAATCAACCATACAACTCTAGCCAATCTTCTAGCTAAGTATGATCATTCTGACAGGTTACACAATCTAGACACGGTGAACCAACCAATGCATGCAGAGACAAATGCATAACTTTGGCAAAAGTTTCTCTATAAATAGACATTTGCAATAAACATACTCATGTGTTCACACACCTCTAACTTGACTTGGAAACTATAATATCTTGCAGTTTAACTTGCTTGATTAGAATCTCTAGACATGAATTGTTTTGACTGAACTCAAATCCTAGTCAATCTAACTTAGAATTAATCCTTAATCTAGGATAAACATAATATATGGGTTTAGGTGACTTTAACCTTTTAGAGAGTCCCTCTTTGCATACTTGCCAATACTAGGGTCTATGACTTCTTGTCATTCTACTCAATGACCCAAAAATTGAGCACTCTTGTGCAATATATCAAGTTTTTGACTCTATCATGAAATCATTTATTTTATCATAAGTGCTTCATGGTTTCTTGACCATTAACTATTGACCGTAATAAACAATAGACTAATTCAAGGTTATAACCATTTTAAGAGTTTCCAAGTTTTCTTAACCCTTCTAGGTCGAATCTAGGGATTTAACTTCTCTATCCCCATGCATTGGTATATCAAATACTCTTGTTTTCTAAAAGAAAAAATTTATAATAATATAACATGGAAACGATAACCTCTAGTCTTCTCTTGACCACTTGGGCATTGTTTGAATTCACATTTCTCATAACATGTATAAACATAGTACATGAGGTATATGCTCATTTATATAAGATCTTAATGAATACTATCATTATCATAACTGATCTTTTGACTAAGTTCAATCTTTCAACCTAAATAGGTTTGAGTCTAAAATAATAATATAATATTTTTGACCTCTTGGTCTTCTTAAGTCCACTGACTTCTGATATAGGATAGGTTATGAACTCATATATAACATTCTTTGTATATTATGATAATGCTTATCATAATTTGTATAATGCATATGTGATATTGTATCACTATACTTAGGTGTTTTCAATGATATCAATATCATTTATATATATAATCTATATAGGTGAATATCTATCACCAAATTTTTGATTATAAACATTAAATCTTATATATATAAATCATTATGAAAAGTGACTCTATCACTATCTAAACTTTCTATAATCTTACTCATCTCGACTCCTAGGTTTATACCTAATTTTTCCTAAAGTTTAGTCACTACACTATATATATAACTTAAACTAGCTATATCACTGTGATATTAATAGAAATGACCACTATACTTTGTGTTCAAAAAATGATAATAGAATTAATCTTTTCTCTACATTTTATATGGTATATTTCTACACAGATTTGGTGTTTTGACAACTAAATGAAACCTATGTTTGCTCGAGTAAAAAAAGTTAAGTGACAACTTTCTACAGTCTGTAAACCTCTGTGTAATCTTTGTTATTCATAACATTTTTCCAAAATCCCGTGTCTGTTAAAGTAACAAAGTTTACAACATATTTTATCTATGGGTTCAATGATACAAAATGATGGCATGAAAATGTTATCTTCCATAATATAAATATTTATACAAGTGTAAGCTTACAAAAGTAATGATTTCTTTCACAATATATGCATAGTGTTAAGCTTGCCGAAATAATGATCTCTTGCACAATATATTCACGAGTTTAATCTTGTAAGAATAATGTTATCTTTGATAGCATATTCACATATTTGAACTTGTAGAGATAACGATATATTTCACAGTATACGCATAGGGTTAAGCTTGCAGTAATAACGACATCTTGCACAGTATATACTCAAGGTTAAGCTTGCATAAATGACATTACCCTTCACATCCTATTCATAGATTTAAGCTTCTAACAACAAAGTAATCCTTCACAATATAACAGTGGTTTATGCTTATAACAACGACGATATTCTTCGCAGCATATACACAGGTTTGAGCTTGCAACATTAATGTTATCTTTCACAATATAAACAATGGTTTATGCTTATAACAACAACATTATTTTTCACAGCATATATATAGGTTTGAGCTTGCAATGTATTAATGTTATCTTTCACAGTATAAACAGTGGTTTATGTTTATAACAACAATGTTATTTTTCACAACATATACACAGGTTTGAGCTTGCAACATTAATGTTAGCTTTCATAGTATAAACAGTGGTTTAAGCTTGCAAAAATAATCATATATGTTCAATGCATGAAAATTCAAACTCTTACCTTCTCCTGTGGGTGTTATCTCTACTCTTGACTCAGACAGAGATACAATCTTCAATGTCATCCCCTATTCTTCTCTCTCCCACCACGCTCTCTCAAGAGAGTCTCCTTGGTATCTACCAACTGCATTAAGATCAGTTCTTAAAAAGTTTTTATCCCACTATAGTCCTCCATAACTGTAGATATGTTTCCTGCATCTATGTGTATTTACACTCTAAAGTGGCATGTAGGAAAATGATGAAGTTACTCGTCATTTAGAGCACTGTAAAACTATTCGTAAACTCCTCCTTCTCTCCATAACCAATGTGGAGGAAAGGAGTCGAGTGCCCACAAAACAAATGAAGTGGTTTTGCATTAAATTTGCAACTGCACCACATTCCTTAAAATGCTCATCTACTACATGCAACTGGTTTAAACTTAAAGTTCATATTAAATAGATATTTAACAACAAAAAATAGGTGTATACAATGTATACTTATGTTGTCTCAAACACATGATATGATATGAGAATGGGGTCAAGGTATTCTCCCCCTCTCAAAATTGCTTAAACGTCAAAATAGATAAATTAACATAATAGAATTCCAATAAGGAATTATCGATAATAAAGTAGTTTAACTACTAGTATTTATTTGTTCTAGTAATATAATTTTATATTCATCTCACACAAAGAAAAAATGACTATCGACCATTTCCTTGCTAACGGTCATGTTCTAACCTCACTTAGTTTTCAACAATAACCTCAACTTAATGAATCTAGTTGACAATCGACGATTTGTCAAGTCAAAACCAAACTTATACCAATTGGTCAAACATAACTTACCATACTCGATGAAGGTTCACTAAATTGTGGAAGCACGAGATTTAGATGGAAAACAATATGTTTTTATCCATACGTCTATTATCTTCTCTTTGATGATGCTCTCCCTTTCTTTCTCGAAGGGTGGAAAACCTATTTCCTGGTTACAACTTGCAATCACCAAACTAGGATTAGTGCATCGTTAGTCAATCCATAAACCTTATGAATAAATAATCATGACATCTTATAATCACATGTCTAAATTCTAATCATATAAACATAAACTCATGATATCATTGTTTTATCCTGACATTTTCACATAACGTCAAATAATTAATTCATGCATAATTAACTACTAATTACGTGCAAGTAAAAAGTAAATCATAGTCAAAGTTTGGGGTGTGACAATATCAATCAAAATTCATATTAAAAAGTACTCAACTATAATCTATCTCATTTTAATTTAACACATATTTAATTAATATATATTAGCTTACCTCAATCTTTTATCATAAAGAACTCTTAATTTACCTACAATTTTAAATTGCAATTAATTTATCACCCTAAATATTTTGGAAGGTTTTTTTTAATTTCCCTTGAATAATGTGGCATAATACAACATTAAAATAACATTTTCACTGGTTGTCCATAAAATTTTCATCAAATTCAAATTTTTATGTATTTAGCATCTATATATCTATAAATTTAATGCTTTTCTTAAATAAAGTGATTAATAATTTAAATTATAATAAATATTGTTTATTGGGTGTGAATCTTATATCCATAATTATGTGCAAGGAATTTGGAATGAAATAAGAGGAATCTTTATGAAAATCAAAGAATTCCAATTCCAAAACCAAGCATACCTCAAATAGAGTTAGGAAGGCAAAAACACAATAAATGCATAAAGAAAAACTAAATGCTATATCTTTATTTGAATATATACACTCTTGGATGTAATTGATGTGGTTGATCATGAAGTCGTGCAAGATTTTTACAGCATGTACTTTGTGTCTTTGCGTTCTTTATTGATGATTTTGAAATGGATGGTAGATTCATAGATAATGAAACTGGATGGATTGATTTGAAGATGGATAAGGATAAGATTTATGGATTTTAATTTAGAAAAAAGAAGAATATGGATAAAGATATTTATTTGTTTTAATTAATTAGTTTTTTTATGAATTAAAAAGCAAAAAGAACTTATGAAGGAGATATGATAGGATATGAATGGATAATTAATTAAAAATAGATTTATTTATTTATTTTGGAATAAATGGGTAAACATTAGCCTAATTAACTAAATAATACTAATTATTTAATTAATTATCGATGGTAACAAAAATGCTAAATTAGCATGATAATGAGGAAGTGTCAATATGATATTAGAATAATATTAAGATATAGTGTTAAGTACAATGTTACGAGGTGGTGGAATCTAAGTGTCTACAGATTACTCCTCTTTGAAATGGCATTGCAAAGTGATGAAGTTTCAAAGAAAATAGATACAGGCAATTGTTAGGGATGATATTGGTGATATGCCCCAAGTGTTGGGATGTTGATTTTAGGATGGATTGATAATTTGGTTTGATTGATTAAAAGTTAATTGATATTGTTGATGGAATGATGATTTATGATTGGATTGAATAATTAAGATTGATTTTGATAATTCAAGGCTTTGGAGGGATTTTGGATTCCAAATGTTGTTCTTGAATTTGGATGATTTGGTTTAGGGATGCCCCCTCGAGAGATTAGGTGAGTTTGAAGAACGTGGGTGTGCTCTTGAAATGGATGAAAGACATCTTTAAATAGATTTGGCTGTGATAATGGATGGATGCTAATGATGGAAATATTAGTGGAGAAGTAGAGAAGAGATATATGAATATTAAAGATGATGGTGCAGAGGGTCCTCCCCTCTCATAGGAAAACACACACTAATAACTCATAACAATTTAGAGATTGCAAACACAAAATTTCTGTTTCATTTATTGAAATAAGAAAACTTCAACAAACAATTCTTCATTACAAAGACAAACAATGGCCTTCATGGCCTCTCATCTCTCTCATCTGAATAATGTATCCTCCTTTCCACAAACTTGTCACAACTCAATTTTTGCATTCTAATTTGAAAATTAAAAAATACAAATAATATGGACACAATTAAAAAAATTGAGGATAAGATTATCATTAAAATAACAAGAGTGGATGATGCATTATCATTAAACAAAGAAGGTGGAGGATGCATTATCATTAAACAAAGAAGGTGGAGGATGCATTATCATTAAACAAAGAAGGTGGAGGATGAATTACCATTAAACAAAGAGAGTGGAGGATCATTAAAAAACAGAGATGGAGAATGGATTTTTTCTATAAAATGCCTAGAATTGTAAGGAAGAGGGAATCATCTCTAGTTTGGGAGTGCTGGAGAAAACTGTAAGAGTTCTCCTCCCCTCATTTTGTTTTCTTTTGAAAGTTTTGTTCTTGGATGTTTGTAGATAAATTTTTAGATTTGAAATTCATTTTGGTGATATGTTTAGATAATTGCAATTTGCAAACTGCGTATAAGTTTTGATGACTGGCAAATATTTTTAGAATTTATCTTTACACCTGTCAATTGCATTTGCTTGAATACACGCACACACGGATGTCCATACCCTATTTCTAAGCTTCATGCCTACTAGTTATATTGGCTTGAACATTTCTAAAGCCTTTTCATCAAATCCATTTTGTGCATAGCCTGTAGTCCACGTGCTCTGTCTATACTCCCACGATTTGCATACTGGTCCACCAGAGCATTCCAACCATAATATTTGCTAAAATATCCCTTACACTATACTTCCAGACCCTATTCAATCTATTTTTGGCGATCATCTCTCCATATTCCATAAGGTAATTATTCATCAAGTTTGATAATTTTAATTTCTCATACCACTATAACATTGTGCATCATGAAATACTAAAATAATTACTGGGACTCTTTTCAACGAATCTATTTTTAACTATTTTTCTTCTTGGTAAATCAGTTACTTGGTAACACTCAGTCACTGGTTGTTTAGTGCACATGGGATGCTTGACTTAGAAACACGGAACGCATGTTCAGTTTTTCATGAATAGAGAACATGTAGAGCAGGGCCTAAACCTTCTGCATCATCATCGTGGCTATGACTCTGCTAGACAATTAGAAAAATCTATTTCTTTTTACAAGATAGTGTAGTGTATGTGATGGAAATTGATGTATGCATCTCTATTCTTGTAGCTGGATCTACATGAAAGTACTTGGAGAAGCAACCCAATAAATCAGAATAAAAAAAAACACATCTAGCAATAGCGATACATTCTCATCTTTCACTTGCACATGTAAATGAGAACAACACCAAAATTCCTTCAACCCAAAGTCCCCATCTTTGATTCTTCATCCTAGAATAGATACAAAAGATCTATCAACACACAAAACTGTTGACCATATTGTATTACAGGATACAACTGAATAGCTTTCTAAAGCATTTAATTCCAAAATGCTAAATTCTAACTTCGTTTTAGAGGATTTGTAACTCTTAGTTTATGGCACAAAAAAAATACCAAGTGTATCTAAAAGATATAGCCTTCAGAAATTTAGGCTTTTACCGACCTAGGTTGTTTCCCATTCGGTGGACAACAAATTGTATGGGTGTTAATGCTTCCTTTCTTTGTTTTTTTTTTTTAAAAGCTTCAATTGAAAATGTGAACTACTGCTTTGTGGAAATTAGATTTACAGCTGACGATTGCATTTGCCTGAAAGTTTCTAAAGCCCTTTCAACGACTCCTTTTTGGGTAATTCTACGATCATGCATTCCATGAGATGACATCCATCTGAGGCATTCTGTCAAACGGTTTGCATGCCTAGTCTATGCTTCCACTTTTGGCGTATATGTCTACCAAATAGTTTCCAACTATAATATCTGACAAAAATCACCCTTTTATTATGAAAAAAATGGATGCCCTGCTCCAAAACTCCCACGTTGATAGGTAGGGAGGACGCTGGCAGAGGTTGAGGAATTTGGATTTACTACCGCCGATTTCATTTGCTTGAAAACTTCCAAATCTTTTCAACAAACCCATTTTGAACATATCCTGCCATCACGATATTCTATGAGATCACATTTCATCAAGTCATTTCGTCAAACAGTTCACATACCCTATCTGAGCATCCACGTTTTGCATTTCTATCTGCCAGAGCATTTTGGTTATAAGATCTGTCAAAAATTGCCCAATTTGGCACAGGTAGAGAGGATAGTGGCACAGGATGTGTATTTACATCTGACGATTGCAACTTCTTGAAAGTTCTAATGATGACATCTATTCGAGGCATTCTGGGAAACAATTCGCGTACCTTTCCTGTGCTTTCTCATTTTACAATTATGTCTAACCGAGTATTTCTCTTGAGCACATGTAACCCTGAAGAAATATTCTTTATACAATGAAATTGCCTTGTAGTCTATACAATGATAGTGCCTTGTGAAAATATTTTGGTATTGCCAAGGAGATGGGAAAATGGATCAGGTTACTAGACACACAAGTCTTGGGAGAGATGAATAAATAGATGCCATTACTTATCGAAATATGAATTTGTAACCAAAGTAAATATAGGTATAATTAATTATGCCATATTAAAACATTAAGCCTTAGGCTTATAAACTAACTTAAACAATAGATGAATTTTACGTTTCGATCCCCATATTTCTTGATCAAACAACTATATGCTTAAGTATTATAAAATTAGACTGAGATGCTTTGGTCAATAATAGTATTGAATTACTTGATTTATGATTTAAAAATTTACAATCTTGTTAAGCGCTTAGATCATTGTTCATGGCAATATATATATTGGTTATCAACCTTGCATACTTATAGTACTTGCAAGTCATAAATTCATCTCTAATAATATTGTTTATTAAATGAATAATCACGTGTACATTATAATTATTGAATTGAAAATTAACCCTCTTGAACATATGTGGACATAAGCAAATGCCCTATTTTAACAATGAATGAGTACCTAAATCATTAAGTGTCAACATGAGAAGTGTTGGAAATTGAATACAAATAAAAATGTCATCTTTCCTTAGATAAGAGTACATTAAATTAACTTAAATCAACATTCAATTTTACTAGGGAAATTGAATAATAGCAGGGTAAATAAACTACCTTGCCCTTTGAACATGAAGGTCTTTTAAATGAATGAATGTTACTGTAAGATAAATTAAGACCGTAGAGGAATCATGGAGGGAATCAAGAAGTTATTTAAATTGATCGTTAATTTGGAAGGTTATAAAACCTTAGAACAACTAATTTTAATTCTTATTTACATCAAGAATCATTGTTATTCTTTGATTGAGTTATATTCACAAGTTTATTAACAGTGAAAATTAATAAATTGTATAAATCCATTGAGGGAGTTTCAAGTAAACCTCTTGTTGGATTATTAAGTTTTATGACTCTTATTAAGTTCTTATTAGTTTTAATTAAAAGTAAGTTGTACTTATTAGTATCAATTCTATACTTTTGGAATAAAGTTTATTGATGTGTGACAAAATAAGTTATCAAAATTTCTTTGTTGGAATCTTTTACTGATAAAATATCTTTCCTAGTATGTTACGTACAATTATGAATTGATACAATTGATTTAGTATCCTCTATAAGCAAAATGATCAAGCATCTATACTTTACTTTACTTCATTATGTCTTAGAGAAGTATCTTTCCTTTTTTTTAATTTCTTTATTAGTTTTGATGCAAATTTTACTTTTCTACTTAGCTAGGTAAACTTTTAAATCAATGTCCAAACTCAAACAAATTGCAGTGTTCGGTTTTTACGGTACCTCTGTGTCACGTTTACAGGTAATGCCGCCACGTTGAACCAAGTACCTCATGCCTAACATAGCTACAACAACGACGTCTAGGCACCATCCCTCTAAATCATCGGGGAGTAATAAGGAACATCTCTAAGTTAAATCCGCAGGAGAGAAAATCTCCTCGGATACCTGACTAAAAAGATTAAGAAAAAGAAAAAGGTGAGACTAACAGAAAATGAGACTTATTGACACGTGAGTATAAATCGGGGAGGACATGTGAAATGTCTGATAGGGCAACTAGGCTGATCCAGAAATGTTATCTATCATATGCTTTCACCTCACCCTCACAGATCATGGTGAAAGTACTAGGGGATCAGGAAAGGACTTAGTCATGATAATTATCTAATTTGGCTTGGGGAAGCAAATTAGATTTCATGGGTAGATACCTTTTAGGGATTCCTCCACACTAGGACTAACTGACAAACACCCCTTTAGGTGTTTGTGGTAGTGGACTAACTCCCATCCCTATTTCACCGGGTGGGTGGCAGCCGACGAAGAACTGTCTGGGGCGGGGAATAACCCTAGAAAGGGCTGGGTACCCGCTCACAGTTACATCAAACATAGTGCAAAATAGAACTACATGTTTGCATTCCCAATGTTAGTCACATCCTAAGGAGGGGGCCTTGATCCCGTGGATATAGGGTATGTAGGCAGTCTGGATGGCGAAGGATGCCCCTAGTACTCAGGTCCCCTGGATGTAGGGTGTTCTCCAATTAGCATCGTGATCTTAATTCTCTGAGTAGTGATTACTGAGTTGTGTTAACATGAGATTGTTAAGTTAATTTTGTGCAGATGATAAGGATACAGTTACTAGAGGAGAAGCAAGCTATTGAAAATGAATGCAGGATGTAATGCATGACTTAAGGTATAAACTGATCCGTTATGCTTCTAGGTTATCTTACATAATGTACCTTCTCTCGTAATGTACTCTCTCTTTACTAGATTTACAATTGGTGATCTTTTAAGAACCTGATGATTTTAGGAAACTAAATTTCAAGTTTCATCACATTACTATAGCATACATTAAGCACTTCTGGAAGAATTTCACATTTCCTACATCTGTCAGATCAAAATTTTTATTCATTGGTATTTTTGAAATCAGAGTTTAATGTTATTTGATTTAGGATGAGTCAGGTCCTTACATTCTCTTGGGCATACACAGTCCCAAGTCACCAACCCTTCTCTTAGACTAAGATTTATCTTCCTCTCTTTGTTTCTTCCAGGCGATCGGTTCTCTCCCTAACTATGCGCTTCGTTTTTACCTTCCCCACTAGACAAAACGGTTCGGTTCAACTTCCAAAGACAAGGTCACAAATGGTTTAACCGCTAAATCCATGTCAAAGTGTCAGAGAGACTTGTAAACCTATCCCACCAAATTCCCTTCGTCCCATCGACATACACATTAGACACGAAGTCATCCGTCTTCAACTCGTAGCCAATCCCCACTTTCCCTCGGAGTCTATCTGGGACCCACCACCAATGATACGGGCTAGTAGGCTGAAAAGTCAAACATACCATTTCGGGGGACTTCATAACAGTTCCCACCAATATAGAAAGATTCCCTGAAACTGTTGTTGCTCCATTGGATCTTTATAATCGCAATCGTTATTCAAATGTAACGCTCTATCAGGAGGATGACATAACACCTCCCACCAAAATAGGAAAGTCCCACCGATGAAGCTTAACGCATCGTGACATCGAGGGGACTCTAAAACCTATCACTCTTAAATAGCAAGGTTTCACTGAAAACACCAAATGGACCTCACCAAATGCACACGTTGACATCCATGTCACTGCTGTGAATATTGGGCATTGCATGATTAACACTTTTTCTCCCCATCAAAGGAATTGACTTCAAAGTCCTGGTGAAGTTACAAAGTCCCACTGACAAGAGTTCCCAACCTTCCATCGGCATGTCGAGGAGACAAGACTCAATGTCCTGATGATATCACAATGTCACTCTGATATAGTCTCATCGGAGTATCGAGGGGATGCTAAGAAGACTCTTGTTGACATAAGGTTGTCCCATTGATGTCACTTCTCCTTACCGCCAATGTAATACCAAACATCTTAGCAATCGGGATATCGAAGAGAGAGAACTTCGTCCCACTAAAATAAAACTGTTAGGCCGATGAAGGAATAAAACAAAACTTATAGGGAGAAGCTGAACCTTACAAGTCTTCAACACTACCAAAACATGCGTGAAAAAATATTGTAATATTTTCTCATTGAATGTCTTTTCCATGTTGACCAAAACTAAAATGGAAATGAAATGTTTTTGGGCAATGCAGGATTGCCCGTTTGCCCGAGATGTTCCTGCATCAGATGAATGTTAAAATGTGTGAATAGAGAATGATCTAGATGCATGGATGCTAATATAGGATGGAGAATGAAATAATTATTTTATTATTTTTAGGAATGCAAATGATGAAAGGTTAGGTGGAATAGATATGACATGGTGTGAAGGGTTGGGATTTTTAAGGTACATGCTATGAATCTTGCACAAGATGACAACTATTTTGACCAACCTAGTGTTTGTTATAGCATATGATAGGATGCATCATGGCATGAGGAACCATGATGGTGTTGTTCCATTTGTGTGAAGGACTAAACCAAAAGAAAGGAGCACAAGCAAGCATATGTTGTATGACACCATGTTATGAAAGATACAAAATAAAATGTTAAAACCACAAGCAAGCAGAAGCAATAATGCACAAGCAATATAAAGACAAACAAGATTTTGCCCCTAATCAAGCTAAAAGCTAAAAATTAATTGATGATGATGATAACATTGTTGATATGGGAATGATATATCTTGAGAACAATGTGAGGATTGGGAATGATATATCCTAATAATGATGGTTTGTGTAGAGTTGACCAAGGCTTGTAGCAAATTGGGAACAAAACCTATAAATGTTTTTGGATGGGTGTTAGATTGATTGGCTAGATTAGTTGATATTATTTGTTGCTTTTCTGCTATGTTTTGATTGTGTCACTGGATAGTTATGCTAGATCGTGCTATAGATTTGCATTTCTTGTGTTTGGATGGATTGATTTTGCCTAGCCTTTTATTTTTTTGGCAAGATGGGATTGCCATCTTAATGTGTAACCAATAACAAGGGAAAACCAAGTCTAGAGGTAAGGATTAAGGGTGAATTGGATAGAATTATTGAGGGATTAGGATTCAGGATGGGATGGACGGGGGATGGATTGAGGGAGGGATTCAATATGTGATCTCCAAGGACTACATCATATAGGAATAACATGCCACAACTCAATATATGTCATTAATGATGTTTCACTATAGTGCCAACTGAAGGAGGTGTGTATATGTTGTAGTATTCTCTATGAAAGATTAGATATATCAAGAAGTGTCCAAAGCGTATTTCAACATTTTCCTCTATCCTTGTCAAGGTCAAAAGCAAGAAGGTAGGATGGATTGGGTATAATGAAATAGTTATGTGAATAGGATGGTGGGTTGTGATAGGATGGATTCATATGACTAGATAGACATGTTGAGTGGATGGATTAGAGCTTGCCCCCAAGTGTAAGGTTCACTTAGAAAACTATTTTACACAAGATGCCCATGAATGGTTTTTCATCATGGTACTTGCCCAAGGTGCCATGAGAATGGTTTTCACCATTAGACAAAATATTTCTCTTTACTATTTTGATGATGTTTTTTGGATTTTAATTTTTTGAATTTTCTATTTTTTAAAATTATTTGGGATTTTTGAGTAACTTTTTTTTTGTTTCTTTAGATGTGAAGTTCCTATCTATCTAATGTAGCTGACCTGGATGCTCTTGTCATGATGTGCCAATAGTATCCTACTTTGCACAATTGCTTTGCTAGGATCATTCCATTGACGTACAATCCACAAATGTTGTTGTGATGCTCTTTGTTAGTTGGGTTAGCTTTATCCATATATGAACATCTTAATAGGGTGCCATCATAACCCTTATGGTAGAGTGTTATGACCAAGATATGGTGGATTTGAGATTTTGGGTTTTTAGATTTAGGTTAGGGTGGTTGGATTTGGATTTTTGATTTGGGATTTGGATATTTATATTTGAATGTGGGATTTTTGTACTTGAAGGTGGATTTGGATGTGGAATTGGGATTAGGATTAGGGCCAACAATCTTATCAGATAGTGAAACTTTGCATCTTGGTATTGATAATAATTGTGAAGGTGGAGCACACCTATTGTATGTAATGTGCATCTTTTGATTTTGTGCTATATTGTGATTGATTTCTTCTTTTTTATATTTTACTTTGATTGGATTTACTACTTCACTTTGCTTTGGGATCCATATCACTTTTTGGTTTCCCTTTTGATTTTTGGAGTCATGCCACCTTTTATGTTTATTTTGACTTTTGCTTGACTTTGATTTTGTACTTGTTTTTTATGTGGTGTTGAATGTTGATGTTTTTATTTATGGTGATCTTGTGGGTCCCACTACATGGTTTTAGGATGTTGGAGTTCAAGGTTGATGGCATGAATAGTGGTATCTATGAAAGGATTGATGGTAGCAAGATTGTTGTAGGGGCTATAGATAGACTCTATTTAAATTTTTGCATTGGATGAGGTTGCCCCAACTATTTCCAAAATGTCACTAACATCATTAGATTGCTTATTAGAAGACTCCTAGCCAATGCCTCAATAGCTAAGATTTGCATAAACTTGTACAGGTTCTAGGATGCCTTGCTCATGAAGGCCCAATCCTTTTCCTTTATAGCACATGATTTGAAAATTTTTATTGGTGATAGGATATTTGTTGCTTTGGAAACATGATGCAAATGTATTAACATATCACTAGGAACCATTATAGCTTACAATTTTATTGTCTACAAGGAGACCAAATTTGACGAAGGTGGTTGGACCAACTTCATAGGATTTTAATGCTTGCTCATTGTCAATGATTATTAGAACTTGATTATTTGTAGGCTAAATGTTACCAATCATGACTTGCTTATCCTCATGCTCAATGTGATCAACATCATGTACAACTTCATTTCCAACATGCTTGTTATGAGTTTTTTTCTTGTCTATGTGTAAGACGGGGAAAAAAATCTCCTCATGGGAAGGGGGAGTTGTGGGATGATGGATAGGATTGGTTTGGTTTTCTTGGTATTGGGAATTTGTGATAGGGTGCATAGAATTGGCTTGAGGGTTTTAACCTTGATTTGCTGATGGGTAAGATTGATCATGATTTGGTGCAAGCTCTTGACAGATATTTAATTTCTTTGCCAATAAGATGGATGTACTTTGTTTGGATTTGATATCCCCTTTAGAGATTAGTTCATGGAGAAATGAACACATCTTTGCACATGTATTAGTGACGGTCCTTTGATGCTTATGGGTTTTATGGATCTTGTGGATTTTAGATTTTATGGACCTTTGGAAATGTCGACATTCACCTTCCCACATAGGTGGTCTTGTAGGGATGGGAGCTCTAGGGGGATCTTGATCAAGCTTAATAGGCTTTGGATTGATAATGTCTTTGCATGGTGGTACTTTTCATTGGGTGGGAATGGTCCTAGGGGGATCTTGAACATGCTTAATAGGTTTCAGATTGATAATATGCTTGCATGATGGCATTTGACATTAGGTGGGAGTGGTACTAGACGCATCTTGGGAAACCCAAATAGGCCTTGCATCAAAAACTTTATTGCCAATAACTTACGTGTATTTGTCAAAGAATGATGGCATGGGATTAGAGGCATTACAAGTTTCCTCAACTTTGCTCTTTCTTTTTCGATGGTGATCCTTTTCTAGTAACCCTTGGAGGAAATCCTTTGTAGATGAGTTGTAAGGGATAGGATTGGATTGTTGATTGTATGATTGATTGGATTGATGGGACTGATTGAATTGATGGTTAGATTGTGGATTAGGTTGATGGGATTGAATGGATTAGTGGTTGGATTGTGGATTAGCTTGATGGGATTGATTAGATTGTAATCATTTTGACGATGAAGGATTTGCATAGGAGGTGGAGGCTACTAGTTACTTGCGTGAGGTTTGGAGTTCAGGCATGGATTGGATATGATAATCTTTTCTTAGAAGGGGGATGACAAATAGATATTTGATTTGGGTTTGAGGGATAGCTAGTGCTAGGATGTTCTTGGTCTAAAGGCTCTTGATTACTCATGATTGGTCAATTAAATCCTATGGCAAGATTGTACATAAAGATGTTAAGGTTTTCATCCTCAAGACTATCATCATTATCATGTTCAAAGGGATTGAAGGTATCATTGGGATACTCTTCTTGATCCACAAGACCTTCATCATCATCATCATGTTCAAATGGGTTTTTAGATTGGTTGTGATGAGGGGACTTATCAAAATATATTAGATTTGTAATTTCCATGTCCTCTATTTGGATTTGGGACAAGATTATAGTTTTCTCAATTAAATTATCAAACTAGGGGTCCATGATGTTTGTTTTGGTAACTAGGCCTTGGATTTTGATTGTTTCAATTTTGTGTTTACACAGGTTTTGCACAAGGTGGAAGACAAAGAAGACAACAACCTAGTTTATTCAGGTAGGAGTGTCCACACTTGTGAGCCCATGAATATACCTAGATCTAAGCATGGATCATAGGGCCCATGATGAGGAACTCACCACTTTTGATCCTTAAGATCATCGTAAGGTGTGAAATGAGAGCCTATGTGGCCTACTATACCATTTCTAGAGGTACCTTGTGAGAAACTTCCTGGGCTTAACTTCTTATAGGTACATCACAAATATGAACGATTGAAATTCCTCAATGCTAGGTTGGACAAGGATCGCTAGGGGATTCCTCAAAATACCTGAAGGTATTTTTATGCTCTACATATCACACCCCACCTTTTTTTGCACAAGTTGGGACCCCCTTTTCATCTTTTTTTCATTTTGGGTGTCTTGTTTTGATCCTTGGATCATCTTCTAAGTCTTTAGTTCTTGCCTTAGAAGGTTTGTTTTGTTTTAAAACTTGCACTTTGAAATTTGTTGTCTTGAGGTCAGAAGTTCTTTTACTTCTGGGCTCTCAGGTTCCTGGGCCCTTTTTGGTTTCGGGACCCTGTTCCCCTTTTGTTTTTTGTCCAATCGGGACCTCGGGCCCCAATTGGTTAGGTGGTCATTTAGAATCTAGGTCCAAATATCAATTTTAGCCTCACATCCCTGACCACCTACAACATTAATGGTGGCTCTTCTCAGTTAGTGTGTGCAGTAGATAAGGGTTTGAGTGCCCTGTAACTCCTCATTTTGTCTTCAATTAATAATTTTTCAGCATTCTCAGAGCCCTAGAATGTGTTATTATGTTTTGAAGATGATTGTTGGTGATCGTAGGTCAATTTGGAGTGGTCTTCTGGTGTACACGTGTAGGTGGTGTTCTTTTCCATGATTGCCCCTCTCCCCATTTTCAATTTTCATGGTAGGGTTCTTTCTCTACTTTGTATTTGTTTATTTTTGTTTGTGTTTGTTGTTGGATTTTTTGGATGTACCATTTAGATTCTAGGTTTTGTTTTTGTTGTTTGTTGTTTGTTTAGGGTTTAGTTTCATCATTTTGTAGTTTAGTTTTAGGTTTATTTCCATGCATTTTGCTTGTTTGTTTTGGGTTTCTGTTTAACATTAGTTTTTTTAAAAAATAAGTGGATTCAAATTCTAACTTTGTAAAATTCAAAATATTCTATTTGTGCCTCAGGCCCCGAAGGCAAAATAGGCTTTCAAAATGAACAAGGCAAAGTAGGATTTCAAAGATCCGATCAGGACTTTGGGCCCTGATCGACTCTTTGGCCCTTAGACCTTCAACATACAATAGCTGAAAATAGTCTTGCCTCCTGCGGGAAAGACTTAAGGAACTTTTGTGAAACGTAAAGGCTTTTCGAGATCTCAGGCCCTGAAGGGTCCTTTAGACCTAAGGTTTTAAAAGACCAAAAAATGAGTTTGCTCCTGCACCCTACAAACTGTGTAGAAAAACTTAAAGTCATGATAGCCTTTTAGGGTCTTGGGTTCCGAAGCCGTTCCGGATCAATAAATCCTAAAGATCAAATTTCTTTTTCCAACCCACTAAGCCAAGTAGGACTGCGGATCTCGCATCCACTTTTGGACCTAGGTCCAAAAAATCCAAAATGGTCCCATGATTCCACTAGAGCACATGAACACTTAAAATGCTTAAAATTTAATGTTCACTTCATATTTTCTTAGATTTTTATACATCCCTTTTGTTTTTCCCAAGTCAATTAAATGTCTGAGGGTGAGACATTAGCCTATCAAAGTGAGGAGACCCTATCAGATTTAGACAAGTCATTTGAGGAAATTGAACAAGAAGCAATAGGTGAGGAATTAAAGCAAAAACAAATGAGGCAAAATAAATAGAAAAGGAAGAAAAAGAAGAAAGAACTACCTATAACAATGAAATATCAATTTCAGGAAGTTTCCAAAGATTTGAAATTCAAGAGTGAACTCATGAACATAACTGACACAGAGCTAGGACATGTGAACCTAGAAGAGTTCAAACATGATACATTTGGTGAAGATGTTTCCCCTAAGGCAAAGAAGTCTGCATAATCTATATTAGGGCATGTAGCTAGCTTCCCATTAATTGTTCAATGCCTATAGCTTATCCTTTATTTTGCTCACCATTATAACCCAGAAGAGAGAAAATGTTATGATTCAAGTGGGAACCTATAGCTTGACATTACAACCCCAATGATTAGATTAAATTTTGATATGCCTATGTACAGGGAAGTCACTTTGTTAACTATTACTAAGGCTACTAAATAATATGACTTGGATGTCAATGGGAATAAGAGATATTTGAATAGACATTGGTTATTGATAGAGAAGAAGTCTATGTCTAAGATCCCCTCCAAGTTAACAAGGGAAGATTTTAAAGGAGAGATTGCTGACGTTATTATCTTGTTAAGCAGATCTTTTGGTAGAGAGGAATCCATAACCTATGAGACTTGGATGTTTGAATTTATTTACCTTACTTTTAAAGGGGAGATGCATCTAGATTGGGGAACCATGGTATCAGATACTTTGCATACACAACTCATGTCAGTCGTCAATACCAAATTTTTTTATATGACATCTTATATTGTTTGGTTGGTTGCAAGAATTAGGAATTTTCCAAGATTGGCTACTATGGGAGTAAGAGGAGAAGGCATTAGAGAAAACAAAGTTTGGGATTTCTATCCCTAATTAGAATTGAAAGAAGCTAAAAAGCATTTCAAAAGGGTCAATGATACACTCTTATATGCAATCATTTTACAGTTGATAGGTGATCCAACTTGGAGGATGTCTAAAAAAGCCATGGATTTAATTAGAGTCTAGGGAAAATGGTTCATTCAGTTCCCTAGATCTACTTACATCAGAATTGTAGGATTCAAGAGAGCACCATTTCTCCTTCCAAGACATTGCAGTGATAAATCATTCTAATGGAATTTTCTTGACAAATCAAGAAAGTACATTTGAAACTATCTAGAAAGCACAAGTCAGGGGTGACATATCCTTTTGAATTGAGATTCTGTAAATGCCCCTTAATATTAGTAGCCAAAACAATAGTGGAGGAGCTAGACGCTCTTAACCTGAAAACTTATGAAGACAGAGAGGATTTTGATCCCATGGGCAAACTTAATGAATTATTTCCTACATTAAATTTCAATCCCAATCATTCTCTTAAAGATTTCTGGGCTAATTGTAAAGATGAATTTGATGCTTTTCAGATGAGAGAATTTATCTTGAGGGATGATATACCAGAGGAATTTTTAGATGAGGGAATCATTTTAGACCCTGTGTATCATTTAGAAACCATAAACAAAAAGGAGCTAGATCCAATAAATTGGTCATTAAAGGAAGATAATTCTATAAGGGAGTTCAGTACAAATGTGATTGATAAAAGCATGACTTGGTTAGATATAAGAATTCATAATTTTGTACTACCCACTCCTCAGGATAAGAAAAAGAGAAAAGATGAACCTTTAGCTTCAGAGTCACAAGCATCTAAGAAGCATAAAACATTTGGAAAGCCCCCAAAATCTGTAAAATCTAGAATTTCGATTGATATTGCTTCTCTGAAGGATGTTATGAAAGTAGTAAAAGAGAAGTTAGTGGAGACTTGTTGATCATGATGTTATTCATAAACAAACATAGAATAAAAGTACACATTAACCCTTTATTCATCTTGAAAGATACAATGAATTTAGAGAATTCATGATCCCAAGTCTCTGTTGATTAGGTCTTAATCTTCTGACGTTACTCAGAGGTCGATGTGTGTTGCTGTTTCCATTTTGGGGCCTTACGTAGATCTCATCAGTAAGATAATGTTTCCTGTAATGATGCTGCACAGAGAGTTATTCTACACAGGTTATGCTTCAAATATTGTGTCTATCTTTAAATCTTTGCATGATATTTGTCATTTTGGCATGCTTTAACCTCAAATATGCTTAATATGTTTAGTTATCTACGGGATATCTGCATATTTGTATTATTTGCTTAAGATTGTCAATTATTTGCAATTATGATGATGAAATGCTCTGAAATTGAAAGAAATTGAAAGAAATGCTTCCAATTAAAGTTGAACCTTCAGCCATTGAGCTACATATACAATCAGATACAATCATGAAGAGAAGAAATCAAACCATATGTTCACCGGGACATTCCACAGCTAGATACAGTCAATGCTAACTTCAAAGGAAAGGTATGAAGACAACACATGCAAGCTGATATGCACTCCAAGGGACGCAACAAATGAAAGCATATATCAAGAATTCACACACTGATTACTCAAGATTTATGATGGATTGTAATCAAAATAGTTTTCTCATTCATTAAGTATGCAGGAACATATATGTATAAAACTTTGAAATGAGCCCTGAATATTTCAGCAAACAGATTTCAATTAAGTTTCCAATGTTTAAAATGAGGCATCCCTGCATCTTTTATAGAACAAGATGAGGGAGTGGTTACAATTGATCCACGATCAAGATTTATCTAGAAAAATCTATGGTTTACATTTCATTGACTAAGTCAATCTTTTCCACATGGCACAAGTTGCCAACTGGCAACCATCTAGGCAACCTATATTTTAATAAGTACCTGATGCATATATTCCCTTTATGATGCATCCTCATCATCATCTTTATTGTCATGATCATCACTTTCAATGCTTTCACTATATTCATCATCATGATGATTGTCTTCTTGAATATGGACCTACATAGTTGCCCTGATATTCTCATATGCTTGCACCATCTTCTCCACTTCTCCACCATCCTGAGTTCTCGCTTTGGCGAAGGCATGTTTATGCACCTGATATTTGTTCTAGAGAGATTCCAATTTACTCCTCCTGCTACTCGATGTTTCATTATAATCTCCCACCTTGACCTTTATTCTCATTATTTTATCCAACACTTCTTCTGTCAGGTGGTTGATAGGATCTTCAGCAACTAGCTAGAAATTACTATGTAGAGCTTTGATGACAAACTCTTCATCCTGATTTTCTATCTTTCCCTCGGCCTTTCCTTCTAATATTTCCAAAACATTAGCTGATGAGTGTCAAATTACACTCATAAAATACACCCTTTTTGCCTCTCTTTTCCTCTATTCAGTTCATCTTCCTTGTGTCTGCACTCAAATTAGTTAAGCAAGATTGTTCTAATTAGTGATTAATTAAGATAGATTACTTGAGATTAGAATTTCTGATTAAGTGGCTAATGTGCATGGGATTAATGGAAAAAAATGCAGAATTTCTCTTTCTTTTTGAATCAGCAGGTGTACATATCAGAAACAACGGTTTTATGCATCTCCGGAGATCGCCTTCAATGATCTCCGGAGACCATAACAAAGAACAGTGACACCTGGGTTTTGAAGATTTGGGGAAATGACTCTCCAGAGCTTGGTGAATGTCTGGAATATCTCCGGAGCTCTACGAGTGTCTGGAATATCTTCAGAGCTCTGCGAGTGTCTGGAATATCTCCAGAGCTCTGCGAGTGCCTGGAATATCTCCGGAGCTGTAGACAGGAACAGCTATCCTCGGAACCTCCTAAGAATAGGGCATGTTCCAGTCAGAGCTGCCAATTAGACACTTCAGTAGCAATCCTAACACCCCCCTTACTTCACTCAAATCATCACCTGAGTGATGAAGGGTCAACTATCAGTTAAACTGCTGAAGTTTTATCTTTCCAAAGATTTTGCATAAGTTACGAATTGAACTAAATCCAATATTCTTATTTTCAGGGCTTTGATGCCCAAATGTATTAAGATCTAAACTTAGACCTCTGAGTGGACTTCTGTTCCACTCAAGTCTACCCCTTTTGCATGGTGATCTTTTATAAGTTAGACAGTTAAGTACAAATAAGAGATGGTGTCATCTCCTAGAAAGACTGATAGATAAGTTCAGTGATATATCATCACTCTTTTTATATATACTTTCAGAAATAGTAATGAAACAACAATGATAAGATTATTCTCATTTTTGGAGATTTCAATTCTGTTATAGCCATACATTTCTCATGAATATAGAAATGAATGAATTGGATTGAATTTAGTTAGATCATCTTTAGTGCTGATTTCCTGCAATAGCCTTCAGCCTCAAAGGTGCGGAGCAAGGGCCCACTCTCACCAATTAGGAAGAAGGCTAGTATCTCTGTTTTATTGTTTCAAGTTTTCTTTTATAAAAGTATTTCCTGTTTTAGTAGATAGATGCATGTTATCATTCTTTGCTTTGAGTACATTTCCTGTTTTATTCTGTTTTACAGTATTCATTACATTTATTCAACAAGCAAATAGATTAGTCATTCTTTTAACCTTTAGGATTAGCTATAAACTGGTCACTTAGAATCCCTAGTTGCAGACAGCCATGGACACAGCCCTGGTTCTTTGACATCTGAAAACAGATTAAATGATGAGGTACAGCGACAACCTGTCATTTTTGGCACCGTTGCCGGGGACTTAGTTTGTGTTAATTAGGGACACTGAGTTAAAAATAGTTTTTAGAATAGATCTGTATGGTTAGAGCTAGAGATCTTAAAGGAAGATATATTAAGCAGACACCCCAACAACACACCATAGGGGAAAGCAGTGAGGTGGTACAAAATCTTGTTGAAGAAGGAAACCTAGATCTTAATTTCGAACCTGCACTTCAAAACAACAATCCCTTAGATCCTACAGATATTCCACTTGCCAATTATATCCAGGAATTACAACAAAAAGTTGAGGCATATCCTTTGGTAGAACCTAATTTCCTAGAACCTCAGGAAGAAGAACTAGTATTAAACATGGAAAATGATAATCATGAGGAAGAGGAAAATCAGGCCCCAAGAACCTTCTCATATTCTATTGTTTTGGCTGCTGGAGACAATGCTCCCATGAAGAATATCTCACCAGCACATCTGCCAAATTTCAGAGGACTTTCCTCTGAGGATCCAGATCAGTTCTTGTTTGAATTCAAAGTAGTCTGCCAAACTTATGATTATGGATCAGATAACCAGAAACTCAAACTGTTCCCTTCCACCTTGAAAGATTCTGCGATGAGATGGTTTATGGGTTTACCCCAGGGTTCTATCCATTCTTAGGATCAAATGGAAACAGAGTTTTTGGAAAAATACCAAGATTATTACAGATCTAGTAGTAAAAATGAAGAACTGTTTAAAATTAGGCAGGGGGAGGAAGAATCCTTAGAAGACTATGTGGATAGGTTTAATTTTGCCTTGAGAAGGTATGGCAATCCGGTAAATCACTCCTTGGCTAGAACCCTATTTATAAAAGAATTGGATAAAGAATCAAAACATGCACTGTACCTAATGGGAAAAGGGAACATTAACAAAATGGAAATACCTGACATAGAGGAACTCTGCAGGAATTATTCTAGAACTCAAGATGGAGTAAGGTCATCCAAAATTTTTAAGGGGAAGAATGAGATAGGACAGTTGATGGAGGAAATTGCAAATCTAAAAACAGATATTCTGGTCCAACTAAATACCACATTGGATGGGATCCAAGCAAAAACCAGGACAACTGATCAAAATAGAGCAACTGAACCGCTTTCTATTTATTGTCCTAGGTGTAGAAACAAACACCTGTTGAGAGAATGTCCCTTGGACAAATCAGAGATCTATCAAATCTGTGATAGGGAGCATCCTACCAGTCAGTGTAGTTAGCTTCCAACCTTGAAAAGATTGAGTAAAAAGAATGCTGTGATAGAGGAGGAGTTGAACTATGTGGGACAAAAATAAGCCAGAAATTTCCCTTATAATCAGTACCCAAGCCAGTCCTCTTACAGGGGTCCTACTAATTGGGGAAATAATCAGTGGAATCCAGCGTGGTATGGCCCTCAAAATAATCCTCCTTGGGGACAGCAGGATTGGCAAAACCAAAATTGGCAAAACTAAAACTGGCAAAATCAGCCTTGGGGAAATCAATAATGGCCACCACAGTTTGGGTCACAAGGCATGCAACCACAGTGGGGTCCTCAACAGTGATATCATCAACAATACCAAGGACAACCTAGACGTTTCCAACCTCAACAACAGGCTTTACTAACTGGATCCTCCAACACACAGGGTCAAACGCAGAATGAACTAGTTAGTCAACCACCTTTACCAGCTCAGCCTATACCAAACCCACGGAATAAATAGGGAGCAGCTGTCTATATGACAGAGCAAGAAAATCTGGCTAGAATTAATGCTATATATTCAAATAATCTCCAGCTGCGTTCTGGGAAAGCATTCCCAAGACCTTCTCCTCCAACTATAGTTAAAATAACCAATGATGAGGAACCTGAAAATCCATCCAATCAACCCCCAGAGGAGATTACTAACGAAAAGGTGCTAGAAAAATCAACCACAGACAACTCCGGAGTTACTCCTAAAAAGCCAGCTCCGGAGAACAGTTTAGAACACAATTCTGATAAGAGCTCCGAAGATGCTCCGGAGATGGAAAAACTAGCACCCTACCCAGAACGACTTAAACAAAATGCTCCCCAGAGAAAGGTTTTACAAAAACAAATCCAACCCAATCAGGAATCAGAACTTTTACAAGAACTCAAGCAGCTAAACATTGAAATTCCTCTCCTCCAGGCCATCAGAGATGTACCAGAACTAAATCAATTTATCAAACAGTATTGCATCAAAACACAGGGTAGAAAGAAAAGTTTTTCCTCCACAATATAGGTGGAAGGAAAGGTAATGGATCTATTGATGGGAGAAATTCTCCTCCCAAAATATGGAGACCCTGGGAACCCTGTCATAACTATTTTCATCTTAGGGGTAGAAATTTCAAATGTTCTGGTTGACTTGGGAGCAGCAATTAATGTGATGACAGTTCATACAATGGACAAGTTAGCTCTGTCAGGTATCCAATCCATGACTACAATTCTTCAACTTGCTGATTAGTCAGTAGCTGTTCCAAAGGGAGTGATCATTGATGTACTGGTTGTAATAGATTCATGGGAATTTCCAGTGGATTTCTTAATACTGGAACCTAGAAACCAAAGGAATGCTTATCCGCTGATTTTAGGAAGGCCATGGCTGGCTACTGCAGCAGCATCTATTGATTGTCAAACTGGAGATATGGTCATTTCTAATGGGATAGATTTAAAGAAAATATCTCTGTATCCTCCAGCTAAACCATCGGTGCATTACACAGGAAGAGTATGGGTGGATGAACCAGATAACATGAACAACAGTGCCTCATTAGCTATGGTAACCATTAGGGAACATCTGGGAGAATTAGGAGAAGAAGTATACTATGATACAATGGAAGACTTCACTCACATCCTAATCAACAAAGATGTGATGGAACTCGCCCAAGACCCTCAGAGAAAACTTCTTGTTTCTTCTCATTGTACCCTTGCCAACATTATTCCTTGTGGGGAAACCTTTTACAGGGACTTAGCCACTTTCCACATGTTTCTCCCACATTCTTGTCCTCTCAATGCCATGACACCAATGTATGGACCCACCACATCTATGGATCAAATTACAAAACAGGTCATGATTCTGCCAGGGAAAACACTTAATACAAATAATCAGTTAACAGCAAGTCAGGAAGAAAAACTTATTCAGCTTTTGGTTTCCCACTCAGCATCTTTTGCCTGGGAATACCAAGATATGAAAGGCATACCTCCTGAAATCTATACCCATCATATCTACACTGAAGATACTAAACCTGTCAGACAACCACAAAGAAGATTGAATCCTGCCTTAAAGGACATTGTCAAAACTGAAATAGAAAAATTACTCCAGGCAGGGTTCATATATCCAATCTCAGACAGTCAATGGGTCTCACCCTTGTCATTGTGCCTAAAAAGAATGGGAAATGGAGGGTGTGTATTGATTATAGAGAACTCAACAAGGCCACAAAAAAGGACTACTTTCCCTTACCATTTATTGACCAAGTTCTGGACAACCTTACTGGGAGAAAGTATTTTTCTTTTTTAGATGGATTCAGTGGGTATAATCAAATTCAAGTAGCATCTGAGGACCAAGACAAAACAACCTTCACATGCTCTTGGGGAACCTTTGCTTACAAAGTTCTTCCTTTTGGGCTGTGCAATGCCCCAGCTACATTTCAGAGACTGGTTCTAGCTATTTTTGCTGAACTGGCTAATGAATGCATGGAAGTCTACATGGATGACTTTACTGTGTATGGGAATAACTTCAAGGAAGCTCTCACAAACCTTGGAAAAGTACTAAAATGTTGTAATAAAAATTGACTGTCCCTTAGCCATGAGAAATGTTTTATGATGGTGGAGGAAGGAATTGTTTTGGGACACCATATTTCAGAAAAAAGGATTAGAGTGGATCAGAACAAGATAGAAGTAATCACACAGTTGCCTTCACCCAAAAATCAGACTGATGTTAGAAGTTTTCTAGGTCATGCAGGCTACTATAGGAGGTTCATAGAAAATTTTAGCAGAATAGTTGCCCCCTTGTTTACCCTGCTTAACAAGGAAACATAATTTCTCTGGACAGCAGACTGTCAATCAGCATTTGAAACTTTGAAGGAGAAGCTTACTGTGACACTAGTTTTAAGGGGACCTAATTGGACTTTACCATTCCACATACAAACTGATGCTTCAAATGAATCCATTGGGGCTGTTTTAGGACAAAAAGAGGAAGGAGAGAGTATGCATGCCATTTATTACATCAGCAAGAACCTTACCTCTGCAGAAAGAAATTATACAACAACTGAGAAGGAATTCTTGGCAGTTATCTATGCTATAAACAAATTCAGACATTATATTACTGGATATAAAATATTTGTGCACACTGATCATGCAGCCATCAAGTACCTAATGAATAAACCAATAGTAGGTGCAAGGATCATCAGGTGGTTATTGCTCTTGCAAGAATTTGATATTACCATAGTTGATAATCCAGGAAAGTTTAATTTGGTTGCTGATTTTCTGTCAAGATTGCATATAGGAGGAGAAGATCAACCAGTGGAGGACAAATTTCCAGATGAACATCTTTTTGCCATATCCACTACTGCACCTTGGTTTGCTGACATAGCTAATTTGTTAGCTACAGGCTTGTATCCATCCTATTTTACTTCAAAACAAAGAAAACGTTTGCTTAAAGAAAGCTTATCCTACAAATGGTTGAATGGTTTACTATTTAAATGTGGTCCTGATTTCATTCTACGTAGGTGCTTGAAGGCTGATGAGACTTTTGATGTGCTGAGAGCATGTCATGATGAGCCATCTGGTGGCCACTACTCTTTTCACAGGACAGTCCACAAGATCCTTGGAGCTGGTTACTACTGGCCTTCTCTTCATAAAGACACAAAGAAGTATGTGCAGCACTGTGACTAGTGCCAAAGGATGGGGCAGCCCACCTTTACCCAGGAAATGCTGCTACATCCTCAAGTCATGATGGAACCCTTTGAGCAATGTGGTCTAGACTTTGTAGGACCAATCTCACCACCATCATCAGGCAAGGAGTATATTCTAGTATGCACAGACTATGTTACTAAGTGGGCTGAGGTTCAAGCATTACAGTTTGCAAGAGAAGAAAAAGTTGCTGATTTCCTTTACAATAGAATTTTCTTGAGGTTTGGAGCCCCAAAATCAATAGTTTTAGACAAAGGACCTCAATTTACTTCACAGGTAATCAAGGCATTCACAGATTTATACCAAGTCATGCACAGAAAAGCTTCACCTTACCATCCTCAAGCAAATGGGCAGGTAGAAGTAACCAACAGAGAACTTGAGAATATCCTAACAAGGACAGTGGCAATGAACAGGAAGGATTGGGCTAATAGACTACCTGAAGCAGTTTGGGCTTACAACACAACTTGGAAGTCCACAACAAAGTTTTCACCATATGAACTGGTTTATGGGAAAAAGCCTATACTATCTATAGAATTTGAACTCCAGACACTTAAAACTATATTGGATGTTAGGCTGCCGCTGTCTACAATTCAGCAGAACAGAATTCTTCAGCTCAATGAGTTGGATGAGATTCAGATAGAAGCCATTCAGCAAACAGAACTGGTTCAGTACCAAAGGAAACAATGGCATGACCAACATATCAAGAGGAGGACATTTCAACAAGGAGATTGGGTTCTTCTCTATGATTCCAAATTCAAAGAATTCAAAGGGAAATTACAGACTCACTGGCTGGGTCCTTATCAAATAAAGGAAGTGTTTGAAAATGGAACTGCATTATTGCAATCAATTGATGGGAGCACAAACACATTTCTAGTAAATGGTCATCGGATAAAGCTCTACAAAAGACCGTCTACTAAAGAAGAGTTTCTTGATAATCTGAGTTTTGATACAGGGGATACCACCTCTGTCACGGTGTTGGAATAATTAAAAAAAAAAAAGAGAGAAGGTTGAAAACCAGCAATGGCTGCCTTCTGAAAAAAAAAAAAA
The DNA here is from genome assembly GCA_027924645.1 of Cunninghamia lanceolata. Classification (NCBI taxonomy): domain Eukaryota; kingdom Viridiplantae; phylum Streptophyta; class Pinopsida; order Cupressales; family Cupressaceae; genus Cunninghamia; species Cunninghamia lanceolata. The sequence goes on along the minus strand of BSBN01001303.1, from coordinate 2,293,329 downwards.
AATAAAAGAAGGTTGAAAACCAGCAATGGCTGCCTTCTAAAAAAAAAAAAAATTTAGAGAAAGATGGAAAACTAGCAAATGGTTGTCTTCTCGACCAAGGGAGTTGAAAACCAGTAAAATGGTAGTTCCCTTCTCCAGGACAGTTGTAATAATTGAGCTCTGGATATGATCAGTTGCCAAAAATTGGTCCCATGCATCTCCGACGCTTTTCAATGCACCTCCGGCGCTTCCAATAAGGAGCACCTTCGGTGCTCTGTTAATAATGCTGACAGTGTCCATAATAAAGGCGAGACCTACCTCACGAGGTGGTAAAGTAGACAACTCATATGTTGAGGTCATCAAGACTCATCTGCTACTTTATCGCACAACATAAATAAAATTAAGATACTAATAATTGCAGGAGTGACCACAAGCCGACGCTGACATCACCCGTGGGCGTGGATCTTAGTGCCACTCAGTGCAATGATTGTAGGTTGCGTGCAAGTAGGAAGCGGATGTCATTTCGGCCACCATTTAAATGCCACGACGCGTGCAGTTTCCAAAACGGCACAACATTTCTCCCGCGTACGTTGCCTCATCATTAAAACTGATCTAGGTAAATCTATTTTTCATTAATCATTAATTAGTAACTATCCTGTCTTTCTATTTTAGGTGCTGCTGTGATGACACATCCCTCCGCCGTCATTTCCCTTTTCACATCCAAGCATGTCACCATCTGTGCCTTAATACCACCTTACCTCCGGAGCGCCTTGTCAATCCGTTACAATTATGGCTACTTTGGTCCCTTAACCCATCTGCATAAACCCAACCTGGAAACAATAGCATCCCTCATTCAAACCTATGGAATAGACTGAAGCATAGGATAAATTAAACAACTCTCCGGAGCTTACAGAGTAATTTGAACAGCACTCCGGAGCCCATAGAGATCAGAGGGACATATAGATTACAGATCGTAGAAGAAAAGAATAAAACACAGAAACTGCCATCAATTCAGGTATGGGGGTCAAGAAAAAGTTTGAGCCAGAAAGTACTGCGGGTCTTCTAAAGGATGCAGCTGCAGCAAATATTTTAAGGACTGCTGGATGGCTTGATTTCCTAGACAAGTTCGAGGGGTTTCAGGAGGACATTGTGGATGAATTCCTTAGGAATTTAAGAGACGACCAGACCACTGTGAGAGGGAACCAAACCAGTCTCTCCTCTACAATTATCAGCCACATCTCCGGACTCCCCGAACAAGGTGAGAGGTTCCACCACTTGAAAACCTTGTATACAGAGTTAATTAAAAATTTTTCTGTTCGTGGTGAGCCTGCCATTCAATTGTCCCAAACCCTTGGGCAACTGTTGCCACTTGTTAATGAAATATTTTACCTGTGATGGCCAATTCTCCATAGTCTTAGGGCCCATAATGAAAATGCTCATTTTTCTCAGACATGGAAATAGGCACCCCGAATATAACATAAATATCCCCAATTTCCTCTATTCTGCCATCAGGGCAACTGCAGAAAAATACCAGTAGGGTAAGGGACCCATGAAACATCATGGCCTCATCTTCCTGATAGTCAAGCACCATTTCTTATCTCAGGCCAATTGGGATGAACTATTACAGAACTTCCTTGAGCATAACCCTCAGGTTAGAGCACCAGACATAACACAAACAGAGGATGAGAGTTCTCCCTCTCACCATGGTGAAGAAACCGAGCCTACAACCTCCTCCATAGCTTCTCACAAAAGAACATCACCCTCACAGGAGGCTACATCATCTGCAGCCCCTGTTCCTAACAAGAAAAGAAAAGGCAAACAAATTGCAGAGCCTGCTCCTGCACGGCCTCTATATATGACTCGGTCAGTCAGGTGACAAATGACTTCACCTGAGGGATCTAGGCCTAGGGAATTAACAGAGGAAAAAGCAGGGCAGGGAATTGAAGGGAGATGGTGGGTTGAAGAACCATCCCATGACTCTGATGAGGTACCTCTGGTCCGAAAGAGGAAACAAAGTGAAACTTCTCCAGCACCTTCTGTTCAGTTGGAGTCAAGTCCAGTCTCAACACCATAATGTGCTCCGGAGACAGGAAGCTTACCAACTGTTACTATCTCCTCAGATTCTGAGGAATGAAATCTTGCTCCGGAGGCACTAGTTCCACCTATGCTCTGAAGAAGCAAAAGGAAGAGGCAGCTCTCATAGGCTGAGAAGGATACTGCCCTGCTCGCTGAGGCACTCCTGGAATTGAGCACATATGAGGACAAGGCAGGACCTTCAGTTGTGCCAGCAGCAGCAGAGGATCTTTAGGACAAGGGCATTGCAGAAGAAGAAACAGGGCACATAGATACATTGGAAGAAATAGAGCAGGTGGCCATGGATAATCTTGATAATTAGCCACCAGCCACAGAAATAGAGGCAGAAACTCTATCACATCCTTCTGACCAAGAAGATATAGAGATCTCAATAGAGCAACAACTAATGGAAGAAATTGAGAATTTAAAAAGGATGCTTTGGGAAAGAATTTAATTATTACTGACCTCAAGAAGGTCAGGGTAGAAATAGAGATGGAACTGAAGCAAACTATTGCAGAAATCAAAATAGACCTCCAAAACAAGGACAGAATCATCCAGGAGAAGGAGGCAGAGTTGGAAACACAGAAAAGTGAGGCAGCAAAAGTGGTGGAAGAAAAAGAAAAAGAAGCAGCACAAAAGGTTTCTGAGCTCACTATGGCCAGAGACAATGGCCTTACAGTAATGGCAGCACTGATTGAGAAAGTACAGAGCCAGGATAAACAATTAACTTGGGCCAACAACAGACTGGATGACCAAGAAGAATATATTCAAGAACTGTCTGGCCCAAGGGCAACCAATGAATAGGAGATTCAAACAGATGATTATGTGGGTCCAATCCCCATTGACATTCCTAAAGCCCTGTTTCATTGGGAGGAAAGGTGTAGAGAATTTGAAGCCTCCAAGCCAATGTTGCAACTACAAAGGGCAGTCACTACCAGAGTAGAAAGGATAGCAACTTTGGAGAGCAAAATCATTCAAATGGCCTCCCTCTCCTCAGAAATTCTATCTTGCAGACCCCCAAGTGCCAGCTATCCAATGTTCCTACAAGAAAGGATACTGCAAAGGAAGCTTTCCTTAGTCTTATCTGACATGAATGAGGATACAAAAACAACAAAGGGTTTCATGACAACTTACACCAGAAGCAATGATGAAGACAAAAACTTCCTATGTGAATTGTACTTACATGGGTTCTGCATTAATGATATAGCCTTCATGATTAATCACTTTGTGGGAGAATGCCAGCTTAAGGCATTCATGTCCCTCATGAGAAACCACCAGATTTGGGACGAGAGGATGGAAACTCGTCTTCAAAAGGATTCAAAAATAGATCTCCTCCTCAGAAAAGAATGTCCCAATCCTTTTGCCTTTCAGACCCAATTCAGGTCCATCATCTATCATCCTGCAAGTGCAACCAACATCTTGCCATTATATTTGAAAAATTTGCAGGAGTGCTCCATTGACTTTGGTCTTTTTATGATTAATTCAACAAATCCTGTCCTTGTTGTAGCAAAGAGGAGATGGAGTATTTTAACACCAGAGCAAAAACTTAGAGAGGTGGTCACCCCTGCCAACCTGAGACTATTCATGAGGAAGGCAAATATGATATCCAAATTGATGGATAAACATAAACAGGAATGGATAGGAGGGCAGTTCAGACCACCTCTGATAATTGAACCACTCCCTATATGGACAGAGCAGCTGGAAGATGAGAAATTGCAAGATTGGATGAAGCAAGTTGACAAGTACAGGGGGAATGGTAACACCAATAAAACTACTTGGACAACCTATCTCCAGGAGTATAGTCTGACTGACAGATTGCTTCGTCAAAACTAATCTAGAATGTGAAAAGCAGGAGGACCTGCCAAGCCTTAGGTATGGGGGGATGATGAGTGTCAAATTGCACTCATAAAATACACCCTTTTTGCCTCTCTTTTCCTCTATTCAGTTCATCTTCCTTGTGTCTACACTCAAATTAGTTAAGCAAGATTGTTCTAATTAGTGATTAATTAAGATAGATTACTTGAGATTAGAATTTCTGATTAAGTGGCTAATGTGCGTGGGATTAATGGAAAAAAATGTAGAATTTCTGTTTCTTTTTGAATCAACAGGTGTACATATCAGAAACAACGGTTTTATGCATCTCCGGAGATCGCCTTCAATGATCTCCGGAGACCATAACAAAGAACAGTGACACCTGGGTTTTGAAGATTTGGGGAAATGACTCTCCGGAGCTCGGCGAATGTCTGGAATATCTCCAGAGCCCTGCGAGTGTCTGGAATATCTCTGGAGCTCTGCGAGTGTCTGGAATATCTCTGAAACTCTGCGAGTGCCTGGAATATCTCCGGAGCTGCAGACAAGAACAACTATCCTCGGAACCTCCTAAGAACAGGGCATGTTCCAGTTAGAGCCGCCAATCAGACACTTCAGCAGCAATCCTAACACCCCCCTTACTTCACTCAAATCATCACCTGAGTGATGAAGGGTCAACTATCAGTTAAACTGCTGAAGTTTTATCTTTCCAAAGATTTTGCATAAGTTACGAATTGAACTAAATCCAATATTCTTATTTTCAGGGCTTTGATGCCCAAATGTATTAAGATCTAAACTTAGACCTCTGAGTGGACTTCTATTCCACTCAAGTCTACCCCTTTTGCATGGTGATCTTTTATAAGTTAGATAGTTAAGTACAAATAAGAGATGGTGTCATCTCCTAGAAAGACTGATAGATAAGTTCAGTGATATATCATCACTCTTTTTATATATACTTTCAGAAATAGTAATGAAACAACAATGATAAGATTATTTTAATTTTCAGAGATTTCAGTTTTGTTATAGCCATACATTTCTCATGAATATAGAAATGAATGAATTGGATTGAATTTAGTTAGATCATCTTTAGTGCTGATTTCCTGCAATAGCCTTCAGCCTCAAAGGTGCGAAGCAAGGGCCCACTCTCACCACTTAGGCAGAAGGTTAGTATCTCTGTTTTATTGTTTCAAGTTTTCTTTTATAAAAGTATTTCCTATTTTAGTAGATAGATGCATGTTATCATTCTTTGCTTTGAGTACATTTCCTGTTTTATTCTGTTTTACAGCATTCATTACATTTATTCAACAAGCAAATAGATTAGTCATTCTTTTAAGCTTTAGAATTAGCTATAAACTGGTCACTTAGAATCCCTAGTTGCAGACAGCCATGGACACAACCCTGGTTCTTTGACATCTGAAAATAGATTAAATGATGAGGTACAACGACAACCCGTCATCAGCCTCATGGGACATCATATCATGTAGCTTCATGCTGATATTCCTTAGTTTACTGTTGCATCATTTAAGCACATCACATTCAAACCTGATGTCTTTATTCCAGATATCAATCAATAGGGCTGTGTTATTATTTAGTACTTGATTCTTTATTAGAATTTGTGGATCAATCCTCTTAATTTCATCCAAAATGCTCATGACCTTTTCTAACTGAAATGACCTCCTACCGATCTCCATCTGCAGTTTATCTACTTTTCTCCTGGAGGTGCCCAAAGAATTCCACCTCTTTAAAGAGGCCTTTGCCACTTCTTCAGCTCCATCGAGCGCGGATGACATCCATTTCAACATTATTATTGATTCATGTCTCATGAGGTTCAACTTGTTGACCTCCTCCTGAGAAATAGCAGTCAATGGGATTGCATGATCACTAGATGTATCATCAGGGTTAATTAACCCTCTTATATATGCATGCAGCTGAGCAATGTGCTCTTTATGCTGCTTATTCTTCTCTTTCTCTCTTTTAACTCCTTGAGTTAATGAATCAATAATGTCCTTACCTTCTTGCCCTTCTTGATCCTCATTGGCAAATCCCAAATCTACTGTAGTAATCTGGAATTCATCCAGAGTGATCTTGCCCTTTTCTTTATCAACTATAGGAACAGCTACCTAGGCTGTTCTCCTGCCTGTATCAGGATCCCTTCATATTACAGAATTTATTCTAGCCTTCCTCTTTGGCTTTATTAGGGTTTCTGTAAATAACGTGGATACATCAAATTCCTGTATCCCTATGCCTGATTCTTCGCCAATTTCTTTTTCGAGCCACTGAGGAATTGGATCCTTTGACTATTGGTCTCCATCATTATCATGATGATCACCCTGATCTTTAGTATCCACCATCATGTTCGATGGTGAGGGTGATCTTCTCTTTTCTTCCTCATGATGTTCCTCATGAAGGTGATCTTTAGGTATATCCTCCTGTTGAGGAACTTCATGTTCTGGAGGGTGATCCTATTGATCTTCTTCATGTTTATCTTGATCTTGAACTTTTGCTTCCTCCATGGGCTTCTCATCCACCTTAGTGATTTCCTCATCATGAGGCATGTTATCTTCTATGGATGTCACTGTATCTATCTTAGGTATACCAACCTAATCTGGAACTGTAATTTGTTCCGCAGCTGTAACAATTACCTCTTGTACCTTTAGGGCAGGATCATCTGATGTATCCCTTTCTTCCCCTCCCTTATCCTAGACTTCAACTATGTTGGGTCCAACAGGTACTTCCTTTTACTGTTGCTCACCCATATCCAAAGTGTGGCTCTATATCTCTGCCATCTTTACTTCCTCAGCATTTTCTTCTTTATCCTGAATACTTCCTTGATTTTCAGGACTTGCATCCTATCTATAAGTGAGATCAATTACTGCAGGACTGGTTATAGGGCTTTGTTTTATTTCACCTCTCATAGAAGTCCTTGGTTTCTTAGGCGTAGTGGCTATCACTTGAGGTGCTTTTCTTTTCCTTGTGAAGGATATAGGGCCTCCCTCTTCTTCAGATTCTTCTTTTAAAGGGATATCCTTCTCTTTATTCTTATATGAGGCTTGATCCTCCTCATATGCAATAGTAGGTTGTATGGTTGGCCTCTGGATCTGTTTAGCCTTTTTTTATCCTGAGGAGGCTGTGTTGATGATGCTGATGCATCTTTAACTGGCATTATCACCCTTTCCAATATAACCCCTTTGGGTTCAGTATCAATTTTCTTACCTCTTGGAGGTCTTTTGCTTTTCTCAGGAGGTGGTACCTTTTCTCCTTTAGTCTTTCTCTTCTCAATTAAGAAGTCATCATATTCATCTTTAGCAATTTCCTGTCTTTTCTTCTTGTTGTCCACCGTGATGACAACACCCTTTTTCTTTAGTACATTTATCTGCTCATCCACCCAAGCTTGGGTTAGCTGTAATATCCTGCCTGTGAATGGATCTAAGGAGATATCCTCCTGTATAGTGAGATCTGGCGCAGAGATGGTATCATTATATATCTTTTTCTCCTCATATTCATCAGCCATTATCATTCCATCATCCTTCTTCAGTTGTGCTGGGATGGAGATGCAATCAAAGGTCTTGATTTGATTCAGTGTTAACCTTTGATATCTTCTTCTTCGGGCTTCAGCTTCATCTTCACAATCTGCCTAGAAGTCTTCAAGGTTCCTTTGATGGATGGGTTTCCCCATGATCTTCTGCATCCTCCCATATGGATCATATGATCTTACTAATGGAAAAGGCTGGAAATTCATCATTGCTAGACCATCTATGGCCTTCTTTATATTCTCAGAATTTGGGCACATATACCAGCCCATTGTAATCGGAAACAAAACTGGTGGAAGCTTGTTGTTTGCCTTATAGGCATTCAGTATTGTAGAGATTTGTCTTAGAAACTCCATTAAGACAACTGCATCTGTAGGGTACCTTGGGAGCATGAGAGGCTCCCCCTCAAAACCTTCAATCCTGATATAGGAGAAAGTGGCAAATTGGATAAACCAGGCTCCATGCCTGTAGATAACTTCCTGAGCCTCCATGCTCAGTCTCTTGGTTCTATCTTCTTCCATTGTTCTCACCAGGTGCATTGAGAATGCATCATTTACCAGCTTGTAATCCTGGAGGTAATTCACTCTTTGCAGTTGGGGATGATGATCCCATATGTGTGCATCATTGGTTTGCCTCCAATTTTTCCATCTGTAATCAATGCATCAAATGTACCTTTGTAAGCACATGAATAAACTATATACGAGGTCATATAGAAGGAACACTTTGGACCTCCTAGGTTCATCAGCTACTCGTCCAGAGCATCACTTATCATCTTGGCCCACATTGGCTTGCTATTTCTGTAGAGACACATCAGGATGACTGCATACATCCAGTCCTTAAAACTTCCAGCATCAGGCTGGCCTATCACTCTGCTTAGCAATACTATCATGTACTGGTACTCATCATCAAAGTTGAATTTATATAAATGTACATGAAGTTTAGCTGCTGTAGGATAAGGACTATTCTTCGCCCTCCATTGATACATTTTCTTCCTAGCAGACTTCTTGTTGTTCTCATATTCTACTTCCAACTTCCTCAAATCTATGTTGGCAACTTTCTTGCCCAACGACAAACTGAAAGTGGCAGCAATACCTTTGATTGACAGATCAGCATATATTCTACCATGCTTCTCTACCCTCCTAGTTTCTGGGTTATTGTTTCTCGCACACTCAATAACTAGCTTAGGGGTTTCCATGGAATAGGGAAAATCGGCCGCATTCCACATCCCAGATACAAAAACTGCATCCAGCAGGGCGCTATTATTCTTCTCATTACACCCTCAGGATGAGCAAACATCAGTTTTAGGAATTTTGCCTCTGACTTAGCTAATCGCTTGTCTGCGATGGATGCCTGTAATAGAACAAGGCTTGTCTTACAATTTTATACCACATGCATGCATATACGTTATATTTTATTAATCATCATGCATATTATAGTTTTCCATCATCTAGTTTATCTTGATATGTATAACTTCAAACTAGTAAACACCATGATACCTGGATATGCGAAAGATGACAACCAGAGGGTTTCAAATTACCTACCTGATGCGCTTATCTTCTTGATTATGCTAATGATCATCTGAAATGAATTCAATTACCAACAGTGCTCTCGTATCCCGCTCTGGTACAAGCTATATGCATCCACAGGTGACCTTATGAGGATTTGTAAACTCTGCTCTGTAAAAACTTATTCATCGCAAGGTAAGTATAAAATAGTGCGGTAAATAAATTTCAACCTCTTCTTTCAGGCAAATTAGGGCAAATTAGGGTGAATTAATTGAAACATTTGATTTTCCTGTATGAAACTCCTAGATCTCGACAAGTGTATGTATTGGGTTCATAATCGGCGGGAACCACCTACCACCTCTGTATGCATTTAATGTTATGGCGGCGAGGTGCGGGGTGATCTCTAAAGATCGGGTGATATTCTAAATATCGGGCGATATTGAGAATATCACCTCCTTGGTATAATATGATCATCTGTTTTAGGTGAAAAGACCGATGTCGAAACATCGGGTTGGGTTAAGAATATCGAGTGATGTTCAAAATATTAGGGGATGTTCAGAACGTCTGGTGATGTTTATAATATCACCCCTTGGACTGAAATGACTTCCTGCCAAAATATTAGGATGACGCCATCGGGATAATGACTTGGTTCAGCATTGTGGCTTTTTGACATCAACATTATGTTATGTAAGAAAGGTCATGTTTGGAAATATACCTCCGCGAGGTAAAAAGGATGGTGACTTCATTGGTATGTTTGTTTCTTCATTTACCGGGTTTGGATGACATCAGCAGGATATTGGCTCAGGGTGATATTTCGTAACAGGCTGATATTCAAATATCGGGGTGATATTTAAATGTCAGGTGATATTCAGGAATATGATCTTCGCAAAACTATGACGTTGTTCGACGGGTAGATATCGTTATCGCATAAAGTTGATGTTCGGATGTTCAGAGCAAATGATTTTATCAGGTGATAATATTAGATCGGGGTGATCTTTCGTAAGATGACTGATGTTGAGAAATATGATCCTCCCCTCGGAATATCAGGTTTGACCAGATCTTTGACTCATCATAACTTTTGTTCCCTAAGGAATATCGAGGTGATCCAAAAGGCAAACCTGCATGAAATTTTGTACTCTATCCACCCATGAGGTTATTGACATGAAATGTTAACTTAAAAAAATTGAACTCATCATGATGACTTACCCAGTCCCCTTTATGCAGGATCATCTGCATTGACTTACTTTTACTAGACCGCCAGCAAGCAGAAAACACAAGCAAAACCAAACAAAAAGTTGGGTCCCTATTTTGTCAAGTCAAAATGGGGCATGTTGTGTAACCACACAACAACTTGCCACCAAAGAAAACATCAAAATTTCAATGATTCAAGTGATGTGAACACATTCTAACATAGCATTCTAACTCTTTCTAAGCATAAGCATCATAATCTTTCTGAGTGACAAAATGTCCTCATGGTAACAATGCTAACAAAGGATCAGTAGTGTGCAAATGATTAATTATCTTCATCTTGAAAGCAAGTTGAAAACATGAGTAACTGATGTTAAGCTACATAGTTGGAGATCATCCCTCATAGCCAACCTAGATAGAGCCTTGCTGCCAGTAGGTGTTCATAGCCCCGACAAGGTTATCTATACAATCCCCCTAAGTAGAGCCTTGCTGCCAGTAGGCATCTGTAGCCTTGGTAAGGTTACTTAGATGACCTAATTTTATTATTATATTTTTTTTTGATTTTTCAAAATTTATACTTCATATATCTGATATCATCATGTAAGCTCAAAATGCAAGGTATGGTCACTTGCTGTTTTAGGTTGGAGATTGCATTGGTAGCAAGGGAGTCCCTTTAGATTTTTCACTTAACACCTATACTTGTGTGTTCAACAAACCCAAGGTTGTTAGGTGTCATTGTGAAGAAATCACTTTGGTTAAGAAAAGGTACCCTGATGAAAAGATATCACAGACCTGATCATGATGACTTTCTCAAAATGAGTCACAACCTATATGTAAATGTGTTCTCATCACTTAAATCATAACAACTTTGTCATTTTCTGGGGTGATGAGCTGCATCATCCTGACTAACCAAAACCAAAACTCAACAAGCAAACAAAGCAAAAAAAAACAAAACACTGTACAAACAACTATACAAATGTACATTATGATACACAGGACTGTCATGAAGCTACTTAGGCTTGGAAATAATGTTTGAGGAACTGTCCATTAACTGGTAATGGAACATCCTCACCTGTCAAGTTCTTAAGCTTGAAAGTACTGTCTCCTAAGATCTCAGAAATTTGGAAGGGACCTATCCATAATTTATCAAACTTACCATGGTCTCCTTTCCTCTCATGGGCTTTATCCCACATCAGAACTAAATCAGATATCCTGAATGCTTTAACTTTGGCTCTTTTGTCAAACCAGCATTTGACAACAGCCTGATGTTTGGCAAATTGATCAATTGCTTGACTTCTTTTTTCTTCTAGGTACATCAGCTGAAGCAACCTAACTTCTTGGTTATTGTCTATGCCTAGGTACTCTTGGGCAAACTGCAAGGTAGGAATCTTTAGATTAATAGGGAGGATGGGATCCACCCCATAGACTAAATGATAAGGTGAGTTTCCTAATGCAGCCTTGTTTCTGGTTCTGTCTACCCATAAGGCATATTTTAAAAGTGTGTTCCATTCCCTAGGGTTCTTGTCTACTAACTTCTTTATGATATTCAACAAATTTTTGTTAGTGGATTCTGCCAATCCATTCCCTTGGGGATAATAATTAGATGAGAACTTCAATATGATCCCATAATCAAAGGCCCAACTTGACAATTTGGTTGAAGTAAAAGCAGAGCTGTTATCACTTACCAGAGCATAGGGGACCCCATACCTGGTGACTATGTTGCTTTCTAGAAATTTGATGACATCTTCTGCGCTACAAGTCTTGTTGCTAGTGGCTTCAGTCCACCTAGTACAGTAATCAATAATTGTTAACACGTACCTGTGGCTTGAGGATGACGGAGGGTTAATAGGTCCTATAAAATCCATGCCCCATTGTGCAAATGGGCGTGCCTCCATCACTGGTTGCAAAGGTTGTGCAGCATATCTCTCTCTATTGGTAGCTACCTGACATACATGACATCATTTAACGTGTTCAGCTGTATCCTTGAAAATTATGGGCCAATAATATCCTGCTCTGAGGATTGCATGTGTAGTGGCCAAGGATGAGCCATGTGCTATTCCAAACTTGTCATGCAGCTTTGATAAAACTTTATCTGCTTCTAGCCTTGCTAAGCATCTCAAGTATATTCCTTCATAATTTTTCTTGAAAAGTATTCCTACTTTCATCATGTACTTATGGGATTTTATCTTCAAGGCTCTTCTTTGTGAAGCCTGTAGTCTAGGAGGACACCTTCCAATGATCAAGATATGCCTGATATCTGAGTACCATTCTCTACTGTCCTTTTCATTGATAACATACTGCTGACTTGTGATGTTTGGATCAATTTCTGATATCATTTGGCTTAAAGCCTGTCCTCTTACCAATTTCATGGGTGTGATTTCCATGTCATATTCCTGTAGGACTATGATCCACTTTCCCCTTTTTTCACCAGGCTCACTCTGCATTAACAGCATCTTCACTACTGCATCTGGTACCACAGCAATCACCTTGCTTCTCAAGATATAATGCTTGAATTTCTTCACTACTCTGACCAAAGCAAGTGCCTGCCTTTCAACATCTACATATCTTAGTTTAGCATCTTTGAAAGGACAACTCATGAATGCTATAGGTATGCTCTGAATATAGATTTCTTTATGTCTTCAAAGATGCTAAACTAAGATGCTAAACTAAGTCTCTGGTGTAGTCTGGACTGATGAGGACAGGAGCTTCGAATATAGATTTCTTTATGTCTTCAAAAGCAGCTCTTGCCTCTGGTGTCCACTCAATCTTTGCATCCTTCTTTAGCATAGCATTTAATGGTCTAACTATCTCAGCAAAGCTAGTGATGAACTTCCTGACAAAATTTATCTTACCAAAGTAAGATTTAAGCTCTTTCTTGCTTCCAAGAAGCTATAATTTCATAATGGACTCCACCCTGTCAGGATCTATGATAATCCCATCTTCAGTTATTAGGTGGCCCAGTAACTTCCCTGTTGTCACCCTGAATATGCATTTCTTGGGGTTCAAGGATATCCCATACTCTTCACACTTTTTCAATACATTTCTGAGATCAGCTACATGGTTGCCTCTCTCTTTAGAGAACACTGTTAAGTCATCCATGTATATGACTATACATTTTCCTATTAAGCCTCTGAAGGCTATGTCCATTGCTAGCTGGAATGGTTCTCCAACATTTATTAGCCCAAATGGCATACGTCTATAAGCAAATATCCCCCACTTTGTGGTGAAGGGAGTTTTTAGTCTGTCAATCTTGTCAAACATGACCTGATTGTATCCCGAGAAGCCGTCCAGAAAGGACATCATTTTTGCACCATTAACAATCTGCAAGACTTCATCTAGGGAAGGCAAAGGATAATTGTCCTTCTTTGATGCTCTGTTTAGGTTCTTGAAGTCTACACACAATCTGATGTCTCCATTCTTCTTTCTTACTGGCACTAGATTAGCCACCCAAGTGGAGTGCCTCATAGGAAATATGATCCTGGCATTTAATAGCTTCTTGACTTCTTCAAAAATTATTGGTTCAAGCAAAACATTGACTGGCCTTTGCTTCTGTCTGAGAGGTTTAGCATCTGGCTTGAGAGGTATAGTGTGAGTTATGACTGATGTGTCATATGTCTTCAACTCATCGTAAGTCCATGCAATGACATGGATGTAATCCTTAAGGGCCTGAGTTATTCCTTCTAACTCTTCTAGTGTGCAAACCTTACTAATCAAGACATTTCTCTTGTCATTATTTTGTCCAATATTCACTTGTGAATACTGTCCTCCATCAGCTTTTGGAAGATCTTTCTGCTTCAGCATATTATCCAAGTCAAAGGCTCTCTCTAGCTCAATCATACCTTTGGGAATCTTGTTGCTAGGTAGCTCTAATATTTCTTCCTCTTCCCAGACATGCTCATCCATATTGTTCTCATCTATGATCTAAGCATCAAATATGTCTCTATTGGAGATGAAATCTAGGATATGCTGATCATCGTCAAAAACCTGGAGATTAGTAACATTATCAGGTATTGATGGCACCAATACCGGCTCTACTGAAAACTTCTTTAGGCCTGATATAGACAATGGCTCTAAGGTACTAGCAGCTTGGGCTAGTGCATCTGCTCTATGGTTCTGTTCTCTAGGTACGTGGGTGATATTAAACGCATCAAAGTCTTCAATCAAATCCCACACTCTGTGTCTATAATTCGACAATTTCTTATAGTTGCAAGAGTAAATTCCTCTTACCTGTCTGAAAAGTAATTCTGAGTCTCCAAAGACATGCAAAATTTTTACCTTCTTCTTAAGAGCAAACAATATCCCATGAATCAGAGCTTCATATTCTGTTACATTGTTAGTGCAGGAGAACTGTAATCTATAGGCTGCTAGGTAAGACTTTCTTGATGTATCAATGAGATCAATTCCTACACCAACACCTTGTTTGGACTTGGATCCATCAAATCTCAGGATCCACGGTTTATCTTCAGCAGGAGGCTTAGGTAAGCCTTCCTTCTTCTTCGCAGCTCTAGCAGCTACTCCACCTGATATCCATTTTAACTTAGGAATTTCAGCTCTCTTAGAACTCATCCTCTCCTTCCTTTGGGAAGCTGATTCTTCTTCTTTTGTTTCAATATTAGGAGGATGATCTTCTGAATTATGCACTACGTGGCTCTTTAAAATATGTAAACATAATGAGTAGGTGGTTTCTGAGTGAGGTGCCTCATGCAACCTACACCATCCTTCATTTAGTGCATCTTGTGGATGCTTCTTTTGTTCTATCATCTTTTTAATTTCTCCCTATAAAAACTCCTCAAATCTGGTCAGGTTACTGCCTCTGTCTTCATCAGATAATTCATAATCTGACTCCATTAGACAATCACTCCCAGAGATGATTCTATCTTTCTTCTTAACATTTATCTGGTCATATACGAGAATTTCTTTTGTTCTCAAAATATGACCCTCATCATGATTTATTACCACACTTGTGTTTCCTATAAAAGACAAACAAAAATCAGTATCATCATCATCACCAGATGCAGAACTTACCTCGGATAATGATGATGCCAGACTGCATGTTTGCTCCAGCTCCATAATATCTAAGCATGTTTCACAAGTTTTCTCTAAATGTGCCTCGTCATGTAATCTGCACCAACCGTCAATCAAAACGTCATGAACAGGTATATCTAATAATCGACAACGTTCTACCTGTTAAGACAAGTGTATTTCAAAACTTTTGAAATGATCTACTTCTGTTTCATCTCCATGATCACTATCAGGTTTTGTAGTTGATAGGTCCTCTTGATGATCATCATCATGATGATGAAAGTCAAGCATCGGGATCTCTTCTATCCTGATAGTATGAGGTTTAATGGCATAAACTCCGGGTTCAACATTCACGTACATGATCTCATTTGTTTTGTTGTAATCAGTGATCATGTGCTTCATTCTAGGCTCAGCATCTATTCTTATCTGGTTAGGTATCCCTTTCCAAGGTAACCACATGTGACTGAAGTCGGTGGACATATATCCGTTGAGGGTTTTAGACCAGTCTCTATTGAGCAACATCCCGTATGTATTAGGTATATCTACTACCTGGATATTGATGTAATATTGGATCGTAGGATCAGATGCTAGTTGCATGTGGATATGGGTTAACTCTCCTACCACACTTACTTTTGTTTTATCTAGCTATGTCACCTTCTTTAGGGATTTAGCAGGATGCAGTCCTAAAGTGTTGCATATAGACAGAGGCATGACATTTGTAGATGCACCTAAATCTACCAGACAGTTGTGTAAATTCTTGCTAAACATCCTTATGGTAAGGAGGAAAGGTGGTGACTCGCTTTTGTCCCTGTACAATGTCATGTGGGAGGTTTCTGCAGCTTGGACCGTAGCTGGCACTTTATGTTTGATAGTGTTATCTTTAGCAACATGATCCCTATTGCTAGGCTGACCTGGGGAATGACTATCCTCTCTAGGAGTAGGATCATCTAGTGATTTCATAAACGCCTTCTTAATTGCAGGAGTTTTCAACAACTCTGATAGAGACAGGCTGATCTTTACCTTCTTCATCTCATCTGCCAGATATGTGACTAGTTTGTCAGACTCATGAGGTAGGCCAACAACTTTTGATACTGTATTTTGTGGTGACAGATACTATGCATTTACCTTTGGAAATCCCAGATTGTTACTTGCCTTGGGATTAGGAGGTGTGTTAAAATTGTTTAGAGGCAAGGAACTCGTTAATGGACTAGTAGGTCTGTTGGCATTACTTCTCAAGTTATAGTTGTGCTTCCCTTGGTACTGCTGCTGGTAAGCATGCACCTCCTCAGGCTCATTTGAGGGCTCATTTTCATCTTCAAAGGGGAAAACATAATTTGACTCAAAAGCCATGGTAGATTCTTCACATGCCAGGTTGTAATTCTGGTGGGATGACACAGTCTACTGATGATGCTGATCGGTATAACTTTCCAATACAAATGCAGAGTCATATCCACAAGGGACAATTTCATTTCCCTCCACCTGAGGGGGATTTCCAGAAGTATTAGACACTTCTGTCTGGAAAATGCTAGCAGCAATTCTAAATTGTGGACAATCTAATTCTACATGAGCATTTGTATTATGTATTCTACACCAATTAGTGAGGGCTGCCTCAGAAAGGTTGACCCTGGTAGTCTGTTTGGTTTCACCAGGTGGCTGATTGTCTAGGGGTGATGGTAAGGAACCATTATTTGGCCTAGAATTCCATACTCTAGGCTGCCTAGCAGGATTGTTGTTACCACCATTATTGTAATTATTGTTGTTGTACCCCCTATTAGGATAACTAGGTCTATCATTGTTATAGCCTTTGTTTTGGTTAAGCTGAGAGTAGAAATTTTGGCTTCTCAAATGAGTGATCTCAGTTGTATGCTTCCTTAGCTGAGCTGATATTTCTTTGATTTCTTCTTTCTCCTCCTGAGCTTTAGCCACTACATTTTCGGTTTGAGGCTTGAAGAAAGAGGATCCAGTATTATTGTTCTGATCCACACCTTGGGACACTTGTGTTTGTGTAGGATACTGTGGTACTTGAACATTCCCATTAGGAGGTGACATGATGCTTAATGGAGATAGCTGCAGAGGTATTGGCATTACTGCTGGGGGCATTGTAGCTGGAGGCATCATGGCTCCATTATATTGTGGTTGGGGAGGATATTGTGCAAGATATGTTGGATACATGCCAGGCAGTGTAGGGAATGCAATATTCGGAGTAGGAGCAAGGACTAACTGTTGATTCACTTTGATAGCCTCCTGAAAAGCTCCTATTAACATTGTGATTTCAGGGTGTGCTCTCCTGATGAACATAGAAGTTAAAGGATCTAGGGCTGAGTAATAGATACTCCTAGCAGCTGTATCAGCTACAACATATGGAGCAACTAACTTGGATAGCATTTTCTAGAACCTAGCATTAAAATTGGCAATAGGTTCTCCCTCAAACCTTTTAATTGTAGCAAACAGATGATAGTTCATGGAAGGATCAATAGGTACTTTGAACCTATCCAGAAATGCCTTTTCTAGGACATCCCATGATCTGACTGAGGATCGGCCAAGACTATTATACCAATTGTAAGCTTCTTCTCCTAATCTACATACAACGTCCTGATGCTCTATTCTGGCCCTACAACAGGCTTCTTTGCAAGTTTTGATATGATTGTCTGCATCTTGATACGGATGATATTTTGGACAGAGATTGTCCAGATTCTTTGGCAACTCGTGATATGCAGTGAAGGTTAAAGGTGACTCTGCTGCAAAGAATGACATTGCAACTGGAGGAGGTTGAGCCTATGGTACAGTTGGCTGAGGTTGGATAGGAGGTGATACAGATAACCTTGAAGGTACTTATAAACCAATAGGAGTTACAGGAGGAGGCTCTGGTGATGCTCCTGATGCACTAGATCCTGGAGTGTGATGGATGTCCATAGTTCTAGGTCTAAACCCCCTGATAGGTAATTCTTCAAATATTCCACTAGATCTAGACCTGGTATTTATCCTGTGAGCCAGGATGTCTCACTTTTGAGGCAAATTGGCTGGAACTTTGTAAATATCAGTTGGAATATACTAGCAGTGACTATATTTATGGTCAGGATTGGAAATTGACCTAGTATTTATAGAATATTTGCAGCTATATTGCAAAATATGAGGTGATTTTTGGCTTGGCAACACTCGTAGGTTGATATCGGGTTTCTAAAGCAGGATACCTCAAAGCTTGGAGAAATTTACCCAAAATAAGGTAGATCTTTGCAAATACATGCTGATCTACTGTGAAGATTGCAATATTTATGACTGATTTCAAAAACTTTACACAGGATTAGCGTATATCAACTCAGAACAATAAATATTTATGTCTAACTCTGGAAATTTAGCAGTGTCTGAGTGTTACCTTACAATCTTTATCAATCACTTGAAGAATTGATGATGATCCTCATCCTAAGGCCCTCCTTCTAGCGCCAATTTATGTTGATCATGATGTTATTCATAAACAAACATAGAATAAAAGTACACATTAACCCTTTATTCATCTTGAAAGATATAATGAATTCAGAGAATTCATGATCCCAAGTCTCCATTGATTAGGTCTTAATCTTTTGACGTTACTTAGAGGTCAATGTGTGTTGCTATTTCCATTTTGGGGCCTTACGTAGATCTCATCAGTAAGATAATGTTTCCTGTGATGATGCTGCACAGGGAGTTTTTCTACACAGGTTATGCTTCAAATATTGTGTCTATCTTTAAATCTTTGCATGATATTTGTCATTTTGGCATGCTTTAACCTCAAATATGCTTAATATGTTTAGTTATCTACGGGATATCTGCATATTTGTATTATTTGCTTAAGATTGTCAATTATTTGCAATTATGATGATGAAATGCTCTGAAATTGAAAGAAATTGAAAGAAATTGAAAGAAATGCTTCAAATTAAAGTTGAACCTTCAGCCATTGAGCTACATATACAATCAGATATAGTCATGAAGAGAAGAAATCAAACCATATGTTCACCAGGACATTCCACAGCTAGATACAGTCAATGCTAACTTCAAAGGAAAGGTATGAAGACAACACATGCAAGATGATATGCACTCCAAGGGACGCAGCAAATCAAAGCATATATCAAGAATTCGCACACTGATTACTCAAGATTTATGATGGATTGTAATCAAAACAGTCTTCTCATTCATTAAGTATGCAGGAACATATATGTATACAACAACTTTGAAATGAGCCCTGAATATTTCAGTAAATAGATTTCAATTAAGTTTCCAATGTTTAAAATGAGGCATCCCTGCATCTTTTATTGAACAAGATGAGAGAGCGGTTACAATTGATCCACGATCAAGATTTATCTATAAAAATCTATGGTTTACATTTCATTGACTAAGTCAATCTTTTCCACATGGCACAGGTTGCCAACTGGCAACCATCTAGGCAACCTATATTTTCATAAGTACCTGATGCATATATTCCCTTTATCATGCGTCCTCATCATCATCTTTATTGTCATGATCATCACTTTCAACGCTTTCGCTATCTTCATCATCATGATGATTGTCTTCTTGAATATGGACCTGCATAGTTGTCCTGATATTCTCATATGCTTGCACCATCTTCTCCACTTCTCCAGCATCTTGAGTTCTCGCTTTGGTGATGGCATGTTTATGCACCTGATATTTGTTCCCGAGAGATTCCAATTTACTCCTGCTACTGTATGTTTCATTATAATCTTCCACCTTGATCTTTATTCTCATTATTTTATCCAACACTTCTTCTGTCAGGTGGTTGATAGGATCTTCAGCAACTAGCTGGAAATTACTATGTAGAGCTTTGATGACAAAATGTTCATCCTGATTTTCTATCTTTCCCTCGGCCTTTCCTTCTAATGTTTCCAAAACATCAGCCTCATGGGACATCATATCATGTAGCTTCATGCTGATATTCCTTAGTTTACTATTGCATTGTTTAAGCACATCACATTCGAACTTGATGTCTTTATTCCATATATCAATCAATAGGGCTGTGTTATTATTTAGTACTTGATTCTGTATTAGAATTTGTGGATCAATCCTCTTCATTTCATCCAAAATGCTCATGACCTTTTCCAACTGAAATGACCTCCTGCCGATCTCCATCTACAGTTTATCTACTTTTCTTCTGGAGGTGCCCAAAGAATTCCACCTCTTCAAAGAGGCCTTTGCCACTTCTTCAGCTCCATCGAGCGTGGATGACATCCATTTCAACATTATTATTGATTCATGTCTCATGAGGTTCAACTTGTTGACCTCCTCCTGAGAAATAGTAGTCAATGGGACTACATGATCACTAGATGTATCATCAGGGTTAATTAACCCTCTTATATATGCATGCAGCTGAGCAATGTGCTCTTTATGCTGCTTATTCTTCTCTTTCTCTCTTTTAACTCTTTGAATTAATGAATCAATAATGTCCTTACCTTCCTGGCCTTCCTGATCCTCATTGGCAAATCCTAAATCTATTGTAGTAATCTGGAATTCATCTAGAGTGATCTTGCCCTTTTCTTTATCAACTGTAGGAACAACTACCTGGGTTGTTCTCCTACCTATATCAGGATCCCTTCGTATTGCAGAAGTTATTCTAGCCTTCCTCTTTGGCTTTATCAAGGTTTCTGTAAATAATGTGGATACATCAAATTCCTGTATCCCTATGCCTGATTCTTCGCCAATTTCTTTCTCAAGCCATTGAGGAATTGGATCCTTTGACTGTTGGTCTCCATCATTATCATGATGATCACCCTGATCTTCAGTATCCACCATCATGTTTGATGGTGAGGGTGATCTTCTCTTTTCTTCCTCATGATGTTCCTCATGAAGGTGATCTTTAGGTATATCCTCCTGTTGAGGAACTTCATGTTCTGGAGGGTGATCCTGTTGATCTTCTTCATGTTTATCTTGATCTTGATCTTTTGCTTCCTCCATGGGCTTCTCATCTACCTTAGTGATTTCCTCATCATGAGGCATGTTAGCTTCTGTGGATGTCACTATATCTATCTTAGGTATACCAACCTGATCTGGAACTGTAATTTGTTCCGCAGCTATAACAATTACCTCTTGTACCTTTAGGGCAGGATCATTTGATGTATCCCTTTCTTCCCCTCCCTTATCCTGGACTTCAACTATCCTGGGTCCAACAGGTACTTCCTTTTGCTGTTGCTCACCCATATCCAAAGTGTGGCTCTCTATCTCTGCCATCTTTACTTCCTCAGCATTTTCTTCTTTATCCTGAATACTTCCTTGATTTTCAGGACTTGCATCCTGTCTATAAGTGAGATCAATTACTGTAGGATTGGTTACCTACTTGTTCGCAATGGATACCTGTAATAGAACAAGGCTTGTCTTACAATTTTATACCACATGCATGCATATACGTTATATTTTATTAATCATCATGCATATTATAGTTTTCCATCATCTAGTTTATCTTGATATGCATAACTTCAAACTAGTAAACACCATGATAACTGGCTATGCGAAAGATGACAACCAGAGGGTTTCAAATTACCTACCTGATGCACTTATCTTCTTGATTATGCTAATGATCATCTGAAATGAATTCAATTACCAACAGTGCTCTCGTATCCTGCTCTGGTACAAGCTATATGTGTCCATAGGTGACCTTATGATGATTTGTAAACTCTGCTCTGTAAAAACTTGTTCATCGCAAGGTAAGTGTAAAATAGTGTGGTAAATCAATTTCAACCTCTCCTTTCAGGCAAATTAGGGAAAATTAGGGCGAATTAATTGAAACATCTAATTTTCCTATACAAAACTCCCAGATCTCGACAAGTGTATGTATCGGGTTCATAATCGGCGGGAACCACCTACCACCTCTGTATGCATTTAATGTTATGGCGGCGAGGCGCGGGGTGATCTCTAAAGATCGGGTAATATTCTGAATATTGGGTGATATTGAGAATATCACCTCCTTGGTATAATATGATCATCCATTTTAGGTGAAAAGACCGATGTCGAAACATTGGGTTGGTTTAAGAATATCGGGTGATGTTCAAAATATCAGGGGATGTTCGGAATGTCTAGTGATGTTTATAATATCACCCCCTGGACTGAATTGACCTCCTTCCAAAATATCAGGATGACGCCATCAGGATAATGACTTGGTTCAGCGTTGTGGCTTTATGACGTCATCATTATGTTATGTAAGAAAGGTCATGTTTGGAAATATACCTCCGCGAGGTAAAAAGGATGGTGACTTCTCGGTATGTTTATTTCTTCATTTACTGGGTTTGGATGATGTCAGTAGGATATTGGCTCAAGGTGATATTCTGCGACAGGCTGATATTCAAATATCGAGGTGATATTTAAATGTCGGGTGATATTCAGGAATATGATCTTCGCGAAAATATGATGTTGTTCGACGGGTAGATATCATTATCGCATAAAGTTGACGTCCGGATGTTCGGAGCAAATGATTTTATCAGGTGATAATATTAGATCGGGGTGGTCTTTCGTAAGATGATTGATGTTGAGAAATATGATCCTCCCCTCGAAATATCAGGTTTGACCAGATCTTTGACTCATCATAACTTTTGTTCCCTAAGGAATATCGAGGTGATCCAAAAGGCAAACCTGCATGAAATTTTGTACTCTATCCACCCATGAGGTTATTGACATGAAATGTTAAATTAAAAAAACTGAACTCATCATGATGACTTACCCAGTCCCCTTTATGCAGGATCATTTGCATTGACTTACTTTTACCAAACCGCGAGCAAGCAGAAAACACAAGCAAAACCAAACAAAAAGTTGGGTCCCTATTTTGTCAAGTCAAAATGGGGCGTGTTGTGTAACCACACAACAAGACTTCCATCACCCACAAGGAGGGAGTTGTAGGAGTGACATCCAGAATGAGAGCTAGGCCTTTAGCTCAAATGATTCCTCCAAGAGAGGCAATTGGTTAGCACCTAGGTGAAGGAGAGAAAACAGTTAGAATGGAAATGCCATAAAGTACATTTGGTATAGTTGTGACTCCACCTTCCACCCATCAAGTTTTAGAACAAGTAGAGAAAGAGAAAACCCAAGAGGTAACTCAGGAAACACAAAATTCTGATAAAGAAGAAGAAGAAGGAAAAGAGCATGAATAGGCTCGATTTGGACAAAATATAGGAGAAAATGGTCCATTTGAACAACAGGAAGAAGATTTCCAAGAGGAGCATGTGTTAACATTTGAAGAACAATAGAAATTGATTGAAATTGTAGAAATGAAAGAGAAGTTTGCTATTCCTTCCATGAGCATTGGGCCTTCAACGAATATAGAAGAGCAACATGTTGAAAAGGAACAACAACAAGAGGCAAAAATGGAGAAGGAATCTAGGGAACATCAACAAATTGCACAAACTCCAGTTGATCAATCTTTGCAACAAGTTCCTACGTCTTTGCCTTCTTGGTTGAATTTAAATCTAGAGAAAACATAATAAGTAGTGATCAAGCCTTTAAGTTTTCAAGATATGATGGTGGAGGTCGAGAAGAAGAAACTGAGTAAGAAGCTAAGGACTCTATCAACCCTTCAAACAAATGACCAAGGAGAAAGGATTGTTGAAATTGCTACTCCTATGGTTGATAAGGATGATCGAGAACTCTTGGTAGGTGATTACCAAATCACAAGAGTAAATTTAGGTAAGCATACTCGTGTAGAAGAGACAGTTTCATTTGATTTTGGCTATAGTATAGTAAAATCAAGAATACAGAAGGATAAGAAGACAAAAGATGAGTTGAAGCTACAATTGAATCAAATGAAATCCTTTGCGAAAGGTCTCGTAGCACCCATCTTAGAACAACCGGTTGCAACAGATGTTCCAATGATGATAACCAAATAGGAAGTTGATGCTTTACAATCTATGAAAGAAAAGCATCTGTGATTGATAGATGGGTATCTAAGTTCTTGAAGGAGGATTTTAATATTTTTGATAAGAATTATCCACACTATGATGAGGCTTGCAGGTTGGAGCCAGAAATAGACACTTTTTTAAAAAATTCTAGGCAAGAAGATGAAAATATGGTACATATTCCAAGGACGTTGAAACAAATCAAAAACATGAGTCAAGAGGAATTTTAAATTATGACATTTTGCAAGATGAAGACCCCAGTTTTGTTGACCTTTGTATAAAGATCACCCAATATAAACTTGAGAAAGCAACTGAATATTGCCTTGGGCTATTGACATTGCAAAAGGAAATATATGAATATAAGGCCATTTTTGAAACTTTTATTAAGGCAGTTGCTAACCCTGAAGTATATTCACATGAAAAACATAGGCTAGAACCTTTAGATAAAATAAAAAAGTTTTCAAGAGAAAATGGATGGTTGGTTGAATGTTCCAGGTTTTGATGAAGATGTGCTTGACAAATTTATAGACTCTAAAGCTCATTTTAAACTGGTGATTATGAAGGTATGCAAGATGGAAAGAAAATGTGAATATGTTTCTCAATGGTTCGACACATTTAAATTCAAGGCTAAATGGTTGGATGGGCCAGATGTAGACAGAGTGAATCAACTTTTATCAATTTTTGTAGAGTATAAAAAGAGACAGTTTCTATAGGAGCATCCAGTTCTCACTGAATCTATTTTGGCTACGAAGAATATTCTTTTTTGTAAAGGAATCTTGTAAATTCAAATTTTGTAAAAAGGGAGCCACTTTTTTATAATGCGGGCCCTACGTAATCTTTCATAATACCTTCTTTTCTGGGCGCTGGGATTTTGCATGCCTTTGTGGTTGAAAAGTCAAACTTAAAGATTTGCATGCAAATTCAATTATTTTATTGGAATTTCTTTTTGAGAATTGCATGGATGGTTGGTGAGAAAAACAAAGATTGGGGCATTGCATGTGCTTTCTTTTGAAAGTTGTGTAGTTTTTTTTTGCATATTTAAGGGAGGGGCCTATTTTGTTTTAGCGGCCATTGGTTAAAGAATCAAGCTATCAGTCCATACTAAATATTTTCAGCATTTTCAAGTTTTAAGCAATTAGTTAGTTTTACAACATTCTAGTTTAATGGAGATAGGTCTTTGGAAACAGAACCTGTGATTCCAATGTGTTCTTGCTAGATTTATATCTTGTCCCTAGATTTGAAGAAATTAATACAAGATGGCTATCAATTCCTCTGGATTCATCTTTGTGCATATGGTGTAGTGCTTTTTACTTCAGTCTTTACTTCCTTATTCATTTGAGAAATTATGAACCTAAAATTAAATTTTGAGTTTTATTTTTGATTTACGTGTGGAATATAGTAATTAGAAATATAATTCATATTATCTTGTTGAAATCATTTGAATCTTGCACTAGTGGTATGAATAATCAAGTTTATAACTAGTTTTAATATTGCAATTAGTAAATTTCTTAGATGTGTTTGTTGATATAAAGGTAGAAATAGAAGTGTTGCATTAATCTTTCCTTGCATTCCTTCAAATCTTTTGATCTTTCTTTTAAAATAGCATTAGAGTAGAAATCAAGTTTGATCTAGTTTGAACAATAATAAAACCAAGCCCCTTGTTAAATTGTCTGCATTGACCCTATGCTTGTGCAACATAGTTTTGACCCAAATCCCTAGACCTTGGGGATAATTGATCTTTGGATCAATTATCTTTTCAGGAGAGGCAAGTTGAATCTCTTCTTGCCTATGTTGCATGAGTGTTAATTGGACCATCAATAGGTATGTGAGGCCCAAGTCTATGAAATCAAGGTGTATGTCTAAATGTTTGGCTTGAGAGGGTAACCCACTCTTTTCTTTCACTTGGCAAGTTATAAAGCTTCTTGCTAGCTTAGCCAAATGACAAATGCACCTTGAAGGGAGAGTCTTTTGATTCTCTCCCTAATTTGTATACCCCATTGGAACATGTGGGTTCGAGTTGACACTTGGTGATGAAATCCAAGCTAGACCCACCTATAATAAATAAAAAAGTGGCACTTATTTTTGATCTCCAAGATCACCCTAAGGTGTGAGAGCATACATAAGGCCCCTTTGGGTGGCACAAGTGAAAATGTTACTTTTGATCCTCAAGATCGCATGAAGTGCATGAGGAGAGCATACACAACACCAATCACACAAACACACATACAACAATGAGAAAGCAAAGATTGATTTCTAAGATTAAGATTTAAATGATTGAATTTGATTAAAATCAAATCTTGGAATCACGATTCTACACACAAGTGTTAGTAGTTTGATCATTTTGGTCTTGGACATACAAAAATTGCTGCAATTAAAAGAGTTAGCACTAAAAACTAAATCCCTGCAAAAATTTTAAAATAACTTTGTTAAATAGAAAAATAGATTCCACCAATAGATTCCTTGCAATTTTTTATACTTCTATGAAGTGCTTGGAACCAAATTTCCAATGCATATAAGAACTCACAAATCTAACCTCGTGGTGAAAAATTATGCAAGTTTGAAAAATGCCTCCTATAGGGAAAAAATCCTAGGGGCTAGCCGCTAGAGATTTAGCAACTGAGAGCTAAGCACTTGGTCACATATAAAATTATAGGTACTGGCCTAAACCCTGGTGCTATCACTCTTGTTGATGATGTGATTCTAACATCACTAGCACCTTCTGCTAGTGCTAGCAATTTTTTTTTTAAATTTTAAAATAATTAAATAGAGTCTATACTTGACAATGGATGTTGATGCAACGTTGAAGATGCTACTAACACCAAATTTGTGGTAGTATTATATAGGTCATTTGGTGGCCGTATGGATTGTACAAAATTTATATGGAATGTATGGTATCTAAAAAATCCAAGATTCTGCCAAATCCTAGAAAATGCTCAAATTTTTTTGTTGCCAAAATAGGTCATGGTTTATATCAATGTATAGGCTCTTGGGCCTTCTAGAGTCAACCATGAGGTTCATTTCACTTTGGGATAACCCAATAAAACTTCTTTATAAATCACTCCAAAATTGAGGAATGAAAACCCTACAAAATCAAGCTCAAAAAGATCCTACAAAACTAAAATTTGTCAAGGACCAAGGGGTCCCACCAAGTGTACCAAAATGTATGCACGGAATTTGGGAAAAAAAGAGGAATCTATATGCAAATCAAAGAATTCTTATTCCAAAAGAAGGCATACCTCAAATAATTCTAGGAAGGCAAAACACAATAAATACATAAAGAAAAACTAAACACTATACCTTCCCTTGAATAGATGTGCTCTTGGATGTAATTGATGTGGTTGCTCATGAAGTCGTGCAAGATTTTTGTAGCATGTATCTGTGTACTCGCATTCTTCATTTATGATTTTGAAATAGATGAGGGTAGATTTATAGATGATGATTGTGGATGGATTGTGTAAACGAGAAAATTTGGATAAAACAAAAGATAAAATATAACATGCATAAACCTTCTTACGCAAACCTTTTGAATACCTCGAATGATGAATGCATGATTGTTTTTCTCGATTTATTGAATGTTGATTTCTCACGTTTGCAGCATAACGTTGGATGAAGATTGATGAAAGAAGATAGATAGAAGATTGGAGGATTGGAAGAATATTTCGACAAAGTAAGGATATCAAACTTAATACATACAAATGGCTTATGAGAGGCCATATTTATAGGCAAGGGCTGATTTTTTATGTGGAGGGAAGAAGATTTGATAAGATAAGATTTTATTTAATTTTTTGATAAAAGAGGAAATAAAACAAGATAAAATAGGAAAAAGATAAAAAGACTTGCTTTTAGTTTTAAATCCTCAAAAAGGAAATAAATCTTCTAAAAAGATGGAAGGATAATAGATGAAATATCTAATTAAATAAATTAATTAGATACAGATGAGATTTTTTTATAAAAGAGGAAATAAAACAAGATAAGATAGGAAAAAGATAAAAAGACTTGCTTTTAGTTTTAAATCCTCAAAAAGGAAATAAATCTTCGAAAAAGATGGGATGATAATTGACGAAATATCTAATTAAATAAATTAATTAGATACACATGAGTTTTAATTTTGGAAAGAAAGCAAGAAGATCTTTTTAGGATTTTATTAATTAAATAAATATTTAATTTATTTAAATAATTTTGGATTGAGGTGAGAGATGATGTGGAAAGATAATTAAATAAATAAAATTTATTTAATTATAGAAAATAGATAAATGACTAATTAAATAATTAAAAATAATTATTTAATTAGAGGGGATAAATGGCCATGAATAATTAAATAAATCTTAATTTATTTAATTAAGAAGATAGGATTATGGGGTTGAAAGGGGATAAAATAAATTAGTCAAATAAATAAAATTTATTTAACTAATTAGGTGATGACATGGGTACCTAGGGCAAAACATACTAATGACAAGGTGTTGGACATTTTTAGGTGTCTACAGATTGATTTGAAGATGGATAAGAATAAGATTTTGTAGATTTTAATTTAGGAAAATAAGAATATGGATAAGGATAATTAGCTTGATTTATTTATTTGTTTTAATTAATTAGTTGTTGATGGATTAAAAAACAGAAAGGAATCATGAAGGAGATATGATAGGATATGAGTGGATAAGTGAAAATGGATTTATTTATTTATTTTGGTATAAATGGGTAAACAATAGCCTAATTAACTAAATAACATGAATTATTAATTAATTAACAATAGTAAATGAAAAGGGAGAATTAGTATGATAATGAGGAAGTGCTAATATGGTATTAGAATAATATCTTTATTAAGATATTATGTTAAGTACGAGGTGGTGGAATTTAAGTGTCTACAATGATTTATGAATTTTAATATAAAATTTGAGATATAAATTTAAATAATAAATAATGACTTTTAACCTTCTTTAAAAAGAACCATTAAATTGTATATTTAAATATATTATATTTTTGTCTTTAATTTCAATGTACAATGTACTATTAAAATTTTATATTTTTAATTATTTAGTCTTTCTTATCTTATATATCAATCAAATTTGCTTATCTAGTTATTAATGTGTACCTACTAACCAGTTATATAATATAATTTTTCATACCTAAAATTTATATTTATTTTCACGTGTAAATGTTTTAACCCAAAATATTAAAATAATTAATTATTTATATTCTCATTGGGTGAATTATTTTACCTCTTATTGCAATCTTCACATTTTTCAAGATATTAAAAAATAAAAACTTTGTACAACTCTATACAAAATATTATTCTCGTGTTGTAATGCCCACTAGTATGTACCTTGTGTGCTTTTTGATTTATATTGTATATGTTGTATCAAATGTTTTATCAATGTATTGTGTGATTCATGTGTTATGAACCATTGCACTGAACTTTCCAATAAGGCTTGTTGTACCATTGAGGTGTTTTGATGGTGTATTCTAGATGCTTTTGTGGAGGTGTTTTGTATGACCATCGGTGTGTCCTGATGAGGTTTGTATTGGCATTGGTTTTTGACTATGTATTATAGGATGCATATGTTGTGCCTTTGTATGCTAGGTCATCGTAGTGTTTTAGCTTCACTATTTTCATTATATTCAATATAGTTGTGATTATTATATATATTTCAACATTATGGAATATGGTTGATTATGCATCTTGTTTCCTAGATCATGCTAGTCGTAGATAATTTACAATTATATGGGATGACTTGATATCATGTTATGATTTATATCACATTGGGTGGATTATGTTGCTTTGACTATTATTATGTGGAGCAGGTATGCCTAATGTTTGACTTGAGTGTGTAGGTATAGAGTTATTCCCCAATGGTGGTTATATTGGACATGGTCATCTTTGTGTAAAACATGTGTATGTTAACCTTTATCTCACTTGATTCGAGTGCAAGATGAGTCTTGTGAATCCCTGTGTAAACTTGGATCCAAATTGGTGGTGATTTTAGAGTTTTCATGTTGTGGAAACTCGTAAAGTGTGTATGAGTCCTTTGCATGTGTTTATTTTATCTATTTGCATTACATTTAAACTTATTTTGAAATGCATGTTTTTCGTGTTTGTAGAATATATAATGCTTGCGATGAAAAGATAAATTTTTTGCCTTAGTGGAAAAAGGCCAATTGCATTATTTTATTCTAGTAGAAGAAAATTAAATGGATTTGATTGCTCTTTTGAAATAAAATTTCTAGTTGAAGTGTAATTTAATTTAATCAAATTGATTTCTTGGCTATGGAAAAATATCAATTAGAATTAAATTACTTTGCATGGTTATTAAATCAATTTATTGAGTTATTTATTTTGAAAATGTTATTTTAGAAAAAAAGTGAATATTTAAAATAAAGAAAATAGATAAATAGAAAAGGGAAAATGGAAAATGGAAGGTTTTAATTACTCACTTCTTATTTTTGCATTTTTCTTGCTCAAATCATTCCTCTTCCTCTTTTGGGAAAAATGATTTGGAGAGAAAGAATGGATGGAATTACTTGAAGTTGGATTTGAATTGCTTGTGCCTAGAGTGGAAATGCTTACAAATGGATAAGATTTGCATGCGTGTGTGTGTTTTCTCAAGAGAGAGACTTCCTCTACTGTTGCAAACTTGGAAAGAGGTAATCTTCTTATTTAATTTGTGTTTTGAATGAATTTTTTTCATTTACGATGCCCATATCAGGTGGAGACATATGGCCTTTGTATTGGAAGACAAATTTAAACTCTATTTGTATTTGTCAAATTTTTAAAAATATGCATTTTGTAGCCAAGTTATGGAAAAATTTTCCAAACTTCATGTTCTATGAAATTTAGAAAAATTGCTAGGAAAAGTATATTGTTGTGCATTTTTGGAGAAAACAGACACTCAATTTTTAAAAATTATTTTAGTATAGAAAATACAAATTTACAAGTTTTTTCCCAATTTCGTCAGTGGTGAATTTGAGACTTTTATGGTTTTTTCTCAATTTTTAGAAATAGAAAAATTGAATTTTAGAACTTAAGTAAATGATTTATTTTGCAGAAAGATCAACCTCCTCTATAATTTGGAGTTTTGAATCTTTGAGCATGATGTCATAAAAATTGTTGCATTGATTTTCGTGCCATGCCCAAACTGTGAATTTCGAGTGTTGGAATTTTAGGATTGAGGTAGAGTAGGAAAGGAGCATGACCTTTGACCACTTGCTTCAATTCTGAGTGATACATGAAGATTGAGCAGGGGATAGTTTTAATTAAGTGATAACATATAACATAATACACACTAGGATAATAAAATAATTAATTAAGATACCTATACCTTGATTGGATGCCTTTTTAGGGGTTCACCTCAATCATGAAGGATATGTCATAACTCTTGGAAGTTGGTGAATGCCATTGAGTATCCCTTGCATAACCATCATTCTATTGTGATGACACACCATGTCTTATCTCTAGAGAATCCTCATCCTTACCTTTAGTCATATTTTGTATTCAACATGATTCGTGATCATTTACATATGTATTGATTGGTGTGTGTGCCACATATTATCTCATATGCTTTGATTTGGTGTGAGTTTCCACATGTGATGTATGCATTTGATTGGTGAGAGTGTTGCCATGTTCTTGTTTTGTGTGAGTGTGATTGTACCCAATTAATCTATCTCCTAGGACAATTGGGTCGGCCCAAGGGTATCACATGGTTGGGTGGTGCTAAACCATTGTTGGGGACAAGTGATCTTGGAGGATGCTTATTGGAGAATGTGATGGACTCTTATAATATTATGCATCTGTATCTCTCTTATTTGTTGTATATTGTAATCATTGTAAATTAGGTCTGTGAGACCTTTGTAATAAGTATATAGTTGTACTTTATTGTATTATTTTATGCAAGTTATGATCCATCCATGTTTGGGATGAGACCCATTAATTGTAAGAATTTATTAATGTTGTTATGATATTTCTACACCTTGTCTAGTGAGGATGTTGGTATGATTGTAATGTTGAAATCATGTTTTAGCATGTTAGCTTCAAATTTTATAATGTTGTATTTATGTTTATGGATGCTTTAGTGTTGGATTGCATTCCACCCATATAGGTGGTTATGATCCTATCTTTTCTTTTGGCATGTGTCGATGTTGGTGTTGAATGTGAAAGGAAGCAAGGTACGCGGAATAACTTCCTACACCAAACTAATGTGGGGAGTGTTATGCAAATTTTTAATCTTTTTAGTTAACATTAAGGAGAAACCCAAACATAAATCAGATCAAGAATATAATAACACAATATGTACGTGGGGAAAATCTTTTTAGGTAAAAAACCCCACAATCTAAAGCACATCCCAATGCATTATTCAGTAATCAAATAATGGTTACAATACAATCATAGAGCCAATCTCTTTCAAGAGTTCACCACTATTGTAGTATTCTAGAGCAATTCTGGCAGCATAACAGTACTTAAAAATCAACTATGCAACTCTAACTCCAAGCACCTGTATAAATAGAGAAGTACTACGAATGGAGGTAGCTTCTAGAGCAAGTCAACACAAGAATCTCATCCAAATCCATATGGCCCAATTTTCAAGGCCATAAAACATGCGAATGACACTTGTAAGAGATTCCCTTTCATCCCTTACAACCCCCAAACTTGGGTGCCCCACATTTGCCCAAAAATGGTATGACAAATGCTCTTACAATGTCATAAAATCTGTCATATATGACAACACTTGTAGCTGTAAGAGAATCTGTCATAACTGACTATTAATAGTGGATTCTCTTATTCATAGTCAAAGTTGGGCACCTACCTTCTCCATGCAAAGATGCTTCCTGACACTTGTCACACCTGTCATAGAATCTTCTATTTCTAGCTCATAGATTTTCTCATAGGAATCTGTCATAACTCTTACGGGTCATAGACCTCTTACAACACCCAAAAGATGCCGACACATGGCAAAAGACTTCTATCACAAAGGGGGATGCCTATCTCCTCATATGAGGACAAAATACATCTAGTCACCTTCCATCTAGGATGACACATCACTGTGCCAACTCCCACAAAGTGACAAAATAGGATTTGCATAGAAAATACAATAATAGGTAAAAATAAATATACAATTAAATAACAAATGCTAGGAACTTGCAAAGGTTGAGACACCTTAATTCCCAACATTCTCCCACTTGTTGAACACCTTTCAAGAGCTAATAGAATCACAAGATTTAATTTCTACAGGCCAAGAGGCCCATAGACTCCGAACACCATTTAAACTTCTCCATGCTCACAAGCTTTGTCAAGGAATCTGTAACATTTGTCAAAGTGTCAACTTTCTCCAAATTCACCTTCCCATCCTCTACCATATCATGAACAAAATGGTATTGGACATCAATATGCTTTGTTCTTGCGTGGAAAGTAGGATTCTTCACCAAACATAAGGCACTCTGACTGTCACAACAAATGGTAATCTTCCCTGCATCAAAACTAATGTTAGAACACAATCTCGTAAGCCAAATGGCTTCCTTAAAAGCATGAGTAGATGCCATGTACTATGATTCTATCATGGACAAAGAGACCATAGGTTTCCGCTTACTCATCCAACTAATAGAACCACCAAACATAGTGAACACATAAGCACTGGTGGATCTCCTGCTATCAATGTCACCTACCCAACCAGAATCCACATACCCACGAATACTCACAGAATGTTGAGATATAGTAGGATAACCATGATAGCATAATGAATACTCAAAAGTACCCCATAATTATCTAAACACTCTCTTCACTGCATCCCAATGTACCTGTCCAGGATTAGCCATAAATTGACCGAGGACTCCCATTGCTTGGGCAATGTCTAGTCTTGTAGAGACCATCGCATACATCAAACTGCCAATAGAACTAGCATAAGGAACTCTACTCATATCCTCCATCTCAGAAGGAGACTTTGGACAATTTGCAATAGATAACTTTGTCCCCATCGTAACATGAACAGTCAAAGGTCTTCAATCTACCATGTTGAATCTCTCCAACACAATGTTAACGTACTTACTTTGGTCTAACTAAAGTTTTTTGTTTTCTCTATCTCTTCTGATCTCCATCCCCATAATGTACTGAGCTGCCCCTAGATTTTTCATCTCAAACTATGTTGACAACTAAGACTTCAAATAAAAAATCAAACTTTTACCATTCCCAATGAGCAACATATCATCAACACACAACACAATAATGAGAATACGACCATTGTCAAACTTGTAATAAACACAATGATATGATTTTGATCTTAGAAATCCAATACTCAACACCAAGGCATCAAAATTATGGTACCACATCCTAGGAGACTGTTTCAAACCATACAAAGACCTTTTTAACTTACAAACTAGATTTTCTTTACCTTTCACCATATAGTGCTTTGGCTGTGACAATATAGATTTCCTCCATCAAGTCACCATGAAGGAATGTTGTCTTCACATCCATCTATTCCACTTCTAGATCATATGCTAATGCAAGAGATAACGGGAACCAAATAGATGTCAGCTTTGCAACGGGAGATAAAATCTCACCATAGTCAATTCCCTCCACCTAAGAATACCCCTTCACAACCAATCTAGCCTTATATTTATCAATACTGCCATCTACACCAAATTTATTTTTGAACAGCCATTTGCATCCAACAGGTTTTCATCCTTTAGGAAAAGGCACCAAGTCCCAAGTATTATTCTTTTCCAAAGAAGCCATCTCCTCTTCCATGGATTCCTTCCAGGAACCTACATCTTTCATACCCATAGCCTATTTCATAGTTCTAGGTTCATCAGTGTTAGAAATCAAGGAAAAAATACAACTAGAATCAAGCAATGAATAACCAAACCTCTCAGGTTACCTGCTAATATGTGTAGACCTCCTCAAATGTTGAGGTTGAGGTTCTTCTTCTTCGAAACTTTCAAAGCTGCTAGAGCTCTCCTCATCATCAGGTCCAATAGGAGCATTCGGTTCAATCTTCTCAAGGGTGGAAGGAAACTGAACCACATCCTCTCTCTTTTCTTTATCTTCTGGCTGTAGAACAATAAGAGAAGGAATTACTTCTCTAAAAATAACACTTCTTCTATACAAGACTTTCTCAGCCACAGGATCCCAAAGCTTGACCCTTTCACACTGACACCATAGCCAATGAAGATACACTTAACTACCTTGTTCTCTAGTTTTGACCTCTTCTCCTTAGGCACATGTGCATATGCCTCACAACCAAATACTCGCAGATGTCTCAATGAAGGCTTTTTACCAGACCACACCTCCATGGGTGTCTTATCAACAAGTACTAAAGTAGGAGACCTGTTAATTAAGTAGTAGACAGTGGCTACAACTTCAGCCCAAAACTTTTGTTTGAGGCTAGCTCCACTAAGCATACTCCTAGCCCTCTCCATCAAAGTCCTGTTCATCCTCTCTACATCTCTATTTTTCTAAGTGGTGTATGGAGTTATCCTATGTCTTTCAATCCCATGTTCTTTATAGAACTTCTCGAAATCTGTCGAACAAAACTCACTACTATTGTTAGTCCTCAAACACTTAATCTTTTTACCAGTCTAATTCTCTACAAAAGCTTTAAACTCTTTGAATCGACTAAAGACTTCAGATTTGCTTCTAAGGAAATAAACCCATGTCCTTCTACTGTAATTATCAACGAATGATACAAAATATAGAGATTTAGAAATAGAAGGAACATTCACAGGACTAAACAGATCAGAATGAATTAGATCCAACACCTCAGAAGATTTGTGAGAACTAGAGTAAAACTGAACACGGTTTTTCTTTCCATATACACAATGTTTGCAAAAATTAAACTCAGGTGGTGCAGGGGCACCAATGCAAGTTCTCATTAACAAGGTCTTTTACTAGATTGTAGGGGTTGAGGTCTTTTTGGTCATTTAATAAGGTCATTGTAGACCATGATACATGTAATAAGGTCAAGTTGACCAATGTCTTATTCTTTGAGTCTTATTTCCATGTTTGGAGTCATAGTTGTACGTCTTAAGTCCTGTAATGTTAAACATTGTATGAGTTTGTCTTAACAACTCATCTAGTAATGCTTAAAGAGTAGGACAAAAATGGTCACTTGGGGTTAGTTTTTAGTTGTGGCTCATTGAAACTACTTCAAACATGTATTAATGCCTCTCAATACCCTAAGGACAAAGGGGAGAGGAGTTTTGAATTACAAAATTTGAATAAAAGTTTAGTTTTTTCTGATTTTTTCTGCAAAATGCTATTCCAAGCTATACTACGACCCTGTACAACCTAGCCATGTGCTAAAACCTATTGGAAGTGGTAATGGTATGTTTTAACTTTCATTTTCTCTTGGTTTGACAGAATTTCATCGAGTTTGAGGATTTTATTGCATTTTTGTTGTAATTGGTTTTTTAACTGATTTTCAAGGGTTTTGAAGTTGGAAAGATGAACAAAACCCCATTCCACCAACTGTGATCTCTGTGACTGGGTGGAATGGGTCAAATAAAGTAGGAATAGATGTTATAAGTGATTGTATGGGCTGGGATTAAGGTTTGATGAAGATTGGAGGGCTGTCCCTATGGATTTTTGAGTGAAAAATGCATGAAAATGGTGGTTTAAGACTAGGGTTTGATGAAATAGAAGTGACAAAGTGTTTTTGATGAAATGTAAAGTATGTGCAAGTGTAATAAGATGTGTTAGAGGCATTGAAAAAGTTTGGGAAGGTCTGGAACCATCTTATTCAATAAACCCTCCTCAAACTTGTCCAAAACAAGGGTTTTATGGTTGACCATTTAGAAATCCATCTGGGGAATTAAAACCTTCAGATTTGGAAGTAATAGGACATGTACTAAGACATTTTGAAGGAATTTTGGAGTGGAGTTAACTTTAAAGGGTACTTCCTTTGTAAATGTGGCCTAATTAGGCCTAATTTACAGCCTGAAAACCTTAGTTTTGAGGCACATTCTCCAAAGAAGTCTATGCTGAGTTTGAGATATGTTATGTAACTTCAAAATGGGTATCTAAATCACTAATTTTTTTCTTAAGTGTTTTGGAAGTTTTGGGATAAAAAACCAAAAAATAGGTTCTGCTGTCTTATTAGCCTAGCCTGATTGGAATGTGAAATATGTGAAGATAGATACTTGGAGGTTTGAAAGTTGTTTAGTTCACACCAAATTGTTTTTGTTAAATGGTTTAACAACCCCTCATTGCATCAAAGTGCTATCAGAGCTTAGGTTCTGATTTTTTGGGAAAGTTGATATTTGTTGCAGGTTGAAGGAGATTGGATGAAGACAAGATGCCTCCAAAAGGGAAAGATATGGCCAAAGAGATGAAGGAAATGAGGGATAGGCATGCTAGAGAGATGAGAGAGTTGGAGGAAAGAATTGCAGCCCTAGAAACAAAAAAGAGAAGGGATGTGGAAGAAAGTGAGTCCGAGAAAGAAGAGGAAGGAGAGTATGAAGATGTGGAAGAAGAACTAGATCTTGAGGATCAGAGAATGGCCAAGTTGCTGAAGGCATTAAAAGAAGACAAGAAGGTGAAAATATATGTGAAAAAGTATGGAGGAAGTCTCAAGGATGAGGAGTTGCTTGATTGGATTGCAGCTTTAGATAATCATTTTGAATGTGAAGATGTTCCAGAGGAGCAGAGAGTAAAGATTGCAAAGACCAAGCTTGAGAGTCATGCTTCGTTATGGTGGGATTATCTACAATCAGAGAGGAGAAAGCAAGTAAAGTCAAATATTTCTTCATGGGACAAATGTAAGTTCTTACCCAAAGACTATGAAGTTGAAATGTTTAAAAAGCTTCAATTTTTAAGACAAAAAGAAATGGATGTGAAATCATATACTGAGGAATTTTATAAATTAAGCATGAGGTCTGGTCATCATGAGAATGAAACTGAAAAAGTTGCTAGATATTTGGGTGATTTAAGATTGAACATACAAGATTAATTGGTTTTGTCTAATCCTAGAAGTGTAGAGGAATGTTATTAAATGACAGTTAGAATTGAGGAGAAAATGAAAAGGAAACAAGATCAGTCTATGAGAGGTAGAGGCAAAAATACAAGGGGTAGAGGATCTTTTCATACACCAAAACAGTCCTTTGAAGGACAAGAAGACACAAACAAGGGCAAAGATCAAATTGCTGATTCTAGAGGTGGCTTTAGAGGCACAAGAGGCAGATTTGGAGGTGGAAGAAGTTCAAATGTGTTTGCAGGTAGATGCTATAATTGTAATGAGTTTGGACATACAACCTATGAGTGCCTTGAAAAGCAAGGTTCAACAACAAGTAGTGAAAGGAAAGGTGAAAGAAGAACTCAACTTGTTCATGAGGAAGAGTGAAAGTTCAAAACCTCCATTTGTTGAAGTTGTTTCAGAGATAGAAGAAACACTCATGCTGAGAAGGGCATTGTTGCAAACACCTAAGGAAGAAGACACGAGTCAAAGGAGGAGCTTGTTCAAGACTACATGCAAATGTAGAGGTAAAGTATGCAAAGTTGTTATTGATTTAGGTTCACAAGATAACATGGTGTCTAGGGAGATGGTAGATAAGTTGAAACTAGATAAAGTGCCTCACTTAGCACTATATAAAGCCTCTTGGGTAAATGATAGTCAATCTCTTTTAGTAACTGAACAAGCATATGTGGATTTTTAGATTGGTGAATACAAAGATAGGGTCCTATGTGATGTCTTACCTATGGATTATTGCCATTTGCTATTGGGGAGACCATGGCAATTTGATAGGAAGTCAATGTATGATGGTTGGGAGAACACCTACCTTATCAAAAAAGATGGAAAAACATTTAAGCTAACACCTTTGTAGGAGGATGAGGAAGGGAAAGGTAAAACCAAGATTGTTATATTTGGGAAGAAAGAGTTTGTGAGAACAAGGGAAGACAAAAATGAAGGAGTTGTAGCCTTCACAAGGCCTAGGAATACTAAGACTGCAAATGTGAATATGGATACCACATTGAATGGTGAGTGGGCAATAAGTTGGCATGATAATGTTTTGATTGGGACAATGATATGTCCATTAATTGAAAGTAAAGTTGCAAAGCAAATGGGGACTATAGTTACAAAGGTGCATGATGCTGATCAGATAGTGATGACAGTTATAAAAGAATAGGGCAGACAAGAGATCAGGGGCAGATACAAGCAAGAAGTTGCCATAAGGAAGAAGGTAAGTTAGGGACTCTATGATAGGGGTTGGTTTGAAGGCATGAAGACAGGAGACTTGTCATGTTTTGGGCAGAAGATAGTTAGGAAACCTTCCACAGGTCTGATTTCAAAGGTGTAGTCATATGCATGTGAAAACAAATGCAAGAATGCAGAGTATGTTACAAGGTCTCATTGTATGAATCAGGGGAAGGTATTTGTAGATAAGGGAGTATGTGGAGAGCATGGAACAAGGCATAACTCATGTGACATGAGTTCTTTTTAAGGGGGGTTGTATGGTGCAGAGCACCAATGCAAGTTCTCATTAATAAGGTCTTTTACTAGATTGTAGGGGTTGAGGTATTTTTGGTCATTTAATAAGGTCATTGTAGACCATGATACATGTAATAAGGTCAAGTTGACCAATGTATTATGATTTGAGTCTTATTTCCATGTTTGGAGTCATAGTTGTACGTCTTAAGTCATGTAATGTTAAACATTGTATGAGTTTGTCTTAACAACTCATCTAGTAATGCTTAAAGAGTAGGACAAAAATGGTCACTTGGGGTTAGTTTTCAGTTGTGACTCATTGAAAATACTTCAAAAATGTATTAATTCCTCTCAATACCCTGAGGACAAAGGGGAGAGGAGTTTTGAATTACAAAATTTGAATAAAAGTTTAGTTTTTTCTGATTTTTTCTGCAAAAACGTTGTTCCAGGCTATACCATTGACCCTATACAGCCCATACACATGCTAAAACCTATTGGAAGTGGTAGTGGTATGTTTTAAATTTCATTTACTCTTGGTTTGAGAGAATTTCATCAAGTTTTGAGGATTTTATTGCATTTTTGCTGTAACTAATTTTTTAACTGATTTTCAAGGGTTTTGAAGTTGGAAAGATGAACAAAACCCCATTCCACCAACTGTGGTCTCTGTGACTGGGTGGAATGGGTCAAATAAAGTAGGAATATATGTTATAAGTGATTTTATGGGCTGGGATTAAGGTTTGATGAAGATTGGAGGGTTGTCCCTATGGATTTTTGAGTGAAAAATGCATGAAAATGTTGGTTTAAGACTAGGGTTTGATGAAATAGAAGTGACAAAGTGTTTTTGATGAAATGTAAAGCATGTGCAGGTGTAATAAGATGTGTTAGAGGCATTGAAAAATTTTGGGAAGGTCTGGAACCATCTTATTCAATAAACCCTTCTCAAACTTGCCCAAAACAAGGGTTTTATGGTTGACCATTTAGAAATACATGTGGGGAATTAAAACCTTGAGATTTGGAAGTAATAAGACATGTACTAAGACTGTTTGAAGGAATTTTTGGGTGGCATTAAGTTTAAAGGGTACTTCCTTTGTAAATGTGGCCTAATTAGGCCTAATTTACAGGCTGAAAACCTCAATTTTGAGGCACATTATCCAAAGACATCTATGCTAAGTTTGAGATATATTATGTAACTTCAAAATGGGTATCTAAATCACTGATTTGTTGCTTAAGTGTTTTGGAAGTTCTGGGAGAAAAAGCCAAAAAATAGGTTCTACTGTCCTACTAGCCTAGCCTGATTGGAATGTGAAATATGTGAAGATAGATACTTGGAGGTTTGAAAGTTGTTTGGTTCACACCAAATTGTTTTTTTTGAATGGTTTAACAACCCCTCATTGCATCACCAGGATTACAATCATTTAACCCCTCGATGAGGTTTTTATTTTTCAGGGCTCCAAGACCCTTCTCACCAATGTGACCAAGTCTCTCATGCCACAACATTGTCTTCTCAGCGGGAAGTTTCATCTCCAAATCATGAGCACCCATAGGTACCTAGAGAGCATGACCATCAGAAGTAGATGCAACACACTTCTTCGCTGCTGGTTCCAATGGCGAGGATGAAGAATCTGAAGCTCTCTTCTTTGAAACAAAAGAACTATTGCACTAAATAGTGCATGCATCTAGCTAAAATAGAGTACCTCTCTGAGTACCCTTAGCAAACACCATAGCTCCTCTCATCATCTTGCATCCTCCATTCAAGAAGATAACTTGCACACCCACATCGTTAAACTTAC
Organism: Cunninghamia lanceolata; assembly: GCA_027924645.1. NCBI lineage: Eukaryota > Viridiplantae > Streptophyta > Pinopsida > Cupressales > Cupressaceae > Cunninghamia > Cunninghamia lanceolata. The sequence continues at coordinate 2,252,168 of BSBN01001303.1, read as the reverse complement.
TTATAGAAAGAAGGTTCCGTGCCAAACTAGGGATATGTAGAACACCATTGATCCCCTTCACTCATCCATCAGAGAATCGAATCAAGACTCTTCCATGACCAACAATCTTCAGGTGAGAGTCATCACCCAGGTGCACCTTCCCACCATCGAATTCTTCATACTTTATAAACCAAACTCGATGTGAGGTCATGTGGAAAGAAGCACTAGAATCTATCAACCACACATCTTCTGATGCATGGGTGGCCAAGGCAACAACAAAAGCATCACCATCATCTTGGGATTTGTCAAGATTTGAATTGGAGAAGTTCTTCTTTTTTCTTCTTTTTCTCCTCCTTACAATCCTTTCGGAAGTGCCCAGGTTTGCTGCAATTCCAACACAGTGCCTTAGACTTTCTAGGAGACTTAGATCTCCCATGGGATTTGTATCTTCCATTTTCTACTTTCTTGTACTTCTTCTTCCCTTTTTCTTTGGGTCGACCATGAATTGCAAGAGCCTCCTTAGCCATTTCTGAAGTTTTTCTTCACATATCTTCAGAAAGTAACAATGCAAGCACCTCATCCATCTTGAACTTGGTGGTAGTACTCCTAATGGCCATCACAAGGTGGTCCCACAATTCTAGAAAAGAACAAAGCAAGGTCATGCAATGATCCTCCTCCTCCATCTTCACACAAACAAAGTTCAACTAAGCAACTAACATGTTAAAGGCATTCAAATGATATGCAAAAGATCCTCCATCTTCCATCTTTAGAGAGTACAACTTCTTTCTTAGGAATAACTTATTTAGCAAGGACTTGGCCTGATAAATTTCTCCAAGATTCTTCCATAGACTTGCAGCTGTAGCCTCTTCATGAACATTTAATAGGACAGATTCAACCAAACAGAGTCTTACAAGACCCTTGGTTTTTCAATCTTTGAGATCCTAATCTACTTGAGACATTGCCATTGGTTTTGCACTAGATATGGCTTCCCATAAATCACGATCTACAAGCATGTCCTCCATATTGAGTTTCCACAACTCAAAATTATTGCCATTAAACTTCTCCAACTCTATTCTTTCAGATGTGCTTTCCATCTCTTTCCTTCAACAAGATCACAAATACTTTGCACAAGCTCCCACTTAACCGAATATTAGTACAAAAAAATCTCTACCCAACAAGTAGGACCAAAACTGGCCAGGCCCTGATACTAACTAAAAGGAATCAAGGTACACATAATAACTTCCTACATTGAACTAATGAGGGGAGTGTTATGCAAATTTTTAATCTTTTTAGTTAACATTAAGGATCTAAACCCAAACATAAATCAGATCAGCAATACAATAACACAAGATGTAATTGGGGAAAACCTTTTCAGGTAAAAAAACCCACACTCCAAAGCACAATCCAATGTATTATTCAGTAATCAAATAATGATTACAATAAAATCATAGAGCCAAGTTCTTTCAAGAGTTCACCACTATTGTAGTATTCTGAAGTAATTCCGGTAGCATAATAGTACCTGCAAATCAACTATGCAACTCCAACTCCAAGGACCTGTATAAATAGAGAAGTACTATGAATGGAGGTAGCTTCTAGAGTAAGTCAACACAAGAATCTCATCCAAATCCATATGGCCCAATTTCCAAGGCCATAAAACATGCGAATGACACTTGTAAGGGATTCCCTTTCATCCCTTACAATCCCCAAACTTGGGCACCCAAAATTTGCCCAAAAAAGGTATGATAGATGCTCTTACAATGACATAAAATGTCATATATGACAACATTTATAGTTGTAAGAGAATCTGTCTTAACTATCTATTAAAAGCGGATTCTCTTAAAAACTTTCATAATCAAACTTGGGAACGTAGCTTCTCCATGCAAAGATGCTTCCTGACACTTGTAATACCTATCATAGAATCTTCTATTTCTGGCTATTACATGTCATGGGAATTTGTCATAACTCTTACGCACTATAAACCTCTTACAACACCCAAAAGATGCCGACACATGGCAAAAGACTTCTACCACAAAGTGGGATGCCTATCTCCTCATATGAGGACAAAAATACATCTAGTCACCTTACATGTAGGATGACACATCACCGTGCCAACTCCCACAAAGTGACAAAATAGGATTTGCATAGAAAATTACAATAATAGGCAAAAATAAATACACAATTAAATAATAAATGCTAGGAACTTGCAAAGGTTGAGACACCTTAATTCCCAACAAAATGTGCATAGCATTTTATAATGCTTTTGTCATATTTTGCAAGTATGGTTTTTAAATGCTTGTTGTTTCAAAACAATTCTTTCCTTTATTCCTTGGGAATCATGCCCTTCAAGAGGTCCTCATGTGGCCAAGTTGGAGCCCATGATCCCTTGAACATTTGGTCCAAACCATTTTCTAACAAGATGAAAATCAAGGAATTATGCCTTGTTAAGTGAGAAAATGAACCTTGTTTTTATGCCTTAGTTATTTTGCAACTCTTTATTTTGTAAGTTAACCTACACAGTTCGAATTTCTAGTTACAATCAGATTTCAAAGTATGATTTGCAAGTGGGCCAAAGTTCAGAATCCCATTAACACTTTGCATGGTGTAAAATGTATTTTGGATCCAAAGTTTGAGTTGTCAAGGGGTTAGAGTTAACCTGACACTTTGCATGATGCAAGTTAGACCTTGAAGTTTGAACCATCAAGAGTATTTTGTTCTAGAATTTTGCTGGGCCTTTGCATGGTGTGAGTTGCTTCCTAGACTCAAAGTCTAAGATGCATGTTGCAATTGGACCCCGAGGTTCAAAGTTGACCCGAGCCCAAGAATCAAAGTCTCTTCACACTTTACAGATGCCTAAATTTGTAATTATTTTTTAAAACTTAAGTAGGTGCAAGATGCAACTACATCCTAGAATCAAAAGTTGTGAGGGTGTTGCAGGTTACAAAATGTAGCCCAATGTCAAATTCTGAGTTAGTGCTTGGCCTAGTTGCAACTTGGGAAAGAAACCTGAATGGAAAGTCCTACCTGCAAAGCCGAGATGCAAGGCTGAAGGAGAAGTCCACACTTTTACAAGTTTTTCCCTGAAGTCTAAAGATTTTGTAGTTTCTTCTTTGTGCTTCTTGTATCTTTTAGATATTAGAGGTGTGGTCTAATAGGGATGTTGTAGGTTTTTTCAGTGACCTTGGAAATATCAACTCTCCTCCTTGTCTCATTTTTTATGTCAACCATGTTGTTTTGTCCCATGGTGTATTTGAGTCTTTCACTTGTGTCACCTTGAATCATGCATTGGTGTATGTTCCATGTGTGACATTACTTGTTGTTATGACACCTTGAGAATGTAGGAGTATTATATGGGTTACTTAGTGCCACTTTTGTATTGCAAAAACTTTATTCATCTAATTTTTGTCTGTTAGTGTCTTGAGCGTAAGCTTGGGGCATTACACTTGGTATCAAAGCTTATGTTACAACATTGGGAGCTCTAGGTTGTGTGTTTTTCTTGTTGGGTTCAAGGATGTGTGGGGTCTTAGTGTGGTTGTTTGCTACATGTAGGATGTGTTGTTCCCTAATATGTTTCCTAGCATGTGTATGTTTGAGGAATACATTGTTCACAAGATTAGTTAGACCATTGTGTTTGCTGAGAAGTTGCTTTTGTGTGATTTTCCTTTTTGAGGTTTTTAATGCTTGGAAAGAATCCTTTCTATGTGTATGAATGTTTGAGTGACCTTTGTGGGGTCATGATGGTTTTATTGTAACCACTCTTGATAATGTGGAAACTCCTTTATGAAAATGAATACTGATGTTTTTATATTTCTAGATGAACTTGTGCACTCGCTTGTGAGTTATGCATTTGATTGTGAAAGAGATGATGTTTTATTTATATGCCTAATATTTAGAAGAAAGTGATGTGGTAATGCTTGTTTAAAAGAACCTTTCATTGTGTACCCTTATGTGTGTATATCATGTTGCAAGAGTAGGATACATTTTTACCCACTTTGTCATATTTAAAATCAATATTTCCCTCTTTTTGCATCATGACTAGAAATTCTTACATGGAGTGCATCATGCATCGGTCTTCTATGAGTTCATGTCTTTATGTGTGAATTGATTATGCAGTTGCATGAAATAAAAATATTGAATTTTTAGAATAGATCATTTGGGTAATGACTTCTGTATCCAAATTGTATTCTTCCCTAGGATTCATGTGGGAACTTGGGTGTGTTATTGCATTGTATTAATTGAAAAGTTAAATAAAAGGGTTGTAAATGGGTCATATGCATGGAGATTATGGTAAATGTCGTGTAAAGATAATGAATGCATTGGTGAATCCTACATCTTGTGAATCTAAATTTTGTTTTCCTCTATTGCTTGGTGTGCATATTGGATTGTATAAGGAATTATGTATTGAAGGATTCATTAGGTTGTTGCAAACTAGAGTCCCCGACTTCTTGTCATTGTTTGTGAAGCATGTTAGTGTTATTAATATTATTGTGTTGAGAACATGTTATGGTAGTGTTCTTATGTAAATCTCCCCATTGAGTGAAGTCACACTTTGCACTCTTGTTATGTGTGCATTTTATTTTGGATGTGCTTATTATCATGTGGTAGATAAAATTGTAGCATTGTAATGATAGAATGTTGGGTAAAGGGCTTAAGTCTCAACTAAATTATTTCCCTCTTTATGATGCTATGTGTTAGAATCTAAATGTTGCATTAATACATTACCCATATGATTGATGAATTCTTGTATGGTGTTGAATGTTAATTACTCCTTGATATGTGAGAGGATGTGTTGACTCATCTTGGCTTATGAGCTTGAATTTGTCCTAGCTTAATCTTGGTTTGTTAAATGATTGCCAATGTGTGACAATGTGTGTCATTGCATTGTAATTTTGTTCCCTTGAATGTTATGTTTGAGTGAAGTTCCATTCTTGTGTAGGAAGGTAAATTATATTGGATGCCTTAGGAAATGCCAAAGAAAACCTTGTAATGATCTTCTTGCGTAATGATGTGGTTGTGATGTGATAAAGATTTAGTTGCTTGACAACCTGAATTATGCTTTGAAAGAATAAGTGAAAATTATGATATGCTTTATGATGTGATTGGAGTCTTAGAAGACTCATTTGCTTGGTGTTGCTTGAGCACGTTCTCTTACTCACCTTGGATTTTGAAATCCAGGTGTAGTGTAGTATTTTACTCCCTTGCTTGTGACTAGAATTAGTCACGTAGTGCATGTAAAATGTACCTTCAAGATTTTGATAACTTATTTTAGTTATTGATGAATTATTGAAATGTCCATAAGGGTCAACATTGATTTATTATTCTTGTTTATGGGTAGTCTAGCCACTGAAACTTTGATATCTATTTATCTTGTGACTTTTATGGTCATGCTTGATTTATTGTTGAAATTGAGCTCATTTTATGCCTTATTGTTGGAATTGATGTCTTCCACTTTGGTGTTATTTTTATTATTGGGGTGACTATGCTAAAGTGTTTTAATTTCTGGTCATGTATCATGTAATGTTATCTATCATGTCCATGATGGGACTTTGATGGATTGTATAAGGGAGTAGATTACAGAGAATGTACTAGCTCTTAATGTTTGTGTTGTTAGAACTATGCTAATTTGAATTCTTTAGTCATTGATGAATGCAAGTGAATATCCTGTGAAGTGTTTGAGAAGTTGTGAAATGTGTTTGTACTCGTATGGATCTCTTGGTGCGAGTAAACTTGCTGGTAGGTGTGTATGTCATGCCTAGATTGAAGTGACTGATGTATATTTGAGTTCATGTATGAGCTTAAATTCTATTCTTTGTTTGTTTAACCATGGGAATGAGATATGTTGAAATCTTTTCATGGATTGCATTTTACTTTTAGTAGCTAGTATGTGGTTGGGTGTTGACTTAGTCCACCAACTTTGATTGTTCTTTCTTATTTCATTATTGTTTTCTCTGGTCATGTTACCATACCTCCTAATGTTCCAACATTAGTTGAGTGTATGATGTTGTATTTTGGACACAAAGACCATGCTATTAAATAATGTGAAGGCACATATCATGTTATTTATATATGAATTATGTATTTTTCTTTGAAATTTGTATACTTTGAGGATGGGTGAGGGTGATTATATTGATAAGCACCTCAATGTATTCAACACCAATTATGAGCTAGTTATAATCTATTGATGTGAAAATGGAAGAAGGTTGATGCATGACCCTATCATATTCTTTTCTATACTTGTGGGACAAATTGGTTATGGATATTGGAAGCACTTCAAAGCTTGTGCTTGATGAGGTAGTAGGTAGTGGGTTATTTACTCTTAGAGGAGATGATGCAAAAAACTTCTAAACCCACTAAGGAAGTTTTGACTATTTATGGATGATTAAAGAAGAAAGGAAAGAAGAAGGAAAAGAAGGATAGAAGAAAATCTAAATCTTGTGGGATATCTAAGTCTCTAGGTAAAAATACAAGGTAAAATCTTGAACTATGGCAAGATAGGCCATTTCAAAAGAGACTAAAAAGAGGAGAAAAAGAAAAAAAATAAAGGTGAATTTGGTGATGTGAAATATCTTCTTAGGATGATGCAAGTGATATATTTGTTGTATCCTTGGCTACGTATGCATATCAAGATGCATTAATGATCAACTCTAGAGCATCTTTCCACATGACTCCCCATCAAGAGTGGTTTTCAAACTATGAGAGTTTTGATGGTGGGAAGGTATATTGATGTAGGAGCATCCCAGGGTGTAAGAGAAATCTTGCATCACCCAAAAATATTTTCTTTCAATTGTTTATTTTGTTTACAAGTTTTTATTTGCATTTCAATATTCAACTAGTCACTATAGATCCTACTACATTTGATTGCATTAGCATATCTCATCTAGCAGTTGGGAGAATATATTACACATTGATTCTATAATGTTGCATTCAATTTCTAGAAGTTTTCATATATCAATTTCTAATCCATTACCAAGCATGACATAAGAGAAAATAATTTAATATTCATAGCTTACAATAAATTTCTAAATTTTGTGACAAGAAAAAACACATATCAATGTACATTAGGTAAGAATACCCTACGATATGACCTATGTCAATATCCATTAATCCATCATCAGTGCATTCATTCTAGAAGATTCATTTATACATTCAACTAACTACATGTTTCATTTGGCATTGAGATTTGTGCCATCTTGAAGCTAACTGAGATCACTCTTAAGACTAGTATCTAAAATATAAGCATCCTTGAAGGTCATTAGAAGTCAAAAAATAAAGCATAAGATATCTTGGGGCATGGTGCTATATTGGAAGATCCTTCAAATATTGTAATTTGTCCATTTTTAATCAAATGGATAAGGCTTAGCATGTTGGAAGCCCATTGTGGTAGACTGTAATTCCATTGTGATTATGAATGAATAGAGAATTTATTGTTTAACTATTCCATTGAGTTTTTTTGCATTATTTCTTGGCTACATGGTTGGATAATCCTTCATTAGACTCTCTGGCCATAATTACATTAGATGGTATTAGAGCTTGGTAGATGAATTTTTCAAATGAGTCTGATAAAAGAGGGAGAAGATCAATAGGTGAAGTGTTGAGATAGTGATGTATTCATGAGTCATGATATAAGTTAGGTAAATTAAGGCATATTAAGAAGAGGAAGCATGTCACATAGTCCAATTTGGTTGAGCACTTAGAATTTGTATTGCGACTCTTCTCCTAGTAAAGGTTCTATGTTCTTTTATACTTTTTAGGGATTAAATAGGGGCATCTTCTAGTAGGAATGTGTTGGGTAGAAGATCTATGTGAACTTACTAGTTGTAAATAGACTACCAAACTAAGGTAGCCCATAAAAACATTGTAAATAGAGAACCAATTGTGAGGAAATTTTCAAGGGTGATTATGGATAGATTGTCAACCTAGGACAATTTGCACCAAATCCAAGATATTTCTGCCACAAAGAGGACATGGTATTGTTAATGTTGCTATAAGGATGGAAGGTATGCTTTAGATAGTAAAATCTATGAAGATCTAGATAGATTATTTTGAAGAAGACCACAAAGAAACCCTAACCCTAGATATGATGAAAGTAATGAAGAACATGAAGCCAACCTTGTCAAGTAAAGTGAAAGTGAAGAGGAAAAAAGGGAACAAAGAATGTTGAAAGCTATATCAAGTATTGGTAAGAAAACTAGAGTAGATGTTTCCAATTATTCTAGTAGTCTAAATCCTGAAGAAATGATAGATTGGATAACTGATTTAGAACATTTTGAGTATGAAGATATTAATGACCCAAATAGAGTAAAAATTTATAAAACTAAGTTGAAGGGCCATATCGACATTTGGGAGAAGGAAGTACACCTAGCAATAAATAGGAAAGGTAAATCTAGTGTTTGTAAATGGGACAAGATAGTCGTTAGGAAAAATGTCTCAACCTTGCACCTAATGTTAAGATTACAAACAATGCATTTTTTTAGGTTGATAAATAGAAAAAACTTAATTTCTAGGCCATAGAGTTGGTTTTTAGACAAAATAAAAATTCTAGGTTGTTCAACACCGATACTTAAGTGCCTTTCATGTGGACCTCTTTGAGCTTTACAACTTAAAAAAAAATGGTCCCAAATTCCCAGATCAAAAGTTATGGCCTCTGGAAGTTGGGCCTCCATTGGAAATGTAAAAACATCAACACTTAAAAGAGCTGTAAAGGGGGGTTACACTTGTTGACCAACACGTCATAAGGCATCTTTAGATGGTGATAATGAAGTTAAAATAGAACACCCAATTTGGTGAGTGGATTATAATGAGGTTATGAGAGGTGGAAGGAATATGCTTTTTTAACCTGTAGACTCTATTTACTCACTTATCTGATAAATAAATACTTGAATAATGAACTGAATTAATAATGCATACCAGATAGAGGAGTAAAAGTATATCTTTATTTTCTCATGAAAATATTACAGAAGTAGACCAGAGATGGTTGGCCAAGGATTAGAGTCAATCCAACTACATCCTACTACTTTTCTTGATGATACAAAGACTATTTAAAAGACCCGACGGTTGCCAAGAGGAACACAACCATAACTAACTGTCTCAGACAAACTGACTCTTACAACCACTCGAGAGCTGACAATAATTAATACATAGTCGAATAACCCAAATTATCAAATATAATAATTGACATTTTACATTGACTACATCATCCCCCATAAGAAAAAGTCATCTTCTAGACGAGAGGAAACCATGAAGTATCAAGTGACAGTAGTTAAGTTGTGCCAAACTAATGACAATGATGAAGAACTTGGAGGAAAACCTAGAAGTACAAGTGAAGTAGAAGTAGAACAAACACATCCTGAACACCTGCTAGTAGATAGAGAATGGTGAAGACCAACTAACCAAAGGACCCAATTTGACTGCACACTAAAGGTTGAGAATGTTGTACCCCATCGAGCACTGAACCGAGATAGTACTGCAATCATCTTAGAAACATTCTAATCATGAAAAGATTGTTTAGTTTCCCCATATGCCATGAATTTACATCCATTTAATTCACCTGTATTCAACAAATTTTGAACAAATGAAGATAAACAAATTAAATGCAATTACCTATGCTCAAACTTTCTGAATACCTCGAATGATCAATGCCGGATTGATTTGATGTAAATGCTTAGATGTTGATTGCACACAATCACAGCATAACTTAGATGAGAGATGATAGAAAGCTATTATGAAAACAATTCGATAGAGTAAGGATGTTCAAAGCTCAAAAGGATGATATATCAAATGGCTTGGAAGTGGGGGTATTTATAGATTTTCAAGGATGAGGAGAAGAAGATAAGGATAAGATTTGATAGGATTTGATTTTTCAGATAAGATAGGGAAAAAGATAAAAATATTTGTTTTTCTGTTTTAAATCCTCATAAATCTTCGAAAAGAATGGGATAAAAGAAAGCAGAGTCTTTTTAGGATTTTATTAATTAAATAAATATTTAATTTATTTAATTAATTTTGGATTGTGGAAAGATAATTAAATAAATATTTAATTATAGGAAAAGGATAAATGACTAATTAAATAATTAGAAATAATTATTTAACTAGAGAGGATTAATGGTCATGAATAATTAAATAAATAAATAATATTTAATTAATTATAGAAGATAGGATAAATGGATAGAAAGAGAATAAATGAAAATTAATTAAATAAATAAAATTTATTTAACTAATTAGGTAAATGACATAGGTACCTAGGGCAAAACATACTAATGACAAGGTGTTGGACATTTTTAGGTGTCTACATTTTGCCCCTCTTTGAGATTATGTTCGAGATGATGAAATTTGTGTTGAGTAACATCATTTTAAAGAAGTTAAGGTATGGATAGAGGAAAAAGGTGGTCATGGAAAGATAGGATGAGGATACGCCCTCGAGAGGATAGGTGGGTTGGACAAACATGGGTAGGCTCTTGACATGAAAGTGCCTGGTCAAGGAAAAAAGCTAAGGAAATGGATAGAAGAAAGGATGATGCATTATGTTGCAATTAAAGTGAGCAATCATGATGTTTGATATAGCACTAGACGTTATGCACCAGGGTATGAGGACCAAGGTGATGATGTGTCTCGTGCCCCTGTGTAATACAACCTTGTCTAATGCATGAGGAAGAAAACTCAGAGCATTAAAGTCCTAACACACAAAAGGTATGATGTGACCTTAGATGCAAAGGATAATGCAAAAAGCTATTCCAACATACACAAGATATGAATATTAGCTGGAATGATACAGATGCGATACAAATGCAAGATAAAAAGATAACACACAATCAAGCATGCACAAATGATACAAAAACAAACAAGGTATTACTCCTGTCAAGCTGTAAGCCAATGATTGATTTGTTGATTGATTGATAATGATAGATGATTGATGATAGTGTTGTCATGGCGGGGAACGATATATCCCTAGATCAACACAAGGATGCAGGAATAATATATCCCATTGATGATGTTGATGATTGATTGGTTGATTTAGTTTGCAACAAGATTAGGATCAAGACCAAAGATGTGATTGGATAATTTGACAAGATTGATTGACTTGATTGGTATGGATAAAGGATTGATTTGCATTTGAGTTTATTGCTTGGATTGAGATTGATGAATGGAAGAAGTGATGGATTGATGAGGATAGATGATGGAAGAAAGAGAAGATGGTAGGGGGATGGAAGAATGAATTGCTGGTACTTGCGTACTAGGTACTTAATTCGTATTCCAGACTGCCTACATACCCGTGTCCATGGGATCAAAGCACCACACGATGATGATGAGACATGATGAATATGTAGTTCTGCGTGTTTATTGATGATGTGGGAGATAGATGAATAGAAGAAGGTGAGATGGCTGATGAGGATAAGGATGAGATGAATGATGAGGATAATGAGGGGGGAGATCGCCTTGTGCCTGAATCTGTGTACCTTCTTCGTACGCCAGACTGCCTACATACCCATATCCACGGGATCAATGCACTTAACAATAGAGATGAGCTGTAGTTCTGATTTTATTTGATGATGATGGTGATGATGAAGGTTCAGATTGATGGGATTGATGCTATTGATGGGATTTGAGTGATGTGATTTTGATTGAGATTGATTTGCTTTGATTTGATAGGTTTGATTGGATTTGGTTTGATGGGTGTGATGGATGGATTTGAGTTGATTTTTTGATGGATATTTAATTTTTTTGTATTTTGGGGAATATTTTGATTTTTTTTGGTAATTTTTTCAAGACATTTTATGATGTTTTTGGAAATTTTTTTAGGATAGTTTATGATGTTTAGGATCGTTTCAGGACATTTTATGATGTTTTTAGATTTTTCAGGATATTTTATGATGTTTTTGGATTTTTTTAGGACATTTTATGATTTTTTCAGATTTTTTCAGGACATTTTATGATTTTTTTGGATTTTTTCAGGACATTTTATGATGTTTTTGGATTTTTTCAGGATTCGCTGTACAAAAGAGCATACAAGGATCCTATCTTTGGGATTTTATTTTTAGGTGATTCTAGGAAGGGTGGGAGGACAAGGCTAAATATGAATGACAAGGCTAAATGCGGAAAACTCCAAGCTATGAAATGTGAATAATGCAAATGATTGTGAATGGATGCAAGGATTTATGAGATGGTAGAACCAACCGCTACACATGGCGCCTGAAACAGGTTTTCACCATGGTACTTATCCAAGGCGTCACCGAAGTGATTTTCACCATTGGAAGGCTTTATTGCACTCAGTTTTTCTTTGTTTTTAAATTTTTTTAAATTTTTTTTTAACCTGGGATATGCGATGGGTCATGCGTAGAACCTGTTCAGGTGCATGATGTTCGTTGGTTCTTCTAGAGGCCGCCCTTCTATTGTTGAAAGATAATAAGCTCCTGATCCATAGCTAGCTATGATGATAAAGGGGCCCAAGCAATTAGGCTCAAATTTCCCTTTCTTAGGATGGTCTTGAATGTTTTTCTGATTCTCCAAAAGGACAAGGTCGCCTACCTCAAATCTTCAGCTCTTGATCTTCTTGTTATAACTTCTTCATAGGCAATTTTGATAAGCCTGAAGATGATTCAGAGCGTTTAGGCACTTTTCATCTAGCAACTTTAGTTCATTCAACCGTGCAACTAGGTATTCCTCCTCAGTGATGATATTCTTCAATGAAATGCAAAGAGAAGGGAGCTCGACCTCAATAGGTAATATGGCTTCAGAACCAAACACTAATGAATAAGGTGTGGCTCCTGTTTGGGTACGAATGCTAGTACGATATGCCCATAGGGCGGGATTGACCTGCAAATACCAGTCACGACCAACTTCATTGACTATTTTCTTCAAGATGCGCAAAATAGTTTTGTTTGAAGCTTGAGCCTAACCGTTACCTTGCGGGTAATATGGTGTGGAGAAGCGATGCTGGATATGGAATTTATCACATAGAGTGCGAACCTCTTAGTTTTTGAAAGGCTTTCCATTATCCGTAATGATGGAATGAGGGATGCCGTATCGGCAGATTATATAGTGTAGGATGAATTTGGAATTAGATACCAGTGGTGAAGGTAAGTGGAAGAGCCTCTACCCACTTAGTGAAGTATTCTGTGGTAGTGATGTTGAATTTATGGCCGTTAGAAGATGGTGGGTGAATCTTACCTACAAGGTCGAGCCCCCATTCTGAAAAAGGCCATGGAGTTGTAATCGGTTGCAATTCTTATGATGGCGCGTGTATAAGATCTCCATGTTGCTGACAAGGTAGACAATTCTTTACAAATTCATGCACATCTTTCTCCATAGTCAGCCAATAATATCCTGTGTGAAGGATCTTTTTAGCTAAGGTTGGATTTTCTAAAGTTTTAGATTTTTTTGGATTTTCTAAGGTTTTGATTTTTTTGGATTTTCTAAAAGTTTTTGATTTTTTTGGATTTTCTAAAGGTTTTTTGGAAATGAAGATATCTCTTGGCAAACAAATACAAAGCACACAATTCACACAATGGGAAAGTTTTTTTTGATGCAATGTGTTTGTTGTTTTAAAATTTTTGAAACAAGCACAACCTAAGGTGAAGGCTAAGACAATATTTGTTGAATCCCCTAGCTACGCCTATTCAAAGCGGGTAGCTCTAGGATCTTGGTAGCACCGGCTCCCCCTTACAGTGCACTCACTTTTCACGCATACTAAGATCTAGGTTTCCCAAAGGCCTGTCCCTCACCAAACCTTAGAATTGTCCCTGCTACCTCGGCTAAGAACCACATGAATCGGGGCCACTTCAAAGATTTCCCTTTTGCGTCAACAAATAGAAGGATTTGGGCTACTAAAACAATGGTTTGTAGTGGGGGAACATCTGGGGGACTGGCACCTCATGAGCATCCAGTAAGCCACTTAAGGCTCTAACTAACCCTACTAGGAGTTTAATATATACAAAGGTATGCCTCCTTTCGAGCTAGCATTGTATGGTGAGCGCTAATACCGGTTAGACTTGGCTTTCACCTTATCTTTAATTTACATATAGCGGACTAGATGAAAGTACCACTTGGGGTCGCCAATGAGTTCTCCGTACGGATGTGTCTCAAGGGTGGCCCATGTCCTAAAAAAGAAGAGAATAGAATCGTTTCTCTTACACCCAAGATCCTTTTGAAGGCGAGGGGAGAGGATACTTCGATTCTAACCCTTGGGTAACACAAAATGTGCAAGTGCACCGGACATGGCAAACAAATGTTAATGTTCCTTTTAAGTCCAAATCTAAATATTCCTAAGATCAAGAAATGGTTCTTTTTAAGCCCAAATAAAATATTTGCCTAACTAAACACAGATTTATTTTAAAGCCCAAAACAAAAATGTGCCTGATTTAATGATAAATAGGATTCTTTGACCACTCGAACCTACAGACAACACATTCGTAGTTTATTTCCTCCGTTCTTCGACAAGTAAGAACCTACAACATACTTGTGAATAGTTTGAGAAAAATGATCTTCGACAAATGATATAGCTGCAAGAAAAATGTTAGTGAGCAGAAAAATAAATAAAAAAAGACTAGAACTATTTAAGTTATGTGAATTTTTTTTTTAAAAGAACTATTTAAATGAAGATGTTAAAAAAAAACCATTTTTTTTTCTTAAAAAAAAAAAAAACTAGATAAAAAACTAAATTAAGGATTAAAACCAAAAGCTAGATTAACATTTAAAAACTAATCTTAAAGAACATATAACTAAAATACTAATTAAAGAAAATCTAATTTAAAAAAGTAAAAGAAATTAAACCTAACTTTTTAGAAAGATTAATTAGAAAATTCTAACTAAAGCTTTAAATCTAATTTAAAAAAGCTAAGAGGATTTTAAGAAACCCACGTGAGGTATGTTTTGAAGCTTTTTAGCTTTTTGTTGAAAAAAATGGACTCGTTGATGAGGCTTTAGAAACTTTCAAATTGACAAGATATGCAGCGAGTGGTATTTGGGAGCTGCTTCAGCGCAGTAAACAATATTGATAAGTGTTCCACACTTTTTACTACACCTTTTGTAGATTGTTGAAGCTTTCAAGTTTGGATATAGGTGACAATATACTCTAAAACCGGTGGAGGAGACGGTAACTTGCAGGTTTGCAAATCGTGGCTAGGGATTAGATGCAGTGGGCTTAAAAGAGTCAAACGAAGGCGGCGGTAAAAGCTCATATGTCAAGATTTAGGGTTTCCAAAGGCAACTGATAGAGATTTAAAATCTACAAGCACATCTGCAACCAAACAATACAAACCTGATGATTAGATTTGATATCATCTGCACATCAGTATGGTACAGCCTTGTGCAGGGGTAAAAACTAAAAAAAAATTCAAAATTTTTTCGATAACATAACCCTTGCAAGTTTATAGTCAATTTTCATGTAAATGGCCTTGTGAACGCGGTGGCACTGTCTGATTTTGTCGCGGAGGTCATTTGTGAGAGCTTCTCTACAAAACTTGACAATGAGAATTAGCAATAACACAAATTTTTACCATAAAAACTTGCAAAAGCATGAAATTTAATCAGGAGAAGTAGGGATACCGGGCGTGTCAGAATGTATTCAACAAATTTTGAACAAATGAAGATAAACAAATTAAATGCAATTGCCTATGCTCAAAATTTTTGAATACCTCGAATGATCGATGCAGGATTGATTTGATGTAGATGCTCAGATGTTGATTGCACACAATCGCAACATAACTTAGATGAGAGATGATAGAAAGCTATTATGAAAATGATTCAATAGAGTAAGGATGCTCAAAGCTCAAAAGGATGATATATCAAATGGCTTGGAAGTGGGGGTATTTATAGATTTTCAAGGATGAGGAGAAGATAAGGATAAGATTTGACAGGATTTGATTTTTCAGATAAGATAGGGAAAAAGATAAAAAGATTCATTTTTCTATTTTAAATCCTCATAAATCTTTGAAAAGAATGGGATAAAAGAAAGTAGAGTCTTTTTAGGATTTTATTAATTAAATAAATATTTAATTTATTTAATTAATTTTGAATTGTGGAAAGATAATTAAATAAATATTTAATTATAGGAAAAGGATAAATGACTAATTAAATAATTAGAAATAATTATTTAACTAGAGAGGATTAATGGTCATAAATAATTAAATAAATAATTAATATTTATTTAATTATAGAAGATAGGATAAATGGATAGAAAGAGAATAAATGAAAATTAGTTAAATAAATAAAATTTATTTAACTAATTAGGTAAATGACATAGGTACATAGGGAAAAACATACTAATGACAAGGTGTTGGATATTTTTAGGTGTCTACATCACCAACCAATAAGAATGATTCTCTGTTTCTTCTTGGTTTGATGGGGGTCTGGGGGAAATGCCCCTCGCGGGGGTTTGGGGGTAGAGCCCCCAACAGGTTAAGGGGCAACACCCCTTGCGAGGGTTTGGAGATAGTGCCCCCAACAAGGTTGAGGGGAAGCACTCCTCGCGGGGGTTTGGAGGTAGTGTAAATGAAGACTTTAAATACCATGCAGAACTTCATGGTGCACACCATTTTTCTCTCCAATACCACCCTGTTGATTGTAGAAAAAGTATACTTGAAATTTGTATAAATGGCAGTGGAGGCTGTTCTATCACTCGAGAATTAAAGTGTATTGATGTGAGTATGGTAGAGAGTAACCTTGAAGAGTGTGAGATGAGATTTGACAAAGATTGTACAACAGAACTAGAATTGAATTGTATGGCTAACAAGGCAAGTCATATGACAGTAGCAGAGGGACCAGGTTCTACAACTAAGTGAGGTTGTATAGTAGCAATAGCCTGCAGTAGTATGATGATAATACCCTATAATCGTACAATAATTAGAAGTGCTTGTTGTACGACAGAGGTGAGCTAAGAAAATTTGTAGTCATATGGTAAGCAGTGTTTTGGAGAGCATACAGATGGAAAGGCATATGACAACAACATGAGGCTATGGTTGTACGATAACGATAATAGATTCAAGTCATACGGTGATAGAAATATATTCAAGTTGTACGACTAGGATATCCAACCTAGACTATACGACAAATACGGTTCCAGGTCATTCGATCTGACTATCTGCATATCGTACAGTAGTGCTTGATGAAGCTTGGATCGTACGACATTGAAGAAGGGGAATGTGTTGTAGGATGGCACACACTCGACAATTAATTATCATATGGTGAGAGTTGTTGCCAATCGTACGAGTAATTTTTGAAGTAGTACGACAACAAAAACCTGAACAGGTTGTATGGTATGAAGATGCTCAATGCCAACCGTACGATGTGAGGAAAAACTATCCTAAATGGTGGTTAGAAGCTGGAACCCTTCAACTAATGCACCTTCTTGTAATATCGATGGAGAAACTGGAGGTCTCTCTTCTGTAAAAGATGCACTAACTTGTAGAAGAGGTTGTACCATTGATTTATAGACTTTTCTCTTTTTATTTTTTAATTTCCTTTCTCCTTTTTCTTTTCTCTCATTTTATTTTCTTTTTCTTTTTCTATTATTTTTATTTTTTCCTCTTCTAGAATTTTGCTGTGAAGTTAATTTGACCATACGACAAGTATTTGTAAGTTCTAAATTAAATATTTACATATTATCACTCGGAGACGTACCAGCGTGAATTTTACATTCTTCATATGCTTCTAGTGGAATTGGAACTGTCATCTTTTGCAAACTATGTGCTACACCCGACACACATAGATTGTCTAATTTTTTAAAACTATTTTTTGTTGTTGCTCTTCATTGATCACTGTAACTTCAATAAAATTAAAAGCTGATGGAAATACCTCATAGTCCTCTAGTTTCTAGTGAAAAAACCCGTGGAGAGAATTTATTTCATCCTCTGAGCATGACTGTAATTTTAGAATCCCTTCGTTGTTTGGCTCAATCAGACCCTGATCATACTTCTCCGTCCATTCTTCTTCAGAGTTCAAACCTGATGAATCAGAGGAAGCTACTTCTTCACCGACTACTTGGTTCTTCAAATTGATTATATACTTTTGACCCTTATTTTCAATCGACATGGTGTTTTTCTTCTAGTTGTAGTCAGCTCTAGCAGCTACCAACCAACCTCACCGGAGAAGTGCATAATATGATTTCTTCTCCAAAGAAATTACTACAAAGTTCAACAAGAATTGTTGGGTACCAATTATTACCTTTTGTGCCATCAATACCCCCAGTGCTTTAATTCTGTGCTGATTAGCTCCTACCAGTTGGAATGTTGGCAGCCACAAAGTGGGTTTCCCAAGGATTTTCCATGTATCTTCTAGTAGCATGTTTAATCTTGAGCCTCCATCAAAAATCATGTTCGTTAGACTCCTTCTGAGAATCTCCATGTAGACTATGATTGGTTTTTTCCCTACGTTGATTGCTAACAACATTGGGTCGATAACTTGTTTTTTGTATGGTGGTGGCTCCACTATGACATCCTCATTGTCTTCACTAGTTTTGTCGTTCATTCATTCTTCTTTTGCCGCATTGGAGATTGTAACCATTAATTGCATGGCATACTTTGCAATAGGTCGACCATCTATATCAGTACAGTAGTTTGCAACACTTGACTAGAAATATTCTTGTCCGACTCTAGTCGAGTAGACATACTGAGTTTTTCATTAGTCTGCCTTCATTCTTTTTCCATGTGAGGGTCAAGGTATATGACCTTCCTTGTCTATGCTTAGGTGACAACGAAAAATTCTTCTTCTCCTTCTATGTCGATCAGATTGATACTGCCTTATTCTCTTAGATAGTCATTATCTTCGTGATTTCCTGGTCCACACCATTTACACAATAATTACATTTTGTCCTTATTTTGGCAGTATCTCGCAAAGTGTCCCCATTCATTACATTATCAGCACTGCATGATTGGACATCCTTTAGAGTCATATTGTATTTGGCTTTGATGTCCTCTTTGATTTTGATAACCTCCCGGGGATGTGTTTTGTATCTTTGATGGAGTGGACTTCTCTCCCTATGTAAAGAGTACTTGTGTACTCCTGGTCTTCAAGTTATACGGGCACTCCTTTATTGAATGACCCATAACCTAGAAAATCTCACAAAATAATTTTTTTGGGATAGTTACCTTTGGTGTTGTTATGGAGTAAAAAGTGGACACATGCCTTTTTACCTTTAGGTCCTAGGTCCTTGTGTTTACACTCTACAAGAAAATTATTCATCCCGATGATAAATCCCCTGAAACCCATGTGATATGGGAACTAGGGGCCCATTTAATGATTAGGTCCCAACCAAAAAGGCACCTTGGGACTTGGGTGCTTGTGCCCAAGTCCACCTTAATTGGTCGGGGTAAAATTTAAAGGATGTCAACATAGGACTTTTAAATGGGTCCTTCCTTGTCGATTTTTTCAATTAATTTGTGAAAGTTTAACGGGATAGCATATATAAACAATTGTTTGAATTCATTTTGTTAGAAGTTGATGATAGCAAGGTTATGATATTGAAAAAAAAGAGCATTCAAGGCATTCATTATGTTATTATAGTAGATTTATGTTAGTATTTTGTTTGTTGCAGATTTGGAATCATCATCAACATCCTTATGATTTGAAGAATCTTCATCCTCCTAAGGACTTCACCCCTCCAAGGTGACATTATCATTGTGTTTGAATCATTTCATCATCATTTGAGTTATATTTAACCTCTATCCTACAAAGACACACTTTCTCTCTAACAATGGTGTTAGGAAATCTTGAATGCTAACCTAGGATTTGACTGAGGTAAATCCCTAAACACCACAACCCCCAAATCCCTTTTCTTCTTGTGTGTAGGTTACAGGATCAAGAATTGTAGAAGTGAAGGTACAAGGTGGTTTCTTAAGGGATAAAGATTCACGATCCAAAAATAGAGTTTAAAAATTCCACTGTAGCAGATTTAGGTGCTAGCCCCAATGTCCAATAGCTAAAATAGACCCCGAATTCAGCATTAGAGCATCATTTGTGACATTTTTCCAATTTTGAGCTTTCAGAGATCAAGACTTTTTGGACTCGGGCAATAGCCCTAGAGTCTTTTGACATTTTAGCTTCTGAGGGACAGGTTTGGACATCTCATTGATCACCCTGGTACTTTCAGATCCTAACTTGCTGTTGTTGTTTCTCTGTTATAAGATGATTATCCATATTCTATAGTTTAGTGCACTGATTGGCCTAGGGTTTGATAAAAGGCTTCGTTGAATCACATATTTCCTCTACAAACAAGAGTACAAAATTAGTAGCTAAGTCCTCTTCCATCTTATAGTGACTTGGCTCAGTTTTGTCCTTGAATGTTGTAGTGAAAGGAGGGTTTGATCTAGTGTAATTACACACACGGATTCAACCCCCTATTTTACCCACATAACATTTTGGTGAACCCATGTTTTAAAGAATTTGCATCTTGCTGAGTGTTGAAATCAGATCTTGCATTAATTCATATCATACTTTGAAAACTCTTGCATGCATTTTGAAAAATATTGAAAAAAAAAGTATTCTAGGCTTGCATAAAGGCATAGATTTGCATTATTTTCATTGCATATCATTGGAAACATTTAATTTTTTGATTTTTATATTAGATGTCAAACAAATTAAAGCACTTAATCATTTCATGATATCACATATTGCATTTGCATATCTCATTTGTAAGGGTTTTTTTAAAACTTGTATTTTTCATATAACCTAGGTTTTTGCAAAAGCTAGGGTTAGTAGTCAAAATCTTATTTCAGATTTTTCTGCTCCTTTAAACACTCATTATAATCTAATTTGAAGTGTAGTGTTTCTTCATTGTGCATCCTTGCATTAAAATTTCAAATTTTGTAATAACATAGTGTGTATTTAAACATTAAGGGTTTTGCACACTTTCTTCACAATTATTTGAGAAAATTTTACATCATTCCTCTTGCCTTATTGTGAAGCACTATTTACATCATATATACTTTGTTTGTCATGAAATCCATGTGTTTTTTCTCTTCAAAAACCTGATTTCCTCAAACTAGTGCCTTGGTGTGAAACAATCTCACATACATGGCTTCTCATCATAATGAGGATGCTATGGTCTTGATGCAGAGGCTGGGGAGGCACACAAATGCAAGATTTCAGTGACCCCTTGACTGACCATACATTGTCTTGACTCTCCTCTAATAATGCATTGCTTCAAGAGTAGGAAAACATGCCATTTCATGGTTTGAATGCATAAGCTATCTACCAAACCTCCCAACCACCTTGGACCACACTAAAATGACTAGGGGATACTCACCAAACTCACAAAAACAACTTAGCAGCTTGCTCTTCCTACTGTCCCTTCACAACTAGGCCTACTTGTTTGTAGCCTTCATTCTGAGGTTTTTCAGTCATAAGTTGACAGTTATCTAGAAAACCTATGAAAAAGATAGGTTTTTAGATACCCATTAAGGTCCTACACATCATACTTAACATGCAATAGAGGTTGTTTTGTAACACATGCCTCAAATTAGGACGTTCTTACTAGAATTAGGCCTAAATAGGCCTCTTTTACAAATGAGGTGCTCAAAATCACCAAATTTTTACCCAAACTCAATGGACAGTCTTTAGTTATGTATAAAAATAGAAAAATCCACCATTAGTTTGATCAGGACCTTCACTTATCTCATAAAAATCAAGCATGCAAACTAGAAACCCTCATTTCTCCAAAAAATAGGAAATTACAACAATAAGAACGTTCAAAACACCATGAAAACTCATTAATTTGCTCCATCAGTGACGAAATCATTTGAAGGACTTCAAAATCTGTCATTCCACCATTTTGTGCCATTTTCCCATGGTTATGGTACTCAAAAACATGAAATTTCTCTTTAAGACTGTCAAACCCTAGGTTATTGGACTATTTTTAGAAAAATGGGCATAAATCCACAAAACATGATACCAGACCATAAAATCATATGCAAAAAAAAGGTACTTCAATATCCCATCCAAACAAGTATGGTGTAGAGTGCTACAGGGCCGTACCAGGCCGTACTAGTGTAAGGAACAGAAAAATATGCAGAAAACTTTGAAAAAACAAAGTTGGAACAACAAAAATTTATCATTTTATGTTATTTCCTTCACCTTCAAGCCTCAAATCCTCCTCTATGACCTATCCTTATTGTCAAAAAGCATGTTTTCATTATATAATCACATCCCACTCCTTCATCACCAAGGAAACTCAAAAAGAAAGACTAAAAATAGCCTCTCCACTAAGGCTACAAAAATAGAAATACTAATCTTAAGCAAAAATCTTAAAGATCCTAGTCCTATAATTACCCCCACTACAAAAATGCCTCAAATAGGCTTTATTACAACAGTAAATGGTCTTTCAAGGCCTTATTTTATGTAAAACTCAAAACTCCTAAAGCCTAGCCCTTAACAAATTTGATAGATAACCTTTGATTAGTGGTGCCCCTGCACCATACACCCCACTTTTAGAAATTTACAAGTCTCTTGGAAAAGATGCTACAACTTGGCCTCCTTTGTACTCTTTATACCTCTATCCTTCATGTTTATCTTCAATTGGTTCATTGTGTTCTTGACTCTTATTGCCTTTAACATTCTTGATCTTGTCTTCATTTGTTATTTGTTCCAGCTGTCCTTCTTGTACTGTGGGGTGCCTTTCCACTCTTTCACCATCAAATTCTGATGTCACTTCACCATATACATCTGTACTCACATTTTTCCTAGCTACGATCACTTGCTTCACAATTTCTTGCTTATTCCACTGTCCAATGCTCATGCTATCTGCACATTTCTTACTGTCAACTGTACCTTCTTCTCTGTCAGTCTTCTTAACACCCGTGCCAATGTATTTAGTGGTCTCTGTCAGACCTGCACCTACCTTTTCCATTGTCCAACTAGCATCACAATCCACTGTCCTTCTATTCTCTTCCCTACAAACTTCTGTTTCAACATCACTAGGTTGCCTTTGTACATGTTTCATCACCACAGGACACATGACTGTCCCTATCAATATGCCTTCTTGTACTTCAAACTTGCTCTTGTCTGTACTGGCCTGAGATATCATGCCACATTCTTTCTCTTTCCATACAAAATCATTCTCCTTCATCTCTATCTGTACATTGTGTTTCTCCTTCTTATTCACTGTCCTAACAGCATCAAACTGTGACTCAGCTGCAAACTTCACACTCTCACCTTCCTCATTGATCACATATTCTTTTCTCCCTATCATTATGATCTCACCTTGCTCTCTTACCTCTTCAACCAATGGAGTTAGAATGAATGATCTCCCATCTTTTTTAATGTTATATGTATTTTGTCTCCCATTATACATTGTTGATCTGTCAAACTACCAAGGTCTTCCAAGTAAAACATGGCAACAACTCATAGGTAGAATATCACAAACAACTTTATCCTTATATTGATCAATTTGAAATTCAACAGTAGCTTGTTCACTCACCAAAATGGTTTGATTTTCACTAACCCAAGACACTTGATAAGGCTTTTCCATAGGCACTCTTTGCAAGTTCAATTTGTCCATCATATAACTAGATACCATATTATCAGTGCATCCAGAATCAACTACTACTTTGCATACCTTATTTTTGCATCTATAGGCTGTCCTAAACAAGGCTCTTCTTTGAATTAGCTCTTTCTCCATGGATGTCTTCAAGAGTTGTCTTCTCACCATCAAAGATTCACCCACCTCTGGTGCATCAATATGACTTGAAGAATTGACACTTTCTCCTTCATCTTCTTGCACAATTTGGACTCTCTTTTCACCTCTTCTTTCACCCCCACTTGAAGTAATACCAATCTTTTCAGGGAACTTGTAGGATGGATGACCAAACTCACCACAATTGTAACACCTTCCTGAAAACACATTTGAACCTCTTCCTTGATTTGCATATTTGCCCCTAAAACTTGTTCTTCCACCTCTCCATCCTCCTCTAGACTCAGGTGCTTGTTCTTTACTCTTATCAACATCTTCAAAATCTTCTTTGGATTGTCTTGGTGTTGGAAATGTACCTCTACCCCTAGAAGTATTGCCTCTTCCTCTTGTTTCCTTCTCTTGTCTTCTCTTGATTTTTTCTTCTACTCTTATTTCCATTTGAATACATTGTTCTGTTGTTTTTGGTGCCAACAAACTGATTTCATCTTGAATGTTATACCTTAGGCCATTGAGATATCTAGCTACTCTTTCTTCCTCATCCTCCTCATGCTTTGTCCTTATACTCAACCTATAAAACTCCTTAGTGTATGCTTGCACATCTAAGTCCTTTTGCCTAAGATTTTGTAATTTTTTCAGTAATTAAACATTATAGTCACCAGGAAGGAACCTACCTTTCAGTTTTGCCTTCATTTTCACCCAAGAAGTGATCTTGTTCTTCCCTTGTTTTTATCTTTCATCTTGCACAAAGTTCCACCACAACAAAGCATGTCCTTTCAATTTAGTTTTAGCCTTCCTCACCTTGTGATCTTCATCTATCTCTTCACTTTCAAAGTAATTTTCCATGGCTCCTATCTAGTCTAAGAGCTCTTCACCATCTAGTTTTCCTCCATACATTGGCAAATCCATTTTGCTATGTCCATCACCTTTCACAGCTTTCAAAAACTTTACCATCCTCACATCCTCTGGATCTAACTCTTCTTCTTCAGACTCAATTTCACTCATGGTGCCTCCAGCTTTAGACTTCAATGCAGTAATCTCCTTCTTCAAGGCTTTTAGCTCTCTAGCCTGCTGATCAATCTTTCTTGCAACTGAACTTCCTTTAGGAGGCATCTTGACTCCTCAAATTCTACTTTGCTCAAACTCTAACCTTCAACTATCAAGAGACCTACTTCCTAGCTCTTATACTACTTGATGCAAAGGCTAGGAAGGCACACAAATGCAATATTTCAGTGACCCCTTGACTGACCATACATTGTCTTGACTGTCCTCTTATAATGCATTGCTTCAAGACTAGGAAAAGATGCCATTTCATGGTTTGAATACATAAGCTACCTACCAAACCTCCAAACCACCTTGGACCACTCTAAAATGACTAGGGGATACTCACAAAACTCACAAAAACAACT
Organism: Cunninghamia lanceolata; assembly: GCA_027924645.1. NCBI lineage: Eukaryota > Viridiplantae > Streptophyta > Pinopsida > Cupressales > Cupressaceae > Cunninghamia > Cunninghamia lanceolata. The sequence continues at coordinate 2,227,169 of BSBN01001303.1, read as the reverse complement.
TAGCAACTTGCTCTTCCTATTGTCCCTTCACAACTAGGCCTACTTGCTTGTAGCCTTCATTTTGAGGTTTTTCAGTCATAACTTGAAAGTTATCTAGCAAACCCATGAACAAGATAGGTTTTTAGATACCCATTAAGGTCCTACACATCATACTTAACATGAAATAGAGGTTGTTTTGTAACACATGCCTCAAATTAGGACTGTTCTTACTAGAATTAGGCCTAAATAGGCTTCTTTTACAAAGGAGGTGCCTCAAAATCACCAAATTTTTACCCAAACTCAATGTAAAGTATTTAGTTGTGTATAAAAATAGAAAAATCCACCATTAGTTTGGTTAGTACCTTCACTTATCTCATAAAACTCAAGCATGCAAACTAGAAACCCTCATTTCTCCAAAAAATAGGAAATTACAACAATAAGAACGTTCAAAACACCATGAAAACTCATTACTTTGCTCCATCAGTGAAGAAATCATTTGAAGGACTTCAAAATCTGTCATTCCACCATTTTGTGCTATTTTCCCATGGTCGTGGCACTCAAAAACATGAAATTTCTCTTTAAGACTATCAAACCCTAGAATATTGGACTGTTTTAGAAAAATGGGCATAAAATCCACAAAACATGATACCAGACCATAAAATCATATGAAAAAGAAAGGTACTTCAATATCCCATCCAAAAATGTATGGTACAGATTGCTACAGGGCCGTACCAGGTCGTACTAGTGCAAGGAACAAAAAAATATGTAGAAAACTGTGAAAAAATAGAGCTAGAACAACAAAAATTTGTCATTTTATGTTATTTCCTTCACCTTCAAGCCTCAAATCCTCCTCTACGACCTATCCTTACTATCAAAAAGCATGTTTTCATTATATAATCACATCCCACTCCTTCATCACCAAGGAAACTCAAAAAGAAAGACTAAAAATAGCCTCTCCACTAAGGCTACAAAAATAGAAATACTAATCTTAAGCAAAAATCTTAAAGATCCTAGTCCTATAATTACCCCCACTACAAAAATGCCTCAAATAGGCTTTATTACAACAATAAATGGTCTTTCAAGACCTTATTTTATGTAAAACTCAAAACTCCTAAAGCCTAGCCCTTAACAAATTTGATAGATAACCTTTGATCAGTGGTGCCCCTGCACCAAGTCCCTCCTCGAGTTTATAGAAAGAGGAAGACTCTTGAACCTGAAATAAAATTTACACCACATGATAGAACAATTGGATTCATTAGGGGACCTCTTTACATCAGCACACGTATAAGTGGAAATCCTACAAGAGGGGTTCTTATCGATCCTAACTGTATGATGAATTTGATTATTGAAGAGTTCCTCTACATGCATGATTTGATACAAGAATATTATGAGCCCACAAATATGATGGTTAAGACACATAATGGAGCTTTCCTCCCAGCTATAGGGAAGATTACATTATTGATTAAAGTAGTTGAGAAAGCCCTGGAATAATCATTTGACATCATCCCTACCTCTGACCTATTTCATGTGAAATTAGGCCATCCATGGCTCAAGTCCACGAAAGTAGTCCCCTCTACAATTCATAAGTGTCTCAAATTTACTCACCAAGGGAGAGTACATTTTTTCCACCATAGTAGATGGAAACCTATGGTTTCTTGTGGAAAATTCAACCTAAACTACTTTTGGCCACAACCTACTAAACCTGCTTAACCACAAGAAGACCACTTCTTCCTGGCATATCAAAGATACAAGGCAAAGTTAATAACAAAATTGACTACACCTGCTATTAAACAAGTAGAAAGTGAATATGAGTAGCTTGAATTGAAATAAGCCCCTCTCCCACGAAGTAAGGGAGTTTTTATTGAGGTTCCTCCTCCGCCATCCTTACAAGGATCAGGAGATACCCGTAAAGAACAAAACATTTCATCATGGAAAAATCAACTTGGTGCTAGTTTCTTCTTCTAGAATGTTGAAGACTATGGAAAATCATGAGAATCCTTTTGAAAACATCACTAATAAAACATGAAGGAATAGGCAAGCAAGAGAAAGAAGAAAAGACAAACCTTAGCTCGACAAGCAACACATCAACAAGAAAACATTCCACCAACTAATATTGAATCAATAAAGGAAGAGCTAAAGGTCGAAGAGTTAAAGGACAATGATTCAAGTTGGGCAATTGTACTTTATGTACCTATTTCCTCTTGCATTTGAGATTGGGAGGAAGATGATTTGCTTGACGACAACCGCTAGTTCGGTTGTGTAGACAGGTAGGTATCTCTAACCCTTTTTAGCCACCTTTGATGTAGCATCTCTTTGAATTGCTCACTTATGTGGCCTCATCTTATGTGTTGTGTTCCCCTTTGTTGTGTTATACGTTGTTTAGGTCTCTTTATATGACCCTTGATACTCCTATAAGGTCAAGGATACAAGGAGACCACCTCTGTCATGACCATTCTTCTATTTGTTTCTCTATTCTTCTACTTTCCTCTCCTCTATTTTATTATTGTGTGTTCTGCCTTGGGGGCATAACATTGTGGATGATGTCTTGAGGGTACCTTCCCATGTTGTAAACTCAAGTCACTCTTGTCTCCTCTCTCATTTTTATTGTTTCCATTCTTTAGTGACTCTATTAGTCAGCGGATGACGAAAACAAACAAATACTGATAAGGATCGTGTGTCCCTTCAGCAAGAAAGCAAAAATGGACCTAGTCCATATATGAAGATGGGGTTGATATATATATATTTATATGACTCTTGACTAGGAGAATCATTTCGTGTTGTGATTCGTATCATGACATTTTCTTGTAACAAACCTTTGCAATACTCTCAATCTACTCCAATGCACTTTGGATCTCACCTTGTTGTTACACTCAGTTCTGAGATACCTATAGTATAATCTCATAGCTATACTCAGTTCCGCACCCGCAAGTGTAGCCTTGGTCTCTTATGTTATATGATTTCTATATGGCTTTCATGAATTTATTTGGTTGTTATCTTAGAGTAAGATTTTCTAACCAAAGCTTATATCTTGTTGATTATCTTAGCAAATGATATTGATGTGTTTGTGGGAACATTCAGCAATTGTGGCACATTTCACTTTGGGGCATGGGCTTTGCAAAAGCTCTTGTCCCCTTGCATGTTTTCACTTTACCTTAATGTGCTTGATACCAACAAGCAGGATCAACCACCTTAAGGTGGGGGCATATATAATGGTAATTGTTTGATTACTTTTACACTGACAAAGCATGTTTGTAAGCCCTCATCACAAGGTAGGATGACGTATCTCTTGAGCTAGTGCGCATCCTTTTAAGCAAAAAACCCTCATCACGAGGCATGGTGGTGTATCTCTTGAGCTAATGCACAACCTTCTTGAAAAAATCCCTCATCACAAGGTGGAATGACATATCTCTTGAGCTAGTGTGCATCCTTTTAAGCAAAATTCCTCATCGTGAGGCGGGATGGTGTATCTTTTGAGCTAGTGTACATCCTTTTATATAAAGTCCTCATCACGAGGTAGGGTTGGATCTTGAGTTATTCACCCTTAAGCATGTTTTTGGTGGTTGTGGTAGCATAGCTCAACCGTAAGGTGTGTTTGGCATGTGAGCGATGAGATCCTTCCTATCGCTCGTGTTTTCCGTGTATAAGACATATAGTGTGTCGATGACATGTTATGCAGCGCTCATGTATTCTGTGTGTCTTTCGTGTGTTTTACATGTCTTCCTTGCATGTCTTGCATGTTTGTGACATGCTCTAAAGACATGTGGCGATGAGCGCCCCCCCCCCCCACACTGTATGTGTTTTTTATGTTTTTGTGTGGTTTATTTACTTAGCATTATATATATAGATATGCAGTTGCTTAATCAATGTCTTCTCTTTGTGACTTATTTGTGTATTGCATGACTACGTTCATGTCTTCTCCGTGTATTGCATTCTTTCACTGTCTTCTCCATTTATTGTGTGCTTCCTTAATATATTCATTGTCTTATGTGACTGTTCAGTGTTTTCGTATGTTTTCCTAAGTCTGGGAGCTAGAAATAGTCCTTCAAACTTAGGGCATGTCTTCATTCTAGTGTTTGATGTGTTTTGATATGTCCAAACTATACTTTAATGCATGTGCTAAATCATAGGATTGCACACACATTAAAGTGGGGGCTAAATGTTATGGAGTAAAAAGTGGACACATGCCTTTTTACCTTCTAATCTAGGTCCTAGGTCCCCGTGTTTACACTCTGCAAGTAATTTATTCATCCCGATGAGAAATCCCCTAAAACCCATGTCAAATAGGAACTAGGGGACCATTAAATGCTCACCAAAAAGGGACCTTGGGACTTGGGTGCTTGTGCCTATTAGTCAGGCTAAAATTTAAAGGATGTCAGCATAGGACTTTTAAATGGGTCCTTCCTTGTTAGCTCTTTCAATTAATTTGTGAAAGTTTAACGGGATAGCATATATAAACAAGTGTTTGAATTCATTTTGTTATAAGTTGATGATAGCAAGTTATGATATTAAACAAAAGAGCATTCAAGGCATTCATTATGTTATTATTGTAGATTTGTGTTAGTATTGTGTTTGTTGCAGATTTGGAATCATCATCAACATCCTTATGAGTTGAAGAATCTTCATCCTCCTAAGGAATTCACCTCCAAGGTGACATTATCATTGTGTTTGAATCATTTCATCATCATTTGGATTATCTTTAGCCTCTATCTTGCAAGGACACACTCTCTCTAACAACGATGTTGGGAAAGCTTGAATGCTAACCTAGGATTTGACTGAGGTAAATCCCTAAACACCACAACCCCCAAATCCATTTTCTTCTTGTGTGAGGTTATAAGAGTAGGAATTTTAGAAGTGAAGGTATAAGGAGGTTACTTAAGGGATACAAATTCAAGATTTGAAAATAGAGTTTGAAAATTCCACTGTAGCAGACTTGGGTGCTAGCCCCAATGTTCAACAGCTAAAACAGACCCTAAATTCAGCATCAGAGCATTATTTGTGACATTTTTCCAGTTTTGAGCTTTTGAAGATTAAGACTTTCTGGACTCGGGTGCTAGCCTTGGAGTCTTTTGACATTTCAGCTTCTAAGGGACAGGTTTGGACATCTCACTGATCACCCTGGTACTTTTAGATCCTAAATTTTTGTTGTTTTTTCTCTGTTATAAGATGATTATCCAAATTCTAGGGTTTAGAGCATTGATTGGCCTAGGGTTTGATAAAAGGCTTGGTTGAATCACAGCTTTCCTCTACAAACAAGAGTACAAAATTAGTAGCTGAGTCCTCTTCCATCTTGTAGTGACTTGGCTCAGTTGTCCTTGAATTTTGTAGTGAAAGGAGGGTTTGATCTAGTGTACTTACACACATGCATTCAACCCCCTCTTTTACCCACATAACATGTTTGACCTTCACTTTTGCACTTAGTGCACCAGAGTTCTTTGCTAGTTTCTTTCTCTATCTTCAATTCTTTCATCATTCAAAGCATGTCCCTCTGGAGCGCTTGTATCATTCTTGATTTACTCTCGTTTCTATCATCTAAACTACCATCTTCCTCTATTTTTCTTTTTTTATGAGAGGACATTTTGTGTTCACTTTCTATATCCATCACTTGGATGTAGGCTTCTACGTATGAAGAGGATGGTACTACCTTCATCTTTTTTCTTAATGACAGAATTAGACCTTCGATGAACCACCTTTTCTTGAGACTATCAATAAGTTCTTTTTCTAATTTCACAGGTAGTTCTTTCAGTCTAGGGTTATAAGCTTGTACATTCTCATGCTTACCTTGCTTGGTATTGTAAATTTTGGCTACTATCTCACAACTTAAACTCTTGTTCATAGGCCTTCTTTAATCTTTGGCATGTGTTTCAAGAGGCTTGGTTAAGGTCAGTATACTAGTCAATTACTACACCTCACAAAGTGGCTAGAAAAGACTATAGCCAAATTGCTTTATCATCTTGCCTATTTTCTATCCAGATTGTCTCACATGTCTTACAGTGCCTGACAGGATCCTCCAATCCATTGCCTGTAAACTTGGGCAACTTCTTCTTTTCTCCACTAGGGCTTACCATGTTTTTGTTTTGATGCAAACTTAGCACTTGGAACCTCCTTGCTAAGGATTTTTTATTCTAACATTCTAGTACTTCTCTCACACTCTCGGCCACGTGAGAATCCTCCACTCTTCCCACAACTTTAGTGTTCCGTGCACTTGTTTCACCTTCAAAATTTCTTTTATACACCCTTGGCTCAACTTCTTCTCCTTCGATTGACAACCCTTCGATGCCTTGAAGGTTTCTCTCATACACTTCTATGAAGGAATATGACTTTAACTTCTAACTTCCCTCATCCAAAGAAGGTTGCCTTGACTTTTCAACTTGATTAGAAGGATCAATCCACACATTGTCTAGCAGTGGAAGGTGTTTGGTGATTTCCTCCCACTTTGCAAGAATGTGTTGCCTCTCCCAACTATGAGTCTCCCGACTGTGACTCCTACTCATGCTCCGACTCTGACTTTTACTTCAGGATGGACTTCGACTTCAGACTTCAACAATCTCTCATAGTCTTCTTCTGTGTTCTCTTTGTTCTACCAGCCTAGGAGATCTTCTGATCTCTTGATCTTGACCACGTGGTCTCTTCCCACCTCTATTGGGGTGTAATGGCATGAAGCTCTTATATTGGACCCGATTTATCTTAAGGCAACGACGCCAATGTTTACTCACCTATCTGATAAATGAATACTTGAATAATGAATTGAATTAATAATGCATACCAGATAGAGGAGTACAAGTATGTCTTTAGTCACTCATGAAAATATTACAGAAGTAGACCAGAGATGGTCAGCCAAGGATTAGAGTCAATCCAACTACATCATACTACTTTCCTTGATGATATAAAGACTATTTAAAAGACCTGATGGTTTTCAAGAGGAACACAACCATCAACTAACTGACTCAGACAAACTGTCAACTCTTACAATCACCTAAGAGCTGACAAAAAATAATACATAGTCAGATAACCCAAATTATCAAATATAAGAATCAATATCTTACATTAACTATAGACTCATCTTGGAATTTAGGTATTGTATTTCTAACAAAGGATTTAGGTGCCACTATTTTGGGTGGTTTTAGCTCATGGTTTTCTAATTACCATTTCATGGTTACATGTATTGTATCTCCTATTATTGGGAGCTTGAGATGGAGATTTCATATTGAGTTTTGTAAGTATTGTTTTGCTGTTAGAATTCCCCCAGATCTCTGGTTGGTGATACTTCTATGAAGGCTTACTTTGGAAGTGTATTGTAACTATGTTGTTTACTAAATAATACATTGAGCTACTTTGGAGTGTGGGTTTTTCTCTTGAAAGAGTTTTCCCCATGTACACTTGTGTTATGGTATATTATTTATTTTATGTTTATATATTTTTCTACTTTTTGTACTTGTTAAAAAGATTAAATTTGCACAACACTTTCCACAAAATTTTAGTGTAGGAAGAATTTACACATACCTTGCTTCCTTTCATTTGGTATTAGAGCTTGATCACCTCAAATTATAGGTGTTGGGTAGAGGTTTTTTTGTACTAATCTTTGTTTGAATGGGATCCTACATAGAGAGGTTTTTCATCTTATTGTAGAAAGAGATGGAAAATTTTTTAGTCACAAAGTTTGAGTTTTGGAAACTCAAAATGGAGGATATACTCATGGATAGAGATCTATGGACTACAATATTTGGTACCAAGCCATTAGGTATAAATAAGAAGACTAGGACTTAATGAACAAAAAGGTGAAGTGTCTTGTGAGACTCTATTTGGTAGATTCAATTTTGTTAAATCTTCATGAGGAGACTTCTGTAGTGAATCTCTATAAAGATCTTGGAGAAATTTATCAGGATAAATCCTTGCCAAATAAGTTATTTATGAGAAAGAAGCTGTACTCTCTCAGAATGCAAAATGGTGGATCTATAGCTGATAATTTGAATTCCTTCAATATGTTAGTTTTCCAGCTGTGCTCCATGAGAATGAAGATGGAGGAGGAGGATCATTGTATGGATTTTTTTTGTTCTTTACTAGATTCAAGGGACCACCTAGTTATGGCCATTAGGAGCACTACCACCAAGTTCAAGATGGATGAAGTGGTTGCATCTTTACTTTCTAAAGAAATAAGAAGGAAGAATTTTGAGTTGACCAAGGAGGCCCTAGTGGTTCCTGGAAGATCCAAATAAAAGGAAATAAGAAGGACAAGAGGCAAGATAAGTCTAAATCCAAATCCTATGGGAGATCCAAATTTCCTAGTAAGTTCAAGGAAAAGTGTTGGAACTACAACAAAGATGGACACCTTCAAAGATACTATAAGAAGGAGAAGAAGAAGAAGAAAAAGGTTGGAGTCTAAGAGATCCTCCAAGGATGAGAGTGATGCTTTCATTTCTACCTTGGCTACTCATTCATTGGAAGGTGTGTGGTTAATAGACTCTAGTACCTATTTCCACATGACCTCACATTGGGGTTGGTTTACAAAATATGAAGAATATGATGGTGGGAAGGTGTGCCTTGGAGATGATTCTCATCTGACAATTGTTGGCCATGGAAGAGTCCTAATTCAATTCCCTAATGGATGAGTGAGGGGATTATGGTATACAACATATCCTTGGTTTTACATGGAACCTAATTTTTGCAAATAAACTTAATGTTGTAGGTGTGTAAGTTATTTTATCAAGTGGAATGTGTAATATGGTTAGAGGAGCTATGGTGCTTGCTAAGGGTGTCTGGATTGGCAATCTATTTTAGTTGGATGCATGCATGATTCAATGTAATAGTTCTTCTGTTCTTGTAGTGAGGATATCTACAAAATCTTCACCTTCACCATTAGAACTATTAGCTAAGAGATGTGTTACATCTACTTCTAATGGTCATGCTTTATGTGTATCTAAGGGTGCTCATTCTTTGGGGATAAAACTTCCAATAGTGAAAGCAGTGTTATGGCACTACTGGATGGGTCATATAGGTGAGAAATGTCTATGAACCTTGAAAAATAAAAATCTTATTGAGGGTTTGAATGATTGTAACCTTGAGTTTGATTTTTAAGAACATTTTATATATATGGAAAACAAAATCATGTTCGGTTTTAATGTAGTTCTCATAAATCTTTTGGAGTGTTGGACTTCTGATGTTTTTGGCCTTGTTAGTGTTCTTTCAATTTCAAAATCTATTTATTATGCATCTTTCATTGATGACTATAGTATAAGGACACGGGTATATTTCCTTAGAAATAAGTATGAAGTCTTTAGCTAGTTTAAAGAGTTTAAGGCTTTTGTGGAAAATTAGATTGGTACAAAGATTAAGTGTTTGAAGATTTATAATGGCAATGAGTTTTTTTTGTTGAGCTACAGCTTCTATGGACTAGCTAGTACTCGAACCTAGGACCTTCCATTTTTTGCTAGAGTTCTCTACCAACTGAGCTACTGGCCCCTTGTGGCTAGTCCATTTTTGGACTGGGTCCAACAATCCCCCTTAAGCCACACTATAGGTTCTTAGGGCTCCTAGCCTGGCTCTGATACCAATTGAGATGCTACTCATATGGACCATCTAGGACTCAAACCTAGGACCTTCCATTTGCTATTGGAGTGCTCTACTAACCATGCTACTGGCCCCTTATGGCCAATCCATCGTCAATCTGGGTGTGGATTATTTCCAACATTGTTTAGTAGATTTAGATATATTCTATAAAGATCATGGATTATAAAGGCATAAGACAAATTCATATACCCCTTGATAGACTAGAGTTGTAGAAAGAATGAATAGAATGTTGATGGAGAGGGCTAGGAGTATGTTAAGTTGTGTTGGCATAGAACACAAGTTTTGGGTAGAAGAAGTTGCCACAACTTGTTATCTAGTTAACATGTCTCCTACATCAGCTCTTGTTGATAAGATACCTATGGTGTGGTTGGGAAAAAATCCCTCATTGAGACATCTTCGATTCTTTGGTTACAAGGCATATGTGCATGTACCTAGGGAGAAGTAGTCAAACCTAGAGAACAAGGTTGTAAAATGTGTCTTCATTAGCTATAGTGTTGGTGTGAAAGGGTACAAGATTTAGGATCTTGTGGCTAAAAATTTTTGTATAGAAGAAGTGTTAATTTTAGAGAAGTTAAGCCTTCTTCCACAATATTGCAGCTAGAGAAGGATGGAAAGAAAGATGTGGTTCAACTAACCCCAAAGACTAAGAAAGTTGAACCAAAAGCCCATGAAGGACCAAAAGAGAAGGATATCTTAGATAGTATAGAGAGTTCCAAAGAAGACACAACCTCCACCTTAGTCATTAAGGAGGTCCACTCAGCAAAGACAATAGCTAAAAAGGTATACTCCTCCTGATTGGAGATGTATTTTTTCTTGAACTACTAATATTGATGAGCCTAGGAATATAAAGAAGGCTATGTATGAATGATGCAAACTCCTAGAAAGTGGCCATGAAACAAGAGATGACTACATTAAATAAAAATAATACATGGGATCTAGTACCTTTGTATGATAGATGTAAACTTGTTGGATGCAAATGAGTGTTCAAGAAGAAAATCAATTTAGATGGTAGTGTTGAGAAGTACAAGGTTGAGAGAATTGATTATGGTGATATTTTCTCTCTAGTTGCTAAGATGACATCCATTCAATTTCTATTATCACTTGCTATAGCATACAATCTTGAGGTTGAGAAAATCGATATGAAAACAACATTCCTTCATAGTGATTTGGAGGAAGAGATTTATATGACACAACCAGAGCACTACATTTAGAAAGGTAGAGAACACTTGGTTTGTAAGTTGAAGAAATATTTACATGGTCTTAAGCAATCTCCTTAGTGTTGGAATTAGGGCAGACAACTGAGAGGGGGGGTGAATCAGTTGTCTTAAAACCTTAATACTTGCAGCAATTAATTCTTCTTCTTTATTCAAACCAGATTAATGATGAAATTATTAAAGCATGAATCAACGACATATGAGCATAAATAAATCACACTTGACATCAAGATTTTTGACGTGGAAACCCGGTTAAGGGAAAAACCACGGTGGGGGTTAACCCACAAAGATTATACTCTGTTAAAAGTATTACAAAAGGGGAAGGCACATGCCTTCAGGCTCACTACCCAGAGCTCACTGCTCAAAAGAGGCTCACTGCCTACAAGAATGATTATAAAAGGATTACAGATTATTTGAACTGATGAATAGCATCTGCCAATGTAAGAATTCAATTCCATTTAAGCACAAAATACTAATCTTACACACTTCATCTTTACTCTGCCCTATTTACTATTCTACCATAATCCAAACCTTAGATCTCTTCTCTTTCATACTTCTTATCTACCCTTTTCGCACTTCTACATCATCACATAACTACCTTCATCAATACACTCAAATCCATCGGCTATATATATTCGCCTCAAGAAATTCAATCACTTTTATGTCGGCCTTATGAAGAACTTAACAAATAATACAAGTACTCTGTCCTGTCGGTTGAAATCATATACCAATATTGATGCGTACTAGACATAACACTTGCAGGTCACCATACATGTCGGCCACTAACATTATATCCCATACGCAACTCATCAAAACACTTCTACTAGATCTACACAAGGGTCTAACACAAGTTGGCCTGTTCTTTACTGAACTGTTCTGTCATATTAGGACCCGGTACTCAGATGCTCATAACTTTTAATCCCTTTGTCACTAGAGGCTAAAATCTTGGATTTAGATTGTCCTGACATTCCTCTACACTCCCTCAGATTTGCAACACACAATGATTAACTAGAGAGATCCGCTGACCAAAATACTGAACTCTGTCATATACCTTGTTCCTGTCTATTTGGATTGGACAAATCTTGGAACTAACTTTCGGTGTGATCTGATATTGCACTGCAGATGTGTGGAATGGACTTAGTTGCCACCAATGACAACACATGACAGTGTCTCTTGCCAACAATCTCCCCCTTTGGCATTGATGGCAACACTTAGTGAAAAATGACTAAGTGTCATGACTGACTCCCCCTACTATGTATACTCATATATTCTTCCACAGCTCCCCCTTTGATGGATTGTTCATTTTCTTTCATTTTTCACTATCTATCACTCCCCCTTTGACATCAATGGCAAGGGGTGGATCTGTAAACCAAAATTTACACAAAAAAATCTGTATACAAGGTTGCATATGTACAAATAATCCATGTATTATATTTACATGAACTTGAGAATATCTACAAAACTATTTTTCAATTGCACAAGTTCAGAGGCCCAACTTATTTTCATGCCATCCAAAATTGAGATGTGTCCACTTAGTAGGAATGCCTGTGTTTCTGCTTCATATCTGAAGGATCACCTATCCAGATTGCAACTTGAGCTTCTGATAAAGTAGTAAACATTGTTTCTAACTTGGGGGCAATCAATCCCCTGAGCTCACACATTCTATCCACAATATTGCTCTTTTCTGTAACAAGTTTCTTATTTAATCAGTCAAGATGATTTCTTGACACTCTTGACTTACTGGAGAAACTATTAGAGGATCAAAATTTTGAGATAGATTCAACAATTTTTGTTTCCGCTCCTTTATCTTCTTCTCAATATCCTCAATAACTTTGGGCTAAGATAGAAAAAATTTGTATACATCACCTCTGTCATTAAGAGCATTTTGAATACTCTTTATACTGATATCAAGTACTTTTCTATCATTCCCTATTAGGCCCTTTAGCTCACTAAATCTCTTATCCAAAAATTCATTCTGGACTTTAGTCTCTGCAGACTTCTCAAAGGACTCAAAGTGTATACTTACAAAATTTACAAGGCTCTTCAGAATTCTGGAGGGAGAATTAGATCGATTCTTCTGGAAAGTTGGCATTATCTTCTCCAATATACCAGATGCAAGGCCTAACAACTCACTGTCCTCTATGTGAGATTTTAATATCTTTTCTCTTGCCTTGGCTTGTGTGAAAGATGCTATCTTCATCATTTGGACCAGAGAGAGAGAGTATCCAGGTTGATTGGTCCTTGAATTAGTTTTGGTTCATCAAACTCTAGCATTTCTTTACTTAGGAAACTCTTCACTGCATCTGTAGTGTCTCTTGCCACAGTTTTTGGACCACCTTCCTTTCCATGAGTTTTCTCAGTGTCAGCATTAGGACTATTTTGTTTGGGTGCATCAACATTTGCACCATCTTCTTCTGCTTTATCTTCCTTATCCTTGATTTCTTCTTCTTCTTGGTTCTTAGCCTTTTCTATTTCATGCTCTTCAATGTTCCATGAACCATCTTCAATTTGATCATTTGCTTCTGTATTCATCTATGTATCTTCTTTGTCAGAATGATTTGGAGGAGTTAGAATACCTCCTGCATTAGTAGTTTCATCTGTTCTTTTTACTTCTTCCCTGCTTATTGCTTCCTCTTCTAGGATAGAGGAATCATCCATTCCAAATTGTTGCTCATCCTTTTGCTGCTCTTCTTCATCCAAGACTGGTGTGTCATTAGCAGGCTCATCTGACACAACAAAGAACTTATTTTTGTCTAATGCTTTTCTCAAAATTTGTTCAGTTTCTTGGACTATTTCATCTATCTCTCCAATCATCAGTTTGTTCATTCTCGTCTTACTCCTGAATTCATTTTTGACCTCTTTAAAATTTTTATCTGCTTCTTTGTTGGAGATCACCAGACATAGAGTGGTTAACACATGTTCCCTCAGCTCCATATCTTTTGACCTGGTTGCTTCTTTTCTTATCTCCAAGATGTTTCTTAAGTCGTTTGGAACTTCTGACATAATTTCCGCCAGTGCTTAATTGAATACATTCAAGTATTTGATAGTGGCTTCTTCCAAAAGTCTTTTGTTAGCGTCATTATAAAGATTATAGTATTTGGTTATTGGTTTTAAATTCCCATCTACAGTGATTGTCTTGATAATGTTTTTCACAAAGGGAATTTGCTTCTTATTATCAGCCTCTGATCTCTACCTCTTATTTGTCTTCTTGCTCTCAGAAGGCTTCTCTTCAGATATTTTAACAGCTTTAGCACCTGTGGTCTTTAGCTCCTTAAGCCCATCATCTGAGTCTGTCTTTTCTTCATCCTCCTTTTCCAAACTATCATGTGATCTCTTTGCCTTCACTTTACTTCTCTTCTTTTCCTTACCGGATGATATGTCTTCCAATTTCTCAGGATTGGCAAGTTTTGGGGTAATAGGGTAAGTAGTAGAGCTCCTAGGAGTATACTGGAGTATTTCCTTGTTCCTTATCCTACTTCTCCTTCTCAGCTTTTTCTATTCTTTCTCTGTTCTACCTCATAGCTTCCTTTGTTATCCCAATGCTTTCAGCATACATTTCTACGTTCTTCTGAGCTTTTCTCTTAATCTCTGGCTTCCAGAGTTCAACATGTAGCTTTTCATCAAGTTCTTTATAAGTCCCAAACCTCTCAACAGATTCATCCTTGGGTTTGCTCAAGAGATGTTGAGCATACATTTCCAAAATCTTCTCATCAACCTCATAACCCATAGCCATAATCCAAATAGTTCTGGGTTCTACAACTTCCATTAGGCACTGATCAGTGTCCACCATGAAACAGATGTCATTCTTGTATTTTTCAACAACTAATTTAGGGATCCTTTCCTTAGAATGCATCATACTTTGAAAATTTTTAAAAGTATCCCCAAATTGCATTTTTCTATGCATTAGAGTCTCCAATGTTGCGTAGATGATCTCTTATTTGAGTAGCAACTGGCCTGTCACTAGTCCAATGCACACCTTTTACACCAAGCACTTCATTCATGAAGTAGAAGAACAAACATATAACCAAAGAACCATATTTGAAGGTGTTTTTCTTGTCCTTCTTAATTTTCTTCAAGTTCTCAATAAGTTGGTTCTGCAATAATTCACACAAGTCATAATCTATATTTCCCTTTAACATTTTGTATGCAACATATATGGTCATTTCGAAGACATAGTTCTCCCTGCTAGAATGATAAATTTTGTAACCAATTACCATTGAAGCAAACTTGACATCCAGATCAATAATATCATTGATGGTCATTGCCCTTTTATCAAACTTGGCACCGGTTGCATCAGTAACAGTCTGGTTTTTCACATATTTCAACATGGGTAATCCACTGGTTGAATTCAACCTAGTCACAATTCTGATAACATCCTTTGTAATCTTGAAAGGTTTCAACAACCATATGAACTCATCATGCATTCGGCTCAAGATGTAACGAACCCATTCACTCCCATCAAATGTCAGAAATTCATTAACTTGTAGAAAATGTTTGCTCTCTAGGGTTTTGAATTTCAGTTTCATATCATGGTTATCATCTTTTAGATGGTTCTTAAATAGTTCCAGCAATCTCAGATTTCCAAATTCATCAACATTGCAATGGATGTATGCCCTAATATCTTCTACATGCAGTACTCCATATGGGACACTAGAAAATGCACCTAACGGTTCAACTTCGACTGACTTGTAAGGATGCTTCTTAAATTTTTGACGGGGCCTTTCAGTAATATCAAAACAAGAGGAGTAGCCATCTCAACAAATTATAGATTCAAATTTTCATAGAAAAGTACCCTTTTCTTCCGTGGAGTTAGGTTTGATCAATTGCCGGTCGAATTCGTTCTTCGTGCTTCAATCTATGGATTTTCAATTCAGATGCTCTTCTTCTTGTTCCTTTCGAATGCAAAGTGATTCAAATGCTTGAGCGAGTGACTTTTTATCCTTCACAAAAACCTAATTTGTCATTGTAATAAATGCGTTGCCCTAGATTCATCTGGTTACTCTGTTTCTTGATGCAGTTTCTCATGAATCGCTCCATAAATTGCCATATCCACTTCTTTTCTTCCAAAAATTCTTTCAAAAGATCTGTAATAGTCCATTTTATCTTTACTCATCGTGCTAGATTCAGGCACCCACTTATTGGCTGGGGGAATTAGATTTTTATTGCAGCCCTTCCTGAGCCAGAACTCCTAGTTTAATTACTAGAAGGATTATCAACACTTGATTCCGGTCTGGATCCATCACCACTATTCATTACACCTTTCTTCACCCAAATTTTGTTCATTTCACTCTAAATCTTGTCTGCATCCACTTTGCCCTTTCCCTTGTCTTGCTTCTGATCTCTGTTTACCAGACCTTTTCCATCAATGTTCCTGCTTCTGCAGAATCTTGCAATATGACCAGATCTATTGCAATTAAAGCATACAACATTTCTTTGCTTTTTTACTCTTGATCTACACTAATTTTCCATGTGTCCAAATCCACTGCATGCAAAGAAGTAGCCATTAAAAGAATACCATTTCCTTTATTGTTAGGGTTATTCATTATCATACTTTTGCATTCATTAGATCTATGACCATACCTTTTACAATTGAAGCATTGACTGGAGAAGGATGGGCTACTTTGATTCACTCTACTTCTGCATTGAGTATCTCTATGACCAAATTTATTGCATTTGAAACAATTTCCATTGAAAGATGGGATACCTTTGAGCATTAGGCTGTCTTACCGAAGGTCTTCTAGGTCTGTTTCTTCCATTCCTTGGTTGAAAATTTCTTTGTCTGGATCTAGAGCTTTCACCTTTCTCATACCCAAGACCATGCTTGTCACCAACCTTCGTCTGACTTTCAAGTAGTGCTTTAAGTTTAGCTGAGCTTATCATGAACTTCTCCTTGTATTCATTTGCAACTTCTAGGTCATGTCTAAGAATGACAATTTACTTTTCAAGTTCTCTCTCATTGTCTCTGCTTTCTTGTAGATCAGACTCTAGATGGCCAGCTATTTCGTCCAATTTGCAGCATTCTTCAGTTCCTTCTTTTAGAGTTTGATTCAGGTCTTCTTCATTTTTCTTCCTTTGCTCAATTTCTTTGGTTAGTCTCATCACCCCAGATTCCATCTCATGTTTTAGAACAAAAACTTCTTTTGTCATCTTTTCACATTCCTTTGTTTTTTCTTCCAAAGCCTCATTCATGCCATTTTCTTTAGTAAATTAGCTAGCTGGAGAAGTAGCTCCTTATTTGCCATAGATTTCTTTAGTTTATCCTTTAACATCTTAATGGAATCATTAGCATCTTTAAGATTTGCTTTCAGGTCCTCTACCTCTGCTTTGGACTGATCAAGATCTTCTAAAGCCATTTGAAGTTGATCTTTGAGTGAACCCATTGAAACTCCTTCCCAGATCTTCCTCAAGCTGTTAAACTTCTTCCAAGGAACTTGGCTTTGATACCAATTGTTGGAATTAGGGCAGACAACTGAGAGGGGGGGTGAAGCAGTTGTCTTAAAACCTTAATACTTGCAGCAATTAATTCTTCTTTTTTATTCAAACCAGATTAATGATGAAATTATTAAAGCATGAATCAATGACATATGAGTAGAAATAAATCACACTTGACACCAAGATTTTTGATGTGGAAACCCAGTTAAGGGAAAAACCACAGTGGGGGTTAACCCACAAAGATTATACTTTGTTAAAAGTTTTACAAAACGAGAAGGCACATGCCTTTGGGCTCACTACTCAAAAGAGGCTCACTCCCTACAAGAATGATTACAAAAGGATTACAGATTATTTGAACTAATGAATAGCATCTGCCAATGCAAGAATTTAGTTCTGGTTAAGCACATAATACTGATCTTACACACTTCATCTTTACTCTACCCTGTTTACTATTCTGCCATAATCCAGACCTTAGACCTCTTCTCTTTCACACTTCTTATCTTCCCTTTTCACACTTCTACATCATTGCATAACTACCTTCATCAATACACTCGAATCCATCAGCTATATATATCTGCCTCAAGAAATTTAATCACTTTTCTGTTGGCCTTATGAAGAACTTAACAAACAATACAAGTACTCTATCCTGTCGGCTGAAATCATACACCAATATTGATGCGTACCAGAAATAACACTTGCAGGTCACCATACATGTCAGCCACTAACATTATATCCCATACGCAACTCATCAAATCACTTCTACTAGATCTGCACAAGGATCTAACACAAGTTAGCTTGTTCTTTATTGAACTGTTCTATCATATTAGGACCCAGTACTTAGATGCTCATAACTTTTAATCCCTTTGTCACCAGAGGCTAAAATCTTGGATTGAGATTGTCCTGACATTCCTCTACACTCCCTCAGATTTGCAACACACAATGATTAACTGGAGAGATCTACTGACAAAAATACTGAACTCTGTCATATACCCTATTCCTATCTATCTGGACTGGACAAGTCTTGGAACTGACTTCCGGTGTGATCTGATACTACATTGTGGATGTGTGGAATAGACTTAGTTGCCATCAATGAAAACACATGACAATGTCTCTTGCCAACACTTAGATGTGGTACCAAAATTTTGACTCTTTTATGTTAAGATTGGGATTTCTGAGATCTAAATTAGATCATTACATCTACTATAAGATGGATGATGGATCGTATTCTCATTATTAAATTATATGTTGATGATATGTTATTTTTGATAATAGGAAGGGTTTGATTTATGAAATGAAGTCTAATCTTTCAGCATAGTTTGAGATGAAAGATTTAGGAGCAACCACGTACATCTTGGGGATGGAGATCAAAAGAGATAGAGTGAAGAAAAACTTTAGTTGGTCTATGTGAACTCGGTGTTGGAGAGGTTCATCATGTCAGCTTGTAGGCCATTGTGTGTTCCTATGACAATGGGGACAAAGTTATCAGTTGAGGATTGTCTAAAGTGTCCTAGTGCGATGGAAGATATGAGTAGAATAGTTTATGCTAGTGTTATTGGAAGTTTGATGTATGCCATGACTTATACAAGACCAAACATTGCCTGAACAATGGGAGTCCTTAGTTATTTTATGGCTAATCCTAGATGGGTACATTGGGATGTAGTGAAGAGGGTCTTCAAATATTTTTGGGGTACTTCTAAGTATTCCATTTGCTATCATTGTTATCCTATAGGGACTTGGCATTCAATGTGC
Organism: Cunninghamia lanceolata; assembly: GCA_027924645.1. Taxonomy (NCBI): domain Eukaryota; kingdom Viridiplantae; phylum Streptophyta; class Pinopsida; order Cupressales; family Cupressaceae; genus Cunninghamia; species Cunninghamia lanceolata. Next base: position 2,208,231 of record BSBN01001303.1, on the reverse strand, counting down.
ATTCATGGATATGTGGATTCAGATTGGGCTGGTGATATCGACAATAGGAGATCCACTAGTGGATATGTTTTTTCTATGTTCAGTGGTACAATTAGTTGGATGAGTAAGCGATAGGTTACATTCACTTTGTCTAGTACATAAGTAGAGTACATGGAAGACACTCATGCTTGTAATGAAGCCATATGGATTAAGAGATTATGTTCAGATGTTGGGCTAGATGTAAGAGCCATTACAATTCATTGTAACAATTAGAGTTCCATATGTCTAGGAAAAAACCTAACCTTTCATGTGAGGATGAAGCACATTGATGTCTAATACCATTTTTTTTGATATGGTAGAGGATGGAAGGGTGATGTTGGAGAAGGTTGATACTTTGACAAATGTTGCCGATTCGTTGAAAAAATAGTGAGCAAAGACAATTTTAGGTGGTACAATGAATCTATGGGCCTTTCGACACCTAGCAATTAGTTTTTTGTGTTGGTAAGTTTCCCCTTTACTCTTGCAAGGTGTTTATGACAAGTGGGAGAATGTTATTAAATGTGTCTCAACCTTGCGCCTAATGTTAATATTACAAACAAGGCATTTTTTAGGTTGAAAAATAGAAAAAAATTAATTTCTAGGCTATATAGTTGGTTTTTGACCAAAATAACTTTTTTGGGTTGTTCGACACTAGTTCTCTAGTGCTTGTCACATGGATGTCTTCAAGCTCTACAATTTTTTAAAAATAGGACCAATCGACCTCCCAAATTAAAAGTTATGGCCTCTAGAAGTTGGGCTTCTTGCATTGGAAATGTAAAAACATCAACACATAAAAGAGTTGTAAAGGAGAGTTACACTTGTTGACCAACATGTCATAAGGAATCTTTAAATAGGGATAATTCAAAGTCAAAATGGAATTCCCAATCTGGTGACTGGATTATAATGAGGTTATGATAGGTGGAAGGAATATGTTATTTTTGGTGTATAGACTCATCTTGGAATTTGGGTGTGGGATTTCTAACTAAGGATTTGGGTGCCACTATTTTGGGTGGTTTTAGCTCATGGTTTTCTAATTACCATTTCATGGTTTCATGTATTATATCTCCTATTTATTAGGTTCTTGAGATGTAGGTTTCATACCAAGTTTTGTTGGTATTGTTATGTTGTTGGAATTCCTCCATATCTCTAGTTGTTGATGTTGGGATAAGGTGCCATTAACCTTGTAAATCCCAATATTGTATTTATTCCATTTATTATATGTAATTTGTAATTATCCATGAGATGTACTAGTTTCACTGGCAGGGGTAATTTCAGAGTAATAGGAGGTAATTACAGAGTGACTTTTACTGTTGGCAAATGTAAAAACTCAAAGTAAATGAGGGTAGGTGTTTTCCCTTGAGGAATCTACTATATTTGGCATGTATGACAACTGTCATAATGTTTGGTAAGTGAATCCATGATAGCTACAAGTTGTCATAAGTGTCTACCTATGAAAATGAGACCTAATATGGATGCAAATTACACCTAAAATGCACCCAATCTCAAGTCCAAGGGACCTCAAGATTGGACTAAACTACTAACTAGCTAAACTATCTAATTGCACCTTAAAATAAGCCTATTAGTAGTGATATGCCCTAAGATGTAAGATGATATTACTAAACTATGCTAGAATTGAACTAATTCTATATGTTGAGCACTCAAATTGGTAGAATAATTTTGCATAAAATGACTTGTTCCAAATGGGAGGTGGAGGCCTCAATTTTTAGATTTTTAGAGATGGGATTGGAGGGCTAGGATCAATTTGAAGGATCAATGGTTGAGATTGCTTGAGGATCCTCAAGCAAGGAGAATTGGACAAATGACTTGATTGGATTGGATGAGAAGGTTGCCCCAAGATTCAAGGGATGATCAATGGATGAGAATGCAAGTTTGAATGGATGGATGGCCAAGATTGAGTACGTGTATGACATGTAAGAACTCATTTATGAAAATGTAAGGCTTGGATTTTGTGATGAATTTTAAATTCCATGGAGAGGACAAGTGGAATTTAAAATTAGAGGAATAGTGTTCAAATAGTACCACATGGAATTTTAAATTGAGATGAATAGTGACACATGGAGTGGGGTGGAAGAAAGAGGACAAATGTACTCAATTTGGAAGATTTGCCCATGTTTCCAAAGTACCACTTGTCATGTACATGTGTACATTAAATGACAAGTGGACTTCTAGAAACATGGGGGTTTGTAATGATGAATTAATTAAAATTAATTCATGTGCACATGGATTCGAAGAAAATAATCATGATTACAAAAAGTAATCAAAAGTGCACAAAATAGGGAATTGAATAAATATGATAATTTATTTAATTTTTGGAATGAACTATAGTAAAAAATATTTAATTTTCAAACTATAGTAGAGGAATTTGATTTTTATGACATGATAAAGGTGCAGAAGAAATTAATTAAATAATTAAAAATTATTTAATTAATAATCAGATATGACGAAGTGATGTGGGTGGGTTAGGGTTGGGTATGTGAGTGGATGAAGTTGGTTGTTGTTGATAACTGAGAGGGGGGGTGAATTAGTTATCTTAATTATTTTCCTCTTTAACAATTAGTGCAATATCAAAACATATAAGCATAGATAACCATGTAAGCAGAAATAAACTCAACACACATAACACAATATTTTTGACATGGAAAACCCTGTTAAGGGAAAAAACCACGGGGTGATTAACCTAAGATTGTATTCTCTGTTAAAAGAATAGAAGTACAAAATGACACTTGCCAATTAGGGCTCACTGCCCGAGCACACTGCTCACAAGAGGTTCACTGCCTACAATAGTTTATAGAAAGAAACCAGGTACTTGAACTGAATGAGAAGCATCCACATATGCTGAGGTTCATTCCGGTTAGGCTCAATACACTGATCTACTACACTTCATTCCTCCTATTCTTTGTTGTTGCTGTCCTATCACATACCGGACCTATATTCTTGCTTCCACACTATTCTCTACTTTTCTTCACACACCTTCATACCAAAATCAATTTGGTATATATATTTGCATCAATGATTTCAATCATCTTTCTAGTCGGCATCCAGAAAACTCAGGATATTTCCAATCTCTGGTCTATCGGCTAAATCCATGCTTACAAAGTGATGCGTATCAAAAAGATAATTAAAGAAGTCATCAATCATGTCAGCCAATCATGAATGATACCTTAAGAAGCTTGACCACTATCAATATCTCATCCAAATTAAGGTTTGATGCTCTGCCGGTCAGGTCTTCCTCAGTCTACTCTGCCAAGCAGGAACCCAACACTCAGGTGCTTATATATTTTCACTTTATCATAACTGGAGGCTCAATCTTTAGAATATAGCAGTCATGATACTCCTCTTGACTTCTCCAAGTCCGTACTTTTCTGAGATACTTCCTCTGAGAGATTTAGACCTGATTGTCAGATCTTGCTGCATGCTCTATTCTTGCTTACCGGACCTCAACATTCTTCAATCTGACTTCCGATATGGACACACCATGTCTTGCGGATGTGTGGAAAGGACTTTGTTGCCATCAATGACAACATTCATGAAGCCACATGGTGTCTCTTACCAATGATCTCCCCCTTTGGCATTGATGGCAACACTTAGTGAAAAATGACTAAGTGTTATAGCATACTCCCCCTTGGTTGATGCTCTATTCTTATGTACACTTTTCTAGAGTTCCCCCTTGGCTAGATTCCACATTTTTCATTGTTCCTCACTCCCCCTTTGACATCAATGGCAAAGGGTAGAATCTGCCCATCAAAATTCCCAAAAATCCAAGTATACTTAGCCGCATAAGTATATATACATATTATACTTACATATACTGAAGTATATTTGCAAAAGTTGTCTTCAACTGGACAAATTCTATTGCCCAACTCTGCTTCATCCTGTCCAAAATTGAGATGTGACCACTTAACAGGAATGCAAAAGCTTCTGCCCTCTTTAGATCTATCGGATCATTGGTCTGGGCTGTGGTCTGAGCATCAGATAGGGCCTCATGCATGGCCTCTAATTTAGGGATAATTATCCCTCTAAGTTCACCCATCCTACTTATTATATTCTTCCTTTCCTTTTCAAGTTTCTTTAGTTCATTTAGAATGGCAATTGTCTAACATTCTTGGTTTATTATGGATGTGGTGAGAGGATCAAAATTTTGAGATACACTTGAGAGTTTATCCTCTTGCTCTTTCACTTTCTTCTCAGTATCCTTTGTCACTTTAGACTAGTATAAACAAAATTTATATATTTCTCTGCCATCTTTAAGAGCATTTTCTAAGCTCTTTATCCCAATATCCATAGTTCTCCTATCATTTGTTATTAGCCCTTGTACTTTGGAGAATCTTTTACCCAAAAATTCTTTCCAGACCTTCTCTTCTATTGCTTTCTCTAAAGAATCAAAATGTGTATGAACAAAATTAACAAGAGACTTTAGATTACCAGATGTGGAGACCGAAGGATCCTTTTGGAAGGATGGCATGATTTTCTCTAGCACACTGGATGCAATCTCTATTAGCTCACAGTCTTCCATGTGAGACTTCAGAATCTTTTCTTTTGCTTTGGCTTGAGCAAAAGATGCGACCTTCATTATCTGGACCGGTGAGAGGAAAGCAAAATTGAATGGTCCTTGAAGTAGCTCTGGTTCATCTAATTCCATCATTTCTTTTGACATAAATTCTTTGACTGCTTCTGTAGTGTCTCTTGCTGGAGATAGAGTTTTCTTCCCTTCTGCAGCCTCAGAATTGTCTCCTAGAGTTTTCTCTGATAGATCTTGTGTATGAGGAAAAATTGATTTAATCTAAACTAAATAAAACCAAAAACCAATCACATAAAGCAAACCAATCTAAGTAAAAGTCATTATCATAAAATTAAAGACAAATGAAAGATCTTACCAAAATCTGTATTGTTCCCTTTTGGAGATGTGTGGATTGCTCAATGAAGTTGCGAAACCATAGCTGCAACAAGCAAGTAGTGTGCTCAATGTGCTCAAAGATCAATGTTAAGAGATCGTAAGGTTGCTCAATCGACGTGTTTTGTATGCTCAAAGCTCTGTTAAGTATGCTTGAGAATATGATCGAAGAGAGAGGCTCAATGAAGGAGATGATGGGGGTTTATATAGGTTTCAATGAAGATCGATCAACGGTCCAGATAATTCAGAAGAATCAACGGAGGAGAACAGTTGAGGAATGTGCAACGAATAAGAAGAAGCCAAGTGTTTTGCTTTCTTTTGCATGAGAGGAGTTATCAAGAATAGAAGAATCAGTTAACTGAAGAGATAAATCAATTAAAAGAATAAAACAATCAGTTAAGTGATTTAAAACAAGAAGAAGAGATTTGCATGAGAAAATAAGATATTTTGCTTTATTAAATATAGAAATATTTAATTGCATGAACAAGAAAGCTTGAGTTATTTTAGAGATAACTCAAATTTAGAAGAAAAAGCAATTTAAATAAATAATTGATTTATTTAAATTTAGAGGAGATATTTTGGAAGAAATAATTAAATAATTAGAATTATTTAATTTAGAAGATTTAAAAAGCAAATTAAATAAATAAATTTATTTAATTGTTGTGCATGATTTTGGAAGAATAAATTTTGATTTAATTAAATAATTAAGAATTATTTAATTGTAGATAAGAGGGAATTTGTTGAATTAATTAAATAATTGAAATTATTTAATTTAGAAGATTTGATTTTTGGAAAAGAGGATAATTAAATAATTAAATAATTAAAATTATTTAATTGTGGAAGAATATAGAGGAATTTAGGTTTAATTAATTAAATAAAGAGAATTTATTCAATTAATGTTGAATTTTGGAATTTAGAAGAATTTGGTGAAATTAATTAAATAATTGGATTATTTAATTAATGTGTGAAATGCAGGTGATGTGACAGAAATGCTGAAATGCGAGTGATATGACAACTTGATCATTTTAGGGTGTCTACAGATCTTCTTCTCTTCCCTTTACCTCTTCTTCTTGACTGATTTTCTCCTCTATTCTTTCTTCTCCTTTTAATCCAGAGTCTGTTGGGGAATCTGGAAGAGAGATGTTTACTTCTTCATGGACTTCCTCTTCTGGAGCAGAGGAATCCAGATCCTTAGTTTTCTCCTGACCTATCTCCTTTGATTCTTCGATAGATTTCTCTGTGGGATTTTCTTTTGAAGTACTTAGTCCTTCATCATCCGTGACAGAAGGTTCATCACCTAAGTCCTATATAACAAGAATATTGAATCTTTTGTATGCATTTCTAAGGATGTCTTCAGTTTCTTTTGCCACCTGATCAGTTTCTCTGAGCATAAGTTTGTTCATTCTGGATTTGCTCCAGAATTCATCCTTGCAATCTTTGAAAATCATGTTCATTTGCTTTGGATTGATAGAAGGATAGAGCTGAATAACTATCTATTCCTGGATCTCTAAGTCCTTTGCCTTAGCATTGTTCTTTCTTATTTCAGGTTCCTTCTCCAAGCTTTTGGGAATTAGAGATATGATCTCAATGAATGCTTTATTATAGATGTTAAGATACCTAACTGTAGCATCTTGCAAAATCTTCTGGTCACCTTCATTATATTCATCATAAAATTCAGTCATTGGTTTTAGGTTCCCATCCATAGTGACTGATTTGATGATATCATCAATGCAGAGAGTAGGCTTTTCAACAAATTCTTTTGCCTTTTCTTCCTTGCCTTGACCGGTAGAAGATTCACTGGATACTTTCTTCTTCTTTTTCATTTTCTTGACCTCCTCATCTGACTCTGTCTCTTCATCATCTTTTTGAATTGTATAGGACCTTGTGGCCTTGGTTTTTGTTCTCTTTTCTCCCTTACCGAATGTCTTGGCTTCTGGTTTTGAGGCTTTTTGGCTCTTAGAGGTGGCAGATGCAGAGCTTTTGGAGGATCTAGTCCAGGAGGGGCTTGCACTGGATCACTCTCTTTTTCTATATCTTGTTTCTCTTTCTCTGCCCTTTCTAGATTTTCTCTATTTGCATTGAGTTCTTTTGAAATGCCATATCTTTTGGCAACTTCCTCTACTTCTCTTCTTACTTTTCTTTTCATCTCAAGCTGTCTTAGTTCAACATGAACTTTTACACTCAGTTCTTGGAAGGTTCCAAACCTTTCTACCTTAGGGTCCATGGGTTGACTTAGCAGGTGTTGGATATATAGCTCTAGAATTTTCTCATCAACCTCATACCCCATTGGCATGATCCATACTATTCTTGGTTCCACTGCCTCCTTTAGGCATTGATCAGTGTCTACCATAAAGCACATTGTATCCTTGTACTTCTCAACCAATGATTTAGGGTTCTTTCTATGGCTTGCATCATACTCTGAAAGTTCTTGAAGTAGCCCCAGAGTGCTATATTCTGTGTCTTGGCATCACCAATTTCATGCAAATAATCTCTGATTTGTATGGCTACTGGTCTGTCATTTTTCTATATCTAGCCACTGGTTCCGAGTAGCTCATTCATATAGTAGAAGAATAAACATAATAGTAGGCCACCATATTTGAATGAATTCTTTTTATCTTTCTTTATTTTCTACAAATTCTCTAACAGTTGGTTTAGGAGAAGCTCAAAAAAATCATAGTCAGCATTCTCTCTTAGCATCTGATAAGCAGTGTAAATTGCAGTTTCAGGTACTAAATTTTCCCTGCTGGAGTGATATATCTTGTAACCAATTATCATGGAGGCAAACTTGATATCTGGACCAGTGATATCTTCTATTGTCATAGCTCTCTTGTCAAATTTTGATCCGATAGCCTCACTCATAGTTTGGTTTTTGACCGATTTGAGAATAGGTAACCCTTCGGATGAGTGCAAACTGGTTACTGCCCTAATAGCATTTTTTGTGATATTAAATGGTCTATTCGACCACATGAAGTTGTCATGCACTCTGCTCAAAACATATCGGACCCACTCATCTTCTGCAAAACAGGGGAAATGGATGCACTGTCTGAAATGCTTATCCCGGATGGCCTTGTATTGGGGTTTAAGTTCAAGTGATTCATCTATCAATTCCTTGTGGTAGGTATCCATCAGCTTGGATTCCCCAAATTCTTTAATGTTTGCATGTATGTAAACCCTAATATCTTCTACATGTAGAACTCCATGCGGAATGCTAGAAAATGCGCCTAGGGGATCAACTTCTAGGGATTTGTAGGGATGTTTCTTGAATTTAGGGCGTGGCCTATCAGTGATTCTCACAACATTTAGAGTAGCCATCTTTCAAAAGATTCAGAGAGAGATTCAAGAGTGGAAAATACCTTTTACGCTTTTAGGGTTCACGAAATGAGCTGAATCAAATTGTTTGATAAATTGATTTCTGTGGTTGATCTTTGAGAGGTTTGAGACAATTTTGTTACAGAGCTCCTTCTCTCTTCTTCTCGAACGCAAATGTGCAAATGATGAACAAGAGAACCATTATATTTCTGCGCAAACCCTAATTTCACATTGTAATAAATGCACAACTTAAGTTATTCCAGTTGCTTTGTTCTCCTTGTCCTGAGAGATTTTTCTAGATCACTGAGATGCACTTAGAGTTATTTTTGGTGAATGTTAGCAATCTATCTACCTTTCCCCAATCATTCCATTTATCCGCAGATTGAGATACCTCAAATTTGAATCATATTGGATCTAACTGTGAAAATCCTGTTCTTACTGGATGACTATTAAACTGGATCAATCTTTGAAGATTAACCTCTTCTAAACTTCTTGCAGATCTTCCATATCTTTACCAAGGATTATTTAGATGTTTCTCTGAGAACCCTTTAATTCACAACTTTCCATGTGCCAATTTCAGGCACCAATTGACTGGCTGGGGGATTTTGTTTTCCTTTTTGATTCCCCCTGAGCCAGAGCTCATCTATTTAGTTTCTGGAAGGAATATCAGCACCAGATTCTGGTGCGAATCCATCCTCAACATTTTCTGTACTTCTATTTACCCAAATCTTGTTCATCTCCCTTTGAATTTCATCCGCATTTACTTTTCTTTTTCCTTTGTCTTGGTTTTGATTTTGATGTACCGGACCCTTTTTGTCCTAGTTCTTACTTCTATAGAATTTAGCAATATGACCAGATCTATTGCAATTGTAGCAAACAACATTTCTTTGCATATTTGACTGGTATCCTCTTGATCTACATTGATTAGCCATATGTCCCATTCTATCGCATGTAAAGTATCTACCATTGAATGAATTGTTTATTTGCAAATTCTACATTCATGAGATTTGTGACCATACCTTTTGTAGTTAAAACACTGTCTGGAGAAGGATGAATTAGTCTGATTCATTCTTCTTCTGCATTGATTTGCTTTATGACCAAAGTTATTGCAATTGTGGTAGTATCCATTGAAGGATGGATATCTTTGAGCATTTGGTTGCCTTACTAGAGGTCTTCTAGGCCCGTTCCTTGGATTTCCTAATCCAAGGTTTTTCTGACCAGATCCAGAGCTTTCACCTTTCTCATACCCCAAGCCTTGCTTGTCATCTACCCTCTTTTGGCTTTCAAGAAGAACTTCAAGTTGAGCAGAGCTTATCTTGAATTTCTCTTTGTAGTCATTTGTTGTTTGAAGATCCCTTTTTAGAATGTCAATCTGATTCTCAAGTTGTTCTTCATTGTCTCTAGCTTCTTCAAGATCAGATTCTAGATGCCTGATTATTCTATCCATTTTGTGGTAGTCTTTTGACTTCTCCTTGAGAGATTGTCTTAGATCATCTTTAATTTTTCTTTTCTCTTCAATTTCTTGGGTGAATTTCATAACCCCTAATTCCATTTCATGTGTTACCATAATGACCTCTTTAGATAGCTTCTCACATAACTTGTTCTTCTCATTCGGATCTTCATCAGTATTATTGGCTTCACTTTGACTTGCTAGGTTTTGAAGTAGTTCCTTTCTCTTTTTCATAGAGATATTCAGTTTCTCTTTTAGTTCATTTATGAAATCATCAGCTTGTTTGAGTCTTTCCTTTAATTGATTGACTTTAGAGTGAGACTGCTCAAGATCATTTAAGGCAGACTGAAGTTGTTGCCTCAAACCATACATATCCATTGAGATTCCCAGATCTTCCTCAAGATGTTAGGCTCTGTTTGGAGGAACTTGGCTCTGATACCAATTGTTGATAACTGAGAGGGGGCGTGAATCAGTTATCTTAATTATTTTCCTCTTTAACAATTAGTGCAATATCAAAACATATAAGCATACATAACTATGTAAGCATAAATAAACTCAACACACATAACACAGTATTTTTGACGTGGAAAACCCTGTTAAGGGAAAAAACCACGGGGTGATTAACCCAAGATTGTATTCTCTATTAAACCAATAGAAGTACAAAATGGCACTTGCCAATTAGGGCTCACTTCCTGAGCACACTGCTCACAAGAGACTCACTACCTATAATAGTTTATAGAAAGAAACTAGGTACTTGAACTGAATGAGAAGCATCCACATATGCTAAGGTTCAGTTCCGGTTAGGCTCAATACACTGATCTACTGCACTTCATTCTTCCTCTTCTTTGTTGTTGTTGTCCTATCACATGCCGGACCTGTATTACTGCTTCCACACTATTCTCTGCTTTTCTTTGCACACCACAATACACCTCACACACCTTCATACTGAAATCAATTTGGTATATATATCTGCATCAATGATTTCAATCATCTTTCTAGTCAGCATCCGGAAAACTCAAGATATTTCCAATCTCTGGTCTGTCGACTGAATCCATGCTTACTAAGTGATGCGTATCAAAAAGATAATTAAAGAAGTCATCGATCATGTCAACCAATCATGAATGATACCTTAAGAAGATTGACCACCATCAATATCTCATCTGGATTAAGGTCTGATGCTCTGCCGGTCAGGTCTTCCTTAGTCTACTCTGCCAAGTAGGAACCCAACACTCAGGTGCTTATATCTTTTCACTCTATCATCACCGGAAGCTCAATATCTGGAATATAGCAGTTATGATAATCCTCTTGACTTCCCCAAGTCTGCACTTTTCTGAGATACTTCCTTTGAGAGATTCGAACTTGATTGTCAAATCTTGCTGCATGCTCTGTTCTTGCTTACCAGACCTCAACATTCTTCAATCTGACTTTCGGTATGGACACACCATGTCCTACGGATGTATGGAAAGGACTTTGTTGCCATTAATTACAACATTCATGAAGCCACACAGTGTCTCTGGCCAACAGTTGTGACCATTTTCAGGTGTCTACAATAAGATTCTGTGATTCTATGACGCATATGACAGATATGTTAGTTGTATATTTGCTATATTTAGCCCAAGTTTCCTATCTTGGAAAGATACTCTTTTTTGGAATCTATGATGGTTATGATGTGTCTTAAGATGCTATAAGAGGCTAGATTTAGTCTTGGGAACCCAACCTTTGCATGACTATTTTTGGACAAATGGAAGGTGCTTGTAAGATGGCATTTAATGTTTGCATGTTGGGGAATCTCATGAGAGAGAAGACGAATGCCTAGGATGAGTTGGAAAACATTTCTATAAGCATTTTCTATGTATTTGTTGCTATAATATAGATTTTAGGTACTCAGGTGTTGTAGGAATGCTATTAGATTGAAGACTGAAGGAGAGATTGGTGGTGTTGTTGTATTGTACAATCTTTTGCAGATTAATACAAACATTGGGCCTCTTTCTTATGTGGAGTTTTTTACCTACAAGGGTTTTCTCCATGTTAAACACTGTGTCATTGCGTCTTGTGTTGAGTTCTTCGTGTTTAGCATTTTCTTTGCAGTGGGTTTTATGTTTTGTTACAATCTCCATTGTTAATGCACACTTAAAGATTGCTGAAATTTATCTTGAATCAAATTTCCATTGAAGTAGTGTTGCTTTCATTTCTAACATTTGGTATCAGAGCCTGGCTAGCTTTGACTCTTGGGTGGTAGTGTGGAAGCTATAGTTGTAGTGGGAGATTTGGTTGTGTTTGTTTTTCAGATCTTGTGTTGTTATTATGGTTGCATCCACTGTTGCATCAACCTCTCAAATGGACATTGAGAAGTTCAATAGAATAGGGTATGAGTGTGGAAGCTAAAAATGGAAGATTTGTTGGAAGAAAGAAACTAATGGTTGGCTATTCAAAAAGAGAAGAAACTTGATGATGTCTCTCTAGATGAGTGGGTTAAACTGTTAGATTCAAGATAGACAACTGGGAGGGGGGTGAATCAGTTGTCTCAAAACTTTCTCTTATTAACCACTTAAATCCTTCTTGTAATTCAGTAGCACAATAATAAATCAATCATGGAAACATAATGCAACAATTCAAGAGGAGAAACACATTAACACATATGACACCAAGATTTTAACGTGGAAAACCCGGTTAAGGGAAAAACCATGGGATGACTAACCCAAGATTGTATTCTCTATTAAAAGAATAAGAACAAAATGGCACATGCCAATTAGGTTTCACTGCCTGAGCACACTGCTCACAAGAGGCCCACTGCCTACAGGAGACACACTGTCTACAAAATGAAAAATATTACATACTTGAACTGAAGAATAGCATCTTCACCATGCTTGAGTCAGTTCCATTTAAGCCCAACACTTCTACTCTGCTTTTCACTCTTCTCCTCTCTACCACACTCTCATCTCCACCAAGATACTTTTGAAATGACTTCACAACTCTTATTTATACAAGACATCGACTTTGGGATAACCATCCAAGTTGGCATACTTTACAGAGAAAATACACAAATACAACTTGACTAATTACAAAAGACTTCATGTGGATCATCACACTATCGGCCACACAGATCTAGGACTTCAATCTTCTTTGAGGAACACACCATGCTTCGTAGAACATCTTCAAGATCATCTGCAAGATTTTTAACTTATCCAGTCGGCCAAGTTTAGGAAGAACATCATCATCTGAAAGTAATTCTTCAATTACGAGCTCAATCTTCAATGCAGATCACCAACATGAACTAGACATAATCCAGAGACCTCCACAAGCTTGTCTGAATCACCAAGAACATCCACACTACTTCTGCTTACTGAAATCATTCTCTCCTTAATCCAGAACCTCAAGAACATAGTCTGTCATCACTGTCATATTGGAATAGATGCTTGCAGACCTCCAGACCATGAACCAATTGAGTTGTCAATTCACATTGACTTTCTAAACACTCCACCAAATCCGCAGAACAAGATATTGCATTTCTGGATCTCACTGGACCTATTTATGTCACTCTATCACCTCTGAACATCTACCAGAACTAGTTTTACTCATATGGCCATAACTTCTTCAAATCTCCATGTGTACCTCTCAAATCTTTACTGGATCAACTTTAGACACATATCTACAAACCCTTTGATGTGCAACCTCTAATCTTCATCTTAGCTGAGATCTTTACTTCAGTGTCTTCACTGTTCTTCTCTGTTCCTAATAGGACTAATTTTCTCAATATCCTCATCATACAACTCATCCAATCCTTGACATCAATGCAACAAGAGTATGTTGACATCAATGAAAACACCGGTTAGGCCCATACTTGCAGCAATCTCCCCCTTTGTCATTGATGGCAACATATGATGTGAAAAACTATTTTAACCATCAAGACAAGAACTTCTCCTTACTGACTGACATAACTCCCCCTATCAACAACAATCATTCACATGTCTTCTCTTCCTTTACTACTCCCCCTTTGATCAACAACCACTTTTTGTTTTTCACACGTCTTCTCTCCCCCTTTGACATCAATGGCAAAGGGCACATACTTGCATCACTCAGAATCATACCAACTGCTCCCCCTGAGTAGCAGCTTCCCATCATCAATCTGGACCACAAGATATGACTATGAGATCCACCGAACTGATGCACATCAATGCACCTTAATTCAGAACTGGAGGGGTAATAACCCCTAACTTCTCCCTGAGATACTCAAAAGAGTCCTTAGGTAGAGGTTTAGTAAAAATATTTGCAATCTGATCTTTGGAGGGCACAAACTCCAATTTGACTTCATTTTTGTTCACTTGCTCTCTCAAAAAGTGAAACTTGATGGATATATGTTTTGTCTTTGAATGCAACACCGGATTTTTTGATATATCTATTGCACTTGAATTATCACAGAAGATTGTGATGGGTTCCTCATACTCCACTTTGATGTCTCTTAGCATTTGCTTCATCCACAATACTTGAGTGCAACTACCTGCTGCTGCAATATATTCTGCTTCTGCAGTGGACATAGATATTGCCTTTTGTTTCTTGCTCAACCAAGAAACCAATCTTTTCCCTAAAAAGAATGCTCCACCACTGGTACACTTTTGGTCATCCACATCTCCTGCCCAATCCGCATATGTATATGCATGAAGAGAGAAATCACGATCTTTAGGATACCATAAACCATACTCAACTATTCCTTTTAGATATCTAAGAATCCTCTTGATTACCATGACATGAGATTCTCTAGGATCAGCTTGGAATCTAGCAACAAGACCAACAACATTCATAATGTCAGGTCTAGTTTGAGTAAGATACAATAGTCCTCCAATCATTGACATGTACTTTTTCTGATTAGCCTTAGGAGAGTCATCATCTTTGCTCAATTTAGATCCGGTTGCCATGGGAGTACTCATTGGTTTTGAGTCTTCCATCCCAAATTTCTTCAACAATTCTTTCACATATTTGGTATGTGAAATGAAGATTCCTTTCTTTGTTTGAATGATTTGCAGACCCAAGAAGAAATTCATTTCCCCAAACATGGACATCTCAAATTCACTTTTCATTTGATTTGCAAAAGTTTTGCACATACTATCTCTTCCTCCAAAAATGATATCATCAACAAATACTTCAACAATCAAGATATTTTCATGATTAATTTTGAAGTACAAGTTACTGTCAGCAGTACCTTTTTTGAAACCAATCTTCAAAAGATGCTTATCCAGTCTTTCATACCAGGTTCTTGGGGCTTGTTTGAGTCCATATAATGCTTTCTTCAACTTGCAGACCATATCACCATGATCAGACATTTGAAATCCATCTAGTTGCTCAATGTATACTTCTTCCAAGTCACCATTTAGGAAGACAGACTTGACATCCATCTAATATACTTTGAAGTCCTTGAAGGCAGCAAAGGCAAGAAATAATCTGACTACTTCAATTCTTGCCACCAGAGCAAAAGTTTCTTCAAAATCAACTCCTTCTACTTGAGAATAACCCTTGTAGACCAATCTAGCTTTGTTTCTGACTACTTCACCATCTTCATTCAGTTTATTCTGGAAGACCCATTTGGTTCCAATCACATTTTTGTTTCTAGGTCTGGGAACAAGATCCCAAGTGTGATTTTTCTCAATTTGCATCAACTCTTCCTTCATTGCTTTAGTCTAGCTTTCATCATTGCATGCTTCACTCACAGTTTTTGGTTCAAACTTTGAAATCAGACAATACTTTTCTGAGTCTTGAACAATCTTTCTTCTTGTTTGAACACCTTTGCTTTTATCACCTATGATCTAATCTTCAAAGTGATTCAGTCTTACATACCTTAGAGTTTTGGGAATTTCTTGCACTTCTATTCTTGAACAGGTTCATCCAAACTTATCTCTTCTTCCTGATTCTTTGGATCAGTCTGGATCTGAATTTTAGAAGGGGCTTGGACTTCTTAGACCAAAACATCATTCTGATCATCTTCATCATATTCATAAAACCTTGAGGGTTTTTCAATACCTTCATCAACCTCCACATTTGTACTTTCTATAATCTTTCTCAATCTCTTGTTATAAAACCGGTATGCTTTGCTTTAAGTAGAATAACCCAAGAATATTCCTTCATCACTTCTAGCATCAAATTTTCCAAGGTCTTCATCTCTTTTAATGTAACATTTGCTACCAAAGACTCTTAAATACTTCACAGTGGGAGTGATGCCAAACCAGAGTTCATAAGGGGTCTTACCAGTATTGCTTCTGATTTGTACTCGATTAAGAGTATAGACAGTAGTGGTTACAACTTCTCTCTAGTAGATCTGAGGAACATTTTCTTCCATCATCATGGTTCTAGATGCTTCCTGGATGGTCCGGTTCTTTCTTTTCACTACTCCATTCTGGTGTGGAGTCCTTGGAGCAGACAACTGTCTTTTTATCCCATGTTTCTCATAGAATTCTATGAACTCTCTGGATGTGAATTCTCCACCTCTATCAAACCTGAGACATTTTATGTTTAATCTAGTTTTATTCTCTACCATAGCTTTGAATATTTTGAATTTCTCAAGAGCCTCAGATTTCTCTTTCAGAAAAGTCATCCACATCATCTGAGAGTGGTCATCAATTAATAAAATGAAGTATCTATCACCTTGCAAACTTCTAATTCTTGCCAGACCACATAGATTAGTATGTACTAAGTCTAACAATCTGGTAGAAGATTGTTCCTTACTTTTGAATGTAACTCTGCTATGCTTACCCAACTAAAATTCTTTGTACAAACTATTAGTAGGTTTCACCAGTCTTGGAAGTTCTCTTACAGCCTGAGTGTTACTTATCTTGATGATATTATCAAAATTCACATGACACATTCTCCCATGCCACAACCAACTCTGATCAATTTGAACAAATAAACAACTTTTGACAGTACCAACCAAGTGGAAGATGTTACCTTTTGTTTGAGTACTGGATGCAATCTCTGTTCTAGAACTTTCAAATATCTTACATTTTCCATTTTTGAACTAGAGATCATAGCCTTTATCCACCAACTGTCCAACACTGAGAAGATTGTGCTTCAAACCTTCAACATATAGTACATTACTGGTTTTGTTCTTTCCATCAAAAGAAATAGTTCCTCTACCTCTGATTCTGCCAGTAGAATTATCACCAAATTTTACAACTCCTTCATATCTTTCCAAATCTATACACTTATTTTTGTCACCTGTCATATGGTGGGAGCATCCATTGTCAATGACCCAATCATCCTTTTCTTCAACTTAGGCAGCCAGAGCTCATTCTATCATTTTATGATTGACAGATTCAGAGGGCATTGGATCTTCTTCCTTAATGGTAATAAACACCCAATCACTTCTGGATTTGTTTCCTGTCTCTGATTCATCATCTGTTACTCCTTCATCATCATCATCATCTTCATGAACATAGTAACATTTCTTTTGGAATCTTGATATGTTTGGATTTGCTCTTGAAAATCTTTCCAGACACCTTGAGGCAAAATGACCAATCTTATTGCAGTTGAAACATTTAAAGGGAAATTTTCCTTTATACTTACTGGATCCTCTTGGTAGTCTTTTTGCAATAAGGGCTTCAAGTTGAGCAGCTTCTACTTCATCTTCTTCCAAATCTTTTCTTGTTTTTTCATACCATGATAGTTTCTTTAAGGAGTTCTCTCCTAGATCAAACTTTTGTTTGCCTTTTATAGAGGCACTAGCTTTGAATGCAGATTCAGTCTTGGGGGGGCATCTCCAAACTTGACCAATTCAAATGCAGCTAATTTTCCAACCAATTGATCTCTTGTGATATTTGAGAAAGATTTGAATTCTTCAATAGCAACAACCTTGTATTTGTAAGGAGGTAGGGATTTGAGAACTTTGGCAATAATCTCATCTTCATCCAAGATTCCACTAGCACACCTAATGCCACAAACAAGCTCATTTACTTTTGGCATAAAAGTAGTGATATTCTCATCTTCACTCATCTTCAGGTTTTCAAAATTTCCTTTCAAACTCTATAGCTTGGCACATTTAACATATTTGTCTCCTTCATGCAAAAGTTCTAGTTTTTCCCAAATCTCATATGCAGTTTTTAGATCTATAACATTTGTAAGCTCTGAATCAGATAAGGCACTTAGTAGAGCTTCTTTAGCTCAAAGTTTGTCTTCAACATCTTTGATTTCATCTATAGTTCTCGAACCATTATGTGGAGGAACATACTTCTTTGAAGCCATGATCCAATATTGCATTCCCATACATTGCAAGTGACATTCCATGCGGCTTTTCCAAAGAGTGTAATTGGTTCCGTCAAACCTCAGACTATCCTTCTTGTAGGAAGACATCCTAGATCTCCTCAAACGGTTAAGCTCTTTTAGAGGAACTTAGCTCTGATACCAATTGTTAGATTCAAGACAGACAACTGAGAGGGGTGGTGAATCAATTGTCTCAAAACTTTCTCTTATTAACCACTTAAATCCTTCTTGTAATTCAGCAGCACAATAATAAATCAATCATGGAAACATAATGCAACAATTCAAGAGTAGAAACACATTAACACATATGACACTAAGATTTTAACATGGAAAACCCGGTTAAGGGAAAAACCACGGGGTGACTAACCCAAGATTGTATTCTCTGTTAAAAGAATAAGAAGAACAAAATGGCACATGCCAATTAGGGCTCACTGCCCGAGCACACTGCTCACAAGAGGCCCACTGCCTACAGGAGACACACTGTCTACAAAATGATAAATATTACATAGTTTAGCTGAAGAATAGCATCTTCACCATGCTTGAGTCAGTTCCATTTAAGCCCAACACTTCTACTTTACTTTCCACTCTTCTCCTCTCTACCACACTCATCTCCACCAAGATACTTTTGAAATGACTTCACAACTCTTATTTATACAAGACATTGACTTTGGGATAACCATCGAAGTCGGCATACTTTACAGAGAAAATACACAAAAATAACTTGACTAATTACAAAAGACTTCATGTGGATCATCACACTGTCGGCCACACAAATCTGGGACTTCAATCTTCTTTGAGGAACACGCCATGCTTCGCAGAACATCTTCAAGATCATTTGCAAGATGTATAACTTATCCAGTGGGCCAAGTTTCGGAAGAACATCTTCATCTGGAAGTAATTCTTCAATTAAGAGCTCAATCTTCAATGCAGATCACCAACATGAACTAGACATAATCTAGAGACCTCCACAAGCTTGCCTGAATCACTAAGAACATCCACACTACTTTTGCTTATTGAAATAATTCTCTCCTTCATCTAGAACCTCAAGAACATAGTCTGTCATCACTATCATATTAGAATAGATGCTTGTGGACCTCCAGACCATGAAACAATTGAGTTGTCAATTCACATTGACTTCCTAAACTCTCCACCAAATCTGCAAAACAAGATATTTCATTTCTAGATCTCACCAAACATATTTATGTCACTCTGTCACCTCTGAACATCTGCCAGAACCGGTTTTACTCATATGGCCATAACTTCTTCAAATCTTCATGCGGACCTCTCAAATCTTTACTGGATCACCTTTAGACACATATCTACAAACCCTTTGATGCGCAACCTCTGATCTTCATCTTAGCTAGGATCTTTACTTCACTGTCTTCACTATTCTTCTCTGTTCCTGATAGGACTAATTTTCTCAATATCCTTAGCATACAACTCATCCAATCCTTGACATCAATGCAACAAGAGTATGTTGACATCAATGACAACACCAGTTAGGCCTATACTTGCAACAAAAACTGGATAAGAAGGCACGTGGAACCATTTGTTTGTGTCTATCAAATTCTGTCCCGTTGAATGTCGCAAAGGAAGAGACTACACACAAGTTGTGGAAACGGTTGGGTGAGATCTATCAAGCTAAGATTATGGTAAATAAACTTTAATTAAAAAGAAAATTGTTTTCCTTGAAAATGAAAGAGGATGAGTTAGGTGTAGAGCATTTAAATTCATTTAATTTGTTGATGAGTCAGCTTGCTTCAGTACATGTTGAAGTTGACGAAGAAGATAAATGTATCTTGCTTCTTTGTTCTTTACCTGGATCATGGGGAAATGTCATTTTGGCTATCACTAATAACCTCACAGATCCAAAGTTGGATGCTCTTGTTATAGTTTTACTAGCACAAGAATTGAGGAAGAAGAGTTTAGATAGTTCAGGTGATGCTCTCAGTATCAAGGGAAGGTCTAAGGAAAGGGGACCTAAATTTGATTAGAAAGGGGATAAGGACAAGTCCAAGGGCCTGTCTAAGACTCCTAGGAAAAAGAACAGAGTTAAGTCTTGGAACTGCGGTAAAAGGGGACATGTGAAGAAAGAGTGCATAAACCCCAAGAAACAATGGGAGAGTGCTTCGGATAAGTCCTCGAATGCAGGTGAAGATGTTTTACTTTCTGCATGTAATGTTGTTTCTAATGATCACTAGTTGGTTGACTAAAGATGCTCGTTTCATATGACCCCGCATAAGGAATGGTTCTCCACATATGAAGAATATGATGGAGGTAATATCTATCTTGGTGACAACTCTTCATATTTGATTGTCAGGAAAGGAAAGGTATTGTTGTGTTTCAGTGATGGGAGGATTAAAACCCTCCTTGGTGTTTTGTATGTTCCTGAATTAGCTAGAAATCTGATTTTAGTTTTGAAGTTGAATGATTTGGGAATGCATGTGAAATTTGACAAGCATGGCTGTAGATTGGTGAGAGGGAACTTGGTGGTAGTGAAAGGGAAGAGATTCAAGAACTTGTTTAAGCTTGAAGCCACTATAGTTTGTAATGCCTCTTATGTTTCTGAGGCTTTTGAAAACACTTGTATATTGTGGCATTGCAGATTGGGCCACACAAGTAATAATGTACTGAAAACTATTAAGAATAACAAATTGTTGGATGGTTTCTCTTATTCTAATGAGCACTTTGATTTTTGTGAGCATTGTGTGTTTGGTAAACAAAACAGAAAATCATTTCCCTTAGGAAGCAATAGAGCAAAAGACAAATTAAAAATTACCCATACAAATGTGTTTGGACCTGTGGATAATGAATCTATTGGAAAATATCATTATTTTGTCACCTTCATTGATGATGTATCCAGATTTACATGGATTTATTTTATGAAACATAAATATGAAGTTTTCACTAAGTTTAAGGAATTCAAAGTCTTAGTAGAGAACCAATCAAGTTTAAAGATAAAATTATTGTGATCTGACAATGGAGGAGAATATTGCTCTAAGGAATTTGATGAGTTTTGCAAGCATGCAGGTATTATCAGACAAAAGACAACTCCGTATACACCACAACAGAATGGTGTTGTAGAAAGGATGAACTGAATAATTATGGAAAGAGCTAGAAGTATGCTTAGTGATGCACAGTTGGATAAATGTTTTGGGTAGAGGCTGTGTGTACTACTTGCTACTTGATAAACATATTTCCTTGTAAGGCTCTTGATTTGATACCTTATGATGTGTGGATAGGTAATAAACCTTCTGTTTCACATTTAAGGGTTTTTGGCTATGAGGCTTTTGTTCATGTACCTAAGGAAAAGTGATCTAAGTTGGATCCAAAAGCTAAAAAGTGTACATTCATTAGATATGGTGATAATGTGAAGGGTTATAAGATTTGGAATCCACTAACCCGCAAGATTATCTTTTCTAAAGATGTTATTTTCAGGGAACTTGGAGCTATTTCTAAACCTGAGTAGCTAAAAGAAAAAGAAGAAAAGGTAAATAAGGTGCACTTTGATTTAGAGTAGCAAGATGCACCTCAAGAAGAATAGAATGATGGATTGGGGGGTGAAGAAGAAGAAGATTCAAGTAGTTCTGATGAAGATGAATCTATTGTGACATAAGAAGTTGGTGCAGATGATCATGCAGAAGAACAAGTAGTCTCTTACTCCACCCTTGAGGAGATCCACAAGATAATAGAATCTAGTTGATAGGTATAGCCCACCATATTTCCGTTGTGTATATGCTTTATTGAGTACTAATGATGAACCTAGATCCTATAGGGAAGCTATTTCTATAGATGATAGTGAGTCTTGGTAGTTAGCCATGCAGGAGGAGATGATGGCTTTAGACTCTTGTAACACCTGGGATCTTGTTCATTTTTCTAAAGGAAGAAAGGCCATAGGTTGTAAGTGGGTGTTCAAGAAGAAGTTTGGAGCAGACGGGTTATTGGAGAAGTACAAGGCTAGACTGGTAGCCAAGGGCTACTCCCAGAGAGAGGGAGTTGATTTTGATGAGATATTCTCTCCTATTACTAAATTGACTTCTATTAGATTTCTCTTATCCATTACTGTAGCTTATTATTGGAAGATTGAGCAAGTGGATGTTAAGACTGCATTCTTGCATGGAGATCTTGAAGAAGAAATTTATATGCAACAACCTATAGGTTTTGAGGTAAAAAGAAGAGAACATTGGGTTTGTAGGTTAAAGAGGTCTCTTTATGGTTTGAAATAGTCCCCCAGAATGTGATATCAAAAGTTTGACTGATTTGTTTTGAAATTGGGTTTTGTTAGAAGTGAGGAGGATCAATGTGTTTACATTGATTGTGTTAATGATTCTATACTAGTTATTGCTTTATATGTTGATGATATGTTGTTTTTCAGCAATACTAAGGGTATGATCAGTGAGCTTAAAGCCCAACTTTCAGGTGCATTTGAGATGAAGGATCTTGGTGCTGCAAGGTATATTTTAGGAATAGAGATCAGGAGGGACAGAGTTAATAGAAATCTTTGGTTGTCACCAAGTAAGTATGTGAATACTATTTTGCAGAGGTTTAGTTTGCATGACTGTAACCCAGTTAGAGTTCCTTTACCCATTGATACTAAGCTTTCATTAGATGTGTGTCCAAAGACTGAGGATGATTTTGAGGATATGTCTAATGTTCCATATGCTAGTGATGTAGGGAGTTCGATGTATGCAATGGTTTGCACTAGGATAGATATTGCCCAAGCAGTGGGAGTTTTGAGAAGATTTATGTCTAACCCTAGTAGACAGCATTGGAACTATGCGAAGAGGGTGTTTAAATATCTTGTAGGTACTCTTGATCATTGTTTGGTTTATTCTAGTACTGATAGTGTAGATAAATCTTTGGACATACAGGGTTTTATTGATGCAGATTGGGCAAGTGACTTGGATAGTCAAAGGTCCACTAGTGGCTATGTGTTTACTCTGTTTGGAGATGCAGTGAGTTGGATGAGTAAGAGGCAGCCCACAATTGCTTTGTCCACCACATAAGCAGAGTATATGGCTGCTACTCATGTCTCTAAGGAGACATTTTGGTTGAGGAGACTGTGTACAGGTATTGGTTTTGATTTCATGATCATTTAGATTGGTTGTGATAGCCAGAGTGCTATCTATTTGGCCAAGAATCCCATGTATCATGCTCAGACTAAGCATGTTGATGTTCAACATCACTTTGTTTAAGAGTTGGTTGCAAATGGAGAGATTGAGATGAAGAAGATAGACAATCAGGAGAATGTTGCAGAATCATTGACCGATCATGTGAGCACACAGATGTTCATATGGTGCAGAGAGGCCATGGGCCTTGTTTCTAGTGCCTAATTATTTTCATTTGATTTCCTATGGATTGATTTACAATGTATAATGTCAAGTGGGAGAATGTTGGGATAAGGTGCCATTAACCTTGTAAATCCCAATATTGTATTTATTCTATTTATTATATGTAATTTATAATTATCCATGAGGAGATGTACTAGTTTCACTGGCAAGTGTAATTTCAGAGTAACCAGAGGTAATTATGGAGTGACTTTTACTGTTGGCAAATGTAAAAACTCAAAGTAAATGAGGGTAGGCATTTTCCCTTGAGGAATCTACTAAATTTAGCATGTATGACAACTATTATAATATTTGGTAAGTGAATCTATGATAGTTACAAGTTGTCATAAGATTCTGTGATTCCATAATGCATATGACAAATATGTTAGTTGTATATTTGCTATATTTAGCCCAAGGTTCCTATCTTGGAAATATACTCTTTTGTGGAATCTATGATAGTTATGACATGTCATAAGATGCTGTAAGAGGTCAGATTTAGTGTTGGGCACCCAACCTTTGCATGGATGTTTTTGGACAAGTGGAAGGTGCTTGTAAGATGGCATTTAATGTTTGCATGTTGGGGAATCTCATGAGATAGAAGGTGAATGCCTAGGATGAGTTGGAAAATATTACTATAAGTATTTTCCATGTATTTTTTTTATTGTAATACAGATTTTAGGTACTCAGGTGCTGTAGGAATGCTATCAAATTGAAGACTGGAGGAGAGATTGGTGGTGTTGTTGTATTGTACAATCTTTTGCAGATTAATACAAACATTGGGCCTCTTTCCTGTGTGGAGTTTTTTACCCGCAAGGGTTTTCTCCATGTTAAACGCTATGTCATTGTGTCTTGTGTTGAATTCTTCATGTTTGGTATTTTCTTTGTAGTGGGTTTTATGTTTTGTTACAATCTCCATGTTGTTAATGCACACTTAAAGATTGCTGAAATTTATCTTGAATCAAATTTCTATTGAAGTAGTGTTGCTTTCATTTCTAACAGTTGATACTCCTATGAAGGCTTGCTCTGCAAGTGTATTGTAACTACATTTTTTACTAAATAACATGTTGATCTTCTTTGGATTGTGGGATTTTTATCCCGAAAGGGTTTTCCCCACGTACACCTATGTTATGGTATATTGTTTATTTTACATTTATATGTGTTTCTACTTTCTATAATTGTTAAAAGGATTAAAAATTGCACAACACTCTACTTAAAAAATTAGTGTAGGAAGCATTTTTACATACCTTTCTTCCATTCAATGGTGAAGAAAATAAAATCTTAGTTCATTCATATAAATTATCAATTTGAGTTACTATAGGAGATACACAATCTAATGTAAATGGATATGACTATGAAGGATCACACTAAAGAATACTATAGACTAACAATTCATTTAGGACACCATGATGATGGAGTAGAGAAACTAGCTAGATACATGAATGATTTGAGAGAATCAATACATGACGAGTTGAGTATGTTGAATATCTAGATAATAGAGGAATCATATCAAATGACCTTAACTATAAAAAAAAATGAGTAGAAGATTTAGAGAATGGTACAACTGATAGAGAGATAAAGAAGGGAGGTTTTAGGAAGATAGGTCTCATCACAACAATAGGAGGCCATATATGAAGAGTCCTAAGGGTAGTAGCCCATACCACAGGGAAGGAGGAGACAATAATTACCACCGCAACAACAAGGAAGTAATCCATATCACAAGAACAACGCTGACATAAATTCTTATTGAAATGATAGAACTAATGGATATTAGCGAAGTAGGGGAATATATGGTAAATATGATGGGAGGCCTTTTAGAGGAACATATTTCAAATGTGGAGAAGAAGGAGACCAAGAATTTGAATACAATCAAACTCAAGGAAGCCATAACAAGAGGCTAGAAAGGAAAGTGAGAGTTACGTATGTAGATGAAGAGACTAAGAAAGTAGGTAGCTTTGAGGATGAACTAAAGAAAAGTGAGTCACTTTCTAAAAGAAGAGCTCTATTAAAACATGATTATGAAGAAGAACTAATAGAGAGGAAAAGTTTATTCAGAACAATATGCAAATTAGGAGATAAGTGTTGTAAAGTTGTTATAGATAGTGGTAGTACAAATATTTTGGTGTTTGAAGAGATGGTTGGAAAGGCTAGAACACCCTAGATGATATAAAATTGGTTGGTTACAAAAAACATAGAATGTTAGTGAAGGAACGATGTTGGGTCTAATTCAAGATAGGTAAATACCATGATGATGTTTTGTGTTATATAATTCCAATGGATATGTTTCATTTTCTATTGGGAAGACCATGGAAATTTGATAGAAGTGTTGTACATGATGGAAGGGTGAATACTTATAGTCTAATAATGAACAGTAAAGACATTGGTTGATCTTGGTAAAAGAAAGAGAAGAACATATCTATAGCAGTGCCAGAATTTGTTTGGTGGATGGAACGAAGTTCTTAGATGGATTAAAACATGAAAATATGTGTTTTGTATTGATTCCTTAAGAATTTAGAATCATAGGAACAATTAATACCACTAAAAATGTAGAAGAGATATTGTAGAAAGAAGTTCTAGAATTGTTGAAAGAATACAAGGCTATCATATCAGATAATATGCTAGATGGATTACCATTGATAAGGAGTATTAGTCACCAGATGGATCTAATTCTAGGGGCAAGTTTACCAAATAAGGTGGCACATAGGATGACACCAATAGAAAATGAGGAGACAAACTAGAAAGTGTAGGAGTTGTTAAGGAAAATGGTTGATTAGAGAGAAAGTTTAATCCCATGTGTAGTACTTGTGGTACTAGCACCCAAGAAGGATGGTGAGTAGAGGTTGTGCATAGATTTCAGAGTAATAAATAAAATCACTATAAAATGTAGGTTCCTGTTGCCAAGAATAGATGACATAATGGATTGTTTGGGTGGAGCAAAGTATTTCACTAAGATTGGTTTTAAGAGTGGCTATCATCATATCTAAATTAGAGAAGGGGACAAGTGGAAAACTGTATTCAAGACGAATGAAGTATGCATGAATGGTTGGTCATGCCCTTTGTGTTAACCAACACACCAAGTAAATTTATGAGGTTGATAAATGAGGTCCTAAAATAATTTTTGGTTAAGTTTGTGATTATCTACTTTGATGATATTTTGATTTTTAAGACTAAGGAATAACACCTAGGATATATCAAACTAGTATTGCAAGGGTTGAGGGAAGAGAAGTTGTTGATCAATGTGAGGAAGTGTAGTTTCATCAAGAGGGAATTGGTATACCTGGAATATATAATCTCAATTAAAGATTTGAAGATGGATCCAAAGAAAGAGTAATTATTCAGTGGCCTATACCAATAAATTTGGGGATGAAAGATCTTTTCATGGCTTGGCAAGTTTTTATAGGAAGTTCATCAGGAATTTTAGTGATATTTGTGCACTACTAAGGCTATGAGAGGAGATAATAAAGAGTTAAAGTGGACATCAAGATCCAATAGGAGTTTTGATTTTCTAAAGAAGGTAATATAACAACCAGTGCTAGCATTACTAGATTTCAACAAGGTATTTAGGTGGACTGTGACACAAGTAGAAATGCAATAGGAGTAGTGTTGAGCCAAGAAGGTAAACTAGTAGCTTATTTTAGTGACAAATTGAATCATGTAAGAAGAAGATATTTAGTCTATGATCAATAATTTTATGCCAAAATGTAAGCATTAAAAAAGTAGAGACACTACTTGTTGCCAAAGAAGTTTGTATTGTATACAGATCATAAAGCGCTACGATGTTTGAATAGTCAAGGTAAATTAAACCGAAGACACATAAGATAGGATGATTTTATGCAAAGTTGCACTTTTATGTTGAAGCATAGGAGTGGAAAATTAGATAAGGTTGTAGATGCATTGAGCAGGAGACACAATTTGTTAATGGAGATGAGAGTAGAGGTAGTTGGATTTAAATAACTAAAGCATTTGTATGAGTCTGATCTTGATTCTACAAAAGCATGGAAAACATGTAATGAAATGGTAAGCATGGATAGAAGTAAGTGGTTAGATTACTTGATGTAATGTCAGAAAATGTCCCCTTGGGGGCTTTTCCTTCATAAGGTTTAGCTTTCGGGTCTTTTAGCTACATTTAGGACATTTTACATCATATTTTGGCATCTCGATGAAATGAGCCCTAAGTTTCATGAAAAACGGGACCTAGGGGGATCCCTTGAACCTAACCCTGACCAAAATAGGGGGGGAGAACTTGGGCACCCACGCCCTAGTCCTACCCTATTTTGGGCCAGTCCCAAATTTTAAGTGTCATCTTGTGACCGTTATTTGGGTCTTATGCCGACACGGTAAGTTTGAATTACGAAATTCTTGGTAGGAGTGTTTATAGTTGCATATAAAAGCATGTTTAGGAATTCATTTGTAAACTAGATGATTACTAGCTAGCAATTGGATTCTCAAGTTTATGTGAAGGTGATTCAAGGCATTCATTGTGTAGCAAGAGCAGATTTGTGTTGTCTATGTGTTTGTATTTGCATATTTGAGCAATCATCTCTCCATGGCATGAAGAGCTTCTTCCTCCCATGAGATCTTCACTACAAGGTGGCATCATTTGTGTTTTTGAGCATTTATCATTTGGTTTTTGCCTCTACCTCATAAGGGCATGCACTCTCTATCTAGCAATGGTGTTCGAAAGACTTGAATGTCTCTCCGAGGCTTGACTGAGGCAAGGCTCTAAACACCACAACCCCCTCCCAAAGTTTTTGTGATTGCAGGTTACAGGTTGAAGATCCTGACAAAAACCTAGGCATTGGACTTGGGCACCTGCTCATTAGTCCCTGACTGTTCTGCTTCTAATCCTCGAAAATAGGTGTACATTTATTTGTCATTTTACATCTTTCTGTAGCAACATTTTTTGATATTCATCTGTTTGCTTCCGTATTTCCATAATTAGGATTTTAAAGTATAATTGAGCATAATTGACAATAAAATCATACAAATCCAAGTTTCCCTACATCTCACAGTAACCTAGGGTATGATAGTACATTGTCACTTGACCCTAGGTCCTTAAATGAAAGGATGAAAGGAGGATACACACACAAAACTACCAAAAACTCAACTATCCAAATTTTACCCTTTACATTTTGGTGAACCCATGTTGTTGGACTTGTTTGCACCTTGCTGAGTGTTTTGATTTAGATTTGCAGTGATTTCATTCATTCATATAGTCATTCATCTTATTGCATTGGAAAACTTCCAAAACATTTTGAAAAATTGAAAAAAATAGAAAAAAATTGCATTCTAGGGTTTGCATGCTATATCAATTAATTTGAATTTCATCAAATTTATGATTTTTGCATTAGATCTGAGCTAAATTGCAGAAAATTACATAAATCAATAGCTTGTATTGCATTTTTATCATAAAATTGCTAGGGTTTTGTTGGAAATTTTGCATTTTGCATATAACCTAGTAATTTCAAAAACTAGGGTTTGTAGGTAAAATCTTGTTTTAGATTTTTATACTGATCTTAGACACTCATTAAAAATTGCATTTGGATGTAGTGTTACATTTTAGTGTAAATTTATATTTAGATCTCAAAAATTTGCATTTTTACATAGAAAATTTCAACAAAAACTAGCATTTTCATTGATCTTTCATTAGATTTACACTTGCATTTTGCATGGTAGGGTGTGAAAATCATTTTAAGATATGTGTGGACTTACTTTTCATCATAAATCAGATTGAAAAACATTCATATAACATTTTACACCAAGATCTCAAACCTAGGGCTTGAAAAACCTTGATTTTCACTAGATTTGGCCTTATCGACTCTCAAAATTTGCACCATAGGTGTGTTGTGAAGGATATTTTTGCACTAATTGGATTATATTAGGGTAATTATCTACTTCCCCTCCTAAAAACCTTCACAACACCTTGTTATTGGCCTCTTGTGTTGAAAATTTGGTGAAAAATTATACATTTTTGCTATATTTGCCCTAGGGTTTGACCTAGTTTGCACCTCAAGCATGTTGTAAAAGATTTTATGATTCTAGGTGACTGATATCATTACTATTATTTTCTGCACCTCCTAAAATTCTTTACAACACCTCTTTTGCTAGGTCTTGGAATTGAAAAATCGTGAAAAATTGCATATTTATGCTATATTTTCACTAGGGTTTATCTTGAGTGGCACTATAAGCATGTTGTGACAGATTTTTTAGAATTGGTTGGATGTTATTACTGATATAATTTTCTTTCCATCATCATTTTCCTCACAACACCCTTTGTCATGCTCTTTTGCATTGAGATTTGGTGAAAAAATTGCATATTTTAGTGTATTTTCACTAGGTTTTGACTTGTCTTCATCTTAGATTTGCATCAAGAGTGTGTTGTGATGGATATTACTATTGTATTGGACTGATATCAGACATATTATTTTCTACCCCTGATCAAAATCCTTACAACACCTTTTCTTTCATATATTTGCATTGAAAAAGTACAAAAAAAAATCAAACATTTTAGGCCATTTTTGCATATAGTGTTGCACTAGCCTTTGGCATACTTTTGGAAAACTTTTAAAAATTGATCTTGCATTAATTTGAGAATATACACATGGCTTCTAATCACAACAACAATAGGTTCCCTCCTAGGCCTTACATGAAGAGAAAGGTCGCTGAACCTGAAATTGTGTTTACACCTCATGATAGAACAATCGGAGACACTGAATTACCTCTTTATATCACTGTGAAAATAATGGGAAACCCTATGGATGGAACACTTATTGATCCTAATTTCATGACTAATGTCACCACGCAAGAATTCCTCTTTGCACATCAATTAATGCAAGGATTTTATGACCCTTCAGACGTGATGATTAAAAGACAAAAGGGAACCTTTATAAACACTTATGGGAAGATATCATTGTTGGTCACTGTATTTGAGAAACATGTAGAACAATGGTTTGATGTTGTCCTCATTTTTGACCTCTTTCACATTAAATTGGGACACCCTTGGTTAAAGACTATGAAATCTGCCCCTTCAACAATTCATAATTGTCTAAAATTTCCTTTTGATGGACAAGTGCTTACTATACCTCACAACAAGTATAAACCTTTGGTTACAAGAAAACATTGTACACTAGATTACTTTTGGGACAAATCTGAAAAGGAACCAGAGCCACGAATAGACTTTAACTTCTTGAGATATAGAAATTACAAAGCAAAACTATTACATCCAATGGCCAATCCCTCTATGCAAGAAATAACAAAATACAAGCAACCCGCATTTGAAGAGAACTGATGCAGAGCCACAACTCTATCTTACAAACTGATCGGCAAAACCATATGCCATCGTCCAACCAAACACCTTTCACACTGAAGTCCTTCCTCTTACTGATGTGTCTTCAACACCCTATCGATATGACTTCTTCCGTTGGCCACCTTGCCTTTTATCTTCCCGACACACCGATCAAACCCTTTGAACCTTTGAACCACATAAGCTGGTTGAACCTATCGAATGGTTCAACTATCAGCATGACTGACTTCCTTCGGCATAATCCTCTCCTCGTCTTTCAATATCAAATCTCTCCCCGATGTCCCTTTACTCCACGTGGTTGTCAGTATAACACTTACCATCGACAGACCCTTGAAACCTCTGGCTGATATTCTGATACAATCGTCGTCAACTCTGACCTTTGCCTATCAGCAAGAACAAAACCATCAACTTACACTTAAAACACCTCGCCGATATGCCGATGAACTTCGATTGTCTTCGACCTAGCACATGTATTACTTGACTTGTTGTTGCCAGTAATCTGATGCATCTCCAGCCTGATGTCACCGATATGGCTGGTCACTCCCTATACCTAACACAATGTATGAGCGCAATGTATATTTTCAATATACATTTGAAAGATGCATTCAGAACATGAATTCAGAATATGCATTCGATGGGTTTGATCGTTGACCTTCCTTGTATCTAACCTGATGTACATTCGTAATGTACATTAGCAACATGCATTCTAAAGTTGCATTCTCCCTATACTTCTGTGACATACACACTCAACAAGCCTTTACGATATACACATAGAATGTATATCCGACATGCATTTGCGATATACACATAAAATGCATACTCAGTGAAACAACATGAATCTTGCATTGATACGAACCTCTGCAAACCCTGCAGCTACACAGATCCTTTTCTCTGACAACCACATAGATCTTAGACTTCACCAACCTAGCACATGAGGATGCTAGGATCCATTAGCACCATGTGCGTGAACCTGCAGACACCAAATGAACAAAAGAAAACAAAAGAACTGTACAGCCATTCCACTGATTTTGAAGAAATCTAACCGGTGGAATGGATTAAGAATCCATCTCGAGCACAAAATAGCAATTTGATTTATACAGAGAAAACCTAAAGAATCTGGAATGAAAGAAAGATGCACAACAAAACTTTGTTTATTATGTCTTTCAGAAATACACACAGATGCTATGTTTCTCAATTACAAATCACTCTGATCTCTCTACAATCTGTCTACTATGATCTCAATCGATCTGATCTTGGGTATTTATCTACTTGCTCTCAGTAGTACTGAATTGACTCCAAGCAGCTGGGAGATCTAACAACCTCCAACTGCCTAACAACCTTTGGGATTACAGATCGACAAGTGTCCTTGGGACTTAAACATAAACCTAGATACAAACTAAAATAATATACATTGGTCAAACAGACCTTATTACATAAATGGTCTTATAGGACCTTATTGGAAACAACAAAATGAACATCAAATAGTTGAATGCCTCATGAAGGCCACCTTGTGTTAGGTGCTCCTGCACCAGTAACCCTAGACCAAAAGCACAAGGTCCCTATGCTGAGTTTCCACCCCCACCATCCTTACAAGGATTGGGAGGTAATTGTCGATAAAAAAACATTCCACCTAGATAAATGAAATTTGATCCTGGTGCTTCCTCTTCTAAAATGAAAAAACCTATGAAAGAGCAAAGCCCTATCTTACAAGAGATAAGTGGTAAGAGAAAAAGAAATAGAAAAATAAGAGAAAGAAGGAGAAGAAGACAAGCTTATGCCATCAACCTTGCATCTCAACAAGAAAATATTGATCCAAACATTGAACCAAACAAAGATAATCCTAACAATGAACAATCTAAAGACAAGAATAGGAATTGGGCTATGGTACCTCATGTCCCACTTTCCTCTACCATTCAGGAGTGGGAGGATGACGATGATTTACTTGATGATGACACTTAGCATGAAGATCCTAAAGGTAAGTATTTCTAACCCTTTATCTCTCTCGTGATGTACTTCCCCCGTGATGTGTTATATGTTGTTTAGGCCTCCTAGGATGAACCCTAATTCTCTTGTAAGGTCCAGGATACCAAGAAACCACCTCTATTGTGACCTTCTATTTGTATCATCATTCTTCTATATTGCCTCTCTCTAATTTCATTGTTGTGTGTTGTGTCTTATGGACATAGCATTGCGGTTGGTGACTTGGGGGCACCCTCCTACGTGACTGTCCCTAAGACACTTAATTTTCCTCTCTTATTTATTATTTCCCTTCCTCTAGTGTTTCTACCTAGCGGGCGGATGATGAAAAAACATTCATACTGATGTAGACCTAGCATCCCTTTAGCAAGAAATAAAAAATTGGACTTAGTTCCTAATATGACAATGGGGTTGTATATCTTATCTAATGCTTCGCTAGTAGAAGTACTTGTGCTTTCTGTGTAGTGATTTTGATGATGTTTTTTTATCTCACTTACAAACCTTAACACTACTATTGCTCCGTGTACTTCGTTTGTCTTTGAATCTCACCTTGGTGACACTCGGTTATGAGATTTTTGTGATATAGCCCCACGGTTATCTTCAATCTTCGAATTCGTAGTATAACCTTGGTTCTTTGTGTGAATGATCATATGCATTGATGTTTTTGTTTATCATGATTATAAACACTAACATGTTTCTTGTAGGGATGTGTTTGTGGGAACATTTGGTGATCGTAAGGTACATGTCACCTCTGGGGGGCATGGGCTTTGTGAAAGTCTGTGTTCCCTTGTGTGTTTTCTTCCTACCTTAGTGTACTTGATATCGATGTGTGATATCAACCACATTAATGTGGGGGCATATATAAGGTAAGCTATCTATTGTAGATGTTAGCAATGTGCTTGTCCTCAGGTGCAGTTTAAAGACTGGTGGCAATGAGTCCCTCCTGCACTCTGAGTTTGTTTGCAATCAATCAATCATCTTAAGCCCTATGCGGAGGCGGGGGTGGTGTATCTCTTACAGAGAGGGCCCATCCTGTCATTTTCAAAAGTACTCTATGAAGGCAGGGAGCAGTTCTGTGAGTAACTCAACCTTTAAGTGTGGCTTTAGTGATTGTTGTGGCGAAGCCCAATCGTCAGTGTGTGCTTGTAATGTGCCTGAGATAGTGATGAACCTAGAAATAGGAACACTCCATCCCTTGTCTGTCATGTTTTCTCCATGTCTTCAAAGTGTGTGTGTTTGGTGTGCTTGCTTTGTTTGGCATGTCTGTTTCCCCATATGCAGTCTACAGACTAGCGCGATGAGTGCTTCCTGCATTTTGGGAGGTTTGGTGTGTCTTGCATGTGTATTGCCCCATATATGTAGTTTAAAGACCAACGTGATGAGTGCTTCCTGCATTATGGGAGGTGTGTTTACTTTCCTTGTACTTACATCTACATTTCATATATATGAGAAAAAGAAAAGAAAAGAAATCATTCTTGTCTTCCATGCATTAACTATCTTCTACGCATTTACTATATTCTCCGTGTTTTGTGTGCCTGTCATTGTCTTTAATGTGTTTGGCGTGTCTTCTATGTGCTTGACATGTTTGCTGTGTTTGTTGACCATACTTTAATGCATGTATTGGCCTCACATTTATACATACATTAAAGTGGGGGCTAAATGCAACGTCAGAAAATGTCCCCTTAGGGGCTTTTCCCTCATAAGGTTTAGCTCCCAGGTCTTTTAGCTACATTTAGAACATCTTACTTCATATTTTGGCATCCCAATGAAATGAGCCCTAAGTTTCATGACAAATGGGACCTAGGGGGATCCCTTGAACCTCACCTTGACCAAAATAGGGGGCAGGACTTGGGCACCCACGCCCTAGTCCTACTCTATTTTGGGTCAGTCCCAAAATTTAAGTGTCGGCTTGTAACCGTTATTTGGGTCCTATGCCGACACGGTAAGTTTGAATTATGAAATTCTTGGCGGGAGTGTTTGTAATTGCATATAAAAGCATGTTTAGGCATCCATTTGTAAACTAGATGATTACTAGCTAGCAATTTGGATTCTCAAGTTTATGTGAAGGTGATTCAAGGCATTCATTATGTAGCAAGAGCAGATTTGTGTTGTCTATGTGTTTGTATTTGTAGATTTGAGCAATCATCTCCTCATAGCATGAAAAGTTTCTTCCTCCCATGAGAGCTTCACTACAAGGTGAGATCATTTGTGTTTTTGAGCATTTATCATTTGGTTTTTGGTTCTGCCTCATAAGGGCACACACTCTCTATCTAGCAACGGTGTTCAAAAGACTTGAATGTCTCTCCGGGGCTTGACTGAGGCAAGCCTCTAAACACCACAACCCCCTCCCAAAATTTCTATGATTTTAGGTTATAGGTTGAAGATACAAGAAAAGTGGAGTTACAGGAGGGTACTACAGAGTGTCAGATTTGCATTTCAAAGTTGAAAACATCACCTTAGACTTGGGCACCTGCTCTTTAGTCCTCTAGATTCCGTGATGGGAAAATCTCTGTGACAACAGGAATAGGTTACAGATTGAGCTTCCAGATCCTAACAGAAACCTAGGCATTGGACTTGGGTGCCCACTCATTAGTCCCCGACTGTTCTGCTTCTGAACCCCAAAAATAGGTGCACAGTTATTTGTCATTTTACATCTTTTTGTAGCAACATTTTTTGATATTTGTCCGTTTACTTCTGTATTTGCATAATTAGGGTTTTGATGTATAATTGAGCATAAGTGAGCATAATTGACAATCAAATCATACAAATCCAAGTTTCCCTACATCTCACAGTGACCTAGGGTATGATAGTACATTGCCACTCAACCCTAGGTCCTTGAATGAAAGGGTGTGTTGACATTCCTTCTGAATCAGCATTAGGGTTTGCCACTTCTAATGCACAGGCAGATTCAGGCCAACTGAATACAGGAGGTTGCGTGAGCTCCTCCCCTTCACTTCTGGTTCTGCCGCACCAAGGGGGGTATCCCTATAACTTAAGATGTAACCTTGACTAGCTCAAAGATAGAAAGATCTAACTTGACAGCAACAGGCAGAATACTCTCATGTATGGACCAAGATCTGCATGATAGATCACAAGGCTGGCAACATTCTTGGACATGATGTCTGGTTGGGTATGAGAGCATGCAGGGGGTTCCTAATCCTACTCCTACAACTAACAGGTGGAGGTGTGAAATGGTTTGATATGAATTTGGATGCAAAGCTGGACATGGTGTATAACACAAGAACACAACATGATTGGTGCCTATCCAGGGCTTGGAGTCGGTAGACATACACCTGTGAATGATCAGCATGAACAGCTAAAACTGGATTTCAGGGGGACAAACATGATATCTGCCTTACAGACATCTCCCAATATAGAGTGTTGAGCTATCTCTACTTATGGTATCCCTACTGCAGTATACCCTTCCCAATGTTCAACCTGAAAACAGTTTAATCTGCCCCTTGAGCAGAGGTCAAAAGATCAGACATTCAACATAGGAATTCTATGCTCTAGAATCTAAACATAAGCAAACATCCAGATCCAGAAGAAGGATACATGCAATACTGGAGACAGAATTAACACAACACATGCTAAGATAGCATTACTCATATAAGATCAACCATGAAACCAGTGGATTCATGCCAATGTCCTACAACAGGAGATACATAAACTCACAAGATAAACTGTACAGAGCAACCAGATCAGCTGGTTTTGGATTACAGAGCCAAAAATCCACCACTGTCAACCTTGAATGATCAACACCCTCTGCATCATATAGCAGGAGGGCGTATTCAGCATTGACTACCAGGTTGACCAAAACTCCCGCCAGATATACCGTACCATAGAAATGGCGCTCAAACTTGAATGCAGCAGGTAGGGGAGGAGACAGGAAGATTTTTCAAGCCTTGCGCCGCCGCCTAGGGATTCAGATCTTCAATCAGGTACAACATTCGTCCACGCCATCGCCCATACCTCTGCAACAATCGCCATCAATGGCGCACCAACCCGCGGCCTCGGGAAGAACATCAAACAGCTAGTCGCAACCGCTTCCCGCCGAGATTCATCATCATGATGTTTCGAATATGCAGGATAACATTATCCCACATGCACCCCGCAGCAACCTCCTTTGCACTTTATATACTAGGTCATGAGCATATATCATGTCGGCGCTTTTGCTCCTGACGACACTAGTATAGACTTCATCATCATCATCCTCCAGCAGCATGATATCCTGTTGTTCGAAATATCACCCTGACGTCATCATGATATTTGAAATATAACCTTCATGATAATCGGCACAACCTGATCCATCGGAGGAACATCCTCCTGCTGAGCTTATAACAAAAGTCTGGCCGATGAACATCCTGATGACGTCATCATCATATTAACATCATCATGATATTCGGAAGACAACCGGATATTTGGAAATATCCTCCTGATGTTCAAATATCAGGTTGCACTGTAGCTCCACTGTAAGATCGGGGCGATAATTGAATATGATGATGCTGCTTGAAAAGATCACCCCCAGTAGATAATGCGCGAAGCTAACAGGCGGATATCTCCTTAATATTAGCATCATCATGATGCTCGAACAAACAAACATATATCCGGGTGATATGAAAATATCACCCCCTCCTTCGGAATATCATGATGCAGATAGGCAGAGAAAAAGATATCACCCTGAGATAAGGATGACGTCAGCATCATCAGGATGAAGAAACAACGAACAAGAAGTGATACAACATCATCAGGATGATATTGACTAAGATCATCCTGACGTTCGAAATATGATGACCCTAGTGAATATCGGGTCGCACTTAAAACTCTTCAACATCATCATCAGGATGATCATAACCAAGATCACCCGATGATAGAAATATCACCCTGGCGAAATATCATGAAGGCAGAAAATATGATGACCTCCACAAGCAGCAGGATGACAACTGGAAATATGATGATGATGACGACCCTTAGGATAAAACAAGTTAGGTCGAGCAACTCAAAGAATAAACAACATCATCATCATGCCTGCGCAAGGTGATAAATGGAAGATCACCGGAGACTTTGAAGAATCACCCTCGCAAGCAGATAAGGGCGCACTGTAGCTCGTCAGCATCATCAGGATAAAACCCGAACATCACCCGACAGCGAAATATGATGATGACGATGAGAAACCGGTCGAAGGAGAACATGATGATGCTGACCTTCATGGAAACAAACATGATGATGATGACCTCCTCCTCAAGAAAATATGATGATGCAGCTGAAAAATACTGAGGAGGTCCGTTACTTAGAGCATTTTTTGGATACTTAGGGAGAGTGCCTGAATGAAAATTTTTCAAAAAACTACCAGTCAATTCAGGCGTCAACAGGGTGAAAGGAGGATACACACACAAAACTACCAAAAACTCAACTATCCAAATTTTACCCTTTACACTTGATTGAAAATGAGATGTTGTTTAAAGGTAATTATTTGTGCATTCCAAGAAGGTCTAAAGAAAATTTGAAGGAGAAGCATAGTGGTGGTTTAGAAGGATATTTTGGAGTAGATAAGACAATAGCATTAGACAATGAAAACTATTTTTTAGCTATAAATATATAAGGATGTGAGGAAATTTGTTCAAGGTTGTAGGATCTTTAAATTTGCTAAAGGATGTATTCAAAATGTTGGTTTGTATGCTACACCCATAATCCTAGTGTGCATAGGGTTATGAGTAATCGGCTTGTGGCTACCTTAACTTTTATTTAATTATATGATCATTATTATACTCTTATTTAGATATTTATGTCATTCTATATGTTATATAAATACGTATCTAAGTCATTATATGTGGCATCTAATGCATAAGTAAGGTACATATATATAGGAGTTGGTGGTTAGTTTATTATCATTAGATTATGAATCATGTTCTTTTTGGAAAATTTTGGAGGTTTTCCCCCTTGAAGTGGCTAATTATTCTCAAGTATTATCAATTACTTGTAGTATACTTCGTATTATATTCTTCTTTTGTGCAAGTTATTTTATTACAAGTGGTATTAGAGCATGATCTTCGCACTTGGAGGGAAAAAAATCAAGGCAATTATTTTTGGCTCAAGACGTCATGACAATTGTGAATCACATCTCTCTCAAATTGAATTTTTTTTCCTAATTTTTAAATGGTTATTAAAGTCCATATTGAAGTTGATACAATCCATAATTGAGGTAATTTGGAGCAGATTTGGAGATATTACAAAATTAGGGTTTCTAGTAAATTTGCTCCCAAGGATGCAAATCAACAAGTTATTTTATGATTTGTAGAGGGTTTACCAAGAACAAATTTAAGATACTACGATCTATATTTGAGGTTATTTGGATATAATTGTAGGAGTTATTGTGAAATTAGGGTTTCCACCAAATTCACTACCAAGGTTACAAATCAAAAAATTTCTTGGAGATTTTTATTAAGAGGTGAGATCTAGGCCTAAATAAGTTACACTAACAATTTCAAATTATTTTGATTTGTTTTGAATAAGTTATTAGGAAGACTATTTTGGGAGCACCATGACAGGGGCTTCAACAAGAGGCAACTTGGAAGGAAGCTAGTCACTCCTAAAAAGACTTCTGACAAAGGGTATTCATTAGTGGAAGAGAGGGGTACCATAGCCATTGCTAATATAAGGGAAGAAACCAACAAGATGAAGGATGAAAATCTTATCAATGGTGGCAGAGTAAATGTAAGGGGTAGCTAAGATGAGTGATATCAAGGAAATGGTTGAACAAGTAATGTCTCACTAAGGGTTTAGAGATTTTCAACTCCAAGGATCTATCCAAATGGCATATAAATCAAAGGAACATGATGATGTTTCAAGAAATCAAGTTGGATCATCTAGATAGGACTATCCTAATTCAAGATGCTAGAACATGTTACCATTGATGAACATGTTACCATTGAGGAGGAGAAGGAGGAGGATAAGAATAAGAATACAAAGAATAAAATGAAGGATAAGGAGAAGTAGAAGGGGGAAGAGGAGGAGGATAAGAAGAAGACAAAGAGGAGGAAAAATAAGGAGAAGAAGTAAAACTAATAACATCTTTCCAAGCATTATCACTACTTAGAGAAATTTGAAAAGGATTGCCTCCTAAAAGAGATCTTGATCAAGCTACTCAATCAATGCTAGGGTACCATCTACCATCCTTCACCTCTAATTCAAAGGTACACAAATAAATTAGATAAATGGAAGAACACATTCAACACTAGCAAGAGGTACCCTTGAGTCTCAAGAAGAAGAAGTCAAATGCAAAAAACAAAATGAAGAGGCAAGTAGATCAATGCAAAATTTTAACACAGGTAGTCCTACCTGAGCTAGATGTAGAGGGAAGACCTATCTTAGAGCCTGGGCTATTTTTCTAGACACTCACGAAGAAGCTAAGGAATGAAACATGTTTGTAAAGTGGGGCATACTATGCTCGTAATCCTATAGTGTGCATAGGGTTGAGTAGTCAGCTTGTGGCTACCTCATAATTAAGTTATATGACCATTATTATAGTCTTATTTAGATATTTAAGTCATCCTAGGTGTTATAATTAGGTATCTAAGTCGGCCTAAGTAGCATCACAGGCATAAGTAGAGTATATATAGGAGCTAGTGGTTAGTTTATTAACATCAGATTATGAATTATGTTATTATTGGAGGTTTACCCCCTCAAAGTGGTTTATTATTCTCAAGTATTTGCAATATATTTCCTATTTTATTCTTCTCTTGTGCAAGTTATTTCATTACATTATATCAACCTCTGCTAGTTCTAGAGAGACCTTGGAAGGATATAAGCATGGATTTTATAATAGGATTGCCAAGAACATAGAGAGGGTATGATTTGATATTTGTCATCATTGATAGATTTTATAAGATGCCACATTTCATTCCATGTAAGAAAAATAATGATGTGGTAGATGTAGCTAATTTATTTTTTAGAGATGTTGTGAGATTGCATGGGTTACCAAGGAGTATAGTCTAAGATAGGGACACAAAATTTGTTGGTTACTTTTGGACGAAATTATGGAAGATGATGAAGATATATTTGAATTTCAGCTCAACATATCATCCATAAACTAATAGGTAGACAAAAGCAGTAAATAGTATCTTGGGTAATTTGTTGAGGTGTTTGGCTAGAGAAAAGAAAGGAAATTAGGACTTGGTCCTAGCATAGGAAAAGTTTACATACAATAATTTA
The DNA here is from genome assembly GCA_027924645.1 of Cunninghamia lanceolata. Classification (NCBI taxonomy): domain Eukaryota; kingdom Viridiplantae; phylum Streptophyta; class Pinopsida; order Cupressales; family Cupressaceae; genus Cunninghamia; species Cunninghamia lanceolata. Next base: position 2,167,483 of record BSBN01001303.1, on the reverse strand, counting down.
GTAAATACAAGTATAGGGAACACACCAATTGTAGTTGCTTTTGGTATTATCCTTAGGAATGTATCATAATTGAGGAAAAAAAATAAGGAAGAAAAGAGGAGTACAAAGGTGGAAGAGTTTGCAAAACATATGAAGGGGGTGAATGTGGAAGTCAAGACTCAGTTGCAGAAAATGAATAGTTGATATAAGGAGAAGGTAGATGAGGAAAAAATGCATGAGGAGTTTTTAGTTGGAGAAGAAGTAATGGTAAATCTCAAGAAAGAAAGATTTGCAATTGGAACATATAACAATTTGAAAATGAAGAAGTTTATTCCTTGTAGAATCCAAAAAAAGATTTATTTTGGAAATGCTTATGAAGCGGAAATACCAAAAGGTTTGGGCATATCACTACTGTTCAACATTACAGATATATACCAATACTAGGAAGGAGAGTCGAGATATGGTGGCAAAAAAGTAAAATGATAAAATCACATACTATAATAGTCCAAAGAAGAGATTGATAAAATTTTGGAGAGCCAAAATGAGAGAAGCAAAAGGAATTGAAATTATTAGTATTACTTGGTGAAGTGGAAGGGAAGGCTTGGAGGAGATCCATCATGGATTTCAAATGCTAAGGTAGACTATATTAGCTTCACTTTAGCCATTGGAAAGTCAGGGACTCACTTTTAAATCAACTCTAGATGCAAGAGCATCTTAGGGTGTAAGAGAAATCTTTCATTACCCAAAAATATTTTCACTTGTTTATTTTGTTTGCAAGTTTTCATTTGTATTTCAGTATTCAACTAGTCACCATAGATCCTATTACATTTCACTGCACTGGTATATCTTTAGTAGCAAGATGGAACTTCATGAGTACTATCACTTCATCAACAAGTTGACACTTTTGCAACAACTAACACTTCAACAACCACTTCTATAGCTATTTCAATTACACTTATATATGTATGGATACCTAAGCATGCTCTTCAAAAATAAATTTACCCACTAAGAAGATAATGTTATGGCACCGATGGATGGGCCATATTAGTTTGAAAGGTCTATAGATCTTGAAAAATAAACATCTTGTGGAGGGGATCGTTGATTGTTCTGTTGAGTTTAAATTTTGTGAGCAATGCATATATGGGAAACAAAACCATGTTTAATACTACTTGAGTTCTCATAAATCTTGTAGGATATTCAATCTTATTCATTCTGATGTACTTGGTCCTATAGATGTTCCTTATCTATAAAATTTGTGTGTTATGTATCATTTATTGATGATTATGTCAGAAATAATCAAGTTTATTTTCTTAGGAGTAAATTTGAGATCTTTAGTTAGTTCAAAGAATTTATGGCTTTGTGAAGAACCAAATAAAAGAATCAAGGTGTTGAGAATGGATAACAGTTGAGAGTTTTGTTTAGTAGAGTTCTATAATTTTTATAAGGAGAGTGACATAGAAAGGCATAAGACATCTCCATGCACCCCTTAGCATAATGGGGTTATAGAATGTATGAACAAGACATTGATAGAGAGGGATAGAAGTGTTCTTAGTGTAGATGGATTGGAACAAAAATTTTGAGTAGAGGTAGTTAGTATAGCACGTTACTTGATTAATAGGTCTCCTACATATACACTTGTTGAGAAAATCCATATGGAGGTTTGTATGGGAAAAAATCCCCCACTTCAACATCTTCATGTGTTTATTTGAAAGACATATGCTCATGTTCTCGAGGAAAAGTAGTCAAAGTTGAATATTATCTTCATTGGCTATGGTGTCAGTGTGAAAGGGTACAAGATTTGGGATCTTGTGACTGGGAAAGTTCTATACAGTTAGAATTTAATTTTGAGAGAGGTTAAAGCTTCTTCTACACTTTAGTAGCCAAATGAGGATGAAAAGTTAGTTGTGTAGCAACAACTGAAGATTGAGAGGGTTGAACAAGATGTTGAACCAAAGGTTCAGGTTGGACCAGATGAGAATATTACATAGAGCACAAAGATTTTGTAATAAGAATTAGAACCTCCACCTTATATTTTTAGGAGGTCTACTTGGTATATGAGGCAACTAGAGAGGTATAGCTTGCCTGATTTTAGATACATTCTTGCTTTGATTACTAACACTGATGAGCCTAGAACTATGAAATAGGAAATGAACATGGATGATAGTAAGCATTGGATATTGTCCATGGATGAGGAGATGGATGTGTTGAAAAATAATAAGACTTAAGACTTAGTTTAGTTAATTTAAGGAAGGAATTCTATTGGTTGCAAATGGGTCTTCAAGAAGAAATTAAATTCAAGTGATAGTTTTGAGAAGTATAGGGTGAGATTATTATGACATGATATTCTTAGGTTGTGGGAATAGAATTTGGTGATTTTTTTCTGCAATTGCTAAGTTGACATCTATTAGGTTCTTGTTATCTATTGTAGAAACATATAATCTTGAGATAAAATAGATGGATGTGAAGATAACTTTACTACATGGTGATCTAGATGAACAAATCTATATGACAAACCAAAGCACTAAAGGAGTCATCAGATTTTAGATTGAAGAGATCTATGTATGGTATCAAACAATCACCCCAAATGTGGTACCAAAGTTTGATTCTTTTATCTTGAGACTGAGATTTATGAGGTCTAAATCAAATCACTATGTGTATCACAAACATGATTGTGATTATTTCCTTATTATCACATTGTATGTAGATGATATGTTATTTTTGGTAATAGTAAGAATGTGATTAGGGACTTTGATAATTTGATATGAAAGACTTGGCTCTACTAAGTTCATATTAGGGAAGGAGATCAAAAGAGATAGAGCAAACAAAAATACTTGGTTGGACTAGAGCCAGTATGTTGAGTCTATGTTGTAGTGGTTAGCATGGTAGACAACAAACTAGTGAGTGTTCCTATTTCTATGGGGAAAAATTATCACTTGAGTAGTGTCTGTCTACACCTAGTGAGATGGAGGATATGTCTCATGTCCCTTATGCTAGTGCATTTGGTATCTTAACATATGTTATGGTCTACATTAGACTAGACATTTCCTAAGTAGTGGGAGTCTTGAGTTGTTTCATGGCTAATCCTGGCATGGATCATTGGGTTACAATGAAGAGGGTTTTTAGATATGTACAAGGTACTATAGATTACTTTATTTTGTATCAAACATCTTCATTAGCCCCATATTCAGTAGTATAATCTTCATCAGCACAATCACTTCAACAACCATCGAGCTGAACCTCATCAAGTAATAGTGGGGGAATTTAGCAACAAAGATCTTCAACATCAAAGGAAGTTTTGTTAGGAAAGGTGTCTCAACCTTGTACCTAATGTTAAGATTACAAAGAATTCAAATGTTTAGGTTGAAAATAGAAAAACTCAATTTCTGGGCTATAGAGTTAGTTTTTGGTCAAAATATTTTTTTTGGGTTGTTTAGCATTGGTTCCCTAGTGCCATTCATGTGGACCTCTTCAAGATCTACAATTTAGAAAAAATGGGCCCAATTGACCTCCTAGATCAAAAGTTTTGGCCTTTGAAAGTTGGGCCTCCTTCATTGGGTATGTGAAAACATCAACACATAAAAGAGGTATAAAGGGGAGTTACACTTTTTGAACAACACATCATAAAGCATATTTGGATGGGCATAATAGAGCCAAAATGGAATGCCTAATTTGGTGAGTGAATTATAACGAGGTTATGCTAGGTGGAAGGAATATGCTATTTTTATCCTATGGACTCATCTTGGAATTTAGGTGGATTTCTCACTAAGGATTTGGGTGCCACTATTTTGGGTAGTTTTAGCTCATGGTTTTCTAATTACCATTTCATGGTTTCATGTATTGTATCTCCTATTTATTGAGTGCTTGAGATGGAGGTTTCATAAAGCATTTTTTAGGTATTATTATGTTGTCAGAATTCCTCCAAATCTCTTTTTGGTGATACTCCTATGAAAGCTTGATTTTCAAGTGTATTGTAACAATGTTTTGGAGAGTGTGTTTTTTCTCCCAAAATGGTTTTCCCCACATACACCTATGTTATGGTTTATTCTTTATTTTATGTTTATGTGTTTCTAATTTTTGTAATTTTAAAAGTTTTAAAATTTCTATGACTCTCCTTATTAGATTAGTGTAAGAAGCATTTCCACATATCTTTCTTCCTTTCATTTGGTATTAGAGCCCAATTACCTCAGATTCTAGGTTTTGGGTAGAGGGTTTTTTGTACTAATCTTCATTTTAGTGGGATCTTGCATAGAGAGGGTTTTGATCTTATTATAGGAATACATGAAAAGCACATCATGGATAGATATGGAGGAGTTCTTAGGCACAAACTTTGAGTTGTGGAAGCTCAAAATGGAAGATATGATTATGGATAGAGATCTATGGGCTATACAATATCTAGTACTAACCCATTAGGTATGAAAAGAGAATACTAGGACTTAATGGATCATAGAAAGGTGAATGGTCTTGTGAGACTCTATTTGACAGATTCAATTTTATTAAATGTTCATGAGGAGTTCAAGGGGTTGATCTTAATTGGTTAAATCATTGAGTTGTCATTATGGAGACCCAAGTTCAAATCCCAAAGGGACATCTAATATGGAATTTTAAGTCGTGACTCTTGGTATTCTATAGTTGGCTTCTAGTGTGGAGGTTGTTTCTAAATATGTGGATTTCTAAGTTGTGACTCTTGGTCTTCCATAGGTGGTTACTATTGTTCTTTCTCGAAAGGAGCTTGTTTTAGTCTCATGGTTGTGCTCACAAGAGCTTGTATTGGTGTCATGTTGATGCTCATATGAGAAAAATATTTGTAAATGATTAGAAATACAAAAAAATTGTTCATGAGGAGACTTTTGTAGTGAATCTTTGGAAAAAGCTTAGATAAATCCTTGGTAAATAAGTTATTTCTAAGAAAGAATCTATACTCTATTAGAATGGAAGATGGTGTATCTGTAGCCGATCATTTGAATGCCTTCAATATGCCAGTTTCCTAGCTGAGCTTTATGGGAGTGAATATGGAGGAGGAGGATTGTTGTATGACTTTGCTATGTTCTTTGCCAGATTTATGGGACCACCTGGTTATGGCCATTGGGAGCACTACCACCAGTTTTAAGATGGAAAAAGTGGTTCATATTTATTTTTCAAAGAAATGAGAAGGAATACTTCTGAGTCAACTAAGGAGGCCCTAGCAGTTCATGGAAGATCTAAGGAAAAAGGTATGAAGATGGACAAGAAGTAAGATAAGTCTAAATGTTAGAATTGTGGCAAAGCTAGACACCTTAGAAGGATTGCAAGGAGGAGGAGAAGAAAAAAAGGTTAACTTTGATGATGAGTCTGAGAGATCCTCCTAGGATGATGGTGATGCTTTTGTCAGTGCCTTAGCTACTCATGCATCAAAAGGTGCATGGTTGATAGACTCTGGTGCCTCTTTCCACATGACCTCACATCAAGGTTGGTTTGCAAAATATGAAGAATATGATAGTAGGAAGGTGTACCCTAGAGATGATTCTCATCTGAAGATTGTTGGTCATGAAAGAGTCCTAATTTGATTCCTTGATGGACAAGTGAACTACTACATATCCCTAGTTTGGCATGAAACTTGCTTTAAGTAAACTTAATGTTGTAGGTATGTAGGTTGTTTTATCGAGTGGAGGGTGTAAAATGGTTAGAGGAGATATGGTGCTTGCTAAAAGTGTTTAAATTGGAAATCTATTTTAGCTGGATGCATGCATGGTTCAGTGCAATAGTTCTTCTATTTCTACAATGAAGAGATCTATAGAATCTTCACCTTCTATCTTGCCCATATTTGTATATAGACATGAAAACCTACCCATTTTTTAATAAAAACATTGATACATGTTTCTATCGTGCTTGCACACATGAACTAATGTGTGCACTCAATTGCATCGCACGTGCAATGAAATGAAGAGCACACTGCACAAGGCAGGGAAGGGGATTCAAAATAGGTGGGTATAGAAAAAATCTTTTTGTACACCTTGTGAAAATGAAAGTGACCTAATTTGGGTTTGACATCATGTCACTTGAAGCCATGAGGGAATACTCCATAAGGTAATTCCCTACCAGATTTTCTAGATGAATGTGGAAATGACCTTGCCTCTAAGGTAGTAGGCCAAAACATCTACAACTAAAACTAATCCCTAGAATGCTAAAGTTCAACTAAATTGGAACCAATTAAAACATTTAATAGATTAACCATCTAATAATGATTTCTAAACTAAAATAATGTGATTAAATATTAATTCAAGACTTATAAAGGAATTTATAAAATTAAAATGCCATTATGGAAAGAATAATTTATTTAATCTGATCAACCAACCAATTCCAAAAAATCAACTTAAAATGCACATCTAAATGTCCAAGCTAAAAGATATATTTAGGTAATTAAATTAAATGCAGGAAGGTTCTTCCTAGAAAAATTAAATCTAAATAAATGAATTTTAAAACTATATTAAAATTTCTCCAAAGAGTTAATTTTTTTTATTCAACATGGGTAAATGCTTTTGATCGGAACTATGAACCGGGTACAACAAAAAAATACATGCAATTCATAGATAGCGTATCTTTGGGGAGGTTTGAACCTCAATCTCCATCATGATAACCAAGTGACCTTAGTGACTTGACCACACCCCACACACAACCAAAGAGTTAATTTCACTAAAAAAGAAATACAAATTAATTTTTTGAACTATAGAATTAAATACAAGGGTTAGATAGTCATTTCCTATATTATGTGGTAAATCTACTAATTTAATTCTATAACTATCCTTTATCTCTTATTTATATCCTCCACAAGATTTCTAAACATTAACAAGTCGGCCTAATTGCAACGGCTAGTCAGGTAACGTGTAGACACGGATAGGTCAGACGTAAACATAAGGTATTGCTTTGCTAGTACATAAAACTTCGTGTAGATCTACATGAAGGTTGGCCAGACCCTATACTTCATTGAATAATGTTCCTTTAGGCTCTGCAAGTCATGGAATTGCTCCGCAAGCCGATTAGACTTCACTGAACACTGTCGGCTCTGCTCTATTAAAACAGGTCAAAAACTAATAATCTTCTCATAGCGATATCTTTTCAGAATTGAACCCAAATGATCTAAATTTTGGATATGTTGTAGATGACTATGTCTAGATGCTAAGCCCAGCTCTGTAGCCTCTGATATGCAAATGTAGTAAAACGCGGTATTCTCCAAGACCACTCTCTTGGTACTTTGCAACTTCACTGTTAATTGTCTCAATTGTTTGAATGCTTCCGGATGCTCCTGCATCATAATTGTTGAAATAAACAAGACAACTAAGAGGGGGGGTGAATTAGTTGTCACAAAAACTTGACTTCTTTTGAACATTAACACATCAATCACTTATTCACTATTATTCAGATTTAATCATGAAAGCATGAAATCAGAAACTCAACACAATAACACATTCAACACATGAGAGAAGATTTTTACGTGGAAAACCCTATAAGGGAAAAACCACGGTGGGTGTTAGCCCATAAAATAATATGTTATACAAATACCAAAAATTAGAGGCTCACTGCCCAAAATGCTCACTGCAAGAGATAAGGCTCACTACCAAAAGATGAGACTCACTGCCAAGAGATTGTGAACTGAGATAATAGCATCTACATTATGCCAAGATTTAGTACCATTGAAGCGCAATCAAACTCATCTACTCTACTCTACTTCTTCACTTTGCACTTATCTTCATATTTTCACACTAGGACATCTTTTTCATGACTTCATTACAGGTCTTTATACAATTCATCAATCTTGGAATGTACATCAAGGTCGGCATTACATTTATCAACCGTTGGAACAATCTCCAAGGTCGACATTACAAACATACATTGAAATAGGTCTGGACCTAATACAAAATTAGCTAAGGGAAATATGTATGTGGATCATGTTATGCCTTAGCTCAGAATCAAATGCAATCTTCCACGCCATGACACACTTCCACAAACTTTGATGTATCTCCGCAAGTAGTGAAAACAACCAAGTCGGCCAAGACTAGTGTTAACATTAAGTCTTCTAAGAACAGTCTTCATCCACAATCCAAATTTCTCTTTGTAGACCAATCCAAAGGTAGGAACACAATTAGGAGACATCCACAAGCACATTGTAATCACCAGGAACAACCGTACAATCTCTAACCACTCTGTCAAGAAGATTCTTCAAACTGGAGCACATAAACAACACTGTCAGCTACTGCCATAAGGAAAAGATCGCTTGTGGACTGCCAAATCATGAACCATTGGAGTTGAAGGCACTTATCATCATTACAAACTTGATTCCAGAACCGCAGACTGAAATACTTAACTGTGGAGGAATGTGGAGCATAATACATTCTCCCTGTCACTACCAAATATACAGAAAAAGTAGTTTTCACTTTGGTGAACATAACTCACTCAAATCTTCATACCGGAGGCTCAAACTTGGAACATAGCATCTTCAAACATGCATCTAAATAACTTCCAATCCACAAACAAGGATATTCATTCTACAAGAAATGCGGAGCAATCTACCAAACTGTTCTACTGCATCAAGAATATTTATTATCTTCAACACTTAACTCATTACAAGCAAGAATCGAAAGAAGAGCACAATTGACACCAATGACAACATAGATATGTTGACATCAATGACAACACTGGTTAGGCACATACTTGCAAAAATCTCCCCTTTGTCATTGATGGCAACATATGATGTGAAAAACTATAGAAACCATCAAGACAAGATACTCCCCCTTTCTTTCTATACATCTGCACTCTTTCTCCCCCTGATGTTTTCACATGATTTCTCCCCCCCTTTGACATCAATGGAAAAGGGCACATACTTGCACCTGTTGTTCTAATCAAACTAAAATTTCCCTGCTATCAATACTTATTGCTTATTATCAGGAACTCATGTTAGTAACATTTAGCTACTCCCCCTAAGAGGTAGCTATCAAAACATCAATCTAGATCAATGACTGAGACTCTAGGCACCACTGGATTGATGTATTCCTATGCATCTTAGTTCAGAGCAGGAGAGGTAATAACCCCTAACTTTTCTCTAAGATACTCAAAGATATCCTTAGGTAGAGGCTTAGTGAATATGTCTATAATCTAATCCTTTGTGGACACATATTCCATCTTTACTTCATTCTCTGTCACCTTTTCTCTCAAAAAGTGATACCTTATTGATATGTGCTTTGTTCTTGAGTGCATCACTAGATTTTTTGAAATGTTTATGGCACTTGTATTGTTACAAAAGATTGCAATTGGATCTTTATACACAACTCTTATGTCCTTCAAAGTTTGCTTCATCCATAACACTTGAGTGCAACAACATGCTGCTGCAATATACTCTGCTTCTACAGCAGACAAGGAGATTGAATCTTGCTTTTTGCTTATCCATGAAACCAATCTATTTCCCAATAAGAAAGCACCTCCACTTGTACTTTTTCTGTCATCAACATCTTTGACCCAATCTGCATCTGTATAAGCAATGAGAGTGAAATTATTATCCTTTGGGTACCATAATCCATGGTCTGATGTGCCTTTTAAATACCTCAAGATTCTCTTGATTGTCATCACATGTGATTCTCTGGGATCTTCTTGAAATATTGCCACAAGTCATTCTACATGCATTATATCAAGCCTACTTTGAGTTAGATAAAGTAAACCTCTAATCATAGATCTATACCTCTTCTAATCAGTCTTAGGTGATTCATTAGTTTTGCATAATTTGTAGCCAATCACCATGGGAGTACATACTGGTTTGGAGTCCTCCATCCCAAACTTCTTTAACAACTCTTTCACATACTTAGAATGAGAAATGAAGATTGCTTTATCTGATTGAGTGATTTGCAAACCCAAAAAGAAATTCATTTCACCAAACATAGACATCTCAAATTCATCTTGCATTTCTCCTGCAAACTTCATGCATATACCATCATTTCCTCCAAAGATAATGTCATAAACAAAAACTTCAACAATTATGATTTGATTATCATTGATTTTGAAATAGAGATTAATGTCAGCAGTGCCTTTACTGAACCCTAATTGCAACAAATATTTGTCTATCCTTGCATACCAGGATTTGGAGGCTTGTTTCAGTCCATACAAGGCCTTCTTTAATCTGCACACCATGTCATCTTGGTCTGATAACTTGAATCCTTCTGGTTGTTCAATGTAGACTTCTTCTTCCAACTCACCATTAAAGAATGTAGACTTAACATCCATCTGATACACTTTGAAATCTTTGAATGCTGCAAATGCCAAAAAGATTTTGATTGCTTCAATTCTTGCCACAGGAGCATAGGTCTCCTCAAAATCTATCCCTTCAACCTGAGAATGTCCTTTATATACTAGCCTTGCTTTGTTCCTAACTACTTCTCCAAACCCATTTGATTCCAATCATATTCTTATCAACAGGTTTAGGAACCAAATCCCCATTTTGATTCTTTTCAATCTGCATTAGTTCTTCTCTCATTACCTTGATCCAAAACTTTTCTTTACATGCTTTAGTAACTGTCAACCTTTGAAAATAAAGATGTACCTGTTCATCTGTAATTCTTCTTCTTTGTCAATGCACCGTTTCTCTTTTTAGTGTGATGCTTCTGCATAAACCCTAGGGGATACATGAATTCTTTCCAGAGCTTCTTCAATCTGTACTTTCTTCATCTTTTGCTTGATGACTCATTTGATTCATGTACATTTGCCTCTTAGTTCATCAAATACTTCTAGTCATCATTAAAACTTCTTTGTACTGAAAACAACTGTGTTCTGTCAACCTGAACTTTTGGTACTTATTACTCTCAAGCCAATGATCAAAATCAAACAAATTTCTAGATGTAGATGTAGCCAATAACCATATGTCAAAACCGTAGAGAAATATCTTCAACAATGGACCAATGCAGACAAAATTACTGAAGCACTGTAACTTGATTTTACCAAATATATACTTGGCCAAAAATTCATAACATGTCTTCTTTTCTTGATCAGACTTCTTAAACTGCACAAATATCTTTTATCCTTTACAAAAACAGTTCTTTGTCCTGACGTAAACCTTTGTTTCCAATCCTTGACTTTGTCTGTTCATGTTGAGGTATCAACACCAATCCTTTGGTAGGGGAGAAAAGATTTTCATTAAAGCTCCCCCTGAGCCAAAGCACCCAAGTCACTTCTCAGAGGAAGTATCAACACCAGAGTCTGATGCAGACCCATCTTTGACTTCATTTACTTCCTTCTTGACCCAAACCTTGTTCATCTGCTTCTTGACTTCTACCAGATCAACCTTTTCAACTAGTTTCTTCAATTTTTCTTGAGTGTCCTTCTTCATGCTTTTACTTCTACAAAATCTTGCAATATGTCCAGGCCTGTTGTAATTGAAACACACAATATTTTTTTGACCATTGTTCCTTCCATTCATCCTTGACCTACATAGGTTAGCCTTATGCCCAAATTTATTACATGTATAACAGTAGCCATTGAAGGATTTAACTATCCTAATCTTGCCATAGCCATTTCTCACTTGACTTCTGAACTCATTAGCCCTATGTCCCATCTTATAGCATACATAACACCTAATAGAATTCTGACTCACTTAACTTCTGCATATAGTAGCTCTATGACCATATTTATTGCATGTGAAAAAGTAACCTTTGAAAGATTGATCATTCCTTCCATAGCCATTTCTTATCTGATTTTTGCATTCATTGGCCTTGTGACCTACTTTATTACAAGTGAAACACTGAGTAGGGAATGATGGAACCTTTTGATTCACTTTGCTCCTACATTGAGGAGCCTTATGACCAAACTTATTGCATGAATTACAATAACCATTGAAAGATGGGTACCTTTGAGCATTTGGTTGTCTGACCAGTGGTCTTCTGGGTCTGTTTCTTTGATTCTAGATCTGTTTGCCTTTGTCCTTCTTGATCTCAACATTCTTTTCTTGTCCCATTTTTGAAATTTCACCTTTCTCAAATCTCAAGCCTTCTTTGTCATCAAGTCTCTTCTGACTAGCAATCATCTCATCAAGTTTTGCAGAACTAATCTTAAAATTTTCTTCAAAATTTTTTGCTTTGTTCAAATCTGACTTCAGGATCCAAATTTCCTTGTCAAGCTTAGCACATTCTTTTGATTTGTCTTCCACCAATAGATTTAGGTCCTCTTCTACTTTTGCTCTTTCTACAACTTCCACTTTCAAATCATTCAAGGTTTCATTTGGTGATATTAGTTGTTTAGTAGCATCCTTATATTTTTGTTTGAATTTCTTGACTTGCTCTCTTAATTTTCTGATACATTCATCTGTTTCTTTGACATTCTCCTTTAAATCTTTGATTTCTTCTTTAGTTCTTTCTAGGTCTTTAAGAGAAACCTTCTTGTGTGCTATCCCAGATCTAACTCGAGCTATTAGGCTCTTTGCCAAGGAACCCTCACTCTTATACCAATTGTTGAAATGCACAAGATAACTAAGAGGGGGGGTGAATCAGTTGCCACAAAAACTTGACTTCTTATGAACATTAACACATCAATCACTTATTCACTGTTATTCAGATTTAATCGTGAAAGCATGAAATCATAAACTCAACACAATAACACATTCAACACATAAGATACAAGATTTTTACGTGGAAAACCCTATAAGGGAAAAACCACAATGGGTGTTAGCCCATAAAATAATATGTTAAAGCAATACCAAAAATCAGAGGCTCACTGTAAGAGATAAGGCTCACTACCAAAAGATGAGGCTCACTACCAAGAAGGGCTCACTACAAAGAGATTGTGAACTGAGATAATAGCATCTACATTATGCCAAGGTTTAGTTCCATTAAAACGCAATCAAACTCCTCTGCTCTGCTCTGCTTCTTCACTTCACACTTATCTTCATATTTTCACACCAGGACATCTTTTTCATGACTTCATTATAGGTATTTATAGAATTTATCAACCTTGGAATGTACATCAAGGTCGGCATTACATTTATCAACCATTGGAACAATCTCCAAGTTCAACATTACAAACATATATTGAAATAGGTCTGGACCTAATACAAAATTAGATAAGGGAAAGATGTATGCGGATCATGTTATGCCTTAGCTGGGACTCAAATGCAATCTTCCACACCATGACATGCTTCCACAAATTTTGATGTATCTCCGCAAGTAGTGAAAACAACCAAGTCGACCAAGACTAGTGTTAACATTTAGTCTTCTAAGAACAATCTTCGTCCACGATCCAAATTTCTCTTTGCAGACTAATCCAAAGGTAGGAACACAATCAGGAGACATCCACAAGCACATTGTAATCACTAGGAACAACCGCACAATCTCTAACCACTCTGTCAATAAGATTGTTCAAACTAGAGCACATAAACAACACTATCAACTACTATCATAAGGAAAAGATCGCTTGCGGACCACCAAATCATGAACCATTGGAGTTGAAGGCATTTATCATCATTACAAACTTGATTCCAGAATCGTAGACTAAAATACTTAATTGCAGACGAATGCAGAGCATAATACATTCTCCCTGTCACCACCAAATATACAGAAAAAGTAGTTTTCATTCTGGTGAACATAACTCACTCAAATCTTCATACCGGAGTCTCAAACTTGGAACATGGCATCTTCAGACATGCATCTAAATAAATTCCAATCGACAGACAAGGATATTTATTCTACAAGAAATGCGGAGCAATCTACCAAACTATTTTGCTGCATCAGGAATACTTATTATCTTCAACACTTAACTCATTACAAGCAAGCATCAAAACAAAAGCACAATTGACACCAATGACAACACCGGTTAGGCACATACTTGCAACATAGTTTAAATCATAAAATACTAATCTATTTTATCCAATCACACATAATTAAAGAACCCCACCCTTAGGAATAAATTTAAGGAAAGTGACCTTACAAAATTCCACTAGGGGTAACCTCTTAAAACAAGGCTTAACTAGTCTATAATCCCCAATTAGGACACTAAGCTTTTAGGGCAACCCTAAAGACCTTGGTTTTCAAGTTATAAAAGAACACTTCTTCCCTTTCCACTCACACATTCAAGTTTCAAGTTGAGGAGAGGAGAGGATGAAATGGTAGAGACAATGAGTTCTCAAGGTGAAATTTAGTTTGCTCATGTTGTTTTGTTTTAAAATGATTTATTATTTCAAAAACTAATTTGTTCATTTTGAGTGTTTAAATTTAAGTTCCATCTCCCAAATTTATTTGCTTTAAAACTAACCCCCAATGTATTTGCTTAGTCTCTAATATCTTTTTATTTTATTTTCCTTTTAAATACTACAATGTAATTCTTTTTTTTTAAGTTCTATTTTAAATTATAATATAATTATTATTATTATTTATTTGTATAAACCGATATATATACCTGATATATATACAAGCATTTAAATTAAATATATATACAATCTAAATATGCAAATATATGTATATATATCAAAATAAATAAACACATACATATGTATATACATAGACTTGTGTATATACCTATGTATGTGTATATATATATAAAGAAATGAGTAGGTAAGTGTATATACACACACACTTACAGATTAATGGGAGATTGGCTGAACAAAATAATGCAGGAGAATCATGTTAAAGGTGATGTATATATAATTGTGTAGGGCCATAGAGGCAGCAAAGGGCACACAACTCCCTTGTGGATGTCATGGCCCCTTTAAGGAGCTTGCAACACCCACAAGGTGTCGTGGCCCTATGGGGGGGTGAAGCCCCCAAAATTGGGCCTACCACAATCTAGTGGTAGCGGCCCTTTAGGGCCTACAAACCCTAATGCGACCCACATCTTTACTTTGTTTAAATAAAATTTCCATGAAATTTAAATAGTTATTTATTTTCTTTAAATTAGTTTTATTAGGTCAAAAAATTTCTCCCTAGGACTTTTTCCCTCCTATGTTTAGCTCTCGCGTCCTTAGAATTAATCATGCATGTTTATTTTAACTCCTGATGGAAAATCCTTGAAAACCCATGTTAAATTGGGCCTAGGGGACTCCTATGAGCTTAACCCTGACCTAAATAGGGGTTGGGGACTTGGATGCCCGTGCCCTAGTCCTGCCCTATTTAGTGGAGTCCCAAATTTTAAATGTCAATTTTGTGATCGTTATAAGTGTCCGTTGTCGACATCTCAAATTTGAATTACGAAATTAAAGAGGGAATGCATTTAGTTGCATATATAAACATGTTTAGGGATTCATTTGTAAACTAGAAGATGATTATGAACTTTTGGTGCACTTATGATTTGAGAGTATTCAAAGTATTCATTGTTGTAGAGCAGACTTGTCTTGTTATTGTGTTTGTTATGTAGATTTGGCTTCATCTTCTCATGATGTGAAGGATTTTCATCTATATGCAAGCTCAACCTCTGAGGTGACATTTATTTGTGTTTTCAATCATTTATCAATTGGTTTTTTCCTCTATCTCGCAAGGATACACACTCTCTATCTAACAACGGTGTTTGGAAGACTTGAATTTCCTTCTAGGGCTTGACTAAGGCAAACTCCTAGACACCACAATCCTCAACCCCCTTTTCTATGATTGCAGGTTATAGGTACAGAAGAAGGGGTGGAGTTGCAGGGAGGCATAATAGAGTGTTAGAATTATAGATCTGAGAAGAAAAGTAGGACTAGGACTTGGGCGCCTGCACCAGTGTCCTCCAGATCCTGAAACACAGAAATCTCTAGAACAACAGAAACAAGTTACAGACAGCTTTCAGAGATCCTGACAGAAAATGACACCTTGGACTTGGGCGCCCGCTCATTAGTCCCTAATTTTCTTGCATCTAGAATCTTGAATTTTGATATGTATTTACTCTAAATATTATATCTCTGTCTGTGAGCATTTGTCGTGTTTCATTTGTTTATTTACGATTTTATGAAATTAGGGTTTTATGAATAATCGAGCTTTAATTAATCAGTTAATCAACAAATTCCAAGTTTTCTCTTCATTCCAAGTGACACTAAATCTGTAGTAGAGCCCTCTTGCAAAATATTGTGGCTTAACTCGATTTATGTCCTTGAATGTAAGGTGTCAAAGGAGGATTTAACCTACACATTCATTGAAATTGAAAACCCCTCTTTTTACACTAAACATTTTGGTGAACCCATGTTTTAGTTGAAATTTTCACCTTGCTAAGTGTTGTACTTCAGATTTTCATAAATTTCATTCATCATTTTCATATTGCATTTGAAAATTGACAAAAAAAATTGAAAATTTTGAAAAATTAAAAAAAAATTGACATTTTTGGCTTGCATTTTCAAATAATTTGAATTAATTTACATTTAATTTCATTTAATTTCTAATTTTTAAATTATATTTGATATAAATTACAGAAATCCATCATATTATAATCCTTTGCATTGCATTTTTCATATTAAAATTGCTAGGGTTTGCTTGAAATTTTGAATTTTTCTTATAACCTAGTGATTTCAAAAACTAGGGTTTGTAGTTAAAATCTTGTTTTAGATTTTACTACTTAGCTTAGGAACTCATTAAAATATTATTTTGTTTGTAATGTTGCATTTTTGTGTGTTTTTGCATTCATATTTTAAAAATTTGCATTTACACAGATAATTTCAACAAAAACTAGCATTTTTTTCATTCATCATCATTAAAAATTGCACTTGCATTAAGCATTATGGGAACCTAAAATCATTTTAAGATCTGAGATAAATTATTTTTCATCAAAAATCTTATTATAATTCATTTACATATCATTTTGCACATATTCATGCCTTAATTTGACAACTAGGGTTTGAAAAACTTGCATTTTCACTAGATTTTGGCTTATTTTGCATATAGAATTGCATTATAGGTGTGTTTTGAAGGATATTGCTGCATTGACTGGTATATAGCTTATTATTCACTTCCCCTCATCAATTTCCTTACAATACCCTTTCCTTTAGGCTTTTACATTGAAAAAAGCGAGAAAAATCATGCATTTTAGGTCATAAACTCATATAATTTTGCACTTGTTCCTTGCATAAGTTTTGAAAATCTTTGAAAATCTGATTTTATATTCATTTGAAAACACATACACATGGCTTCTAATCGCAGCAATAACACTAGGTTTCCTCCTAGGCCTTATATGAAAAGAAGGGTCCCTGAACTCGAAATTGTATTTACACCTCATGATATAACAATTGAAGAAATTGAAGGACCTCTTTACATCACTATGAAGATAATGGAAAATCCAGTGGATGGAACACTTGTGGATCCTAATGGCATGACTAATGTGGCAACGAAGGAGTTCCTTTATTCACATGGTTTGGTTCAAGACTTCTATGACCCTTCTGACATGATGATTAAGACACATAATGGAGCTTTTATAAACACTTCTGGGAAGATAACTTTATTGGTCATGGTATTTGAAAAATCTGTAGAACAAATATTTGATGTTGTCCCTCTATCTGACCTTTTTCACATAAAATTAGGACACCCATGGTTAAAATCTATGAAAGTTGTCCCTTCAACGATTCATAACTATGTAAAATTTCCTTTGAACGGACAAGTGCATACCATTCCTCAGAATAGATATAAACATTTGGTTACAAGACAACACTTTAACCTTGATTACTTTTGGTCACGATCTGATCAGGAACTAGAGCCACGAACAGATTTTAACTTCTTGGGATATAGAAAATATAAAGAAAAATTACTACATCGAGTGGTTGGTCCTTCTATTCAAGAAACAATAAGAGACGAACAACCTGCATTAGAAGAAATTCCTAGAGCAAAAGGAAAAGGACCCTATGTTGAGGTTCCTCCTCTATCATCCTTACAAGGATTGGGAGGTATTTGTTGAGAATAAAACACTTCATCAAGACAAATGTGATTTGAACATGGTGCTTCCTCCTCTAACATGCGAAAACCTATGGAAAAACATGACAATACTTTTGAAGATATAAGCAACAAGACAAAAAGAAATAGATAAGCAAGAGAAAGGAGAAAGAGAAGACAAGCTTTTGCTCAACAAAATGCACATCAACAAGAAAACATTCCACCTAACATTGAATAAAACCAAGAAGAGCTTAAGAATGAACAACTTGAAGACAAGAACAAAAGTTGGGCTATGGTACCTTATGTACCTCTTTCCTCTAATATTCGAGATTGGGAAGATGATTTACTTGATGATGACTGCTAGTCCAGTTGTCTCTACAAGTACATATTTCTAACCCTTTACTTCTGTGTTGTGTTTCCCTCATGATGTGTTATGTGTTGTTTAGGCCTCCTTGGATGACCCTTGATACTCTTGTAAGGTCAAGTATACAGGGAGACCACCTCTGTTGTGACCCTTCTTCTATTTGTATCATCATTCTTCTATCTTGCTTCTCCTCTATTTTTCATTGTTGTGTGTTGTGACTTAGGGGCATAATGTTGCGGTTGGTGACTTGGGGGCACCTTCCTATGTGATGACCCTAAGGCACTTGTTCACCTCTCTTTTTTTATTGTTTACCTTCCTTTAGTGGTTCTATCTAGTTGGTGGATGATGAAAAACAAATAATACTGATATGGACCACATGTCCCTTCAATGAGTAAGCAACAATGGACCTAGTCCATATATGAAGATGGGGTTGACATATATTATCCGATGCTTGGATAGTAGAATCACTCTGTGTGATATTTTGATGTTTTCTTATCATACTAACAAACTATAACTTGATACATCTATTTCATGCACTTTCTTTATCTTTGAATCTTGCCTTGGTTACACTCGGTCTTGAGATTTCTGCAGTATAGCACCACAGTTATACTCAGATTCTGAACCCGTAGTATAGACCCAGCTCTTTATGTGAATGATTACATACATTTTTTTTTATCACGTGATGTGGTTATTATCTTAGAAAAAGATTCTTGTAGGAAAATGTGTATTTGTGGGACCATTTGGCGATCGTAAAGTACATGTCACCTCTGGGGGCATGGGCTTTGCGAAAGCTCTTGTTCCCTTGTTTGTTTTCTTCCTACCTTAATGTGCTTGATATCGGTACATGATATCAACCACCTTAAGGTGGGGGCATATAAGGTAAGCTATCTAATGATTTTGGTACTAATGAAGCGTGCTTGTAAGCCCTCTGCAGAGGCAGGATGTTGTATCTACACACGAGTTCACATCTTTATTCTATATTGCAATCATTAAGCCCTCTATAGAGGCGGGATATCGTGCATATCCTTTTATTTTAAGCCCTCTGTGGAGGTGGGATATCATGCATATCCTTTTATTTTAAGCCCTCTATGGAGGTGGGATATCGTGCATATCCTTTTATTTTAAGCCCTTTGCGGAGGCGAGGATGCTGTATCTCTTGAGCTAGTGCACATCCTTTTTATTCTAAAAGTCCTTTGCATAGGTAGGGTTGGTGTATCCTCCCTTAACCATGTCTTTGGTGGTTGTTGTGGCATAAGCCCAACTGTCAGGTGTGCCTGAGGTGGTGGTGAACCTAGCAATAGGCTCCTTCCATCGCTTGTTTGTCGTGTTTTAGACGTATAGTAAGTCTTTGGCATACTATACGACACTCGTGTCTTCTGTGTGTTTTCCATGTGTTTCTCCCCTTGTGTAGTCTAAATATGTGTGGCGATGAGTCCCTCCTACACTCGGGTTTTGTATGGCATGTTTTTTCCCAAGCATAGTCTAAAGACGTGTGGCGATGAGTCCGTCCTATGCTTTGAGATTTGTATGGCATTCTTGTTCTCAAGTGTAGTCTAAAGGCATGTGTCAATGAGTCCCTCCTACACTCTGAGATTTGTATTATGTGTCTGTTGCCCCATATGTAGTCTAAAGATGCACAAAAATGTTCC
Organism: Cunninghamia lanceolata; assembly: GCA_027924645.1. NCBI lineage: Eukaryota > Viridiplantae > Streptophyta > Pinopsida > Cupressales > Cupressaceae > Cunninghamia > Cunninghamia lanceolata. The sequence continues at coordinate 2,147,666 of BSBN01001303.1, read as the reverse complement.
TACGAGTGAGATAAGATTTCATCTGTAAATATGAACCCATTTTTTTACTCAGCCATACATATTCTTTTGACAACCACATACAATTACATTCATTCTTCTTTGAAACCATGTATTTCTTATTTGATTAATTTTATATGAATACACAAAAGAGGAGAGGATTTAAGATAACTTTTCCTTATATTACCCAAACAACATCTATTTATTTTTCCTCATTAACTTTATACATTTGCACAAATGAGAGCAAGAGCTTCAAATTTTATTCACATATCCTAGTACAATAGTTGTTTGCATAAATTAAAAAAAACTATCTTTTTCTTTAACCTACAATATGTTCAAAAGAGCATAATATGTATTCAAACTTTGAAACTTAAATAAGAGGGAGAGTACAATATTTGTCTAATAAGTACAAGTTTATTGACAGAATCATAACAACACATAAAACTAAATATTAAAACTTATTGCAACTTGACACTACATCCTTTCTCACATACAAGGCTTTCTCAAGCTCCTAGACTTTTACATATCCGTTTACAAATGATTTTCTCACAACATAAGGACTCAACTTCACAATAGAAGAATCTCCTCTTTTTTTCTCTACTTTTGTAACACCTGCAAACAAGAACTTCAACCAAAGCCAATACAAGTGCTCACCTCTCAACCTTAGGCTTTCTCACAAGCCACCACCAAGATAGGAGGCCATCTATGCAACCCAGGTTCACAACACAACACAAGCACATTCATCCATTTTCATAACCATGGATAACACAAAACTCCCAAAAATCCAAGCTTTACACAACACAATGGATTCCATAGAAGAAAACCAATACTAGGGGAGTAAAGTGGACATCTCTACCTTGGGGAAACTAATAAAAATATAGTACCAACTCATAACAATACATCTCCATTCTCCTTTAGAGTCACCAGATTTTCTCACACCTCATTATCATCACATAACACCTTCCCTTCAACCACATCCTTCAAATGACACTCATGCCAAAACTCTCTCTCAAGAGAGTGGAATTTTCCTCAAGGAGGTTCACACCTCCCTCAACCCCTCACATGGGATTCTCTCATCCATGTGGAGGGCCTAACCCACACACAAAGACCCTTACCCAGCACAACACCAAAACTAATACAACAACAACAAAGGAGAAAAGGGAAGAAAATCATCAACACAGGAACATGTAACCAATAATACATTCAACACATATGAGCACAAAACTATCTAACAAGAACAATAAAATCCCTATCTCTAAAAAGTTATCCCAAAGGTGAAGTTGAGCTTGATGAAGTCTTCTCAAGAGCTCCTCAAGCCTTCTTCTCCAATTCCCAATCTCCCAAGCCAAGACTCTCCAAAAACAAGATGAAAAAATGAATCCCCAGTCGCTTTATCAGAGAGGCATATGGAATGAGTGACATTTCACATCTCCTCTCCAAATGAGGAGGTGCCAAATGTCATGGAACTCAATCCCCCTCAACCAATCTTCAATTTCCAAAGAGTAATTTGAATCCTCATGATTCTCACACATGTGAGACTAGGGTCCTGTTGTGACCTACACAACATGGCCCACTTTACACCTAGCAAAGTAGGGATCCCCCTCTCTTTTGACATTATCTTTTGAGTGAGTTTCTTTGCCTTTTCAAAATTTCAACTTGTTATGTGAGCTTCAGGTCCTGATTAATTAACTTGATTTGAGCATAGAGGTTTTTGATGGCATTTTTCAAGAATAATTATACCTCTATATTTATGTCCTAATTGGTGAGGTTATTTTTTTTCGTTTCAAGGTGGGTACATGCGTGTAATATTTAGTACTAATGGTCATGATTAAATGAACTTCAAATTTAAAATCAATCGTCTTCATGACCTCATGTATTAAAGGCTCAAGTTGCATTGATTAAGGTTCAATTCCTTGCTCTTGGTTATATTGTGTCATTAAATATATTTTAAGAGCATTTTATTAGTTTTATATATTTTAATGAGGTGATGGTTTAAAGTCAAAATCCAAGTGTTATCATTTCTAGGGGTTTAAGTTAGCTAAACCCATCTTTTTTGGACCTTAAAACCATTTAAAATTGTCCTAAAATTCTTCAAATAATATTTGAATCCCAAAATTAAATAATTGAATAAGGAAAAACACTTTGAACTTAATTTTATATTATTTTTAGTTTAATTTGATGGCATGTAAGAAAAAGCAAAAAAAACTCTAGCTAACTTTATCTCCTTGATTTTTTGAGCTATTAAAACAATAATTTAAAGTGCATAACACCTCATTACAAGATTTTTCATGTGCATGCATGGAATATTTATATTTGCAACTATTAATTACTTTTTTAAAGGTGATTTTATAAAAAATACTTGCATATGAAGGAGAAAATAGTTGCCATTTGGGGGTTTAATCTCATGGGTTGCCATTATTTTCATTTTTATTTCTCCATTTCTTTGTTTGGGTTTCATGCAATCTTTGATTCCATCCTAAGTGTGTAGATTATGAAGATTTTAAACAGGTTATGCACTTATTTTTTGTGAAGGAATTTTTATTGATCAATTAAAGGGAAGGGGTTTCATTTTTTTATGATCAATAATGATGTCCATCTTTTTTATATTTTTGTATAACCTTCAAATGCATGTTAGATCTGATATATGCCTTTTTTATTTATGTTTTCAGGTCAATATCATCAGTGGTTTCATGTTAAAATTCTTTGTTCTCAAGATTTCAAGAAAATAAAAAAAAAAGAGAAAAATAGTAAATTTCAGATTTAATGGCTATGAGTATTCATTGAATTTTAATCAAGGGTTTTCTTTGTAGGGTTTCTCATAAAATGTCAAGTACCTGCATTTAGTTTTCATTTGTAGGGTTCCTTGTAAAATGCCAAGTACCTACATTTAGTTTTCATTACATGCATAGGAAGAGTGAGTGATGGAGAGTTTCCACCTCCTAGGCTTTGAATCATGAAGTTCATGTTGTTGTAACATTAAGAAGATAACTTAACAATTTGACAATTTCTGCATTGTTGATTGATTTGACACATAAAATGATGAATTTTGATGATTTATGAATAGAAGTGATATATTTATGATGAATTTGAAGCTTGGTATTATTTTTTGCAGGTCTAGGAGGTTGGAAATGTTGGGAATTAAGGTGTCTCAACCTTGGTAATTCCTTGTATTATTTCGTTGTATTTATTTATTTATTGCCTATTGTATAATTAGGATGCAAATCTTATGTTGTCATCTTGTGGGAGTTGGCACGGTGATGTGTCATCCTACATGGCATATGACCACATGTAAATTTGTCCTCACATGAGGAGATAGGCGTCCCACTTAGTGGTAGGAATATTTTGCCATGTGTCAACATCTTGGATAGCGTGTAAGAGAATATTAACCGAAACGGTCATGATAGATTCCTATGACAAAGTTATGACATGTAAGAGTCAAAAATAGAAGAATTTATGATAGGTGAGGACATGTGTCAAGAAGCATCTTTGGGTACCCCAAGGTGGGTTATGACATGTTGTAAGAGAATATGCTATTTATAGCCAGTGTATGATAGATTCTCTTACAACTGTAAGTTATGACAGCTATGATAGATTCTATGACGGTTGTAAGAGTCGTAAAAGCATCTGTCATAGCCCATTTTGGAAATAGGCAACCTCTTTGGGATGGGGTGACTTGACAAGTGTCAGGAGCATCCTACAGTGTTGGACAAGTGTCCATAGGCATGGGTTTTCGGCCATGAGGTCATGTTGGATGCCCATCTCAATGTGGAGCCATTTTTGCCTTGTATTCTCTTTATAAACAGGTGCTTTGGAGAGGATAAGTATTATAGGTTTGACAAGTACTGTTATGCTACCAGATCATCTCCAGATATGAGTGTCAAAGACTCTTGCAAGAGCATTGACTTTGTGATTGTATTGTAACCTTCTTTGTTTACGAAATACATTTGAGCTGTGTTTTGGAGTGTGGGGTTTTTTACTCGTAAGGGTTTTCCGCACATATATCTTATGTCTCTCTTCTTCTGTCTTACATTCTTATGTATGTGTTTTCTGCAATATCTTTATTAGTGGGTTAACATAGCTGTAACTGTAAAGATAAAATTGAATTTGTAGTCTCCTCCCTGTTAGTGTAGGTTTTTATTTCCTAGTTGGGTTATTTATTTTTTCCCTATATTCCCAGGTTTTTCTTGCACTTCTATTAATCTCGCTTAGGTTAATAAAGCATGTCTTATTAGGTGAGTGGTTGTGAGGTGTCACCTTCCTACATGTGAGCATCCATTAGCTATCTTGGGAAGATACTTTGCTATCTTTAGTCCGATAGATGGTTGCTTCTCATTGGTCGGTGTTGCCACCTCCTCTCTCTTCCTACTCTATATAAGCATGCTACCTGGCTTGTATCTGATATCTTTTGCTTTTGCATCCTCTTAATGCTATTTTTCTTCTAGAATTTGCATTACTCTCTTGGAGACTAGCTCTGTGTTGCTATTTTGATTTCGTATCATTTGTATTCATAGTTTTAATATCTATTCTTTGCACTAGTTTTCTAAGTTATTAATCTTTTCATATTCTAACATAGTATCAGAGCTATTCTATGTGCAAGAGTAGATTTTAATTTCTATATTTGAGAGATTTGGGGGGGGGGGTGTTAATAAATCTTATTACAGTTTTTCAAAGAACCCAGTATGCTCTTCTCTTGCATCTTTGGATGATCTTGAGAATTAGAAAAGTTTGATGGAAACTTTTTTAATCTCTGGGGTTTGCACATGTATTTTATGAAATCTGGGTGATTGCAGCATTTCTGGTTATACTGGTAGCACTTCCAGCTATTCCAACGCGTCCAGGAGGCTTGAGAAAGTTAGATTTGGCTTTCGTTTCACCAAAATCAGAGATCGTCATACACCGTTACGGAACTAGGGTTTTGAGCTCAAATCTGACAACCAGCTTACATACTTGGTGTTTTTAATCAATATTGCAGGTTCTAGCATTTGATTTAGCCTTTGCATGTCATTTTTTGGTTGTTGGGGTCATTTTTTTGTAGCTAAAGGCATTCTATTTACACTGGAGCAACATCTTCTGTACATCTGCAAGAAAAATGCCTTCTGGGTTTTGTTTGCAGCATAGAAAAACCATCTGGGTATCTTTCCATTTTTGCATATAGTTTGTATATTTTGTAGAAATGTGCTTAGAAAGCTACAGTAGGACCCCTCTCCATTGGCAGTTGAAATTTTGAAGACAGTCTTCAAATGCTCCGTTCTTGCTTATACGAACTCCTTTTCCCATGAAATATTTTTTGATTTTGGCTATTTTTTCATGCTCTATGCACTAGTGCAGACGTTTTTTGCCAAGATTTTTTATAAATTGTAGATTCTCAATCGTGACATTGCACGGTTCGCATTTTGGGAACTTCGGAGGATCATAACTTTCACATACGACCTCGTATCGAGGCGATTCTTTTTTTGAAAGTGCATAATTTTTTGAGTAGATCGCAGTGGTGCTGTTTATTTCTCTGGATATTATGCCAAAGTTGTATTTTCAACATATGCTCTTCATGAGGGTTTTGTAAATGCATTGAAATCAAGACCACTTAGTATTTATTGCTAGTGGTAGTTGTAAATGCACTAATATAAAGTACCAAATCATATTTTATCAGGGGGGTTCTTTGATTGAGTGAAAAGGGGGGGGTTGTCTTGGTTGGGTTCTCTTCTTTTCAGCACTTCTTCTCTGCATTTCTTCATCATGGATCAAACAAATCTGCCTATCCTAACTCCATACAATTACTTTGAGTGGAAATCACGCATGACAATTCACTTAAGGAAAGCTGGATTAAATAGGATAACTATGGGACTTGAAACTGAACCTGCTAAAGATGAAGATAAGCCTAAGTGGTTTAGCAAATGTGATGAGGCATATGAAACATTGTGTTTGTCTGTTTCTCCTTATTTGCTTTTTCACATTGAGTCTTTGAATACGCCAAATGAAATCTGGACAAAGCTCGAAACACTATTTGGCACACAAGATTCAATAAGGGGTCATATGTTAGAAAATGAACTAATTAGTTTAAGTCCAGGCAATTTCAACACAATCCAGGATTTCTTCACTAAATTGAAATCACTAAGGCTGCAGTTAAAATAATATGGAATTGAAAAGAAAGATGAACAACTGATTCTTAGTATTCTCTCTAAGCTAAGTTCAGAATATTTTGTGTTTGTTTCTACCTTCTATGCTACTAAGGGTGCACTTGGTATTCAATTCACCATGCCATCTTTAGATGATTTTGCTGTCAATCTCACTCAGGAACAGGACAAGCTAATCCAGATGGGCTCTCTTAGGTCCTCTAAGTCACATGCCTTGGCTGCCAACCAAGGCACAAAAGAACAGAAAGGACAAAGTAGTAACAACAATAGTAAGGATAAGAAATAGAAGAATAGCAAGGAGAAGAAGGATTAGATATCGGTTGCTTCAAAAGCAATTAATGAGACCCAATTTTTCAAGGGTGACAAGCCTCTTAAAGAGAGGGTCTAATGTGCCTATTGTAAAAGACCCGGTCATGATGAACATAAATGTCTGAAGAAACAAATTGATCACTTGACACACATTCTTGAGAAGAATAATATTAGTGTTCCTGAGTCTATCAAACAGAGTTCTAATGAGGGGTCTAACAAGGCAAAAGAAAACAAAGGGAAAGGAAAGGGCAAGGTCCTTGTTGCAGTTGCTTCTTCACCATCCACTTGGGTTCTTGATTCAGGTGCTTCACACCACATGGCTTCATCTAAGGAAGAACTTGCATCTTTGGAGCTGTGTACTATGCCTTCTATTTTGATGGGTGATGACACTCCTGTTGAGGTGTGTGGGAGAGGGTTTGTTGATGTGGTGGATGGCACATTCCATGATGTTCTTTGTGTGCCCTCATTATCAACTAATCTCCTATCGGTATACCAGATCACTCACACAGGTTCAGGCAAGTGGGTTGAGTTCACTCTTGATTTAGTGGAGATTCGTGAGTTGCACAGTGGTTCTATAGTTGCAGTTGGGAGAGCAGATCATCAGTCACGGCTCTATCTATTTTCTCACTTTGTTCCTAATCCTCCTTCGACTGTTTTGCTCACTCATTCTACTGATGTGAGTAGATTATGGCATGAGCGGTTTGGCCATCTTAACTTCCGCTACTTGCAACAACTCAACCAGCAGAGCATGGTCACAGGGTTGCCTTCAGTTCAATTTTCAGGTGGTGTTTGCCAAGGTTGCATTCTTGGTAAGCATCCTAAGGAAAAGTTTGACAAAGGTAAGGCATGGAGAGCTTCACAGATACTGGAGTTAGTTCACAGTGATTTGGCTGGTCCATTTCAGCATCCTTCTTTCAGCAGGGCCAGATATGTCCTCACATTCATTGATGACTTTTCTCGATATACTTGGGTATACTTTCTCAAATAAAAGTTTGAGGTATTTGATCACTTTCAGGACTTCAGGACTTTTGTAGAAAAATAATTCAGGAAAGCCATCAAAGTTTTGCGCACTGACAATGGTGGTGAGTATGTCAACCATCAATTTGATAGGTTTTGTACTTAAGAGGGGATTGATTTGCATCATTCAGTTCCATACAATCCTCAGTAGAACAGTGTAGCAGAACAGAAGAATAGGTCCTTGAAGGAAATGGAAAATTGCATGATTCACTCCAGATCTCTTGCACCACAGTATTGGGCAGAGGCCATTAACTGTGCTTGTTATATCCAGAACCGTGTTCCTCACCGAGCCTTAAAGAGAGTCACTCCTTTTGAAGCTTGGAGCGGTCGGAAACCATCAGTTAACCACTTTTGAATTTTTGGTTCTCCTGCATGGGCCCACATTCCTGCAGAGAAACGCAAGGCCTTGGATCCGCAGAGCAGACCTTGCATATTTGTAGGTTATCCTGATGGTGTGAAGGGTTATCGATTGCTCCACCCTACTACACATGAGTTGTTCATTGAGAGGAGTGTTTAGTTTGAGGAGGGCTCTTTGAGCTCACTTTCTATCACTTCTCCAACTCCTTCTACTTTGACATTGGAGTCACTTGGGATACATGACAGATCTTCTGATGAATCAGATTCACCTGAGCAGTCTTCTACCTCCACTTCCGATGTAGAGAGTGATTCAGAGGACTTGCCTCCTTCCTCTCCTAGTCATCATTCAGAGGTTGATGATTCTCCTCCAGATTCTCCATCTTCCAGTCCACTTTGGGCTAGACAGACCTTGCAGTTTGCAAGTGATTGGGTTGGGGATCCATCAGACACCAGGTGGACTCGTTCACAGTTCTAGGATGCTCCACATGTCTTCATTACTACTACCTCAGATCCATAGTCCTTTCATGAGGCTTCTGGTATTCCTGAGTGGGATATAGCTATGCAGGAGGAGTATAGTTCCTTGATGAGGAACCACACTTGGGATCTTGTCCCTCTTCCTAAGGGAAGAAAACTTGTTCGATGTAAGTGGATCTATCAGACAAAATTTGTAGCAGATGGGTCGGTTGACAAGCATAAGGCTCGCTTGGTCGCCAAAGGATTCTCCCAGGTTCCTAGGATTGACTACTCTGAGACTTTTGCACCAGTTGCCTGAATGAATTCCATCCGACTTGTTCTTGTCATTGCTACAGCTAATCGTTGGGAAGTACACCAGATGGATGTGAAGAGTACTTTTCTTCATGGTGACCTTCAGGAGGAGATCTACATGGAGCAGCCATAGGGGTTCCTTCAGGATTCTTCACTTGTGTGTCGTCTTCGAAAGTCTCTCTATGGCCTCAAATAGGCTCCTCGGGCCTGGTATGCCAAGATGGACTCCTTCCTTCTCTTAGTTGGGTTCACTCGGTGCCATTCTGATCCCAATGTCTACATTCTACAGCAGGATGATTCACTCCTATTTTTGGTTCTATATGTTGATGACTTACTGATCACAAGGAGTTCTTCATCCACCATTGGGGCTATCAAAACTGCCCTTCATGATAGGTTTTTGATGACTAACTTAGGCTTGTTGCATTACTTTCTTGGGATTGAGATCTACCAGTCTGCTTTTGGGATCACCATTAACCAGTCCAAGTATGCTCTCAAGGTTTCATATGGCTGACTGCAAGCTTGCTCTGACTCCCTTTTGTTCTGGAGACAAACTTGAGGCTCAGTGTTCTTCCCCATTTGTTGATGGCACTTTGTACCGACAGCTTGTTGGGAGTCTCATTTATCTGACTCATACGAGACCTGACATTTCATATGCTATAGGCATGGTCTCTCGATTCATGTAGGAGCCTCATGAGCTGCACTGGAAAGCAGCCAAGCGGATCCTTCACTACATTCAGGGTTCTCACAATTTTGGGATTCACTACGCAGCGGGTATTGAGCTTGACTTGGTGGGCTACACAAATTCAGATTGGGCAGGTGATTCTCAGGATCGCAAGTCTACTTCAGGTTATAGCTTCTCACTTGGTTCAGGTCCTGTTTGTTGGTCGAGCAAGAAGCAGTCTGCTATTGCTCTATCTTCTACTGAGGCCGAGTATCGGGGGGCTGTGAATGCCGCCACTGAGGCCATTTGGCTTCAGAATCTTCTCACTGAGTTTGGTATCCAGATCAGACGGCCGTCAGTCATATTTTGTGACAACAAGAGTGCCATTCAGATCTCACAGAATCCAGTCCATCATCAGCGGACCAAACACATAGAGGTCCACATGCACTACATCTAGAAGCTTATCCATGGCCATGTCATCAACCTTCACTACTATCCGACTTCTGAGCAGGTTGTTGATATCTTCACCAAACCCTTCACTAAGAGCAAGTTCCTTCATTTGCGAGCTTTGCTAGGGGTGCAGGATGCTTCATCTTCTAGGGGGGCTTCTTCCTCTCACTCGGAGTCCTGACTCTCTCTACTTTTGGGGGGGTCTCTTCTCTCTCTCTTTAGGGGGGAATTTTATGTACATGGGTACCTCATCAGGATTGATTTGTCAGGACCCATTTCTACATCCACCTAAGCTTTGCTTATGGGGGGTGTTAGTGTAGGTTTTTATTTCCTAGTTGGGTTATTTATTTTTTCCCTATATTCTTAGGTTTTTCCTACACTTCTATTAATCTCGCTTAGGTTAATAAAGTATGTCTTATTAGGTGAGTGGTTGCGAGGTGTCACCTTCCTACATGGGAGCATCCATTAGCTATCTTGGGAAGATACTTTGCTATCTTTAGTCCAATAGATGGTTGCTCCTCATTGGTCAGTGTTGCCACCTCCTCTCTCTTCCTACTCTATATAAGCATGCTACTTGGCTTGTATTTGATATCTTTTGCTTTTGCATCCTCTTAATGCTATTTTTCTTCTAGCATTTGCATTACTCTCTTGGAGACTAACTCTGTGTTGCTATTTTGATTTCGTATCATTTGCATTCATAGTTTTAATATCTATTCTTTGCACTAGTTTTCTGGGTTATTAATCTTTTCAAATTCTAACACTCCCCTCATTAGATTAGTGTAGGAAGCGATTTCCACGCACCTAGCTTCCTTTCAGGAAACATGTGAAAACAAATTGAAAATGACATGGAGATATGAGGATTTAGAGACATATTGTTGTCCTAGCCATAAAGGAACTTGATTTTTTAGACCTATATCATTGTTGTACCTACAAAATGGAGCCAGGATGATGTTAATGAGTGTGAAGATAAACCCCAAGAGCTGGAATAAATTAAAATCATACCTATACTACTATTGTACATGCATATTTGGAGCCAAAAATGATGAAAAATAAAGGAAACAAAGTCCTGTAGTTGATTAAAGATGGAATGCATGATCTTTTTCATGATTTGTAACTAAATACATGACTGTTGTAGCCTTCCATGAGGCCTATATTTGTTGTTCTAGATTTGATATGCAAGATATAGGACTAAAAATGAAGAAAGCATGGAGATTAGAAGGTTGGATATGAGTTTTTGATGAAGAAATTGATTATCTATAGTTACATAATATTGCTTACATTTGGGGAATAATGAGTTACAATTGCCTATGATAGAAAGAAGAAATGATTCTTGAGTTAAGTATGGATTTATTTTATAGAGTGTTCAAATAGGACCCATTCTGCCCACAACAAAGATGTAACTTGTAAAGCTAATTTAGGTCCTACCCTATAAGGGTGTTCCTAAATTTGAAATGCAAGATGACTTGAACAAAATGTAAAGTACAATGTAAAAGAAACCTCTATAAAAGGAAGAGTATTTTTTTCATTTTGAAAGGATGAAAGGTGTCACATGCCAATGGTAAGCTAGTTCTCCACTTTGGGTGGTAATGTATTTGCATTTTTTGTTCTTAAAATTTGATTATTTGGTGAATTCAATAAAGTCTTGATTGTTTATAAGTCATGGTTATAGGAGAAAACTGCTATGGTCACAAGAGAGCCTCTTTGCGGAAGCAATTAGGGATTTGAAAGAGAACATCGATGCTAGGGTTTTGAAGCATGCACCAGAAGCTGAAAGATCATATGGTTTTCAACGTGGTAGTAACCACAAAAATAAAAGATACGCTTCATTCTTTCAGAGGAGACAACAAACCAGCAAGAGTAGTTCTTCAAGATGGCGAAGGGAGAGGTATGGAAGAAGTAATGGCAGAATGACATCTCAAGGTCAGCAAATATGGGTCTAGAAAACAAAGCAGCTAGATGCGAAAGAAAAGAGAAGAAGCATAGAGGTTGAAGACTTTGATGACATTGAAATTGCAATTCCAGATGATCTCATTGGTACCCACATCTAGGATCTGAGAAAAAAGTCACTAACAAGTAAGATCTAGAATTTTCAAAAAGATTCAGAGGATTTTAAAAGTTGGATCTTTAGAAATTGGGAGGGGGTTTCAAAAATTTTCTTTTTTAGTGAAGATCAGGGGATTTTTGTAGTTATTTTTGAAAGTATGGAAGATCGAAATAAAATTTTACGAGAAAAAACCTGGTTCTTCCAAGCAAAAGGACTCTGCTTACAGGAATGGGATCTGAGCTTTGATTTTTCAAAAGCAAACTTGAATTTTGTCCCACTTTGGATCTCTATGGAAAACTTTCCATTGGAATATAGGGATCTGCAAATAGTTAAGTTGATTGCAACTAAAATGGGTTTTTTTGTCAAACATGATATGTAGAGCTTTAATAACCCTAGCTTGCCAGTAAGACTATGTCTAATTTTAAACACGTCCTTCCCATTGCCTAAATTTGTCACCCTAAAATCCTCTTTGGGAAAATGGAAGCAATCAATAAAATTTAAAGATCCTATTATAGAGGATCATTTTTCTTGGCCTTGTGGGGATCGAGAAAATGAAGTAAGGCTTGAAAATGGAGAGGATGCGAAGGAACCTTCTTTACAACATTTAACTAATGCCTCATGCAGGGAAGAACAAATTGAGAAAAATGATCATTCTTCCACCACATTTTCTTTTAACCATGACTTGGAGGATCAAGAATGTGAATTAGATAGAGGAATTTCAAATGCTGTGTTAGATGGTAATGGAGATGGGGAGTCTACTCTTGAATGTGGGAGTGAGACATCTTTTAAAGTAGATTCTCAAATTTCTAACAAAATTGGGGTTAAGGATGGTGTTTTAGATGATGGAAATGAGGTGATATCTAAGATAGTTTATCAGATCTCTAATGATAAGGAAAGGGAGTTAGAGGGTAGCCTTTTAATTCAAGCTAGGAATAGTGGAAAGGATAGCTAGTTTCCCTTACAGGAAGTAGAAAATTTGGTCTTGGATGTTATTTTTAAGGTTGGTTCAGAGTGAATTGATCAGATAGCATATGAAGTGCTGAGAGAAGGCTCTTTGATGAAGAATGGGTTAGATCTGACAGAGGCAGGTGCCAAAAATGATAAATCAGATAATGTAGAAGGAAATATGGTTATTATTGAAGTACGTCAGAGCTTGAATCTAAAGCATTTGGAAGACAATCTGTTCTTATCAAATAAAAATGATCTGGAAGATGGCTCTAGTTTATTTAAGTTTTCTGAGACTTTTTCTATATCATAGACTCCTTGTCAAGAAAAACTAGATGTGACCCCTTCTCCATTAAGAAGAGGAAGAAAGTCAAAATCCTTCAAAACACAGGAAGAAATTAAAGTAGGGCTGCAGGCTACCCTTGAAACTTGCCTTAGATCAGGGAGAGTGCGTAGCACTCTCCAGGGGCAATGAAAGTACTATCATGGAATGTTAGGGGCATTAATGCCCCTAATAAGAGATGATTGATTAAGCGTCAGATTGATTCCTCTCAAACGAGATTGATTCTTTTGCAGGAAACTAAATTGTCCAAGAATCAAGCGGAAAATGTTTTTCAAAGTGGAACAAATGGAAATTTTTTCACTCAGCTGCTTTGGGTGCTTCAGGGGGATTAGCAATTTTGTGGGATTCCAAGGTTTGTGATGCAGAATTCATTTGCTCTACCCAGAACTTTATTTTGGTAAAAATTTCTACAAATAATTTGAGATGTTGGGTGTTTAACATTTATGGTCCCACACCCACCTATGAAAAAAAGATTTTGTGGGATCTTTTATCTGCACTTTTGATAAATTTGAAAGAAGAAAAAGTCTTATTAGGTGGAGATTTTAATGCTATAACGAGTCTAGATGAGAAAATGGGAGGGATTATTCCTCCACAAAAAGTAATGGAGGATTTTAATAATTTTATTTCAGACAATGTTTTGTCTGACAATCTACCTAATAATGGTAGATTCACATGGACAAATAGGAGAAAAGACTTTTTAAGTATTGCTGAGAGATTAGACAGATTTATTTTCTCTTCTGAATGGTGGAGTGATTTTGACTTTTTTCATACAAGTATATTGCCTTTCACTGGTTCAGATCATTTTCCTATATGTTTGGATATTTGCTTCAATATGGTTAAAAGGAAAGGAAGGTCTTCTTTCAAATTTGAAGCTATGTGGTTTAGGGACAGCAACTTATAAATTTGGAATGTTGGTGGAGGAATGCTCCCTTTGTCCCAAGATCTAGACTTTTCCAATTGAATGAAAAGCTAAAATATATGAGAAAGAAAATTTAGGATTGGAACAAGAATGTGTTTGGGAACATTTTCTTTCAAAAATCTTTCCTTCAGGAGCAGTTATCACAAATTAATGAAAACATCATTAGACATGGTATGGATCAACATTCTTTCCAACTTGTAAGACAACTGCAGGGAAAATTGGAGGAGGTGTTGGCTAGGGAAGAATTGTACTGGAGACAAAAATTGAGAGAAACCTACCTCAAGGAAGGTGACAGAAATACAAAGTTCTTAAATTCCTCAGCTCTAGTCAGAAGACAAGAGAATGCAATTTTATCCATAACTAATTCGGCAGGTCAAATTCTAAAGGATACTGCTTTAATTTAAAAGGAAGGAGTTAATTTTTTCAGAAGTCTTTTAAATAAAGATGTTTCTCTAGTTTCTTCAGTAGAACTTTCTCAGGCTCTCCAAAATATTCCTGATCTAATTAGTGAAGAAGAGAACAAAGATCTTATGAAAGAATTTTCAATAGAGGAAGTTAGAGCAGTGGTCTTTTCTCTTGATCCTGATAAAGCTCTTGGTCCGGATGGCTTTACTCCATAATTCTTCCAGAAGTACTGAGAATTTATTGGCAGAGATGTTTGGCTGGTAGTAGAGGAAGCTCAAAGAAATAGAATAGTGCTAAAGGAGACTGATTCAACTTCCATTGCTTTAATTCCTAAGACAGCTACACCAATGACCTTTGCTGATTATAGAACAATTTCCCTTTGCAATACATTATATAAGATTATAACAAAAGCTATAATAGTTAGGTTGGTAATTATTATCCCTAAATTAATAGCAAAAGAACAGGGAGGTTTTGTTCCTGGGAAGGAGACTGCTGAAGGGGCTCTAGTAGCTCATGAATTACTTCATTCTATTCATCAACATAAGATCCTAGAGATGCTAGTGAAACTTGACATGCTTAAGGCTTATGATAGGGTCTCTTGGGAATTCCTTCTACAAGTTTTGGGAAATTTTGGCTTTTCTAATAAATGGTGTAAATGGGTTTTATCTTGCCTTTCAGGTCAAGCTTCTCAGTATTGATCAATGGAGCTCCTTCAAAATTCTTTAAATCTTCCCAAGGCGTTCGACAGGGGGATCCTCTATCACCTTTTCTTTTTATAATTGTAGTGGGAGGTTTAAGTAGGATGATTAATTTTCAAAATAGTTTGGATAATTGGAAGGGGATTTTAATTTCAAGAGTGCCTTTTGCAATTACACATGCTTTATTTGTTGATGATACTGTCCTATTTGGACAACCCACATTGGTAGAGGCTAAGAATATCAAAAAAGTGATTGATGCATACTGCTTAGTTTCTGGATAAAAGGTAAATGCTAATAAATCTAGATTTTTTTCTTCAATTCTTCTCCCCTTGGTCAAGATAGAATTTCTCATATGTTGGGCTTTGAAGTGGCTTCTCTTCCCTGTAAGTATCTAGGGATTCCTTTATTTACTGGTGCCATCAAGGGAGGTTTGTGGAAAAAGCTAATTTCTAATGTGAAAGGGAAAATAACCTCTTGGAAAGGTAAATGGCTAACATTAGTTGGGAAAATTTTGATGATAAAATTAGTTCTTTCAGCAGTACCAATTTATATGCTATCAATATTGAAAATTCCAAACGGTGTGGCTTTTGATTTATGCAATATTTTTAGAAAATTCCTTTGGAATGGTACCAACTGGGAGGGGGCAAAAAAGTTTTTTCTTATATCTTGGGATTTAGTATGCCAACCTAAACATATTGGGGGGGTTGGTATTCATAATATAGAATATCAAAATAGGGCTTTAGGGGCAAAATTAGCTTGGCACATGTATGCAAAAGCAGATTCTAAGTGGTGTAAAATTATGTAAGAAAAATATTTAGACTCTCCACTTCCAGAAAGAATTTTCACAATAGAAAATCCAGTTTTAGGTTCTATGGTGTGGAATTTTATTATAGAATGTTGAGATGTTATCATGCCTTACTTGTATTAGGCAATTCATGATGGAAATTTAGCTTTGTTCTAGGAAGACTCTTGGAACAATTATCCTCCGTTGTCTACTTTTGAAGGTTTAAAAGAGGAAAAGAAGGTGTTGTGCCAAGTTTGGGGAATTAAAGTGAAGAATTACATTTCAATGGAATCAAATTGTAATTCTTTTTCTTTCAGATGGATAGACTTTTCAAATCTCCCTTTTCCCTCTGATCAAAAAATTCTTTTGAGCAAGATATTGCAAGATAGAAGGGTTACCCTTTCTGGGGGTCGGGATGAGTTAATTTGAGTCCCCTCCAAATCTGGAAAGTATAGTGTTAGACAAGGTTACAGGAGCATTGTTATTAAGAATTCTGAGAACCTGCAAAATTGGCCTCATTAGTTATTCTGGAGTGAAGCTTGCTTGCCAAAAGTAGGTGCTTTTGCCTGGCTAGCCTTGAGAAATAGAATTCTTACTAGTGACAGATTATCCAAAATTGGTATCTCACTTCCCTTCATGTGTCCACTATGCTCTCAAGAAGAAAATGTGAATCATTTATTAATTGGATTCTCTTTCTCTTCTCAAATTTGGGCCTGGCTCTGCTTTAAATTGGGTTGGTTTGGCCCCCTTCAAAATACAATCTTGCAAGTATTTCAAAGCTGGCCTATGATCCATAAAAAATCCACTTTCTTTGTGTTTTGGTTGATTTCTCCTGGTATCTTGATTTGGAACATATGGCTTGAAAGAAATAATCAAATTTTTAGAAAGTCACTGTGTTCTTTGGATCAAGTCTTGGCTAAAATTGAAAACTCAGTGGTTGAAGTTGCTTCTGCATTTCTTCTTTTCAAAGATATTAGTTCTTTGGAGTTTTCTTCCTGGGATGCTCAAATGCTTAAAGAATGGAAAGGTTTAAAACTACCTAGTTCGAGTTACTTTGTCAGAAAGAAGAAGGTGGATAGAGGTAGTATCACTTGGAAACCTCCTCCAGATAATTACATTAAGTTGAATTTTGATGGGGCATGTAGAGGGAACCCAAGGATTTTAGGTGTTGGATGTGTTTTAAGAAATTGTAGAGGTAATGTGGTTAAGCTATAACTATGCATTTGGGAAATTGCAGAAATAATGAGGTAGAAGTCTTAGATCTGATTGCGGGGATTAAATCGGCAATGAGAATTAGTATCAAAAATATTATTATTGAAGGTGATTCTTTAAACATTATAAATGCAATTAAAAAAATTTCCTTACCATGTTGGAAAATTGGTTATCTTTTGCAAGACATAGATGATTTACTAAGTTCTTTTGATTCATACCAAATTATGAACACTTATAGAGAGGAGAACTCCTTGGTAGATTATTTGGCTAATTTAGCATGTGATCTTAATCCGGCTTTAAAAGAATGGGATGCCTCGTCGATTATAGAATTATATGGAGTATTGGATATTTTGAAAAAAGATTCTTTGGCTCCTAGTGGGAGCTCCATGGTGGCATCTTAAAAGTACATTATAAAGGTGTTGGCGGCAGCTAAGTTTCGTTGTCATCATTTTGTATGATGAGGTGTTTTATTTTGTGTGTACGAATTGGCTATGGAAGTACTAATGGGTACCTTAAGCATTTATTGAATTTAGTTGCCTTATCACTTGACAGATGGTTATTCATTATTTTTATAGATAATATGAGCTGGTCTCCCATGTGATCAGCCTATTTCTTCCTGCCTTGAGAATTATTTCGATCATTATTTGCATTGTTATTTCCACTTTGTTATAGTGTGTTTCATCTCTATGCATTATGGGGTTGGTTCAAAGAAATAAGAGATTCTTTTTACCAGTGTAGAAGTAGGAGGTGCCAAGCCAGGGTATGATGCATTCTAATTGTTTGGCAGAGATTTTTAAACTCTACAATGAAGATGTAGAAAATGTAATTATTGTGCTCTGTGGTAGGGATGTTCTGCAATTTCCAAGAAATTTTTAACCCCTCTCAGTTGGTTACTCATTTCCTTTCGAATTCTATGGATCTCTTGCAAAATTTAGATCTTTTAAGGGGAATTGCAGTCAATTTTGTCTAGGATGCTCTATTTTCTGAGGCCCAATTTAATGAAGGTGTAGAGAACTATGATCTGCATGCAAGGACTACGTCGGTGGGAGGTTTGTTTTATCTTGATCTCTTGAGCAAGCGGCCTACAATGCATTGTGTTTATAGTGCATTTTTACATGGTATTTAGAATGGTTGCATCCGCTCCTTGGAAAATTCTCTTCATTGCCATCAAGGAGAAATTGGTGAAGATTTTGAGGATACAGTTAGAGGTGCTTTTCAAGCTCTCCATTTTCTGCTCCACTTCATTCCTCCTCCACCTCCAGTAGTAGCATCGGCTGACCCTCTTGTGCAAGACTACCATGGCTTTTTGATTGAAGATTTAAATGAACAAGCTTAATTTTTGTTCTGTACATAATATGTGCTTAGTTTTGTTTTGTATCAATTCTAAAGGTTCTGTTTAAGTTGGGTAGTAGGGTGCTTTCTCCCCTATATTTTGTAACCTTTCTTTTATGAGACTTGATGTAATCCTTAGTCGCCTATAGTCTTGAGTCTTAATAGAATATGTTCAAACTATAGATTTTGTATAGCTTGTTTTGGTTCCCTTAATGGTACTTTTTTTTAAGAATTTTGGAGCTACAACTGGAGGTTTTCTTCCTAGTTCCTTCCTACCGGTATGCTCTTTGAACCAGGCTTTTTTGTATCTTTCTACTTTAATATAATATATTTTAGTGGCTTGCCACTTTTGTTAAAAAAAATCACATTACAACATTTGCACATAAATAAATACTTTAGTCTCATTATAGACTAAGGTCAAGAATTATAGGGAAATCACATAGGGTTTCTAGATGACCTCTGAAATTCCAGTGGCCATGGAGGGTATCTACACAACTCAATTACACACATCAATATGCCTAATATGTATATATAGCCGAAGCAATTTGAATACAATTTCTAATCATAATTACAGTCAATACAAACATCTATAATTCAATTGATAATCACAATCCTTTTAAGCATCCAATAGATATCAATTCAATTCAATTCTCATTTCACAATATCTCATAGTGTCATCACATATGCATTACCTAATCTATCAACATAGCGACTAAATTTCAATTCAAACAATTAGTTCAATTGCATAATCCTCGAGTCATAATTAAATGACTTATATATAATCAAATTAAAGCACACATCCATCCCATAAGTTGAACTATACTATAGCTACCTCACAATTATGTCATCATCACATACAAATTAAATCGACTAATCGAACCAAGATGAAAATGCCTAACATAATCTATCATTGGATCATAAGTCCAAAAATCATATAGTCTATCAAAAAAATTATAAGTCCATACACAAAATGACCAATATCTAGTTAGATCAAAACCATGTTAGATCCAATAATCCCATTAAGTTTGTCACATAATGGTGGGATCCACAACTCTAATCCAGACATCATTATAATATAGTCTATCAAGAGGATCATAAGTCCATGCACAAACATCCAAAATTTAGGAGTATCAAAACCATAAAATGACCCATAGTGTAGTTAAATCTATCGCACAAGATTGGGCCTCACACCTTCACCATTGGAACTAGTAGCAAAGAGGTGTGTTGCATCTAATTATGATGGTCATGCTTTCTAGGTACATAAGGGTGCCCATTCTTTACAAATAAAACTTCAAACATAGAAAATAATGTTATGACACCAACAGATGGGTCACATAGGTGAGAAGGGCTTTAAAACCATGAAAAATAAAAACCTTGTTGAAATGTTGAATGCTTGTAATATTGAGTTCAATTTTAGCGAACATTGTGTTTGTGGAAAATAAAACTACATTAAGTTTTACTCTAGTTCTCATAAATCTTTTAGGATATTAGACTTGATACATTCTAATGTTTTTGGTCTTGTTAGTGTTCCTTCAATTTCTAAATCTATTTAAATTATGTATCTTTCATTGATGACTACAATAGAAGGATATAGGTATATTTCCTTAGAACTAAATATGAAGTCTTTAGTCAGTTTAAAGAGTTTAAGGATCTTGTGGAAAATTAGACTAGTAAAAAAATTAGGTTCTTGAGGACGGATAATGGCACTAAGTTTTGTTCAACATGTTTTGATAGGTTCTATAAAGATCCTGGAATATAGACATAAGACAACTCCCTACAACCCTTAGTAGAATGGAGTTACAGAAAGAATGAATAGGATGTTGATGGGGATGGCTAGGATTATGCTTAGTTGGGTTGTTCTAGAACAAAATTTTTGGGAAAAACTAGTTGCTATGACTTCTTACTTGGTTAATAGGTCTCCTACATTAGATATTGTTGATAAGACACCTATGGAGAAGTGGTTGGGAAAAACCCCTTCATTTAGACATCTTTGATTCTTTGGTTGTGAGGCATATGCATATGTGCCTAGGGAGAAGTGGTCAAAGCTAAAGAAAAAAGCTATAAAATTTATCTTCATCAACTATGGTGTTGGTGTGAAAGGGTACAAGATTTGGGATCCTATGGTTAAGAGGGTTTTGTATAGAAAAAGTTTTATCTTTAGAGAAGTCAAGCATTCTTCCACAATATTGCAGCCAAAGAAGGGTGGAAAGAAAGAAGTGGTACAACTAACCCCAAAGATAGAGAAGGTTGAACTAGAAGCCCATGAAGGACCTAAAGAGGAGGAGAGATCACATAATTTAGAGAGTTTCAAAGAAGAGAAAGAACCTCCACCTTAGTCATTGAGGAGGTCCACTCGACAGATAACAATCAAAAAGGTATACTCCTGATTGGAGATGTATTTTTGCTTTGTTTTCTAACATTGATGAGCCTAGGCCTATAATGGAGGCTATGGGTATAAATGATACAAATTCCTGGAAAGTGGACATGGAAGAAGAGATGGTGTGTTAAATAAAAATGATACATGGGATCTAGTACCTTTGCATGATGGACATAAACTCATTGGATGAAAATTGGTGTTTAATAAGAAAATTAGTTCAGATGGTAGTGTTGATAAGTACAAGGCAAGACTAGTGGCAAAGGGTTATTCCCAAGTTAAGGGGATTGATTATGGTGAGATTTTCACTCTAGTTACTAAGATGACATCCATTCAATTTCTATTATCACTTACTACAATGTATGATCTTGAGGTTGAGCGAATGGATGTGAAGACAACTTTTTGTCACGGTAATTTAGAGGAAGAGATTTATATGAAACAGTTGGAGAACTACATTAAGAAAGGTAAAGAAAATTTAGTTTTTATGTTGAATAAATTTCATTTGGTCATAAGCAATCTCCTAGGATGTGGTACCAAAAGTTTGATTCTTTTGTGTTAAGTTTGAGATTTCTATGATCCAAATTATATCATTACATCTACTATAAGACATGGGTAGTGATCATATTCTCATTATTGCACATTATATGTTGATGATATGTTATTTCTCAGTAATAGGAAGAGTTTGATTTGTGAATTGAAGTCTCAACTTTTAGCACAATTTTAGATGAAAGACTTAGGGGAAACTAGATACATCTTGGGGATGGAGATAAAAAGAGATAGAGTGAACAAAAAAATTAAATTGGGCTGAAGTAATTATGTGAAATCAGTGTTGGAGAGATTCAACATGTCTGCTTGTAGGCCATTGTGTGTTTCTGTTACGATGGGGACATAGTTACCAATTGAGGATTGTCCAAAGTCTCCTAATGAGATGGAGGACATGAGTAGAGTACCTTATGCTATTTTTTTGGAATTTTGATGTATTCCATGGTTTGTACAAGACTAGACATTGCCTAAGTAGTGGGAGTCCTTAGTCATTTTATGGCTAGTCCTAGACAAGTGCACTGTGAT
This sequence comes from Cunninghamia lanceolata, assembly GCA_027924645.1. Lineage (NCBI taxonomy): Eukaryota > Viridiplantae > Streptophyta > Pinopsida > Cupressales > Cupressaceae > Cunninghamia > Cunninghamia lanceolata. The sequence continues at coordinate 2,125,855 of BSBN01001303.1, read as the reverse complement.
GCAATGAAGAGGGTATTTAGATATTAGCATTGTACTTCCAATTATTCTATTTGTTATCGTGATTATTCTATAGGGACCTAACATTTAGTGTGTATTCATGGATATGTGGATTTTGATTGGGCAGGTACTACTAATAGCAGGAGATTCACTAGTGGATATGTTTTCGCTATGTTTGGTGGTGCAATTAGTTGGATGAATAAGAAACAATCTATGGTCACTGTGTCCAATATAGAAGTAGAGTACATGGTATATACTCATTCTTGTAAGCAAGCCACCTAGATTAAGATATTATGTTCAAAATGTTGGGTTAGACACGAGAGCCATTACAATTCATTGTGATAGTCAGAGTGTCATATGTTTAGCAAAGAACCTGACCTTTCATGTGACAACAAAGCACATTGGTCTCTAGTAGCATTTTGTTCATGATATGGTAGATTATTGAAGGGTGATTCTAGAGAAGGTTGATACTTTGATGAATGTTGTAAATTCATTGATAACACCTATGAGCATAGACAAGTTCAGATGGTGTAGTGAGTCTATGGGCCTCTCGCCCCCTAGTAGTTAGTTTTTCAATGTTGGTAATTTTCCTAGTTTTTCTTTCAAGGAGTTTACAAAGTGGGAGAATGTTAGGAAAGGTGTTTCAACCTTTCACCTAATTTTTTTTTTTTGAAGAAAAAGTGGCAGAGCCACTAAACTATTTTATTAATATATAAGAAAGATTACAAAATCCTAGTTCAAGAAGAGCATACCGATAGGAAAGAACTAGGAAGAAAACCTCTGGTTATAGCTCCAAAAAAAACCTAACTACATTACCTAAACATCCATAAGTAATTATAGTTGGAGATGGGGCCAAAGGCAAGCAAAATTGTGCCATAACAGCCACCAAAAGTCTAACAGAGTTACAAGTACATCAACGGTGGCCAAGAACAAAATTAACAACCCAGAAGAAGAAAAATATTACAAGGGGAAGGCTTTAAACAAAATGCCTCTGTCAAGAACTGTTATCAAAAACCTTGAACAAAAAATGACGGATTCCAAAAAACACCTTCTTCTACTTCAAGCAAACTAATGTTCTTCTAGCATAACAACATTTGCATCGCCTAGATCTGCAGCAGGTGGAGGGAGAGGAGGTGGTAATTGAAAATGAAGCAAATGAAATACCTCCCTAGCCACATCAACTATTTCATTGCCAACCTCTCTGCCATGACAATGAAGCCCATTAAGAATAGACATCCTACAATCACGCTGCAACCCATGGAGAAAGGAAGTGAAAAGGCAATGCACTGCAGGCTTGTGAGTAATAGCTTGTAGAGTAAAAAGACCCCCAATGGGAGTAACCCCCAAATGAATATCATAGTCAACCACTGCTGAGTTAAAACTATCATGAGAAAATAAAAAATCCTACACAAACAAATGCCCGAGCCTTCTCACTAATTCAATATCCTGAATGAGGTCCATGGAATTAGAAAGAAAGTGTGATACCACCTAAGATGGGTATAACGCCATAGGAAGATGAAACAAGTCACGTCCACAAATAGAAACAATTGCACTTTCAATTCCCTCATTGTAAAGTTTGAAAATTTCACCCAGAGAGGAAGCAAAAGAAACCCCAAAAGAAGGCTGCTCCTATTTTTGAATAGGTAAGAGAATTTCTCTAAAATAAACCCATGTCTTCACCACAAGAACCCTCAAAGCACCAAATAACAAAGCAGCAAACAATAAACGATGAAATAAATCATCCAAATAAGGAGAATATAAAAAGGGCCTTAACGAAAAATCTGGAAGCACCACAGATGACGACTGAGCTAACATCATATCAACTCAGTTCAAGCTAAATGGAATTAATGAAACAATACTCCAAAATTGCCATCTGTTACTCCACATAGATCAGCACGTGAATGAAGATTACAACCAAAGCAAAGAAGCTTAAATGAAAGCTACCACTAGAAAGCTGAGGTCACCACAAACGATGGCTATAAAAAGACTTGTGCCAATGTATTTTCACAAGAATGAATTAGATCCTTCATACAGATTAATCATCAATGGCACATGTGAGACGACGGCTAAAATGAAGGACAATTATGCCAATAAAAGCATAGTTAAAACACTTTAATAGTACCTACAAAGACAACTCAAAGTTAGCTGAAAAACTATTTCTCCAAATTTAGTTATATCTCCTTCCCAAACAATGGCAAGTCCTTCAGAATTTAAAAAACCCACTCCAATTTGAATATGAAAATCAACCACCAAAAGCAAAACCAATAAATTAAAATTGACCCTGTTCTATGTTGGCAAACTGCTCAACACTCTTCCTATCTTCAACAAAAATAGTAGCAAAACCATCTAGAGAACACAAAGAATCTCCATCCCATTCAACCATTTCAATTTCCTGGTCGCATGCATAGTTTGCTAACAAATTTGCCATTTTATTACCTTCTCTGTAGGAATGAAAAAATTGAAAAGATGAAAAAGACCCTAGCATGTTCCTGGCATCTTGAAGAATATAATCAATTTTCCAATTCAAAACTAAACTTTTCTGAATAGCATTCACAATGTTCAAAGAATCCCCCTCAATAATAATGTTACTAATTTCATATTTAATAGCAAGCTTAAGTTTTGCAATAAGAGCTAGAGTTTCAGCCTCATTGTTTGAGCAACACCCCAGTTTGAAAGATAAAGCCTTAACTATATCACCCTTCCAGTCTCTGAGAACACACCCCGCACTAGATAAACCTGGATTGCCCCTACAAGCCCCATCAAAATTCAACTTAATGAAATTCTCAGGGGGAGATTTCCATCGAATAAGATTTCTTTTCACTTTCTTACTTTGATCAAAACAATTTGAAGCGGGGAGTCTCAAGAATTTCCAAGATTTTAACATGTTGGCATCCCAAGAAGAGAAAGCTAAAGACCCAGCACCCCTCAAAATAAGATGTGAAGAGACCACCTCAGAAATTACTTTTTCAACTTTATAAATGACTTGAACAAGAGAGCACTCATCTTTTCTAAAAATACTATTATTTCTTTCCAGCCAGAGATTCTAAACCACAAGACTAGGAGATACAATCCATAGGGCAAAGAAAATTGAATTCTGATAAAGAACAGGCCAAGATTGGAACAAATTCAAAATTGTGTCTAGAAGAGTCCTCAACCATCCCCATTTAGACATAAGCCAGTACCAAACTTGAGAAGAAAAAGAACAATTTAACAAAAGATGATTAATGTCTTCCTCCTTCTCTAAACAAAGTGGGCACCAAAAAGGTTGAGCAATTTCAATCTTAGCAAGTCTGTCACTTGTAAGAATTCTACCCTTCAAAGCTAACCAGGCAAAGGCTCTAGCCTTTGCAAGACATAAATGGCTCCAACATAATTTAAAAGGCCAACTAGAATGATTTTTTCCTTCTTATGATGCTTTGATAGCCTTGCTTAACTGCGTATTTACTTGACTTGGAGGGAGACCAAATAATTTCATCACTTGCTCCTAAGATAAAAACCCTTCTGTTTTTAAGAATTGCAATAAATTGATTTTTTCGGGAAGGGGATAAAGGAACATCAGAAAGATCCTTCCACTTAGCACCCAAAGAGCTCGAATTTGACTCTAAAACCAAATAATCTCTAACCTTAACACCATAAAGCTGACTTAACACTTCTTTGGCCTCATTCATACCTGCCATTTCTGAGAGAGGGGGGTAGTTGTTCCATGAATTGTCCTAGAATAAGGCTGAGCATCCATCCACAAAAGATAAGGGGAAATTACTTCTCTACAATCAACCAAAAAATTCCAAATTTTTGAGCCTGATTCTGGATTTTGAATAATAAAAATTGTTACTGGATCAGCTGAATTTAAGTATTTAGCTTGCATGATCTTACACCATTTGGCATCCGGCTTCTCATACATCTGCCATACTAATTTTTCTCCAAGAGCACAATTTTGGGCCTCAATATTATGAATATCTACCCCTCCATATTTCTTTGGACCTTTCACCTAATGTTAAGGTTACAAACAATGTAATTTTTTAGGTTGAAAAATAGAAAAACTTAATTTTTGGGCTATATAGTTGGTTTTTGGCCAAAATAAAAATTATAGGTTGTTTAACACTAGTTCTTAGGTTCCTATCATGTGAACCTATTCAATCTCTACAATTTAAAAAAATGGGCCCAATTGGCCTCTCGGATCAAAAGTTATGGCCTTCAGAAGTTGGGCCTCCTTCATTGGAAATGTAAAAACCTCAACACATAAAAGAGTTGTAAAGGGAGGTTACACTTGTTGACCAACACATAATAAGGAATCTTTGGATAGGAATAATAGAGACAAAATGGAACACTGAATTTGGTGAGTGGATTATAATGAGGTTATGCTAGGTAGAAGGAATATACTATTTTTAGCCTATGGACTCATCTTGGAATTTGGGTGTTGGATTTCAACTAAGGATTTGGATGCCACTATTTTGGGTGGTTTTAGCTCATGGTTTTCTAATTATCATTTTATGGTTTCATGTATTGTATCTCCTATTTAGTAGGTGCTTGAGAGGGAGGAATGATAACAAGTTTTATAGGTATTGTTATGCTATTAGAATTCCTCAAAATCTCTATTTTGTGATACTCCTGTGAAGGTTTTCTCTGCAAGTGTATTGTAATAGTGTTGTTTACTAAATAACACATTGATCTACTTTGGAGTATAGGGTTTTTCTCTTTAAATGATTTTCCCCATGGACACTTAAGTTATGGTATATTATTTATTTCAAATGTTTATATGTGTTTCTACTTTCTGTTATTGTTAAAACATTTAAAATTTGCACAACACTCTCCTCATTAGATTAGTGTAGGAAGCATTTCTACACACCTTGCCTCCTTCCAAGTTTGTATTTTGGCATTGGATATCCAAGTATTTATAGACTCAAATTAAGTAGGAGATATACTAGTGGTTATGTATTTTACCTATTTGGTGGTGCAATTAGTTGGATGAGCAAGTGACAGGCTGTGGTTCCTATGTACTATAGAGGTAGAGAAAAGACAACTACTTATGCATGTAAGAAGGCCATCTACCATGAGACATTGTGTTTAGATGTAGGTTTGAGTCTTGGACTAGTTAAGATTGGATGTGATATTCAGAGTGCCATCAGCTTGGCAAAGAACCTTACTTTTCATGCTCAGATTCAAAGTACATTGATGTAAAGCATCATTTTGTTCATGACATGGTGGAGGATAGGAGTGTGATGCTTGAAAAGTTTGACACTTTGGAGACTTTTGTAAATGTAATGACAAAGCCTATGAGCACATAGAATTTTAAGTGGTGTAGTGAGTCTATGCACCTCTTAGCCCTCAGCAGATAGTTCATAGTTTCATGTAGTTTTCCTTTTTCTCTTTCAAGGTATATGACAATTAGGAGAATGTTGGGGTAATTTTATACATCTTTCAATATTCTAATGCCTAAAGTATTTATTTAATTGTTTACAGGTCCACATATTTGGGGCATCCCACTTGGAGTGACACTTGGTGTCACTTGTAGTTTATATTTTGGTAAGTGTAAGACTCACTTAGTAATAGGGAAGTTGCTACTTGCAACTATGAAAAATGGAAAGGTGTGTAAGAGTTTCTAGAAAGAAAAAACTTGATGAGAGGGAGTTAATTATAGACTTGGAGAAAATAATGGAGCGGTTATGAATAGCAAGGTAAGACTACTTGAGCACCCAAGTTTGGTAGTGGTAATTTCTAATTTACTATCAATTAACTAAGCTTGATTTGGTCATGTTGGGATTTATTCATGGATATGGATGTCTAAATTAGCTAGTAATTTATAGCACATGGTTTTAGAAAGCATTCATGGTTTTTGGTTTTACTCATCCCTATATATTGAGTGCTCGAGTTGAGGTATTATGTCAAGGTTTTGTAGGTACTTTTATGCTACCAAAATTTCTCCAACAATAAATAGATTTGTATGTTCTCCTAAGAAGGCTATATCCTATAGTTGTATTGTAACCATTACAAATGATTATAATACAATTAGTTCTACTTTGGAGGCTATGTTTTTTCCTAAAAATGTTTTCCTAGGGTAATACTATGTCAACTATGTTTTTTGAGATGAATGTCAATGCATGTCCTTCCATGTCACTTGAATGGTAATGCATGCTAATTCATGTGTTGTTTCCTTACCTAGAATTGTTACATATATGTCTCTTTTCATTATCTCTCATAGGTGTACGAAGTATTTTCACCATCTCACCTTCCTTTCAATAAGGTTAAAATAGAAAAGTTACAAATCCTTATGAGAGATTTTGAAAATTTATACATGAAAGATTAGGATTCTATACATGTATTTTTTACCCATGGAATGGGTGTAGTAAATTAAATCAAATCTCATGGTGAGACACTAGAGGATTAAAGGGTTGTAGAAAAATCCTTGAAGCTTGCCTGCTAGGTTTGATTCCACTTTAGTTGTACAATAGAAGAGTCAAAAGATCTAACAAAATTATCTATTGATGAGTCGATAGGATATCTACCAACCTATGAGTAAAGGCTATATGGAGCAACTAGTTATTCCCTTGAACACGCTTTTAAATCAAAATCTTTAGTTAGTAATAGTAGAGGAAGATGAAGATCAAATTTTAGTAAAGGTAAACAAATAAATTACCAAGAGAAGGAAGAACAAACATATTACATGTTGGAAAAGATCATCTATAAAAACAAATTTATATACTACAAGTGGAAGAGGCAAAGCTAGCAGCCACAATCACTCTCATGGTCAAAAGTATTGTAAATCCAAAATTCAATGTCATTATTGTAAATAATTTGGACGCTATGTAAATGAATGTAGAAAGATGCAATTTTACATAAGTAGATAAAATGTAAACTTTTATATAGAAAATAAAACTAAAAATGGAAGTAGTGGTACACTGTTTATTACTTGCAATGTTTCTCAATAAAGCACAAAAGATGTATGGTTTCTGGATAGTGGATCATGTAATAATCATATGACTGGATTTGAAGACATGTTTACAAACATGGATGAATATGTAAAATCAAAATTAAAATTAGGAAATGATAACAAGGTGTATGTTATGGGTAAAGAACAATAAACATTAAAACCAAGCAAGGTGAAAAGAAACACATTCTAGATGTGTATTATGTTCCTAGACTCAAATACAATTTGATAAGTATTGGGAAAATTTCACAAAAGGGATATAGAGTTTATTTGGAACAGGGAGCATGTGTGATTATCGATGGAAGTCCAAGTAATAATATCATTACAAAAGTTGAAATAACAAATAATAAAATTTTTACCTTGGAAATTCAACATGAATTATCAGTTGCATATGCTTAAGTTATCATTGTAAGAATTACCTTGGATACAATCAGTCCCTCAACTTCAAATGCCCCATTTTTACCTTTTCAAGGTGTCACAATAGTGATTCCTTCAAATGCATTCAAATTTGATACAAAATACCAATCTTGGCTTTGGTATTTAAGGTTTGGACACTTAAGTTTTAATGGTTTGAATTTGTTACATAAGAAGAATATTATAAATGGTTTGCCATTAATAGAACAACCAAATATAACTTGTGAATATTGTATTCTAGGGAAGTAACATAGAGAATCTTTTTCTATTAGAAAATTGTATTGAGCTAAGGCTCCTCTTGAGATTGTTCATTTAGATCTATGCGGAAGTATGCAAAAACCTTCTATTTGTGGTAGTTTATATTTTTAACCTTTATTGATGACTTCAATAGAAACATGTAGGTTTGTTTTTTGAAATACAAATTTGTTAGAAATTAGGATCTTAGGATACTAATCATTATAAATAAAATATAAAATAAATAAAATGAGAATTATATAAGCATATATTTAACACATTATGCAAAATATACATGGGTAAAAATCTTTCGGGTAAAAAACCCCATAAAGCATAATTTTATTATTAAAAACTTACAAAAAATAGTCTATTAAAATATAGACTAAACTTGGGGATACTCCTCTACTTACTTCCATATGGCCAATAATACCTCCTGTGCATAGTGATAAAATTCACTATAAATCTCCAAATTCACTCCACTCTCAAATGAGAGAGAACCTCCTTAAATATAGGAGAAGGGGTGGAAAAATACCTTAAGGGGTATTAGTCAAACCTATTCAAAGAAACCATTTGTAAATAATTAATAATCTAATAGTTATTAGATTATTAATTATTAAATGACCAGTATAAGGTTTTATAACCTTATATTAGAATAATATATAAATGTTATAAGGGTATGACCCCTGATAACATTATGTTCTACAACTCCCCCTTAATGTTAATAGGGGCATCATGTCAATTTCTATAAAAGAAAAAATGAAGTACCCCAGTAATATAGGTCTTCTTTGACAATGATAAATAGGGACACAAATATATACTAAAATGAAGAGCATATATTTTAGACTACATGAAATTTATCTTGTCATAATTTATAATCCCAGTGTTTTAAAAACGGATGCTTAAATGAGGTCTTATAATGTTTTTATCGGATCCCAGAACTCCTCAAACTAGCCTTCCCCAAGTTCATTGCATAGTGCCTATAGGTCTTATATAATACAATGCTTTTACAAGCGAAATATTTATAGAGATAAGCACTTTCAATATGCTCATAGGGCTTACATATAATGCCTAGAGGTCTTATTTATGATTGTTAGGTCTTACATCCCAAGTTTAGCCATAATACCTATAGGTATTTTTCTATGCCTTTGTAGGTCTCACATCTAGAGGTGTTATAATTCCTAGAGGTCTTATTGTATGCCTTTGCAGGTCTCACATCTGGAGGTGTTATAATGCCTAGAGGTCTTATTTTATGCCTTTGTAGATCTTACATCTAGAGGTACCATTGTCATGCACACTTCCCCTCAATGGAAACTCCTTATGGCCAAGAATTGATTTGAATTTGGAGAATTTGGTACTACACAAAGGTTTGATGCTATACTGCATATATGATTTCTTTTACTAGGAACCTAGCCTAGTTCTTCTTGATCACAATATATCTACCATCTAATAATTGATGGCACAGCCTTGCCAATCACCTCACAATATCCCAATTCAAAAAAACAAACATGAAGTTCACTACCAGAAAATGACAAGAGAGCGAAAAGAAGAATGACAGGAAGTGAAATAACAGGGATTTCTTATTATTGAATAAAGTTGTCCATTAAAAAAATATTAATTGTCAGCCTTATATGATCGGCTTCAAAACAAGAACAGAATAGTAAACAACTCTAAAATGATTCTCTTATCCTAGTCGGCCTTCTGTTAACACTAATTGGCCTTCCTCTGTCTCTGTCTATTCAGCCTCCTCAGACTATTCTCTTTCATGCCCCTCCTCATAAGCCAACAAGCTTCCACTTTTAAACCTTGACAATTTGGCCTTCTAGCTCTGGCCGTCGACTCCTTTGCTCTCCAACCGACCCACGATCTTCCTATCCCACCCTCATAAATTCATGACTATGAACTTAATGACAGTCGATGCCAAAATAAGAAATGTAGCCATCATGGAATATCCATGAAGCCCCATGACCTCACCATGTAGGTCTGCACATATTAATGACTGGCACACCATGCTAACCATCGATAAAAAGAGAAAAAAAATGCATTGCCAAGGAATAGAAACGATGCCCATGTACTGCAGAGGAAATGTAATGGTCACTGCCAAATAGAATAAAGCAAAGCCCACAAACGCCATCACAGCCACAAAAAGAAATGATTTAGGTTGTTTCTAAACTTGGTCGAGCCACAAAGGAAAACTCATCAAGTCTTTAATTGCCTTTTGCTAGCTGGATTCTTATCCTCTCTATGCACGATCTGAGGCCTTTTAATATTCAAATATTTGGAAGGAATTACCCACCACAACTTCATCAAAGATAGAAAGAATTAAATATTTGAGGAGAAGGCCACCAAGAGGAAAAGAAGGTAAACCAAAAAAAATGACCTCCTATCACTCAGGCGACAGGAGCGACAGGAACACAACAAAACACCTACAAAAACCAAAATTTGTTAAAACCAAAAATTCAAAATTGAGAGGGACAAGATGCCCCTGCATCAAACTCCTGGGCAGGAAGAAATCATGAGCTCTGGCTCATGAGGTCTTCAACAGAATGACCGATCTTAGTGATCTCATCCTCAGTAAGCCATGATGCATCTTCAATAGGATGATTGCACCACTTGACAAGATACTTGTAATATTCTTTCTTGCGGATCTTCTTCAGTACTTGTTGATCAAGAATGCATTCTATTTGTTGTGGAACATTGGCTGTCCCAACTTGTTCTACATGTGAGGAATCAGCTGCTTCAACTTCTTCAACTTATGTATCTCCTTTGTATGGATGCAAATCTGCAACATTGAAAATGGGAGATATATTCAACTCTTCAGGCAATGATATCTCATAAGCATTAGCTGAAAACTTCCTTAGTATTTTGCATGGACCAATCTTTTTCATCTGTAGTTTATTGTATGTCCCTGTAGGAGATCTTTCCTTTCAGAGATGTGCCAATACAAGGTCTCCAACTTGAAATTCTAGCTCTCTTCTCTTTAAATCAACATGCCTCTTATACTGCAAATTGCTATCTTTATTATTATTCTTCACATTTTCTTGAATGTCATGAATGACTTGAGCAAACTCTTCCCCATATGCACTTCTTTTCTTAATTCTAGCAAGATTATGAAGCTCAAACACACCTCTTGGATGCATACCAGAAACAACATAAAAAGGACTAAAACCTGTGCTTTTATTTAGGGAATCATTATAAGCAAATTCAGCTTGGGCCAACATAAGATCCCAACTTCCAGTTGACTTACCAACAAGACATCTCAACAAATTTCCAAGGCTTCTATTGACAACCTTGGTTTGTCCATCCGTTTGAGGATGAAATGCCGAACTAAAACTCAGATTTGTGCCCAACTTCTTCCATAGAGTCCTCCAGAAATGACCCACAAACTTTGTATCCCTATCAGAAATAATACTTCTTGGAATACCATGCAACCTTACAACTTCTTTGAAAAACTAATTTGCAATGATAGTTGCATCACTAGTCTTCTTACATGTTATACAATGAACCATTTTTGAAAATCTATCAACAACAACAAAGATTGAATCATTACCCCTTTGAGTACGAGGTAAACCCAAAATAAAGTCCATACTCACAGAATCCCAAGGCCTGGTTGGAACCGGCAATGGCTGATATAAACCAGCATTTTGACTCTTCCCCTTAGCATGTTGACAAACTCTTCATCTTTCCACATATCTTCTCACATCTACCTTCATCCTTGGCCAATAATAATGTGTGCTGAATTGCTGAAAAGTTTTATCTTGTCCAAAGTGACCAGAAAGACTACCACTATGCTTTTCCTTCAACAAATTGTCTCTCATGGAGCCTTGAGGAATACACAACTTATTCCCCTTGAACAACAAACCCTCTTGTATCATATAATCATTTCATGGCTCTTTATTCCTGTAAACAGGATCACTGTAAGCTGCAAATTCTTCTCCAAAATCTACATCTTCTGCATACAACTCTTTCAAACTTTCAAAACCCACACTGTTAGTCTTTATTTCACATAACAACAAATTCTTTCTACTCAAAGCATCAACAACCTTATTCATTTGACCACTTTTATGTTTCAAAACCAAATTAAAACTCTGAATATACTCAACCCATTTAGCATGCCTCTGATTCAATTTGTGCTGGTTGTTGATGAACTGCAAAGCATGATTACCTGTATACACAATAAATTCTTTGGGCAAAAGATAATGTCTCCATTTCTTGAGGGATTGAACCAAAGCAAAAAATTCTAAATCATAAGAAGAATTCTTCCTCTTTGCATCATTCAATTTCTCACTAAAATAAGCAATCGACTTACCCTCTTGACTCAAAACTGCCCCTATAGCCAAACCACTAGCATCACATTCAACTTGAAACACTTTATCAAAATCCAGCAAAGCAAGTATGGGCTGTTCACTCACCTTCTTTTTCAAATATAAAAAAAAATTCAGCCTCTTTAGTCCACACAAATGGTCTTTTACTTCCCTTAATTGTTTCCAAAATAGGTGCTACAACATGACTGAAATTTCTTATAAATTTTTTGTAGAAACTAGAAAGACCATGAAAACTTCTTACCTCCATGATACTCTTTGGTGATGGCCAATCAATTATGGCCTGAAGCTTTTCCATATCCATCTTCAATCCTTCCTTTGACACCACAAAACCCAAATAAACAAGTTCAGTCTACAAAAACAAACACTTCTTCAAATTAATCTACAACTTCTCTTCCTATAGTCTCTTCATAATCTACCTCAAATGATCAAGATGCCCCTCTTTTGACCTGCTAAACACCAAAATGTCATCCATATACACAACCACAAATTTACTAATAAATGGTTTCAACACTTCATTCATTAGATGCATAAAAGTACTAGGAGCATTAGACAACCCAAAAGGCACAACTAACCATTCATACAACCCATCACTAGTCTTAAAAGTAGTTTTCCACTCATCCCCTAGTCTAATTCTAATTTGGTGATAACCACTCTTTAAATCTATTTTAGAAAAATACATTGACCCATTCAAACAATCCATCAAATCTTTAATCCTTGGGATGGGGAATCTATATCTTATTGTGATTTTGTTTATGGCCCTTGAATCAGTACACATACACCATTCTCCTCCTTTCTTTGGCACCAACACTGTAAGCACAACACATGGGCTTAGACTTTCTCGTATCAAACCTTTCTCCAAAAGTTCTACCACTTGCTTCCTTATCTCTTCATTCTCCATAGGTGTTAACCTATATGCAGCCTTATTTGGAAGGCTAGCTCTCGGAATCAAATCCATATGATGACTTATGCTTCTAATAGGAGGCAATTCATTAGGCAAATCATTAGCAACAATATCCATATTCTCATTCAACATCTCTTGTATCTCAATAGGCAAATCATCCAACTTCGTAGAAGTCATAACACATTGTGGTTTAGGAACCAGAGCAATACCAAATTTTTCACTCTTCAAATATTTCAAGAATTCTTTTCCACTTACCAACATTACCTGATTATTTTTGTTGTTGTCCTCTTCTTTCTCCTTTATGGGAAACAAGGTATGCTTCTCCTTATCCTTCATAATTGTATATGTATTTTCCTTCCCATTATGGACTAAATTTCTGTCAAGTTGCCATGGTCTTCCAAGCAAAACATGGCACACATCCATTGACATTATATCACATAAAACACAATCCTTATAACTACTAATCTGAAAATCAACATAGGCCTGCTCACTCACCAATATTTGATGGCCTTTTTGTAACCAAGTTACCTTATACAGAGTTGGGTGTTTGATCCTTTTAAGATTCAACTTCTCTACCATTTCATTAGAAACAATATTGTCAGTACTACCACTATCAATAATGAGCTTACAACATTTACCATGAGACTTACACTTCATTCTAAACAATGCTCTCCTTTGAATTGGTTCTTGACTTTCCTTCTATGGCTTCAACAATGTTCTCTTCAGCATAAAGGATTCTCCTGATTCTGCTCCATCCTTGTGATGAATTGGAGATCGTACTCTTTCTTGATCAACCTGAACAACTTGATTGCTCCTTTCAAATTTGGAGTGTCCTTGTGATGATTCCGTACAATCCCAACTCTTGTGCCCAATTTGATTTTACTTGTAGCATTTTCCAATAAATCCTCTTCCTCTTCCTTGTGATCCACCTCTTCCATAAGATCTTCCTCCTCTATTCTGAAATCCACCTCTATCATTGTGGACTATCCCACTAGAGCTTCTAGCCTCTTCACTTTGATGATGTTGTTGTCCTCTACCAGATTGTTGTCCCCTTCCTCTAAAACCTCTTCCTCTCTTCTTTTCTTGCTGATTTTGCTTCCTTTGCAGCTTCTCTTCTGCCTTTAAGGCAAGTTGGTAAGCCTCTTCTAGGCTTCTAGGAGACAAAAGACTCATCTCATCTTGTAGATTGTATTTTAAGCCATTCACATAACGGGATATCTTCTCCACATCTTCTTCAGCATGCCCAGATCTGATGATGAGCTTGTAAAACTCCTCTATGTAATCTTTTACTGACATCTCCTTTTGCTTCAAATTTTGTAATCTCTTGAAGAGATTAGCTTGATAGTCACTAGGCAAAAATTTAGCCTTCAACTTTGCCACCATTCTATCCCATGAGTTAATCTTCTCCTTATTTCTCTTTCTTCTTTCAGTCTGGACAAAGTCCCACCACATGGCAGCATGACCTTTCAATCTTGTGCATGCAAATTTTACTCTTTTCTCCTCAGCTACATTCTCTTACTCAAAATATTTGTCCAAGTCATTTATCCATTCAATTAGTTCTTCTCCATTAAGACTTCCAGCATACGTTGGTACATCAATCTTGGGTTTGGATCCCAAATTCATGACTGATCTTATCAACCTTTCACCAAATTCATCTCCTGGGTCTGCCTGTCTTTCCTCACATTCTTCTCTTTGAGGTTCTTCTTCCTCATCACTGACATCTTCAATATTAGGGTTTCCTCTCCTTTGTGCCCTCTCAAGAGCATCCATCCTCTCAATCAAAGTCTGCATCAACTCAAGGTCTACTTGGTCCCTTTGGCCTCTGCCTCGGCCTCTACCCATGCCCATCCTTCTTGGAGGCATATTGACCACCCTCAATGACTAGTTTTAATCTAACATGGCTCTGATACCAAACTGATGGCACAGCCTTGCCAATCACCTCACAATATCCTAATTCAGAAAAACAAACATGAAGTTCACTACTAGAAAATGATAGGAGAGAGAAAACAAGAATGACAAGAAGTGAAATAACAGGGATTTCTTATTATTGAATAAAGTTGTCCATTACAAAAATATTAACTATCGGCCTTATATGATCGGCCTCAAAACAAGAACATAATAGTAAACAACTCCATAGCGATTCTCTTATCCTAGTCGGCCTTTTGTTAACATTGGTTGGCCTTCCTCTATCTCTGTCTATTCAACCTCGTCAAACTATTCTCTTTCATGCCCCTCCTCATAATCCAACGAGCTTCCACTTTTAAACCCTGACAGTTCGGCCTTCTAGCTTTGGCCATCGACTCCTTTGCTCTCCAACCGACCCATGATCTTCCTATCCTGCCCTCATAAATTCATGACTACAAACTTAATGATAGTTGATGCCAAAATAAGAAATGTAGCCATCATGGAATATCCATGAAGCCCCATGACCTCACCATGCAGGTCTGCACAGATTAATGACTGGCGCACCATGCTAACCATCAACAAAAAGAAAAAAAATGCAGCACCAAGGAATAGAAATGATGCCCATGCATTGCAGAGGAAATGTAATGGTCGCCACCAAATAGAATAAAGCAGAGCCCACGAACGCCATCACAGCGGCAAAAAGAAATGATTTAGGTTGTTTCTAAACTTGGTTGAGCCATAAAGGAAAACTCATTGAGTCTTTAATTGCCTTTTGCCAGCTGGATTCTTATCCTCTCTATGCATGATCTGATGCCTTTTAATATTTAGATATTTGGAAGGAATTACCCACCGCAACTTCATCAAAGATAACAAGAATTAAATATTTGAGGAGAAGGCCACCAAGAGGAAAAGAAGATAAACCAAAAAAAATGACCTCCTGTCACTCAGCCGACAGGAGTGACAGGAACACAACAAAACACCTACAAAAACCAAAATTTGTTAAAACCAAAAATTCAAAATTGAGAGGGACAAGATGCCCCTGCATCAATAATCAATGTAGTAGAACTATATAGTAATATTAGGATGGAGAGATTTTCCTTGAATGAAGTGCTCATGAACTTTAAATATGCTTTATTTCTAGAAATAAGAGTATTTGGTAAGAGAAAATAGCTTTATTTATCATATAATAAAGTGGTACTTGTAATAGTACCTAGACGAAAAAACTCTTTCAATAATCTCCTAAGCCACATTGATTATTTTGTAGCTACTTTTGTAGTCATCTTTTGATTAAAATGCTATAGAAGATAGATGTTTAAATATTACTTCATCCATGTGATAGCACCTACACCATATTTTGAAGATATGGTTTGAGGTATATGTCCCATCAATAGGATCACCAAAATAGTCGGTAACACAATAATCAATAAATTTTATTTTTGATCTAGGAATAATAAAATCCAACAATTAATAATAATTAAGTCAACATATAATATGCTATGAAAATACTTTAAAAATAATCTTATGATCTTATCAAGGAGATCATATGGGATTTTTATAATCATAATTATGGGTAATTTACCATGTTTTTACAGGACAAAAATAGTCATCCTAATAAACATATGATTTGTTTAAAGCAATGGGTGAGATATCCTTTCCAGGCTTACTCCTTGGATAGTTTATTATGGTGATAGCCACCCATTACAAGTAGGTGCTTTTATACCCAATATGTTTAGAGTTTTTAGAGCAAATATCAACCTGCTTAGATAGTTGCAAAAAAACACCTATGTACTATATTAAAATGTCATCTTCTTGGATGTATTTACCCATTTGGACATACCTTTTTAGGTTATAGTATTACCCCTTAATGTGACATGTCTCAATATTAAGGCATTGTTTAAATTAAAGATTTAAACATCAAGTTGCTATTGATGATAATCACGTATGTTTAATAAACATATATAATGATACTAATAGATGTTAATAGTATTTTTATTGTATTTAATGAATATAAATACAATTATGAATAATATTAAATATTAATAAATATATTAGTCAATGCAAATAAAGCTATATCAAAGAATTATAATATCTATATATAAGGAGCATTGTAAGACTAGACTAGCATAGCGGCGAATCCTAATAAACAATTAGCTATTGAAGGTTATAGTGTAATATTATTGAGTCAAAGATAAGTATTAAGAAGACAACAAATCTAGTATGCATTGAGTTAGCGATAGCTAATACCTAGTAACAATAAGACAATCACCGATCGTCAAATGAGCACTCATGAAGGGATGTCATAAAGAAAGGTGACTTTTAAGTGAAACAACATAAATTTAAGATATAAAAAGAATCCAAAAATGATAAACACTGCCTCTCAGGGGACCGAAGGATGGAATCATCATACGATGTGGAATCATCAGTATATTGTATAGGAAGTTAAAGGGTTAGGCCAATAGAAGATAGAAGTTCCACATAAGACTCAAACGTGAGAATTGGAGATCATTACAAATACTGTTTTGGGGTGACAGGCCAAATACTTTATATGGAAAGCAAATAAATTTCAATGGGATTTCACTTTAGCCACCTATAGGGGAATCCCATCCTTAAAGACATCCCCTCAGTCCTTTCATTGTGAGTCTCAGATAATCCATATATTAAATTCTTATCAACTGCGGTGATGAACATCATTGGCAATTTGCAAGAAGTCAAAAGATCAAGTAATAAAAGTAACATCGATTTGCAAGCATTGAACATCTCTCATTCTCTCTAATGCATAGCAGCAGATCATAAGAAGTAAGACAAAGATCTTCAGCCAAACAAGGAATACAACCCATAATTGATCATAGTCATCTCATCAATCAAACGATATCATTCAACCACAATCAAACAAACACAACTTATTATCATCGATTAGGCATTTTATATATCTGCATCCAACAATAGATATCCTCAGCGAACTATCTGTACATTAGATATAAACTAGAATATTGGATCAAAGATAGATTATATATGTACTTCATAAACACAGGCAGATATCATCAGCTTATATAGCATTGATAAGAGATTCCAGTGAAGCATTGAGGAAATAGATAACATCATCGAAACATTAAGATCATATCAGACCATCATCGAGGCATAGCCTCTCAGCCAAAAATAGCAGCAAACTCGATTGAAGGAAATCAATTAAAAAAAGGTATGAATCTAACATAGATCTCATGACTTAAATTTAAAGGTTTCCATATATCAATGAATAAGAGTTAAATGTTATGATAATGAACGCATAATATATATTGCTAACATAGATCGGTGAAGCAACAATGAGTTAAGTATTAGCATAGAATGCATAAAATTATCGTAACATGAATGAATGGATAATGAAGATTACAATGTCAAACTGTTATAGCCTAAGTTATTGAGGTATTGCTTATATTATCAATAATTAGAATGAATTCTTAAATTAATCATGATGAATAAATGGGGTGAGAAAGAAGGTTCATGGTGTATCAACTAAACCCCTAGATCGAGGTGGAGAGGTAAGGCAAGCAATGGGGTTATAATTATGGTTGATGCCGTAGTTGGTCAAGAGTACCATCTGGCTAAAGACCGACATCATGGTTGATGTCATATTTGGTCAAGAGTACCATCCGGCTAAAGACCAACATCATGGTTGATGCCTAAGTTGGTCAACAGTACCATCCGGCTAAAGACCGATACATTCCCATTATCTGGTGTTGGTCAAGAGAACCATCAAGTAATGGATAGGCTCTTGTCTCCTGTTGGTCTAGAGTACCTCTTCGAGACAAGGGATGGGCCTTTGATTTGGGTTGGTCTCCGGTCAAAAGAAATAAAATATGGACCCCTCGATTGCTCCTTTATAATCCCTCCCTTGTTGGGCAAGTGGTTTGATAATCATGTAGACCTAAGTATACCTCTCCCAAATGGAATCATGAAATATGTTTAATGGATATCATGAAAGATAGAATGCTTATAGCTCATGATTATAAGTCTTGATTTAATATATCCTTATGATTAAAAATGACTAGATAAGAAAGAATGAATACTAATGTTCTCCTTTTGCAAGTTGAAATTGTGCAAGGTTAAGGAAAAATTTGGCTTACTAGAAGGGGGACATTACATAATGGACCTCTCTTCTCCATGGAATATAGGATAAAATTGCCTTTTCATTATAACAATATTCAAATCATTGATATCAAATCTTATCAATCCCCTAACCATGCAAACTCATCCAAGGTTTTTTATCAAATTATTTCATATACAAGATAATTATATGAAATTGAAGCCTTTACATATAAAAATATATTGTATGAATGACAATGCAAATTATATGACATCTCTAATTTTCGAGGTGATGATTCTCTTTAACATCCAAGACAAAACATCCTTTATGGTTATAACAGAAATAATGAAAAAGTTATGGTTTTAGGTGTTGCTTACATCTTTTAAAAAGTACTAACACTATCAAGGATTTATCAACTATTATTGTTTATACTAGTATATATCTCTAAAGTTACTTTCAGTACATATAAATGTTTAAACATAAGCATGATGGAGTCTAGCTCATTTAGCTTTTAGTATCTCATAAGAAATATTAGGTTTATAACCAATGAAGTTAGTCCTTCAACTTTTATAGATCTAGTGATGGAAGGATTTCATTGTATGGCCTCTCTAATGTATGTGCTAGGCCTTTCCAATAACATCTTTCCATAGTATTATAATCCTTGGAACTATTCTTGTCAGATAAGCTAACTAAAGGGAGTTGAGAAATCCAAACAACTATATCCTAAATGTTGCTATCAGATCTAAATGACTTAGGAAAGTTGGAAATTTAATCATAAGAATCATACAATTTTATTGAAGTGGCCATATTCTTAGTATTAAGTCAAGTCAATCCAATTAAACTACCAAGTGTACCAATTTAACTACTTGTTAAGAACACTATTCTTTTTAATTATAATTATAAATAGAAAAATAAAAATATGGTTAATCAAATGTTTAACAAAAAATATTCCAAGGAGGTGATGATGAATTGGATTGAGGGGATCTCCAATTTTTGGCCTTGAAGAATGCAAGCTTTATTGTTACCTTTTATAAGGTTAGCCAATAAGCTCTACCTTCATATGGACAAGGGAAGCCCATTAAGTTAGAACTCCAATTGTTTCATCAAGTTGCCTCTAAACATCATATTTTCCATGGTCATAGCAAGAATCATTGTGTATATTTAGAGATGGAAATATAGAAATTTGTTTTAGGTTTCTTGCCTCGAGAGAAGAGACTACATCATTTATATTTTTGTATAATATTTTATGCATTTACATGGTTTGATATTAAAATTCTTCTAAAAGTGAGTTAGTTGGAGGTGACAAAAAGTATTTAATTTCAACTTTGAACTATATAAGCTTGTGAAATGATTGTGGGGCACAATGAAGATCACTCATAAGAGTGTTTTCTAGGTTTAAATCTCCCTTAATGCCATAAGATATTCATTATAACTCTAAAGAATATGAAACAAGAGAGATCAAAGGATATGTTGAAAAGAAAGCCTAGGTAACTTGAGCATCATGAAGCTAAACCCATTCCAAATGAATTATCAACCAACAAAATTAAAAAATATAATATAATATAATATAATATAATATAATATGATCCAAAGATGTCATGTCTACACTAAGGGTGAGGATATGAACTTCATATCACATTATTGATCAAACTCTTCCATACAAACAAGAGAAATATGTATAAAAACCTTGAACTCCTTTTTTCTAAATTACTTCCTGTTGGAATACAATGGATCACTGAGAGGGGGGGTGAATCAGTGATCTAATAAAAATAACTTTACTAATTCTTTGAATTCTTGTAAACACTATTATGTTAGAACAACAAAGTACTTAAAAAACCAAAGAATCACACCAAACACACCATAACACAAGGATGTATGTGGAAAACCCTAAAAAGGGAAAAACCACTATGTGAAGAGTTGATTGGGTTTATTTGACCAATTCAACCTCACAAAAAGATCACCATTAGGTCTCACTGAGCAAATCTCATTGATTATACTTTTACATCTGCATTTAGGAGCACCAACTCCAAACACTCAGGAGCACCAACTCCAATCAAATCCGGAGCACCAACTCCAATCATAAAACAAGTAAACATACAGAGTACTACTCTATTCACAATATCATCAGAGGTTACAGATGGATTCTATAACTCTCTCACTCAATCACCTTTATGTAAAGATATTCAGAAAAAGTAACACACTCTTCCTTTATTAATTATTCAAAGAATGACTCTTCAAAAACCATCATCCACCCAACACAAAAATGCACTACATTGTTTAGAATGAAAAATATAGATCCAAATATTGCTTTTGCAATTATACTTACCTTGTTCCACACATATCCAAATACTACTTCTACAAATATACTTATCCTGCTCCCTTTAGTTTATATGTATACATCAAAAGCACTTTACTTTTTACAAACTATTACAAAGATATTTCTTTCAAAAACTCTATCAATCTCACTATAGATCAAACAAGGAATACTTGCAACACACACTTCTGTATTCAACCCTCACCTACTTCTGCATTCATTGTTCTAACCCCTCAATCTATATATACATATCAATATCCCTCCAAATATTTATCAACAGATTTCATGTATGTTTCTGCATAGGGTTCATTACCAGCGCTACACAATAAAGATGTTCTCTTTTTATCATTACAAATCACCTTCAATATCCATGGAACACTAAATAAAGATTAGGTTTCAAAACTTCCTGATCATTGAATGAGAAACAATTGTCAAAACTATCTCAATTGCTTTTAAAATAGACCAAATGGTTCGATGCTGGTCAAATGTCATGCAGCAGGGAATAACCGTTATGGATTTGAACACTAACCGTTGATGCTTTGTTTCGTGCCCTCGATAAATTGAATATTCACTGTCGATTGTTATTTTGGCGCCTTTGCAACAAACGGTGATTGGGAGAACCAATTTTGGCTAGGTCAAGGGGCCGGTTACCCTTTGACAACGATGGACTTAAGTTGTCACTTAAGCCATGACTGACCGGTGACAACAAGTCACCAGAGGATTAAAACAAAAGAAACCCTCATAAAATAAGCCTTTGTAACTTGATTTCTATGGTTTAGGAGACCTTTTGGGTTTTAGGACATTAGAATTTAGGACATTAGCATTTAGGACTCTAAAACTTGCTCAAACCCTAACACTTTGTGAAACCCTAACATGCCATCAAGGATTTGATCATGATCACCTGTAAATAATCTCTGTAGATTCATAATGTTGATATGATAAAGAAATTTCTTTAATCTTGAAACAACCAAACCTTTGCAACAAATGCATTTTGTAATCTCTCCCCCTGATATTGTCACCTAACATTGATCACTACCATAGACAATTAATCCTCTTGACTGATATAAGAACTGTACCACTTATAATATCACTTGTTCCTGGACATTGAAAACTTGCAACTAATCAATATATGTGATACAAATACCCATGAAGTATGAACACTATGTCAGCATAAATATCATATACCATGAAGTATAAACACTATGTCAACATAAAAATCACATAAGGATCTCCCCATACTAATGTATTTTCATAGTGCAGATATAATCTTCTTTTCACAATACTGATAACAATAATGCAGACTTCTAATAATAATGCGGACTTCTGATGACTACTAATGATAAGGACTAATGTCAAGAACCAACAAACTCTAGTAGACCTTTGACATCAATGAAAATATTGCCAACACTTCCAAACCCTACTAAATACTATTTTTGAATTGAATTAGATCATAACTTTAGGAAAAAACATTTAAAATATCCATAAGCATTAGGTAATAATATGATCATTAAGCTTCCATGAATTACATGATAGTACGAATAGTCTTGGTACATTGGAAACTTAGTAGAGAGTGATATCTTGAGAGGACAACCTTGCATTGCCTTGTTAATAAGTTGAAAAACTTGTGTGAAGACACATATCACTACCCACTCTCCTTCTCTCACCCTCATCCAAGGGATGGTTGGTGCAAATTCATTTCGTAGTATATAACATATAGCTCTCCATTTTTCACAACTTATACCACAACCCTCGGTATTGCAATTTGATTTTGAAGTTGAAGAGCATAGAGAATTATTCTATGTTTATGACCTATAAATCTTGGTTTTTATTCATGCTCATTAAAATAAAGCATTGTGGTAAAATGTTATGCAAATACCCCACAAAAGATTGAAATTTAAAATCTATATATGCACTCCCATAACAACATACTCCCATACTTATTCACCCCATGATTCATGAACAAATGTTTTTAAACATTTATGATATGGAGAGAATTGGTTCAAAAGAAACAGAAAAGAAAAGAAAAAAATGATGAAAATCTTTTATTTATTTTATTAGGCCTCTCTTCGTATCCTTTAGTAAAGGATATGACTCACCTTTTATAATTGAGATGAATCTCTTCTAAAAAAGATACGACTTTCATAAAGGGTGCAATATCCATTAAGGATGATGCAACTTTCATTAAGGTGGATGCAACTTTCAATAAAGAAGTGACTTTCAATTTTTTCATCAACATTGACAAGATGTTCAGGGTTGTTACTTTAATATGTGATCATTTGTTTAGTTTCCTAATTAGTGTGACTTCACAATTGTGATTAGAAAAGATATGTCCTTTGACTTTTAAAAATGACATTGATTTATTCAAAGGAGCACCATGTTGGACATAGTATCAAATGGTATCAAGATATAGTGTGCACTAGACAAGTTCTATATTTTTAACTCATTTCACTATTATTTGCATATAAAGATTGTGTGGATGTTAAAAATGTATTAACAACTTTATTCATGATACCTAATCATGTATTTATAATGTAATAAGTATCCAAAAAAAAAGAACCTTATCCCTATTTCAAATAAGTACTAGAAAGTATTTCCACAAATCTAGTCTTTATTTCCTTCAAATACCTTCTATATATATTTTTAAAAAAATCATGAAGATGTCTAATACTACTTAACAAAGGATATGGTATTCTTAGAAATTGAGTCATTTAAGGATTTTATAATTACTTATTTAAAAGAATATATTTTAAATTTTCCAACTTTATATTTGGAAAGAGTCTTAAATGAAGCCCTAATGGATGCTCTTATAAGTTGTTTTGAAATGATATTTTTGATGATCACTAGATCATATCTCATTTTATACATCCAAATGCTAGTTTTGCATGATGGAAAAATTGGTTATATAAAAATCAAACGAAAATAAATGCTCCATGGTATATTTAACATGGGATAATAATCTATTTATTGTATGAACATATTCTCTTTGTTCATTATGGCAAGACTTAGAAGCAATGGGCTACAAAAAATATCTAGTCATGTGTGTGGTTTTATTCAAGATAAGTTGGGCTACCTAGTGTGGTTATAGATCAACATACACCATCAACAACTTAAAAAGATAAAATGAAACAATGAATTGATTTTAAAACAATACAAAAGGCACGCTAGATGTATTGGATATATGGCCTTTGCACATGTGTGGATTGAGCATAAAGAGGTTTCCCATCAAGTTCTACACATCTTCTAGTATAACCTATAAAAATGATTAGTATAGCCTAACCTACTCTGATAGCATGTTAGAAATTAGGATCTTAGGATGCTTATCATTATAATAAATAAAATATAAAATAATAAAATGAGAAATATACAAGCATAGATTTAACACATTACACAACATATACATGGGGAAAACCCTTTTGAGTAAAAAACCCCATAAAACATCATTTTATTGTAAAACACAAGTACAAAAATTAGTCTATTAAAAAATAGACTGAATCTGAGGACACTCCTCTACTTACTTCCACATGGTCAATAATACCTCCTGTTCATAGTGATAGATTTCATTATAAATCTCCAAATTCACTTCACTCTCAAATGAGAGAGAACCTCCTTAAATATAGAAGGGGTGGAAATATATTTGAAGGGGTATTGTTCATACCTATTCAAAGAAACCATTTGTAAATAATTAATAATATAATAGTTATTATATCATTAATTATTAAATGGTATATGCTTTATAAATCATATAATGAACATAAGGTTTTATGATCTTATATTAGAACAATATATGAATGTTATAAGGGTATAACGCCTAATAACATCATGTTCTAAAAAAAAGTTTTTGGTATATTCAAAGAGCTTAAATCCATGGTTGAAAAGCAAAGTGCTCATTTCATAAAAGTGCTAAGAGCAAATAGAGGGTGAGAATATGCATAAAACAATTTTTTAATTTTTTGAAAGACACAAGGAATTGAGAAATAATTTATTGCTAGATATACATCATAGCAAAACAAAGTTGTAGAAAGGAAGAATAAAACAATTATGGAAAAAGCCAAAACATGTTGAAGGAAAAGTATTTGTCAAATGAAAACTGGGTAGAAGTTGTAGCTTGTGTAATTTATATTTTGAACTAGCGCCCCACAAAAATTATAAAAGATATAGTACATCAAGAAGCATGGAGTGGAAATAAGCATAGTGTTTCTTATTTGAAGTCTTTGGTTGTGTGGCATACACTCATGTGCTAGAGGAAAGAATGAAGAAATTAGATAAGGGGGAAAGATGTATTTTTATGGGATATAATGAGTAGACAAAAGGATATAAGTTGTACAATCCAATTACAAAAAAAGTGATAATCAACAAAGATGTCTTCTTCATTGAAGAAGAAGTATGGGGTGGCAATATTGAAAAATAGCAACTATCATGATAGTGATATATTGAAATCAAGTGGAGTCATTAAATGGAAATGTAGTGTCAAGTATACATATTTCTCCACAAACTCTCACTCTAGTGACACCTTCAAATGATGGTTATGCTCGTCAAAGCATCACTGCAACAAAACCTTATAGTACACTTAGAATCTATATTCACTCAAGACATCACCTAGGTGACATCTCAAGAGTTGTTTCACCTTCTCCTACAACAAATCATTCTAGTGAAGCATTAGGTCATGCAATAACCTCAACTCCTTCAAGGTATCACACCAATGATACCTCAAATCCAAGTGTAGTATCACTAAGCTCTCAAAAGATAAACTTTTTTAAAGGAGATCTATGATAAAATCAAGGTCATGAAAATGTTGATTTATTATTTGATTTTGAATTATTTTCTCAACTTGGTCCCACATTTTTCAAGAAGCAATTTAAAATAAAATTTGGGTGAAAACCATGGACAAAGAAATTGATTTTATTGTAAAGAATTATTGTTGAATGCACAAGAAAACTGAGAGGGGGGGTGAATCTGTTGTAGCTTAAAATGTCAAAACCCTCACACACATTTAGATCCACACAAATTCAATTAACCCTTAAACTATTATGATGATTATGAATGAAAATGAAATAACAGAACCTAAATCAAATCAACATCAAACACAAGAGAACACCAGATTTACATGGAAAATCCAAGAAGGGAAAAACCACGATGAGGATTAGCTCACAATATAAAGTAGTAACATCACCAAATTACAAAAGGTTCAATGCCAAAGGGCTCACTGCCCAAAGAGAAAGAGAAAGAAGTGACTCACTACCAAGAATTGAACTATTATAATTACATCTGACATATGCATTGAGTATAATTCCAATGAAGCTCAATATTCACCATAACATCAACATCACATTCACAGCATCACTGAAAGATAGTAGACACCTTCTCCTCAGCACATCCAGTAGTCTAACACATGAAGGATTGTACTGCTCCACACACTCAACCACACTATTACTCACATCACATCCATCACACGTACACTTGATCATCATACCTTGACACTTATTTATACTATCTTCAACCTTGAGAGCATTCTCCAAGGTCAAAAAATCACCTCAACCTAGAAGATTCAGATTAGGTCTGGACTTAAACATTCCCACAGTGGAAAAGGAACGAAGGCAGACCACAACACATCTTAGCTTGGACCTAAATTCATCCAAGCACGCTACTCCACACTTTCACAATCACCAAAGCAACTTCGTAATTAGTGTAAAAACCCAAGGTTGGCCAAACCTATGTTAACACAATGAAAGTTTTAAGTACACTCTTCCTCAAACCCAAAAATGACTTGCAGACCACATGCAAGGCTTCACCACAATCTAGCGTATTCCACGAACATCTTGAAAAATCTTGAAATCCAACAAATTTCTTTGCAACAACTTTCACCGGCCGCACAACCTTATCCTATTTATCTAGTATGCTCAACTATCTCTGTCATACACTATATCTCTAGAAATCAACTTTCAGAGCACCAAACCACGAACAAATTCAATAGAAGAAAGATATAAACCTTATAAGCATGATTCTAGAACCGCAAGATCTAAAACATCTTTGCAGAGAATATGGAGCAAAGACATTTCTCCCAGACACCTCTACACCACTCAGAAACACAGTCCACACATTGGTGAACACAATTTTCTCTATACAACTAACTAGAGTACCAAATTTGGAATCTAACAACTCTTAACACCTCTGAACAACATATCCAAACAACAAAGACAAATCTTCAACATAGAGAAAATGTAGAGAAAAATAATAACACTACTCTGTAAGCCAAAATGCTACTTCAACACATTGATTACTTTATTAATCAAATTTTCTCAAAAGCACTTGGAAGCTAACCAGCAAAAACATATTCCTAACAACTTCAACATCTCTTCAAGGAAACCACATCATCTTCAAAAAAGAAACTCAACCAAATAGCTCACACCATTGCAACAACCTCATCTCAGAGACAGTATCCACTCAACACTAACTACTCATATTCTTTCACCATAAGCAACTCACACAAATGACACAGTTGACACCAATGACAACACAAGCTTGTTGACATCAATGACAACACCGATTACACATACTTGCAAGAATTATACCTAGTATCTTATAAATCTTTCAAAAGGAAATGATGCGATTAGTGTGAAGTGGGTCTATAAGACCAAAATAAATGTAGATAGAAATGTTGAAAAGCATAAATCAAGGTTGGTTGTAAAGGCTTTTCATAGCAATTTGGAATTGATTAAAATGAGACTTTTATTCCAATGACTAGACTAGACACCATAAGAATTGTCTTAGCAATAGCAACTCAAACAAATGGAAAGTATGTCAAATGGATGCCAAATTTATATTTTTGAATGGCATACTAGAAGAATAATTCTATGTGTGGCAACCACAAGGTTATAAAATTTTTGTTCAAGAACACAATGTTTATACATTAACGGAAACTTTGCTACAAGAGCTTGGTACGATAGGATTGACTCATATATTTTAAGAATGATTTTGATAAAAGTAGTAGTGAACTATTGTCTTTTATTCCTACATTTGAAGTTGTATCTCTCACTAATGTAATTTTATTTTTGGCATAGTTCATGGTGTTAGATCTTGCTCTTGTTTAATATGATCTTTGAATTGTCTTATTAGCATGTTTTAAATGCATAGCTCATGTTAAATCAAGTCACAAACCAATTTGAAAGTCCTTGACTTTGTTTGCAAGAAGGAAAATAAAATATTTAAAGTTCTTGAGAGTTTTGTGGGAATGTGGAATTCCCTTGCACCTTTGTAGGTTTTGGTACATATCCTCATTAGGTTTGGGATCCCACAAGCATAAAACATAGTCTATCATGGAACTCAAAACCCTCGATGTAAGTGTTGTAAACCTAACTTTCTCCCACCCTTTGAATTTTTGCAAGTTGCTTTAGCTTCTTGCCTTTTGTAGGTTTATGGACCTATCACACAACTTTGCATCACTTGAACTATTGCTCCTAAACCCTATAACCCCATAATTCCACAAAGACTATGTCTTGCAACTTTGTAGAATTTAGACACACTTTCACACACTTGAAAAATCACTTGGCATTCCCACTTTTCCATTCTACAAATACTTATACCTTTTGTGGGTTTTTGGACATTTTGTTCACTCATGGAATAGTTTCTAGTTGCAAACTTACTTCCACCTTTCACTTTTCGACAACAGATGATTTGTGGGTTTTAAAAATCCTTATGCAACTCAGCCTTACTTGCCAATTACCAACCTTCTTCTACATTCCACAACTCCACATATAGTTGTTCCTTGCAAGTTTGTGGATATTGCCTACATTCATTCCATCTTGCAAAATGTCAACTAACTTCTATATCCCACCTTCCCATAATGCTTACATATCAATATGAAGACTTCAAATAAACTTTTTCCAAGCTCACACACATGAAACAAAGTTCCAACTACGAGAAAAACTTTGAAGTCCACAACACCACTTCTTCATGTTTGTGGGATCCCAATTTCCATGTGTCAGATATCCTTCCATGATGTGCACCTCTACAAAATGCTCAAAAGTGTGATAACCTAGATCATTAAATATGTGTGTATGAACAAAGCCCTTAGAAAACATATTTGTTCTTCCTCATTTTGACATTTGCAAACATGTTCTAGCATTCCAAACTCTTGTACTCCTTGAATACCTAATCACTACAACACATCTTTGAATTTCTAGTTCTACACAAGCTCTCTCACTTGTAGATTCTTCCATGCACATTGACAAGTTTTTTAGCTAAGAAATATTAACACATGAGTTGGCTAGGGTATCCCAAGGAGTGATTCAAACAATCTTTTCTTTTACTTCTAGGTACTCCTTATTCGTTCATCTTATAGAAATCTAAATTTACATACATCCTACCATCACCTAACTTTCCTAGCATCATCTAATTTATCCCACTTTCCCACTTCCTAGCATTAATTAAATAATTTGCAAATAATTAATTCATTCATTCATTTCTCTAATGTTAATTAAATAATTTATAATTATTTAATTAATTAAATCATATTCCAACATTAATTAAATAAATGAAATATTTATTTAATTAATCTCAATCATATCCTTTTTATTTCTTTCTATTTTTAACTTGTGTATCTAATTAATTAAATTAATTAGATAATTCTATCAATTATCTTCTAATTATCCTATCTTATCCATCTTGATTTCTTTCTATTTCCAACTCATGAGAACTTAAATATGAAAATCAATAATTAAATCTTCTAATTATCTTCTCACATCCTCATCTTATCTCTTTCAATTTCTTTGTATTTCCTAACTTATGTGCAACTAGTTAAATGGAAATAAATAAAAAATATTATCCTTATCCATCCATTGAAAAATCTATAAATTTTTCCTTTCACTCATTTTGAATCATCATGAATTTTAATGCAAAATAACTGTTAATTCTATCACTCAAAACCATTAGTGTTATGATATTGAGTTGAGCATCGAAATGCCATTAAAATCTTGAGCACATTGCTTTCTCAATCTAAGGTCTGCAATGAAATTTGAAACTAGGATTTTAGTATTGTGCTTTTATCTTATTGTATGTTTCAGATTTTTATTGCTTACATTTTGGTGAGTTCTTGATGTGAGCACACTAATACTTCATTAATTTTAGTGCTTGTGAGTTTTTAGTGTCTTAATCTTGTAGGTTTTCTTCTCTTTTTGAGGTGGTTTTGGAGATCAAGTTTGTATAGGAGCATCCTAGGGCAGGAACCTCCTCGCTCTAGTTCCTTTGCCTAAAACTAGTTATTTTTTTCAATTTTGCATAACTTTTACTAGACATGTTGAATTTTTACAAAAATATAGGCGTTGGAAAGTTAATTCAATGAACTTTTTTGTAGGATAGGTATTTTTTCCAAATTTTACATTAAAAAATAGGTATAATCATGGGCCATACCACAATAATGGGTTACACTTTTTGGCCAAACTTGACATTGAAATCAACATTTTGAACTAAATCTTCACTTTCTGACACCTATAGCCACTAAACCATTAGGAATTTGAAGATGATGTGAACTAGTGATTTGTGAGATTTTGTTTGTAGATTCTAAATATATTTTTCTTAAAAAAATTAGAGTTAAATTGTAAAATTTTTTGCATCTCCTTTGATAACTAGTTTTTAATAGTAAACAACATTTTTTCAAAGTGATGCGTATTCCTTAGGACATAACTTTTTTTCTACAAAGGATAAAATTTTGATTCTTTTGAATTTAGATTGGTAACACAGATATATAGGGCATGCATTTAGTTTCATAATGTTTTGTTGAATATATATTTTTTAATTAAGTTTTGAAGTCAAACCAATTATAATTTAGAAATAGGTGTATTCCGTAAAACATAACTTTTTCTGTATGTATCGAAATTCAAAAAAAAAATTTGGTTGAAACAAGGACATCAATACCTAGGGCATAGATATTTTTTCAGAATTTCTTTTCACTAATTTACTAATTTTCCATGTGTTTAGAATAGATAACTTGATGTTCGGTGAAAAACCTACATTCACAAGAAATAAAAAAATAAATATAATAATCAAATTAAATATATTTAAAATTATACTTTTTTGGGAAGTTTATAATAAGGACTACATACTTACAAAACATAAATTTTAAATGAATTCATTTGATCCCCCAAAAGGTAAATCAAAAGTGGTTTTTTATCAGCATTTTGATTGGTGTAGAGGAGACTTCATTATAGGTATGTTTTAAAACTAGCAAGGTTATATCCAAGGGGTTTTGACTATAAGGGGGTTTGATCAAACCCTCTTTAATTAAAATCCTTTAAATGGAACCTTTCAAGGCTTAAATCATTATATTTTCTAAAAATATGTGATTTCAGCAAAAATTAGGATGTCCCGGAAAGTGTAACCCATTATTGTGGTAATACCCTCATTTAAATTCATCCTTTACATTCCATCTTCCAATGCACATAAATTTTTCATACAATATCAAAATATAATAATTCTTTTGAAATTGATCATAAAATTGTGAGAAATTCAATGGTAATATATGTTGGTTTCTTACAATGACTTAACAACTGTGCTCTTAAAACTGTAACTCAGAGATTGGACATCTGATGGAGATGCATTTCACTTGTCAACCTAGGGACGTGAACTTGAAATGGGTTAGCACAGTATGTGCACTAAGAACTTCAAAGTAGCCATGTTCATTCTATATCTATGAAAGACGTAATGCTGAAGATAAACTGCTAAAAAGGAAATAACAGGAATACTAAATATTAACTAACAACTATTCTGGAATCAAGTACATAACACAAAGTAACAATCTGGGTGAACAAATAGGAAACTACTCTGTCTGCTTTGGCTGTAGGAACAGACACAGAATAGAATTCTAGTGGTTGCAGGAACATTCAATGCCAGATTTACTAAATACTTATAAGAAAATGCAACTAAACTAAAAGGTGGAATTCTCACCAAGTTGGCCCCCTTGGATGAGTATTCCTTAAAACAAATGTAAACTTAGAAATGTGAACTCACAACTTTATTTTATTCATTCAAAAGAATGAGTACAACTAAACATGATAACTGTATTACTGAAAACTGGATAATGCAAGTACAATCTTCGAATAATCAACAACACCACCCCTCAAAAGGAGTAACAGAGTCTTATTTATAGAAGAAAGACTACTAACTAACTAGCAGGGCGATCAACTCCAACAGAATAGGAGGACACCACATTATGGAAAACATAGAAAGTGGAAGGAAGTTACGCATGCAAGGAAATCTGGTCAAGCGAGTTGCTTTAACACAGATTTAGCATAACTATAACTCCTAAATTTACTCAATAGATATTTAAGATTAGTTACAAAATGGTTGCTTTCCCTCCATTTGATATTTGAATGACCACCACCTTTGACTTTTATGGTAAACGACCATCCAAAAAAATCTTCCTCACTTTATGGATGCCAATTATATCTGCAAAATAATGTTAGTACACACAAATAATTGCTCATTTGTAACCACCTTGGAGTAATATTCATTAACCATATGCAACATTAACATAGATAGTTCAAATAGAATGTCTTTTGCCATCAAAGGATATAAGAAATGACCTATGCTCTACAAGTTATAGTTTTGGGGGTAATGACATAGAAAGACCAAGAGTAAAGTGTCAAAGTCCAAGATAGCTACAACAAATAGACAATAAAGTTTAACAAAATACGAGTCATAAACTAGACTCATCACTCTCCCCAACCTAAGACTTTGTTGGTCCTCTAGCAGAGGAAGTGTTGTTCTTTTGCTTGGTCAATGCTCTGAAGTTAGCAACTG
The DNA here is from genome assembly GCA_027924645.1 of Cunninghamia lanceolata. Classification (NCBI taxonomy): domain Eukaryota; kingdom Viridiplantae; phylum Streptophyta; class Pinopsida; order Cupressales; family Cupressaceae; genus Cunninghamia; species Cunninghamia lanceolata. The sequence goes on along the minus strand of BSBN01001303.1, from coordinate 2,092,969 downwards.
CCAGTTGTCCAATATTAGCCTCTCTGGTGCATGAAGTAGGATCCCAATAGAATCCCTGCTGCCTGTCCAACCTACTCCATCTCTATTTTTCTTCTGCAATATCATACTAGTAAAATTTGTAATTTGGCATTGGCCACAATAGGAGAGGTGGTTGAAAAATTAAGGGAAGCCAGAATTGTCCCTTTATCCTTCCAATCTGAATATATCTGTCCACTCTTCTACATGCTGCAGCATAATTCTGGAGGGAGTGAGGCTCTGCCTATTTTAGCTCATCAGATAAACTAGTCCACCTTTGTGTCAGCTGTCCTTTCACAGATTCTCTAGTAGTGCGTGCCATCTTTTCATATTCTATGTATGTTGCTTCTCTTTCATGTAGGATTCTGTTGCCATAACTTGGCCTATAAAGCATCCTATGCCAATCATTAAAAATGCTTCCTGGATTTCCAAATTCTGCTCTAACAAGCAATGGAGTGTTGAATTCTAATTTCTTATAAGCCATGTATTGTTGTCCCCAACTAACCTCATTTTGCATCTAGGACATAAATGCCCTCAACTGAACATCCCCAACATACAACAAGGGGTTCCACTCATGGTCTTGGGACACAGAAAAGTTATGCAAATAAAATGCACACAACAAATTCTTTATTTCTAGAGGAGCAATCCTATAAGCATTGAAAAATTCAAGAGGAGTTTCAATGGAAGGGTTCAAACCAGAAATAATTCTTGCCAATTTAAAAGAGAGGTACCTTTCTCTTAAATGCAGAGCATAGACTCTCGGAGGAGCCCTACATTCTAATACTTGAGGCACCAAAGTTGCCATACCATCTACTCTCTCTTTTAAAACTGCAATTTCTACATCCTTTTCTTTAATCTCTCCATCCTTCTTTTGAATTTCAACTTTCAACCTACGTTTCTCCCTCTTCCATTCCTCTTCTCTCCTCTGCATTTCATTCCACAAATTCATGGCAACCATTTGCATTGAAAAATTAGGAGGTCTATGAATTCCTACCAAAGGTTTTCCTGGCACAGATGGTAGTTTTTCCTGTAACATAGGTTGCAGGGTTTCTGATTGCTCAGCCAAATCTGGTTGCAGGGTGTCTTGCTGCAGAAACTCCTGTTTACTTTCATGTTCCTATCTCTCCATATGCTCAGCAGTGGTGGCAAGGTCTACCAGAGTTACATCTATTGCTTCCTTAATTATGTCTTCTTTTTTAATCACTATCATGCCCCACTGGGGCCTCTGTTTCCTCAGCTGCCATTTCATCAATCCTAGGGCTTGTCTGTGTAGATGCACCAGAGGCAGGCTCAATAGGTCTTGGTTTACTAGAAGGGCTTTTATGTTGTTCTTCGGTTGTAGGAAGAATAGTGTCATCTTTTCGTTTCCTAGAGTGTAGCACCTTCCTTTCTGCGGTTTTCTTTTTGGTTTTGCCTTTGTTTATTTTTGCCCTTCTCCTCTGTGCCCTAGTTTGAATTAAATTGCCAAGAGGAATATCCTCATTGTCAAAATCTGAAGAATTTTCTTTATCTGCATGCTCTTCTTCAGAAGAGCTAATTTCAATAGTTGGTTTTGCTGCAAGAGGGTTTGCATTGGAAGTTGAAGTTCCTAGAGTAGTTTCAACTCCACGTATCATTCTCCTAGTTCTATGATGTTGTGGCACAAGCACAGGTTGCAAATGACTAGGTCTTATTTGATCAATTTCTAGAAATTCCTCCCAAGTCATATCAGATACATCATGCAGAGACTTCTCAACAAGCAATTTGATTAAACAATGGTGAGAGATAGAATTAGGCCTACCTTTTTGAGTTTCAGTGGCCATAATCGAGAGAAGGTGGTGAAGCACATTTGGCACGTTCATTCTTCTTCCATGTCTCATATGATTTAGCAATTTGAAATGTACAGAGTGAAGGTTCGACTATTGACCTTTGCAAGTGATGTATTTCACCACATGGACAGCTACCTGCTTCCACGGCTCTGGAAGAGAGGTTCTTTTGGCTCCTTGCTTGTCTATAATCAATGGTGGATCTCTAGGTTTAGTAAACTTGGCCCTAGCTAACTTGGCATCTCTCGCAATAGGGTATTCTTCTCCATCAACAGGCAGACCTGTAACCTCTACAATTCTTTCTTCTGTGGCCAACACCTCTAAACCTCTTACCACTACTTTACCATTAGACAACATCTGAGAAAAACTCCAATGCAATATTTTCATCGAAACCATTTAATTTCAAGATATAGTCTATCCAACCACAATTTATGAATTCAACCTGGCTAAGTGCATCCTGTAACAATGCATCGTGAACAGTGGGTTCATTCTAAATTAATCCTCCTCCCATGACTTAGCTGTCTAAAATTAATCACACTGCAAAGTTTTTCTGCAAAGAGTTTGAAAATGAGCCTCGCCTTCCTACAACCCTATAAGTTTTCAATAACACATGCTATCTACATTTTCTTTTATGGCTTCTTTTCTTGGGAATGCAAGACAAGAGTGGTACAGGCATAAATGAGTGATTGATGAAGGTTGTCTTCTCACACTTGCGAGCCATCACCTCACTTAGGATTCAAATTATTCAATTTCAAAACTTTACTGACATTCAAGCATAAAACATATGGATGGACAGACACGTGCTCATTATATTTACACTCCCTCCCCAACCTATATGTAGGCATGTGTTCACACATGCAGATTTGAGGCGTGACAGGACAAGGAAGGGAATAATGGCATGCTACAAGAAATATTGATATTAATTTGCAATAATTAAACAAACAAACCACAAGCTAATTAAGAGAGAATTATTGAAGTGTGCGTACCTTTATTTGTGGAAGATCTGTTGCTAGAATCATGGAGAAAGTAACGGGTAATGCTTAAGAATTTGTTGAGCAATTAATGTAAGTGAAGTGGACTGAAGCGAGATGGGATGAAGTGTAATCAATACATGTTATGCAAGAGAGAAGAATGGATATGGGTGGGTGGATGGGTGAAGAAGTGAAAGAATGGACTCCCACGAATGTGGAAATCTTTATTATGATTATTGTTGTAACTTGGTTAGCCAGAAGGAGGGACACTAAGTCTGTTGCCTTTGGCTGTAGGAAGTTCTGGAGTTGCATGTTGATTGAACTGGTACAGGAAATCTTCTTTAGAGGCTGGCTTTTGATATAATCTGAGTCTATGACCATTGACTAATAGCTTGAATTTGATAGGGGTAATAGTAGTAAGCTGAACAACACCATTGGAAAACACTTCAGCAACTTCATATGGGCCTAGCCATCTTGTCTGTAATTTTCCTGCATTTTCTTGATACCTTGAATCATAAAGCAAAGCCCAATCACCAGGCTGGAACTTCTTATCTTTAATGTATTTGTCATGCCACCTAATTCTCTGATTCTACACCACTTCTGTATGATGTAGATCTACTTTTATCATCTCATCCAAAGCATTAAGCTGCATGATTCTTTCTTTTTGTGCTTGAGATAAATCCATCCCCAAGTCAAGTGCAGTTCTAAGAGTTCTATGTTCAAATTCAATAGGCATCATGGTTGTTTTGCCATTTAGAAACTCAAAAGGAGTAAAACTAGTAGTTGTTTTCCAGGTTGTCCTATAGGCCCAGACAGCTTCTGGCAACCTACTTGCCCAATCCTTCCTATGAACTTCCACAATTTTGGTCAAAATAGCTTCTAGTTCTCTATTAGTTACCTCAACTTGGCCATTAGCCTGGGGGTGATAAGGAGTAGACTTCTTGTGCCTTATATTGTATTCCTATACTAATGTTGCAATTAGAGTTGAGGTAAACTAAGCTCCTTGATCAGTCACCAATTCTCTGGGGACTCCATACCTTGTAAAGATTTCTTCATAAAGAAATTCTACAACTTTACTGTCTCTTGCATGTTTCATGGCTTTAACTTCTACCCACTTAGTTACATAGTCAATGCATACTAAGATATAAGATTTACCATTAGATGGAGGATCAATAGGTCCTACAAAATCTAACCCCCATTTATCAAATGGAGTAATCACAAGCTGAAGATAAAGGGGCATGTCATCAGACTTTGTTGGCCGACCCATCCTTTGACAACTATCACACTTCTTGGTATATCTTGCTGCATCCTTGTATAGTGTAGGCCAATAATGACCTGCATTCAAAATTTTCATTGAAGTTCACTTTGCTGCAAAATGTCCTCCACAAGGTTCATTGTGACAGGCATGCAAAATGTCATATGTTTCATCTTCTCTCACACATCTTCTCATTACATTGTCTGGTCTAGTGTAGAACAAACTTCCAGTAATCCATGAAAAAGGAAATGATTTTTCAATGAGTACCCTTCTTTCCTTAGGAGAGAAGTGAGGAGGGACTCTTCCTATGACTAGATACTTGGCTGTGTCAACATACCAAGGTGTTTGTACAGAGAGTGAAAACAAATGTTCATCAGGAAAAGAGTCATCAATGATCTAGTTATCTTCTGATGTAGTTAGTCTTGAAAGAAAATCTACAACCACATTGGCTTTTCCTGGTTTATCCACAATAGTGATGTCAAACTCTTGCATTAACAACACCCATCTTGCTAACTGACCTAAGATGAGAGGTTTGTTCATGAGATATCTAATGGCTGCATGATCTATGTGCACAAAGATTTGATAACCAGTTATGTAGTGCCTAAACTTATTAAGTACATAGATACTTGCTAACATTTCCTTTTCTGTGACTGTATAGTTGAATTCAGCACCCTGTAAGTTTTTGCTGACAAAATAAATAGCATGCTCAGTGACTCCTTCTTTCTGGCCTAAAACTGCTCCTATCGCATAATCTGATGCATCAGTATGAATGTGAAAAGGAAGTTCCCAATTGGGGCCTTTAAGCATAGGAGCATGGGTTAAGGCTACCTTTAGGTTAGAAAATGCTTTGTCACAGTCTTCATTCCATTGAAATTCAACATCTTTTGTCAGAAGGGTATATAATGGGGATGCCATTTTGCTGAAATCTTTGATAAAGCGTCTATAATACCCTGCATGACCCAAGAAACTTCTGACATCTTTTTGCTTTGCAGGAATGGGAAGATTAATGATGACTTCAATCTTAGTTGGGTCTACCTATATTCCTTTTTTAGAAATATAGTGACCAAGCACTACACCTTCCTGCATCATCATGAAGCACTTTGCATTGTTTAATGATAGGCTGTGGTCTTCACATCTTTCCAAAACTTTGCCTAAGTTTGCTAATGCCTCTTCAAAAGTAGCACCATAAGTAGTGAAATCATCCATATAGATTTCCATACAATCATGTGAGATATCAGAAAATATGCTAATGACTGCTCTTTGGAAAGTTACAGGTACATTGCATAAGCCAAATGGAAGCAATGAGTAGGCATATGTTCCCCAAGGACAGGTAAATGTTGTCTTCTCTTGATCTTCAGGTGCAATCTGAATCTAATTCTAACCACTGAATCCATCCAAAAAGGGAAAAGTATTGCTTTCCTACAAGTGAGTCCAAAACCTGGTCTATGAAAGGAAGGGGAAAATGATCCTTTTTGGTAGCAGAATTTAATTTTCTATAATCAATACATACTCTCCATTTTCCTCCCTTCTTGGGCACAGGGACCAGAGGGGACACCCATTGGCTATCTGAGATTGGGTAAATAAATCTTGCATCTAATAGCTTCTGTAATTCTTCTTTGACAATTTATCTTAGTGCAGGGTTGATTCTCCTTTGTGGTAGTCTTACTAGTGTACAATCTTCCTTTATGTAAATCCCCTGAGTGTATAATGTAGGATCCAATCCCTTCATGTCATGATAATCCCATACAAAGCATTTTTATGTTTCTTTAACAAATTTTCCAAGGACAGCTGTTGTGCTTGAGTCAAGTTGTTATTAATATTAAGATATCTATCCTCTGAAATTTGCACTTGAGTTGTGAAATCAACCATAGCTATCTTATTAATGCTAGGTACCTTAATTTCTTGTGGAAGCAATGTATGTAGCATACCTGATGCTACAAAAAAATTGGAACAAGCATCCTTTCTGGATCAGCTGAATGAGAGGATGATGCTTCCTCAACTTCATAAAGATTTTGGATTATACTAGACAACACCTCCTCCTCTCCTTGAAGCTGCAGGAAAGAAGTTATGCCTATCATCATAAGCTACTCGATAGAATTAGCTTCCTCTACCTCTTCAGTAACATGAGGCCAAACAGGATTATCCATATCATGATATGGCTATGCAAGTGGGTAAAGAACAAGTGTTTTAGTGCTTCTCCCATCAGAGATGGTCATGTTTCTTGATTGGCACCCAATATAAGCATCTGCTGTGGCTAACCACGGCCTTCCCAAAATGATGGGGTATCCTCCCAATGTAGCTTTAGGAGAAAGTATCATGAAATTAGCTGGATATTCCCATGAGTCCAAGGATACCACAAGATCCTCAACTATCCCATCAGGTTTAACAGTAGAGCTATCAGGAAGCTGCAGGACAGTAGGGGTTGGTCGCATAGTTACAACATTTAGTTGCTGCAGGATATCCTTTGTCATTACATTTATGGCTACTCCACGATCAATCAGAGTGTTTCTGATTTGCATTCCATTTATGACAACTCCTACTACAGGACTTCCTGGGTCATTATATTTAGGAACAATCACTTTTCCAAGCATGATGTCAGCCAACTGTCCCACCACATGGACCATAGTGGGGTCTTTCCTTTTCCTGCCTAGATTTTTAAGGCATGCTTCTTTGATTGCTTTGCCATAAATAGGAACATCTTTTAGGGCTTGAAATAGAGGTATCTTGACACATACATGTTTCAACTGCTCTAGAATATCAAAGGTGGATTCTTCTTCTACTACCTTTTGTTTCATAGTTTCTAACCTTTGTGGAAATGGTGGTTCTTGGGGAGTCTGTTTGACTATCATAGGTTCAAGATTTTCAGGCACATCAGACTAAATGGGGGTTTTGTTAGGTTCCACTTCTTCCTCAGAAAGATCAGTAATGACAGGTCTTGAAGGAGCTGCCAAGGTAGTTCCTGAATGCAGATGTATATCACTGACATTCACAACATATGCAAGGTATTGATTTGGATTAGAAGAATATACTGGTTGCTATTGTGGTCTATTATTTGGGTTAGGTGAGGGTTGAGCTAGTATTTGAGTAGGTTTAGGTGTATTTGAATTGGAGCTAGCAGGTGGAGACATTATGGCAAGCTGTTGGGGCTGAGGAGGTGTCTGCATGTACTTAGTGGTTTGATTTGGCCATTGTTGTCCTCTCCAATGAGATGTTTACTGCCAATTTCCTGGAGGTGACTGCCAATTCCCTAGGGACTGCTGCCACTAGGGTGCAGGGTTTTGGTAATTTAGCCAAGCATTTTGAGGGTTGTTCAAAGGCTGAGGTGGATATCCTCCATAACTAGATGGAAATGGATGTTACCATTGATTACCAGATGCATAAGTATTAAAATGTGGACCAGCATATGATAATGGATCTGGTGACATACCTTGTCTTGGAGACCATGGCCTCCTTTGTGCAACATAGAAGACTTGATCCTCTTCAACTTGTATTGGCTTGAACTCAGGTGGAATCTACTTGCTATCAATGTTAGCTACCAGCTTACATCTTCAGTCCCTCTTCTTTTGTCTGCAATGAGGACAATATTCTGCCAACATTGCCTCAGCCTCTTCATGCTTCTTCTTTTCTTGGAGTGTATCCAACTGGGTGGCCATATTGTTTATAATATCTTGCTTAAAATTAGATAGCAAGTGGCTTATCTCCATCCTTGAAATTCCATTGGTAGAGGTTTTGCCCGCAAGGGAATGATAACCTCTTCCTTTCTTCATGGCAGCCCTGGAATAATTCTGGCACAACTTCTTAATATCATTCCAAGACACTTGGGTAATATCTCCTCCTCCCATTAAATCCAAAGCATCCATGCAATGCTCACTTATTCCCCTGAGGAAGAGCATTTTTTGAGAGTCCTCAGTGAGTGCATGATGAGGAGACTTTTGTAAACAAAACAAGAACCTTGAGATGTAATCCTCCAAACTTTCATCTTCTTTCTGCTGCATTCTAAAAACATCATTGCCTCTCATATCCCCACTCCTACAGTAGTCATCTTCTTTCGGCTGCATTCTAAAAACATCATTGCCTCTCATATCCCCACTCCTACAGTAGTCTTTATATTTCTCAAGAAATTTATCTTTCATTTCTTCCTAGGTATTGACAACATCACTACCTATACTCTTAAACCACCTTAATGCAGCCTCCTTAATGGTAGTAGGAAACAACTTAAGTCTATGAGCATCAGTAGTATAGTCATAGCTTCTGCAGAGGATATCAAATTCAAACAAGAAGGTGTCTGGGTCCTCTGTTACAAGTCCATAGAACTTGGGGAGAGCTGAAGTAGGTATGTTCTTGAGATTATCCACTTTATTTTGAAGAGCTATCAGGAATGGAAATGGTGATTGATTAGGTACATTTTGGGCAGCCATGACTGCTTGACCTACTATCAAGGCAAATGGATTTTCAACTAGATTTGGGGTATCTTGTTCTTTAGAGGAGATTTTAGATCTATTCAAATCAGGTAATGCATCAAGGAAAAGATTCACTTCTGCTTCTTCTGCTGGGTGAGTTAAATCATTAGGAAGGAATCTTCCTAAAGCATCTCTTCTCCTACTTCTATGCATGCAATATACTCAGTATCAACCACTTCTCACACAAAAAATATTGATGGGTTGTAAATGGTTTCTTCCTAACTAACACTCATTTTAAGGAAAAACTACAAGGATTAATACTAAAGGATGACTCCAAAGATTTTCTTAGTTTGACACCATCCTCGGCAACGGCACCAAAAATTTTGGTCTCTTACAATGACTTAACAAATGAGCTCTTAAAACTGTAACTCAAAGATTGGACATCTGAACTGAGTAGCTGTCTTAATCACTATGGAGATGCATTTCACTTGTCAACCTAGGGACATGAACTTGAAATGGGTCAGCACAGTATGTGCACTAAGAACTTCAAAGTAGCCATGTTCATTCTATAGCTATGAAAGACGTAATGCTGAAGATAAACTGCTAAAAAGGAAATAATAGGAATATTGAATATTAACTAACAGCTATTCTGGAATCAAGTACATAACACAAAGTAACAATCTAGGCGAACAAACAGGAAACTACTTTGTCTACTTTGGCTGCAGGAACAGACACATAATAGAATTCTAGTGGCTGCAGGAACATTCAATGCCAGATTTACTAAATACTTATCAGAAAATGCAACTAAACTAAAAGGTGGAATTCTCACCAAGTGGGCCCCCTTGGATGAGTATTCCCTAAAACAAATGTAAACTCAGAAATGTGAACTCACAACTTTATTTTATTCATTTGAAAGGATGAGTACAACTGAACATGATAACTGTATTACTGAAAACTAGATAATGTAAGTATAATCTTTGAATAATCAACAACACCACCCCTTAAAAGGAGTAATAGAGTCTTATTTATAGAAGAAAGACTACTAACTAACTAGTAGGGTGGTCAACTCCAACAGAATAGGACGCCACATTATGGAAAACATAGAAAGTGGAAGGAAGTTACGCATGCAAGGAAATCTAGTCAAGCAATTTGCTTTAACGCAGATTTAGCATAACTATAACTCCTAAATTTGCTCAACAGATATTTAAGATCAGTTACAAAATGGTTGCTTTCCCTCCATTTGATATTTGAACGGCCACCACCTTTGACTTTTATGGTAAACGACCATCCAGCAGAATCTTCCTCACTTTATGGATGCCAATTATATCTACAAAATAATGTTAGTGCACACAAATAATTGCTCATTCGTAACCACCTTGGAGTAATATTCATTAGCCATATGCAACGTTAATATAGATAGTTCAAATAGAATGTCTTTTGCCATCAAAGGATATAAGAAATGACCTATGCTCTACAAGTTATAGTTTTGGGGGTAATGACATAGAAAGACCAAGAGTAAAGTATCAAAGTCCAAGATAGCTACAACAAATAGACAATAAAGTTTAACAAAATATGAGTCATAAACTAGACTCATCAATATCAACTATTTTGTTTGATCAAATAATTTTTTTATTTTTGTAGGGTTATGTTTATGGCTAATCCTCATTGAATGCAAGAAAAATCATTTGACAAAGACCAAAACACATCAAACTACTAATGCATTGTTTGTAGCACTGCATGTCAAAGAAAATATTTATTCACTAATTATGGCACAAATTTTATTAAAGGAAATTAAATCTTGTTTACCATGTCTGGGAGATTCTAAAGTGTGTATGCTCTCTCCTCACACTAAAAGGTGATCTTGGAGATCAAAAGTACTCTTTAAGTTCCATTTTGTTTTTGTGTTTATCCCAAGAGTCTAAGTGTGTATACTCTCTCCTCATGCTGCAAAGTGATCTTGGAGATCAAAAGTACTTAGATTTCTTTCCCTTTAGGGACCTACCTAAGGATTTCATCACTGTTGAGGTTGACCCAAACTATGTGTTCTAGCAGGCTATATAAAGGGGGGAGGGTGAAAGGTGCACCTCAAGGGTGTCATCATCATGTCTAGCATAGCCTTGGAGCCCCTTTTCATAAGGACACAAGGTGAAGTGGAATTTTCTTATGCTTATTTGAAATTTTTGTAGACGGACTCTAGTTCATAGATTTTAGGCCTCACGTACCTTCACGTATAACAAGGACACCCCTAGATAGCCTTGTTTAGCCTAGATTAAGACCTTTCAGCTGTCCTCTTTTATGGTGCACTAGTGATGTAGAGATAGGGGACCATACAATGACTAATGCAATCTACAATCACCCACAAGGACCTTTGACCTACAATCTTTTAGGTCTTTCTTCAGAAACTGCCCTTAAGCCTTGTAGCCTTTCAAAAAGGCCTTTTTGACCATAACTCTCATTACAAACCTGCTACCCAAAATACAAAATCCATTTGGGATACCCTTTTGGATAAAACAAAATATATTCAAGAATGGGGTAGGGTTCCTTTGTAAGGATTGAGGCAAATCTTGACTGTCCTCTTTTCTATTAGGCCTAATTAGGTCACTTAGGCTTGACAATACTAAGTTCTTGGCTTCAACAAGATTCTTTCTTTGTTCCTACACCTTCAACATACCTACCAAGGTCTAAATAAACCATTACTTTCCCATGAGCAATCATGTACAGTCATATTCTTCAAACCTTCTAAGCCTACTAGGGTTCTTAATTGAAAACAGGGTCAGATGCAACAAACTATCATAAATTTCTCCTCCCACGTGCAAAACCCAAACTCCAACTCTAAAAGACATTAGAGGACATCAAAATAGACCTAACTACCAAGTGCCATAACCAAATCATGTGGGAAACGTGAGAAAAGGCATTTTTGTGCTTTCTGGAAGCCTAGGTAGGGTTTGGGACAATTTACACTAAAATGTTAATATCTCCTACCAAACCCAATGGATTTTTATCAAACCAAGTGCAAATGAAAGATAGAACAATCCTTTACATGATGCAGACCACCTTCAGTCCATACAAATGAGCCTCAGGCTATACAATGTAAAGAAAGTTATAGGAAATTAGAAAAACTTAGAAAACTCAGAATTTTCACGTTCAAGACAGTAATTTCTTATTCAAAATCTCCAACAACTTCTCCAATCATGGATACAAGACATATATAAAGTTTTGCAACCATATTTCAACTATCCTAACCATCTTTTGGTTAGTGGCTTAACAAATCACCATGTTTACACTTTTTTAAGTTGCTTGACAACTTTTATGCCACTTTGACAACATTGACATTTTTGCACTACCTTACACCTAAAGACTCAATAATGACTCCAAATAACATGAAATGGCCTAAAAAAGACCTTATTATATGAAATCAACTCTCATATGACCAAAAACCAAAAAAATCACCACATAGAACCAAGGGTGCACATGAAACCAAGGGTGCCCCTGCACCAACTAGATACCAGTTAGGCTTAGGACGATACTCACACTGTGCTTCTAAGTTTGTCAAGATAGAGCTTATGATGGGAAAGGCCTGGGCCTCCATGGTAAGGGGTGTATAGGTGGTACTTGACCTTGCATTACCTAGCTATCTGCAACTAGGTAGATAACATATACGTGAGCTTGTTGAGGGGTGTTTTAACACACTCATCTACATGCAGGTAAAACACAAAATGCACCACCTCTCCTAAAAGGAAACCAACCTCAATAGATTGATAACTCCAAGGTCCCTTTGTGTCAGGTCTTGACAATGTTGGGTGTATACACCTAAAAATGACATGACTGTACCTAAATAAATATTTTAAATATTTATTTCATCTTCATATTCCTCTATCAATAAATAAATAAATTATTTTATTTATTTGATTCATTTTCTCCCATTTAATTAAATAAATTACATTTATTTAATTAATTCCATCTATATCAACTTTATTCTTCTAAATAATTAAATAATTTTAATTATTTAATTAAATCATCCATTCTTCTAAAATTTAAATAAAATGCAAATTTATTTAAAATAAATCTCTAAAAAAATAAAATATAGTTAAATATTTTATTTACTCTTCCAAATTATCTACAAGTAATTAAATAAATTTATTTATTTAATTATGCTTTCTTATCTTCTAAAAAATCTTCAAATCTTCTAAAAATAAATTCTTCTTGTCATACAAAAGCAAAAGTTGAGTTAACCGATTTAAAGCTATCAACAAAGCTCTTAAATTAGAAAAATATATTCTAATTTAAGAAATAAAAACTCATCCTCATCAAGAAAGTAGTTAACTCAACAAAGCATCTTTTTGAATGACACGTGTCCTTCTATTCACGCACGTTCTCTCAAACATTCTCCTCCATTGATATTCTTATTTCTTTTCCACCATTGATCTTCTCTCACACAACTCTATAAATACAACCCTCTTCTTCTATTTCAGAGATCCATCTTTCAAGTAAACTTATGCTGCAGAATCCATAGCGCACCATTGGCACCCCCACTATCACTTCATCTATCATCCATTCCATATTGTGTTGAAGCTCATCTTCAACACAACAAGTATCTGAGCCGTTTCTCCTTGTCATCTTGAGGAATCGAAGCAAGGAAGCAAGTTTCCTGAGGGTCATCTTCATCACCAAAGGATCAAGAAAGAATAGGCGAACAATGGAAATCGCAAGGTAAAAAGGTTGTGAGTATCATCTCTTTCTCTATTTTAAATCCTTTTTGTCTGCACATTCCATTGATGTTTTGGGTTATTATAATTTAGTTTTATTCATCCCATTTTACCCATCACATTTCTAGCGCCCACCATGGGGCCCTTGCCCCTAATCTAACCAAAAATCTAAGTTTTTAAGTGACAGGTTTCGTACAGTTCCCGTATAGGCTTCAAACAGGTTCAGGCGGCACATCTAATGGATCCTGAAGCGCATATACAACCTGTTACAGCGCATGCAAACTTCTAGCACATATATTCTCTGAGCTAGTACTTTTACCTCCTATTCCGGCGCATGCATAGTGACAGCACATACATCCTTTGAGTTGGTGCTTTTACCTCCTGTTCCAGTGCCTGCATAATCCCGGCGCATACACCCTACTACACAGCGCTTACATACATTTTCACAGCGCATCTGTTAAATTAGCGCATTTGTCTCTTCTTCCTGTGCTTTTGACATCTGTCTTAGCACATTTGTAAAACGGCACTTACAGTCTTTGTTTCTGCACATATAGACTGTTAAGCGGTGCTTCTAATTTTTCAATGTGATTTTAGGATTTCTTGTGATTTTTTTTTATCAACACTAATGTTTGTCTTGCAGGATTGGGAGCTGGATAGATCATTTAGCTGCATTAATTAATCCATCTTAGATTAATTAGGGGAAAAAAGTAAAAAAATGCATGCATGCAAAATCTCACGTAGTCCTTAACTAGGAAGATAGTAATGAACAATCACTGCTATCTTTGCATTACTGCTATCTTTTGCATTATTGCTATCTTTCTTAGTTAGAACATTGCTATCTCACAAAGGTAAAAGAACATTGCTATCTTTTAACCACTTCAAAGTTAACAAATGTGTGAGTGCCCAAGTAGATAGCACATTTAGTTTTTTCCTTTTAAATAGGTTTGGATTAATCACTATCTTCTGTGTCTGTTGAATGACAATAGGCTTATGCTCTCCCCTTTACTGGGTGACCAGAATGCTAGACTTGTTATTCCTTGTGTATAACCTTTAGAGGGGCCTACCCTTGGATGCTCTCCTGTCCAAGTGGGAACGATCCTAAGTGGAAATAGGCTAAAGCCAAGCCCTACCAATCCACTTTAAATAAATTGTGCTTGAGGTGAAAGCTTCTTGCAACGAGTGTTGTTGTGTTACATCGATAGCCAACCTCCCCCAAAACGGGAGACTCCATAACGGAGAGTAGTGTTGCCACACGTGTAACCACTCAAATGGTTGCCTTGACTACTTAGCCATTTGTTTAGTATACCAAAAACCCCTATTTGTTGACACAAAAGGTGGAACCTTTGAAGCGGCCCCGATTCATGTGATTCTTAGTAGAGGTAGCAGGGACAATCCTAAGGTTTGGTGGGGGTACGAGCCTAAGGAAACCTGAATCTGGTATGCGTGAGAAGTGAGTGCCATGGAGGGGAGCCGGTGCTACCAGATCCTGGAGCTACACGCTTTGAATATGCACAGCTAGGGGATTCAGCAAATACTGTCCTTTCTAGCCTAGGTTGTAATTGTTCTTGTGTTGCAAAGTCCAAAAATACAAAAAAATAACAAAAGATAAAAATCATGAAAACTTCTATGCACTTGTTGTGTCTTTTGCCATAATTGAAAATTAGAATTCAAAAAGACCAAGTTTTCAAACCAAAAATAGATTTTTTTTGAAAAACGTACCAAAAAACTCTGCAAATTCAAACTAAAAACCAGAACAGCGCATTTGCTATGACTTGCAGCGCATTTTCTTAGACTTACAATGCATTTGAACACTATTGTGGCACATTTGAAAATTGCTAGACTAGCGCATTTGCTTCGACCTATGGCACTTTTGCACTCTGTTCCAGTGCACTTATTGCTGCACATCCAATCCAAAGAGCTATTATGTACTTCCCAAAAGAAAAACTGTCAACTTTTGAGAAACCCATTTCAAACTTGTCTCAGTTTTCCCAAGATCTTATTAGAATCGTGCAAGTCAACCATTTCCCTCTTTTTCCACAGCATAGCTACTTTTCCCACACTACACCATCGTCAAAATCTGGCAAAAACTCTTCCAAAATCCAACAAGGTTAGAACCAAGCTATTCTTGATCGCATCAAACCTCAAACAAACCTAGTGAGTCTCCACTATCAAGGATCACTTATCCTTTTCTCTCAGAGCTCCACTAGTGTCTTGTGCAAAACTAGTCCACATCAAGTAAACAGATTTCTATCATCCTTACTTTGACTATCATTCTAACACCCAACTTGTTTGACACCAATTAGATCTAAGGAGAACCTTGCTCAAATCTTGGCATATTCTAGCACCCCTTGTTCAAAACTTGCTCCATCCCATCTCTCGTCACCTTGCATGGTCTTAACGAGGTTGCAAAAACAAAAACAAACTGAAATGGATGAGAAAACTATTCCAACCTCTCACAAAAGTGATGAGGAAATTTCTATGGAAGAAGTACTCCAAACACAGCAAGACCGAAGGTTTCAACGCATAATGGATAAGGTACTTGCCCAAGACCCTACCAAATTCTTTCTACACCTAGCACATCTAGGAGTCAAGCTCCCTAAATATTTTGACGTAGAAGATCTAAAAGAACCTGAGGAAGAAAGAAACCCTAAGGGAAGCATACACGAGGAAATACCCATAGATAAAAGAAAAGCAACCATTGATTCTATGGATGCCTTAAGCTTGATGACCCAATAGATCCAAGCTTTACAACAACAGTTCACGGACATGCAAACAGGAGCATCAACTAAGCATTACTCCCTAGAGGATATCATCATATCCTTTTGACAAAACCTTGATCATGATACCTTTCCCCTCTAAGTTTGAGGTGCCAAAATTTGATAAATATCAAGGAAAGGGTGATCCAAGGGACCACATAAGGGAATTTAATGCTGCGTGTCTTGAAGTCGCACACAATGATACTTACTTATGCGAATGTTTCTAAGAAGCTTAGGAGGACAAGCCATGGAGTAGTTTTCTAGACTACCACCCAGCATTAGAACATTTAATGAACTTGTGGACAAATTTGTTACATATTTCTCCTACAATATTGAGCATGACACCTCAATCTTAGATCTTTGTAATACCAAGCAAAAAGGTGGGGAATCTTTCACCGCCTTCCTACAAAGATGGAGATAGTTGGCAAGTAAGTGCCCACATCAAATGCTTGAAAAACACATGTTGGAAATGTTTGTCCATAACCTACAAACTGACCTAAGCTATCAGATACAAATCCAATGTCCTACTTCCTTTAGTAAGGTCATTGAGATGGGTCTAATCATCGAAAATGATTTAATTGCAAAGGGTCAAATAAAGCTTTATAAGGACACTCCTAGTACCAATACCAACGCAGATAAACCAAGATTCTGGACAAAGAACAAAAACATTGTGAATGATGGGGTGGTAGATGCCAAGAATGCGGCACCAAAGCAACCAATCTTTAACTTATCTACTCCTCAAAACAACCCCCCGCAAAACAAACCAAGAAACACTGAATCACGATTTACAAATTTTCAACCTAGGAGAAAATTTACACCTTTGGGAGAATCATTGGAAACTGCCCTATGGAAGTTAATCACAAGTAAGATCATAACACTTCCATCAGCGCGGGAATATGAAGCAAAAGTTAAACCTCCTTGGTGTAACGACAATGATATCTGTGAGTACCACCAAAACAGGGGGCACAAAACTAACGACTGCATTGCGCTCAAGCACACTATCCAAGATTTGATCAAGCAAAACAAAGTGTCACTTGATAGACATATCTCTAATAATGATCATCAAGCATTCAAGGATCCTCTTCCCAACTACGAGCAGGGAGGGCCTTCCAACCAAAACAATAGTGGAACCAACAACACCAATTACACAAACATCGCCTTTGACTATGTTGTTAACCACATCTCGAAAGGTGATTCACGCATCAATGTGATCACTATAAACAAAGATGCAGATTGTAATGTTACCACCCGCAGTAATCAAGTCACTCTTAGAGGAGCACCCACCACTCTGGCTAATCAATATAGTATCCTGGATCAACTCCATAAGACACCGGCACATATCTCCATCCTGGAACTCTTGCATTTGTCCCCATCCCATAGGGCCATACTTGACAAAGCTTTATCAGAAGCCTCTGTCCCAATGAACCTCGCTGAAGAACAATTTCAAACCATGGTAGGTCACATTACCTCACCTCACTCCCTATCATCCACTGAAAATGATGATATGTCAATCACCCAACCTCATAACGCCTCTCTTCATATCGAAGCCTTCATCCATAAACACAAGATAAAAAGGGTCCTAATCAATGGAGGAGCGGGTTTGAATATTTGCACCTTGAAGCTAATCCTTGCATTGGGGTTTACGGAGAAAGATATAGATCCGAAAAAGAAAATCACTATCAAATCCTACGATGAGGAGGAGAGAACTTCCAAGGGAATTGTTACTTTACCAATCAGAGTGGGACCTATAGTAAAAGATGTGGCTTGCCAAGTCCTCGATATGGAGCTAGCATATAATATTCTTCTTGGGAGACCATGGATACACACTCAAAAAGAAGTGTCATCAACATACCACCAGTGTATCAAATTCCCCTATGAAGGCCAAGAGATCACCATCCAAGGTGATCCCAATCCATTTTAGTACTGCAATTCCATTCAATATAAACTTGAAGTTGTGATTCTGAACAACCGTGCTTCTGCTTCATCTTCATCTTGTGTTGACCTAGCTTCACTTGCTTCCACTTCAAAAGCTTCACAACCTAACCTCAGACTCAAAGATAAGGGCTTGGGTGAGTACACAATCTCTCAATCCCTCTATTTGGCACAACTCCCCCTATCTCCTAGATCATATGGAAGACCTCCCTTGAGCAAATCCAAAGCAGACAAAACTACCAAAGGTCCGTTTATCAAATGGGGAAGCCTCGAAGATGAGAGTGATGAAAAGGATATCCTACAATGGTTATACAAGGATGAAGGCAGTTCATCAACACAACAAGACCATCACACCACTATACAAACTGAACAATATGGTCAAGGATTCCAAATGCTACAAAGAATGGGGTATGAAGGACACGGTCCACTTGGTTCGAGAAAAGATGGTATCACTGAACCCATCCAACCTCATACCTTGACGGCCCAAGACACTACAGGGCTAGGTTACACTGGCACATCCAGAACCAACAGAGCAAATAAGAATAAAGGCAAACAACCAGAAACATCTGCTAGTAATTTGGTTGATCAAATTCAGTGATTGCAACTGGGGAGTGAGACTGATTCCAATGAATATGAGTGGCATAGTCTCTCAGAGCTATCTTGTGAGGAAAAAGGTATCAATGTTGTCCACAAGTATGACCCAACCCATGCAAATGAGAGACAAGGTCCAAGGGCTAGACCACTAGAGTCCAACTCACGTAATAACGATAGTGAAAGTCATGAGGAAAGAATGATACCCCCCTTGACGGATCCACTAATAGAGAGTACCATCGTAGACTTTGTCCATGCTTATAATGACCTCCACAACAACTCTATCTTAACCATCAACACCATCGAACCGGATCAACCCAATGACCCCCTACCATTTGTGCACCTCGAACTCATATATTGGGACTTACAAGGCACTACCCCTGAGCTCGATACCTTTTAGAATGATGAAGCGATCATAGACTATCTTGAGCATAGAGATCATATAACCGCAGGGGACCACAGAGCTGGCTATGCCATAGAACTCAATGACAAGGCCTATTTTGGAGAGAGTGCCAAGCCTTCCAGTCTCAAATATGTCAAAATGAAAGAAAGATCTAATGGTGAAAACTGCTCTGCGGCAGTGTTAGATCATGAAAAAAGTAAAAATATAGACTTATCCAACAGTGAAAACCTCTCTGAGGTGCTGAAGGATGGAAGGCTTGACCCTCTACCCAATCTTACACATCAGGAGAGATCTTCAATCTTGATAGAACCAGCAGAGCTGATCAATGTCAGCACAGGTGATAATCCCAGAATGATCCACATGGCACAGTCTTTAACCGCACAAGAAAAGCCAGCATTCACCGACTCCTTCAAGAGAAAGAAAATCAACTTTGTGTGGACATATGCAGACATGCCAGGGTTAGATCTGAATCTCATAATGCATCACTTATCCTTAGCGCCAGGAGCTAATCCAGTAAGGCAAAAACTTAGAAAGATACACCTGCATGTGGCCCTCATGGTGAAAGAAGAGCTGAAGAAACTGTTAGATGTCAGATTCATCAGACCAATAGACTATCCTGAGTGGATTTCAAACATAGTACTAGTTGCCAAACTAGATGGCAGAGTCTGAATATGTAATGACTTTAGGGACTTGAACAAAGCTTGTCTGAAAGATGATTTCCCCTGCCAAACATTGACATGATTGTAGATCTCACAATAGGGCACACCATGTTGTCACTAATGGATGGTTTTTCTGGATATAACCAGATAAAAATTGCATCTGAAGACCAACACCAAACTACATTCACATGTCCTTGGGGCACCTATTGTTGGTGTGTCATGCCATTTGGTTTGAAAAATGCTGGCGCAACATATCAAAGAGCTATGACCACAATCTTCCACGACATGATGCACACTATAATGAAAGACTATGTTGACGACATCCTGGCAAAATCACTCACAAGAGGACACCTGACAGTACTGGACAAAATCTTCAAAAGACTGGAACAGTTTAATGTCTGCCTAAATCCAAAGAAGTGTGTGTTTGGAGTTACCTCAGGAAAGCTACTTGGATACATAGTGTCCGCCAAAGGAATCGAAGTCAACCTAGCTAAAGTGAAGGCCATCATGGAAATGTTGCCTCCTAAAAATCTCACTCAACTAAGGTCCCTATAGGGAAAACTACAATCTATCAGAAGGTTCATTGCTCAATCGGCACACAAGTGCCACCCATTTTCTCACCTTCTACATAAGAATGTCCCTTTCAAATGGAATGATTCATGTGAGCAAGCATTTCAGTAGTTAAAAGAATACCTAATGAAACCTCCTGTATTGATGCCACCAATTCAGGTTAAACCTCTACTACTGTATATCTCGGCCACACCAACAGCTCTAGGAGCTCTCCTCGCACAACAAAATTATGAAGGGAAAGAACAAGCTATATACTATATCAATCGAACACTTGTTGGGTATGAACTACAATACACACTAATTGAAAGAGCATGTCTCGCTATGGTCTTCGCCTCACAAAAGTGGAGACATTACATGTTGTCACATTCTGTCAAATTGGTAGCAAAAATTGATCCACTCAAGTACTTACTCAACAAAGCATCCCTAAGAGCTAGATTGTCCAAATGGGTCATACTTCTCAGCGAATTCGACATCGAATATGTAGACAGGAAAGCAATAAAAGGCCAAGTACTTGCAGATCAACTGGCAGATGCACCTCTAATAGATGATAGCCCTTTGAGCTTTGAATTTCTAGATGAATCTATCTTTCACATAACTACAACAACCTGGAAAATGTATTTTGATGGCTCATATACTCAGCATGGATCAGGAGCAGGTATCTTGTTGATCACCCCTAGTGGAGACACCATTCCTAAATCATATAGATTACTGTTTCCCTACACTAACAACGTGGTAGAGTATGAGGCCCTAGTCATTGGCATCAAGCTAGCAGTTGAATGGAATATCCAAGAACTTCAGGTGTATGGTGATTCACAGCTGGTCATAAATCAAGTAAATGACAACTACTAGATAAAAGATGAGAAATTAATCCCTTACAAACGGATGGTGGATGACTTCAAAGAATACTTCATCCAGATCTCTTTTGAGCAATTCCCAAGGATTGAGAACAAAGTTGCAGACACCATGGCCACAATTGCATCTCCTCGATATTCCAAATAATCAATCACATTATGAGTTCTTGGTAGAGCTAGTATCTCATCCTGCATATGACACCCCTGAATCCCATATCATTTGCCACATTGTTGGAGTTGATTCCCCCCTCTATGGAAAAATATTTGCCAATCTTAAAGAGAATACCCTCCCACCTTATCTCTCCAATAACCAAAAATGAACCTTCATCCGTCAGGCATCCCGGTATGCCATTGTCGCTAATACCCTATATCGCAAAGGTCTCGATGGTACTCACCTTAGATGTCTTGATAGTGAGGAATATCAAACTGCCCTGAGTCAAGTACACGAGGGTATATGTGGGACGCACTCTAGTGGCCCTACCCTAACCAAGAAACTCATACACATAGGATACTACTAGCCAACCATGGAACAAGATTCCTATCATTTTGTAAAGAAATGTAAAAAGTGCCAAATCCATGGGAACCTGATACCTGCACCAGCACAGGAGCTACAGCCATTAACAACTCCTTGGCCTTTCTGTCAATGGGGACTCAACTTAGTGGGCAAGATTCACCCTCCTTCACCTAGCGGCATAAATTCATAATCACTAGCACCGAGTACTTTACGAAGTGGATTGAAGCCGTGCCCTTAGCCAATATCACAGGCAAGCAGATTGCCTCCTTTATATTGAACTACATCATTTGTCACTATGGTATCCCTTCATCCATTATCACGAATAATGGACAACCTTTCAAAAATCAAGATGTTAGGGAACTATGTGACAAATTCCATATCCAGCATCACTTTTCAACCCCCTATTACCCCTAGGCAATGGCCAAGTGGAGGCATCAAATAAAACCATCTTGAAAATCCTAAAGAAGACTGTCAATGATGTCGGCTGTGATTGGCATGTCCAATTAAATCCTGCAATGTGGGCCTATCATACAAGCATCCGCACACCCATAGGTGCAAGCCCATACTCCTTGGTCTATGGATCTGAAGCTATCTTGCCCATTGAAGTCGAGATCCCATCCTTGCGAGTTTTGTTAAAAGGCCTCATATCTGATGAAGAGTACAGAGTGTCCAGACTTCAAGAGTTAGAGCTACTCGAAGAGAGAAGGCAACAGGCCTTTAACCACCTAAAAGCTTATCAGGAATGGATGTCTAGAAGCTATAATCACAGGGTAAAACCCTAAGTATTCCAAGTTGGTGATCTAGTGCTCAAAGAAAATCCTAGAAATCAGCAAGACTAAGAGAAAAAAGGCAAGTTCGAACCCAACTAGTTGGGTCCCTATGTCATCATTGCGGCCTATGGGTCAGAAGCATGTCAATTGGCTACATCTGAAGGTGAACTGTTTGATGATCCTATCAACAACATGCATCTTCACAAGTTCTACACCTAAAACCCCAATGCAAGGGAGTCCTTAAAAATTCAAAAATCTAAAAAATTTGAATAAGTGATTAAAAAAAATAATTTAAAAAAAATGGAAAAATAGCAAAAAAAAATTGTCCTCTGGTGAAAACCTAGCAAACAGGCACCTAGGATAGGTACCATGATGAAAACCTGGCAAACAGGCATCATCTGTACTTTTAGCTTTTGTGCAAATAAAAGCAAGCGGTGAAAACCTGGTAAACAGGTGCTATCTACAACAAACCACTTCCTCCATCTGTTGTAACCTCATGTCTCTTATGTCCATCATATCATTCATCTTGAACCAGTCCTTTGAACCATTGTCGAACTATGTTGCCTCTAAGCTATCATGTAGGAAAGGCCATTCTCAATGCGCCCCCGAGGCTCTGCTCCACTTTGCTTCTTTCCTCTCCATATTCGTCAGGTGTCGTCTGTCCTACTGTCCATATCGTTTCTGCACCTCTGCCATCACCTAGGTCTTAGGTCCATCAGGTTCACCCTGAACTACGTTGCCTTTGCATCATCACGTAGGCAAGGCCATTTAGCAATGAGCCCCAAGGTACTAGGTCAGTCCCTTAGGGTCCGTCTCTCCATGTCTGTTTGTCATATCGCCCATAATAAGTTGATCATTTGTCTAAACTGGGGGCAACTCCTCGACCTGGTTACGGATTTGGATTCTTGAATGCCACATGTTCTAAGAGGATACCAATAAGGATTGTGATACCTTTCACTAGACAAACACGTGCAACAAAGAAAGCTTCACAAAAACAAAAATCTTAGCTCAAAGCAATCAAATATCCTATCATTGACTTAACATATCAAATTAATCAAATCAACATATCATCTCTTGACTAGATTCTCAGCAATCTCAGAGATCGCTTATCAATTGACGCATCGATCAAGGTGCCAATTGGGTTAATTTAGTTAAGTCAACTGATTATCCTAGTGCAAATGCACCTAACCAGGTGGCAAATGCGCCGATCCATATCACATGCGCCGCTTCACCGTGAATGCGCCAATCTTTGATGAGTACGCGCCGTTCTGGCACATGCACCACTTCTTGTGTCATATGCATCGTTCCACAATGGATGCACGAATTCCTAGCCTATATGCGTACATCTATCATATGCACCATAAGATATCTTCGCAGCATATGGACAACTTCGCAGCATATGTGCCATTTCGGAGCACATATGCAGTTCGGCGCATCTGTCCTAGCTTTTTTTCCTAAGCATTTATTGACCTAATAAATGACTTTTAGCGAGTTTTGACAAACTACGTACCGGTGGTTGTGCCTCAGCTGGCTGATCGAACCATTGAACTCACTCAAACCGGTGCTCCTCACGCGAAATATCCATCTCTCTATCGACTGCTCTAACTCCCATACTCTCCTAAGCTCTCAAAGACCAATCAACTAAGGACAAGTGTGCAAATGAATAGAACTTGTGGACCCAGCTCCTATATATAGCAAGTGAACCATAGCTAACTGTGTGATAACTATGACTACTTCCCATATCTTTTCCTCCAAACTCTGTCCTATTTTTCTCCATCCTAACCTGCTTTTCACCTTCTTCTTCGTGAGATTGTCCATCTCACGCTTTCTGCCATCTTCCCATCCAATCTCCCGAGGGGGCATCCTATCGTTAAACTTGTACCAGAGGCAAACTGGGGCATGTATCATTGTCAAAAAAATTTATTCTTTGAAACAACGTGATAAAACACATTGCATCAAAGAGGGGCAAAATGTATACACCTAAAAATGACATGACTCTACCTAAATAAATATTTTAAATATTTATTTCATCTTCATATTCCTCTATCAATAAATAAATAAATTATTTTATTTATTTGATTCATTTTCTCCCATTTAATTAAATAAATTACATTTATTTAATTAATTCCATCTATATCAACTTTATTCTTCTAAATAATTAAATAATTTTAATTATTTAATTAAATCATCCATTCTTCTAAAATTTAAATAAAATGCAAATTTATTTAAATTAAATCTCCAAAAAAATAAAATATAGTTAAATATTTTATTTATTCTTCCAAATTATCTACAAGTAATTAAATAAATTTATTTATTTAATTATGCTCTCTTATCTTCTAAAAAATCTTCAAATCTTCTAAAAATAAATTCTTGTCATACAAAAGCAAAAGTTGAGTTAACTGATTTAAAGCTATCAACAAAGCTCTTAAATTAGAAAAATATATTCTAATTTAAGAAATAAAAAATCATCCTCATCAAGAAAGCAGTTAACTCAACAAAGCATCTTTTTGAATGACACATGTCCTTCTTCTATTTGTGCACGTTCTCTCGAACATTCTCCTCCATTGATCTTCTTATTTCTTTTCCACCATTGATCTTCTCTCACACAACTCTATAAATACAACCCTCTTCTTCTATTTCAGAGATCCATCTTTCAAGTAAACTTATGCTGCAGAATCCGTAGCGCGCCATTGGTACCCCCACTATCACTTCATCTATCATCCATTCCATATTGTGTTGAAGCTCATCTTCAACACAACAAGTATCCGTTTCTCCTTGTCATCTTGAGGAATCGAAGCAAGGAAGCAAGCTTCCTGAAGGTCATCTTCATCACCAAAAGATCAAGAAAGAATAAGCGAACAATGGAAATCGCAATGTAAAAAGGTTGTGACATTCCATTGATGTTTTGGGTTATTATAATTTAGTTTTATTCATCCCATTTTACCCATCACATTGGGTAGTTCAGTGGTCTACGTAGCTATACTTGTACAAGGGGCTACTGGTAATCAAGTAAAATTATGGTTAATTGCACAAGGAGATCAGAAAATGAGATAAACAATGCATAAATAGGCTTCTCCAATCTCCTATTGCTCAAAAATGAACATTTACAACATTGTACCAGAATAAGGATAACTTGCAAACATGATAAATCTAATTTATAATAGCAAGTTATGAGTGATAAGATCCTATTCTAACACTAACCAACTCCTAAACTAATTAGATATGTAAAAAATAATAAAAGATGAGGGTTTAAAGAATAAATAAAATAAGAAATGAAGTGGGTCATCTTTGCATTTGATTTGCAATCCTTCACCTTGGAATATTCAATGAAACCATCAACCTACAATGCTATAACCAATATTTCACATAATTATAAACATCATAGATGCAAGATCCTAAGGAATTTTATGAAAATGACAAAGTAATTACATGTGCAAGTATTACACAATATTTGACAAATCCACCATAAAAAGGTGTGAACATTTAGCACTTTATTGAGTTTCACCAAATAATCCAATTTTCAAAATAGAAAATACAAATACATCACCACATGAAGTGGAGAACTAGGTTGCCATTGGCATGTGACAACTTGTAGTAGAATTCCACACTGCAAATTACCTTTTGACCTTGTCCTTGTCCTTGTCCTTGTCATTGTTCGCTCCAAATTTTCCTCCTAGCTCCCCTTTTCAAAATGAATGATACTCCTTTTATAGAGGTGATCTTAAACTTTACTCTTTGTTTAAGTCAACCTTCATTTTAAATTTTGGACCACTCTTATAGGGTAGGACCTATTTCAAATCCACAAGTTACAAGTTTGCTTCATGGGTAGGATAGGTCCTATTTGGACATCCTATAAATGAATTACATCTCAAAATCAAAGTTACATTTCTTTTGTTTTCCTCATGCAATTGTAGCTCTTCATCCATCAAGAATTAATGACCTTGAGTAGTTGTAGGAGATCAATTTATCTAAGTACAACATGCATTATTCATGCCTAAGCACACCTCTATAGTGTTTTAGCACCCTAGACCTATAAACAGTCAAAGAAAAGCATCAATTTCTTCTTCATCAAATCAAATCAAGAAAGAAACATTAAGATCTATCATTAAATCCATCAATTCTAAATTTTGGTCAAATTTGTTACCATTGGCAACCTTATAAATTTGGAGTTATCCTACTTATTGTGTATCCATCTCATGCATGTGAGTTTAAGTTCTATCATGACAGTCATGACCATCTCTTGTTAAAAGGTGAGCCCATTCAAATGTCCTTGCTCTTGTTAGGGCTTTTCTCAATGATAAGGCTTGCCACATTTACCTTAAGGGTTTGAAAGGAGAGTGACTATGGCAATAGTAAAATATGCACAATGTACTCTCTTAAGGGTAAATATGATTGTCATACTAGCCTTTAATATCTAGTTACTGTAACACCCTAGCTTTTACACTAGGACATTAATGGACACAAACAATAAGAACAAATTTTTCATGATGCAATTGTAACACTCACATGTCACAATTGCACACTCAAGCACAAAAACACCACACGACAATACTAAGGCACAAGGAGAAGGTGGATAAAAGGTCACACACTTCTCTTCAAGACAAGAACAACCCAAGTTGACAAATAGCCAACAAGCCAAACAACATCGACAATGGCCAACAAGCCAAAGGGAGGATTGGTCACAAGGCCTCTCAAGGACAAAATGTCAAACATGGGTGAAACACAAAGCATCCAATTACCAACCATGAATCAACATGCTAACTCACCCAAAGCAGGAAGACAATTCAAATAAGGGTAAATATAAAATTTCTAATCATTCTAACATACATACCACCCAAGGTAAGATTAGGATGTCTGATAGGAAATTTGATGGAAAGAAAAAAGATCATGAGGTTAATCCTAAAAAGGGTTCTCACAGTTACAAAGGGAAAGATGTTAGGGTCTCTATTGATAAGGATTATTTTTCTCTTAATAAAAACCCTTCCCCTCATACTCTGACCCTTGAGTTGGGGAAGTTTGTGGCTAGTAGGGATCTTGACTCCCCTGAGAATATTCTACTCTCTTTGAAGAATAAAGGTAAGGGTGAGGCCCCTTCTACTAAAGGCTCGAGTAAGAAAAATAAAAATGTGAAAATCAAATATGCCTTTGCTAAAGTTAATCTCAATGCTAGGTTTAAGGAAATTGAGCCACAGGAAACTATGGAGGATATCTACTCTCATGTTGCTACTATGGGTAGAAGAGTAGATAGGCTAGCTAAAGCTAGTCTTCAAAAGAATAATTAGACTAAGAATAGCACTAAAGGTAACAAGAATGGTGAGATTTCAATTGAGAAGATTGCCTCTAATACTATCTTGGATGATATTCCTATGATGGCTAATGAACAAGGTGAGGAGTTAGAACCTATTGAGGAGTTCTAGGTAGAGAAGGGGGCTGAAGAAGAGGAGAATGATAAGAATGAAGAGCAGCCACAATAAGAAGAGGATGAACTTATGGAGGAGGGTAACATGACTTTTCAGTTTGAACAAGGGGATATAGGGGTTAACTCCTATGGTGATAATGATTATGAAGATGTGGGGGGTGATATTGGCACTTTTGAAAATGAACTTCATAGGAGTGAGGTGGATGTTAATTTAGGAAAAGTTAATCAGATTAATGATTTGGTTAAAAGAATGGAAGCGATGGAAAAGGTCTTTCACATGAGAATGGATTGCACTACTTGCCAGGACAGCTGGGTCAATATGTTTGATATGATGCAGATGTATCAACAAAGGGTGGTTAAGTTGGAACAGGGTCTTAAGGACCTGGCACAGTTCTCCAATGATATTATGAAGAAAACAACTTCTGATGTGAAGGAAATTCAAGCACAGTTGGAAAATGAAAGGCTCAATACGATAAGGTGTAGGATTCTAGTAAAAAATAGAGGAAGGAGCAACAACTGGGAGCTTCTACTTGGGAGCGGATGATGGTTCAAATGCAAAAGGATTGGGGTAAAATCACCATCTAATCTGGTTTGTCTATTTTTTTTGTTTTTGTTGTGTCCTATTGGTTGTTGTTTTCTTGTTGTGTTTTCACTGACTCCCTGGCTCAGATTATCAGGATTGTATGGATGTAAATTGTTATACTTGATGGACTATTGGTTCTAAAACTTTTCTGAATGGGAATAGGACCCTTTTCCCAGCTAAACTTAATAAAAAACATACATACCAAATATAAGAAATATCACACAAAATGCTATGCTCATTCAACACCAATGTCGAGACGGGCTAAAAACCATAATGTGGGAACATTGCAAACCAAATCAGAAACATAGAATACGATATCATTACAACAATAAACAATGGACTCCAATATCCTAATTTAACCATTTCAAACAAAATAAACTATGCTAGAGCATAATAAATTCCTTTCTAAACAAGGTTCATTTTCTAACCAAATGAAATCATAATATCCTAATTTAACCATTTCAAACAAAATAAACTATGCTAGAGCATGATAAATTCCTTTCTAAACAAGGTTCATTTTCTAACCAAATGAAATCATAATACAATTACATGATGGAGGCTACTTCCCAAACATGGAAGGATCACATTCCAATAATTAAATTACACAAATAATAATATTACAACATTAATAAATCACCTCCAAAATTCTCCCATAGGCATGAGATACAACATAATCATAAAGTAACTAATACACAAGGAACTCTTCTAGCTCCCACAAGATCTTCATGTAGGACCAATGGGGAAATGTTACCCACCACCCTACTGTATTGCCATTGTTGAGAACAATAGATGTCTATGCCACTCAAGGCAATGCCCGAGCTATGGAGAAGAAGATCATGGAAACACTGATATCAAGCCATCTCACACAAACAAGGGTCTCAACAAGACTCCAAGGTAATTTGCACAAGTTGAACATGGGTTCCACACACACACCCAACACAACACCAAGGGGATAAAATAACTAGTAGAATTCAATGCACACCCACACATGAATACACACATATCACGGTCCAATGCATAATTCACCATAGGGTTACTTATGACCCAACCAAGCAATAGAAGGGAAAGAGATTAACACAAGAGAATCAATACTTTTAAATTCATACACATCCTTCTTTAATACATCATCACTAATATACCATTTCATTGTAGTGGAGAATATAAGAGAAAACACTTCAAATCCATAATACATTTCATCTAATAATGCATACCAAACATCATTTTCTCAAAATGGAAATAGCACACAAAACAAGCCATGACATCATCACATCAATAAATATACATACAATCATCAAGATCAAACAATGATGCAAGGGGATTATGGCCTTCTACATGCAATCCGTAGGAAGACTAAGTATCCATTCCTAAGTCTAAAGTCAACTTTGACCAACAAGTCAAACTTTGATAAAAAAAGTCAAAACATAGGGAAATGAGGTCAAAACACATAACACCCATATCCACGTGACCAGAAGTATACAATTCTAACATAAGGCCTATAAAAAGGTCAACTATGACCCAAAAGCTCAAAACATGGAGAAATGAAGTCAAAACACATAACACTCATATCCACATGGCCAGAATTATACAATTCCAACATAAGGCCTATACAAAGGTCAACTTTGACAAAAAAGTCAACTGTGATTAAAAAACGTCAAAACATAGGGAAATGAGGTCAAAACACATAACACTCATATCCATGTGGACAAAAGTATGCAATTGAAACATAAGGCCTATACAAAGGCCAACTTTGACCAAAAAGTCAAAGCATGGAAAACAAGGTCAAATCATGCGACACTCATGTCCAATAAGTAGGAAATCCTATTTCCCTCATGAGACTTTTTGTCTCACAAAATAATACTAAAAACTAAGGTTTAAAACATAATTTTCATTTTTTAATAAGAGGGGAAAAAACCATAAAACCCCCAAATTCACCATTTGGAGACCTCCCTCAGGAACACCCAAATTTCTAACTTCCATAATACATAAAATTTCAAAAATCTGAAAGTGCCCTTTTGGTTCTAATATGCAAAACAACATACTTTTCAGCTCAAATAAATTATTTCCTACTCACAACCCATTCTAGGAAAAATTTTCCATAACTTGGCCTCTTTTCATGCATTTTCAAATAAAATTTGAATGGAATTCAAAAATAAATTCAATCTAATTCTTATTTGCATCATTAAACTCTATTCATTGCTACAATGAAGAGACCATAAACATCCAACTATTGTGGGCATGGTAAATGCAAATTTTAAATTAAAAAAGAATCCAACCACAAGAAAAATACCTCCTTCCAAGCAAGCTTTCAAATGGAAATATCTCTTCTTGAGAGACATGAATCCAATATGAATTTCTTCCTACACTGAAGCAATCCCAAGACCATTCCAATGCACTCCCACCCACAAGAAGAATCTAATTATAGCCACCTCCATGAATTTCTCTTTCAAAGGAGAAGAAGAAGAGAGGGATAAAAAAACAAAAAAACACATAAAAAGAAAATAGAACTCTATCTTCCTTATATGCTCCCCTTTTTATTTTCTCATTTCTTTTATTTTCTTTATTTCCCTTTCCCAAATATCTATTCCAAAATACATTTGAAATAATAGGAAATTAACTAAATAAATTAATGCAATTATTTCTACAAGGTAATTGTAATATAATTTAACCACATTCCATAAAATCCAAACACTCACATAATTAAACTTAATTTCCTTTATAAAGTGATTCTATGTAAGACAAAAGTCTAGAAATAGATAATTCTAATAAACAGAAATTAATTTATTTATCAAGCGCATAACAATGAAATATAATGCATTTTCCACAATTTTAAAATTATTAAATCAAATTAGATAATTTGTTTTCTCATTTCTAACCATTTAAATATTTTAGAAACACGGAAAACATATTTTTTGAAATAAATTAAAATATAATGCAAAAATCTAGAAGAAACACATGCAAAGGACTCATTTACACCTTACAGGTTTAATTACAGCACAAGGGCCCAGAATCACAACAAATTCATATGAGAAGCAAACTGCATAGACACCAAAACCATCCTTCAATTCACAACTGAATAAGATGGGTTAAGTAGCCAACCTACCACAAGAAGCACAGGGTCAACAACTCAACCATTGGGACTAGGTAAGGAGAGATGGCTAAGTGTCCCATGTCAACATTCTCCACATCCCACTCATTGGTCAACACCTATAAAATATATCCTACACACTCAAGGCAAAGCATCAAATTCAATAATGGAGATCATAGCTGAACCAAAATATAATGACCAATAAGGATGCATAATCTAGCAAGGCACATAACCATCTTGCAATTACATCATATAATAATCAATTCAATATATCCTTTAATCTAACCATACGAAATAATAGGCGACTATAAGAGTTGCACATGGGTGGGCACTACAGTTACTACTCACATGGTTTAATACAAACCATTCAAATACCTCCTTCACAACTTCACCATTCCCTTACAACACCATAAGGATGAGATAACATATGTGGTAATAAGAGCTAACCATTTAGAAGTTCCAAACTCCCCTATGGACTCCTTAATGAATGATAGCTCATAAGGCTCCTCTTGAAGCACCTTGAATGTAACAGTTATGAAAATGAGGTAGTTTCCCTATGACAACAAATCTCAACACCCTTGATGATAAGCTTTAGACCAAGCTCTCTAGCAGTCCTAGGGATAGTGATCTTGATTTTGAAGTTCATGAAGGTGGAAGAGAGGCAGGAAGACAGTGTGATGCCTTGATAGTCTTGGAGTGGCTTGACAATCCCTTGAAGGTATGATAATCTCACATCCTTTAGTTTCACCATAATATGAACATGATTGCCCTCTAGGGTTTTGGATGAAAGGATTCAGTGACACCTAGACCATGCCCATGGTACAATCGTGAAGGCTATGACTATGTGTGTCTTGCTAACTCATGGATACTTAGATTGATGCTCCAACATCAATGTCTAGGCTAGCTTCCCAAGTTTAGGGTAGTCTTGAAACCTATCTTTTCATCTTATGCCATCATGACAACCTCCAACAACTTAGTAACAATATCATAACAATATTTTGTTTAAATGGCCCCTTACTAATATGAGATAGTCATATAATGACTATGGTGCCATTTGGAAATGAAAGTGAAAATTATCTTAGCAACCTCATAAAGAGCTTGATCAAATAGTCTATCTCCCACACTTTGAAGATTAGCAACATCTAGTGTCAGTATAAATTCTTCAATTTCACCAAGCTTGTCAATCTTAGCATATGCATAGATAAGCTCACTATCAACCTTTGTCTCTTTATCATCTGCAAATACTTGACTATGCCATGATACACATTCTTTACCTTTGCCACCCTTATCACATCAAGAAACTCAGTAGAATCATCAACAAAAATGAATGATTCAATAGCATTGCTGGCCATTCCCTCTTTGAGTTGTGCCTTTGCCACTAGACTCCAGACTGCATCCTCCTCAACATTACCTTCATGTTTGCCCTATGATTTGTGCACTACTTGCATATGTGACAATCCTTGGAAGGGGATTGTGGATCATTCCTCTTGAGGTTTGTGAAATATCTTGACCAACATATATAATCACCCTTCAAGATAATACATGGATCAAATGCCCAAAACCTAAAACTCATAACATCCCTTAGATGGCACAATCCTGGTTATAAAGTAGCCTGATAGAAAAAATCATGCCAATGAGTCTACATACTTGAATGGTAGCCCTTGCTAGAATCCTCTACTTTCTTTCCCTAAAACAATCACCCTTACCTAATATCATTATGATACTTATATCCTTATGGCTATGGGAATTGTGAATTTGCATTTGGTGGGTAAGACAAATTGAATACTATTACAATCATCTTGCATGGAGACAACCACACATGCAGATCAAGATCTTTTCATTACATTTTTCATGACCTAATTTCTCATGACGTATGGATTTTCCCTAGTGATGAAACTCATGATCTTTGTTAGGCCTTTTGACAATCTTTCCTGACTAGTAAAAGAGTCTTGATGGTGATAGCATCTCATATCATGACTTTCCTAACAATATTTCATATGAAAACCACAAATAACCTTCCCTTGCCACCTTGTAATCACTAGAAGAAGAGGAGACAATGTTAGTATTATGGACTACAACATACATATAATCAAATCAAAACTTAAGGCAGTCCACCATCCTTATGAACTTCATTTACATCCTTGAGCCCTCATTTTGAAAGGAAAATATCGAAAGAAACTATGACTTTATCCATTCATAGTATGAAAACTTGCATAACCATTGAAAACATGCCTCCACCACAAACCCTCGATGAGGATAATTAAATAAATATTCATCCCAAGGCTATAAAATCTTAGAAAATAGAGGTTCATTTTAACCTCTCTATCAACAAATGGAGCTTCCAACCTTAATTCAAATATTTAAAGCCTTATGTGGAAGGGTAAATAAGATAAGATAGGCACTGGAAAATGCAACTTACAATTGTCTAAGGAAAAAAATCAAATGATACAACTATTTATGAGGTTAAAACAACCCCTCAATGGAAAATTCATTAATTTTTGAGTGCCCTTTTATCTTGAATGAGCCTTCTCCGTACAACTATCTATATGTGGGCCCATTAATAATATTGACATTACACTAGTTTATCCCCTTTTAAGTTTTGACCAAAGACAACTACTTTAAAAAAACATAAACATATTATGATGGGCAAAAGAGGGTTTGGCTCTATAAGTAACCCACCAAATTTTAGGTGAAAGGTAATATAAGAATAGAATTTAAATTGCTTTCCCTCCCCAAACATTTCATATTTAGGTGCCAAACTGATTGGTGAGGCTGTTAAAGCCTATTGAGAGTTTTATGACTGGTTCTAGGACTGGTTAAAGCCTTAAGGCTAGTGTATATATTTTCCTATCAAATCAACCCAATGAGACATATGTCTCCAAATGAAATAATTTTGAGCATGAAAATCAACTAGGACAAATGCCATCTAATGAAGCTAAAAAACTAAAAGAAATGAAGATATTTAGTCCAAAGGCTCAAGCTAAAGCAAAATGGGGGGGTCCCTACTTTTCTAGGGACGAAGTGGGGCATGTTGTGTAGGTCACAATAGGGCCCACAAATATTGACACTCCCACTTGAATAAAACAATCTTGTTCATGTGCTTGAAGTGTTTTCTTCTCAAGAACTTGTGAACTCTCCTTTTCATCCAAACACATTTTGACTTTTTCCAACTTGAAAATCTTGCGTAAAAATTCAAAGAGCTAAATAATTTGCAATCCACACATCCCATCATCTTAATATTATCTATCATGGACCCCTAGTTTGAAAACTTCATTATGCAAGCTAAAACTTCTATGCCTACCCCCTTGCACAAAGCTCATTCTCAACCCACAATCACAATCAAAGGAGGTCCTCAAATTGACAATGATGATGATGAGAGCTTGTAAAATATATCAGTGATGATGAGAGATTAGTAGATAAAAAGGAATTTACCAATGGTCCTAGCATAAGCTATGCCTCACATCCAACTAACATACCTATTGGTCATCCCCATGGTACCTTTGACAAGGGAAATACCATCCTAAAACAAGATCCTATCAAAAAATTCATGGCTAAACTCCAAATCCTACGTGAACAAATAACAACTATAAATCCTCCACCTTCCAAACCTTCACCACCCAACTCATTAAACCCCTCCTATCAAAACCAATACTATCCACAATCCTATCAACCATCTAACCACTCCTATCAAAACCAATACTACCCACAATCCTATAAACCATCTAACCCCGCTTGTCAAAGCCAATACTATCCACAATCTTATCAACCATCTACTTATCAACCTAATCCAACCCCATTCAATAAACCCATGAAGGACTCTTAGAAAAGGATAACCATCTACCTAGAAAGCATGAAGTCATTGAGCCCACATCTACCAAATCGATCCAAAGGTCTCCTAGTACCCTCCAAAATCAAACACCATCATGTAATCCCACACCTAACAAGAGCATCCAAGTGTCTCCTAATACCATCCTTGTCCAAAACCAAACACTATCATGCAAGTCAATGCCCATCAAGCCTATCAAAGAGTCTCTTACCATAAGCTCAAGTCAGAATCCATGATGCAACTATGTTGTTGACCATTCAAAGACTATCAAGCCCATCCAAGAAACTGTTGCAAGTATGGGCCTAACCAGTGTTGTCATTGATGTCAACATACTTATGTTGCATTAATGAGAAGGATTAGATGAGCTGTGTGCTGAGGATATTGAGAAAATGAGTCTCAATCAGGAACAATGAAGAACAGTGATGACAAGAAGGTAAAAGTCCTCACTAGGTTGAGGATTAGAGGATGTAGTTTAAAGGGTTTGTAGATATAAGCCTTGAGATGCTCCAGTCAAGTTTTTAGAAGTCCGCATGAAGATATGAAGAAGTTATGGTCGCTCAAGTAGAACCAATTCTGGTAGATGTTCAGAGGTGACAGATTGCCACAGATAGGTCCGATGAGATCCAGAATTTCATTATCCCATTCTGCGGATTTGAGGGAGTGTTGAGGATGTTCCTGTGAAGTATCAACTAGATTGGTTTGTGGGTTGAAGGTCTGGAAGAGCCTATTCATTTGTGACAGTGATGACAGACTATGTTCTTGAAGCTCCGGATGAAGGAGAGAAGAATTCCAGTAGGATGATGAAGTGCGGATGTTCTTGGTGATTCAGGGAAGGTTATGATGATCGTTGGATCATGTCCAGTTCATGTTAGTGGTCCGCATTGAAGTTAGAGTTTACATTTGAAGAATAACCACAGATATTGGTGTTCTTCTTGAGACTAGCCGACCAGATGTATTACACGTATTGCGGATGTTCTTGTAGGTGTTTGCCGACTTAGATGATTGTTCCTAAGTCGATACCTTGTATAAATAAGGGATTGTGAAGTCATTTTGTAGTGTGTCTTGGGTGATGAGTGTGTGGTAGCGAAGAGAAGTGCGAAAGGCAGAGCAGAAGTATTGGGCTTAAATGGAACTGATTCAAGCATGTTGAAGATGATATTCTCTAGTTCATAAAGGTGATACTTATTCCTTTGTAGACAGTGTGTCTCTTGTAGGTAGTGAGCCTCTTGTGAGTAGTGTGCTTGGGCAGTGAGCCCTAATTGGCATGTACTATTTTGTTCTTTCTATTCTTCTAACAGAGAATACATTCTTGGGTTAATCACCCCGTGGTTTTTCCCTTAACCGGGTTTTCCACGTCAAAATCTTGGTGTCATATGTGTTGATATGTTTTTGATTTGAATGCAATATGGTTCATGATTAATATTATGCTAATCACTAAAGAAGATTCAAGTGTTTAATTTGAGAAAGTTTCGTACAACTGATTCACCCCCCCCTCTCAATTGTATGCCCTAAGTCTAACAGAAACATTTATCCAAACTCAAGATCTACGTCAAGAATAAAATCTAAATTAAGATCAAATATGCACCCAACTAATTCAAGATCAAATTATTCAAGCTACTCAAGATCAAACTATCCAAGTTGCTCCCATCTATGCTCAAGATCCTATTTATGATCAAGAGAAGCAAGTTGATCTCCTCATCTAATTTTATACTATCCCTGAGAAAGAAATTAAAATTAATCGTATCCATCATCCAAGCAATCCTATCCAATATCAAACTATCCATGTTAGTCCTCTTTATGATCAAGATGCCATCTATGATCAAGATCCTAGAAATGATCAAGAGAACCAAGTTGATCCCCTCATCCAATTTTATATTATCCTTGATAAAGAAATCTAAACTAGTCTTATCCATCATCCAACAACATCCACTAGCCATGATGAGACACTTGATCACTAGAAACACATATCCAATCAACTAAATGATAGTGATCATATCACACATAATCCTAATGAGCATAGTGACAATCAAAATCATAATCACATCAAACATGAGGACAAGAAAGCAACAATGGATCACATTGAGTATTCAAATGATTAAGGAATTAAAAGCACAAACAATGATCAAGGCATGACAACTATGCATAATTTGACAACACCAACATCCTATCAACTAGGATCATCCACCTTCATCAAGTCAAGCTTTCTTGTAGAGGAGACAGTAGCAAATCCTAATTGTTCTTAGTAGCATACCATTGGGCTACTACTCCTCCCTATTTACTTCGATTCAGGGATACAACCTAAGGAAGCTACTACTCCCTAAAGACTTTGTTTTAGGGTCACTCCCAAGGAAGCTACAACACCCTACAGACTTTGTTTTAGGGCTACAACCCAAGGAAGCAACTACTTCCTGAACTAAGAACAAGCTTAGAAATTATTATAGCATGACAGTCATTCTACTGCCTGAAACTAAAAATGAAGCTCACACCTTTGATGATTGCAATTTTACCTCTTCACTCCTCTTTTGATGATTGGATCAATTAGGCATACTCTTCACTTCCCTCCTATCACAAAAATGTCTTCAAGATGAATCCGGACATCTCTTATTGCTTTTGTTCTTTCTCCTTTAGTCACACATCATAATACATATCATATTCATATTCTTCTCTTCACACACTCACATTCTCATCTTCGCAATCATACCTCTCCTAGATCAACTAGGTTTACAATTTATACATGATATTACATTGATTTCATTACAAGTTAGCCAATACAACAAGAAT
Source organism: Cunninghamia lanceolata (assembly GCA_027924645.1). Lineage (NCBI taxonomy): Eukaryota > Viridiplantae > Streptophyta > Pinopsida > Cupressales > Cupressaceae > Cunninghamia > Cunninghamia lanceolata. The sequence goes on along the minus strand of BSBN01001303.1, from coordinate 2,055,077 downwards.
ATTACAATTTATGAGTCGGCTAGAGATCACACAACATGAAACATCTAGAGGGCAAGCCCAAGCATGAACTACATGCAACTCCAAGAAGAGAAACACGCCTTGTGGACCCTAACACATGCTTAACCTAGTCCTAAATATCCTTCACAGAATCATCCTTCAAAGAATAACATCCGTGTGTCATGCCCATTTGAAATAGGTCGCCCTTAAGCAAGAAAACATGAAGCTCATGGCACATCGGTATTTACAATCTTGGCGGTACTCATGAATGATTAAACATTACTTGTTCCTCTTCCAAATGAGTCAGCATGACCTACATAACATATCCAAACACTCCTTGAGCTCTGCATATCAACAACTTTGTGACACACATCATCAACATTCCTCAGTTGGCCTCAACAACAACTCTTCGCAAACTGACTTGAACACTTTGTGTGGTATTGGAAACTTTAAAGATTTGCATGTGCATCAAACCTGAGAAGCATAGAGACATGTAGAATGTCCACATACACTCATATATCTGATTTGTACATTCTCCAACTGGTGCAAGTATCCAAACATATGTCCTGAGAACAATTAGGAATCTAGAACCATCTGTAGCACACTGTCATTTGAAAACTAAACTTACAGACCTCCAAATCACCTAAAACTACAAAGTAGCATGCATTGAACATCTTTAATCATGTTCACAAAATTGCATGAGCAAACCTTCACTTGTGGAGGAATGCAGAGCATTCCAATCAACCTTCATCAACACATTATAGCACCAGAGCACAGACCAGAACTCTGTCACTTATAACTTCCACTACAAAGGAGAAATGATCTAAAAATTTGGATTTAGCACCTTTACAACATACTAAAATTAACTTCTAAACTGCATGATCATATCTTCAAATGCAGAGGAATGCAGAGCATTTTACCAAGCAATCTTCCAGGCAATTTCCTGCAACAACAATCTTCACCAACATCTAGAGGCCAGAATCTTCTTATATCAACACATACTTCATTAGGAATAATAGCAGAGATCCTACAACATGCTACAAGTCATCAGAAACATCTTATCATCCTCAACATAGCTTCTAATTCCCATCTTAATATATCATCATTCATCTTAATGCTTCTAATTCGCATCTTAATATTTCATCATGAAATCATCTTTACTGACAACAAACATGCTCAATATAATTTTACTTGACATTAATCAAGGCACGAAATCCAACCATGAACATCAACAACCAACCATGAACATCAGAAACCACTACTAGCACACCATCAACATAGTATATCATCATCATAAGCCTCCAAGCATAGTGTTGACATCAATGACAACCACACAACCATATGTGCAACAATCTCCCCCTTTGGAATTGATGGCAACACACACCTGCTCATTCTCCCCCTTTCAAATCAAGGACAAAGGGCAACAATTCTCCTTCTTAGGTCACATTTTTTTCTTTTCAACCTTCTCCCCTGTTAGCAACAACCACTACTTGCTCCCCTAAAAGGTAGCCACCATCAGTCCAGTAAAAATAGATAGCCTAAATTACTCCCCCTAGACAGATGCACCAACTATGCATCTAGAAAGGAGGTGCAATTACCCCTAACTTCTATCAAGGATCCTCAAAAGTATCCTTTGAAAGAGCCTTTGTGACTCCAACTTCACTTCCTTATATGCAACCTTCTCTCTCAAAAAGTGATACCTGATTGATATATGCTTGGTTCTAGAATGCATCACTGGATTCTTGGAAATATTGATAGCACTAGTATTATCACACAAGATAGGAATAGGCACATCATAAAGTACCTTGATATTCTTCAATGTTTGCTTCATCCACAACACTTGTGTGCAGCAGGATGCTACTGCAATATACTCTGCCTCTATAGTTGATAAGGATATTGAATCTTTTTTCTTACTGTGCCATGAAACTAATCTACTTCCTAAAAAGAAAGTACCACCACTTGTACTTCTTCTATCATCAACACAACCAGCCCAATCAGCATCAGTGTAAGCACTCAGATCAAAGTCATTACCTCTTGGATACCATAAGCCATAATCTAGAGTTCCCTTGAAGTATCTAAATATTCTTTTCACTGCCTTCTCATGAGTTTTCTTAGGATTAGCTTGATATCTGGAAACCACACATACTGCATGCATAATATAAGGTCTAAAAGTAGTTAAGTACAATAATCCTCCAATCATAGATCTATAGAGAGTCTGATCAACCTCTGATGACTCATCATTCTTGCTCAAGTGACAACTAGTGACCATAGGAGTATTTACTGGTTTGGAATCTTCCATACCAAACTTCTTCAACATCTCTCTAACATACTTAGCCTGAGAAATAAAGATACCATCATCTAGTTGAACAATTTGAAGCCCAAGGAAGAAAGACATCTCACCAATCATAGACATCTCAAACTCTTTCTGCATCTCTTCTGCAAGCCTCTTACACATATCATCATTTCCACCAAAGATAATGTCATCAACATATACTGCAACTATAAAAATCATGTCTCCTTCCTTGATGTAAAGATTACTATTTGTGATACCTTTCTTGAAGCCTTGTTGAAGTAAGTACTTATCCAACCTAGCATACCAAGCTCTAAGAGATTTCTTAAGTCCATAAAAATCTTTCTTGAGTTTGCACACCATGTCCAGATCTTCTGATAATTGAAAACCATCTAGTTGCTCTATGTAGACCTCTTCCTCTAGATCACCATTCAAGAATGCTGACTTGAAATCCATTTGATAAACCTTGAAGTTTTTGTGAACAGCAAGGGCAAGAAACATTCTAATTGCCATCATCTTAGCTACTGGAGCAAAAGTCTCCACAAAGTTAATGCCTTCAACTTGTGAATAACCCTTACATACCAATCTTTCTTTGTTCCTCAGAACTTCACCATCTTCATTCAATTTTTTCAGAACACCCATTTTGTTCCTATAACATTCTTGTTGGCTGGTCTGGGAACCAATTCCCATGTCTAGTTCTTCTCTATCTAATTCAATTCTTCTTCCATTGCCTTCATCCATTCATCATCTTTGCTGGCATCAGCAAAGGTTTTGAGCTCTACCTTTGATAGTAAACACAAATTCACTTGCTCACTTGCCTTTGCAAACCTTCTCTTGGTCTACACACCTTCATTCTTATCTCCAATGATCTGATCTATTGAATGGTTCCTCTGAACATACTTTTCTGGAGTCTTAGGGATCTACTCTAGTTCTTGTTCCTTCTCTTCTTTCCCTTCTTCTTCTTCTTCTTCAATGCAGGGAAGTATATCAGATCCACAGTCCTCTGGTTCTTGTGAGATCTGATACAAGTCTTCATCTACCTTGACATTTGTGCTTTCAATCATCTTTCCCAATCTCTTGTTGTAGCATCTATAAGCCTTGCTTCTGGTTGAGTAACCAAGAAAGATCCCTTCATCACTCCTTACATCAAACTTCCCAAGGTCTTCTTCATCTCTCCTAATGTAGCATTTGCTACCAAAGATCATGAAATATTTAACAGTGGGAGGTCTTCCATACCATAGCTCATAAGGGGTCTTAGTGCTATTGACCCTCAGTTGTACTCTGTTAATCAGATAGACAATAGTCTGAAATGTTTCCTTCCAGTACATGGTAGGTAGATCTTCATCTTTCAACATTGCCCTAGCCATCTCTTGCACAATCCTATTCTTTCTTTCTACTACCCCATTTTGTTGAGGGGTCCTCAGAGAAGACAGATGTCTCCTGATACCATGATCTTCACAAAACTTTTCAAATTTATTTGAAGTAAACTCACTTCCTCTATCGAATCTCAAACATTTGATCTTAGCATCCATTTAATTCTCAACCATTGCTTTGAAAACCTTAAACTTATCAAAGGCTTCTAATTTTTCTCTTAAGAAAGTAACCCAAGTCATTCTAGAATAATCTTCAATAAGCAACATGAAATACCTTTCACCTTGTTGAGTCTTAATTCTTGTAGGGCCACATAGGTCAGTCTGAGTCAACTCCAATGGCATTGAAGAAGAATACTCCTTTCTCTTGAAATTTGTCTTTGTTTGCTTTTCCCATTTGACATTCCTTGCATAATGTGTTTGCAGGCTTGGTTATCTTGGGCATGTCTCTCACCGCATGAATAGAGTTGATCTTTACCATATTGTCAAAGTTGATGTGTCCCGTTCATTTGTGCCACAACCAACACTCACTAGATTGAGAAAATAAGTAGATTCTTCCATTTACCTCCTTTAGATGATAGATATCTCCATATGTCTTGATACATTTTGTAACTAATTTTTTAGACCTTGCCTTCCTGATTTCACAACCTTTAGCATGAAAGGTAAGTTTGTATCCTTTACTGCACATCTAACTGACACTGAGAAGATTGTACTTTAGCCCTTTGACATAGAGGACATCCTCAGTCATGTTCTTCCCATCAATAGCTATAGCACTCTTTCCACATATTTGTGCTGACTCATCACCACCAAATGTAACAGCTCCACCATTCCACTTCTTAAGGTTGATAAACTTCTCCTTGTCACCAGTCATGTGGTTAGAGAAACCACTATCAATTACCCAAGTCCTAGCTTCTTCTTTTGCATGAAAGGTAGTCCATACAACCATTGATTTATTATTTTGATCATTCTACAAGGTATTAGACTTTTCACATTTTCCAATATCATCCTTTTTGTCACCAACATTCAAGGCCATGAAAAGTGTCTCATCATTTGAATCATCCTGATCCTCATCTTCTGAAGAACAATTACTGTCCATGGAATATAGACTTCTTTTGGGTATCTCTCTTTTGTTACTACCTTTTTATTCTTTAAATGAACATTTAGAAGCAAAATGACAAAATTTCTCATAATCGAAACATTTGAAGGGTAACTTACCTTTGTATTTGCATGTGCCCTTCAATCTTCTTACAAGGTTTGCCTCTACCTCATCAAGGTCATCATCTTGATCAGCTGTTACATCTTCTATCTTCTTACTTGCTTTGAATGTTGCTTCCTTCTTTGGAGTACCTTTGTCAAATTCTCTCATTTCAAAGGCTGCAAGAGAGCCAAACAATTGATCTACTGTATATTTATTCAAATCCTAAGTCTCCTCAATAGCAGACACCTTATGACTATAAGATTTAGGAAGAGATCTCACAACCTTTTTTACAATCTCATCTTCTTTCACTTCTCCACCATGACCTCTGATACATTAACTATTTCATCCACCCATAGCATGTAACTAGCAATGTATTCATCTTCTGTCATCCTCAGGGTCTCAAATTTGCTCTTGAAGATTTGCATCTTGTCTTGCTTCACTTTACTATCTCCTTCATAAATGCTTTCAAGTTTTACTCAGACATCCTTAGCAGAACTGCAATTCATTACCTTCAGAAGTTCTGAATTGGCTAGTCCACTCATGATATCACTCTTTGCCTTGGCATTGTTCTCATACAACTTAATCTCATTTGCATCTATAGGATCACTAGCAAGGGTAGTGTAACCCTTCTTGATAGATTGTCAGATACCAAACCCTAGAGAAGATAGATAGTTTTCCATCCTTAGCTTCCAAACGGAATAATTTGTTCCATCAAACATAGGTTCCTTGTGAGATCTATTATGAGCCATCCTAGACCTTCCTCAAGTAGTTAAGATTCTTCTGAGTAACTTGGCTCTGATACCAATTGTTGAACACACCAAGATACTAAGAGGGGGGGTGAATCAGTATCCAAACAAACTTCAAATCCTCCAAAGAAGATTAAAACTTAAACATTACAACATTAACATAAACATGAAAGATCAACATAATGCACATCAACACATAACACTAGATATACGTGGAAAACCCCAAAAGGGGAAAAACCACGGTGAGGATTAACTCACAATATATGAAGCTCACTACTATAAAAATTACAACTTTGTTTTAGGGCTACAACCCAAGAAAGCTACTACTCCCCGCTGACTTTAATTTAGGGCTACAACCCAAGGAAGCTACTACTCCCTGAAGACTTTGTTTAGGGTCACTACCAAGGAATCTATAACTCCCTACAAACTTTGTTTTAGGGCTACAACCCAAGAAAACAAATACTCCTTGAACTGAGAATAAGCTCAAAAATGATTACAACATGACAATCATTCTACTGCCTGAAACTGACAATGAAGCTCACATCTTTGATGATTAGATCAATTAGGCATACTCTTCACTTCCCTCCTGTCACAAAAATGACTACAAGATGAATCAGGACAGCCCTTATTGCTTCTGCTCTTTTTCCTTTAGTCTCACATCATAATGCATATCATTTTCATATTCTACTCTTCACACACTCACATTCTCATCTTCACAATCATACCTCACCTAGATCAACTAGGTTTACAATTTATACATGATATTACATTGATTTCATTACAAGTCGGCCAATACAACAAGAATATTACAATTTACAAGTCGGCCAGAGATCACACAACATAAAACATGTAGAGGGCAAGCCCTAACATGAACTACACACAACTCCAGGAAGAGAAAAATGTCTTGTGAACCCCAACACATGCTTAACCTAGTCCTAAACATCCTTAACATCATCATCCTTCAAAGAATAACATCCGCATGTCACACCCATTTGAAATAGGTCACCCTTAAGCAAGGAAACATGAAGCTTGTGGCACATCGGTCTTTACAATCTTGGTGGTACTCATGAATGATTAAACATTACTTGTTCCTCTTCTAGATGAGTCAGTAGGACCTACACAACATCTCTAAACACTCCTTGACCTCTACACATTAACAAATTTGTGGTGTACATCATCAACATTACTCAGTTGGCCTCAACAACAATAAATCTTCACAAACTGACTTGAAAACTTTGTGTAGTATTGGAAACTTGAAAGATTTGCATGTGTATCAAACTTGAGAAGCATAGAGACATTTAGAATGTCCACATAGACTCATATAGTTGATATGTACATTCTCCAATTGGCACAAGTACCCAAAAATATGTCCTAAGAACAATTAGGCATCCAAAACCATATGTAGCACATTGTCATTTAAAAACTAAACTTGCAGACCTCTAAATCACCTGAAACTGCAAAGTAGCATGCATTGAACATCTCTGATCATGTTCACAAAACTGCATGACCAAAGCTTCACTTGTAGAGGAATGCAGAGCATTCCAATCAGCCTTCATCAACACATTATATTGCCAGAGCACAGACTGGACTCTATTACTTATAACTTCCACTACAGAGGAGAAAATGATCTAAAACTTTGGATTTAGCACCTTTAGAGCATACTAAAATTATCTTTTGAACTACATGATCATATCTTCAAATGCGGAGGAATGTGGAGCATTTTACCAAGCAGTCTTATAGGCAACTTCCTACACCAACTATCTTCACCAACATCCGAAGGCCAAAATCTTCTTATATCAACACATACTTCCTTAGGAATAACAAAAAGGATCATAAAACATGCTACAAGTCATCAGCAACATCTTCTCATCCTCAGTATAACTCCTAATTCCCATCTTAATATTGCTAGAATGCACAAGACAACTAAGAGTGGGGGGGTGAATTAGTTGTATGTTAAAACTTTAAACCCTCAAAGTAATTTTAATCATAAACCTCTTAATATGCATTAGCAAAATGTTAACATATGAAGTAACAATGCAAACATATCCAAACACAGAAGAATAGTAGATTTATGTGGAAAACCTAATAAGAGAAAAACCACGATGAGGATTAGCTCACATATATATGAATAACACCAAAAATCAATAGGCTCATTGCCAAGGGCTCACTGCCCAGAAGAGAGAAGAAAGAAGAAGATTGTTACAGAGAGATTCACTATCTCAAAGCAATAGGAGAAATCCATCACTGCCACTCCTTTCCATCCACAACCTTTGGTTCATTGCCTCCAACAACTTCTGGCACCCTAAAATGTAGACATCTTCTACTCATTGCATTCCAAAGTCAAGCATTTAAGTTCGCACACAATCTTCACTGCCATTGATTTATATTCACATTTTCTTGTCTACCTTGCTCCACTCATCTTCATCTTGCATTTATACCATCTACAACCAAGACCTGTCTCAATTAGGTTGGTCCTAATGAAGCGTGTACATAACACACATGCAACATCACTTAGGTCAGCACTAAACACTTCTACAGTGGAAAGAAGTGAAAGTGGACCATGTCAAGGGATAAATAGGATTCAAATCTATATCACCAAATTGTTCATCACATCCACAATCCACGAGGTATCTCTACAAATGGTGCTAGTAAGCTAGGTCAGCCAAACCTGAGCAAATGACCATATCCATGCTTCTCCAAGTCCAAGAACATCATGCAAACTAGAGAGAGACACTCCAAGGCATTCACACACCTTCCTAGAATATTCATCATCATCATAAACTTCTACAACACTACCGCAATTGTCTGAATCAAAGAATGTCTTCATTATGCACATCAGGACACACTATTACTGATCACCAACACAAGAACTAAAATTACAAAGCACTGCAACATTGGAAACTTCAAATTAAGGTGGATAAAGATAGTATAAGCACTCTTCCAAATCCACAAGACAGGAAAGCTCAATGTGGAGAAATGTGGAGCATTCTCATTCCTCCCAGACAACCTCCTTCACAGTCAAATATTCTATCAAACACATCTTCTACTTCTGCACAATCCAGAATCTTAAATTCTAGATATAACACCTCTAATCAACACTTCCAAACCACACAAGCATATCTTCAAATAGGAAGAAATGTGGAGCATAATGTTGAGAGTACTTCTGTCACACTACACACCTTTTTTATCAAATTTTCTCAAAAGTGTTTGGAGACCAAGTGAACCATCTGTTGGGAGTTAACATCAATGAGAACACCAATAAGTTTCCAACAAATATTTCATCATACAATCATCTTTTCTGACAACAAACATGATCAATATAACTTTACTTGACATTAATCAAGGCATGACATCCAACCATGAACATCAACAACCACTGCTAGCACACCATCAACATAGTATATCATCATTATAAGCCTCCAAACATAGTGTTAACATCAATGACAACCCAAATAGAGTGTTGACATCAATGACAACCACACAACCATATGTACAACAAAAGGGACATGTGAATACCCTTTGAATATCCAACTATCAAGGCCATCTAATAAGCAATATAGAAAATCTAAAAAATACATACATACATACATACATACATAAATTGTGCTCCTGCTTAGGTTAGCACAATTTCACTAAGTTTAGCTCCTACCTTATAGCATCCCTCAACCCCTTTCATTATTGGACCTATCTAAACCCTAATTGACATTTACCTTATCAAGGAAATGTCACATTTAAGAGAAATTACCAACAAAACTTGGAAAGAAACTATGGATTCTGGACATTTAGGGCACCCTTAAGCCTAATTTGGAGTAAAATTTAGGGGTTGGACTTGGGTGCCCACACCATAGACCTTACCTAAATCTCAAGATTCAAAATTTTATTCTAATGTTGGCTTATGTCATGTGTGTTGGTGTGAACAAGGTTATCACCTAGCCGGTTTACCCTTGTGTGGATTATTCATATTATTTAACTATTTATTAGTTAAATAATATTCACACATCACACATAATTCACACATGTTAAGTTGACTTAGTGAGTCTACTAGATGTTTCTAGTTGTGTCTAGTTGTTGATAGTTGTCATCTTATCCTATAGCTATCACATGTCATAGGATAATGACACTTGTCACATGACTACAACATCTTGTCTCTCATTCTTGTCTTTATAAGCAAGGCATATCATGTAATTGTAAGAAGAAAAATCTAATAACAATCTTGTAATCTTTTTCATTCATTGATAGAATAGCATTATTCTCTCATTTGATCTCTCTTGTGCTTTCATGAAGTCCTAGATCCTAGGTGGCTCCAATCATAGCCAACTCTAACAGTGTGTTTCAAGATTTTGAATTCAAAATTTTGTTTTCACGCGATGTCGGCATTTTATTTTGATTTATTTAATTTCTAAGGCTAGGTATTTAAAGAGAATTCAAAATCATTTTATCACACACAACTCGCATGCAAGCTTACTATGCCAAAATTCTACTACAAATGCTATTGAAGGTCTACAAAGTGTTGATGCTCATTGAAGAATTGGATCTTTGCTATCTTGGAGATATGTTGTGAAGATTAGGAATCAAGATCTTGAGTCTATCTTTCTCTTCCTAGGGTTTGTGAAGCCTTTTGTATGATTGGGAGAAGGGTTGAAGCCTCCAACTTGAGTTTTAGAATCCTCCGTGGATATGGCTACCTTGCCTTCTTGTTCTACAAGTCTTCATTGATGTTATCTCCTTGAGGTGAATTTGTTGTTTCCTTGAGTGAAACATTGTGTGGATCTATTCTTGATGCTTGAGTCATTTAGGATCTTGCATTTGTTTATACTTACATTTATGGTTTATGAGCACACACATCTACATACTTTGATATTGGCTATTGTTGAGGTAGAAATACCAAAGACGAGGTTTGATTGAGGCAAACTCTTGTATAGCCACAACCTTCCTTCTCCTTCTTTTGTTTGTGCAAGTTAGATTCGGGAAGATCTGACGGAAATGAGCAAAGAGGAAGTAGGTATTACGGTCACATTCATCACAGAAGTTATAGATTTTCCCTTAGAAAACTCACAGGACTATTTCATGGGTGCTCAAGTCTTTTAGGGCCTTAAATGTAGGATCTGGAGAACTTGCAAGACTATTTCATGAGTGCCCTAGTCTTATAGGTCTTCATATTTCAAGTGCCAAGTCACTATAGCCTCCCATCTGCATTTCTATAATCGTCCTATAGGTTTTTGCTCCCGGAATCTGCCTGTTCATGCATATCTTGTAACTAGGGTTTGGCTCATCTATAGCTAGCTAAGGTTTGCAAAACTCTACTTGAGACATATTTTAATGTATAGCAGTAGAGGAATAGGATACCTATATCTTAACACTCTCATAGTGGTTGAGCTTAGTTCATATTCTAAATGTTAGTACATGAAAAGGGAGCTTTGACCTAGTTGAGCATGCTAATCATTCTCTCTCTTTTTCACACACACACACACACACACACAATATATATATATATATATGCAAAAAAAGAAGTCTCTCAGTGAAAATCTCTCTGAGGTGCTATCAGACAAAAAAAAGAATCAAAATAGTAAGATAAAATCATTCATCCAATGGTGAAAGCCATTTCATGGTTCATTGAATAAGTACCATGATGAAAACCCATTCATGGACATCATGTGTAAATTGGTTGTCTATGTACCCTACACTTGGGGGCAAGTCGTATCATCTATCCCATCCTATTCCCCTCATATCATCCTAATCCATTATATCCATATATCCTTGCCATCATTCCCATCCATTGTCCCTACTTGACTTTGATCTTGATAAGGACTAGGGTACAATCTTGAAACATATTTTGACAAACTTTTGACTTAGAAATTCCTTATACAAAAAATCCCCCAAACATATTGTTATGACTTATTCAATACACTATATCCCTTTATCTTAACATCTTGAAAGGCCTTTATAGAGTAGCGAATGTTATTCTTTTGCGATGTAGTCCTTGGAGATCACATCCTTCACCCCTCCATCCACCTACCATTCCTCCCTTATCGACAATTCCCCAATTCATCCATCCATAATGAATCCCCCATCCATCCCATTCACTATCAACAATCCCTCAATCCATCCATCCATTATCGACAATTCCTTAATCCATCCATCCAATCCTCTTTTCATCCTTCTCCCCAATCCTTGGTTTTCCCTTGTCATTGGTATCAAGAAAAAGTCTATCCAAATGCAATCTAATGCAACCATCCAAAAATTAGAAAAGAAAAGCAATAAATCCAAGTGCAAGAAGTCCTTAATCAATGCTAATCTAGGAAAGCAATCTAAGAAAATGGTCCAAAAGCATCCATCAATTTTGTTCCCAGCCTTGCTATAAACCTAATCAACTCAAATGATTGTCATTGGGATATATTGTTCCCAATCCTCATGTTTTTCTTATCGTTAACAACACTATCTTTGCATTTTTCTTATCATCAACAATGTTATCCTCATCATCAATCATTCAACCATTAGTTTTCAGCTTCACTAGGGGCAATAACTATTGTTTATCTTTGCATCATTTTGTGCATGCTTTCTTTCTTGTTTGTGTGCATTATCTTTTTGTCTTGAATTTGCATTGGTCCTCATTGATGCAGAGGTAAGGTAAGAGTAGTTTGAAATTCACTCAAATGAGTTTAAGTCACTCAACTTCCTTCTTCTAGGTTTACAAGAATGTTTGTGTTTACCAAGCCTAACAAGGCTATTTCTGAGATTTATCTAGCCTAGGACCACTATCCAATGTCCTTCTCACAGGCTGTCCAACTCTCACCTTGAAGAGTTGCTACTCAATCCCTCCTTTCTACACAACCACCTTGATTTGACTCACAATTTTCCTACCCACACCTCTACCAACTTGGACAACAACACAAATCAACTTATACTAATTTATGGCATGCATGAAACTAACCCCAAACTCTCTTTCCACTCCTCCAACAACAGAGGACAACAAGTTTCTGTATGACTGTCTTAAGGAAGCTTCTATCATGTACCTTTATGAACAAAACTAGTGTTGATTCCACTATTCACAATAACCTTCACATGCATCTATTGAGGACAACAACAACAAGAGTTTTTTTTGACAAAAAGGTTATAAACTATATAGGACTGTTCACCCAAATGACTGTCTTGCAGCAGAGTTAAAGAGGAAACAAAGACTTAAACCTTCAACACCCTTCCAGGACTTCAGATGAACATCAATGCTTAATGCCTACTCAACATTTGATGTGAGAAAATAGCCAACTACTTATGTGTAGGCCCACACTGTGTTTAAAAAGGCAGAGGACAGCAAATAGGAGGATGACTGTCCTATGACAGTTTTTGAAGTGTCCATTTCTTCTTATCTCCTTTGAGAAGACTCCAAACTACAATCACTCCTCCAACAAAGATCACAACATCACATGCAACCATAAGGACAGATCCCTACTGTTTTGACACTCACTACAGTACTGCACTGACAGAAGAAGTACGGCAGATTAGCTGTCTTCAATGAAACAATGTTAGAGAGTAGGTTATCTTTGCAAACAAGGAGACATTTGACACCAGGTTAACCATTCACAGACATTCTATGATCTTCATTGCTTGGTGCAGGAACCAAAGACAAAAATTAGAGTGTTCACCCTCCATCAGCCCTGCAGGCCGTATTGTACCCACGTGCAAGACAGCAGGCTATTTTTTTCTGTCAGCATTTGATGTTTGCCTTCTAAAGAATGGTTTAGGTTGGAAATAGAGAAAAGAGGTCAAACCAGATCCTTTGTCTGAGTAGTAGGGCTCTTGTGTAGACCTTTATCCTCCCTAAAACACAAAGAACAACTCCATTCTATCACACCTATGGCTGTTTTCTTCCTATAGCTGTTGTCCACTGTTTATTTCTCAACTAGTCAGTGTTTTGACTAGCTAGAAGCATGCCAAACATCTGGAAAAGGAGTCTTCCACCTGCACAACATGGAAAAGAGCAAAATCTAATCTAATCTTCCCCATCCTACTGAAAATGATTGAACTCTCAGAGGATAGAGGAAGAATCTACCATTTTTGTGCACAAACCCTAGTTAAGAGGGTTCCAAAACAAATTCTACAAATTAAATTGCTTCTACCTTCTACAGGAGTGTCAAGAACTCCAAATGGATGCAAATGAAAGGTGTTTTGCAAACTTAATAAATTTCTAATATTTCAACTCATGAGAAATCCGTACCAGGCCATACAAGATGTTGTTTCTAATCAGAAAATACAGAAAACTATTCTTTTTCCTTAAAAAACTCCTCCTTGCTGTATTATATTTGGCATGTTTTAACAACTGATGTATATAGGAAGTTACAATAACTCTTCCACTTCCCATTTGTCCGTACAACTACTTGGGAAGGCAGAAAATCAAATGGAAAAGGCAGTTTTAATAAAAATAAAAAGTTTCTAAAAGAGAAAAACCTATAAAATAGGTAATTCAAACCTTCTAGTGGACTAGTCAAATAAATTGGACTAAGTCCTTATTACAACACATCAAAATGGCTTCCAAGCCCTTAGATAAAACCAAAATTAACAAGGTCATCAAAATATTATATTTGAAAAAGAAATGTAAATTGAAGCTCCTGCACCATACTCCCCCTGTGGGAAAAACTCAAGTCCCTTGAGTTGCCAATTGTTGAAGTGTCATGCCATGCTTTAGAATATCTGCTTCAGTCATCCAGGTGGCCTCTGAGTCAGGGAGATCCTTCCATTTCACTAAGTAGTCCTTATAGACACCTCTCCGAGTCTTCTTGATAACTTTGGAATCCAGAATGCACTCCAACTGTAAAGGTTTGCTTGGAGGCAAATCCTTGATCCAATCAGCATCTTCAGCCACCACATCTGATCCACTTTCATTAGGCAATGGAGGTCTGAAAGGAAAAAGATCACAAACATTGAAAATAGGAGAGATACCCAGGCCATCTGGTAGCTCAATCTCATAGGCATTTGGACCGAATTTGTGCACTATTCTGCAAGGTCCAATCTTCTTCATCAGGAGTTTAGTTGGCTGACCCTTTGGTAACCTTTCTTTCCTCAGATATGCCATGACTAAGTCACCAACTTTGAACTGTACTTCTCTTTTCTTCAAATCTGCCTTTTCTTTGTACTTTGTGACTGATTTTTCTAGTTGCAACTTGACTTGATCATGAACTATTTTCATGGAGGCAGCAAACTCTTCACCAAGTGCACTCCTTCTATCCCAACCTTGGAGATCTTTCAGCTCAAGTGGCCCTCTTGGATGAAAGCCATAAACTATCTCAAAAGGACTTCTACTAGTGCTCCTATTCCTTGAATCATTGTAGGCATATTCAGCCTGACTGATAACCAAGTCCCATGCCAAACCATGCTGCTTTGTAAGGTACCTTAGAAGGTTTCCAAGAGACCTGTTAACCACCTTAGTCTGACCATCAGTTTGTGGATGGTAGGCTGATGAAAAGGACAATTGTGTGCCCAACTTCTTCCACAAGGTCCTCCAGAAGTGACCTACAAACTTAGAATCTTTGTCAGTTACAATGGACAATGGTAAACCATGCATCCTTACTACTTCTCTGAAAAATAGACCTGCAACATGAGATGCATCATTTGTGCATTTACATGGCACAAAATGAGCCATCTTGCTGAACCTATCAACAATGACAAACACACTATCCACCCCTCTGGCTGTCCTGGGTAACCCAAGCACAAAATCCATGCTGATACTTTCCCAAGGTCTATTGGGAATGGGAAGGGGCTGGTATAGACCTGCATTTGAAGACACACCTTTGGCTCTTTGACAGATTGCATAACTAGCTACATATTTTCTCACATTTGATTACACCTTTGGCCAAAAATAGAACCTTGTGACTTGTTCTAGTGTCTTATCCAAGCCAAAATGTCCTCCTAAAGAACCATTATGCTTCTCCTTGATGATGTTGTCCCGCATAGAGCACTTAGGGACACACAGCAAATTGCCCTTAAACAAGAGGCCTTCCTGCAAAATAAAATCTGCATACTCTCTATGGAATGTGTTAGCCAAGTTCACACAAACATCATAAGCCTCTTTGAAATCAGAATCTTCTTTATACAGCTCTTTTAAACAGTCAATACCCATGTTTTCTAACTGAATTTCCTGAACAAGAAGCAATCTCCTACTCAATGCATCAGCTACTTTATTAGAGACACCTCTTTTGTGCTTAATTGTGAAATTATACACTTGTAGCTGTCCCATCCATTTAACATGTCTATGGTTCAATTTGTCTTGACTGTTAAGAAAGCTTAATGCATGATTGTCAGTAAACACAATAAATTCCTTGGGCAGCAAATAATGTCTCCATTTCTTAAGAACTTGCACCATTGCATAGAGTTCTAATTCATAGGTAGAATACTTTTGCTTGGCTTCATTCAACTTTTCTGAAAAGAATGCCACTGGATGTCCTTCTTGGCTAAGAACAACACCAATAGCTTGCTAACTTGCATCACACTCAACAACAAATACCTTATCAAAATCAGGGAGTACTAAGGTAGGTAACTCAGCCACCTTTGTTTTCAACAACTCAAAACTATCATCAGCTTCCTTTGTCCACTGGAATCTACATTTGACTCCACCCTTGATGGTGTTGAGGATGGGAACACTAATGTGACTGAAACCTCTGATAAAATTCCTATAGAAAGTCACCAATCCATGGAAACTTCTCACATCTCCCACTGTTTTTGGGGTAGGCCAACTGAGAATAGCCTCAACCTTTGAGGGATCCATCTTCAAACAGCCATTAGAAATGACAAATCCCAAGTATACAAGTTCAGTTTTCATGAACTCACATTTGTCTAAGTTGATCATCAACTTGTGCTCATGTAGCTTCTCCAACACCTGACCAACATGCTTCACATGGTCTTCCCTTGTCCTGCTGAAGATTAGTATGTCATCAAGATAAACAATAACAAATTTACCAATGAATTCAACTAATACCTCATTCATCAGGCGCATAAATGTACTTGGCGCATTGCTAAGACCAAATGGCATAACAAGCCATTCATAAAGACCTTCATTGGTCTTGAAAGCAGTCTTCCATTCATCTCCCTATCTGATCCGGATTTGATGATATCCAGATTTCAAATCAATCTTTGAGTAATAGCATGATCCTCCCAGGTAATCCAAGAGATCTTCAATCCTTGGCATTGGAAATCTGTATCTTATGGTGATTTTGTTTATGGCCCTGGAATCTGTGCATAGCCTCCACTTTCCATCCTTCTTAGGAGCCAGTACACTTGGAACTGCACAGGGACTTAGACTCTTCCTAATCAGCCCTTTCTCCAGGAGATCTTGAATTTGCCTTGCCAACTCTTCATTTTGCTGTGGAGTCAGCTTGTATGCAGCCTTGTTAGGCAATGTAGCACCAGGTATTAAGTTAATTTGATGACTAATATCCCTCATGGGTGGTAAGGAGTTGGGAACTTCTTCTACCACAAGGTCTTGATACTTATCCAGGAGTTGCTGTACTTCCAATGGAATCTCCTTCTATTTTTGTTCTTGTTGATCTGATCCACTCTTGGGCTTCATGACCAAGGCATACCCCTGGTTGTCATTCTCCTTCAAGATATTTAGGAACTCATTTCCACTCACCAACATGACACTGCTATTATTTTCCTTTCCCCTAGGCTGCTCCAATAAAGGATCCATTTTGAATGGCCTTCCATTCTTGGTGATGACATAAGTGTTCTTCTCACCATCATGCTGAGCTTTAACATCATACTGCCAGGGACGACCAAGAAGCAGGTGACAGGCATCCATAGGGATGATTTCACATAGTACTTTGTCCTTGTAGTCACCAATTGCAAATTCAACCCAAGCTTGTTCCTCCACCATGAAACATTGGTTCTTGTTCAACCAAGAAATCTTGTGAGGACTGATATGAGGCAGCCTCTTCAACTTGCACTTCTCAACCATCTCAATGGATACCACATTCTTAGTAGACCCTGAATCCACTATGATTTTGCAAAGTTTTCCATAGGCTAGGCCTTGGGTTCTGAAAAGATTCTTTCTCTGAGGAGGCTCTTTCTTCAAAGGCATCTTCAGCATAGACCTTTTTATCATCATACTCTCTCCATCTAGAATAGGTGCAGCACTTCCCATTGGTGGATTCACACTTTCATAGTCATCATCTTTCACCAACTGATTTCTCTTCCCACTGTCATGAGAGCTACTGGCTTTCCCTGGACATTTGTTCATTGTATGGCCAACTTGGTTGCAGCCATACCATCTTCCAGTGAAGACTCCTGGTCCTCTACCACCTCCACCATTTCTGCCTCTACCATTATGATTTCTACCACCTCTGAAACCTCCTCTATGCTCTATTGCTGATTGAGTTTCTTGTTGGCTGTTATTTTCAGTTTTGTTGAACTGTCCACGACCAAAATTGCCTCTACCTCTTTGATTTCTGCCACCTCTACCTCTGGCACTTTGGTCACCCTTCCTTCTCAGCTTTTCCTCAGCTCTGGAGGCCAACAGGAAACATGCATCCACTGTCTTTGGTAACACCAAACTTATCTCATCTTGCAGATTGTATTTCAGTCCATTCAGGTACCTAGCCACCATCCCTTTTTCATCTTCATTATGATTGGCCCTCATACTGAGTCTATGAAATTCTTCTGTGTAGGCAGCCACATCCATGTCTTTTTGTCTCAAATTCTAAAATCTCCTTATGATTTGAATCTCATAGTCAGGTGGCATGAACTTGCTTCTGAGCATAGCCACCATTCTGCTCCATTTAGTGATGGGACTCTTCCCAATCTTCTCCCTCTCGCTTTGCATATAGTTCCACCATACCAGTGTAGAACCTCTTAGCCTTGTCTTGGCAAACTTAACCTTTTTGCTGTCATTGAACTCCTTGTAATCAAAGAAGTTGCACATAGCTTCTATCCAGTTGATGAGAACATCTCCATCCAACTTGCCATGAAAGGTAGGCACCTCCATCTTGAGATCACTACTGTCTCCATGAGCACCCTTAAGTGCATTCAAGAAGGCTTTCTGATCTGCAGACATATCCTGCTCCTGAGGATCCTCTTCTACCTCTGTTTCTTCATTTGTGTCTGAAGAACTTCCCTCCTCTTTGGTCTTGCCTTTAGACTTCTTCTCTTCCTACAATTTTGCTTCTTGCAGTCTTGCTTCAACCATCTCTTCCACCAACTTCTTGATGGCATCTTGACTCATTGTCTTGGGAGGCATTGTACTAGCCTCTATTTCAATTTCCTCTTCTGACATACACTTTCTTCAATCAGAATATTGGCTCTGATACCAATATGATGCAGAGGTAAGGTAAGAGTAGTTTGAAATTCACTCAAATGAGTTTAAGTCACTCAATTTCCTTCTTCTAGGTTTACAAGAATGTTTGTCTTTACCAAGCCTAACAAGGCTATTTCTGAGATTTATCTATCCTAGGACCACTATCCAATGTCCTTCTCATAGGCTGTCCAACTCTCACCTTGAAGAGTTGCTACTCAATCCCTCCTTTCTACACAACCACCTTGATTTGACTCACAATTTTCCTACCCACACCTCTACCAACTTGGACAACAACACAAATCAACTTATACTAATTTATGACATGCATGAAACTGACCCCAAACTCTCTTTCCACTCCTCCAACAACAAAGGACAGCAAGTTTCTATATGACTGTCTTAAGGAAGCTTCTATCATGTACCTTTATGAACAAAACTAGTGTTGATTCCACTACTCACAATAACCTTCACATGCATCTATTGAGGACAGCAACAACAAGAGTTTTTTTTGACAAAAAGGTTATAAACTATATAGGACTATTCACCCAAATGACTGTCTTGCAGCAGAGTTAAAGAGGAAACAAAGACTTAAACCTTCAACACCCTTCCAGGACTTTAGATGAACATCAATGCTTAATGCCTACTCAACATTTAATGTGAGAAAACAGCCAACTACTTATGTGCAGGCCCACACTGTGTTTAAAAAGGCAGAGGACAGCAAATAGGAGGATGACTGTCCTATGACAGTTTTTGAAGTGTCCATTTCTTCTTATCTCCTTTGAGAAGACTCCAAACGACAATCACTCCTCCAACAAAGATCACAACATCACATGCAACCATAAGGACAGATCCCTACTGTTTTGACACTCACTATAGTACTGCACTGACAGAAGAAGTACAACAGATTAGCTGTCTTCAATGAAACAATGTTAGAGAGTAGGTTATCTTTGCAAACAAGGAGACATTTGACACCAGGTTAACCATTCACAGACATTCTATGATCTTCATTGCTTGGTGCAGGAACCAAAGACAAAAATTAGAGTGTTTACCCTTCATCAACCCTGCAGGCCGTACTATACCCATGTGCAAGACAGCAGGCTATTTTTTTCTGTTAGCATTTGATGTTTGCCTTCTAAAGAATGGTTTAGGTTGGAAATAGAGAAAAGAGGTCAAACCAGATCCTTTGTTTGAGTAGTAGGACTCTTGTGCAAACCTTTATCCTCCCTAAAACACAAAGAACAACTCCATTCTATCACACCTATGACTGTTTTCTTCCTATAGCTGCTGTCCACTGTTTATTTCTCAACTAGTCAGTGTTTTGACTAGCTACAAGCATGCCAAACATCTGGAGAAGGAGTCTTCCACCTGCACAACATGGAAAAGAGCAAAATCTAATCTAATCTCCCCCATCCTACTGAAAATGATTGAACTCTTAGAGGATAGAGGAAGAATCCACCATTTTTGTGCACAAACCCTAATTAAGAGGGTTCCAAAATAAATTCTACAAATTAAATTGCTTCTACCTTCTATAGGAGTGTCAAGAACTCCAAATGGATGCAAATGAAAGGTGTTTTGCAAACTTAATAAATTTCCAATATTTCAGCTCATGAGAAATCTGTACCAAGCCGTACAAGATGTTGTTTCTAATCAGAAAATATAGAAAACTATTTTTTTCCTTAAAAAACTCCTCCTTGCTGTATTATATTTGGCATGTTTTAACAACTGATGTATATAGGAAGTTCCAAAAACTCTTCCACTTCCCATTTGTCCATACAACTGCCTGGGAAGGCAGAAAATCAAATGGAAAAGGCAGTTTTAATAAAAACAAAAAGTTTCTAAAAGAGAAAAACCTATAAAACAGGTCTTTCAAACCTTCTAGTGGACTAGTCAAATAAAGTGGACTAAGTCCTTATTACAACACATCAAAATGGCTTCCAAGCCCTTAGATAAAACCAAAATTAACAAGGTCATCAAAATATTATATTTGAAAAAGAAATGTAAATTGAAGCTCCTGCACCACTCATATCCTACCTACCACAAGGGTATCATGGACTTCCATATCATGGTGCTATACGGTATAGGGTTTCTTGCAACCTTTCTTGTGCATTAGTCCTATGCATGGGATACATCGTCACCTTGGTCTTTATACACTGGTATATCATGCTATATTAAAACAGGTGCTCACCCCATATCAATATAACACTCACATTCAAGATCACTCACTTATCCCAAAAGCACATTATCCATTATCGTTTATCCTTTGTCACTTAGTTCTATCCTCTTATCCAATCCAAATAATCCTTTCATCATCTATCTATCCATCAATCATTCTCTAGTTGCACATTATCAACATTCATTATTCATATTTAATTTTCTCATCTCTTTTCCATTCCCCCTTTAATCACTTCTATCTATTAACTTTTAATCCATTTTCTCCATCCATATTCTTCATCTATTTCAAGAGCACACTTATGTTGTTCAAACCAACTTGTCCTCTCAAGGGGGCATCATCATCCCAACCTTCATTCATCATTGTCACTCCTGCTTAGAGTGGTTGGGGCATCACCATCCCTAATCCAACCATTTTCTTCCAACCATCTTCTTCCAAATCAAAGTATTCTTCTAATATTCTTCCAAATCAAAATATTCTTCTAATCCAATCAAGTGCTATGTTTTATTTTTATTTGAAATGATGTTTCTTCACAACACCATCTCAAAGAGGGGAAAAATGTAGACACCTAAATTTAACTACATCCTACCATAACCTAACTTTCCTAACATAGTCTAATTTATCCCACTTTCCCACTTCCTAGCATTAATTAAATAATTTACAATTAATTAATTTCTCTAATGTTAATTAAATAATTTATAATTTTTTAATTAATTAAATTATATTCCAACATTATTTAAATAAATCAAATATTTAATTAATTAATTAATCTCAATCATATCCCTTTTGATTTCTTTCTATTTTTAACTCACGTGTATCTAATTAATTAAATTAATTAGATAGTTATATAAATTATCTTCTAATTATCCTATCTTATCCATCTTAATTTCCTTCTATTTCCAACTCATGTGAACTTAATTATGAAAATCAATAATTAAATCTTCTAATTATCTTCTCACATCCTCATCTCATCTCTTTTGGTTTCTTTTTATTTCCTAACTTATGTGCAACTAGTTAAATGTAAATAAATCAAAAAACTTATCCTTATCCACCTTCAAATTGTATCCTTATCCATTCATTGAAAAACCTATAAATTC
The DNA here is from genome assembly GCA_027924645.1 of Cunninghamia lanceolata. Lineage (NCBI taxonomy): Eukaryota > Viridiplantae > Streptophyta > Pinopsida > Cupressales > Cupressaceae > Cunninghamia > Cunninghamia lanceolata. Next base: position 2,032,933 of record BSBN01001303.1, on the reverse strand, counting down.
TTCCTTTCACTCATTTTGAATCATCATGAATTTTAATGCAAAATAACTTTGCTATTTCTATCACTCAAAACAATTGATGTTATGCTACTGAGTTGAGCATCCACATGCAATCACAATCTTGAGCCCATCGCTTGAATATGCTCAATCTAAGGTTTGCGGTGAAATTTGAAACTAGGATTTTAGTATTGTACTTTTACTTTATTTTATGTTTCAAATTTTTATTGCTTACACATCCCATTACTTGTGTCTCTTCCACATTGAATGTAACCATCCTTTGATTTAAATAATATAGTCACACTCTCCCTCATAGTATTTTTGTGCATTTCATACCCTTAAGGATTATTAAATTTGGACGTGTAAGTTCCCTCCCTTATTCTACGTGTTTCTTTTTGTCCCCTTTTGATTTGTGTAGAAACCTAACTCCATTTCACTCAAATTGATTTTATCGCTTGCTTTCAAAATCTTCATTTTTGTAGATCCATGAGCTCCTAAAGCACCCCTGCATCACTTGCAATTTATGCATCTCCTACTTTCTACTTTTTATATCCTTTTGTGGGTTTGTAGACTTTCCATGCCCACTAGAATAAATTGCAAAGTGCACACTTCCTCCCACATTCCACATCAATGCATATCCATACATGTATTAGGTGTTGAAATGCATAGGACAACTAAGAGGGGGCGGGGTGAATCAGCTGTCACAAAAAACTTAAATTCATAAACCATCAACTACTTAATTACTAATAATCAGATTTAACCACGAAAGCATGAAACCATAGACTTAATCACAATCACACATTCAACATAGTAGACACTAGATTTTTACATGGAAAACCCTAAAAGGGAAAAAACACGGTGGGTGTTAGCCCACAGAAAATATATGAGTTATAACAATACCAAAAAAATAGAGGCTCACTACCCAAATTGCTCACTGCAAAGAATGACTAACTGCCAAAATGGTGAACTGATAAAGTAGAATCTACTCCATGCCTAGGTTTAGTTCCATTGAAGCACAATATAATTTCTCTACTCTGCTTTTTCACACCTTCACACTTATCTCTTCATTTTCACACCACACATATTTTTGCAACTCTATTACATGCTTTTATACAATTCATCAACCTTGGAATGTACATCAAGGTCGATATTACATTCATCAACCATTGGAACATTATCCAAGGTTGGCATTACAATAATATAAAGAAATAGGTCTGGTCCTAAAAAAAATTTACTAAGGTAGAGATGTATGCGAATCACATTACACCTTAGTTGGGACTCAAATGCAATTATTCATGCCACGACACGCTTCCACAAACTTCAAAGCATCTCCGCAATTTGTGAAATCAACCAAGTCGGCCAAGACTGGTGAGGACACTAGGTCTACTAAGAACATTCTTCATCCACAATCCAATTTTCTCTTTGTGGACCAATTCAAAGGTAGGAACATGATCAAGAGACATCCACAAGCATATTGTAATCACCAAGAACAACCGTACGATCTCTAACCACTCTATGAAAGAAGATTCTTCAAACTGGAGCATAAGAACAATACTGTCAGCCACTATCATAAGGAAAAGATCACTTGTGTAGGAACATAATATCATACCAGACTTAACTCTAGAACTGCAACTAATAACTTGTCATTGCAGAGGAATGCAGAGCAAAATACTTTCTCCCTGTCACCAGCAAACATACAGGAAAAGCAATTTTCACTTTGGTGAACATAACTCACTCAAATCTTCATATCAAAGGCTCAACCTTGGAATATAACATCTTCAGATAGACTTCTTAATAAATTCCAATCCGCAAACAAACACATTCATCCTATAAGAAATGCAGAACAATCTTCTGGACTATTCTTCTGTATGCAATACATTGTTTCCACTGCAACTCACTGTTTTTACTGGAGGAGCTAATTTTCTCAATATCCTCAACATCTAACTCAATGCAAGCAAGTAACAAAATAAAAGCACAGTTAACACCAATGACAACACAGATATGTTGACATCAATGACAACACCGATTAGGCACATACTTGCAACAATCTCCCCCTTTGTCATTGATGGCAACATATGATGTGAAAACATGAAAAGACCATCAAGACAAGATTCTCCCCCTTTCTCTTTGCACATATGCATTCTTTCTCCCCTGAGTTTTTCACATGATTTCTCTCCCCCTTTGACATCAATGGAAAAGGGCAGATACTTGCATTTTGCTGCTTTGATTCAACTGGACTGTTACCAAAACATCTAGCTACCCCCCTGAGAGGTAGCTCCCAAAACATCAATCCTGATCAAATAATGTGACTTGAACACCAGTAGATTGATGAATTCTCATGCATCTTAGTTGAGGGAAGGAGGGGTAATGACCCCTATCTTTTCTCTGAGATAGTCAAAGGTATCCTTGGGTAGAGTCTTAGTGAAGATATCTGCAATCTGATCCTTTGTGGGCACATATTCCAACTTTACTTCATTCTCTATCACCTTTTCTCTCAGAAAGTGATACCTTATAGATATGTGCTTTGTCCTTGAGTGCATTACTAGATTCTTTGAAATATTTATAGCACTTGTGTTGTCACAGAAGATTACAACTTGATCTTCATATACAACTCTTATGTCTCATAAAGTCTGCTTCATTCATAACACTTGAGTACAACAACATGCTGCTACAATATATTCTGCTTCTATTGTTGATAAAGAGATTGAGTCTTGTTTCTTACTCATCCATGAAACCAATCTATTTCCCAAAAAGAAAGTGCCTTCACTTATACTCTTCCTATCATTAACATCTCTGGCCCAATCAGCATCTGTATAAGCACTAAGAGTGAAATCATTATCCTTTGGATACCATAAGCCATGATCCGGAGTGCCTTTTAAATACCTTGGGATTTTCTTAACTACCATCACATGTGATTCTCTTGGATCAGCTTGAAATCTTGCAAAAAGACAAAATGCATGCATAATATCAGGTCTGGTTTGAGTTAGATAAAGCAATCCTCCAATCATGGATCTATACTTTTTCTGATCAATCTTAGGTGATTCATTAGTTTTTCTCAACTTGTAGCCAGTCACCATGGGAGTACATACTGGTTTAGAGTCTTCCATCCCAAACTTCTTCAATAACTCTTTCACATACTTAGACTAAGATATGAAGATTCCTTTATCTGATTGATTGATTTACAGACCTAGGAAGAAATTCATCTCACCAAACATAGACATCTCAAACTCTTTCTGTATTTCACCAGCAAATTTCATACACATACCTTCATTACCTCCAAATATGATATCATCAACAAAGACTTCAACAATCAAGATTTGATCACCATTAATCTTGAAATAGAGATTACTATCAGCAATACCTTTATTGAACCCTAACTTTAGTAACTACTTATCCAATCTTGCATACCAGGCTCTAGGGGCTTGCTTGAGTACATACAATGCTTTCTTCAACCTACATACCATATCACTTTGATTTGATAGTTGGAATCCCTCCAGTTGATCAATGTAGACTTCCTCTTCTAACTCACCATTCAGGAATGTAGGGGTGCTACCACAATAATGGGTTACACTTTCTGGGACATCCTGATTTTTGCTGAAATCACATATTTTTAGAAAATATAATGATTTAAGCCTTGAAAGGTTCCATTTAAAAGATTTTAATTGAAGAGGGTTTGATCAAACCCCCTTAGATTCAAACACCCTTGGATAGAACCCCGCTAGTTTTAAACCATACCTATAATGGAGTCTCCTCTACACCTATCAACATGCTGATAAAAAACCACTTTTGATTTACCTTTTGGGGGATCAAATGAATTAATTTAAATTTTATGTTTTGTAAGTATGTAGTTCTTATTATAAGCTTCCCAAAAAGTATAATTTTAAATACATTTAATTTGATTATTATATTTATTTTTTATTTCTTGTGAATGTAGGTTTTTCAATGAACATCAAGTTCTTTGTTCTACACACATGGAAAATTAGTAAATTAGTGAAATTTTTTTAAAAAAAATATCTATACCCTAGGTATTGATGTCCTTGTTTCAACAAAAAAATAAAAATTGAATTTCGATACATACATAAAAAGTTATGTTTTGCAGAATACGCCTATGTCTAAATTATAATTGGTTTGAATTCAAAACTTAATTTAAAAAATCAACAAATCATTATGAAACCAAATGCATGCCCTATATATCAATGTTACCAATCTAAATTCAAAATAATCAGAATTTTATCCTTTGTAGAAAAAAATTTATGTGCTACAGAATACACAACTTTAAAAAAATGTTGTTTACTACTAAAAACTAGTTATCAAAGGAGACACAAAAAAATTTACAATTTAACTCCAAATTTTCTTAAATTCCTAACAGTTAAGCTGCTATAGGTGTCATAAAGTGAAGATTTAGTTCAAAATGTTGATTTCAATGTCAAGTTTGGCAAAAAAGTGTAACCCATTATTGTGGGATGACCCATAGACTTCACATCCATCTGATACACTTTGAAATCTTTGTGAGCTGCAAATGCTAGAAATAATCTGATTGCTTCAATATGAGCTACTGGAGCAAAAGTCTCTTCAAAATCTATCCCTTATATTTGAGAATATCCTTTGCACACAAGCCTTGCTTTATTCCTTACAACTTCTCCATTTTCATTCAGCTTGTTCCTGAAAACCTATTTGGTTCCAATAACATTCTTGTCAACAGGTCTAGGAACTAGTTCCCAAGTTTCATTCTTATCTATCTGCATTAGTTCTTCCTTCATTGCTTTTACCCAATTTTCATCATTGTAGGCTTCATTCATAGTTTTTGGTTCAACTGTAGAGAGCAAATAGTAATTCATTTGTTCTTCTACAGCTCTTTTCCTTTTTATTACTCATTTCTCTGTCTCCAATAATTTGATCTTCAGAGTGATTGATTCTTACATACTTGGGGGTTTTAGCAACTTCCGAAGCCCTTTCTTCTTCTTGACGGTCTTCTTGTTCAGCTTTTTCTTCATAAGTTATAGTAGCAGGTTCATCTGATTCATAGCCATTTTGAACTGATGTTCTTCCTTTATCTTCATCCACCTTCACATTTGCACTCTCAACAATCTTTTTCAGCCTTTTATTGTAGCATCGGTAGGCCTTACTCTTGGTAGAGTATCTAAGGAAAATTCTTTCATCACATCTTGCATCAAATTTCCCTAGATTTTCATCTCTTCTGATATGGCATTTGCTTCCAAAGACTTTGAAATATTTTACTGTAGGAATTCTTCAATACCACAATTCATAGGGAGTTTTAGTACCATTACCTTTCACTTGAACTTTGTTTTGAATGTAGACATTAGTATATATAGCTTATTTCTAGAAGACTTCCAGTAGACCTCCTTCATCATTGTTCTAGTAGCCTCTTGACTTGTTTTATTCTTTTTTTCCACAACTCCATTGTGCTGAGGAGTTCTAGGTGCAGACAATTGTCTTTTTATTCCTTGATCTTCATAGAAAATGTTGAATTCATTTGATGTGAACTCACCTCCTCTATCAGACCTCAAGCATTTGATTTTTAATTTATTTCATTCTCAACCATTGCCTTGAATGACGAGGAACTAAAACCCTAACATGCATTTCTCTTTGTATGTATTTTTTTTACTTAACATACATTCTCTAATGTATATACATGCACCTCTCGCCTATCGGCAAAGCATTCTTATCGACCACCTTACAAACGATCACCTCGATGTATGTCTTCAACGCTTGTATCTACCGCAAGATACCCAATGTACATTCAGAATATGCATTTACGATATACAATTGCAATATACTTCAGTTGACCTGTGACCACTGGTTTCCTTCACTACTGCTATCGGTCATGCTTTGCACCTAACTCAATGTATCTACACGATGCATATGCACAACATACATTCCAAACATGCAATCCAAATATGCATTCGAAAGATACAATCAAAACATGCATTCAGAATATGCTTTATAGAATATGCCTTCGATGGGGTTGACCATTGACCTTCTTTGCATATAAACCCAATGTACATTTGCAATGTACATTCACAACATGCATGTCAAATATGCATTTGATGGGTTTGACCAAACCGTTGACTTCCTTGTATGCCGATCGGAAGCTTCAACTTTCTCTCTCCTTTGTATCTTAACTCAATGTACATTCACAATGTACATTCACAACATACAATCGCGATAACCATTCACAAGATACACACAAGCATGCAACTGCGGGATACACAGGAAATGAACCCAACATACATTAGTAATATATGCACAGAATGTATATTTGCAATATATGTTTACTACATACAATTCTTGACATACAATGATTCTTGATATGCTTTGCAACATACACACTCAACAGACCCTTAGTGATATACACACAAAATGTATATCTGAGATGCAAATGCAATATACACACAGATTGTATATTTGATGAAACAAAGCAAAATTTTGCCAATTTGATCCGCTGAAAAGCTTTCGATTACACAGATCTGTTTCTTCAACAATCTAACACAGATTTTAGACTTTCCTAACCTAGCACATGAGGATGCTAGGATCTTTCAATGCATCCCGTACCTAATCCTACAAGCATGAAATCAAACAAACAGAAAAACAAAACGAAAACACTGTATAGCCATTCCACTGATTTTGAAGAAATCTAACCGGTGGAATGGATTAACGATCCATCTCAATCCCAAAATAGCAAATTGATTATTACAGAGGAAAACCTAATGAGATCAAATAACAGAAAGTTGCACAACACAAAACAAGACCTTGTTATTTATGCTTTCAAAAATGTATACAGATGCTCTGTTCTCACAAATTACACAACTCAACTTTACACTACTACTATCATGATCATAATCAATCTGATCCTGGGGTATTTATTCATTTACCCTCGGTAGTACTGAATTGGCTCCAAGTGGCTGGGAGATCACAATCGACTAACAACCTTCGAGATTACAACTCCACAAATGTCCTTGGGACTTACAACATAAACCTAAATACAAACTAAATTAACATGCATTGGTCAAACAGACCTTATTACATTGAATGGTCTTTTAGGACCTTATTGGAAACAATAAACATGAACATAAAATAATTAAATGCCTTATGGAGGCCAACGTGGATTGGGTGCCCCTGCACCATACACCCCACCACAAAAAGAACTCATGCCCCATGAGTTAATGCGTGGGTGTATTCCACCTTTACTCTTTACTGTCTCATGTCCTCCCCATGATCTTTGAATTGCAACCTGCTTCCATGGAATCAAAGACTCCAGACCTATCCATTGCTTGCCATTCTTTCTTACTGTCATCTCTATCTGAACACCTGCAATATAAACTTTGGGTAATGCTTCTTGTACTGCTACTATGACAGAATCTATTTGTCTTTCAACTCTTGTTGGCTCTAGAGGACAAACAATTGTCCCTACTATGATAACATCCTTGTCTTTCCAATCAACTTGTGGCTGCTTGTAAACCTACTTTTTGACCTTCTGCTGATCCATCTGACCATCAGTCAGAACTGAAATCATCTTCAAATGGTGATCTCCAGCAATCCCATTCCTTGAGATATCATCAACTTTCGTTGTCTCTGCTTCATGCATCTTCACAAACTCTCTCTTTCCTACCAAAATGATTTTGGCTGCCTTCTTTGCTTCAACATCCTCCTGCAATGGTGTCATCACAAAAGTTCTCCCTTCCTTCTTGAAGGTGTAGGTGTTAGCATATCCATCATACAATGCTCTCCTATCAAATTTCCATGGCCTACCTAAAAGTAGGTGACAACATTCCATGGGCAAAACATCACACAAAACCCTATCCTAATATTCCCCAATCTAAAAATCAACATATGCTTGTTCATATACCAAAAGTGATTGACTATCACTTACCCAAGATGCTTTGTAAGGATTTTGATGGGGAATCCTTTCCAGTTTCAGTTTATCCACCATTTCCTGAGATACCATGTTGTCTGTTGAACCAGAATCTATTACTATTTTGCATACCTTACCTCTACATTTGCATGTAATCTTGAACAAGTTCCTCCTTTGGCTCAAATCTATCTGCTTAGATGTTTGCAACACTGTCCTTCTGATCATCAAACTTTCTCCCACTTCTAATTCTAAATTTACTTCAGGAGTTGTCATACTCCCCACATTCTCTTGCACAATTTGAACTCTCTTTTCACTTCTTCTTTCATTACCACTTGAAGTAGTACCAGACTTTTCAGGACACTTGAAGGATGGATGACCAAACTCACCACAGGTATAGCACTTTCCTAAAAATTTATTAGAACCTCTTCCACCTCCAAATCTGCCTCTTGTACCTTTACATCCACCTCTAAAATCAGATTGCTCCTGTCCTTTACCAGTCTCTTCTTGATCCTCATTGACTTGTCTTGTTGCAGGGGATGATCCTCTCCCCCTTATATTGCTGCCTCTTCCTCTCATGGACTTGTCCTGTCTTCTTTTCATCTTCTCCTCAATCCTGATTGCCATTTGATAACAGTCTTCTACACTCCTAGGGTTAGCTAGAACTAATTCATCCTGTATATTCAATCTCAAACCAGCCAAATATCTAGCAACCTTTTCAACCTCATTCTCATGATGACCAGACCTCATACTCAATTTATAAAATTCCTCAGTATACGCTTTCACATCCATTTATTTTTGCCTTAAAAATTGAAGCTTCTTAAACATTTGAACTTCATAATCCTTGGATAAAAAATTACCTTTGATCCTTGCTACCATCTTGTCCCATGAAGAAATCTTTGACTTACCTTGCTTTCTCCTCTCTGATTGTACATAATCCCACCATACCAAAGCATGACCTCCCAATTTGGTCTTTGCAATCTTTACCTTCTGCTCCTCAGGAACTTCCTCACATCCAAAATGATTATCTAATGCAGCAATCCAATCAAGTAACTCTTCCTCATTCAAACTTCCAGTGTACCTTGGAACATCAATCTTTACCTTAGGTTTGTCATTATGAACTGCCCTTAATAGTTTTATAAATCTCTGATCTTCAGGATTCAAATCTTCATCTACCTCTTCAAATTCTTCACCATCATCTTCTTTTTCTGATTCACTGTCTTCCACTTCTCTTTTTTTGTTTGTCTCCAAGGCTGCAAGCCTGGCTTGAAGGGCTTCTGCAAGCTCTTTCATCTTCCTCATCTCTTTAGCATATTTTTCCTTCATCTCCTACAACTCTCTGGCAGTGCCATTACCTTTCGGAGGCATCTTGTCAACCTCTCAATCCTTCTACTTCTGCCTTCTCAGTGACAGAATCAACACACAACAACCCAGACCTTTTGCTTAGCTCTGATACCAATATGATGAGGAACCAAAACCCTAAAATGCATTTCCCTTTATATGTCTTTGTTTTACTTAACATACATTCTCTGATGTATATACATGCACCTCTCGCCTATCGGCAAAGCATTCTTATCAACCACCTTACAAACGATCACCCCGATGTATGTCTTCAATGCTTGTATCTGCCGCAAGAGACCCAATGTACATTTAGAATATGCATTTGCGATATACAATCACAATATACTTCAGTTGACCTATGACCACCGGTTTCCTTCACCACTACTGTTGGTCACACTTTGCACCCGACTCAATGTATCTATGTGATGCATATGCGCAACATACATTCGAAACATGCAACCTGAATATGCATTCAAAAGATACAATCAAAACATGCATTCAGAATATGCTTTGTAGAATATGCCTTCGATGGGGTTGACTGTTGACCTTCTTTGCATATAAACCTGATTTACATTTGCGATGTAAATTCACAACATGCATTTCAAATATGCATTTGATGGGTTTGACCAAACTGTTGACTTCCTTGTATGCTGATCGGAAGCTTCAACTTTCTCTCTCCTTTGTATATTAACTCAATGTACATTCACAATGTACATTCGCATCATACAACCATGATAACCATTCGTGAGATACACACAAGCATGCAATTGCGGGATACACAGGAAATGAACCCGACATACATTAGCGATATACACATAGAATGTATATTCACAATGTATGTTTAATACATACAATTCTTGACATACAATGATTCCTGATATGCTTTGCGACATACACACTCAACAGACCCTTAGCGATATACACATAGAATGTATATCTGACATGCAAATGTGATATACACAAAGATTGTATATCTGATGAAACAAAGTAGAATTTTGCTGATGTGATCCGTTGAAAAGCTTGCGATTACATAGATCTATTTCTTCAACAATCTAACACAGATTTTAGACTTTCCCAACCTAGCACATGTGGATGCTAGGATCTTTCAATGCATCTCGTACCTGATCCTGCAAGCATGAAATCAAACAAACAGGAAAACAAAATGAAAATATTGTATAGCCATTCCACCGATTTCAAAGAAATCTAACTGGTGGAATGGATTAACGATCCATCTCGATCCCAAAATAGTAAATCGATTATTACAGAGGAAAACCTAATGAGATCGAATAACAGAAAGTTGCATGACACAAAACAACACCTTGTTATTTATGCTTTCAGAAATGTATACAGATGCTCTATTCTCACAAATTGCACAACTCAACTTTACACTACTACTATCATGATCACAATTGATCTGATCCTGGGGTATTTATTCACTTACCCTCGGTAGTACTGAATTGGCTCCAAGTGGTTGGGAGATTAATCCAAGTGGCAGGGAGATCACGACCGACTAACAACCTTCGAGATTACAGCTCGACAAATGTCCTTGGGACTTACAACATAAACCTAAATACAAACTAAATTAACATGCATTGGTCAAATAGACCTTATTATATTGAATGGTATTTTAGGACCTTATTGGAAACAACAAATATGAACATAAAACAGTTAAATGCCTTATGGAGGCCAACGTGGATTGGGTGCCCCTGCACCATTGAAAGATTTGAACTTCTCTAGGGCTTATGATTTGTCTCTTAGAAAAGTAACCCAAGTCATTCTAGAATAATCATCAATAAGCAACATGAAGTACCTTTCACCTTGTAGACTTCTCACTCTTGTAGGACCACAAAGATCTGTATGCACTAGATCCAACAAGCCAACAAAAAATTGCTCTTTGCTCCTAAAATTGGTTCTTGTCTGCTTTACCAAATGACATTCCTTACAAATGGTATTGGAGGGTTTCACAAGTTTTGGTAAATCTCTCATAGTCTAACCTAAACTTATCTTTACCAGATTATCAAAGTTTATATGACACATCCTTCTATGCCACAACCAACTCTCATCTATTTGAGCTAATAAACAATAATCATTAGTTCCTCTTAATTGATAGATGTTACCTTTGGTCTTCTTACTGGTAGCAATCATAGTTCTGGAGCTTTCCATGATCTTGCACCCATTGTCTTTGAATCTCAGATAATAAACTTTGTCACACATGTGATCAACATTCAAACGATTATGCTTCAAACCCTTCACATATAGGACATTGTTAGTATTATCCTTTCCATCAAATGAAATAGATCCTTTTCCACAAATCTTACCAGCTGCATTGTCACCAAACCTAACCAGTCCTCCATCATATTTTTCCAAACTCACAAACTTACTTTTGTCACCAGTCATGTGATGTGAGCATCCACTATCAATAATCCATTCATCCTTATCTTTCTCAACCTGAACAGCCAAAGCAATTTCTTCTACTAGTTTTTCTTCCTTCACACAGCTAGCAAAATTAGTAGACATAGGATCTTCTTTAATAGCAATAAACAGGCATTCATTTGTACTAGTACTTTCTAAAAGCTGCCAAACACTTCTCTGACAACCACAGTCAATCCAAATTGCTCCGCAATGCTCCACATTAGATCTTTCTCTACTGGAATTTCTTTCAAAGGATTTGTCATAAAGTTCTTCACAACATACCTTAGTGCCGGATTCCAGCACTAACTTTCTGGCTAGGGGTTTTAAATTTTCAACATAGCTCCTCCTAAGCCAGAGCTCCCAATCTACTTCCCAGAGGAAGTATTTACACCAAAAACTGGTGCGGATCCATCCTTGACTTCAATCAAATCTTTCTTAATCTAGATCTTGCCCATTTCTTTCTTAGTTTCAACCGGATCAACATTTTCCTTTCCCTTATCATTCTTCTACTCATTTTTCCTTTCTTCAGCATAGTAGTTTCTTTTCACATTCTTGCTTTTGCAGAATCTTGCAACATGTCCAAACTTGTTGCAATTGTAGCATACCACATTCCTTTGTCCTTGACTCCTTCTATTGATTAGATTTGATTTGCATTGATTAGCCACATGTCCAAATCTATTGCATGCAAAACATCTTCTATTGAATGATTGAGTATTCCTTGAATTGTGAAAGCCATTTCTTACCAGACTTCTGCATTCATTTGATCTATGACCAATTTTCTTGCAATTGAAGCATTGACCAGAGAAAGATGGAACATTTTGGTTTATTCTATTTAAAGATGGGTACCTTTGAGCATTTGGCTATCTGACCATAGGTCTTCTAGGTCTTCTTCTTTGATTCCTGAACTAGTTTCCTTTGTTTTGCTTTAACTCAGTGTTTGCTTGACTTGATTTTGAACTTTCTCCTTTCTCAAATCCTAAGCCTTGCTTGTCATCAGAACTCTTTTGACTAGCAATCATCTCATCAAGTTTTGTAGAACTTATCTTGAACTTTTCTTCATAGCTCTTGGCTTTTTCCAAGTCTATTTTTAGGCTCACAACTTCTTTTTCCAGTTTGACACATTCTTCTATCTTGCTTTTTACCATTAGATTTAGATCTTCTTCTGCTTTAGCTCTCTCTATAACTTCCACTTTCAAATCATCCAGGGTCTCATTTGCTGATATCAATTGTTCACTAACATCTCTATATTTTTCCTTGAATTTCTTGACTTGTTCTTTTAGCTTTAGAATGCATTCATCAACTTCTTGAATGTTATCCTTCATATCCCTGATTTCTACTTCATATTTTTCAAGATCAATAAGAGCTGCTTCTAGTTCAACATTGTTTGAGAGATTTCCAAATCTTCTAGCTGCAATCAGTAAACTTTCCCAAATCTTCCTCAAGTTGTTAGGCTTCTTCCAAGGAACCTTGCTCTGATACCAATTGTTGAAATGCAAAGGACAACTGAGAGGGGGGTGAATCAGTTGTCACAAAAACTTAACTTCATAAACCATCAACTACTTAATTACTGATAATCAGATTTAACCATGAAAGCATGAAACCATAGAATTATCACAATCACACATTCAACACAGTAGTCACCAGAATTTTACATGGTAAACCCTAAAAGGGAAAAACCACAGTGGGTGTTATCCCATAGAAAATATATGAGTTATAACAATACCAAAAAAACAAAGGCTCACTGCCCAAATTGCTCACTACAAAGAATGACTCACTGCCAAGGGGTGGCTCACTGCCAAAATGGTGAACTAATTAAGTAGCATCTACTCCATGCCTGGGTTCAGTTCCATTGAAGCACAATATAATTTCTCTGCTCTATTTTTCACACCTTTGCACTTATCTCTTCATTTTCATACCACACAGATTTTTGCAACTCTATTACATGCTTATATACAATTCATCAACCTTGGAATGTACATCAAGGTTGGCATTACATTCATCAACCATTGGAACATTCCCCAAGGTCAGCATTACAATAATACAAAGAAATAGGTCTGGTCCTAAACAAAATTTGCTAAGGTAGAGATGTATGTGGATCACATTACGCCTTAGCTGGGACTCAAATGCAATTCTTCACACCACGACATGCTTCCACAAACTTCAAAGCATCTCCACAATTTGTGAAATCAACCAAGTCGGCCAAGACTAGTGAGAACACTAGGTCTGCTAAGAACATTCTTCATCCACGATCCAATTTTCTCTTTGCGAACCAATCCAAAGGTAGGGACATGATTAAGAGACATCCAAAAGCACATTGTAATCACCAAGAACAACCCCACGGTCTCTAACCACTCTATCAAGAAGATTCTTCAAATTAGAGCACAAGAACAATACTGTCAACCACTGTCATAAGGAAAAGATCAAATGTGGACCACCAGATCTCAAACCAATTGACTTGAAGGTGGATAATATCATACCAGACTTAACTCTAGAACCACAGATCATAACTCGTCATTACGGAGGAATGTGGAGAAAAATACTTTCTCCCTATCACCATCAAACATACAGGAAAAGCAGTTTTCACTTTGGTGAACATAACTCACTCAAATCTTCATACTGAAGCATCAACCTTGGAATATAACATCTTTAGATAGACTTCTAAATAACTTCCAATCCATAGACAAAGATATTCATCCTACAGGAAATGTGGAGCAATCTTCTGGATTGTTCTTTTGTATGCAATACACTATTGCCACTGCAACTCACTATTTTTACCGTAGGAGCTAACTTTCTAAATATCCTCAACATCTAACTCATTACAAGCAAGTAATAAAATGAGAGCATAGCTAACACCAATGACAATACATATATGTTGACATCAATGGCAACACTGATTAGGGACATACTTGCAACAATCTCCCCCTTTGTCATTGATGGCAACATATGATGTGAAAAACTAAAAACACCATCAAGACAAGATTCTCCCCCTTTCTCTTTACACGTATGCATTCTTTCTCCCTTGAGTTTTTCACATGATTTCTCTCCCCCTTTGACATCAATGGAAAAGGGCACATACTTGCATTCTGCTACTCTAATCCAACTGGGCTTTTACCAACACATCTAGCTACTCCCCCTGAGAGGTAGCTCCCAAAACATCAATCCAAATCAAAGAATGAGACTTGAACACCACTAGATTGATGCATTCTTATGCATCTTAGTTGAGGGTAGGAGGGGTAATGACCCCTAACTTTTCTCTGAGATACTCAAAGGTATTCTTGGGTAGAGGCTTAGTGAAGATATCTACAATCCGATCCTTTGTGGGCACATATTCCAACTTTACTTCATTCTCTATCACCTTTTCTCTCATAAAGTGATACCTTATAGATATGTGCTTTGTCCTTGAGTGCATTAATGGATTCTTTGAATATTTATAGCACTTATGTTGTCAAAGAAGATTGCAACTAGATCTTCATATACAATTCTTATGTCCCACAAAGTCTATTTCATCCATAACACTTGAGTACAACAAAATGTTCCTGCAATATATTTTGCTTTTGTTGTTGATAAAGAGATTGAATCTTGTTTCTTACTCAGCCATGAAACCAATCTATTGCCCAAAAAGAAAGCATCTCCACTTGCACTCTTCCTATCATCAACATCTCCAACCCAATCAACATCTATATAAGCACTAAGAGTGAAATCATTATCCTTTAGATACCATAAGCCATGATCCAAAGTGCCCTTTAAATACCTCAGGATTCTCTTAACTGCCATCACATGCGATTCTCTTGGATCAGCTTTAAATCTTGCAACAAGACAAACTGCATGCATAATATCAAGTTTGGTTTGAGTTAGATAAATCAATCCTCCAATCATGGATCTATACTTTTTCTAATCATTCTTAGGTGATTCATCAATTTTTCTCAACTTGCAGCCAGTCACCATGGGAGTACATATCAGTTTAGAGTCTTCCATCCCAAACTTCTTTAATAACTCTTTCATAAACTTAGATTGAGATATGAAGATTCCTTTATCTAATTGATTGATTTGTAGACCCAGAAAGAAATTCATCTCACCAAACATAGACATCTCAAACTCTTTCTGCATTTCACCAGCAAATTTCATACACATACCTTCATGGCCTCCAAAGATGATATCATCAACAAAGACTTCAACAATCAAGATTTGATCACCATTAATCTTGAAATAGATATTACTATCAACATTACCTTTATTGAACCCTAACTTTAGTAACTACTTATCCAACCTTGCATACAAGGCTCTAGGGGCTTGCTTGAGTCCATACAATGCTTTCTTCAACTTTCATACCATATCACTTTGATTTGATAGTTGGAATCCCTCTAGTTGTTCAAAGTAGATTTCCTCTTCTAACTCACCATTCAAGAATGTAGACTTCACATCCATCTGATACACCTTGAAATCTTTGTGAGCTGCAAATGCCAGAAATATTCTAATTGCTTCAATCTGAGCTACTGGAGCAAAAGTCTCTTCAAAGTCTATCCCTTGAATTTGAGAATATCCTTTGCACACAAGCCTTGCTTGATTCCTTACAACTCCATTTTCATTCAGCTTGTTCTTGAAAACCTATTTGGTTCCAATAACATTTTTGTCAACAGGTCTAGGAACTAGTTCCCAAGTTTCATTCTTCTCTATCTGCATTAGTTCTTCCTTCATTGCTTTCACCCAATTTTCATCATTGCAGGATTCATTCATAGTTTTTGGTTCAACTGTAGAGAGCAAATAGTAATTCACTTGTTCTTCTACACCTCTTTTCCTTGTCAGTACTCTTTTGTCTTTGTCTGCAATAATTTGATCTTCAAAGTGATTGATTCATACATACTTGGGGGTTTTAGCAACTTCCAGAGCCTTTTCTTCTTCATCTTGATTGTCTTCTTGTTTAACTTTTTCTTCATGTTATAGCAGTAGGTTCATCTGTTTCATGGCCATTCCAATCTGATGTTCTTCCTTTATCTTCATCCACCTTCACATTTGCACTCTCAACAATCTTTTTCAGCCTTTTATTGTAGCACCGGTAGGCCTTACTCTTGGTAGAGTATCCAAGGAAAATTCCTTCATCACATCTTGCATCAAATTTCCCTAGATCTTCATCTCTTCTGATATAGCATTTGCTTCCAAAGACTTTGAAATATTTTACTATAAGAATTCTTCCATACCACAATTCATAGGGACTTTTAGTACCATTACCTTTCACTTGAACTCTGTTTTGAATGTAGACAGCAATATGTATAGCTTCTTTCCAAAAGACTTCTGGAAGACCTCCTTCCTTCATCATTGTTCTAGCAACCTCTTGAACTATTATGTTCTTTCTTTCCACAACTCCATTTTGCTAAGGAGTTCTAGGTGCAAACAATTATCTTTTTATTCCTTGCTCTTCACAGAAAATGTTGAATTCATTTGATGTGAACTCACCTCCTCTATCAAACCTCAAGCATTTGATTTTTAATTCTATTTCATTCTCAACCATTGCCTTGAAAGATTTGAACTTCTATAGGGCTTCTAATTTGTCTCTTAGAAAAGTAACCCAAGTCATTCTAGAATAATCATCAATAAGCAACATGAAGTACCTATCACCTTGTAGACTTCTCACTCTTGTAGGACCATAGAGATCTGTATGCACTAGATCCAGCAAGCCAACAGAAAATTGCTCTTTGTTCTTGAAATTGGTTCTTGTTTGCTTTCCCAATTGACATTCCTTACAAATGGTAGTGGAGGGTTTTAGAAGTTTTGGTAAATCTCTCACAGTCTGACCTAAACTTATCTTTACCAGATTATCAAAGTTTATATGACACATCCTTCTATACCACAACCAACTCTCATATGTTTGAGCTAATAAACAATAATCATTAGTTCCTCTTAATTGATAGATGTTAGCTCTGGTCTTCTTACCAATAGCAATCACAGTTCTAGAGCTTTCCATGATCTTCCACCCATTGTCTATAAATCTTAGATCATAACCTTTGTCACACATCTGACCAACACTCAAAAGATTATGCTTCAAACCTTTCACATATAGGATATTGTTAGTATTATGATTTCCATCAAATGAAATAGATCCTTTTCCACAAATCTTACCAACTGCATTGTCACCAAACCTAACTAGTCCTCCATCATATTTTTCCAGACACAAACTTACTTTTGTCACCAGTCATGTGATGTGAGTATCCACTATCAATAATCCATTCATCCTTATCTTTCTCAACTTGAACAGCCAAAGCACTTTCTTCCACTGGTTTTTCTTCCTTCACACAACTAGCAGAATTAGTAGACATAGGATCTTTAATAGCAATAAATAGGCATTCATTTGCACTAGTACTTTCAAATGAAAGGAAGCTAGGTGTGCGGATATCACTTCCTACACTAATCTAATGAGGAGAGGGCTATGCAAATTCAATTGTATCCTAACTATTACAGTAATGTTAAACCATTAACATGAGATATTGCAGCAAAACACAAGAACCAGAAAGTAGATAGAAGAAGAGAGACAAAGATTTATGGTGGGGAAAACCCTTATCGAGTGAAAAACCCCTCACTCAGAAACCTGCACAATGTATTAACAAATCTGAAAGAATGTTTACAATACACTTGCAATGCAAGCTTCAATGGTCTTCAAAACTTGTATTTGGAGTCAATCCGGTAGCATAACAGTACCTATAAAACCTGTGATACAACTCCCTCTCCAAGCACCTGTTTTTATATAAAATACAAGGCAATATTGGACCTTTCTGGGAATGGGCGTCCAACTTGGCTTCATGGACCAAAACCCACACCTAAGGACACTTGGTCAACATTGTAGAATGTACCTGACACTTGTCCACAGCTCCCATCCCAAAGGGGTCACCTATTTCCAAAATGGGCTATGACAAATGCTCTTACGACACTTACGACCATCATAGAATTTGTCATAGCGGTTACAACTTACAGTTATACGAGAATCTGTCATACACAGGCTATAAATAGCATATTCTCTTACAACATGTCATAGTCCACCTTGGGGCACCCAAATATGCCTTTTTCAAAGATGCTTTATGACACATGTCTTCACCTATCTTACATGCTTCTATTTCTGACTCTTACATGTCATAGATTCGTCATAGGAATCCGTCATAACCATTTCGGTGAAACATTCCCTTACACAACATGGAAGATGCCGACACATGGAAAAATGATTCTACCACAAAGTGGGACACCTATCTCCTCATGTGAGGAAAAAATTACAAGTTGTCATATTCCATGTAGGATTGACACATCACCGTGCCACATCCCACAATATGACAATATGGAATTTTACAAATATTTACAACATAGGCAATTAAATAATAAATACAAACATTAACAATATAAGGAATTACCAAGGTTGAGACACCTTAATTCCCAACATCAAAAAGATGCCAAACACTTCTCTGACAACCACAGTCAATCCAAATTGCTCCACATTAGATTTTTCTCTACCAGAATTTCTTTCAGAGGATTTGTCATAATGTTCTTCACAACATACCTTAGTGTCGGATTCCATCACTAACTTTCTGGCTGGGGGTTTTAGATTTTCAACACAGCTCCCCCTAAGCCAGAGCTCCCAATCTACTTCGAAGGAAGTATCTACACCAGAAACTGGTGTGGATCCATCCTTGACTTCAATCACATCTTTCTTAATCTAGCTCTTGCCCATTTCTTTATTAGTTTCATCTGGATCAACTTTTTCCTTTCCCTTATCATTCCTCTGCTCTATTTTCCTTTCTTTAGCATAGTAGTTTCTTTTCACATTCTTGCTTCTACAGAATCTTGTAACATGTCCAAACTTGTTGCAATTATAGCATACCACATTCCTTTGTCCTTGATTCCTTCTATTGATTGGATTTGATCTACATTGATTAGCCACATGTCCAAATCTATTGCATGCAAAACATCTTCCATTGAATGATTGAGTATTCCTTGAATTGTGAAAGCCATTTCTTACCAGACTTTTGCATTCATTTGATCTATGGCCAATTTTCTTGCAATTGAAGCTTTGACCAAAGAAAGATGGAACATTTTGATTTATTCTACTCCTACACTAAGTAGCCTTATGATAAAACTTTTTGCAATTAAGACAATGGCCATTGAAAGATGGGTACCTTTGAGTATTTGGCTATCTGACTGGAGGTCTTCTAGATCTTCTTCTTTGATCCTTGAATTGGTTGCCTTTGTTTTGCTTTAACTCAATGTTTTCTTGACCTGATTTTGAACTTTCTCCTTTCTCAAATCCCAAGCCTTGCTTTTCATCGGAACTCTTTTGACCAACAATCATCTCATCAAGTTTTGCAGGACTTATCTTGAACTTTTCTTCATAGCTCTTGGCTTTTTACAAGTTTGTTTTCAGGCTCACAACTTTTTTTTCCAATTTGACACATTCTTCTATCTTGCTTTTTACCATCAAATTTAGATCTTCTTCTGCTTTAGCTCTTTCTATAACTTCCACTTTCAAATCATCTAGCGTCTCATTTGCTGATATCAATTGTTCACTAACATCTCTGTATTTTTCTTTGAATTTCTTGACATTTTATTTCAGCTTTAGAATGCATTCATCAGCTTCTTGAATGTTATCCTTTAGATCTCTGATTTCTGCTTCAAATTTTTCAAGATCAATAAGAGCTACTTCTAGTTCAACATTGTTTGAGAGATTTCCAAATCTTCTGGCTGCCATGAGTAAACTTTCCCAAATCTTCCTCAAGTTGTTAGGCTTCTTCCAAGGAACCTTGCTCTGACACCAATTGTTGAAATGCATAGGACAACTAAGAGGGGGGGTGAATCAGTTGTCACAAAAACTTAACTTCATAAACCATCAACTACTTAATTACTGATAATTAGATTTAACCATGAAACCATGAAACCATAGACTCAATCACAATCACACATTCAACACAGTAGACACCAAATTTTTACATGGAAAACCTTAAAAGGGAAAAACCATGGTGTGTGTTAGCCCATAGAAAATATAAGTTATAACAATACCAAAAAATAGAGGCTCACAGCCCAAATTGCTCACTGCAAAGAACGACTCACTGCCAAGGGGTGGCTCACTACCAAAATGGTGAACTAATTAAGTAGCATCTACTCCATGCCTGGGTTCAGTTCCATTAAAGCACAATATAATTTATTTTCTTTTCTTTTTCACACCTTCACACTTATCTCTTAATTTTCACACCACAAACATTTTCACAAATCTATTACATGCTTTTATACAATTCATCAACCTTGAAATGTACATCAAGGTTGGCATTACATTCATCAACCATTGGAACATTCTCCAAGGTCAGCATTACAATAATACAAAGAAATAGGTCTGGTCCTAAACAAAATTTGCTAAGGTAGAGATGTATGTGGATCATGTTACACCTTAGCTGGGACTCAAACACAATTCTTCACGCCATGACACACTTCCACAAACTTCAAAGCATCTTTGCAATTTGTGAAAGCAACCAAGTCGGCCAAGACTAGTGAGACCACTAGGTCTGTTAAGAACATTCTTTATCCACGATCCAATTTTCTCTTTGCAAAAAAATCCAAAGGTGGGAATATGATTAGGAGACATCCACAAGCACATTGTAATCACCAAGAACAACCACACGATCTCTAACCACTGTATCAAGAAGATTCTTCAAACCGGAGCACAAGAACAATATTGTCAGCCACTGTCATAAGGAAAAGATTGCTTGCAGACCACCAGATCATGAACCAATTGACTTGAAGGCACATAATATCATACCAGACTTAACTCTAGAATAGAAGATCAAAACTCATCATTGCGGAGGAATGCGGAGCAAAATACTTTCTCCCTGTCACCATCAAACATACAGGAAAAGCAGTTTTCACTTTGGTGAACATAACTCACTCAAATTTTCATACCAGAGGCTCAACCTTGGAATATAACATCTTTAGATATGGTTCTAAATAAATTCCAATCCACAGACAAAGATATTCATCCTACAAGAAATGCAGAGCAATCTTCTGGACTGTTCTTTTGTATGCAATACATTGTTTCCACTGCAACTCACTGTTTTTACCGGAGGAGCTAATTTTCTCAATATCCTCAACATCTAACTCATTACAAGCAAGTAAAAAAATGAGAGCATAGTTGACACCAATGACAACACAGATATGTTGACATTAATAACAACACCGATTAGGCACATACTTGCAACATTGGGATTGTAGACTTATAACACATCTTTGTACACATTTTCTAATTGAAAGATTACCTCAGAGTTTTGCATCTCCATACACTTGTGTCTTCTGGTTTGCAAACATCTTGTACACCTTTGTTCTACCTACTAAGTGCTTACCTTCTTTCACATTGTACAATCCAGTAAGCCAATATCTAATAAACAAATATTTTGTGTAGTTGTGCTTCCATTTATCCTTTTCTCTTTCCCCATTCTAGGAACTTCATATGACTTATCCAAAAGAAAAGGATAAGAAGTATGAATTCAAATCTCAATAACACCCCCTTCAAAGATTACATCCACATTGAGAGAAGTGTCAAACACCAAATTCAACCATGTAAACATGGTATATTCTTTGAAGAGGATAAATGTAGAGGATAGTACTACATGTGCAAGGTATATAGATGATAGTGGATAGTGCAAGAATCTACCTTCCCAACTTTTATTCAATCTCCAGAATTGGTCATAACCTGTGAAAATTCTTAAGACCCTCAAAGAAAGAATAATGTGGATCTTGCCGATGAATTTTTCCTCGATATCACTCCTAACAACATTGAGGAAACTTTCCAAATTCTCCATCATAACAAGTATGTATCACTAACTATATCTGTTGACTTGGAGTTCTACAACCAAGATCCAAACCTCTATCTAAAAGTCTTAATTAAGATTTGGTTAATCAAACCAAGATCCTCTTCTTCAAAATTACCTAAGACACTCCTCAGTGGTGATTTCCAACTAGAGATCAATGACCTAATCACTTTGTTGAATAAAATAATTGGCTATCCTAGAGCCATGGAATTTTAACTATAGATGTTTAGATTCATTGCTATAATCTTGGAGAACAAATTATAGAGGATTGATTTCACAATAATCATTAGTGACACCTTACATAGGAAACTCATAGGAGTGCAAGAGACTAATAAGTTCTATATGACTTCTTACATTTTTATCTCATGGCAAGGAAAACAATTTTCTTGGCTTGACCAAAAATGGCATAATGGGTGTAGGAGCAAGGTAGAAGAAGTTATATGAGTTCTACCCCCAATTGGAACTCAATGAAAGCTAGAAACATTTTACGAGGTTCAATTATTCCTTCTTATTCTTTTTAATCAAATGGATGGAGAATGACTTGAACAAATGCTTCTCCTTTGAGGCTACAACTACCATTGTTGAGTGGGGTAGTTGGTTTATACAATTCCCAACTTTCACATACAGTAGAGGAGGCTTCATAGGTGCTCCTTTGAAATTGACTAGATGTATGTAAGTGACAAGGTAGTATTTCTTGAGCTGACAAGGTAGTTGTGTGAAGTGCATAAAGTATTATCTAACAAACATAGGATAGGTGTCCAATTCCCTCTCAACATCAACACATATACTTGCACTTTTCTTCTCCATGCAAAGATATTTGAGGAAGAATTATCAAAATCAAAATTGTACATACATGATAAGGGATCTTCCTTTAACACTAAGGGGAATATGGAGAAGTTTATAGGATCCTCTTACAAACATAACTTTAGGTTATAAGGCTTTTGGGATGACTATGATGATGAGAATGACGTTAGAAAGAGGAGTTTCTCAAGATTGATTACTTTTCAAATCAAATCATTTGGAATAGAAAGTGTACACAAGGGTATATCAAATGACAGAAATGTCTTGGATGATGCTTATAATAAAAGAGACATTTTAATTTTCCTATTCTATCTGTTGATTGGTCCAAAGAAGAAGAGAACTCACCAAAGGTTATTAGCAGAAGGGTCATTGACAACAACCTAACTTGGATCAACAAGAGATTGGAAGACCCAAAACCTACCACTAAAGAAACCCCAAAGGATAGAAAGGCTTCCAAATCTCCTCCTAAGAAGAATTTTAAGAAGAAAAAGAAACCATTAGAGTCAGATCTTCCAAACTTAAGCATTCTAGAGCTAGAGAAGGAAGTGGAAGTGGAGGAACAACCTATAAAAGGGAAGAAAGGCCTTAAATATGTTTTCAAAGTTAGGGATCCCTTTAGAGTAGATGAAGAAGAAATAGCCTTTGAATCTCCTACCTCCTTGCAAGAGTAGGCTCTTGCTCAACCTCCTATTCAAACTCATGTGCAGGAACCTATTCAATATCTTCCTCCATCTCCTCCACATTCACCCTTATTTCTCCTACACAAGAACAAGCCCTTAATTTTCCCACATGAGAGGTCCCTCCTAAGAAGGTGACAACCCTTCAAGGATCATAATGAAGAGAGAAAACCCTTGAATTCCTTGATCCAAAGATCCCTTCTCCTACTCTATCTTTTAAGAGAAACCCTTCCCAACATCTATCTCTGATTATTTCTCCCCTTCCCAAGAGTAGGAATAAACTTCAAGGCAAGAGGACTCAACTTTGGTTGCGGTTCCTACTTGGTTGGAATTCACCATAAAGAAGAGGAAGTGAGTTTCAGAGCCATTCATTGATGGCCTCTTTGCCATCACATATAGGATTGAGAAACCACCTCCAAGAAAGAAGGCTAAAGTCATTTCTTCTATCTTCATAGATACACAAGGTTCAATAATCGTAGAGGTTGACATTCTAATTGTGGACATGGATGAAAGAGAGCTACTACCATCTGATTATTAGATATCTAGGGTTAGTTTGGGAAAATAAACAAGATATTCTAAAATTGAAGGCATGCAAATATTTGTCACTAATATTATCTCTCAAATGGAAAAGGATTACAAGACAAAACAAGTGTTGAAGGGTCAAGTAAGACAATTGATTTCTTATAGAAAACATTTGACTAGCCTTCTTCAATCTTTTGATGTGCTAGTTGCTACTCCTACCATTATTTCTCAAGAATATGCCTCCACTATTAAGGAAATAAAATATATTTCAAATTATATAAACAATGGTTAAATGATTTGTTGACACAAGGGTCCAAAGTTATTGAAGATGTCATGTACTTACATGATAGGGTTAGTAAAAATTCTGAGCTAATCAAAGAACTACTAGCTAAATGCAAAGAGGAGCTATAGTTTCACATGGAAAATCTACCACAAATCAAAGAAATGTCAAAGGTTAGCTTTAAAACACTTGTTCTAAAGGGAATCTTAGATAGAGAAGATTAGTCCTTTCTATGTGAATGATTTAGAATCATAAATCTAAGGAAGGAATATAAAAGATAGAGGACACTTATAATGAGGTTGTTGATTTGATAATGGACACCTATGATTTGGAGGAGAAGACATGTAATTTCTATAAAGAAGATCAGATTGTTAATTCTGCTGACACTCTAAAGGGGCACCTAGTTGAAGTGATAAATCAAGTATTAAACCAACCCTTTAGTTTTGATTCTTCTTCTTTGGATAAGATTATGAAAATGAAGTTTATGTTCAAAGATTTTAATAATAAAATAGATAGGAAGCACACAAAGGCACATCAAGTTGTAAATGTTTATGTTTCTACCACTTCCACTCAAGCTAAATAGATAACCCTAACTTGGACATAATTAACTAGACATTGATAGCATTCAAGAACTATTAATAGAAAGAGAAGGCATTGGATGATACTATTATCATCAAAGATATCAATAATGAAGAAGAAGAATCAAGCAAATACTTTGCTACAGAGGAAAACATTAATAGTCTTTTGAGTGTCAATTTTAAGGCATAATGTAATGATTAAATATATGCCTTATATTATTATGTCTAAGATTTTTTTTCAAAAATGAATTTGGAATGTATGTATTGTTTTGGGGGATAATATTTTATTTCTCATAATTTCCCAATAGTTATTGGACAAAGGCTATAAATATGAGACATTGTAATTGTAAAGGGTTTTGAACTTAGAGAAATTTTTGCAAAGTTCAATTGGAGAACACAAGATTTTGCACTTTTGCAATTTTGGGAAATAATAAAAACTATAGATTAAAACTTTCAATCTTCATCTGTTGTTTTTGTTGTATTTTTTATATTACGTGCTATTGTTGTTATTTCTCTGAACTCTTCTTTGCAACCTACAAATTTGGGCATAAGTTTATTCATTTATTTCAAAATTATTACTATTGTGTAGAGCTATAAAACTCTTATTTATATTTTGAAAGGTTTCATATTCATTACTCTCATAAATATTCTTTTAATATGTGTTATTGAAAAAATCCAACCAATCAAACTATCTTGTAAAGTGTACAATTTTTCCACTATGTACAATTTGACTTTAAACATAGGCAACCTCACCATCTTGAGGAGAGTTTTTACCCTAATAATTATTGAACATTTGACACTACAAATCTATTCACCAACATGAATGGGCACTTAAAATCAAAATGAATGATCAAGATTAGATTTTAATTGTATGGCTATTTGTGGATGATTTGATATTTACAAGAGATTTATTAATTGACATGTTCAAACTAGCAATGGGAAAAGACTTTGAAATGACTAATTTGGGTTTAATAAAGTTTTTTGTGGTATATAAGTAAGTCAATTAGATGATGGTATTTTTATTTGTCAATTAAAATATGCCAATGATATTTTGAAGAGATTTAGAATGATAAACTGCAAGCCAACAATGACACTAGTTGCCACAAGATTGAAATTGAGCAAAGAAGATAAGGGATCCAATGAAAGTCTAACTTTGTACAAATAACTTGTTGGTAGCTTAATGTACTTGATGTTGGTGTAAATATTTGACTTCACCTAGGATAGTGTCCATCCTAAGTGTAATATTGCACCTACTTATTAATTTTACTTAGGATAGGAGCAATATTTAATTATTCTAGCCTAGGTAGCTAATAATGACATGTTAACCTTAACTTGAGGTACTAAAGTGCCACCATTACCTCATCAATCCTTGATTTATGGTAGGTTCCATCTCTATTTAGTCAAGGTCACCTTTATCTCAATTTGACTGAGTTAGCTCACTTTCTAATTGGAAGTGGTTGAGGATTAAACTCTTACCTCTTGACCATGTCCCTCCCTAGTTCATGGATCCAAGAGGTCTATATATTTTTATGTTACTCTTTGTAATAATGCTCCATTATA
The DNA here is from genome assembly GCA_027924645.1 of Cunninghamia lanceolata. Lineage (NCBI taxonomy): Eukaryota > Viridiplantae > Streptophyta > Pinopsida > Cupressales > Cupressaceae > Cunninghamia > Cunninghamia lanceolata. The sequence continues at coordinate 2,006,069 of BSBN01001303.1, read as the reverse complement.
TTGAATATTTAATATCTTTATTTTATTCATCTAGATTTGTGATTAGCTCATAGGTATTAGGTCTTGGGTATAATTATTGTTTATGTCAAATTATAACATGGTATCAAAGCCATGATATCATAGGGATAGTCCTATTCTAGGTAATGGAAGCATGTAGACCTAATTTTATGGCATATTTGGTGAATAGGGAGCTATTATAAGCTCACCATTATATCCATAATAGTCAAACTAGCTACTATCAATTGTTAGTTCATATAGATCTAACAAGTGGAGTCTTACCAATGGGAATGGGGATGGTTTTATCTTTGTGTCGAATAATTATTATTTTTAGATCATTTTGGGCTTTTTATAATATTATTGTAATGCTCAAGTGGTCTGAGAAATAAATTTTGATTATTTTTGTTTAAAAAATTACCCCTCTAACTATTTACAAGTACCATATGGCTCATGATTCAATGTAATTTGCATTGTATAGTTCATGGACCATGGGTTCTAAGTGCTTGCACATTATAAACACTTTCCTTATGCATCTAATCAGCTTGGAACCCATGTACCACTCATGGGGTGTTCTCACTAAAGTTTGAGACCACAAGTAGATTGTCACATGCGAGGCATTCATGGTAGTCACATCCTATCTATACCTATTTGCTAGGAACCACATACTGGTGGTAACCCTTTTCACTACCTAATGGTGATTACTAATCTAACTAATATCTATATCTAGCATAAAAAACATCCTTTTATTTGTGGGCATTTGTGGCATGTCCCCTTTCCAAAAATAGTAGTTACTATTTTTAGTAAGTCCTGATGTCCGAAAATAGCAGGTCAAAATCACAAGATTACATTGGGAAATAATATTTATTTAATATTATGTTGTTAGGTGCAACTTACAAGTCCTAGCAAATAAATATTAAATAAATAATAATAAATGAGTTCATGCATAAATGAGGCATTGGGTTTTAGTGGGATCAAAAAAGTAGATTTTGTGTGATGAAGAACCTCACCACTTATTGCCTTTTTGTAACCGACAACTTGGATTGGTGGAATCATTTGGCAAAGGCTATTCTTGGACAATTAAAAATGATTTTTCTAGAAAGAATGGCATTGGGATTTGGGCGCCCATATTGGCTATGACATATTAAAAAATAAAAGGATTTTCATTTGGAAGATTATTGCATACTTTCACATTTTCTTTCACAAAGTTGTTGCTTGTAATTTTTCAATGGCGTTGCACCATTGAAGTTGGAAACTCATGGATGAGATTTCATTAGTTTCAGATGGTTTAGGATGGGAGCCCTTGAATCATCATGAGGAATCTCATTTAGAGGTTACCAATTGTGTGGAACAGATTGGAAGATTTCAGTAGTGTTGTGTTCAATAGTTGCTTGTGTGTGTTGTGCAGGTTTCAAAGGGTTTGAAGTTGTAGATTATAGTGTTGTTGGTACTATTACCATTTTGATGTGTATTTCTATACATCACGTTGTTCTATAGCCTTTCCAAGTTCCCATAACCTATTGGAGTTTGTGTTGAAGTTTAGAGGGTTTGGTAATTTTTAATGTTGGTGTGCAGGATTGTTCATTCCATAGTTGTAGTTGTCATTTTGTGTATTTTCCATTGCATGTTGTTGCATGTTATTGTAGAAGTTGTATTTTATCCATTTCTAAGGTCTAGAATAGATTTGAGAAGTTGGGTACTGCTGGTTTGATCTCAGGAGTGTTGCATGTGTAGTTTCTATGTGTTGAAATACACATTGAGTAATTTAGTTGTGTTTAGTTTGCAGTTGGTGTTGAATGCACAAGACAACTGAGAGGTGGGGGTGAATCAGTTGTGTCAAAAATTTCAAACCCTCATAAACTTAATCACATTCACATCAGTTCACTTAAACCCTTAATCTATTATGAAGATTAAACATGAAATGCAAATAATAGAAACTTAAATACATCAACATCATACACAAGAGAACACTAGATTTTTACGTGGAAAACCCTAAAAGGGAAAAACCACAATGAGGATTATCTCAAAATATAGAGTAGTAGCAATACCAAATTACAAGAGGCTCATTGCCAAAGGGCTCATTGCCAAAGGGCTCACTGCCCACAAAAGAAAGGCTCATTGCCAAGGACTCACTATCTAAAAGAAGAAGAAAGAAGAAAAGGCTCATTACCAAGGGTGAACTGATATAATTACATCTAACACATGTATGGGTTCAGTTCCAATGAAGCACAACAAACATCGCCTTCGCATCTATACTGAAAGATAGTAGGCACCTTCTGCTCACTGCATCCAGTCACCTAGCACATGAAAGTTCTTACTTCCCTGATCAACTTTTCACCCTATCCATCATATCCTTTACACACCTATGCACACATGAACTCCTAACACTTATTTATACTACCATCAACCTTGAGATCAATCTCCAAGGTCGACAACACAATCTTCAATCCTTGAAACATTCTCCAAGGTCGGCAAACACACAATATTTGAATTAGGTCTGGACCTAAACATTCTGTGGCACAAAGGAATGAAGGAAAACCACTTTACACCTTAGACTAGACCTAAATCCATCCAAGCATGCTACACAACACTCACATAATCATCAAATCAACTCCCCAATTAGCACAAACATTCAAGGTCGGCCAAACAGTGTACACATAAGAAATTCTTCACCACATGCTTCCACGATCACAACCATAACCTGCGGACCATGCAAAGAGCTTTAACACATTTTGGAAACATCCACAAACAACTTGAAGTCACCTGAGAACCAACAAATTTAACCTGTGAATAAATTTCACTTGAAGACAGTTCACAGACTGCTTGCAAACAACATCGTCGAAGTCTACTACACAAGAACTTTCTTTACGGAGCACTAAATCACAAACCATCTAGAATAAAGATAGATAAGGACCTTATGAACACATATCCAAAACCACAGCACTTGAAACCATTTTGTAGAGAAATGCGGAGCAAAATACTTTCTCCCAAATACCTATGCACAACTCAAAAACACTATCAAATATTGTTCTCAAACTGGTGAGCATAACTTTCACTGCACAGCGATTCGGAGCACCAAATTCTATATTTAGCATCTTTAAACACATATTGACAACATATCCAAACCGTACACTCAGATATCTAACACAGAAGAAATGTGGAGCAAAAACTCAAGCAGTATTCTGTAAGCCAGAAGACTCCTTCAACACATTGTTTCCTGTATTAATCAAAATTTCTCAAAAGCACTTGGAAGCCCAGCTATAGGATCAATATATTAACATCATCAACACCTCTACAAGGCATTCAAATCACTTTAGCACAACAACTCAATTCAAATAACAACAGCAACATCAAAAGATACAGTTGACACCAATGACAACACCGATTAGCACATACTTGTAACAGTTGGGTGTTGTGGGTATTGTTGCAGAAGTTTACTGTTGTATTCTCTATTTTAATCAGACCTATTATCAGGTCTTTATGACATAAAAATCAAATTATATTCATTTGGTGGTGATTATTTCAATTCTGGGCATTCACATTTTTAACTTAAGGTGCAATTTTCTGATTTAGATTCTGAGAGTTGTAGTGAATATTTTTTGATGAAATCAGTCCCAATAGGCTCACAAATCATAGAATATCAATAGTTAATGTTTTGAGAAGATTCTGAGCAAATTCGAGAATTATATGATGAAGACAATGTGCCCTTCAAAGCTATTTTTTGTGCTTTTTTGGAAAAGTAAATTTCTGAATTTGTTGATTGTTGAAATTATTTATTTGGGACATTTCACTGGTATCAGAGCTAAGATCTTACTAGCCTTCAGGGTATTGATTTGTTGATGTGAATCATGGGAGGTTTCTTTTAATTGTTATTTAAGAAATTAATACAAGGGGACCATGCAATAATAATTTCTAGATGGTATAAAGAATACCAAGGTTTTAAGGATCTCCTGAAATTCTATGAATTCATAAATTTGACAGGAATCTTTGAGGAATACCAAGATAACTATGAATCTTTTAAAGTTACAGAATCATTTGACAAGTACTACATCAGGTCTAGAAAAGGAAGAAGAAAAATTGAAGGATTGTAAAGAGCCGGATATATTGGTAGAAACATATGAGCCACAAAAAGTTATTAAAGAGCACATAATTGAGCATGAACTAGAGAAGGTTGACTCAAAGATGGAAGAAAGAGATAAACCAAAGGTAATCCAAAGCATAAAGGTTGAAGGTAAAAATACATGGGTAATTGAAGATGATTTATTGATTTCTAATGATTACATATGTCAGGAAAATATTAATGAAATCAAAGATAAAGAATCAAAAGTTACAGGAGTAGAGGATGAAAAGAAGGTGGATCAAGAAAATTTTTAGAATATCTTATCAGAAGCTTTAGCTAAAGAGCATGCTGAGCATGTTGATTTTGAGAATGATCTAGGGATTGATGCTCAAAATGTCATTATAGATGGATACACACTTGGGGAGAACATTGTGGTTAGCCCTAGCACAAAAAATTTGAGCCACTTAGATGGAAGTGTTGAGGATATCTCAACAATGTCTCTTTTGACAATGGTGGATGAGCATTTTGATCGTAGCCTAAGGTATGAAAATAATGATCACATTTTAGATTTATTTCTTCCTACTATGTCATTGTAAAACCCTTTTCATCATGGGAAGGATTATAAGGAGGATGAAAGAGTATTTCCATACATGAGAGCATGGGATCCAGGTGATACCTTAAAAAATAGAGATGGTAGAGAATATGATGATGTTAAATTTCCTATCTCTTGCATATGGATTAAAAGGGAATTAATGAGAAATCACATAGAGTATATTGTGCATACTAACAGTGTTGTGAGGAATCAATGTTCTAAATTTATAGATGGTTCCTTGGAGCTAAGTTCCCAAATGGGAGACAAGATTATAGATGGTGGCCAAATGAAGATAGCCATGATATAATGTATGAGGTGGGAAGATGGTAAGAAAAATAAATGTCATTTTGATATTCTATATTTTATGATTGAGCATGGCAAGGTATTTTTGGAATCAAGTTGTATGTTGGATTTCTATTCTTGGATGTATGGAAGGGAATTCAAGAAGAATGGGACTCCACAAGATGGATTCATTATTCCAAGCTTCAAGAAGGCTCTAGCTACAAAGGAATCTCCATATGACTTCAAGGTAACCAACTCATGTCTTGAATTTTATTCATATTTCTCACATCCATTTGTGGAAGAATATCATGTTTTATGGTGCAGTCACGGTAGGAGGGTCACAAAAGGAACTGTCTGGACCATGCAGCAAGAATAAACACAACGAAAACAACTCAAAGAAATGAAACAAATGTAGATTCAATCATTTAGTATATCATAGAATTCAAATACAATCTAGTCAGCAACATGCAGGCTTACAATTAGGGCTCACAGGCTTGATTACATGCATGCACAAGATAAAGCTTTGAAGCTCCTTCGCACAATTCTAAACTATCAGATCTTCTTATGTGAATAACTTGATAACTCCTTTCCTAAGGATCTATTAAATCTTCATATATCATTTCCGGACCAATAGATTCCTCTACGTCGGCCAAGGAAGGTCACAAACTCCAATGAAGAGCTGTAATGTGTTCACAGATAGGTCGGACCTAAATGCATAGAACACTTCCTCAAATGAATGGAATAACACGCAGACCATTAGGGAAGGTTGGCCATGAACCAAAGGACATTGAATGATGTGTCATTGAGATCTGCAAGTCAAGGAATGATCCGCAAGCCTTCTCCTTTAGCTAATTATTAGGAACTACTAGAATGCTCTGCACTGAGAAAATAATTGATCTTCTGATAGCGATATCTTTCCGGTAACTGATCCAAATTCTCTAAATTCTTGATATGATGTAGATGAATGAATATAGATGCTAAGTCCAGATCTGCAAGATGTGAATTGCCAAAACTAGACCACAAGATGAAACTGCTTTTGACTGAACTACTTGAACTGAACTGGAAAATGAAAGAATTGAAATGCAAATGTTTTTGGTTGATGCAAGATTACTCTTGAACCAAGGATGCTCCTGCATCAGACATCTGGAGTTATTGATAAAGTGAGTCACTCACTTTTTTGGGGCTAGGGGAGAACCAAGATGGTCCACCTCAACTTGAGAAATCCATGATGAATCTTCTTCCGGTCTGCCTTTCCACTTCACAAGATATTCTTTGTATTATCTTCCTCTAGTGCTGCGTCCAACTCTACTATCCAATATGTCTTCTATCTTCTCTGATTTAGTTTCTTTCTTCACTACTTCAGGCTTCTTAGGAATCAAGGCATAACACATACTTTCCTATTTCAAATCATCCAAAAATTTCCTTCCATTTACCAAACAGATTCTAGCATTCCCACATACCACATCTTTAGGATCATCTTCCAAAGGAATCAAAGTAATTCTTTTCCCATTTGCTGTTATAGTATATGTATTCTTTCTCCCATCATGTATAGCCTTTCTATCATATTTCCAAGGTCTACCCAACAAGATATGACAAACATCCATAGGCATAATATCACACAAGACTTCATCATGATAAGATCCAATATGAAATTTCACCAAACATTGTTCACTCACCAGTACCTTATGATCATCTTGAATCCATGCTATTTGATAGGGCTTAGGGTGTTATAATCTTTCCAACTTCAGCTTAGTCACCATCTCCTCTGAAACTAGGTTAACTAAACTACCACTATCAATTACAACTTTACCACACTTACCTCTAGATTTGCATCTGGTTCTGAACAAACCTTTCCTCTGTGATGGTTCCTCATTTACCTCTATTTGAAATAGTGCTCTCCTCATCACCAATGATTCTCCTTTTTTAGGTTTACCAACAGAATTAGGTGAATCAATAGGTTCTTCTTCAACATAGGTTGCTCTTCCACTATTTTATGTCCTCTTGCTTGTACTACCCTGATTACATTCAAATGCTCTATGTCCTTCACCTCCACACTTGAAACAAGTACCTCTGAATGTCCTCTTATCATATCCTCTTCCTTCTCTTCTGTATCCTTCATTCTGGTAAGCACTAGGGTTTCTTTTCCAGTAAAAATTTATGTCATCTCTCTGGTAAGCATTGTTATCTTTGTCATCCTTCTGGTAAGCATTGTTATCTCTGTCATCCTTCTTAAATGGGCTGTCAAATTTGTTCTACTCCACAAATGATATATCACATCTAGAAAATGTTTTACCTCTCTAAAATTTACCTCTTCTGCCTCTCTGTCTCTGATCATGCTTCTTATTTAGCTTCTCTTCAACTTTTAGGGTAAACTGATATGCTTCTTCCAAAGATGGCATCCTTACCAAACTTAGTTCTTCTTGAATGTTCAATCTCAGTCCATTGATGTATCTTGCCACTTTCTCCTTGCTTGCTTCACTATGTCCTATCCTTATGATCATCTTATGAAAATCTTCAATGTACTCTTTCATAGATTTCTCCTTTTGTCTCAGGTTTTGCAGTCTTTTCAACAATTCCAACTCATAGTCAACAGGTATGAACTGATTCTTCAACTTTGTCACCATCCGGTCCCACTTTGTAATCTTTTCTTTTCCTCTTCTGTTTCTTTCCAACTAAACTTCTTTCCACCATATAGCAGCATGTCCTTTCAACTTTGTCTTTGCAAATTTCACCTTATCCGAATCATCAATTTCTTCATATTCAAAGTATTCTTCCATGTCATTTATCCAGTCAATCAATTCTTCAGGGTTCAAATTACCAGTATAGTTCAACACATCAACTCTAGGTCTCTTTCCAATCTTTGAAATAGCTTGCAACATCTTTATCTGATCTAATTCTTCTTCTTCATTACCTTCTAGGGTTTCGCTAGTTTGTTCAGTAGATTGAAATTCCTCTTCATCATCACTTTCAACATTAGGTCTTGGTGTCAATCCTCTTCACCTATCTTTTTCAACAACATCCAATCAAATTCATATCAATCTCATCAATTCCATCATCTCATCCATTCTATTAGCCATTGTACCACTAGGAGGAACTCTCCACGACGATATCTTCCTAGGATCAAGTGCAAACTGCCTCAGGTTCGACGATCGGGCTACAAGTGACAACTGCCTCTCAATCGGTGATCGGTTGCACACAAGTAACCTTCCTCAGATTGGTGATCTACTTACAACAAGATCTTACGAAATCCCCTTCGCCAACTTTGCTCAATTCGCTCTCCAAGATTCAAACTTTCGCTCTGATACCACTTGGTGCAGTCACTATAGGAGGGTTCACAGAATGAACTATCCAGACCATGCAACAAGAGTAAACACAATGAAAACAACTCAAAGAAATGAAACAAATGCAGCTTCAGTCATTTAGTATATCATAGAATTCAAATACAATCTAGCCAGCAACATGCGGGCTTACAATTAGGGCTCACAGGCCTGATTACATACATGCGCAAGATAAAGCTTTGAAGCTCCTTCGCACAAATCTAAACTATCAGATCTTCTTATGTGAATAACTTGACAACTCCTTTCCTAATGATCTATTACATCTTCATTTATCATTTCTAGACCAATAGATTCCTTTGCGTCGTCTAGGAAGGTCACAAACTCCAATGAAGAGTTGTAACGTGTTCACAGATAGGTTAGACCTAAATGCATAGAACACTTCCTCAAATGAATGGAATAATATGTGAACCCTTGGGGAAGGTTGACCATGAACCAAAGGACATTGAATGATGTGTCATTGAGATCTACAAGTCAAGGACCAATCCGCAAGACTTCTCCTTTAGCTGATTATCAGGAACTACTAGAATGCTCTGCACTGAGAAAATAGTTGATCTTCTGATAGCGATATCTTTCTGGTAATTGATCCAAATGCTCTAAGTTCTTGATATGATGCAGATGAATGAATGTAGATGCCAAGTCCAGATCCACAAGATGTGAATTGCCAAAACCAGACCACAAGCTGAAAGTGCTTCTAACTGAATTGCCTGAACTGAATTGGAAAATGAAAGAACTAAAATGCAAATGTTTTATTACTCTTGAACCAAGGATGCTCCTACATCATTTTAGGAGAAGGTGATTGGGCTTCACTAATGCAAAGGTGGGACTCCATTTAAATCATGAGAAAAAAGTTGAAAGATGCAGGAAATGGGTTTTATATTTCAGACAGAGGTTTTGAGTATGCCTTAGAGTTCACTTTGGGTTGTAAGTATGCCATCATCTCACATCATTTTTCAAGGACTACCTGGAGAATTAGCTACCATCAGACTTATGTTTGCAACCTGAACATATGCACAAGTTATTTTTTAGAAGTTGCATGGGTTACATTGAGTATTTGTTCTTATTTATGCTCTATGTGTTCATGAGGAGGAGTTACAAGATGACCTTATTGAGAAACATGCACATGAAAAAGATTTTTTTACAGAATATTGATGTTGGATTTCATCTTGATAACATGTTTAGAACAACTTTTGGAGGAAAACCTCATTTGAACAAACATAAACATAAGGAAAATGAAGTGAAGAATTTAATGGTTTAATGTTTGCAACCTATGAGTCAATTTCAATGAGCCAAAGGATGTCAATTTTTGTGTGACTATAGTAGTGAGGCAATCCAGAGTTTAGGTGTGTAGTTTCTTATTATTCTAGTTGGCTTCAAATGTGACTTTTGGAGAAAGAAGGCCATCAAAACATGGAATGCTTTCTACCAACATGATCCTTTTGACAAAGCATCTACATGGAGGACTAATATCATATACTTGAGATAGGCCTTTGGTGCTCAAAGTATTCAGGAGGATGTTGCACAGGAAGTTCTGGAAAAGATCAAAAAGGTAAACCATTCATTTCATGGGATTATTATTTCTGATTTCTCACCTGCATTTTCTATAGGGTGTGATGCTTCAAGAAAGGGATTTACTATGATTGCAATGCAAAGGTGGAAACCCATAAAAATTGATAGCATAAAATCCAAAGATTCTAAAGAGAGCTTCACTATGAGTGATGAAGAACAAAAAATGAATGAGCTAGTGGAGGGACTCAAAGAGTGCATAGTCTCCCATCAGGATGAACCTTTGCTTGTAGATTTGAGATCCAGATTTTGGTTGAGTATTTGCTACTATTATATGATGATTATTTCTATTCTTCAACTATACCATTGTTGTTCTAGAGCAGATCTTGAAGTTACAAATTTAACAACCTTCAAATTGAGGTAGAGTATGGAACAATCAGTGTGGTTTCAGTAGGGTGTATCTCCACATTTCGAAGGTAAAATAGGAACTTGTTTCCAAGTTGTGTATTTTATATTGTCAAGGATGAATTGACTATTATAACAATCCTATGTGCTATAAAAATCAGATTTGTGACATAGTAAGAAGTTTCAGATGTTTTTGTTACAAACTACCTAGTGCTAGTGAATATACATAGTTAGGAAAGAAGGTAGTGACAGGAAGACTATTGGTGGGAAAGAAATGGAGATATACTACGTAGCAACTGATAACATGGGTAAGATTATTATACCTTGGAGATTACTACACTAATTCCACTCATCATAGGTACACTACTTTGATATTTTCCATGATGTTGGGAAGGATGCTGGCTAAAATTGCAATTGGTGGGTTTACAGAATTTCTTTGGATAGGTGTGGTTTAGAATTGGATTTGGAGTAAATGTATCAAAGTTTTGCATGGATATTTTTATTTGACTCATAGCAATAACACAAAGGAATTTAAGCCCTCAAGTTTGCATAGCATCCCTTGGCAAAAGATGCTACACCTCACAGATACGAGATCAAGGGTTGGTATGCAGTTTGACATGTTTCATCATTTTGGCATAAGGAATCTAGAGCACTATGATTGCAATTGCTTGAGGACAAGAAATTTTGGGAAGAAGGATTTGTCATGTCTCCTTTCTAAAAATAGCAGTTTCTATTTTTAGTAAGTCTTGATGTCTGAAAATTGCATGTCAAAATCACAAGATTACATTGGAAATTAATATTTATTTAATATTATGTTGTTAGGTGCAACTTACAAGTCCTAGAAAATAAATATTAAATAAATAATAATAAATGAGTTCATGCATAAAATGAGGCGTTGGGTTTTAGTGGGATCAAAAAAGTAGATTTTGTGTGATGAAGAATCTCATCACTTATTGCCTTTTTGTAACTGACAACTTGGATTGGTGGACTCATTTGGCAAAGGCTATTCTTGGACAATTAAAAATGATTTTTCTAGAAAGCACGACATTGGGATTTGGGTGCCCATATTGGCCATGACATATTAAAAAATTAAAGGCTTTTCATTTGGAAGATTATTGCATACTTTGACATTTTCTTTCACAAAGCTGTTGCTTGTGATTTTTCAGTGGCATTGCACCATTGAAGCTAGAAACTTGTGGATGGGTGTTCATTAGTTTTAGATGGTTGAGGACGGGAGCCCTTGAATCATCAAGAGTAATCTAATTTAGAGATTACCAACTGTGTAGAACATATTGGAAGATTTCAGCAGTGTTGTGTTCGGTAGTTGCGTTTGTGTGTTGTGCAGGTTTCAAAGGCTTTGAAGTTGTAGATTGTAGTGTTGTTAGTGCTCTTACTATTTTTATATGTATTGTTGTACATCACGTTGTTCTACAGCCTTTCTAGGTGCCCATAACCTATTGGAGTTTGTGTTGAAGTTTAGAGGGTTTGGTAATTTTCAGTGTTGGTGTGCAAGATTGTTCATTCCATAGTTGTAGTTTCCTTTTTGTGTATTTTCTATTGCATGTTATTGTATAAGTTATATTTCATCCATTTCCGAGGTCTAGAATAGATTTGAGAAGTTGGGTACTGTTGGTTGGATCTCAGGAGTGTTGCATGTGTAGTTTCTATGTGCTGAAATACACAGAGTAATTTAGTTGTGTGTAGTTTGCAATTGGGTGTTGTGGGTATTGTTGCAAAAGTTTGTTGTTGTATTCTTCATTTGTATTAGACCTATTATCAAGTGTTTAAGACAGAAAAATCAAATTATATTCATTTGGTGGTAATTATTTCAATTCTGGGCATTCGTAGTTTTCTACTTAATGTGCAATTTTCTGATTTAGATTCTGAGAGTTGTAGTGAATATTTTTTGATGAAATCAGTCCCAATAGGCTCACAAATCATAGAATATAAGTAGTTTATGTTTTGAGAAGATTTTGAGAAAATTTTAGCATTATACGATGAAGACAATGTGCACTTCGAAGCTCATTTTTGTGCTTTTTCTAGAAAAGTAAATTTTTGAATTTGTTGATTGTTGAAATTATTTATTTGGGACATTTCAATTTGTATTGTCAATATTTTAGATTTTCCAACAACATTTAAAACAAAATATGGGTCCACTTCTCATTTAATTGCCCTGGAAGTATTCTCTAAGCTTCATGACTTCTAGTCATTAATTGATATGCAAAGCACCATTCATCAAAATAAATTTTTTAAAGTTTGTGCCAATTTTAATTTCATAAAGTTTGTTTAAATGAGGCACTATATTTACACCAAAGGCATTCCTCTCTATGAGAGGGAGCGAGCTAAATGTGTAGATCAACAACTGTTATTTCATAGGAAGAATACAAAATGATGGAAGTGAGCATAACCAAATACCTTCCCTATTGACTTCATATGTAAGTTTAAGCAACAACAATGGTGGTGGCAATGACCCTTGGAAAGTGGTACAAAGGTGTACAAGAATAGTCATGGGGTAACATTAAGTAAAAATATGAGACTCGACAAGAGAAGCCATAATCATGTCCATCATGGTAACCAATATTGCCCTTCATAAGGATAACAATGGATAATGACAATTGAGATAAGTTTTAAAGGCTTCTTTTACCCTAAATCAAATGCTTATATGACATCATTTTTAAAGAACAACTATCATATTTTGATTTATATTGTTTGATATATTATAAATTGAACTATATTTTTTATTATTATGATTTATAATAAATATTATTATATTCATATAAAATAATACATTATGTATTATATTTTAAATAATATAATATATAGTTTGGAATATAACAAGTTTTATATAATATACAATATATTTAATCTAATATATAAAGAATATATCAGTATATATATTATATTGTATATAGAAGTGATTAAATTAAAAGGATAATTACATTGAAGGCATTCCTATCTATGAGAGAGACATAGTTGAGTTCCTAGAACAATGATGCTTGGGAAGGATGCACGACAATGAAAATGATCTCGGTCATTCTTATCCATATCACCAAAAAATAGTGGTGGTAGGTGGCTCAAAATATTTTCCAATGGTGCCTTCTCTCTAATGGCAAGACCTTCCATGCTTTATGCAATTCCGATAGCTCACATTATAAATAGAATCTTGGGATTCTTCTTACAAGTGTAATACAAAATCCCACTAGAGATTTACACTACATATGCAATACAAAATTCTACTTCACTACAAACTAAATTCAAAACTTTGCATGATCATGTGTAAATAGAACTTGAAATCTCGTATGGAGCATAATATCATGGAATGCGCAATTATAAGATATACATGTAAATGATCTAGTGATCCACCAACTTCACTAGTGTAAAGTATTTTTAAATACCATGAGTCCTTATGTAGCATCAAACATCAAAGTTTACAACAAACTAGGTTGTAGTTGCTAGATTAGACCCACACCCTAGAGATCACTTCCATGTTGCCTAGATCATCTTGAGCTACCCAAGATTGACCCATAGAATATTCCAAGTTTACAATGACATTAGTGAGATCATTCTATCCCCTAGACTAGATCATAGATGTCATTGCATCCCTAATCTTTAATATTTAAATTCCTGCTTTTCAAGGTCAACAATCTTAGGATATGATTGTTACATGTTAGCATTGGAACCAAACATTTTAAATTATGTGTATAAGGATTTGTATTTAAAGGCATCATCTCAAGAGACTTTCACAGTAATAAGAGATTATATGATCACAATCAGAGAGTATTAAAAGAGCACAAGAGTGTCTCCTTTCATAGTAGTTAGACATCAATAATTATTTTTTGGCATCAAACATCAAGATTAATCAAATTGGCATTCATTATCAATTTCACATTCAAAGATCACTACAAAGGTATCTAGTAGTCATACTCACACATTTGCTTTCATTGGACATTGACAATATTCAATGATCAACTCATCAACATTCATTACTACCTCTTATCTCTTTTCACTATCATTAATTCAACCTAGAGGCCCAACTTATGGTTAAGGAAGTTTCATACTTTAACACATAACTTAGGGTTAAGGAAGATTGATAATTTAACACTCACATAGCATGCTCCCAATGGTGCTTCTTAGCACCACACTATTTTTCTTACATGGATATATACATATGGTGAACATTTTTAGTAGGTAACAAATATTTGTTTCTACAATGGATGAAGCCTTTCCATTAAGTATAAATGCATTAGCTCAATTAGATCACACGTAGGGTCTTGTCCCATGCCCTCAAATTCTCATGTCATAATCATCACATGCTTCTAGTAATTTATCCAATTTTAGATTTTAGTTTATGCTTCTCTATCACAATGTCACTATAGGTAAACTCATATCAATCCAATTTCTAGGTACATCTTCTAGTTCTTCTCAATTTCATTTCCACTTATCATCTATTTTTATTGAGTGTTTCTATCTTAACTATTCAATTCATTTAGAGTCAATGGGTTTTATTTTCCTATAATGATTAGTTAGTCAATAGACTTTCCCTATGGGATTTCAAGCCCCAAAGATACTAGAAAAATATCTCACACTGGAAAATTGATTCGTTATTTTTAACCTATTTTATAGGATTAAGATTTGTTGCCATTGAAATTTAATAGTCGTCTATTTTTGCAATTTAATTCATTTGACTAGTAGAACTATTAATGTCCCTTCAGCTACCAAGCTATAAATTTTTTGTTTCTTTTGAAGCTACGCATGCTACAACATTACTTCCCACTAACTAAATTGTATTTAAATACACCTCAACTACAATCATTTTTGATAAATCTTTTTAGATTGCATAATAGTATTTCAACTGATATTTAATAAAGCTTGTTGAGAAGATATATTTGTGTTATTCTATTGCTTAGGTCTTGGATTTCTAAGGTAAGTAATTTGTAGTTTATTTATTGTTATTTGTTTTTTTCGAAAGACCTCAAGGAATTTATTGACATTCAAATTGGCCCCCTTCGACATACTCAGAAGGTCACATACTTCAATTTGCCCAATACTTGTTATCACTACCAGTCAACTGAGCATAAAATTAGGGATTGTCCTCTTGCTGTACCTAGGACCCGGGTTCCACCCAGGGATACTGTACAAGCACATCCAGTCACAACTATGCCCAAGGAGGTGGTTTCTAAACCAATAGACACTTGGGCTACTGTTACCAATCACAAACATAGAGTGAAACCCTCTGTGGATGCCCTCAAACTTGCCAAAGCAGTTAAAGAGGTTTCAAAGCTTTCTGCGAATGGTGGGAAGGACAAACATAAGAGTCCTATTGTGTTGCCTTCGCAGCAAAAATTGCCACCAAGGACAAGAACTCGTGTCAATCCTTCCATATCACCTTGTAGATGCTCTCGTAGCAGAGATCTTCCTGAGGAAGGAGAAATTGTTCAAGAGATTAAAAAATAACAAATCCCTCCTCTCCAATTTGGGTCAAATCCCACCAACTTTCTTCAAAATAGTTTTGCTTCCTTTGAAGGCCTAGATTCTGGGGAGATGGTGGAGGATTTTAAATGAATTTTCTCTCTTGGAATGTTTGAGGTCTCACTGACCTCACTAGGAAGTACTCTGTTCATGATGCTCTCCATCATTTTGCTTCTCTTGATGTTCTGTGCCTGCAAGAAGTTAAAGTTACAGGCTTTCTTTTGTCTTCAGCTTGCTGTTGTATTTGGCCAGCCAGTAAACTTTTCTCCACCGCCCATGAGGCTGGGAAAGGTGGTGTCACCACTCTTTTGTCCCCTCGGTGGCATGATTCAGTGGTGGATCATGGGGTGGATCCCACAAATAGGTTAGTCTTGACACTTCTTAATATTAATAATCATTCTTTTGGGATTATTAATATCTATGCTTCAAATGACATGTCAGAAAGATCTGCTTTGTGGCGGTGGATTGTGGATTCAATGCCTATGGCCACGTGGCTTATTTGTGGGGATTTTAATATGGTTGAAATGGCTATTGACAAAGATGGCATGCTGCCTCTTTAGCAGCCAGCTAGCGAAAGAGAGGCATGGTTTCATATGTGTAATAAATTGGGATTTTTTGATCCCAATGTTGGCCGTCGTCACTCCAGTCCTTTATGGCATACTTTGTGCAACTTTCTTACTGGAACTAATAGGGTCTTTAAATGACTTGATCGTGCTATGATATTTGCATAATCTTTTTTTAAAGTTTCCATGTCATCCACCCTTCCGGTTCAGCTGTTAGTGGATGTGACATTGTCATACCACTTTCCTATTTAGTTTGCCATTGAGTGGCAACTATCTCAGCCACGTGCCATGAAATCTTAGTTTTTTCTGAACACTTACTTGCTTACTCATCAACCCACCTTGGCACACATTTCAACTGTATAGAATTTAGAATGTCATCCGTTGCATTCTACTGGTTGGATTAAATGGTGGAATGATGATATTGCCCGCACTGCAAGATTTCTTCGCATCTATGGCCATCAGCTGGCCAAATTCAGGAGAAAGGCTTATGAAGCAACTATCACTACCTTGAAATTTGCTTCTGAGGCCTTGGCTACTGAGCCTTTCTCTCCTTCTAAGCAAATCCTTGTAGCCAATTTACGGCATCAAAAGTAGATGGATGATTGTCATGCTGCTAGAGGGGCGCAACTTAAAGCTAGGATGCACTGGCTAAAAATTGGAGACCATGTTTCTAAGGAATTTTTTCTTACTCTCTGAGCTCGACATTCTTCACATGGTATTAAGAAAATCAAAGAGGATAGTACTGTTCATACAGATCTGTAGACATTCTCTAGGATTTTGTAAGACATTATGAAAAAGTTTTCACTGCTCAAGATTACACTCCTGAGCGACATACTGCTTTGCAGGATTGCCTTGCTGTTGTACCTAATAATCTTTCCTCAACCCAGACGCGCTTCTGTGATCAATTATTGACCATTGAAGACCTCAAAGAAGTTGTCTGCTCTATGGCTAATGGCAAAGCTCTTGGAATTGATGGCTTTCCTTGTGAGTTTTACAAGTCCCTTTGGGATTGTTTAGGAAAAGATTTACACAATGTTTACCTTGAAGCCTTTCATTCTAATTCTTTAGGAAATATTATAAATCAAGGAAACATTAAGTTCATACCTAAAGCTAGTGATCCGGAGGATATTTGCAACTGGAGACCCATTAAGCTCCTCAATGTTTCATACAAAATCATTGCTAAAGCCCTTTCGCTCAAACTCCGCAACCTGCTTCCTCTGATTGTCTGCCCTAAACAAATAGGCTTCATTAAGTCCACATATATTTTAGATAATAACATTGTTGTTTGGGAGGGAATGGAATGGGCATGAAAATCAAATCAAAAAGCAATCTTTTTAAAAATTGATTTTGCTAAGGCATATGATCGCATTGAATGGCGCTTTATCCTTGTCATGCTTGCAGCATTAGGGTTTGGTCCCTCTTTTATTCGATCTGTCAAAATGCTCTTTTCACATGCCTCTGCATGTATCACTATCAATGGCCACCAATCCCATACTTTTGGCCTTTTCAGATTGATCCGGTAAGGATTCCCTCTTGCTCCAAGCCTGTATGTTCTTGCAGCAGAGGGTTTTAGTTATCTTCTTGCTCATTCAGTGTCCAATCAGCTTGTTCATGGTATTACTTTACCTAATTCCTCCAGCCAACTGGTTAATGGTCACTTTGCTGATGACTCTTTTTTAACCCTTTTGGAAGAAGAAAATCCTGTCAAAAATGCTCTTGGTTGTCTGGAGACCTTTTATTTAGCCTCAGGTTCTTCCATTTAGTTGCATAAAATGCTTTGCTACAGGCAGTCCATTCTTCCCATTCCTCAATGGCTTCAGCAATATAGCTGGCACTAGGTTGGCCATGGTGAAATTTTTAGATTTCTGGGTATTCCCTTTGCTTTTCAGGGCACTTGTACTACTCTATGGCAAGTTGTTCTTACCTGTGTGGAACAAAAGCTTGCAGTCTGGATTACTAAGCCACTTTCTCTGGCTGGAAAATTCCAAGTTTGTTCTAAGATCTTAGCACCAACCCATGTTTATTATTCTTCTTGTTGGGCTCCTTCAAATAGTTCTTATGCCAAGCTAGAGAAACTCTTGAGGGATTTTCTATGGACCTCTTCTGATATTCGCCATGGTTTTCATCGTGTTGCATGGGAATTTTGCTGCCTTCCCAGAGATTCTGGAGGACTTGGTATTCTTTCTACCTAATACCAAGGAACTGCCTTGGCTGTCAAGTGGATCATTCATGCTCTCACCGGCTGTGAGGCATGGAAAGTTTTACTCTAGCATAACATTGAAATGGGACATCCTTTGCACAAACCGTCTTGGAAAGGAATTGGTTTTTCTACTCTCCTTGTCACGAGAGAACCAATTCATATCTCGGGCACGTTTATGGTTAAAAGCATTTGGAAAGCCTGGGAAAAAGTTAAACCATGGTTATGCTAGTCTGGTGATGGATTTCGTGCTAGTCTTTCCTTCAATCACCTTAACATTTGGTGGTAACCTCTCCTAGCTTCTGCAGGCCAATCTTTGGGTAAATTACCTGGTTTAAAGGCTCTAAAATTTCATAAAAGAGGTGTTCAGACCTTACAGGATATGTTCCACTGGCCCACTATGAGTCTTTTGGCTTGGGAAGCATTCTGTGTTAAATTTGGTCTTTCAAAAGTTGATAAACCTACTTATGACATAGTCCTCATGGCTATTCCACCTAAAATGCTTCATAAGGTTGGAATTCAATCCAACAAGCCATGGTGGAAGGACTGGAAATGGTATCTTGAAACACCAATGCACCATTTCAAGCCACGGATGGCTTACAGGTGGCTTTCAGCTCATTTTCCCATGGTTGACACTCTTAATAAGCATTGGCTTATTCATAGCTCTTTGAGTCTTTGGCATTCCAGATTTAAAACTGTTTGGTCTGCCATTCTTGAGCTGAAACTTGCGCATTTTTCCTGGTGCATTCTCTTTCAAGGTCTACTTGTTGGTACTAGGTTGTTTCATCTTGGGGTCTAGGATCCCCATTGTCCTTTTTGTGGACAGTCTGAGACAATTCAACATTTCTTTTGGTATTGCACTAGAGCACAAGCCTTCTGGCTATGGATTCATGATTTCTTCCACCCTTTTAGGCCAGAACCTTTAACCTGGCAAATCATTCTTCTGGGTGACTCACCTAGGTTTCTTGAAAGATTTACTCAGATTTGGCATATTTTCAGGGTGGAGATATTATTTACATTATGGAAAGATCATAATTCTTGTATATTCTCAGAAAGTAAAATTGGAACTTTTGTTTCTCTTTACATCAAAACAATTATCTATTCTAATGTTCTTATACAGATTCAAGTGCAAGCTAACAAAGTTGCCTTGGAGGTGGCACACTTACAAGAGTTATTGGATCATTGGGGGAATGCTCCCTATACTGTGGCTCGCATTCGTCCCTCACCTTCCTCTATCAGATCCCATTCACCCAACAGACAAAGAAGTGGTTCAGCCAGAGATTCTCGGCCTTGCTCCCAGCTTGCTTAGTGTTGTGGTACTCATCATCGTAGATGCTCAGCCTCTCCACGTCAGCGTGGTTGGACCTTAGGCCGTGCTGCAAGTGCTACAGGGGATAATGCGGGTTGGCCCACTAGTGATAATACTAGTTGGAATGTTCCTGGTCCTTCTCATCCACCTACTTTAGGTTGGGATAATACTAGTCTTCCCCCGGTTGAATTTGGCTACCTCACCATAGCACAAGGAGCCAAATGTTCAGAATGAAGAACAGGAAAATGAAGATGGTTGGGCTATGCCTGATGTCAACCCGGACCCCGCTAATATTTGGGGGAAACCGGATAACATGGATTTGACATCCGCGGGGTTGGCTATGGCAGCATAATTTTGTTTGCATAATTCTATTTTTATTATGTTTTTATTTGGGTTTTGTACCCTTGATACTTTGATCTAGAACTTTCTGGGCTTAGCCCATGTGACTTTCGAGGTGTGCCTTTTAACCACCCACTATTTTTTTGTGAAGTGTTATTTTATTTTAATAGATAACTTGCATTTTCATTAAAAAAAATGGTAAGATTTTCTTGCCAATAAATTTTATATGTGGCTAAATTTATGTTTTCAATTCTAAATTATGGTAAAAAAATGGGTTGGAATAGATTTTGTATGTGTTTTTAATTTTTTGCTATAGAAATCTAGAGAAGGTGAATGTAGTGACATTTTTTAGTGGAAAGATTTTTCAACCTATGTTTGTAGCCATGAGTCTAGATGAATGTGTTTTCACTTAAAAGTTTTGATTTCTTGAGTAAGAAATTGTGTGTTGGTTTAAATTAAATCTTTAATGTTGATTATTTTACAAACAACTCCTTTTAGAGTAATCATTTTAGTTTTGAAACCCTTAAAATTTGAGAAAAAATATTCTTTGGTTATGTTCTATATTTATGGTGAGATTTTTTACTAAGCTTTTTGAAACTTGTGATGATGAATTTGTAGAAATTTGTCTCTTTCAAAAAATTTATGGGCATTTTGTTAATAAATTTTGTTTGTGCTGAATTTTGCAACATGAATGATGAAATCTAGCTGAAAATGTCTTATTCCACTTCTACATTTATTGGATATACCAATGACATAGTCATTTGACTATTGTAACATTGGCAATTGTGTCTAACCATTGTAAGTAAATAAGGATGCATATTATTTGGTTGTTTATATGCTCCATATTTATTATAAAATTGTTTATATGCTCACATAGTGTTGGGTTTTTGGATGAACAATTATAGTTGTAGTTTATTTATGTAGATGAAGGTAATCTTATTACAAAAAAACATTATAATTTTGAGTAATTTATAAATTATGATATTTAATTAGACTAAAATAATTTTATAACTTTTAGGGATTAGTGTGCCCTTATGTCTTATGTGGTTATTTCCATTTAAATTTTGGCAAATGCTTTACAAAGGAAGACAAAGGTGGCATGTGGTGTTCTACCAGAGGGTCAAAATACCATGTCACCCCTTTACAAGAAGGTGCCAAGAAAATACATTCGGTAGGGGATTTGCTTCTTTTGTTCAAAACAACTCCTATTGATACTAGAAATTGGAAGGGTATAATATGGTGGATCTACTTTAGATCACATGTAGGCCACCACATTATAGGTCTTAGGGGCCAAGATGGTGTGACATCCTTCCCACCTTATCTTCATCAATGTTAACTCCAATAGCCTATTTAGTAACATCTTACAGCATAGTGATGACATCATTTTTTTTAATTTCTATAATTAATTAATTTTCTCTTTTAATACTCCAAACAAAATTGGTTTATATAATTCTTGTCCCTTTCTCTTTTAAAATTGAAAAATATTGAACATGCTTTACAAAGGGAGACAAAGGTGGCATGTGGGGTTCTACCATAGGGTCAAAATACAATGTCACCCCTTTAAAAGAAGGTGCCAAGAAAATACATTCGGTAGGGGATTTGCTTCTTTTGTTCAAAATAACTCCTATTGATACTAGAAATTGGAAGGGTAGAATATGGTGGATCTACTTTAGATCACATGTAGGCCACCACACTATAGGTCTTAGGGGCCAAGATGGTGTGACATCCTTCCCACCTTATCTTCATCAACATTAACTCCAATAGCCTATTTAGTGACAACCTTCCCACTTTATCTTCATCAACGTTAACTCCAATACCCTATTTAGTAACATCTTACAGCATAGTGATGACATCATTTTTTTAATTTCTATAATTAATTAATTATCTCTTTTAATACTCCAAACAAAATTGGTTTATATAATTCTTGTCCCTTTCTCTTTTAAAATTGAAAAATATTGAACATGCTTTACAAAGGGAGACAAAGGTGGCATGTGGGGTTCTACTAGAGGGTCAAAATACCATGTCACCCCTTTACAAGAAGGTGCCAAGAAAATACATTCAGTAGGGGATTTGCTTCTTTTGTTCAAAATAACTCCTATTGATACTAGAAATTGGAAGGGTAGAATATGGTGGATCTACTTTAGATCACATGTAGGCCACCACACTATAGGTCTTAGGGGCCAAGATGGTGTGACATCCTTCCCGCCTTATCTTCATCAACGTTAACTCCAATAGTCTATTTAGTGACAACCTTCCCACTTTATCTTCATCAACGTTAACTCCAATACCCTATTTAGTAACATCTTACAGCATAGTGATGACATTGTTTTTTTTAATTTCTATAATTAATTAATTTTCTCTTTTAATATTCCAAACAAAATTGGTTTATATAATTCTTGTCCCTTTCTCTTTTAAAATTGAAAAATATTGAACATCATTCCCAATTTTTTACCTTCAAATTAAAATTATAAGAATCACATCTAACAAATTACTAAACATAAATTTTCTTATTGAAAGAAGCATTTCACCTTCTAACAATACAAATACTAGTACCTGCTAAATAAAATTCCATGGGTAGGTATGGGTAAGTAGGCAAATCAATGATAGTTTGAATTGCATGGAGCCTCCTTGCCATATCTCACCTTAAAATGAGAAATAACAGGTGCCAACCAAGCCAAGTTTATTTAAATGCAGATTATGGTATCCACCTGCTTCTACGTACAGCTGCCCAACTGCTTCATTCAAAACTCAATGCGAACCTCATTTACAGAGTTTAATTGCCTTATTGCCAACTCATGCTGTTCTTTAAGTTTATCCTGCAACTGCCGACCAGAATGGAGCAGTAGTTATCATTGACTTGGGGGACGAGGGGTGGGTGAGGGTCCCACCATTTCCTTTCTGTTTCGTCTTGCTCAACCATTACCAATTTAAGTTGGAAATGGAAGTTGGAATCATGATTTTGACGCTCATGTGAAGTGGAAGCTTGTTTATGTTGTAAGTACAGATGATATTGTTTGTGGCATTCTTTACATAAATCCATATTTTATAAAGAAATAGGGAAGTTGTTGGATCACCATTGTGTTGGGAATCTAATTGCAAGAGGTTTTAAGTTTTTCTTCAGCCATAATTTTGTGTTGGGAGCTTTAGCTTGGTATGATATTATGTTATTTTTATTATATTGGTAAGGATTCAATGATCTTTATAGCAATAGAATTTTGGATTGAATGTTAGGTTTTATTATGGTTTTGAGTTTGGTTTGGTTTGTATGTGTTTGTTTTATTTATTAATTAGTTTAAATTATATTGTTTCTTGTTTAAGTAGGAGTTTATATATTTTATCGTATTCATTGTGGGTTTTTTTATTTGTGGATTTTATCTTTAAACAGTTTCAAATTTTAGGAATCTAATAATTGATACTAGTTTTGTTGGTTTGGATGTGTAGGAGAATGCCCCCTTTCAAAGAGACTCTAAAAATTCATATTGCAGGTGTTTCACAAGATAAGGCTTGAGAAGCCCCTCCTAATGTAGTTTTTCCTATCCCTGAATTTGATAATGCCTACAAATGGCTTGAAAACTATGCTTTGATTGGTTACTTTATTGGGTATATCCCCTTTGAAAGCATGCTCACTAAGTGGGTCAACAAAGCTTGGGCCCCTCGTGGGGTCTAGATGGATGTTGCCCAAAACCACACAAAAGGGTTTTTCCTTTTTGCTTTGCAAAAGCAAACCATGCAAATGCCATTCTCAAGCATGATCCTCGGTATGTCCTTATCTCTTTGTTGGTTTTCACTCCTTAAACTTGAGCTTTGTCGTCTTTGAGGAATGAGCTCTTTGGGTCCCACTTTGATCAAGTTTCCTTGTTTACCCTTGCCATTATAGCTTAAATCTTAAACCTTTTTAATACCTTTTTAGGCAATGTTATCCATGTTGAACTAGATAAGTCTTTTTTGCTCGTCCTAAAGATGTGTTTGTGTTGAGGTCAATCTTTCTAAAGACCTCATAGATTCTATTGACATTCAGATTGGCCAATTGTACCATACCCAAAGAATTATTTATATTAATTTGTCAAACACTAGTTATAGGTGCTAATCATGTGAACACAAAATCAAATATTGTCCCTTAGTAATATCAAGAGCCAAGCCTAACCCTAAACTTGCTAGTGACACACCTCATGCAATAATTGAGGAAGGATTGACTACATTAGGAAACCGCAAGAATAACCAGACTGATGGGATAAAGAAAACCCATTTTATAATGGTGAGCACAACAAGATAATATTGGTCCTAGAGTTTCAAAGGCTCTTGACAAGGCAAAGGAGATTATTGTCTCTTAGCACCTTGGGAAATTATCCAAAGAGGTGAGTCAACCTTATGTTACCTAGAATATTGCTTGTTTCTAGTGTTCTATCTTCTCAAATAGAGATATTTGCTTCTCCTTCCTCCCTCTTTGAGTGACTTCAAGGCACTCTCACAGTCTAGCTCAAGACTTGGAGGATGGGGAGTACATTTCAGACAACTGTTTTATACCAACTTTCCAACTAGGAAGTTATAAACCCATGAAAGAAAGTGAGTTTTTTAGCATAGCTATGAAGCTCTTGAAGAGCTTGATAGTAATGATATGCCTCTAGATTCTTGTATTCCATGATTTTCTCTTATAGAATGTTCAAAGTATAGTGTGCAGAATACTCGACAAAGATTTGCAAACCTAGACATTGTTTGTTTGCAAGAGCTTAAAATTTTAAGCTTTTTGCTTTCTGTAGTTTGTCGTGTCATATGAGCAGCTAGCCACTTTTTGTGTAGTAATCACAAGACATGAAATCTAGCAGTCACTACATTTATTCATCTAAAATAGCAATTGTACTTAGTGGACCAGAGATGTGACCCCAACAACATGATTTTTTGTAATATTTGGCTATGAAGATAGTTGCCAAAGATCAAGAAGGCCTAAACAAAAGCACAAAGAGGATCAATATGATAGAATAAATTGTATTCTAGTTAAAATATTGTTATGTAGGAAATTGTGGAAATAGGGTTGATTTAACGATGTGCCTAGATCCTCCTTTCACTACATACCATTCAAGGATATTTAACTGAGTTGAATCACAACTTTTGCAAGAGGATTCACCTACAGATTGGTTGTCACTTGTAACGATATGGAAATTTAGAATTTGCTAATTAATGTATTAATTAAATGCCCAATTATGCTTAAAACCCTAATTATGCAAAATCATAAATAAATGGACAAATCCCGACAAATGATCGCACACAGAGATATCAAATGACAATTAGATACATACCAGGTTTCGAGGTTCAAGATACAGAAAATTTAGGTGGTAAAGAGCAGGTGCCCAAGCACAAGGTGGTAACTTCTTCAGAGGTTTCTGGAACTTGTCTGCAACTGATCACTATTGTCTTAGGGATTTTCATGTTTGCAAATCCAGAGAGCTTCAGGGCGGGTGCCCAAGCCCTTGCAGTGTTTTTTCCTTCATATGCGGGACCTCCACACTCTATCACAGCCTCCTGCAACTTCACTTATGTAGAACATGACACCTATCACCTGCAATCACAAAGAAGGGGGTTGGGGTTGTGGTGTTTAGGAGTTTGCCTCAGTCAAGCCTCAGAATGGTATTCAATCCTTCCAACACTATTGTTTGATAAAGAGTGTGTATCCATGTGGGATAGAGGCAAAAAAAATTGATAAATGATTGATTCAACATAAATAGATATCACCTCGTAGGTGTATCTCACATGTAGATGAAAATCCTTCAACACATGAGAAGATGAAGCCAAATCTGCATAACAAACACAATAACAAGACAAGTCTGCTCTGCCACAATGAATGCTTTGAATGCTCTAAAATTATAAGTTGTCCAAAAGTTCATAATCATCTTCTAGTTTACAAATGAAACCTTAAACATACTTATATATGTATTCTCGCTACAAATTTCGTAATTCAAACTTAAGGTGTCGGCAATGGAACCTTTTAACGATCACATAACCGACATTTAAAATTTAGGTCCCGACCAAATAGGGCAGCACTAGGGCGCGAGTACCCAAACCCCAAGCCCCATTTTCAAGGTAGGATCAAGCTCAATAAGGTCCCCTTAGCCCCATTTGACATGGGTTTTCAGGGATTTTGCATCGGGAGTTAAAATGAACATGCAATATCTAAAACAAGGGACCTGGGAGCTAAACTTAGGAGGTAAAATGTCCTAGGGGGACATTTTACAACATAACATTCAGCCCCCACTTTAATGTATGTATGATCTTACAACCCATACATGCATTAAAGTATGATCAAAACACAACAAACATGCCAGGCACTTGAAGCTAATGCATACACAAAGATTGAGGAACCATTTCTAGGCCTTAGTCCCAGGTAGACATTAGAGAAAACATACCGCAGACACGCCAAACATAGTGAAGACAGTAATAGGCATGCAAAACACGACAAAGATAGTATTGAAGACATGCAAAACATGATGAATACAGTGAATGCAATGATTATTTCTTTTTCATTTTTACATATATATAAATGAATGCAGATACATGGAAAGTAAAAATGCAACACACAACCCAAAATGTAGTAGGGGCATTTCACCACACTCTTTGGACTACACATGGGGGAGAAGACATGCAATACAAATCTCAGAGTGTAGGAGGGGCATTTCACCACGCTCTTTGGACTACACTTGAGAACAAGCATGCCATACAAATCCCAAAGCATAGGAGGGGCATTTTGCCACACTCTTTGGACTATACTTGGGAACAAACACGCCATACAAAGCTCGAGTGTAGGGAGGGGCATTTTTCCACACACCTTTAGACTACACAAGGGGGAAAATACATGGAAGACACATGGAATACATGAGTGTCGTATAGCATGCCAAAGACATACTATACATCTAAAACATGGCAAACAAGTTGATGGAAGGAACTTATTCCTAAGCCCCCACCATCTCAAGTACGCTATAGGCACACTTGATGGTTGGGCTTATGCCACAACAACCGCCAATGGCATGCTTAAGGTAGGATACACCAACCCCGCCTACTCAGAGGACTTTTGAAATAAAAAAGATGTGCACTAGCTTAAGAGATACACAATCCCCGCCTTTGAAGAGGGATTTGAATAAAAAGGATATGCATGATATCTCGCCTCCACAGATGGCTTAAAAACACACTTCGTTAGTACCAAAATTATCAGACAACTTATCTTATATGCCCCCACCTTAAGGTGGTTGATAGCGTGTACCGATATCAAGCATGTTAAGGTAGAGAGAAAAACACACAAGGGAACAAGGGCTTTCACAAAGCCCATGCCCCCAAAGGTGACATGTGCTCATGATCGCTAAATGTTCCCACAAACACACACTGATTAATCTAAGCAATGCATGAAAACAAAGAATCCAAGGCTACACAAATGGGTTTGAGTCCGAGTGTAGCCGTGGGGCTTATACTGCAGGCATCTCAAAACTGAGTGTAACAACAAGGCGAGATACCCAAAACAATCAAAGTGCACAGAGCAAATGTATTGTTATGATTTGTTAGCAAAGATAAGACAACATCAAATATCACATGGTGTGATTCTACTAACCAAGCGTCGGATATATAAATCAACCCCATCTTCATGTATGGACTAGGTCCGTTTTCTCTTTACTTGCTGAAGGGACATGCAGTCCGTATCAGTATATGTTTGTTTTTTGTCCACCGACTAGGTAGAATCACTAGAAGAAGGTAAACAATAAAAAGAGAGAGGAGAACAAGTGTCTTAGGAACAATCAAGTAGGAGGATGCCCACATGTCATCAATCGCAATGCTATGCGCCTAAGACACAACACACAACAATGAAAATAGAGGAGAAGCAAGATAGAAGAATGATGATACAAATAGAAGAATGGTCACAACAGAGGCGGTCTCCTGGTATCCTCGACCTTACAAGAGTATCAAGGGTCATCCAAGGAGGCCTAAAGAACACATAACACATCATGGGGGCAACACAACATGGAGAGAAGGGTTAGAAATACTTACCTAAATACACAACCATGCTAGGGGTTATTAGAACTTGTGAGCATCTTAGAAAGATGCTCAATCAAGTTTTGTATGAAGTTTGATTGGTTCATAGTTGTTTGATCTTTGTTTTCGACATGTTTATGTGGTACTTGTTTCTCAAATCCTTGTATATTTGAAATCCTTTGTTGCTTATGAGGGGGGAACCATTGTTATTTCCTATTGATGATAACCGTCTTATTCTTTTCCGATCCTTTGATTTCTTATTTTGTTGAATTCGTCTATCGTAGTGAAAAGAACTATCTTCCACCATATCAATCTTTTCCCGTGTCATAATCTCTTGTTTCGGTTGTTCTATTTGTCTTTCCAATGCATTTTGGTTAGCTCCCGATCCCTGAAGGGATAACAACGGAGGAACCTCAACATAAATACCATTTCTTCATGGAAGAGGCAAGTTTTCAATCTTCTCCTTATCCACTTCTATCATACCGACTATTTCATCATAATCCAAATAGTCATCTTCCTGCTCTACTGTATTTTGTTCCATCATATTGTTCTGATTATGTCTAGGAAATGGATTAGTAGAGATTTATAAATTTTTATTCAGAGGAGCAACCAACTTATTTCAATTGTCATTCACACCAGTTACTTGTATAACATTTGAGTCAATGAGGTCTTGAATTTCATGTTTACGATGCATACATCGTTTAGTATTATGCCCTTGTTGCCGATGATAGTGACAAAAACCATTAGCATCAAAGTAAGGTCCTTGCATTCTACTAGGATCCAATGGTTTAATCAGAGGAAGCTTCAAGAGGTGATTACTCACTACTTGATTCATGATAGAATGTAAGGAGTCAAAAATTAGAGTGAATTGTCTTTATTGTTGTCAATTTTGAAATGGTGCCCTCTTCAGATTAGTGATAGCGGACACTTGTGAAAATTTGTTTGAGTTATGCCCATTAACCTTGATGAAACTCTTATTATTCCTCTTAAAGTTCTTTTGTGAAGATCCACCCATGGATTGACCAACTTGAGCCGATCAGTTTTTGTTTTCATACTGACTAGACAAAAGTTGGTAATCACGAAGGGTTGTCCATAAATGTTGAAAAGAGTTATACTTCACCAAGAGGATCTTATTATGGATGCTAGGTTGTATATTTGTAATAAATACCTTATGAACATCCTCATCATTCATCTGGTATTGAATTTGTGCATAAAGAGCTTGATACCAACTAATAAACTCAGTTAACTTCTCTTTCAGACCTTGCTTGCAATGAACTAAATTAATCAATTAGACTTGAGGTCCAATGTTTGCTTGAAAATGTTGTAAGAATTGATCAACTAGCTGAGAGAAAGAGTGTATTGAATTTGGAGATAAAGAGAAAAACCATTCTAAAGCAGTATCTTTGAGAGATCGCAAGAAAAATTCTGCTAACAAGTCCTCTTCAAAGTAGAAATCACTACACAACCATGAATGCTACCACGTGAGTATTAGGATCACATTTTCCACCATATTTTTCAAAGCGAAGAGTTTCAAACTTCTTAGGCATAGGAGTTCTCAAGATTGCATAAGATAGGGGATTACGAGCATGATAAATTGGTATATTAGGTTGTGAAGACTTCATTAAGCTCATCACCTTTTGTTGTAAAGAGGTCATGCCTTGCAAGAGTTGGTTTAAGAGGGCATCATTAGGAGATGCAGTTTGAGAATTTGAAGCCGTGGTTATGAAATTTTGAGGAGATTGATTATGAGTGGTAACGAAAGGTGGTTGAGAATAATTGTGATTGGAAGGTGGTTGAGAATAGTTGTATGTAAGAGGTGGTTGAGAATAAGTGGGATTGAGTGGTGGTTGAGAGTGATTATTCATAAAAGAGGTCACCTTAGATGCTAAGTTTTGAATATAGTTGAATCCCACAACTTTGTAATTTTGTGAATTAGTGCCATTAGATACTCCAATACTAGTGGTAGCATTACTACAAGCATGTGCATTAGTGGTTAGAATTGTTGATGTAAAAGTAGACATTCCAGTAGTCGGTATAGGTGTCGATACTTGTGTATGAGACAGTGATGATGTATGTTATTAATAACATTCACACATTCAGTCACCGGAATGACATTATTATGCTCTATATGTACCAAACCTCAATGTGAATTAACACCATCTTGTCCTTCTTTTAACAATTCTCTTATGTTATGAATCGCAGGTATAGCTTCTTCTGCTATCCTTTCATGTTCCATAAATGCTTGAACATCAGCTAGTTCCTTATCAATTTTGTTTATTTGCTTATTAGGTACATGTGTTATCACCTCAATAGGGTCCTCAAAATCATGAAATATTTCTTCTTTCATTGTAGTTGTAGGAATTATGTTATCTTGTAGATTTTGTGTTTCTCCTTTTGTAAAGAAGGTGTTCAATGGATTTTCAGATGTAGGAACACCGTTGGTTTCAAGGGCACTAGAACCCATTAGTCTAATACTTCTCCTTAAATGGATATCTATATTAGGGCAGTAGGTTATAATACTCATGCAAAAGCATACAACACTCAATGCATAAATTAATAGAACAAACCCTAGGATGAAGGTATGTTTGAGATCTAAAATGCTTGATTTTTCACCTTTTTCAATGCAAATGCCTAAAAGAAGTAGTGTTGTAAGGAAATTGATGAGGGGAAGAAAATTATAACCTTAATATCAGTCCAATAATGCAGTAATATCCTTCACAACACACCTATAATGCAGATTTAGATAGATGACAAAGCAAAATCTAGTGAAAATGCAAGGTTTTCAAACCCTAATTGTGAAATTAAGACATGAAACTATGCAAAATGATGTATGAATGTTTTCTAATCAAATTTATGATTGAAAATAACTCATATTAGATCTGAGAATGATGTTACAAGTTCTACAATGCTCAATGCAAGTGCAATTTTAAGGAAAGATGAGTGAATATGCTAGTTTTTGTTGAAATTGACTATGTGAAAATGCAAAATTTGAAATGTAAATACAAAAACACACTATTATGAAACACTAAAATCAGAAATCAGTCCTAAAAGAGTGTTTAAAACTAGAGAGTAGTAAAATCTGAAACAAGATTTTAACCACAAACCCTAGCTTTTGGAGAAACCAAGTTATATGAAAAATGCACAATTTCAAGCAAAATCTAACAATGTAAGCATGAAAATGCAATGCAAATGATTATAGAATGATGTACTACTGTAATTCATATCAGATCTGATGTAAAAATTGGAGATTAGATGAAATTTAATGAAATTGATGCAAATTATGTGAAAATACAAGCCTAGGATGCTAATTTTTTCCAAATTTTTCAATTTTTTGTAAATTTTCAAATGCAATAAGATGCAAATGAAATGAATGAATGTAATCTGTAGTACAACACTCAACAAGGTGCAAAAATTAATTAAAACATGGGTTCACCAAAATGTTAAGTAGGAAATTGTGGAAATAAGGTTGATTTAATGATGTACCTAGATCCTCCTTTCACTACATACCATTCAAGGACATTTAACCGAGTTGAATCACAAATTTTGCAAGAGGATTCACCTACAGGTTGTCACTTGTAACAATAGGTAAATTTAGAATTTTTTGATTAATGTATTAATTAAATGCCTGATTATTCTTAAAACCTTAATTATGCAAAATCATAAATAAATAGACGAATCCCAACAAATGCTCGCACACAGAGATATCAAATGACAATTAGATACATACCAAGTTTCAAGGTTTGGGATACAAAAAAGTTGAGGGCTAAAGAGTAGGCACCCAAGCCCAAGGTGGTAACTTCTTCAGAGGTTTTCAGAACTTGTCTGCAACTAATCACTGTTGTCTCAGAGATTTTTAGGTCTATAAATCTGGAGGGCTTCAGGACAGGCACCCAAGCCCTTGTAGTGAATTTTCCTTCAGATGCGGTATCTCCACACTCTGTCATAGCCTCCTGCAACTCCACTTCCATAGAACACGACACATGTCACCTGCAATCACAAAGAAGGGGGTTGGGGGTTGTGGTGTTTCAGAGCTTGCCTTAGTCAAGCCCCGAAAAGACATTCAAGCCTTCCAACATCGTTGTTTGATAAAGAGTGCGTATCCCTATGGGATAGAAGGAAAAACAAATTGATAAATGATTATTTCAACACAAATAGATATCACCTCAGAGGTATAGCTCGCATGTAGATGAAAATCCTTCAACACATGAGAAGATGAAGCCAAATTTGCATAACAAACACAATAACAAGACAAGTTTGCTTTGCCACAATGAATGCTTTGAATGCTCTAAAATCGTAAGTTCACAAAAAGTTTATAATCATCTTCTAGTTTACAAATGAAACCCTAAACATACTTATATATGCATTCCCACTACAAATTTTGCAATTCAAACTTAAGATGTCGGCAACGGAACCTTTTAACGGTCACATAACCGACATTTAAAATTTAGGTCCTAACCAAATAGGGCAAGACTAGGGCACAAGCGCCCAAGCCCTAGTCCCCATTTTCAAGGCAGGATCAAGCTCAATAAGGTCCCCTTAGCCCCATTTGTCATGGGTTTTCAAGGATTTTGCATTGAGAGTTAAAATGAACATGCAATATGAAAAGAAGGGACCTAGGAGCTAAACTTAGGAGGTAAAAGTCCTAGGGGGACATTTTACAACATAACAAATATATATTACAATGAGATTGGATTAGAATACTCTTGTGAGAGAAAGGTGTGGGTATATATAGGTACACCACCAAGAGATATGAACATACTGTACCCTAATGATATATATAGGTATATATAGGTACACCACCAAGAGATGTGATGTTCATAACAGTATGTTGCAAGGCAATATTATTAGCCTAAGGGTACCTATAATATACATCACATAGATATGAACATCACATAGCCTAATAATATTGCCTTGCAACATTACACTTAATATCTCTAAATTAGTCATACTTATGATATCCTTGCATACATTCACACAAATCTATATTTCTATCAAAGAATTTAACTCATTCTTTGAACAAGAGTATTTCATAAAAAAATACATCCAGAAGAAATTTTATGGAGACAAAGTGAATAATCTTTTATTTATTCATTTCATAATTTGCATGAACCATACCTTAGGAGACAAGCAACTTTAGAAAATCACCACTTACATTCTCTTAGATGCTAGTACTATCAAATAACTTTGCAAAGAACATACAGTCACAACCCTACACACTAAAACTAAACAGGACTTCTATCCTCTATGTTTCTACCAACGTTACACCAAGAGACCAACCAAATGTTGAACACCTAGAATACTGAGATGGGGGGTGAATCAGTTTCCCTTAAACCATTCACTTATTAACCTATTAATCCATTTGCCCATTCAACAACAACAAAGAAAATTAAGTATAGAATGAACAACCATAAATCATAACACATAGACAATAGGTATTTTTTGTGGAAAACCCAAAACAAGAAAAACCACAATGAGTGTTAGCTCACAATATATTATGTAGTAACAATATCGAATTACAAGAGGCTCACTGCCTTAGGGCTCACTGCCCTTAAGGACTCACTATCCAAAGAAAGATGCTCACTACATACAAGCTCACTGCCAAAGAAAAAAGGAGAAAGAAGGGTGGCTCACTACTAAAATTGCATCACAAATGCATGGATACAGCTCTAATAAAGCTTAGAAAACTGATTCAAAACTCTTCATCCTGGCTTGCTCTATTACATTGCTCTGCTCTTACATAAAATAAGATCTCTCTTCTTTTGCACTTGTTGCCCTTACAAAAACACAAAACTTCGCATGTCGCACACTCACATCTTCACATTCACTCACACACTTCAAACAACAAATTAGATCTCATATGAATATCTGCAATACTTGCAAACTTCACATTAAGTCAGCCTACAAAGATGAGGCGTGTAGTTATGCCTTGTGTAGCTTTTTGGCCTAATTCTTTCACCAAAATACTTTGTGGACCCAGTTAACACTTACAACACAATCTCATATGTCAGCTTCAATTATAGAACCAATTAGAATAAAGTTCCAATTAATCAATCTTACCACACACTGATCAAAGTATCAGGTCGGTCTTAAACTCTGATTATCACTGGATCAGTCCATCTGTCAAATTACAACTTTCAATGAGGACCACAAGACTTGCTCAAATTCATATCCAAGACTCTTCAGACATCTCAGAACATAACTCTAGTACTGCAAAACATAATATCAACTTGCAACCAAATGCAAACCATTAGAACACATGCCCTGTCATAGTCAAGCATTGTCAAACTTGTAGCAATACTTAGATGGTCATAACTATCTTTCTGGTGGACTTCAAACTCTATAACTTTGAATTTAATGACTTCATATATGTGTTTACAACACCTCAAAACTGCATAACGAAATATTCAATATAGGAGGAATGCAGATCAAAACAATTGTGTGTTCTACTCTGATTACTGTTGTTCTTTGCTATGCCGAACTTGTGCAACTTGAAGGTACATTTCCAGAGATGATCAAGAGTTGAAACTTTGGATTTAAGATCATCTAAGGACTCTAGGCATATTACCAGAACCGCAAGACTAGATCTTCAATTGCAAACCAATGCTGATCAAAATATTGTCTCTCTGTCGCTATCTCTATACTCTGCCAATACTTAGCCAAAATGCTTAAGTCTGCTTTGCTGGACCAAAATCTATGTTCCAACCTTGTTGAATCTTTGTTCCTTTTCTTGTTGCCATCAATGACAACACTATCAAACATCATGCTTAGCCAAACTTCATCATACCGTCAGTGTCTCCATTAATGATGTTTACCAAGTTGCCAACACCAAAAAGCAAACCCCCTGCAAAATGGCCTTGAAATCCCTTTTATAACACAAGGGAGTAACAAGCATTGGGCCACTTGCACATGACAGATGTCATATATCCATTTGATAACCAAAATACACATAACTCCAAAATACTCATCTTCATCCAATAAAGCATGTCCTCTATAGCAAATCATCACCAAAGGTAGACTGGAATAATTGATTTTGTCTTGTATGCTTTCTCACCACTGATGTGGAGGCAAGCCATGTTTTTTAAGGAATGGAGATTACAAGGTGCTTTAATAGCTCAGCCCCTCCTCACATGTGGACACATGTTCCCCATATGAGAACCCTTCGCCAAACTTCATCGACCATGCAAGCAAACAAGAGAGTACCTACAAGGATCAACAGAGAAAGGAAGCACCGGAAACTAGAACCCCACTCATTATGCCCAATCACAGGCATGGGAAGGTGACTCCTCACTTCTGATTGGGAAGTTCCCAACCATCTCAAACAACCAAGAACCAAAGGAGGCCACTCATCACTAGTCTTGGCTGCACCAAAAGTCCAGCCAGGAAGGGAAAATCAGCAGTCATAATTCCCTCCAAGATGCCCACTTGCTTCATCCAGGGGAACAACACACCACCCACTATGACCCAAGCTCTACCAAGACCTAAAATACTAAGGGAAAGGGCGAGAGAGAAATGATGCCTCTTTGCCTCTAAGCCCAATTTGGAGTCTCACAGAAACAAGGAACAACGGGAGTGCAGAGAATGGGGTATAAAGTCCCCATCTAGATGAAAGAAAGGGGTGAAGAAGGGTTTACAATAGCCTATTAGACGTTGTTGAACTTCCCCAATTTTACCAGAACATCCCATCCCTTAGAAAAAACACTTTAATCCCTTAATCTTGTAAGGACATATTGTCGCCCATCAGAATAGAGAAGAAAATCCTAAGGAACAGGACGCTGGAAAGAGCATACTCAAAAGATGAAGCTCCATTACATCTGCATAGGAAGGATGATTTGCTGAAATAACAATGGAGGCACCTACTTATAGCCAAACTGCAGAAGTTCCCCACGCTAATGATAATTACTCCCTGCCGATCTACCCTATCAATCCAATTCAATTAGTACCATGGCAGACCAGCCATAAAATGGAAAGCTAACAACAGTTCACCAACATAGCTAGAAAAAGGAAAAAGAGGTGACACTCTACATTATGCCAATCTCCCACAACACAGAACCATCAATTCCACAATGAAACAATCAGACCTGACACCTTGATCACAGCACACATTCCATTTTTTATAGCAAAATTAATTTCAAGTCCTGTCATGAAGCGAGCGGAAGATCCCCTCAAGCCTAATGTAGATCCCTAAGGATCAATCTGCATGCCACCAATGCCTCGCAAGCATACCCTCTCCATAGTGGTGGCGAGGTAGACTCATCACATGTTTGAAAAAATTCCCAAGCGCCATCAACCTGTGCCCTCTGTCAAGTTTGAAATCCAATCATTGATCCCTTAGTAAATTGGATCAACGGATGGCCCAGATGAAACTACGTGGCAACTGGTCACTGCCTCGCAAGGTACCGGTGCCTGCAGATAGATAGCCCACGGGCTGGTGAGGAATGACTAAGATTTGATCTTCAGAGACAATCGGGACCCTTAGATCCTGGGCCCACCACGAACGCCACCATAGAGACCGTCAATGCCCATACAAGGATATGCCACACAACGTATGCCCGCTTCCCTGCACAAATTTTTTACTAGTTATTTTATTGTCGTAGGATGGCCGACGACTAGTACAATGTAAGTTGTGGGACCATGTCATGCCATACTTAGAGCAAATTAAGTACATGCATTAAGTTGTGACATAAAAGGGGACCCCCTAGGCACTTAGGTAAAATATTTCAGTCCCGCCTAAAGTACACATAAAATAATAATCATTTGCTTGCTCAGACTTAAGACACAAGAAAAAATTAAAATGCATGTGACCAAATACCTAGCTAGGAACAAGGGGCCAACACATCAACGACACCAAATGAATTAAGTCATGACTTAAGTGCTTAGAAAAAGCAAAAATAAGCCAATGATGAATTAAAAGAAATGTTAGGGTTTTGCAAAAATAGGGTTTTTGAAGGTTTAAGTCCTAAGAATGAACCCTAGAAGATGGAAAATGTAACCCTAACCCTCAGGGGACCAATGATGACCAAAATTTTGAAAAGAGACCATAGAACCACTAAAATTTTCAAAGTCCCACCAGTGGCTCTAGTTGGGGATGCTTGTTCACAAGAACAGGGCGAGATTCCAAAAAATCCCCTGGTGAAGCAAATAGACGCAGAGAGACAGAACACCATAGAAAACAAAAATCAACAACTAGATGGTCCCAAACCATCGCAAAATAGGAAAAGAGATCTGCCTCTGTCAAATATCCTATTCTCCAATGATTGCACCAGACCCCTCCTATTTATACCACTAAAGTCTGCCTGGCTACAAACACCGTCACTAACATCTCTTATAATTCTTCTGAGTACACCAATATCAATGTTATTTCTAACATTTTGTATTGTGTAACTAGTCAAAAATTAAAAAAATTTATCATCACATGACATGTATTCATTTTGAAAATAACATTCTTCACTCTTCATCGTACTATCATGCTCCATCAAAATACTTCCCAACTGAACTAAAAACTAAAAGTGTTCATACTCTACCAAACAATTGGCATTATGATATTCAACATTATCTTTTGGTTGCACATCAAACACAAAGTTCTCATAGGGAGACTGCTACAAACCGTGCAAACAACTTTCAAGTGTATGAAAGGAGAAACACTCATACACAGGTGTCTCGTGCAACTGTAATACATTATATTGGTAGGGACATTCATCCAAGCATATTGAATTAGCCATATCACCACTTGCTTCAGCATCTTGCAAATGCAACTTATATGCATCATCATCATCCCATAATTGCACAAATGCACACATTTCTAGCCTAGTGACATA
This sequence comes from Cunninghamia lanceolata, assembly GCA_027924645.1. Classification (NCBI taxonomy): domain Eukaryota; kingdom Viridiplantae; phylum Streptophyta; class Pinopsida; order Cupressales; family Cupressaceae; genus Cunninghamia; species Cunninghamia lanceolata. The sequence goes on along the minus strand of BSBN01001303.1, from coordinate 1,968,193 downwards.
GTCTAATTCAATTTTTAAAAAGTCACTCACATACATGTACACATCTTCATAAGAGAACTCAGACAAGTCTGAAAATATCCCATCATGAAGATCAGCATATGAACTCTTCAGAACTTGACCCTTTTTGTAATGAACTTCATATTCAACCTTGGTCTCCATCATATCAACATGAAGCATCGATTTTTCATCTTTCACTTCATCCTCTGATTGTTTCGCACACATGTCTAAAACTTTTGCCATATCAACATAATCTAAGACGGCATAATCAGAAGGCTCATCAAGCCCCATGATACTATTAACCAACAATGGTGACATTCCATCATTCACATACTCATCATAATGCATAACTTGATCATCTAAGAGTGAACTCATGCCATCAACATCCTGCATGCCAATGTTATCTTCATCTAGAATAAAGCTTTCCAAGTCTACTTCATACAAGCCACTGTGATCAACAGAACAACAATCAGCATGATCAACTTCATGAGTTGGGTATGTATGAACAGGCTTAATGATACCAAGATCATTATTGATAAGGCCCTCAACACTGCTAAGACTATGATCATAAATACATGGTTCTTGCACACTCAATGATGAATATATTGCCTCATTATTACTCATATCATTGAACAAATCATCAAACTCACTTGAATCATAAGACTGCAAATGAACCTCCTCTGTGATCTCATCACTAGAACAACTAGTAATTCCATTGCATAATGTAGTATGCCAAATACCTAAAAATGCTTCCACCTTTTCATCAGTTGTGTCACGTAATGCATTTGAATATTCATGAATGCAATTATCAAGAGCACACACCACACTATTTGGATGCTCACTAACATTTTCTCCACTAATATGAGAAATAATCTCAGTTTTGAATAAGCCCTCTACACTTGCATCATTGTTTGAATCATAGCCCATAGTAGGGCTATTTTGATCAGCATTATGGACTGATGTATGAGCTGGGACAGCAGGGATGTAATTGTTCTAACATTCATTTTTAATTTCTAACTCACACCTTCCATCAGCAATGGGTGCCTTAGGGCAGCAAACAATTGTAGAAAAATAACCCTTGTGCATTCCATAGTTCTAGTTATTTTCAATGTTCATGGCTATCTCATAAGCCTGATGCAAGGTCGCAAGGTCTTTATCTCTCAACCGGTAGCTCATTTTCCTATTAAAAGCTCTCAAGTAAATAATTAAACTTGTTGCATCATTTGGTCTAATAGATTTAGGAATATCCCTCAATGTCTTTGCAAATCTCAAGTTGAAAGTCGGAACAAGCTCATCCTCCTCTTTCTCAATACTCATAAATTTGTTCATCATTGATCTTATATTGATCTTCTCACCAAACTGCTCCATGAAAACTATTTTGAACTCATCCCAAGAATAGATAGAGCATGTTGGTAAATAAGAGAACCAAACTCTTGCATCATTTTTCATAGATTGAACAAATAATCTTATGACAACATCTTCTGCATCAACCTCATAATCATCTGTTATATCAATGAAATCTTGTAGATGCCTAATTGCTGATTCAGATTTACTACCACTGAACTTTGGTATTTTACTTCTGATTTCAAGTGGTATATGATTTGGGAAGCCTAATACATTACAAAAATTTATGGCCTTATACCTTTCACTGATGAAACCTCTTTGATGGCACATATGGGGTTGTATATTATGCATTGTTACATCTGAAGCCATATAGGGATATAGACTAGTAGCACAATCTCTCTCTAGTCCTTTAGAGACTTCTCACATCAATTTTGCAGTTACCATTGAAACTCGACCTTCATTTACAATAGGAACTTAATCCATTACAATGCATAATCTTATCTTAGCTTACCCAAGATCTTCCAAATGAGTTTACTCAACAACATACATACTTCGTTTTTAGAATAGATGTTGCAATCTAGTGATATAGACGTATGCAAGCCTATCACTATTCTTTCCTTTCTTCTTAGTGCTTAACTCTTCACTAAGAAAGGAACCAGATTATTATCAAGGTCTTCTACAAACAACCTTCAAACATAAAATATCCTTCATAGGGACAAGAATATGTAAAATACCTAAAAATTTGTCACATTTATTGCAAATTTTCTCTCTAACTGGAAACTTATGAATATTTAAAATATTCTTTATACATTTATCAGGTTCTTTCTCATAGAGTCGCCATCTCTTTTCATAGAGGACTGCACTTCAAATAACATGAAGCTCTTTAAAACTTACTTTCATTCTGGGTCTTCCTTCCAACAGCAAAGCCACACAACACTTCTTCAAAAACGTTACAACAACACCCCCTCCCGGTCTGAGAACTTCTTCTTTGATCAATCGGTGAGGAGGATAGCAGAGTCACCACCCTCTAAAGGGAATGATATTGCACTTTACATATACTAACTCTAAATACCCACAACAAATTACCACTGAACTGGCCTCATCATTTGTAAACAAAGGTCCCTAGTAGAGTTGCCATTTCTGTTGCCTTTTATTTAAGTCCCAACCTTGTCTCATGAAATAGCCTATGATTCAGCCAATTTTAATATTCAGCTATTATGAGGGGTTGGCCAACTCATAGGTGAAAGTTAGAATAACTTTCCCTCTGCACTTCAAGTTCTACAAAACTTGGGAGGGTGATCCCTTAATAGTATTTAATAAATTTTATACCAACTTATTTTAAATACTGAACTAGCAGATGTGTTCTATGCAGATTTGCTTGAGGATTATGAAAAAATATGAGGACCTGGCTCAAGTTTCTCAAGCTTTTAGCATCACTCAAGAACATAGAATAGAAACATATCTTTCTTCAACACACCTTTACGACAAATATTTAAAGTTTTAGAGGTGTCTAGGCTTGCTTGACCTTGGCGTGGAAGAACACAAATAGATGAAAGGAATCGGTGCCTTAGCCTAAGGGTACAGAGTCAAAACTAAATGTAACTGAAAGATACTAGAACAGTATTCAACTTGAACATCACAGAGCCTAATAATATTGCCTTGCAACATTACAATCAATATCTCTAAATTAGTCATACTTACGATATCCTTGCATACATTCACACAAATCTATATTTCCATCAAAACATTTAACTTGTTCTTTGAAAAAGAGCATTTCATAAAAAAATGCATCCACAAGAAATTTTATGGAGACAAAGTGAACAATCTTTGATTTATTCATTTCATAATTTGCATGAACCATACATCAGGAGACAACCAACTTTAGAAAATCACCACTTACATTCGCTTAGATGCTAGTATTGTCAAATAACTTTGCAGAGAACATATAGTCACAACCCTACACACTAAAACTAAACAAGACTTCTATTATCTGTGTTTCTGCCAACATTACACCAAGAGACCAACCAAAAACCAAACCTCCCTTGTAAAATAGCCTTGAAATCCCTTTTATAACATAAGGAAGCAACAAGCATCAGGCCACTTGCACATGACAGATGTCATATTTTCATTTGACAACCAAAATACAGATAATGATAAAATAACTATCTTCATCCAATAAAGCACGTCCTCTGTAGCAAATCATCACTTGAGGTAGACTGGAATAAATAATTTTGTCCTGTATGCTTTCCTACCGTTGACGTGGAGGAAAGCCATGTTTTCTAAGGAATGGGGATTACAAGGTGCTCTAACAGCTCAACCCCTCCTCACATGCGGACACATGTTCCCCATATGAGAACCCTTAACCAAACTTCACCGGCCACGCAAGTGAACAAGGGAGTGCCCGTAAGGATCAACAAAGAAAGGAAGCACCGAAAACTAGAACCCTACTCATTATGCCCAATCCCAGGCATGGGTAGGTGACTCCTCACTTTTGATTGGGAAGTTCCCAACCATATCAACCAACCAAGAACCAGAGGAAGCCACTCATCACTGGTCTAGGCTACACCAAAAGTCTAGCCAGGAAGGGAAAATCGATAGTCACAATTGCCTCCAAGATGCCCACTTGCTTCATCCAAGGGAACAACACACCACCCACTATGACCCAAGCTCTACCAGGACCCAAAATACTAAGGGAAAGGGAGAGAGAGCAATGACACCTCTCTGCCTTTGAGCCCAATTTGGAGTCTCATAGAAACAAGGAACAACGAGAGTGCAGAGACTAGGGTACAAAGCCCCCATCCAGATGAAAGCAATGGGTGAAGAAGGGTTTACAATAGCCTATCGGATATTGCTGAACTTCCCCAATTTTACCAGAACTTCCCATCCCTTAGAAAAACACTCTAATCCCTTAATCTTGTAAGGACATATTATCAGCCATGAGAATAGAGAAGAAAATCCTAAGGAATGGGACACTAGAAAGAGCATACTCAAAAGATGAAGCTCCATTACCTCTGCATAGGAAGGATGATTTGTTGAAATAAAAGTAGAGGTACCTACTTATAGCCAAACTGTGGAAGTTTCCCACGCTAATGATAATTACTCCCTACTAATCTGCCCTATCAATCCAATTCAATTAGTACCGTGGCAGACCATCCATAAATGGAAAGCTAACAACAGTTCGCCAACATTGCTAGAAAAAGGAAAAAAAGGTGGCACTCTACATTATGTCGATCTCCCACAATGTACAGAACCATCAATTCCACAATGAAACGATCAGACCTAGCACATCAATCACAGCACACATTCCATTTTTTACAACAAAATTCATTTCAAGTCTAGCCATGAAGCAAGCAGAAGATCCCCTCAAGCCTGACAAAGATCCCCAAGGGTCAATCTACATGCCACCAATCCCCCGTAAGCATACCCTCTCTGCAGTGGCGGCGAGGAAGACTCATCGCATGTTTGAAAAACTTTGCAATGCACTAGCTCATCAATTCCCAAGCACCATCAACCTATGCCCTCTGTCAAGTTTGAAACCAAACCATTGATCCCTTAGTGAATTGGATCAATGAATGGCCCAGATGAAACTATGTGGCAACTGCATGTTGCCTTACAAGGTACTAGTGCCTACAAACAGATAACCCGTGGGCTGGCAAGGAACGACTGAGATTTGATCTTCAAAGACAGTTGGGACCCTTAGATCATGGGCCCACCACACCACCATAGAGACTGCCGATGCCCATACAAGGATATACCATGTGGTGTATGTCTGCTGCCCCGCATATATTTTTTACTGGTTATTTTATCATTGCAGGCTAGCGGGTGACCAATAGAATGTAAGTTGTGGGACCACGCCGCACCATACTTAGAGAAAATTAAGCACATGCATTAAGTTGTGACATAAAAGGGGGACCCCTAGGCACTTAGGTAAAATATTTCGGCCCCGCCTAAAGCACACATAAAATAATAATCATTTGCTTGCTCAGACTTAGGACACACGCAAAAATTAAAATGCATGTGACCAAATACCTAGCTAGGAACAAGGGGCCAACACATCAACGACACCAAATGACTTATGTCGTGACATAAGTGATTAGGAAAAGTGAAAATAAGCCAATGATGAATTAAAAGAAACGTTAGGGTTTTGCAGAAATAGGGTTGTGGAAGGTTTAAGTCCTAAGAATGAACCCTAACAGATGGAAAACAAAACCCTAACCCTCAGGGGACCAATGATGACCAAAATTTTGAAAAGAAACCATAGAACCACTAAAATTTTCAAAGTCCCACCACCATGTTAGGTACTTGTGTACAAAATGATCCCCTCAAAAAGAAGAGAAGGAGAAAACATGTAGGAAAACTTCCATTGAGAGAGGATGAAGAGAACCGAGCTAGGCAACCCCACTCAAAAGAACTGAGAAGAATAAAATCCCATGTGAGGAAAAACTCCACCCAAAATAGAGAGAAGAGAGACCATACAACCCCCATTAATGTGTAGTCTTCTAAGTTGATGGTGGATACTCAACTTTGAATGTTGAAGATGGTGCAGGATCCCTGAACATGTCTCCTTGTAGTAAGAAACAAAGACAAAAGTGTATGCATAAGAATTCCTAGCAGAAATAGGAGGAAATAAAATAGAAGATGATCTCTAGAAGCTACTCAAATGCTACCATATCACAAATCCTAGGCCTAGATGAAAAAAGTGACCTCTCAAAACCATGTGGAAATAGTGTGTTGAGAAAATTTGATTAATTATGGAAACAGTGTGTTGAAGAAGTCTTTTGGCTTACACAGTGTTGTTCGAGTTTTTGCTCCGCATTTATTTTGTGTTGGAGACCTGAGTATGCAGTTTGGATATGTTGTTTAGAAGTGTTTGAAGATGCTAAATCCAGAATTTGGTGCTCTGAATCGTTGTACAGTGGAAGTTGTGTTCACCAGTTTGAGAACCGTGTTTGCAGTGTGTCTGGCAGAAAGTATTTTGCTTCACATTTTTCTATAGAATGGTTTCAGGTGTTGCAGTTCTAGATGTGTGCTTATAAAGTCTATATTTTCCTTCAGCTCAAGTGGTTCGTGGTTTGGTTCTCCACAAGTACATTTCTTAAGTTGCATATGATGACAAGAGCATGATATAGCTAGTTAAGTACTCCAGTGTGAAGTTTCTTTAAGTGAAAGATGTTGCAAAGGAACTTCTTGGTTTTTAGATGCTTGTGGATGTTTCTAGATCATGTTCGATCTTGGTGTGTGGTCCACATGTTGTCTTTTGGTCTTGAGGAAGCGTGCACTTAAAAGTTCATAGTGTTAACACAAGTTTGGCCAACTTGGTTGTTTACACTAATTGCGGTTGTGCTTCGTTGATATTGAAAGAGAAGGCGTGTTAGAGTGGATTTAGGTCCGTGCTAAGGTGTGATGTGGTCTGCATTCATTCCTTTCCTTTGTGGGAATATTTAGGTCCAGACCTAATTTGAATTTTATGGGTTAAGTTGTGTTGCTGACCTTGGAAAATGTTTTCATGATTGATGATGGTATAAATAAGTGTCAAGGAGTCATAGATGTATGGATGCACGAGGGATATGATGTTTATGATGTGAATTTGATCAGTGCAGTGAGATCTTTCTTGTGTTAGGCTATTGGATGCAGTAAGAAGGTGTCTACTATTTTCAGTGTTGCTACGAAGATGTTATTTGTGTTGTGATGGATATTGAGTTTCATTGGAACTAAACTCCATGCATAGGTTAGATGCAATTGTATCAGTTCAAAGTGTAGCAATGACCCACTCTTCTCTTCTTTCTTTCTTTCTCAGTGGGTAGTGAGTTCACTTGGACAGTGAGTCCACCTGTAGTGAGCATTCTCTCTTTTGGCCAGTGAGCCCTCTAGCAGTGAGCCTTTGTAATTTGGTATTGCTACTACATTATATTGTGAGCTAGTCCTCACCGTGGTTTTTCCCTTTTAGGGTTTTCCATGTAAAATATGGTGTTCTCTTGTGTGTGGTGTTGTTATGATTCAATTTTAGTTATTTTCTTTTCATGCTTAATCATCATAACATGTTTAAATGTTAATGTGGATCTGAATGTTTGTAAGGGTTTGAAGTTTTGTTACAACTTATTCACGCCCCTCTCAATTGTCATGTGCATTCAACTTGAGGGTGTTCTTCATTAAACCTAGTGTATCACCTTTCCCTTTCAGTTTTCCCCTTCTTCCTCTTTTCCCAGTGGTGTTAGATTAGGTTTAGTCTTATAGTTTTATCTTAATCTTATATTTAGAAAGATGAATAGTCTTCTCTGGAAGTTTGATTTCATTTGCAGGTCCCAAACCTTGAAATTACTCCCATGTTTCATTGGGTTGTTGCAACAAATAGGCTTCAATACAAGGTACAAATCCAAGTGACAATAGTTTCTGGCATGCACCTGAGACCACTGTATTCTGAGTTAAGAGTTGAACTGAGAAGGATTGGTGTTGTTCTTAGTTCATGTGTAGCTGTGAGAGCATTCAACAAGCACCATGTTGACTCTGATAAGCAAATCTACTGGTATAGCTAGTTCAAGCGCTTAAGGAACTTCAAAAATTAGGATTTGTTAATACTCCTAGTCTAAATTGCTTTTAGAAGCAATTCAATCACTTGGTGACTCCCTCGTATGAGCCCATTTCTCAAAAGGGCAGATCTGTTTGCTCTTTTTCCCATATTGTTTGAATGATTTCCATTTCTTTCATGCTATATTATGTCAAACTATTATGGAATTTATGAATATCAACACCCTCATGATGCTTATTCCCCTCCATCTTGTCAAAATACGTCATTGGCCTCCATATTAGCCATTTCAGGCCCAAGACACCTCTATTTCTATGTCGTATAGCTCTGTTTCAGCAGAATATCAGCATCCTTACAATGCTTACCTCCCACCCACCCCTTCTCAGTTGTCTTAACAGTCTAATAATGATTATTGTCAACCCCAAGAAGACTATCTTGATCCTAGCCAATGTAGCTACCCTTCTAATCAGTTGTACAAGATGTTGACAATGTGAATATTGATGCGTTCAATGATCTTACAGACATGTTCCTAGAGTTTAATAGACGTTTGGACAACAAGAAAAGAAAAAGAGGGTATAATCAGCCTCAGCCAGACTGTAGTCTTAACATTAGAAACATTAATGATTTCAAGGAGGCGATCCTAGGCTACCAAAGGGACTGGGATGAGTTTCAAGAAATGATAGAGTATGACCGACAACAAGAGGCGCTTGCTTATCAGGCCCATCTTCAATAGCAGCAACAGGAGGCACAAGAAAAGGGTATTTTAGGAAAGTCTTGCTATGCATATTGTAGCTCAATAAGAACAGATGAGGCAAGTGACTCATTCTGTGCCCTCTTTTCCTAATTTCAGACCCCCCTTTCTACCACTACAAATAAACTTACAATAGAGTAGCCTTGACGTCACAAATTACCAAGTTTTAGAAGCTCTCTCCCTTTGGAAGACCATGTTCTTGTGCAAACCCAGATTATCACTCCCGGGGAACAAATTTTCCAAGAACCCTCTCACTTCCAATAAATTCAAGGAAATCTTCAAGCCCCTTGCCCTAACTTCATTTCGCTTTTCAAAGGTGGACCTGTTGTCTACCAGGCTAGTTGGTGGGATGAGCCAAAGGTGGAGGTGCAAGAGAAAGAAACTGATAAGGAACAGTTTGTTGTTCCTATGCTCATAGAGGTAGAATTGTTTGAACCTCTTACACCTATGAGTAATGTTAATTCAAATAAGGGGTTGAATCCTCTGGATTTTAGTACTTTTGAGGCTTTTTCTCATGCATTTGGTCAAGTAAACAAGAATGACATGCAAAGATCACATGTGGAGAGCCTTTAGCTATAGAGTCAACTTGAGCAGAATCCAGTGGAGTTGCAGTCGATTGAGGACATTGAGGAGATTGTTGTAGTGGCTCTAGAAGTTGATGACGCCACCTTGTTTCATGAACTGCCCAGTTACATCGAAGATGAAGATGGCATGCAAATGCCAACATTAGTTGTAGTTATGGAGCCGCATAAGGATGGTGAAGAGCGTGGTGAGTTACTGGCATGTGTAAAAAAGTGTGGAAATAAGGTTCTAGCTAATGAAGAGGAGCAAATAGGCAACCCTATACCGAAAAGTGAAGAGGATGATGTTACAAACATGTTTCAGGAGCTCCCATATTTTATTGAAAATGACAATGTGGAGATTGAGCATGGGCAAGAATAAATTGAATATTTGTTCGTGATTATCTAATGAGCATATCAACTCCTTGGTGGAGGAGATTTCATCATTGAGATGGTTTAGGGCTCATTTTCTGAGCCTATTTCTGATAGCCATCATGAGTAATATGCATCAGAGGTGGGGGAAACCATATTTCTAGTTGAGCCACAAGAACTAGAGCTTTTAGATTAGCACAAAGAGAAAAAATCAAAGCAAAAACATGAGGTCTCCATTGATCATTCAAGCAAAGTTTCAAGAGGATGTCCTATCAGACATCTATCCCACCCAGGGACATACCATGAGGAATCACCAATTGTCATGCTCACTCTTGAGCATGAAGTTGAGCATCAAGATGAGTAGAACCAACCCACTTACTCACCTCCCAGTAGCTGCATCAACAATTAGTTCATGTGGGTAAGTGAATTCAATTTTTCTCTTAGAATGGTATTTCATCAAATTTCTGCATGCCCACCCTTTTTCTACATCTTGTTAGCTGTCTATAAGCTAGGAAAGCATTGTAAATTGGTAAGATAAGGCAGTTACTTTCAAGAACCAGTTAATGCCTTTGTTTAATTTAGTTTTCTGGTTGGTTAGTTTAGGTTTAGGATAGATTTGTTTCTATTTTAGTTTTCATTTTCCCTAAGTGTTGTTGCACAGGTTGCACTCTCATTAAGAGAATGCATGCCTCATTTGTTGGAAATATGCAGCCATAGAGACAAATTTCTCATAACCCAATAAGAGATTTAATATGCAACAAATCAGAAATCCACATGCAAAAGCAATAGACAATCATACCATCAATGGTGACACAAGTATATACCCTAGGAAAACCCTCATACAGGGAAAAACCTAGCCTCCAAAAGCATGCATCTCTCATGTATTATTCAACAATAAATCAACAATACATATGTAGAGACAACCTCTGAAACATCAAGCTCTCTCTACTTGCAATCCATGTGAACAAGCATGTAACCATACATCCCATGCCATACTTCAAACCTCACACATGCAACCTGCAAAAGAAGCTACAACCCAGCCAACAAGCCAAATGGCTAACTCAATCCAACCTCTACAACTACCCTTGTGTTTGCTTTTATAGAGATAAAATCACACAAATACAACATGTGGTATTGTAATACCATTTTCCCCAAAACCATGTGTCTACAAAACCATTGACCCCATATTTGATTATTGGTACTAAGTTTTCCCAATTAATCAAATAATTACAAATAAAGTAATTAACCCAATGTTACATACAACAATTACAAGTGGCATCCAAATAAATATCTAATGTGGTTAAACACATCACATGATGTACCACAATTAAATATTTATTTTACATAATAAAATAATACCAATGTTATGCAAGGTGTACAGCACACCTACTCTAACATTCTCCCACTTGTTGTATAAATTGCACAAGGGATCAACATGTAAACTCAAAACATCAAGGGAAACCATCATGTGTGCCCAACATGTACCACATAACCATCCATGTGCTCCATGTGCTCCAAGATACCTGCAACAATAATCAAGGTGTCCACCATCTCAAACAAGAATCTCCTCATCCTCCATCTAGCCTCATGAAGAATAAGATCCTCCAAAGAGATGCCACACTAAACTGTCACATAGAAGCAAGAAACTTGCATCAACTGATATCTGAACACAAGCACCAAATCCAATCGTAACAAATAGGCTCAAGTAGCTGACAAGAATCAATCATAGCTGAAATAGAAACCATAGCTAGTTGCTAATGAATAGGCTCGAGTAGCTGACAAGAATCAATCATAGCTGAAATAGCAACCACAACTAGTTGCTAATGCATCAACTAACCATACCTCCAAACCAAGTTATATAAAAGATAACAAGTAGACTGTATGCCATCAACATATCCAACTCAAATCGCAATGATAACAAGTCCCTGTATATACTCAACTCTGCATAAAGAAGTCCTCCAAGGTAACAACACAAAGCATGTGATAACAAACCTCAAAACCCTCCATACTGTAGCATAATGAGAACATCCAACAAAGGAATCATATACATCCTAGAACTCCCATTGCATTAGTAAATGTCAAATCTGAAAATAGATCAAGGCATCCAAAGATCCACTAATAGCATGCACATAGAAGATGTGGCTAAATCCTCTCACATAGTGCCAAAGAACATAACTCTCCTCAAGTCCATTTCTCTCCCAAATCCTCCACATCATAATAGAACGAAGTTAAAGAGACTCAAAATCTCCATACACATCTCAACTCCAATGTCATGTGAACACAAATAACTAGGAAGAAGAATAAAAACCAATCAAGAGACAACCTGCAAATCATAATCATATCCTTCTATCCACACTAATTTTCTATAGCTGTGAAAAGTATGATCTCCTTTACCACCTCAAAAAGCAAGAAGCCTCCACAACATCCAATAACAAGATGCAAGCCTCTCAAACCAAAAGGTAGATCAAACTCATAACCATCCCAAAGTAGGAATAAGCCCAAAGCCACTAGCCATCTCCATTACATACAATGATCGCATCACAACTCAAGATCAAACATAATGAGATAACTAATCATATCCATGCATCTACTCTTCAAATAAGTCCTCACAACCATAATCCATAGCTCAAGACTCAAGCATGAGAAGATAAGACACAAATGAAGAATGCATTTAAAAACCAGGTGGGTATACCTATCAAATCATTCACCGCCGAGTGGACCAAGAGTGGGTATGAGATTGCTCCTCCATGATACACCAAGCCTTGAAGGCTCTCTCCAAGAACAATCTCCTCAACATGTCCATGTTGAACTCATGTCCAACTAAGGTGTAGGCTCCTCAGTCTTGCTGTTGAAATCCTCATCAAAGAGTAACCATCTCAACACATGTCTCAAAACCCAAGAGAACTCAAGCCTCACCTAAGTCTCCAAGTATCCATGAGTACCTCCATGATCAATCCATGCTAAATTCCAAATGCAAAACCACACCATCATGAAGCTCCCAAGCATATGACCAATGTACCCAATACCAAGAGAACCATCAAAATCATAGTCAAAGCTCCCAATCCACGTCTGCATAACCAAGGAACATATCATGACATCATGGCCTAATCATCTCCTCAAAGGAAGATCACATGTACTAATGCACACATCTTGTCTCAAGAGAACATGTATCATGCCAACACTCTAATCCAGAATCAAGAGTAAACCAAGACACAATACCAACAATCCTATAAGCAAGGATCACATGTCAAAACTGACAAACCATAACCAACACCTCAACCAAAGACTCCAAGAGTCCTCCATGGTACCAAGATGTCAACATCTCCAAATTACATGAAGATAACCATATCCTACCAAAGCTCCCCCTAAGTCGTGATATCAAGCTATACATGGCAACATCATAAATATCAAACCATCAAACCCATCACTGTCAAAAGCTCCCACTGAAACCTATAACCAAGCTATCCATGACATCGTGATAAACATATCCTACATGAAGATCATCCATGGCCCCAAGACAATCAAAGAATCCATTGTAAACGACATAGCTCCCAAAAGGTCAAGTAAACCATAATTTCTAAAACCAAGAAGATGAACAAAACCCATAAACCAAACATCAATCCAACACCACCAAAACTGCACCTGTATAACAATCATGTCATGCCAAAGTCCCAACCAAACAAGGAACATCCATGACATCATGATCAACACCCAATGCACCTACACCAAACTCCCATCAAGTCTCACACAACTGTACCATATAGTCAACAAACATAGGTCCCATATCATGACTGTATCGAGTAATACCATCTCTCTATCTCATAATGACAAGCAAGCCAATACAACATGTGACTAACCCAAGCCACAAATCAGAATCTACATCAACATTGAAACATCTATAGGCATAGACAACCCACATCCAAGTCATAAATACAACCTGTAGGCATAAACAACCTACAACACTGCACAACCTGTAGATCTCACAATGCAACATGCAAACTCAACTTAATTACACATGTATAATCCTGTCAACCAAGGATAATCAGAGATAAACATGTAAGTCTGCAATGACTCAAACACCAAATATCCTAGATTCGATTTGCCATCGACTCACAAAAGCACCAAAAGTCAAAGGGATCAAAAGTAGCTCAAACTGATATAAAATGAAGAAAGCTTAGTATATCATCTCCAAACTTGCTCCACCATGTAGTGCTCAGAAATACCTTTCCAACCCCTATAAGAAGTCTGAAATCTGACTCTGTATGCACCTGTTATGCCCGGTCAAAGCTCAAAACAAACATTTGGCTTCCAAGCAAAAACTAGTCAAAATGGAAAAATTAGGAAAACTTTCTAACACCACTACGTATTACATGGAGAGAGCTTTCTTTCGACTATAAGAAGTTGAAAATCTGATGTTGTGGGAAAAAGTTATGCTACCCCAATTAGGACAACGAGTGGCTCTCCGATGGTAGGTGGTTGACTGGCTGGTGGCCAGTTGGCAGCCCGCCGGTGGCCTGTCGGTGGCAGCGGTGCCCTGGCAGCGCTTGGGCAAGGGAGTGGTGGCGAGGTGGTTGCAGTTTTCAAAATAGTTTACAAACTATTTAAATTTTTTATTTTTCTTTGGTTTGAAATGTTTTTGAAATATTGAAATTTTAATAAAGTTTTGACCCCGTAAGGGGTGGGCCGCAGCCCCAGCTCTCCATGAGACTGGGGGCCCAGGTTGGGGAGCCAAGCCCCTGTCGGTATCTGAACCACCGCTCGGGGACCGGCTGCTAGGGCCCTGTCGACGTCGGCTGGCAGTGCTGATAGTGCCTACCAGACCGTGGTAGGGGGTACAACCCCCCCCCCCCCACAAAAAAAAAATATTATTATTTTTAAATATCTTTTGCAGATTTTAGGATAAAACCATTTTTTTTTAATTAAAAAATTTGACCGTACCTGCACCTGCACAACTCTGCGAAGCGTACAGTACGAAAAGATTCCCTCAACAGAGTCTTCCATGGATGAAATTGGGCAAAAAAATTCCCGTCTCTGAAATATATCAAATTATATATAGAAATATAGGTTTTCACACCTTCTAGACTCAACCATGGAGTCTGTTTTTGCCAAGGAGGCCTCCATCAAAAGCTCACCCCCTAAAACCCTCATACAAAGAGCTCAAATCAAAAACCCACATGCCAAATCTCCATCAAACCCTAGATCTACAACAACCCAAGTCTACAAATAGCCTTGTAACCATGAAATTGCCTTCATTTCTTCCATGCAAAGCCATGGATTCCACTATACACAAAAAATCCACTCATAGCTAGGGTTATCAAACACGATTTTTCACCCAAATCATGGCAACCAACCTCTGATACCAAATGTTGGAAATATGCAGCCATAGAGACAAATTCCTCATAACCCAATAAGAAATTTAATATGCAGCAAATCAGAAATCCACATGCAAAATAAATAGGCAATCATACAATCAATGGTGACACAAGATATACCCTGGGAAAACCCTCATAGAGGGAAAAAACCCAGCCTCCAAAAGCATGCATCTCTCATGTATTATTCAACAATAAATCAACAATACATATGCAAAGATAACCTCTAAAATATTAAGCTCTCTCTACCTGCAATCCATGTGAGCAAGCATGTAACCATACATCCCATGCCATACTTCAAACCCTCACACATGCAACCTGCAAAAGAAGCTACAACCCAACCAACAAGCCAAATGGCTAACTCAATCCAACCTCTACAACTACCCTTGTGTTTTCTTTTATAGAGATAAGCTCACACAAATACATGTGGTATTATAATACCATTTTCCCCAAAACCATGTGTCTACAAAACCATTGACCCCACATTTGATTATTGGTACTAAGTTTTCCCAATTAATCAAATAATTACAAATAAAGTAATTAACCCAATATTACATACAACGATTACAAGTGACATCCAAATAAATATCTAATGTGGCTAAATACATCACATGATGCACCACAATTAAATATTTATTTTACATAATAAAATAATACCAATGTTATGCAAGGTGTACAACACACCTACTCCAACATCATTTTCTTTTTGGGTGTTGTTTTGTTGAGGCAAGGTTGCTATTGTTTCTAGCATACTGCAGTTCCTTTTGACTCTATGCCCAATGGATGGTCCAGGCCACTAGTTTCTTTTGTTTATCATGCAAACATCCCTGAGAGGTCACCAAAATGTTGACCTGTTTTCCCTTTCCCGGAGTGAAATAGCCCAGTTTTAAAAATGTTTAAAATCTTATCAAAATTGGTTAAAATGCCTATGTGTTCTTCAAGTCTAGTATTTTCCTTGTAAAAAACCCACAAAATCCCTTTCAAAAATCCAAAATTGCTAAGTTGTGACTCAGTCTTTTCAACCTTAGTCGGCAAATTTTAGAGTTGGCGAACCAAGCTGTTCGTCGATCGGCAAGTTTGTCGATTGATGAAATCGCCGACTAAGGGAAGGCCGAAGGAAGACAAAAGGAAACAAATGCAAGAAATCCTTTATCGTCAATTTTTCTGATTGGTGAAATCACCGACTAAGGGCAAGGTGGGCAAAATTCTCTAGGAAAGTTTGACTTAGTCAACAAATTTTGAGTTTGGAGAACTCAAAGTTCACCAATCGGCAAGTTCACCAATTGACAAGTTCGCCGATTGGTGAGTTCACTGACAATGGAACCAAAAGGAGGATTTCTCTAAGGAAAAAGAGAAGGGCTCCAACAAAGACAAAGAAAGAAAAGGAGAAATCGAGAAATCGGTAAAAACACAAACTCACCAATCAATTCATGATTTCTAAAGTTCGTCGATAAGGCGATTTGCCGACCAAAGGGGATAAGAGGAAGAGAGCAAAGATGAAGGCAAGGAAATAGTTCATGAAAGGAAAATTTTTCCAACTGAAGGCGAAAAGTGACTAAGTATGAGTAAAAAGGGAGAAGGAGAAAGCGATAAGGAAAAACAAAGACAAAAGTGGTTCGCGATGGACATATTTTGCCGATAAGGCAAAATAAAGGTCAGAATTGAATTAAAGTGAAAATCAATGGAAATAAAGCATGTAATATAATTTAATGTAGTACTTTAGAATATTTTTAAGTGATTTTAAAATATTTTAAAGTGTTGTAAAGGTTTTATTTAGGAAATTTTAGTGGGCATTATATTTTGAAATGTTTGTCTTCTCTCCAGTCGCCATTATTGCAGGATCAAATCAACATCGATTGGATTTAGTTGTTGGGCATTTAATTGTGTGGGTGAATGAGTCAACTACTAGTCTTCAATGCAATAGATATTTCTCAGCGACTTCATCTTCAGATATTTCTGTATTAATTGTTGCAAATCAAATCAAGATATTTCTGCATTTATGATTGGCAAAACAGATGTATACAAACATTCTTTTTGCAAAAATATCTTCTAACATGCCCATGGGAAATGTATTGCAGTAGGTGACCTAGGTCAATGTAATGGAATGCTATAAATAGATGAAAAATCAATGTAACAAGGGTTGGACACAGAGGCTTATTTTTGTGTGCCCTAAATAGAAGTCTACCTTGTTGTAACCGTGCCTTTTTAATCAATACAATACTAGTTATTTTTTGCTTTTTCATGTTGTTTTTAACTCTATGTAATCTAGAACTGGTTGTTGCATGTGAATGTTTATTCCTTGCAATTATTTTATGTTCTTTACCTTTGTTAGAATCTACAAGATTTGTGTGATCCTATCAACTGTGTGAAATTATTTTGTGCATTTTAGCTTTGAGGGTGTTCTTCATTAAACCTGGTGTATCACCTTTCCCTTTCAGTTTTCTCCTTCCCATTTTCCCAGTGGTGTTAGATTATGTTTAGTCTTATAGTTTTCTCTAAATCTTATATTCAGAAAGAGGAACCATCCTTCTCTGGAGGTTTGATTTCATTTGCAGGTCCCACACCTTGAATTCACTCCCATGTTTCATTGGATTGTTGTAACAAACAGGCTTCAACACAGGGTGCAAATCCAATTGACAATATTAATGAAAGGAGATTTAGTGATAGTGATCAATGCTATGAATAAAGAAAGTAGCTCGAGTTGGAAAATGTATGTAAATATGTAGAAGAGGCATTAGTCATGAAGTAAAAATTTGAATCTATAAGGTTTGTACATTGCAAACAAAATATAAACATTGTAGCCAATTATTTGGCTGGTGAAAGGATACTATGAGACCTAATCATGGCTAATTATAGGCATAGTGTTAGTACCTAGTCTAATTTGGCAAAGCTATTATTATTCAAACCCTCTTTAACATTATTTATCATATATCAGGTCTATACCTGTTAGGGGTGTCATTGTAATAATGGTGAATTGTATGGGTGGTAATTGGGATGTTTAGCGATTTATTTGTTGGTGGGCAACATATTATTATGATGTATGGTTGATTAGTGAATAACAAGATAGATCATTGTCATATTGTAATGTTGTGACAGAAGTAGGTGGGAGGTTATTATGTTGAAAGTTATATATATCAAGTAGTGGAAGGTGGTAGTGTGTGTTAAGGGTGGTGAAGGTCTTGTTGTAAAGAGCTTGCTTTTAAGTCTAGTAGCTATGACAGAGTTGCCTTACGAGCAATGTGATGGTGAATGAAAAAATAACAAACCATCACTTCCAGTGTATTTTCTCCTATCAAGACCTTGCTACACTTAGATTTGTAAAAGGGGCCCTAGGCGAGCGAGATTTATCATAGGACATTGCTCAAAAGTAATCATTCAAGGGGATTTCATAATAAATTTGGTCTTTAACATTCCAAATGAATCCAACTGCTTGTGCCTACTTCAGCTGTTCCTACCAAATCATTAGTTCTTTGGCATGTCTACTCTCAATGCTAGCTTGGAAGATGGGAAGGAGCAAAAACCTTTAGGAATAGGGGAAGGTTCAACTTCCACACCAATCATGTGTTCGAGTTCAAATTCTGCATGGACAAAATTAAGGAATGAGGTTGATATCCTATGCATGTTTTGTAGTGACGCTAGTAGAGTATTGGCCATTCTTTATGTTCATCATTTCAATCGGTGGTAGGAAGTTGGGAGCAACTACTCCATTTTGCACTTTTGTGGCCCCTCACTACATAAAGCTCATCGACAGAGGGAAATATGTTATAGAGTTAGATTCCCATATTCTGTTGGTCCTTAGGTGATGGATCCAAAAACACAATCAAACTCAACAATAATATTTTAATAGTAAAACACTAAAATTTCTATCTTATTCGTCATTCCTCTCCAAAAAAAGATTACATTCAATTATTTCTTTTAAAAGGAAAATATGCTAAAACCCACTATCTACCATCATTAAGACATCATATAAAGAATCCAATCAAAATAGTCTAGAGCAACCCAAATTACTAAAAGTAGTAAACAAAAAAACTTGCTAAAAATAGAAAAATTGCTATTGTTAGTAATTTTGCAATTAAACATGTATGGACCTAAAAACTTACCCATAGCTCCTAGGCAACTAAATTGACCTTGAGAGTGAAATTCAATTGAAGATCACACTCAAACATCAAACTATTAAACTTATAAAATTATGAAAAACTCGTAAAACATTAAATTACAATTTTGAAGCCACAAATGATAGAATTTGGCTCCAAATTTTGCTCGAAAGTTAGCATAATCAGCTAGGCTCATTACCAGGCCATAGATCTCTTTGAGCTCTTCACTGTAAAAAAAAATGGGCTCCGACAACTACCCAAATAAAAAGTTATGGCCTTTGGAAGTTATGCTCCTACATCATTAGGGTGGCAGGATTGCAAATGGAATGGTGCCATGGGTTGAGGAGGTTGTGGATTCTAGGCACTGTAATCAAGAGTCTTGTAAGCATTAAGGTGTGGTATGAAGCTTTGCTAGTTGCTGAGTTTTTGTGTCCCTAAAGCATTTGTGGTAGTTGTAGTCATGGTATGATGTTGCTTTCCTTTGCTATATTGATTTCTAGGATAGGTTTTGGGTGATGGGTTAGGGTTATAATATTGTCTAGCTCTATCTTTGTTCATGGTGTGGGTTACATAGAATGTTAGGTGCCCTATTTCAAAATATAATATATGTTAGAATTTATGTCTATGTTTCTCATAATATATTTGTAATTGAATTGTTATTTAAGGTAAAAGCCCTAATAAAACCTCCACTATTATATCTCAAATGAAAATATAATACAAAAAGAACTAATTAAAATAGAATGAATAAATCCAATAATAATGATACCCTAATAAAAAAATGTAGCGATAATATGAAACTATCGAAAAATCTTCATAATATTATTAAAATTGAAGTTGCTGCAAATCTGTCAGTAAAAGAAAATGAAAGATGTAACTCCGCAAACGCCAAACAATACGTGCAACTTCTTTTCCGCCTCCGCAGTCACCGCGCACACAAACAATGATTTCGACATCGATGTTGATAGTAGGGCGGCAATAGTGGCCATGATTTGAACTTTTTAATCAATCTGCACTGCGATCGAAAGATCTACCTCGTTTCTTGTTCGTTATTTAAAATTAGGTTTTAAATGCATTGAATACAGATGATTTTGCCTACAAAAAGTCATTTTTTAATTAGAAATCGGGATTGACTACGTGGGTGGCTATCATATCTATGTAATCATTGCGTCACGATTCACGAACCTAAACCAGAAAAGCTCTCCTTTTCTCAGTTTTGCATACTGCAAGACGTTTCCTCGGGCGGAGTATACACGCTGTCTCCTGCGTGAATAATTTTATACGGGTAATCTGTAGTAGAGAAAAATTTCTGCAGCTCTTCTCTGCTTTTCTCTTTGTAATTTTGTATTGTTTCAATACCCAAAAAAAAAAACAATACCCAAAAAAAAAATTTGTAGTAGAGAAAAATTAACTTTCCTTGGTCATAATCAGAGCTAATTCAATGAAATTTATATATATTTATAATTAATTCGAGCAATTAATAAATAATAATATGGGTATGTGTATTATGAAATAATAAATTTTAAGACTATAGTAATAAATATGTTAAATAAAGATATTTAGTTTTATAATAGAAAAATAAATGAAATTTGGTATGATAGTAAAAGGTGGATGTTTTTATAAAGAAAATAGAAGATGATAGTTTATAATTTGTTTTGAGATTAGAGAGGTTTGTTTCTATAGAAGATCAAGTTATGCTTATAGAAATGTTTTGTACTTATAGGATCTGCACACTCTTGTCTATTTCGCTTGATTCACTTCCATTCATGCATTTTCTATAATATATCTGACGATATTTAAGAATACCTATATAAGATTGGTATTCATGTTGTAAGAGAACACGTTCTCCTAGGTCAACCCCTAAAAAAACTTGAATAAGCAATTAAAAACAACACTCTTTAGTCATGCATATGCTCTTAAAGATGATCATGCAGCTCTATATTATTTATATTACACCAAATCTAGATGTTCAACTCCTTAAAATGAGAGAGGATGAGAGGATATTTAAGTATATGAAATGAATGTAATTGAATGCCTATAAATACTAATACATAGCATCAAGTTATGTGATCTTAAATATGAGAGGTCGATTCTGTGAGTATGGACTTGATTGTAGTTTAGATAGATCGTTTTTCTTCTTCCAACACATAGAAGAAGTTGTAATTCTCAGTTACGGTTCAAAAATTATGATCAAAATAGTGAATAATTATCTTTTAGCCATCAAAACAAAAGGTGGAAATGAAATGTCTAAGGATAAGTGCATGGATAAGTGTAGTAAATGAAATATACATGGAACTCTGGAAAAATATGGAAGGATGAGGATAAAAGATGTGGGAATGTGCATAAATGGAAGAGTAACAACATGGGAGAAACAACCTACTTTGCCGAATATTGTGCCATTTGTTGACATATAATTGTATTAAGACATTCTTTCAAAATAGGCACAAAACTAAATGAGAAATGACATGGATATGCAAATTTCACCTTTATAAGAATAACTTGTGCTTTACTAGCCAAAACAATGACAATTTGCTCTTTAAAAATCTTCAATTATATAAATAGTTGTAAAGTAAAATAAAATAATTAGTTTAAAAAATAACTATTAAATAAATAAAAATAGTTCTTAATAAACAATATAAATAAAATAAAACAACTCTTAAATAAATAAAATAACTCAAGATTGGTATCTTTCCATATTTTTTAGAAATATTTATTTAAGACATTTATACAAATTTTACACCTTATATATTAATATTTACTAGTTAAAATATTGAATAATTCACAACAAAAAAAATAGTACAATTATTTACCACTTACAAATTATCTTGTTAATTAATAATTAATTAACCTTAAAGCAAATATTATTTAAATTAAAAAATTTAAAGAAAAACGTGTTCCCAATTTACAAGCAATCAATAACGTGTTCCCATTTGTTTGTTTCTTGCGAATTACGTGACAGAATGAAATTAAAACGCACCAAGTTCGTGTTAGCCATGCATTAAAGTGCCGGCAAACTTGGCGAGCGTGCATAAACTGTGCTTAAAGCTCTTAGAAGTGATTAGCCGAGGTGTTTAAATGGGATTTTACAATTAAAAAGAATAATTTCTTCCCGAAGACAATAGCCGCAAGCAGCATCTGTTTATAGGACCAAACTTTCGCCTTATTACCTTTAAAGAATCTGCAATTTACATCTCCTTTTTCGACTATATATACAAAATCTCTATCGTGATGATTATGTGGAAAACATAGCATTCCACTAATTTGGGAGATGGTATCCTATCTCATAGCTAATCTTGGATAGCTGCCAGAACTCTGAGCTTCTCTTGTCCGATTCAAGAAATAGAATAGATACTTTTTCTCCGCGCAAAAAAAAGGTACAACCTTTCAAATATATGCATGTACTTTGCTTATAAAAAATGTCTCCACTAGAAGTTTTCTTTGTGAAATTCAAACTTGGTAGTATTGGATTTGTAATTGAAATCTTTAGCTATGGCTCTTAGCTCCTTGGCCAAAATTAATGGCCCACAGTAGAAAACCCCTGCACCCACCAATCTTGTCACTATTAGAAATGTTCGATGTAAAAAATTATGATTGGCATTAATGAACAGAAAACAGTGTATTGTAGCTGTAAAGTTCATCAATGGTTGACCAATCTGATATCCATGTGCACTCTAATTAAATATTATAGTTCAATAGTAAAAATAAATAAATTTTAGCTAATAAAAAATAATTTTGGTTAGACTCTAAGCAAAGGAAGACAGTCAGAGATGTTTTTAGTCAAAGAAGGCGGCATTACCAATTCTGGTGCCATTATGAGAAGAAGCCACATTTGAGAAGACCTTTTTCCAATTCGGTCTCGCAAAGTGTGTTTTGACCTGCATAATAATTAAAATCCTGAGTCTTGTGGAGCACGTGTTATTGGTTCCTTTCTTAAGTTTAAACAGAAAACTTACCCTGGTTCCTGAAAGAATATCAACCCCATCCTTGGCATGATTCAGAGCTTGCAGCATTGTAATCAAAGCGGATCTGGCATCTCCTTCTTCATAAACACTTGTCAAATAATTGTGCATTTCTATGGCTGCCTGGAATTTACATTCAAAGTTTAGTTAGCTTTTTCTCTAAAATAATTTCTCTTATAAGAATTTGAAGAGAGGTATGTTGAAATGATTGATGCTTAAAAACAGACATAATACCTTGTGATCTAGCAGAGCAACTTCATTGAGGACGCCCTTAAACCAATCGAATGAGCCCTGCTCCCTTGTGACCCAATAGAAATGAGCCGAGGTGGGACCCCGAGCCTTCTTTTTTTTAGATGCACTCCACTCGTTGCGTTGCTGCTCTGCAATCTTGGTATTATTTAGAATGTCCTTGAGAACACTAATGAAAGGAGTAGCTCCGATTCCAAGGCCAATCAGGAGGACGACGTCATATTTCTTATAATTCTGGGCGGGAGCTCCGTAAGGTCCATCGATCCTAAGTTTCGGAAACCTGCGATTTTTACCAATCGTGCTATTAATATTTTATTTAATATTTTTATTCTTATTTTATTATCCTTTCAAAACTCGATTCTGTTCTTTTACCCCTATGTTAATTTTGACTATTGTTGTGTGGATATAGTTGGGGAACATGGGCCTAACTCTCAATAATATAAAAAATAAATAAATAGTACGTGATGATTAAATTTTATAAAAAGGTAGCACATTTTGCGAACTCAAAGTCGTCATTGTATAAATTATATTTTATAAAAAGTCGCACATTCGGAGCTCACAAAACTATGTGCTGATATAATGCAGGAGCTGGTAAAGTTTATACAAGCACATAGTTACAGTAATACTGATTTAAATGGTAAAAAAATATTCAAAATCTTTTAAAAAGAAATCTATAAGTATATTATTTTTAATGAATAAGATATGTGGCTAATATAATACGTATTGGTTACAGATGCCATAGAAATAATGGTTAAGCTCCTTAACCAAAAAGATAGGTCATTAGCATTGGTTAATATAACAAAAGAAGAAATGTCTATCCAATATATTGGATGCACATTTAATTATAAATTTTAATTAATTAATTTTTAAATAAATTTATTTAATTATTATTTAAGGTTGATCTTTGAAGACATGGAGGGTTAGTTGTGGTTCCTTTTTGGGGCCTTAGTGTGGTGGGATGTTTGAGTTCTAATTTGGTTGGATGGTAGTTCTCAGGTTTTGTTATTGTTGGCTGTGGTTTATGTGGTTTGTTGCTTTCATAGACAATATTTGTTAAAAATAAGTCAAAAACACTTTACTTGAATACTAGCATACCTATATTTAAAAAATATATCTAAAGTATGGCGAGAGATATCTTTCTCGAGGGCTATTTTTTAATCACTAATCCTAATATTAGGCCCCTCCAGAAGGATATCTCTAAGCTACTTAAGATATATCCTTCTTGAGGGCTATTTTTTAATCACTAATCCTAACATTAGGCGCCTGGAGAAGGATATCTCTAAGCTACTTTAGATATATCCTTTTCAAGGGCTATTTTTTAATCACTAATCCTAACATTAGGGCTATTTTTAATCACTAATCCTAACATTAGGCACTGGAGAAGGATATCTCTAAGCTACTTTAGATATATCCTTCTCAAGGGCTATTTTTTAACCACTAATCCTAACATTAGGCACCTCGAGAAGGATATCTCTGGGCATACTTTAAATATATTTTTTAAATATAGGTATGCTAGTAGGGTTATGGTTTTAATCTAATTAAGGTTATGGTTATGTTCATAGAAATATATGCTAAGTGTAATGTTCGCAGCACTTATCATAATTAAAATTAGAATTAGAGTTAAAGTTTCAATGAAGATTAACACTAGCCCAATCAAAATAAGTCCAAAACTAATCCATTACAACTATATTGATAATAAAGTAAAGATATGAAAAACAAAACTACAAAATAAGGACAATAAAAGAATCCAATTGATATACTATGCCTTGAAGATAAGGACAAAATAAACTTAACAGGTCCTCACTAATTTATTTATCTAAATTAAATTAAAAGTCATCGTCGTCATATAAACTATTTTAAAGTTTTCCATTTATAATATACGAGGAACTATTGTTTCTACAAGCCCAAGCCAAACTTTAGGCTTTCTAAGTATCCAACATAAATTTTCTGTAGACATTTAGAATTAGGATTTTGTTTAGGGATTGGATTTTGTTTAGGGATTGGGTTAGAACTAATAAAAAGAAAATAAAAAGAAAAGTGAAATACGTAACAATCAATTATTTTCAATTCTTTTGAATAACGTATTACTTGTTCATCGAAATGGAGCAATTAACAGGCAGATAATTTTAAAAAATGATATTATTCATTAAAATGAACTTTCGTGATTACCGTAAGGATGCGTCATTCGGTGAGATGCGCTCTGCTCTGAGAAGGCCACTCTTTCCAGCAAGAGGCGGTTTCATTATCTATCACGATTTAAACATTTTGTGATCAGAGCTTAAAATTAGTGGAATGGAAGATAGCGTGAGGTGCACGGAAGCTAAAATTATTACCTCCGAAAATACTCTCCTCATCTCGAGCGTCCAATCTCCAACCATTCTGATATGCACGCTTATGTATTCATCATCGGGAGCAGAGGTGATTGAGAATGGATGCCTATGAATGGAGAAACTATTTTAGAAAATTTGAGAAAAAACCAGGGTGTAATCTTTTATGTGGAATTGATCATATTGTAAACAAGTTTCTGCTATCAAAAGACTACCATTCGAATGGGGAAATCTTGGGGCACTGAAGAAATAAGTACATTCCGCTCTTGTACTTGAAGCCTACAGGTTTAGACATGTGCAAAGCTAGAACATTTCCCGGGTAAATTGCAGCCTGCAAAGCCCCCAAAACAAAAATTACTATAATTATTACTTGTAATAGCTGCTAAAATCACAGATAAAACAGTAAAAGATCGACAAAACATACAACCTTTACAATATTGACGGTATATTTGCCTGCTCTGAACGTTCTTAGCGTGCGCTCCCCACAATACAGAAGCAGAGGAATGGCAATATACATCCAAGTCTGCACGTATAGACTAATAATTATGCTCTGATCGTTTGGATTTCATTAAATTATTAAGCATTTAACATTCAAAACGTTAATAGACATCATTTCCACAGTCCATGGAATAAGAATGAAGAGTTTTTGGAGGAGACTGTGTGTTGCTTTTTTGGATCGACGTTTCGGATTACACTCCGTGATCCATCATCAGGATGAAAAGAAGAAAATTAGTCTGATCCAAAACGTCCATCCAAAAAAGCAACACACACAGTCTCTTCAGAAGCTCTTCATTCTTACGGAAAATGTCTTTTTTCTTCAAATATATCAAAGAATTCAACTTGAAACGAAGCTTTCTTACCGTTTTACGCGTCCAACCTTTGACTAGGTAAAGGAAAATGGAGTGAACAATAAGTAGGACGTAAACCAAGGCAAAACAATGATGTGAGTACCAAAAGGCATTAAATCCAGTCAATCGATTAAGATGCCAGGGAAGCTTTACTAAATTTCTTCTGAACCAGGAGGTTGCGAGTACGAACGCAATAGCCATCAGAACAACCATAACAATGCCTGTTATTCCTGCTACACTTTGTAAAAAATATTTATAATCAGGCTTTTTATTGCCGAAGTATTGCTTCAGATAGAGATTATAGTTCTCCTCGTTGCTGCTAACAATTCTTGGAAAATCACAGGCTAAATGATTCCCGACGTGAAGGAGAACGCCTACAGCAATGGCTCCAGCGATTGTCTGCATAAAGTTTAAATTTAAATGCTAGATCAACATCACTTTTTTAGGCTGGCATGCTGTATTTATAAGATCTACGAGAGAAATTCAAATTATTCTTTGAATTATTTTAGGAGATCGAAAACCTTGTGAAAATTGATATTGTCGTCGAAAGGAACAATGGATCCTAAGAATGTGGAGCGAAGCCATGTAGTGGTGTTCCTGCAAACAGGGAGCAAAATGAGCGCCATGTTGAATTTGAGCGTCTCTGCGCTTGCTTTGGCTGTACACAGACAGTATCCCATTACTTTGAAAGCGGCTTCGTTTCTGTACTGTATGAATTTCCAAACAAAAAGCAGAGTCATAACAGTGGACCAGAGGATCATCACCCACGCCCGCTGCCAATTCTCTTCCACTACATATTTGGCACTCTGCATTAATCTTTGCATCGGATTCTTCTTTGGAACAGCCAATGCTTCGCTCAAGTTTCGACTGATGTCAATGTGACTTTCCTTTCCGTAGGCTGAGCCTTGCAGCAACAAAGTTTGCAGTTGCCTTAGCTGAAAGAACATTTAAAAAACAAAAATGTAAGGCTTCCACAGTCGTAATAATTGGAAGAGGGATTTCTGAAAAGACTGTACAAGGAATTAAGGCTCCAGAGTCCATAATATTTGGAAAAGAGATCTTTTGAAAAAACTCGTTTCATAAATCTCTTTTAGAAGATCAAATTTTGTTTCTGCTCTCATGGTTCATTGAGAAGACTGTTAATTGGAGCAACAAAAGCTCCATAAAAAAGCTGTTTACATTGAGCCAAAAATTTTAGCATTTAAATAACAGCCACAGTAGTTTGTTATTTAGGACATCAAAGCTCCAAAAAAAAGCTGTTTACATTGAGCCAAAATTTTTAGCATTTAAATAATAAAAGCCACAGTAGTTTGTTATTTAGGACATCAAAGCTCCAAATAACAAATAATCTGCCAGCTGTTCGGTTTTAGCCAAAATTTAGAAGTTTGTTATGCAAAGATTTATAACTCCAATAAAAAAATTTTGTAAGGTATACTTTCAGCCAAAATTTGGAAAAGCTCAGAAAATTAATAGTAACTACCTCAATGTAGCCCTTTTCGACTGGATCCAGCTCTTCCATTATCAAAGCAGCGTACTCTTCTGCTCGTTCCTTAATTCTTGAAAGCTGGTTCGCAGATGCACTCAACATGATAATCTGTGACAAACAACAGGTCATTTAATTATCATTTTTGCCAATTTTCAGTATTCTTATGAAACATTTTCAAGGAGCGGGAATTATTACCTCTTTAACTTCGTCTTCTGATATTTGTCCGTCGGCATTTTTATCACACCTGTACACATTTCGATCTTACTGACCGTCCGTATTTTCTAAAAGAAAATTAAAATATGCACCAGTATTTTCAACTTTTCAAGTATGTTGAGAAAAGTTGAAACATAAAGCCGCCAAAGCCATCCTAATGATTCGTGTTTCAAAAAGTTAAAATTCACAGGGAAAGAGGCTAAACTTCTGGACTTCAGTTCCTGGATTCTAGAGCAAAATCTTTACTCTAATTTGCAATTTGCTGGATTCTAATACAAAAAAAATTAGTGTATTTTGCATTTAAAAAATTAACTTAATTTTCTTACATATCAAAGAAAATATGCAGTCGAGAATCGAAGCTTTGATCGGAAATTTCTAAACAGAAATCATGAAGCTCCTCCTTACTAATCGACTGTGCATGTAAACCTCGTCTTCGTGCCAAGGCATCAAAAAGCTCCAATGCAAACTCCTTGGAGTCTTTCATCCCTGTTCAAAAACGAAAAATCAATCCCATAAATAAACAAAAACACAATGAAACCCTAAGCCATACAACATTCATTACCAATGCAAACCCCGAAATCAGCTCTGGAAAGCATTCTATCTGACAAAGCGAGCTTCTGAAACCTTGCTTCAACAGCTTTCCAAAACATTTTAAAATCCGCCTTTGCATTTGCAGCAAACACTTCTTCGCTCGTTTTACTTATAAATCTCAATCCGTGCAAAGCATATTCCGCTCCAGATTTCTGTTTGGCGAGTACTTCCCCCCTAAGAGAAGCCGAAGGAGGCTTAGCAGTCTCATTCAGAGGGCTTCCAACCGACAAAACTTTAGAGCCAACAAAAGTCGCAGTTCTACTCAATTTCTTCACCTCGGTCTTGACAAATTCCTGAGAAAACGTCTTCACCCTCCTAAGCTCCTGCGACAAATTCTTCACCGCCTTCAATTCCTCCAAAGGTTGCCTCAATCTAGGTGAAAATATACCAGTATTACGACAACTTTTCTTCCCAAAACCATCCAACTCATGCTCATTCAAAAGAGTATTCCGATCATTATCAACATCCAGCGCAATGTCGGCTTGTTGACCGGCTCGCGCCATAATTTCCTGCAGCTTCATCGGCCGATAATGATTATCACCTTCTTCAAACCCTAAATCCAATACAAAGCTCTTTTTATTTGATATTTCATGTTCGTCCTGCACAGGTGCCATAGTATTTATCACAGTTACATTCGACATTTTCGCATGCACCGATGACTCGTGGCGGGATTCGATACTTGGACCTCCCAAACCCCAAAACGCTTAGCTTAGTTTAGTTTCCTCGTTCGTTTGTCCATTCTTTATTCATGTTCTTTCAGTTTGTCCGCTCATGCGAAAATCGCGAGTCTAATCGGTGGCAGGTAACCGATTCTGTCGGTAAGTGCTGACGTGGACTCCAAATGCCGTGCCGTCGAAATAAAATCGACCGGGATTTAACGGCACTTGTTCGAGTCTCTCTGTTACGCGGTTAACCTTTTTTTCTTATTGTTTTGGTGGGAATTGACAACTAGACAAGCGTCATGTTATATTAATTCACAGCTCATGTTTCCGTTTTAATTTAAATTGTTTGTTTCTTTCAACTTCAACCGTGTGTTTTGCGATCATATACTTCCCTTGCACAGTTGTTCTCCTTTCACAAAATCACGGCCAAAAAAATGCTAAAAAATAATAGGGGACTGCACGTAAACGAAACAGGCGAGCGCCGGCTTCAATAAAAACATTATATATTTACTTAAAATTGCATAAACCCTGTAAATTTTGCGCTTTTCGATTTTGATCTCATAGCCAAGATTCATTGACCATTGAAATTTAATAATCGACCTAAGTTGCATATAATCCTTTAGAGGAAAACAAAACCTTACGTAGAGGTTTTTAAATAAAAAAACATTGAATTAGTTAAAAGAATACAGATTCAAGATAGCTCATTTATAGATTAAATTAGAGGTTTTTTTTTTTAAATCATTGAATTAGTTGAAACAATAGAGATTCAAGATAGCTCATTTATAGATTAAATTAATGTGGAAATGTTTAATATAGGAAAAAATCTAAATTTAAGGACACACAGAATTAATAGAAGGTAGTACAATGAATAGACACAAAGAAATCTTAGGCTGCAACACCACTATTCATTGTAAGATTAAAGAAGTGACACTCACAATCAATGCTGAAATGGGTGTGGTTGAGCTTTGCTGTGTATAATTTGTATTGTAGCTGAGTATGTCTTTTGCGTATTCTTGGGTATATTGTTGTCTTTAACAGTTCACTTGTGGACTGTTTTCTGGATTGTAATTTATTTGCATTTCTTCAATATAAAAAAAAAATGCTGAAATGCCTAAATCTAAAAATCATAAATTTGTAAACCTATTTAGCAATAATTTGACTATTATTCATATCATGGAGATTCTCTCTATTAATGCTACTTTTGTTACCTAGAATCGTAGAACTTGCAGATGGTTGATAGGACTCCTTGGTTATTTGAGCTATCTTTGATACAAGATCATCATGTTTACCAACCATAGCCTATAGCTATGATTTTAGACTAGTGACCTATTTTGCAGGCTCCTTATTGGCCTTGGGTTGTTCCTTGAGAACCACAGTCAAGCTTGCCATCTAAAGGGATAAGTTAGAGCAAAGAATCTATTGGGACTCCTATTTTCAAGCCTCATAATTGCAAAATCTTGCTAAATTCATCAAAATTTTCCTAAAGAGATCTCTAAGCATTCACCTCGTTTTATGTGACTTGAATGGTGTTAAAACCTTGCCAAAACTCTATGAAAACTCTACAAAAAATCTTTAAAAATTCTTAAGTTTTCCTAAGTTTCCTCCCTTGGTAGAACTTTAGCATTCCTCTGGATATGGCAGACCTTTTTGGGTGTTCTGGACATATCTCTGTCCCCCAGAAGTTTTGCTTTCCTCTTTCTCCTGTCCCTGGCGAAGTTTTAGTCTACCTTTGGACATTGCAAAAGTTTTGCCCCCTTTTGGACATATCCCCGTCCCTTTGGAACTCCTACTTTCCCCTTTAAGTCCTCTTTAGCACGCCTCTGGCATGAAACAAGATATATTCCTGAACCCCCCTCTAGACTCACTTTTTCTTTCTTCCTGGAATCTCCGTCCATCCAAGAACCTTCTTTCCTTTCGCCAACTCCTATTTCTTCTGGCGGAGCTTCACCCATCATCATGACATAGCCTATCCCACCCTAAACTCCTGCCTATCCTGCACCCTTCATTTTCTCCCCCAAATTCCTCATGAACTCCTCTTTTGTGTTGGTTTCTTGCCCTTAAGGATGTATCCTGAACCCCCCTGAAGTTTCCCCCATCTTGAACACCTTCAAAGTTTCACCGACCTTTCTTTCCTTGCCTTTAGCAAATTTTTGGTGGAGGTTTAGACATGTCCAAGACACCCCAAAAGTCTTGCATAACCCCACAAATTTTTGCAATTTGCAAAAAGGGCATAAAAACAAAAAGTGGCATTTCCTTACAACTCCTAGATGGACACAAAACCTTGGTAGGTCACCATTAATGCAAAATGGGTGGTTGAAATTGATGTATTTATTGCCATTGGTGAGTTTGTTAGGGTTTTACCGCCCAATCCACCATCATATTCAAGTGGAAAAGGCTATAAATACATGAATGAAACTCATTCAAAGGGTTGGTCATTTTGGGCAAAATTTCTGTCTTCAGGCGCCAGGCATCCAAGTGTAGCTAGGGCTACAACTAGTGTTTAGTTTTAGTTCTTCAGGAAGTAGTTGACAAAGGTGTATGCAGATTATATTGTAATTTTGATATCAATTTTTATTTTTCTCCACTATTGTAAGTGTTCTTTCAGGAAAACCTCCAAGGCAGTTAGGGTTTTCTCTTGCCACATTTTGTGGTATGATTGTAATCTATGATTTGAATGAATGTGATAGCTCTTAATTCATTTCAAGCTTTGTAAATGGTCATTTCATAGTTACACATGGATGAATGTTGTATGGTGTTGGATTAATAAGTATTTTCATGGTTTGATATTGATTTCTATGCATTTAAATTCATTAAATAGGCATTGATACACCCCTTTGTGATTGTTAGATCCTTTGATAAACGTGAAACTCTATAGCCCATTGGATAGGCACCAGTCTGAGAGGCCTATGATCACCTACACTCCGTAAAAAAAATCAAAACAATATGTCAAGTGTAAAATGTATTTATAGTTTTGTATGCATCCTTGTTCTATGTTGGAGTCAGGGTATATCTTTTGGAAAAGTAATTGTGGTTTATCCTTTTCAGAACATGCATGTATACTTGCATCTTGCATTGCCACAATGATCCCATTTCAAATTAAAAAGAGGTTATTTGATGCAGTGAAATTTTGTCTAAACCAGTGACAGCCATAAGCTCTAGAACAACACTTTAGGTATCGTTACCATTGTTTTTGTCTAGCACGCACCTTGCATGATAATTAATCCTTGCCAAGGGATACCTCTCGAAATACCCTCCATGGTCCAGTTGAACCAAAAGTGAAGAGGAGATTACCCACTCCTACCAGTTGGCCCTTAATCACCTTCATCTTGTTGATGAACCCCCTTTTCACCTCCTTGACGACATCCTTGGCCTCAGAGATTGAATAAGTGTTCTAGGGATTGGGATTAGTTGTTTTGGGACCCAACAGATTGGTGTCGTTGTCGGGGAAAGTTTACTTTATCCATTTCCAGGTTGTAGGTAGCTGGAAACATATTTTAACCCTTACTAATGGCAGTTTATAGTTTGCATTTTGTAAGATAAGTTTGGCATCCCATCAACTTATGCCAACAAATTGGTGTCGTTGCGAGGGACTTGTTTACTTTTGGTTGAATTATTGTAGTCCTTCAAACATAGTGAAAATTTTAAGTATTTCCTCCTAGCAGGGAAGTGGTGACTATGTTTAGTTAACCTAGAAATCTTTTTTCATATCAGAAAAGAATTAAGATGGATCGTGGGAGAAGACCTGAAGATCTGTCAACACATAAAAGTTCTACAGACTGCTCAAGAAGCCAACGAAATAGGTGGAGAGCAAGAAATCCTAATGCCCAAGGTCAAGCAGGTACTTCTAGTAGAAATGATGCATTTGGTGATTTCAGAAATCAATATCAGGATAAGTGCAAGAAGATGGGGGGCCAAAAAGGGGTCTTAAGTGGCCACTTTTTTTCTAAATCAAGAAATGTTGGCCTTGGATGAGAAATTGAGCATAGTTACACTCAAAATTTTAAGATGCAACAAAAACAATGTTCGTAGTGCTCTAAGTCTACTTTCTAAACTACTAATTTTTTAAAAAAAGGGTATAGATTAAGGGGTTCAAAAGAGGGAGCCACAGAAATTGGTGTTGTTTCTATCAAAAAAACATAACATAGCATGTTTTGTGGCTCCCTCAAAAGGTTAACTTTTTTTGGTATTTTTAAAATCGCTTTGGTGAGAAATTAGCTAACAACATGCAGTTTATTTCTGATTTTTCTTATAATTTTTTAATAAATATTTGAGTTTTTACTAATTTTCAAAGTGGACACATCCTGAAAAATAGAATTTTGGGCATGCTACCCCTATAAATTTTGAAAACTAATTGAAAATCAAAATTTTTAATATGTGTAGAATGGAGTCTAGTTTCTAAAAATGTAATTTTTTTGAAATTTCAATGAACGGTTAATTTACAATGAAAAAAAGACCAAACACTGGTTTTTGCCAAAAAACAGACACACAAATAAAAGAAATTAAAGATGAAAGGCTTAACTTTGTCAAAATGTGAAAAAAATTACATCGTTAAATAGCTAAGAGAAAGCCTAACATTACCTAGGTGTTCAATTTGTTCGACCTTGAAACACATACAAATTTGAGGGTTAGCACGAACGAAATTATGTGAAATCCTGTAGAATATTCAAAAACACGTCTTTGGATGTTGGGAAGGCACTCCAAGCCTTTGGGTTGGAAATCCAAAGCAAATCCCAAACCTAAGGCTTGGGATTCCCAAAGAAAAATATAACGCGAGCGTGTTATAACGTGCTTGCGTTATGTTTTGCTTTGCATTTTTTCCCTTTTCGCAAAAGTTTGCATGATGTTTGTCATGTTTGACATAACACAAGCGCGTTATAACGCGCTCACATTATGTCCCCCTTGGAAAGTTTTATGTTCAAGGTTATTAAGCATGTATGTATGTATGCCTATATGTATGTATGTATGTATTTATGTATGCCTATATGTATGCATGTATACTTATATGTATGTATGTATGTATGTATGTATGCATGCCTGTATGTATGTATATATGTATGCATGTTGCTATGTATGTATGTATGTGTTTATGCCTATATGTATGTATGTATGTATGCTTGTATGTATGTATGTAAGGGTTTTGGGTTTAGGGTATATAAGGCCCTGATCCTGTAGAGTTTTTAGGTTTGAGGTTTGAGGTTTTTGGGTTTAGGGTTTAAGGTATAGGGTTGAGGGTTGAGGGATTAGGGATTAAGTAATAGGTTGAGGGTAGAGGGTTGAGGGTTGAGGCTTTAGGGATGAGGGTTAAGGGATTAGGGTTTAAGGTATAGTGTCGAGGGTAGAGGAGGGTAGAGATGGGGGTGAGGTGGATAGGGGAGGAGAGGGGTGGATAAGGGTTAAGGGTTTAGGGTTTAAGGGTCAAGGGTTTAGGGTTTAAGGGTTGAGGGTTTAAGGTCAAGAGGGATTAGGGTTTAGGGTTGAGGGATTAAGGTTTAAGGTTTAGGGTTGAGGGTTGAGGGATAGGGTTTAGAGTTTAGGGATAAGGGATTAGGGTTTAGGACCTTGAGGGATTAGGATTTAGGGTTGAGGCTTTAGGTCCATAGCATTTAGGGTTGAGGGATTAGGGTTGAGGGTCGAGGGATTAGTGTTAAGGTAGAGTGTTGAGGGTAGAGGGATTAGGGATAGGGTTTAGGGTTAAAGGTTTAGGGTTGAGGGATTAGGTTTTAAGGTTGAGGGTTTAGGGATAAGGGATTAGGGTTTAAGGTATAGTGTCGAGGGTTGAGGGTTTAGGAATATGGATAGTGTTTAGGGTTTAGGATTGAGAGATTAGGGTTTAGGGTTTAGGGATAAGGAATTAGGGTTGACGGTTGAGGGATTAAGGTTTAGGTTTGAGCGATTAAGGTTTAAGGTTGAGGGTTTAGGGTTTATGAATAGGGTTTGGAGTTTAGGGATAAGGGATTAGGGTTTAGGACCTTGAGGGATTAGGGTTTACGGTTGAGGCTTTAGGGATAGCATTTAGGGTTAAGGGATTAGGGTTGAGGGTCGAGGGATTAGGGTTAAGGTAGAGTGTTGAGGGTAAAGCAATTAGGGATAGGGTTTAGGGTTGAAGGTTTATGGTTGAGGGATTAGGGTTTAGGGTTGAGGGCTTAGGGATAAGGGATTATAGTTTAAGGTATAGTGTCGAGGGTTGAGGGTTTAGGAATAGGGATAGTGTTTAGGGTTTAGGGTTGAGGGATATAAGGGTTTATGGTTTAGGGATAGGGAATTAGGGTTGAGGGTTGAGGGATTAAGGTCTAGGGTTGAGGGATTAAGGTTTAATGTTGAGAGTTGAGGGTTTAGGGATAGGGTTTAGAGTTTAGGGATAAGGGATTAGGGTTTAGGACCTTAAGGGATTAGAGTTTAGGGTTGAGGCTTTAGGGATAACGTTTAGGGTTGAGGGATTAGGGTTGATGGTTGATGGATTAGGGTTAAGATAGAGTGTTAAGGGTAGAGGGATTAGGGATAGGGTTTAGGGTTGAAGGTTTAGGGTTGAGGGATTAGGGTTTAGGGTTGAGGTCTTAGGGATAAGGGATTAGGGTTTAAGGTATAGTGTCGAGGGTTGAGGATTTAGGAATAGGGATAGCATTTAGGGTTTAGGGTTGAGGGATGTAAGGGTTTAGGGTTTAGGGATAAGGAATTAGGGTTGATGGTTGAGGGATTAAGGTTTAGAGTTGAGGGATTAAGGTTTAAGGTTGAGGGTTGAGGGTTTAGGGATAGGGTTTAGAGTTTAGGGATAAGGGATTAGGGTTTAGGACCTTGAGGGATTAGGGTTTAGAACCTTGAGGGATTAGGGTTTAGGGTTGAGGCTTTAGGGATAGCATTTAGGGTTGAGGGATTAGGGTTGATGGTCAATGGATTAGGGTTAAGGTAGAGTGTTGAGGGTAGAGGGATTAGGGATAGGGTTTAGGGTTTTGAGTTGAGGGCTTAGGGATAAGGGATTAGGGTTTAAGGTATAGTGTCGAGGGTTGAGGGTTTAGGAATAGGGATAGAGTTTAGGGTTTAGGGTTGAGGGATTAGGGTTTAGAGTTTAGGGATAAGGAATTAGGGTTGAGAGTTGAGGGATTAGGGTTTAGGGTTGAGGGATTAAGGTTTAAGGGTGAGGGTTGAGGGTTGAGGGTTTAGGGATAGCATTTAGGGTTGAGGAATTAGGGTTGATGGTCGACGGATTAGGGTTAAGGTAGAGTGTTGAGAGTAGAGGAATTAGGGATAGAGTTTAGGGTTGAAGGTTTAGGGTTGAGGGATTAGTGTTTAGGGTTGAGGGTTTAGGGATAAGGGATTAGGGTTTAAGGTACAATGTCAAGGGTTAAGGGTTTAGGAAAAAGGATAGCGTTTAGGGTTTAGGGTTGAGGGATTATGGTTTAGGGTTTAGGGATAAGGAATTAGGGTTGAGAGTTGAGGGATTAAGGTTTAGGGTTAAGGGATTAAGGTTTAAGGTTGAGGGTTGAGGGTTGAGGGTTTAGGGATAGCATTTAGGGTTGAGGGATTAGGGTTGATGGTCGATGGATTAGGGTTAAGGTAGAGTGTTGAGGGTAGAGGGATTGGGGATAGGGTTTAGGGTTGAAGTTTTAGGGTTGAGGGATTAGGGTTGAGGGTTTAGGGATAAGGGATTAGGGTTTAAGGTATAGTGTCGAGGATTGAGGATTTAAGAATAGGGATAGCATTTAGGGTTTAGGGTTGAGGGATTAGGGTTTAGGGATAAGGAATTAGGGTTGAGAGTTGAGGGATTAAGGTTTAGGGTTGAGAGATTAAGGTTTAAGGTTGAGGGTTGAAGGTTTAAGGATAGCATTTAGGGTTGAGGGATTAGGGTTGATGGTTGATGGATTAGGGTTAAGGTAGAGTGTTGATGGTAGAGAAATTAGGGGTTTAGGGTTGAAGGTTTTAGGGTTGAGGCATTAGGGTTTAGGGTTGAGGGCTTAGGGATAAGGGATTAGGGTTTAAGGTATAGTGTCGAGGGTTGAGGATTTAGGAATAGGGATAGAGTTTAGGGTTTAGGGTTGAGGGATGTAAGGGTTTAGGGTTTAGGGATAAGGAATTAGGGTTGAGGGTTGAGGAATTAAGGTTTAGGGTTGAGAGATTAAGGTTTAAGGTTGAGGGTTGAGGGTTGAGGGTTTAGGGATATGGTTTAGAGATTATTGATAAGGGATTAGGGTTTAGGACCTTGAGGGATTGGGGTTTAGGGTTGAGGCTTTAGGGATAGGGTTTAGGGTTGAGGGATTAGGGTTTAAGGTTGAGGGATTACAGTTAAGGTAGAGTGTTGAGGGTAGAGGGATTAGGGATAGGGTTTAGGGTTAAAGGTTTAGGGTTGAGGGATTAGGGTTTAGGGTTGAGGGTTTAGGGATAAGGGATTAGGGTTTAACCTATAGTGTCGAGGTTTGAGGGTTTAGGGATAGGTTTTAGGATTTAAGGTTTAAGGGTTAAGGGTTGAGGATTTAGGGATAGGGTTTAGGGTTTAGGGATAAGGGATTAGAATTTTAAGGTATAGTGTCAAGGCTTGAGGGTTTAGGGATAGGGTTTAGGATTTAGGTTTAAGGGTTGAGGGTTGAGGCTTTAGGGATAAGGGTTTAGGGTATAGGGATAAGGGATTAGGGTTTAAGGTATAGTGTCGAGGGTTGAGGGTTTAGGGATAGGGTTTAGGATTTAAGGTTTAAGGGTTGAGGGTTGAGGCTTTAGGGATAGGGTTTAGGGTTGAGGGATTAGGGTTTAAGGTATATTGTCGAGGGTTGAGGTTTTAGGGATAGGTTTTAGTATTTAAGGTTTAAGGGTTGAGGCTTTAGGGATAGGGTTTAGGGTTTAAGGATAAGGGATTAGGGTTTAAGGTATAGTGTTGGGGCTTGAGGGTTTAGGGACAGGGTTTAGGATTTAAGGTTTAAGGGTTGAGGGTTGAGGCTTTAGGGATAAGAGAGAGACCTATATGACTAAGGGTTGAGAGATAGGGGAGAGATGGGGTGAGGCAGATAGGGGAGGAGAGGGGTGGATAAGGGTTGAGGCTTTAAAGCTTTAGGGTTGAGGGATTAGGGTTTAAGGTATAGTGTTGAGGGTTGAGGGATAGGGTTTAGGATTTAAGGTTAAGTGTTGAGGGTTGAGGCTTTAGGGACAGGGTTTATGGTTTAGGGATAAGGGATTAGGCTTTAGGGTTGAGGGATTAGGGTTTGAGGTATAGTGTTGAGGGTTGAGGGTTTAGGGATAGGGTTTAGGATTTAAGGTTTAAGGGTTGAGGGTTGAAGCTTTAGGGATAGGGTTTATGGTTTAGGGATAAGGGATTAGGGTTTAGGGTTGAGGGATTAAGGTTTAGGGTTGAGGGATCAGGGTTTAGAGTTGAGGATTAGGGTTTGAGGTATAGTGTTAAGGGTTGAGGGTTTAGGATTTAAGGTTTAAGAGTTGAGGGTTGAGGCTTCAGTGATAGGGTTTAGGGTTTAGGGATAAGGGATTAGGGTTTAGGGTTGAGGGATTCGGGTTTGAGGTATAGTTTAAGCTCTTCCTAAAAAAATAAGGAAAGACATTACAAATAGAATAGACAATAATACCTCGATTACAATGATTGACTAAACTATACCAAAAAATGTTAGTGAATTATTCACAACTACAAACATAGTCTCAAAAAAAACTAAGAAAATATTTTTAAAAATTTGGGAACTAATGATGACCAAAAATAAAAACAAAATTTTATGTACTTCAATTTGTTTTAAAATTTAGTAACAAAAGTGAACACAAATCAAAACAAAACAACATATTAGGCTCTATCTTGATAAAATAAAGAAATCGAAGGAAATGTCTAGGGCATATGAACATGGAGATAACATCATTTAAAGGGCATATGATCAAATATATAAAGGAATGTACCATAGAGGAAAATCACCATGATTATTTTTTAAAAATGATTGCAAGCTGCCATCTTTTCTTCAGATCCGTGTAATCATACTTAATTTTGCATCTCCTCAATTTAAGTGCTACTAACTAAGAAAATACCAAGTATCATCAATCACTCACACCATGGCTCATTTTTTTCCCCTGTACTAATATTGTGTAAAATTTACTCTCTACCAATTTTGTTTATTGTATTCGTAGGTATATTTGTGCTTGTAGATAATTCAGGATTATGTACAGTTCTTTTTGTTTGGGTTATTTTTACATAGGCTTTTGCATCTGTGTTTGCCATGGAGGATGAAGAAACGGGGGAGCTTTTTATACCATGGAGAGCATGCAGTCACAAATGTTTTAAAAAACATGGAAAATACCATGATAAAGAGTGCTTTAATGGGTGTGCCTCCTTCGTCAAAGTTATGCTTGGAGACTTTACACAAAAATTTGTAACTCTATACAATATTTTTCATTCTTTTATTTCTTGTACACTATTAAGAACTTGTAAAATCTCATTGTATAATGTGTTTACCGCAGCACATTCCTCCTGCATTTGTTTCACAATTTATAAATGACACAGACAAACATATGGTGTTGCAAGGCCCAGGTGGGCAGGAGTGGGATGTACAATTAGGGGGTACCATAAATAAACTAGAATTTAGGCAGGGTTGGGAAACTTTTGTGAACCATCATGGGCTGGAGATTGGAGATTTTGTTGTGTTCAAGTCTATATCCAAGTCATATTTTAAGGTTAAGATATTTCAAAGAAGAGGGTGTGTTAAAAATATCAGTGAACTTCAGCTTATGAATACCAACATTGATATAGATAAAAGATGCCCATCTTCTAATAGAGTATGCAGTTCAAGTCAACCAATGGGCAGCAAGTTGCTAAATGAATTGGTTTCTGATGGGGAAAACAACAATGATGTTGAAGCAATGGAATAAAATCAAAATTGTAAGTCTAATTTAATTTATTTCAACTTTCAAAATTGTAGGACTTCAGGGTTTTCTCATCGGGATTCAAAATTAACATGCAAGATGCTCTAAATGCATTCTAAGGACCCAGGAGCTAAACCTTAAGAGGGAAAAGCCCCCAAGGGGAAATTTTCTAACATAACAGATACATGATAGGTGTAAGCCTTTTGATTACAAAATAGATCTTAAAGACCTCAATATCCTAATATGTCTACTATTTGGATTATTTCTTCCCATAATTCTCTTAATATAGAATATGTAGAAATGTTTTGAATTGGCAATAAATATAGTACACCATCATAGGTGAGTGTGATAAAGATTAATGGACCCAAAATTAAATGATTTCATTATTAGTTTCTCTAGAAATTGAACACATCACCTTGTGTAGCATGTAGGTTCACTGGTAATAGGTAGAAACACCAATTTCAATGTACCTCAAACTAGGAGTATCTAAATTCAATGCATTTCTATACATGACCTCTCTTCAAACCCATAAAGAAGTAAGTAAGCTTAGTAATTGGCACTAGTTTCTAATACTTGGTGCATAGTTCAAACAAGGTTTCATTATACAATGAACAACTTGATAATGGTGTAGTTAAGCTCCTTGAGATAGGAAACATGAATGGGGCGATCATGATCATATGAAATTTGAATGGAATGTGTAAGGTTCTTTTGAAGTTATGTTCCAAACTACAATTAAAGATCTTCAAAATGCATTGCAACATATATCATGTGGAATGTTGACTAGGCCTTTAGTGATATATATGAAGCTTTAAACTAACAAACATGAGTGTGGTGTTGCAAACTTGAACACATCATTACAAAACATCTAGAAATCTAGAAAAATACTTATAAATCAACAAACATTAAGAAAATAACTTTAGTTGATGAAAGATTGCTCTTACACCTTGGATGCTCTTGCATCAATTCATGCAACCCTTCACATACTAATGAAAGACATGAAGCCTCTATAAGATCGAGCTCTATCAACTCTTCAAGAAAGCATGTGTTTCATTCCTTACATTTTAATTGATGAAATGATCTTCATTGGACTAAGATTGTTAGAACACATTGATAGTAGGTTATATGAAGTATTCCCTATCACAATCAAAAGTTAGTCAATGGTCACTAATTTTTTCTTATTGGTTACCTAAGACAATTGCCACTTGTAAGGGACATTACAATGTAGATGTTGTATGAGAGTTACTCTCAAGTATTGTCCCATATGATGACCCAAAATTCAAAGTTGTAATTGGACTCATTAATGATGTGCTTGGCAAAGTTGTTGCTATCATCTACCAAAAATGAGAGTAGGCCACTTTATTTATCACTCTTTCTTATTGTGAAGAACTTTCAATGTTACATTCTACCTACTTGGGACACACATGACCCACAACTCTTTCCAATTGTTCCAGTCACTCATGCTGGTTGACAACAAATCCCCTTAAATATGGCTTGCACATCTAACAATCCATAAAGCACAAGGCCTCACAATCAATAGAATAATAATAGACATTAAAAACAAAGACTATCAGGATACTACATTCACAATAGTGTCATGAGTTCAAAGATTGTTTGATGTAGCATCTCCCCTCTCATTCAATGATACACACACACATAAACAATATGTATATAATCATGTAGAAGCAAGAAGAAGATAGTCTCTAAACATATCAACACAACATTCCTAAAAACCCATTTAGCCCTCCTCATTATGTAATATACTAAATTAATTTGTATTCCTAAAAATCCATTTAGTCCCCCTCATTATGTAATATACTAAATGTATTTGTTATATTAAAGAAAATCCGTTAACATTTCATGTATTATTTTTAAAATTTAAATGATATCATAATCTTAGAAATCTTGCGTGTCTTTCTCTAAATACACAACTATCAGTAAGAAAAATATTTCTTTTAGAGTTGTTTTTTTCAAAATTATTGATGTGCTCATTAAAACTTTAATACAATTACTAGTATATATTTCTATATAATTCTCACATTCAATTTTTTTTAACTTTCAATATTTTTTATAAAATAAAGAAAAATTAAACTATCACCTTTGTTTTTCTTATGAAAGACAATATAAACATACACATTTGTTAACGGAAAAAATAACCAAAATAAATCAATTATCTACAATCCAACTAGAATCTTATTTTGAGATTTAATTCAAGTAATTCTTTCACTCTCAACTAATAAAAAAATTCCCAAACCAATATAAACTAGGATTTTTTAAGCAAAAAAAAAATCTCCTAGGGCAATATGAACATACAAAAAGTTTTAACCAAAAATAACCCTAATTACAATCTAGCAGTCGAAGTAATTCTTTAGCTGTCAATCAATTAAAAAAAAAATTTGGGACACATTTCCTAACAATTTTTATTGCATGTTCATGTTGTTTTCCTTTCCCCATAAAACAATTAAATCACTCAGTGTATATTAGGTACATATGTGTGAGACGGCTTGGAGAGTGAAATGGTTATATCGGAGATAGAGAACATCAAATCAACTTAATGATGACTTATTGCCACATCAAAGTAATACTTGAGACTTTTCAGAGAATTTATGTGCTGCATATTTTTAGAGGGTTCTCCAAATTTATTATTGTATTTGTCAGTATATCTGTGCTTGTAGCTAATTCAGGATTCTATAGTTTTTTTGGGTTATTTTTACACATGGTTTTGCATCTGGTTTGCCATGGAGGATGAAGAAATGGGGGATTTTTTTATACCATACAGAGCATGCAGTCACAAATGTTATAAAAAACATGGCAAATACCATGATAAAGAGTGCTTTAATGGGTGTGCCTCCTTCAAAGTTATGCTTGGAGACTTTACACAAAAACTGGTAACTCTATACATTATTTTTCATTCTTCTATTTCCTATACATTGTTAATAACTTGTAAAATCTAATTATTCAATGTGTTTATGGCAATGCATTCCTCCTACATTTGTTTCACAGTTTATAGACAATACAGATGAACATATGGTGTTGCAAGGCCCAGGTGGGCAGCAGTGGGATGTACATTAGGGGCTACCATAAATAAACTAGAATTTAGGCAAGGTTGGGAAAATTTTGTGAATCATCATGGGCTATGGATTAGAGATTTTGTTGTGTTCAAGTACATATCCAAGTCATATTTTAAGGTTAAGATATTTCAAAGGACAAGGTGTGTGAAAATTATCAATGCTCTTCAGCTTATCAATACCAACATTGATACAGATAAAAGATGCCATTCTTCTAATAGAGTATGCAGTTCAAGTCAACCAATGGGAAGCAAGTTGTTGAATGAATTGGTTTTTAATGGGGAAAACAACAATGATGTTGAAGCAATGGAAGAAAATCAAAATTGTAAGTCTAATTTAATTTATTTCATCTTTCAAAGCAAGCATTTGAATTGTAGCTTTACCAGGAGGATTCGTATAACAAAAACTTATTTTTGTTGCAGGCCATTCTTGGAAGAACCCTGGACATTATGGACCCTCTCATCTAGAAAAGCACATGACAGTGAACTCTGCCCCTTATTTCAAATTAGATAAACCTTTTTATTTAATGAAAATGAAGTCACAGAATGTAAACCAACCAATATGCAAACTACTAAGATCAAATTCTCTACCTTCTATGCTTATTCCTCTTATTTTGTTAAGACAAGAGTGTAAAAAATGATGGGTTTAACAACCTAACATAAGGCAAAGAAGTTTTGTTATTACATTTTTCTAAGGGATCTCTAATATTCTAATATAATTTAGTCTTCTATAATATGAACATCTACAT
Organism: Cunninghamia lanceolata; assembly: GCA_027924645.1. Taxonomy (NCBI): domain Eukaryota; kingdom Viridiplantae; phylum Streptophyta; class Pinopsida; order Cupressales; family Cupressaceae; genus Cunninghamia; species Cunninghamia lanceolata. The sequence continues at coordinate 1,924,205 of BSBN01001303.1, read as the reverse complement.
TTGTGTGAATGATAAGCTTTAACAACAATTTTTTTTAATAGCAGAGCATAACGCGCTCGCGTTATAACGTGAGCACGTTATGGCTTGGTGTTGTCGAGCCTTAGGTTAGGCATCACCAAGATATAACGCACTCCCATTATGGCTTAATTTTTTTTAAAAAAAGTTGGCCACTGTTTGGCCCCCCAACTTTTTGCACCCGCCCATCAGTACACTTCTGAGGACTCCGCAGATAATATACTCAGAATGAATAGAAGAATGATTAGAGATGAGTATGATGTTCGAAGAAATGAGAACATTATGGGTTGAGGAAGAAGAGATATATCTTGTAATGCAAACATAAGAACATTCGGCATGCCTAATGAAGAGGCTCATCGACATACTCAGCATCCTACTTCACCCATGAGATCATTTAGAGATCATCATGACAACATTCTTGATGAGAAAGATCAATTGAAACATCTTGATACTGAGGAAAGACAAAGGACTCTATGATGAATTATATTTACTTGATCATATTAGGAATAGGCAAAGAGAGGTGCAAGTCATGCTTGATTTGCAGTAGGCTCAACTTGCTCAGAATGCAACAAATTAGAGACAACATCAACATATGGGCCAGTTGGGTAGGAATCTAGCTCGTTCACACCAAATCCTAAACAATCATCTCAACAACATATAAATCAATAGTATGGGAATGTTCCAACCCTATACATACACTTCAAAGGTAGGTTCAAAGGTTTCCTCCACCAAGATAGCTCTTGGGAGCGGAAAGATACAAGTAGTTAGATTTCTTTGGTATTCCAAATTTCCCTAACGCAATTCCAAATGAGATAAGGGGGAAAATTCCAAGATTCCAAGGCAATAATGCAGTCACCAGTGAGGAGCATTTGAGGCACTTCATCAATGTCACAGATGAGTATGAGTTAGAGGATGAAGATGTGATGATGAAACTATTTGTTCACTTGTTATAAGAAAGAGCCAAGGAGTGGTATAAGGCTCTCCTAGATAACAATATTGATTCATGGGAAGAATTCATAAGGGTGTTTAGCTTGCAGTATGGGGATAGGATTGACCCCAGTTTTCCATCCATGAGCTCACTATAATCAAGAAGGGAATTAATGAAACTATTGTAGACTTCAACAACAAATTTATCATGACAATGAGAAAGGTACCTACTAATCTCAGGCCTAATGAATTGATGTGTTTAGTGCTGTAATGTGGTGCTTTTGATTCAAAGATTGGTTATTGCATGAGGGATAAGAGTCCTTTAACATTGAGGGAAGCTTATGTTGTAGCTATTAACATAGAAAATGTTATGTCAGAAAATGTCCCCTTGGGGGCTTTTCCCTCTTAAGGTTTAGCTCTCAGGTCCTTATAATGCATTTAGAGCATCTTGTGTGTTAATTTTGAATCTCGATGAGAAAGCCCTGAAGTCTTATGGCAAATAGGACCTAGGAGGTGCTATTTTGATGTCCCCTAAACAAAAATGGAAGGGTGGACTTGGGCGCTAGCGCCCTAGTCCTGCCCTATTTTAGGTCATCCCTAAATTTAAATGTCAGTTTTTTGACCGTTACTTAGGTCCTATGCTGACATCTCGAGTTTGAATTACAAAATTCTTAGCAAGAATGTTTGTAGTTGCATATATAAGCATGTTTAGTGTTTCATTTGTAAACTAGAAGATGATTGCAAACTTTATGCATACTAGTGATTTCATGATATTCATTGTTGTAGAGCAGAGCATTGTTATTGTATTTGTGATTACAGATATGACTTCATCTTCTCATGTGATTGAAGAGCCTTCATTTATGTGAGATCTACACTTCAAGGTGATATCTATTTGTGTTTGAATCATTTATCATTTCAATTTTGCCTCTATCCCATAGGGATATGCACTCTTTATCTGACAACGTTGTTCAAAAGACTTGAATGTCTCTTCGGGGCTTGACCAAGGCAAGCCTCTAAACACCACAACCCCCAACCACACTCCTTTGTGATTGCAGGTTACAGGTATTGAGTTTTGCAGAGTGGAGTTGTAGAAGGAGGTTGCAGAGGATAAGGATTTAGGATCTGAAAGAAAGAAAACAGAGTTGAACATTTTGGGACATAGGCGCTAGTGACAGTGTCCTTTGGAGTTGCAAACATAGAAATAGTTTGAATAGTGATAATCAACATCCGAAGAGCTTCCGACACCCTGAAGAACATCTGGCATTGGACTAGGGTGCTAGTGGAAGTGTCCTCTGCATCTTCTGGGGCAGAAACAAAAGATACAATGAATATCAGTGTCGTGAGGAGATCTGTATAGAAAATAGTACCTTGGACAAGGGAACTAGTGGAGGTGTCTCCGACTATTCCGCCTTCTAAAATTTGAAAAATGGTCAGTTATTAATCGAGCTGTCCTTCATCTTAATATGAAAGGATTTGTCATAATTCATCAATTTGCTTACTGTTTTGCATACTTGGGGTTTTAAGAGCATTTAAACATTAGATTGAGATATTGATTGATAACATCTGAGTTTCTGCATCATTCCAAGTGGCAGCCCAACCTATTAGGTGAATGCTCTTGCTTAGTAGAGATTCAACTCGATTGATATGCCTTTAAATGTTTGTAGTGAAAGGAGGATTTACCCTTGAAACTAAAACCACCAAACCATCAACCCCTCCTTTTTCAACCAAAACATTTTGATGAACCCATGTTTTTGAATTGTTTGCACCTTGCTAAGTGTTGTGTGATAGATTTGCATTCATTCATGTTATTGCATTTGAAAAATTACAAAAAAATTGAAAATTTTGAAAAAATTGGCATCTTAGGGTTGCATTTTGACATAATTTGAATTAATTAACATTTAATTTCATTTATTCTCTATTATTTTCATCATATCTAATTTAAATTGAATAAATTCATCATTTAGTATTCATTTGCATTGCATTTCCATGCTTAAATTGTTAAAAATTGCTTGAAATTGTGCATTTTTCATAAAAACCTAGTTTTGCATTAGCGAGGGTTTGTAGTTAAAATCTTGTTTCAGATATTACTACCCTCTTAAAACACTCATTAGGACTGATTTATAATTTTAGTGTTGCATCATAGTGGTTTTCTTGCAAAATTTCATGTCTAGGGTTTGAAAACCTTGCATTTTCACTAGATTTGGCCTTATTGTCTCTCTAGAATTGCATTATAGGCATGTTGTAAAGGATTTTGCTGCATTATTTGACTGATATTAGGGTTAGTATCTTCTACCCATCCTCAAATTATTTGTAACACCCTTTCTATTAGGCATTTACATTGAAATTTGGTGAAAATTTGTATATTTTAGGTGTATTTTCACTAGGTTTTGACTTGTCATCACTCTAGATCTGCACTATAGGTGTGTTGTGAAAGATATTATTGCATCATTGGACTGATATTAACCTTATTATTCACTTACCATCTTGAAATTTTTCACAACACCTCTTCCATTAGTGATTTGCATTGAAAAAGGTGAAAAATCAAGCATTTTGGATCCTACACATATCTTGCTCCTTGGATTTGTTCTATTAGTTTGTGCATTGAGAGTTGCATGCTTTTGTATGAGTATTATAACCCACTACCCTAATAGAAATATCCCTTTAAGAAGAAGTAGAAGACTCATGGGATCTAGTGCTCCTAAAGAAAACGGTATTCCTACCTCTGAAAATCCATTGACCACTTTCTTCACAAAAGGAGAGACACAAATTTTGCAAGACACTATACCTCATACAACCACTATGGAAGATCAAATATTTCATGATTTTTATGACACTATTGAGGTGGTAACACATGTACCTAATGAGAAAATAAACAAACTTGATAAAGAGTTCGTCGATTTTCAAGCATTTGTTGAAAATGAAAGGATAGCGGAAGAAGCTATACCTATGATTCACAACATAAGAGAGTTGATAAAAGAAGGACAATATGGTATTAATTTTATTTGAGGTCTAATGCATGTAGTACAAAATAATGTTATGTCAGTGACTGAATGTGCGAATGGTATTAATAACATGTCATCATCAACTCATACACAAGTATCGACACTTATACCAACTACGGGAATATCCATATTTACATCAATAATTTTAACTACTAATGCAAATTCTTGTAGTAATGCTACCATTGGTATTGGAGTATCTAATGCCACTAATTCACAAAATTATAAAGTTGTGGGATTTAACTATCAAAACTTGGCACCTAAGGTGACTTCTTTCATGAATAATTATTCTCAACCACCTCTCCATCCTACTTATTCTCAACCACCTTCCACTTATCACTATATTCAACCACCACTCACCTATTCATAGCCTCCTCTTGTCACTACGCATCCTTAATCATCTCCACACTTCGGTTCCAATTCATCACAACAAATCGCATCTCCTAATGATGCCCTCCTAAACCAACTCTTGCAAGGCATGACTTCTTTACAACAAAAGGTGACAAATTTGACGAATTCTTCACAACCTAATATACCAACCTATCATGCCCATAATCCCCTATCTTATGCAATCTTGTGAACTCCTATGCCCAAGAGGTTTGAGACTCCTCGCGTTGAAAAATATGGTGGTAATACTCATGTGGCAGCATTCACGGCTATGTGTAGTGAATTTTTACTTTGAAGAGGACTTGTTAGCAAAACTTTTCCCACGATCTCTCAAGGATACTGCTTTAGAATGGTTTTTCTCTGTACCTCTGAATTCAATACACTCTTTTTCATAGCTAGTTGATCAATTTTTACAACCTTTTCAAGCAAACATTAGACCTCAAGTCTCTTTGATTGATTTAGTTCATTGCAAGCAAGGTCCAAAAGAGAAGTTAACTAAGTTTATTAGTTGGTATCAAGCACTCTATGCATAAATTCAATATCATATGAAGGATGAGGATGTTCAGAAAATGTTTATTACAAATCTACAACCTAACATCCGTGATAATATTCTCTTGATGCTCCTTTCAACATTTATGCACCGCCCTTCGTGATTATCAACTTTTGTCTAGTCAGTATGAAAACCAAAACTCATCAACTCAAGTTGGTCAATCCATGGATGGATTGTCAAAAAATAACTTTAAGAGGAATAATAAGACTTTCATCAAGGTTAATGGATAGAATTCAAACAATTTCTCACAAGTGTCCGCTATCACTAATCTGAAGAGGACATTGTTTCAACAAAGAAATTTTACTCTGATATTTGAATCCTATCATTCTATCATGAATCAAGCTGTGATTAATAATCTCTTGAAGCTTCCTCCAATTAAATTGTTGGATCCTAGTAGAATGCAAGGACCTTATTTCGATGCTAATGCTTTTTCTCACTATCATCGACAACAAGGACATGATACTGAACGATGTATGCGTCTTAAACATGAAATACAAGACCTCATTGACTCGAATGTTATACAGGTATCTGGTATGAGTGATAATGGAAATAAGTTGATTGCTCCTCCAAATTAGAATTTACAGATCTTCACTAACCCATTTCCTAAGCATACCAATAATAACATGATGGAACAAAATACACTTGAAATAGAAGATGACTATCTGAACTACGATGAGATAATTGGAACGATAGAAGTGGATAAGGAAAATACTAAAGTATTACCTTGTGCACGAAGAAATGACATTTATGTTGAGGTTCCTCCTCTGTTATCCCTCCAAGGATCAGGAGATAATCAAAATCCATTAGAAAGATAAATGGAACAGCTGAAGCAAGAGATCATGACAAAAGAAAATATTAATATGGTACAAGATAGTCCTTCTCCCTACGATAGACAGAATCAACAAAATAAGAGAACTAAAACTTGGAAAAGAGCAAGACAGTTATCATCAGTACAAAATAATAGTGGTTCTCCTCCTCATAAGCAATAAAAGATTTCACATACACAAGTATTTGAGAAATAACCACTTCATGTACTTTTTGACAATAAAGAACACTCTAATAAGAACCACTCAAGCTTCACACAAAACTTGATAGAGCATCTCTCCAAGATGCTCGCAAGTTCCAAATTTTAGTTCAATTGTCACTGCAGGTAAGTATTTCTAACCCTTCACCCTGTATTGTGTTTCTCCCATGATGTGTTATGTGTTGTTTATGCCTCCTAGGATGACCCTTGACACTCTTGTAAGGTCAAGGATATCGGGAGACCGCCTCTATCGTGACCCTTCTTCTATTTGTATCATCATTCCTCTATATTGCTTCTCCTCTATTTTCATTGTTGTGTGTTGTATCTCAAGGACATAGCGTTGCAGTTGGTGACTTGGGGGCACCCTCCTACGTGATTGTCCCTAGGATACTTGTTTCTCCTCTCTTGATTTAATTTTTACCTTCCTCTAATGGTTCTATCTAGCTGGCAGATGATGAAAACCATATAATACTGATACGAACCTAGTGTCCCTTCAATGAGAAATCAAAAAATGGACCTAGTCTATACATGACGAGGGGTTTGATATATATTATCCGATGCTTGACTAGTAGAATCACTCAGTGTGATACTTTGATGTTGTCTTATCGCACTTACAAAACATAACAATACTACTGCTTCGTGCACTTTGATTATCTCAGATTTTGCCTTGCTCGACTCGTTATGTGAATGATTACATATGTATGTTGTTGTTTATCATGAATATATGGTTGCTAACACCTTTTCTTGCAAGAAATTATGTGTTTGTGGGAACATTTGGTGGTCGTAAAGTACATGTCACCTCTGGGGGGCATGGGCTTTGCGAGAGCTTGTGTTTCCTTGTGTGTTTTCTTCCTACCTTAACATGCTTGATATTGGTACACGATATCAACCACCTTAAGGTGGGGGGCATATATAAGGTAAGTTGTCTGATGATTTTGGTACTAATGAAGCATGTTTGAAGACCTCTACGGAGGCGAGATGTTGTATCTCTAAATGAGTGCACATCTTTCTTTCATCTTGCAATCATTTAAGCCCTCTACGGAGGTGAGATATCATGCATATCCTTTTTATTTTAATGCCTCTGCGAAGGTAGGGATGGTGTATTCCTCAAGTTGATTGCACATCCTGTCATTTTCTAAAAGTCCTCCGAGCAGGCGGGGCGAATCCAAGACTATCCTAACCCTTAAGCGTGTCTTCGATGATTGTTGTGGCGAAGCGCAATTGTCAGTGTGTGCCTGTAATGTGCCTGAGATGGCTACGAACCTAGCAATAGGTTTCTTCCATCATTTGTTTGTCATGTTTTCTCTATGTCTTCCATGTGTGTGTGTATGGCGTGTGTGTTCCCAAGCATAGTTTCAAGACTAGTGGCGATGAGCTCCTCCTATGCTTTGGGATTTGTATGGCGTGTTTGTTCTCAAGTGTAGTTTCAAGACTGGTGGTGATGAGCTCCTCCTACACTCTGAGATTTGTTTTACGTGTTTGTTGCCCCTTATGTAGTTTCAAGACTGGTGGCAATGAGCTCCTCCTGCATTTGCACCAGGTTGTGTGTTTACTTTCCTTGTACTTGCATTTGCATTCATATATATGAGAAAATGAAAAAGAAATAATCACTGCATTCATTATATTCACTGTGTTTTGCGTGTCTTCAATACTGTCTTCTCCTTGTTTTGCATGACTATAACTATCTTCTCCGTGTTTTGTGTGCATGTTACTGTCTTCAATGTGATTGGTGTGTCTTCACCATGCTTGGTGTGTTTGCTGTGTTTGTTGACCTTACTTTAATGCATGTATTGACCTTGCATTTATACATACATTAAAGTGGGGGATAAATGTTATGTCAGAAAATGTCCCCTTGGGGGCTTTTCCCTTTTAAGGTTTAGCTCCCGACTCCTTAGAATGCATTTAGAGCACCTTGTGTGTTAATTTTGATTCCCAATGAGAAAGCCCTAAAGTATTATGGCAAATAGGACCTAGGGGGTGCTATTTTGATGTCCCCTGAGCAAAAATGGGAGGGTGGACTTGGGCGCTAGCGCCCTAGTCCTACCCTATTTTGGGTCAACCTTAAATTTAAATGTCAGTTTTATGACCATTACTTAGGTCCTATGCTGACATCTCAAGTTTGAATTACAAAATTCCTAGTGGGAATGTTTGTAGTTGCATATATAAGCATGTTCAGTGTTTCATTTGTAAACTAGAAGATGATTGCGAACTTTATGCATACTGGTGATTTCAAGATATTCATTGTTGCAGAGCAAAGCATTGTTATTGTGTTTGTGATTGTAGATGTGACTTCGTCTTCTCATATGATTGAAGAGCCTTCATTTATGTGAGATCTACACTTCAAGGTGATATCTATTTGTGTTTGAATCATTTATCATTTGGATTTTGCCTCTATCTGGTGCAGGAGCTCCAGTTTAGTCATTTCTTCGACTATAACATTTTGTGACCTTGTTAATTTTGGTCTTTCCTAAGGCTTTGAAAGCCATTTTCTTGTTTTTTAATAAAGACTTAGTCATTTGTTTGACTAGTCTAAAATGGAGTAAACTTAGGCCTATTTCATAGGAAGTTCTCTTTTAGAAACTTGTTTTTAAGAAAATAAAACTTATTGTTTTTGTTAAAACAACCTTTTCCTTTGGTTCCCTGCCTTTCTTGGGCAATTGTACGGACTGTGAAGGAAGGGCAAACATTTGGAAAGTTCCTATAAACTTGAGTTTGTAAAGCATGCCAAAAATAATGGAGAGGAGGAGTCTTTTAAGGAGAAAAAATAGTTTTTTCTGCATTTTTCATTGAAACAACCTTCTGTACAGCCTGGTACAGATCCTTTGTGAGTTGAAATGTTAGAAATTTGTTAGCTTTGCAAAATAGATTTCATTTGCATATATTTGAAGCTCTTGACATTCTTGTAGAAGAAAGAAACAATCTAGTTTGCACAAACTGTTCTGAAACCCTCTTAGCTAGGGTTTGTGACCAAAAAATGGTGAATTCTTCCTCTATCCTCTGAAAGTTCAACCATTTTCAGAAGGATGGGGAGGATTAGGTTAGGTTTTGTTGTTTTCCATGTTTTGCAAGTGGAAGACTTCTTCTCCAAGTGCTTGGCATGATCCTAACTAGTCAAAAACAGTGACTAGTTGGAAGAAATGGTGTAAAAAGCAATGCTTGTCTTGAAAACAACCACATGCATAGTCAAATGGAGATTGGGTTTGATGTCTTGAAGCAAGGATAGATCTCTGAGATGGATTGGTAGGGCCTAAGAAGGCAGGCTTAATGCATTCTTTATAAACAATCTGATTTAGACCATTTTCTTGGAGAAAAAGACAGTTTTCTGATTTCTGTACGTCAGTAGTACAGTACGGCTGCATGGTGGAGAAATAGTACCTATTCTCTATAGGTATTTGGATGATGCAATGATGGTTGATGGTCACTGAGGATTATGAATGTTAATCTTGTGTAAATGTTCTCCTTACTTACAAAGATAACCTTCTTTCTAACATTGTTTTCTTGAAGACAGTCAAACAGCCGTACCTTTTCTGTCAGAGCAAGTACTGTGGTGGGGTGTTGAGTCAGAGATCTCAAGTGGATCCTGCCCTTGTGAATGCATGTGGTGTTTTGATCCTTGTTGGAGAGGAATGGTTGCAGGTTTAGTTTTCATAAAGGCTACAAGGAAGAAGCTGTCACCATAACACTGTCATAGGACAACAAACTGTATTTACTGTCCTCTGTCCTACAAAACATAGTATAATTGATGTTTGTGAGTAACTGGTGGTTTGATCACATTGAATGTTTATTGTGCATTTGAAGATAAAGGTCTTTGGAGTCAAGAAGGGTAGGAGGGATTTGTCTATTCCCTTATACTACAAGGTCCCCACATTCTTGAAATGCTGTCATAAAACAGTCACTGTCACTGTCTGAGTAAGTATAGCAGTAGGTACTGTGTTAATGATCTCCTGTCCTTGGTAGATGTTGGGAAGATCTTGGTGGTAGAAGAGTTAATGTAGCTAGTTGTTCATAGTGATTACAAGGAGTAGACTTTCTTGGCATTGTCAAAAAGACAGTCATAGAGAGGTTTGCTGTCCACTGTCTTGTTAGAAGTGGAATGAAAGTTTCTTGGTCAGTGACCTTGTTCATGCATATTATTGGTAAGTGTATGTTGATTTATGTTGTTGTCCATGTTGGTAGAGATATTGGTAGTAGGTGTTGAACTCCTGAAGGTGGTTGTGTTTCTAAGTTGGATTGAGCTAGGACTCCCCAAGTGAGTGGTGAGTAGCCTGAGTGGATGACACCTGAGAGTGACCCTAGGCTAAGTTGATTCCTGGAGTAGCCTTGTGTAGGCTTGTAAACACAAACACCTTGTAAACCAGTTGGGGGAAGTTGAGTGACTTAAGTTCATTGAGTGAACTTCAACAACTTTACCTTTACCTCTGCATCATATTGGTATCAGAGCCAATATCTTGATTGAAGAAAGTGTATGTCAGAAGAGGAAATTGAAACAGAGGCTAGTACAATGCCTCCCAAGACAATGAGTCAAGATGCCATCAAGAAGTTGGTGGAAGAGATGGTTGAAGCAAGATTGCAAGAAGCAAAATTGCAGGGAGAGAAGAAGTCTAAGGGCAAGACCAAAGAAGAGGGAAGTTCTTCAGACACAAATGAAGAAATAGAGGCAGAAGAGGATCCTCTGGAGCAGGATATGTCTGCAGGTCAGAAAGCCTTCTTGAATGCACTTAAGGGTGCTCATGGAGACAGTGGTGATCCCAAGATGGAGGTGCCTACCTTTCATGGCAAGTTGGATGGAGATGTTCTCACCGATTGGATAGAAGCTATGTGCAACTTCTTTGATTATAAGGAGTTTAATGACAACAAAAAGGTCAAGTTTGCCAAGACAAGGCTAAGAGGTTCTGCACTGGTATGGTGGAACTATATGCAGAGTGAGAGGGAGAAGGTTGGGAAGAGTCCCATCACTAGATGGAGCAGAATGGTGGCTATGCTCAGAAGCAAGTTCATGCCACCTAACTATGAGATTCAAATCATAAGGAGATTTCAGAATTTGAGGCAAAAAGATATGGATGTGGCTGCCTACATAGAAGAATTTCATAGACTTAGTATGAGGGCCAATCATAATGAAGATGAAAAAGGGATGGTGGCTAGGTACCTGAATGGACTGAAATACAATCTGCAAGATGAGATAAGTTTGGTGTTACCAAAGACAGTGGATGAATGTTTCCTGTTGGCCTCTAGAGCTGAGGAAAAGCTAAGAAGGAAGGGTGAACAAAGTGAGAGGTAGAGGTGGCAAAAACCAAAGAGGAAGAGGCAATTTTGGCCGTGGATAGTTCAATAAAACTGAAAACAACAGTCAGCAAGAAACACAATCAGCAACAGAGCATAGAGGAGGTTTCAGAGGTGGTAGAAGTCATAATGGCAGAGGAAGAAATGGTGGAGGTGGTAGAGGACCAGGAGTCTTCACTGGAAGATGTTATGGCTGCAACCAAGTTGGCCATACAATGAACAAATGTCCAGGGAAAGCTAGCAGCTCTCATGACAGTGGGAAGAGAAATCAGTTAGTGAAAGATGATGACTGTGAAAGTGTGAATTCACCAATGGGAAGTGCTGCACCTGTTCTAGATGGAGAGAGTATGATGATAAAAAGGTCTATGTTGAAGATGCCATTGAAGCAAGAGCCTCCTCATAGAAAGAATCTTTTCAGAACCCAAGGCCTAGCCTATGGGAAACTTTGCAAAATCATAGTGGATTCAGGGTCTACTGAGAATGTGGTATCCACTAAGATGGTTAAGAAGTGTAAGTTGAAGAGGCTGCCTCATATCAGTCCTCACAAGATTTATTGGTTGAACAAGAACCAAAGTTTCATGGTGGAGGAACAAGCTTGGGTTGAATTTGCAATTGGTGACTACAAGGACAAAGTGCTATGTGAAATCATCCCTATGGATGCATGTCACCTGCTTCTTGGTCGTCCATGGCAGTATGATGTTAAAGCTCGGCATGATGGTGAGAAGAACACTTATATCATCACCAAGAATGGAAGGCCATTCAAAATGGATCCTTTGTTGGAGCAGCCCCGGGGAAAGGAAAATAATAGCAGTGTCATGTTGGTGAATGGCAATGAATTCCTAAACATCTTGAAGGAGAATGACAACCAGGGGTATGCCTTGGTCATGAAGCCCAAGAGTGGATCAGATCAGCAAGATCAAAAATAGAAGGAGATTCCATTGGAAGTACAGCAACTTCTGGATAAGTATCAAGACCTTGTGGTAGAGGAAGTTCCCAACTCCTTACTGTTAGAATCTGAAAAGATTAATAACCCAGAAAACTAGTGCAGAGAATAGATATTAAAACTATGAATGCAAATGATACGAAATCAAAATAGCAACACAGAGTTAGTCTCCAAGAGAGTAATGCAAATGCTAGAAGCAAAATAGCATTAAGAGGATGCAAAAGCAAAAGATACAAAATACAAGCTAGGTAGCATGCTTATATAGACTAGGAAGAGAGAGGAGGTGGCAACACCAACCAATGAGGAGCAACCATCTATCGGACTAAAGATAGCAAAATATCTTCCCAAGATAGCTAATGGATGCTCACATGTAGGAAGGTGACACCTCGCAACTACTCACCTAATAAGACATGCTTTATTAACCTAAGCGAGATTAATAGAAGTGTAGGAAAAACCTAGGAATATAGGAAAAATAAATAACCCATCTAGGAAATAAAAACCTACACTAACACCCCCCCATAAGTGAAGCTTAGGTGGATGTAGAAATGGGTCCCGGCAAATCAAGCCTGATGAGGTACCCATGTACATAAAAGTCCCCCCCAAAGAGAGAGAGAAGAGACCCCCCCAAAAGTAGAGAGAGTCAAGACTCCGAGTGAGAGGAAGAAGCCCCCCCAGAAGATGAAGCATCCCGCACCCCCAGCAAAGCTCGCAAATGAAGGAACTTGCTCTCAGTGAAGGGTTTGGTGAAGATATCAGCAACCTGCTCAGAAGTCGGACAGTAGCGAAGGTCGATGACGTGGCCATGGATGAGCTCCCGGATGTAGTGCATGTGGACCTCAATGTGTTTGGTCCGCTGATGATGGACCGGATTCCGTGAGATCTGAATGGCACTCTGGTTGTCACAAAATATGACTGATGGCCGTCTGATCTGGATACCAAACTCAGTGAGAAGATTCTGAAGCCAAATGGCCTCAGTAGAGGCATTCACAGCCCCCCGATACTCGGCCTCAGTAGAAGATAGAGCAATAGCAGATTGCTTCTTGCTCGACCAACAAACAGGACCTGAACCAAGTGAGAAGCTGTAACCTGAAGTAGACTTGCGATCCTGAGAATCGCCCGCCCAATCGGAATCTGTGTAGCCCACCAAGTCAAGCTCAATACCCGCTGCGTAGTGAATCCCAAGACTATGAGAACCCTGAATGTAGTGAAGGATCCGCTTGGCTGCTTTCCAGTGCAGCTCATGAGGCTCCTGCATGAATCGAGAGACCATGCCTACAGCATATGAAATGTCAGGTCTCGTATGAGTCAGATAAATGAGACTCCCAACAAGCTGTCGGTACAAAGTGCCATCAACAAGTGGAGAAGAACACTGAGCCTCAAGTTTGACTCCAGAAAGAAAGGGAGTCGGAGCAGGCTTACAGTCAGCCATATGAAACCTCGAGAGCAAATCTAGAGCATACTTGGACTGTGTAATGGTGATCCCAGAAGAAGACTGGTAGATCTCAATCCCGAGAAAGTAATGCAACAAGCCCAAGTCAGTCATCAAAAACCTATCATGAAGGGCAGTTTTGACAGCCCCAATGGTGGATGAAGAACTCCCTGTGATCAGCAAGTCATCAACATACAGAACCAGAAATAGGAGTGAATCATCCTGCTGCAGAATGTAGACATTGGGATCAGAATGGCACCGAGTGAACCCAACTGATAGAAGGAAGGAATCCATCTTGGCATACCAGGCTCGAGGAGCCTGTTTGAGGCCATAGAGAGACTTCCGAAGAAGGCACACAAGTGAAGAATCCTGAAGGAACCCCTGTGGCTGCTCCATGTAGATCTCCTCCTGAAGGTCACCGTGAAGAAAAGCACTCTTCACATCCATCTGGTGTACTTCCCAACGATTAGCTGCAGCAATGGCAAGAACAAGTCGGATGGAATTCATTCGGGCAACTGGCGCAAAAGTCTCAGAGTAGTCAATCCCAGGAACCTGGGAGAATCCTTTGGCGACCAAGCGAGCCTTATACTTGTCAACTGACCCATCTGCTGCAAATTTTGTCCGATAGATCCACTTACATCGAACAAGTTTTCTTCCCTTAGGAAGAGGGACAAGATCCCAAGTGTGGTTCCTCATCAAGGAACTATACTCCTCCTGCATAGCTGTATCCCACTCAGGAATACCAGAAGCCTCATGAAAAGACTGTGGATCTGAGGCAGTAGCAATGAAGACATGTGGAGCATCCTGGAACTGTGAACGAGTCCGCCTGGTGTCTGATGGATCCCCAACCCAATCACCTGCAGACTGCAAGGTCTGTCTAGCCCAAAGTGGACCGGAAGATGGAGAATCTGGAGGAGAATCATCAACCTCTGAATGATGACTAGGAGAGGAAGGAGGTGAATCCTCTGAATCGTTCTCTGCATCAGAAGTGGAGGTAGAAGACTGCTCAGGTGAATCTGACTCATCAGAAGATCTGTCATGTATCCCAAGTGACTCCAATGTCAAAGTAGGAGTTGGAGAAGTGATAGAAAGTGAGCTCGAAGAGCCCTCCTCAAACTGAACACTCCTCTCAATGAACAACTCATGTGTAGTAGGGTGGAGCAACCGATAACCCTTCACACCATCAGGATAACCTACAAATATGCAAGGTTTGCTCTGCGGATCCAAGGCCTTGCGTTTCTCTGTAGGAATGTGGGCCCATGCAGGAGAACCAAAAACTTGAAAGTGCTTAACTGATGGTTTCCGACCGCTCCAAGCTTCAAAAGGAGTGACTCCCTTCAAGGCTCGGTGAGGAACACGGTTCTGGATATAACAAGCACAGTTAATGGCCTCTGCCCAATACTGTGGTGCAAGAGATCTGGAGTGAATCATGCAGTTTGCCATTTCCTTCAAGGACCTATTCTTCCGTTCTGCAACACCGTTCTGCTGAGGATTGTATGGAACTGAATGCTGCAAATCAATCCCCTCTGAAGTGCAAAACCTCTCAAACCAATGGTTGACATACTCACCACCATTGTCAGTGCGCAAAACTTTGATGGCTTTCCCAGATTGCTTCTCTACAAAAGTCTTGAAGTCTTGAAAATGATCAAATACCTCTGACTTCTGTTTGAGAAAGTACACCCAAGTATTTCGAGAGAAGTCATCAATGAATGTGAGGACATATCTAGCCCTGCTGAAAGAAGGATGCTGAAATGGACCAGCCAAATCACTGTGAACTAACTCCAGTATCTGTGAAGCTCTCCATGCCTTACCTTTGTCAAACTTTTCCTTAGGATGCTTACCAAGAATGCAACCTTGGCAAACACCACCTGAAAACTGAACTGAAGGCAACCCTGTGACCATGCTCTGCTGGTTAAGCTGCTGCAAGTAGCGGAAGTTAAGATGGCCAAACCGCTCATGCCATAATCTACTCACATCATTAGAATGAGTGAGCAAAACAGTCGAAGGAGGATCAGGAACAAAGTGAGAAAACAGATAGAGTCGTGACTGATGATCTGCTCTCCCAACTGCCACTGTAGAATCACTGTGCAACTCATGAATCTTCACTGAATCAGGAGTGAACTCAACCCGCTTGCCTGAACCTGTGTGAGTGATCTGATATACCGATAGGAGATTAGTTGATAATGAGGGCACACAAAGAACATCATGGAATGTGCCATCCCCCACATCAACAGACCCTCTCCCACACACCTCAACAGGAGTGTTATCACCCATCAAAATAGAAGGCATAGTACACGGCTCCAAGGATGCAAGTTCTTCCTTAGATGAAGCCATGTGGTGTGAAGCACCCGAATCAAGAACCCAAGTGGATGGTGAAGAAGCAACTGCAACAAGGGCCTTGCCCTTTCCTTTCCCCTTGCTGTTTTCTTTCGCCTTATTAGACCCCTCATTAGAACTCTGTTTGATAGACTCAGGAACACTGATATTATTCTTCTCAAGAATGTGTGTCAAGTGATCAATTTGTTTCTTCAGACATTTATGTTCATCATGACCGGGTCTTTTACAATAGGCACATTGGACCCTCTCTTTCTTAGGCTTGTCGCCCTTGGAATATTGGGTCTCATTAGTTGCTTTTGAAGCAACCGTTATCTGATCCTTCTTCTCCTTGCTATTCTTTTGTTTCTTATCCTTACTATTGTTGTTACTACTTTGTCCTTTCTGTTCTTTTGTGCCTTGGTTGGCAGCCAAGGCATGTGACTTAGAGGACTTAAGAGTGCCCATCTGGATTAGCTTGTCCTGTTCCCGAGTGAGATTGACAGCAAAATCATCTAAAGATGGCATGGTGAATTGAGTACCAAGTGCACCCTTAGTAGCATAGAAAGTAGAAACAAACACAGAATATTCTGAACTTAGCTTAGAGAGAATACTAAGAATCAGTTGTTCATCTTTCTTTTCAATTCCACATTGTTTTAACTGCAGCCTTAATGATTTCAATTTGGTGAAGAAATCCTGGATTGTGTTGAAATTGCCTGGACTTAAACTAATTAGTTCATTTTCCAACATATGACCCCTCATTGAATCTTGTGTGCCAAATAGTGTTTCTAGCTTTGTCCAGATTTCATTTGGTGTATTCAAAGACTCAATGTGAAAGAGCAAATCAGGAGAAACAGACAAACACAATGTTCCATATGCCTCATCACATTTGTTGAACCACTTAGGCTTATCTTCATCTTTAGCAGGTTCAGTTTCAAGTCCCATAGTTATCCTATTTAATCCAGCTTTCCTTAAGTGAATTGTCATGCGTGATTTCCACTCAAAGTAATTGTATGGAGTTAGGATAGGTAGATTTGTTTGATCCATGATGAAGAAATGCAGAGAAGAAGTGCTGAAAAGAAGAGAACCCAACCAAGACAACCCCCCCCTTTTCACTCAATCAAAGAACCCCCCCAAGAAAATATGATTTGGCACTTTATATTAGTGCGTTTACAACTACCACTAGCAATAAATACTAAGTGGTCTTGATTTCAATGCATTACAAACCCTCATGAAGAGCATATGCTGAAAATACAACTTTGGCATAATATCCAGAGAAATAAACAGCACCACTGCAATCTACTCGAAAAATCATGCACTTTCAAAAAAAGAATCGCCTCGATACGAGGTCGTATGTGAAAGTTATGATCCTCCGAAGTTCCCAAAACGAGAACCGTGCAATGTCACGACTGAGAATCTACAATTTCTGAAAAATCTTGGCATCAAAATCAAAAAACGACTACACTAGTGCATAGAGCACGAAAAAATAGCCAAAATCAAAAAAAATTTCGTGGGAAAAGGAGTCCGTATGAGCAAGAACGGAGCATTTGAAAACTGTCTTCAGAACTGCAGCTGCCAACGGAGAGGGGTCCTGCTGTAGCTTTCTGAGCGCATTTCTGTAAAATATACAAACTGCATGCAAAAACAGAAAGATACTCAGATGGTTTTTCTGTGCTGCGAACAAAACCCAGAAGGCGTTTTTCTTGCAAATGCACAGAAGATGTTGCTCCAGTGTAAATGGAACGCCTTTAGCTACAAAAAACGACCCCAACAACCAAAAAACGACATGCAAAGGCTGAATCAGATGCTGGAACCTGCAATATTGATTCAAAGGACCAAATATGCAAGCTGGTTGTCAGATTTGAGCTTGAAACCCCGGTTCCGCAACTGTGTATGACGATCTCCGATTTCGGTGAAACGAAAGCCAAATCTGACTTTCTCAAGCCTCCTGGACGCGTTGGAACAGCCAGAAATGCTGCCAGTATAACCAGAAATGCTGCAATCACCCAGATTTCATAAAACACATGTGCAACCCCAGAGATTAAAAAAGTTTCCGTCAAACTTTTCTGATTCTCAAGATCATCCGAAGATGCAAGAGAAGAGCATACTGGGTTTTTCAAAAACCTGCAATAAGATTTATTAGCCCCCCCCGAATCTCTCAAATATGGAAACTAAAATCTACTCTTGCACATAGAATAGCTCTGATACCATGTTAGAATCTGAAAAGATTAATAACCCAGAAAACTAGTGCAGAGAATAGATATTAAAACTATGAATGCAAATGATACGAAATCAAAATAGCAACACAGAGTTAGTCTCCAAGAGAGTAATGCAAATGCTAGAAGCAAAATAGCATTAAGAGGATGCAAAAGCAAAAGATACAAAATACAAGCTAGGTAGCATGCTTATATAGACTAGGAAGAGAGAGGAGGTGGCAACACCAACCAATGAGGAGCAACCATCTATCGGACTAAAGATAGCAAAGTATCTTCCCAAGATAGCTAATGGATGCTCACATGTAGGAAGGTGACACCTCGCAACTACTCACCTAATAAGACATGCTTTATTAACCTAAGCGAGATTAATAGAAGTGTAGGAAAAACCTAGGAATATAGGAAAAATAAATAACCCATCTAGGAAATAAAAACCTACACTAACACTTACCACCCATGAGGGATATTAGTCATCAAATTGACTTAATACCTGGTGCTACATTGCCTAACAAGGCTGCATACAAGCTGACTCCACAGCAAAATGAAGAGGTGGCAAGGCAAATTCAAGATCTTCTGGAGAAAGGGCTGATTAGGAAGAGTCTAAGTCCTTGTGCAGTTCCAAGTGTACTTGCTCCTAAGAAGGATGGAAAGTGGAGGCTATGCACAGATTCCAGGGCCATAAACAAGATCACCATAAGATACAGATTTCCAATGCCAAGGATTGAAGATCTCTTGGATTACCTGGGAGGATCATGCTATTACTCAAAGATTGATTTGAAATCTGGATATCATCAAATCCGGATCAGACAGGGAGATGAATGGAAGACTGCTTTCAAGACCAATGAAGGTCTGTATGAATGGCTTGTTATGCCATTTGGTCTTAGCAATGCACCAAGTACATTTATGTGCCTGATGAATGAGGTATTAGTTGAATTCATTGGTAAATTTGTTATTGTTTATCTTGATGACATACTAATCTTCAGCAGGACAAGAGAAGACCATGTGAAGCATGTTGGTCAGGTGTTAGAGAAGCTGCATGAGCACAAGTTGATGATCAACTTAGACAAATGTGAGTTCATGAAAACTGAACTTGTATACTTGGGATTTGTCATTTCTAATGGCTATTTGAAGATGGATCCCTCTAAGGTTGAGGCTATTCTTAGTTGGCCTACCCCAAAAATAGTGGGAGATGTGAGAAGTTTCCATGGATTGGCGACTTTCTATAGGAAGTTTATCAGAGGTTTCAGTCACATTAGTGCTCCCATCCTCAACACCATCAAGGGTGGAGTCAAATGTAGATTCCAGTGGATGAAGGAAGCTGATGATAGTTTTGAGTTGTTGAAAACAAAGGTGGCTGAGTTACCTACCTTAGTACTCCCTGATTTTGATAAGGTATTTGTTGTTGAGTGTGATGCAAGTTAGCAAGCTATTGGTGCTGTTCTTAGCCAAGAAGGACATCCAGTGGCATTCTTCTCAGAAAAGTTGAATGAAGCCAAGCAAAGGTATTCTACCTATGACTTAGAACTCTATGCAATGGTGCAAGCTCTTAAGAAATGGAGACATTATTTGCTGCCCAAAGAATTTATTGTGTTTACTGACAATCATGCTTTAAGCTTTCTAAACAATCAAGAAAAATTGAACCATAGACATGTTAAATGGATGGAATAGCTACAAGTTTATACCTTCACAATTAAGCATAAAAGAGGTGTCTCTAATAAGGTGGCTGATGCATTGAGTAGGAGGTTGTTTCTTATTCATGAAATTCAGTTAGAAAGCATGGGTATTGACTATTTAAAGGAGCTGATAAAGAAGATTCTGATTTCAAAGAGGCTTATGATGTTTGTGTGAACTTGGCTAACACATTCCATGGAGAGTATGCAGATTTTGTTTTACAGGAAGGCCTCTTGTTTAAGGGCAATTTGTTGTGTGTCCCTAAGTGCTCTATGTGGGACAACATCATCAAGGAGAAGCATAATGGTTCTTTAGGAGGACATTTTGGCTTGGACAATACACTAGAACAAGTCACAAGGTTCTATTTTTGGCCAAAGGTGCAATCAGATGTGAGAAAATATGTAGCCAGTTGTGCAATCTGTCAAAGAGCCAAAGGTGTGTCTTCAAATGCAGGTGTATACCAACCCCTTCCCATTCCCAACAAACCTTGGGAAAGTATCAGCATGGATTTTGTGCTTGGGTTACCCAGGACAACCAGAGGGGTGGATAGTGTGTTTGTCATTGTTGATAGGTTTAGCAAGATGGCTCATTTTGTGCCATGTAAATGCACAAATGATGCATCTCATGTTGCAAGTCTATTTTTCAGAGAGGTAGTAAGGATGTATGGTTTACCATTGTCCATTGTAACTGACAGAGATTCTAAGTTTGTAGGTCACTTCTGGAGGACCTTGTGGAAGAAGCTGGGCACATAGTTGTCCTTTTCATCAGCCTACCATCCACAAACTAATGGTCAGACTGAGGTGGTTAATAGATCACTTGGAAACCTTCTAAGGTGCCTTACAAAGCAGCATGGTTTGGCATGGGACTTGGTTATCAGTCAAGCTAAATATGCCTACAATGATTCAAGGAATAGGAGCACTGGTAAAAGTCCTTTTGAGATAGCTTATGGCTTTCATCCAAGAGGGCCACTTGAGCTGAAGGATCTCCAAGGTTGGGATAGGAGTGCACTTGGTGAAGAGTTTGCTATCTCCATGAAAACAGTTCATGATCAAGTCAAGTTGCAACTAGAAAAATTAGTCACAAAGTATAAAGAAAAGGCAGATTTGAAGAAAAGAGAAGTACAGTTCAAAGTTGGTGACTTAGTTATGGCATATCTGAGGAAAGAGAGGTTGCCAAAGGGTCAGCCAACTAAACTCCTGATGAAGAAGATTGGGCCATGCAGAATAGTGCACAAATTCGGTCCAAATGCATATGAGATTGAGCTACCAGATGGCCTGGGTATCTCTCCAATTTTTAATGTTTGTGATCTTTTTCCTTTTAGACCTCCATTGCCTGATGAAAGTGGATCAGATGTGGTGGCAGAAGATGCTGATTGGATCAAGGATTTGCCTCCAAGCAAACCTTTACAGTTGGAGTGCATTCTAGATTCCAAAGTTATCAAGAAGACTCGGAGAGGTGTCTATAAGGACTACTTAGTGAAATGGAAGGATCTCCCTGACTCAGAGGTCACCTAGATGACGGAAGCATATATTCTAAAGCATGGCATGACACTTCAACAATTGGCAACTCAAGGGACTTGAGTTTTTCCCACAGGGGGAGTATGGTGTAGGAGCTCCAGTTTAGTCATTTCTTCGACTATAACATTTTGTGACCTTATTAATTTTGGTCTTTCCTAAGGCTTTGAAATCCATTTTCTTGTTTTGTAATAAAGACTTAGTCATTTGTTTGACTAGTCTAAAATGGAGTAAACTTAGGCCTATTTCATAGGAAGTTCTCTTTTAGAAACTTGTTTTTAAGAAAATAAAATTTATTGTTTTTGTTAAAACAACCTTTTCCTTCGGTTCCCTACCTTTCTTGGGTAGTTGTACAGACTATGAAGGAAGGGCAAATGTTTGGAAAGTTCCTATAAACTTGAGTTTGTAAAGCATGCCAAAAATAATGGAGAGGAGGAGTCTTTTAAGGAGAAAAAATATTTTTTTCTGCATTTTTCATTGAAATAGCCTTCTGTACGGCCTGGTACGGATCCTTTGTGAGTTGAAATGTTAGAAATTTGTTAGCTCTGCAAAATATCTTTCATTTGCATATATTTGGAGCTCTTGACATTCTTGTAGAAGGAAGAAACAATCTAGTTTGCACAAATTGTTCTGAAACCCTCTTAGCTAGGGTTTGTGACCAAAAAATGGTGAATTCTTCCTCTATCCTCTGAAAGTTCAACCATTTTCAGAAGGATGGGGAAGATTAGGTTAGGTTTTTTTGCTTTCCATGTTTTACAGGTGGAAGACTTCTTCTCCAAGTGCTTGGCATGATCCTAACTAATCAAAAACAGTGACTAGTTGGAAGAAATGGTGTAAAAAGCAATGCTTGTCTTGAAAACAGCCATGTGCACAGTCAAATGGAGATTGGGTTTGATGTCTTGAAGCAAGGACAGACCTCTGAGATGGATTGGTAGGGCCTGAGAAGGCAGGCTTAATGCATTCATTATAAACAATCTGATTTAGACCATTTTCTTGGAGAAAAAGATAGTTTTCTGATTTCTGTATGTCAGTAGTACAGTACGGCTGCATGGTGGAGAAATAGTACCTATTCTCTGTAGGTATTTGGATGATGCAATGATGGTTGATGGTCATTGAGGATTATGAATGTTAATCTTGTGTAAATGTTCTCCTTACTTACAAAGATAACCTTCTTTCTAACATTGTTTTCTTGAAGACAGTCAAACAACCGTACTTTTTCTGTCAGAGCAAGTACTATGGTGGGGTGTTGAGTCAAAGATCTCAAGTGGATCCTACCCTTGTGAATGCATGTGGTGTTTTGATCCTTGTTGGAGAGGAATGGTTGTAGGTTTAGTTTTCACAAAGGCTACAAGGAAGAAGTTGTCACCATAACACTGTCATAGGACAACAAACTATATTTATTGTCCTCTGTCCTACAAAACATAGTATAATTGATGTTTGTGAGTAACTGGTGGTTTGATCACATTGAATGTTTATTGTGCATTTGAAGATAAAGGTCTTTGGAGTCAAGAAGGGTAGGAGGGATTTGTCTATTCCCTTATACTACAAGGTCCCCACATTCTTGAAATGCTATCATAAAACAGTCACTGTCACTATTTGAGTAAGTATAGCAGTAGGTACTATGTTAATGATCTCTTGTCCTTAGTAGATGTTGGGAAGATCTTGGTGGTAGAAGAGTTAATGTAGCTAGTTGTTCATAGTGACTACAAGGAGTAGACTTTCTTGGCATTGTCAAAAAGACAGTCATAGAGAGGTTTGCTATCCACTGTCTTGTTAGAAGTGGAATGAAAGTTTCTTGGTCAGTGACCTTGTTCATGCATATCATTGGTAAGTGTATGTTGATTTATGTTGTTGTCCATGTTGGTAGAGATATTGGTAGTAGGTGTTGAACTCCTGAAGGTGGGTTGTGTTTCTAAGTTGGGTTGAGCTGTGACTCCCCAAGTGAGTGGTGAGTAGTGGATGACACCTGAGAGTGACCCTAGGCTAAGTTGATTCCTAGAGTAGCCTTGTGTAGGCTTGTAAACACAAACACCTTGTGAACCAGTTGGGGGAAGTTGAGTGACTTAAGTTCATTGAGTGAACTTCAACAACTTTACCTATACCTCTGCATCACTATCGCATAGGGATACGCACTCTTTATCTGACAACGGTGTTTGAAAGACTTAAATGTGTCTCCGGGGCTTGATCGAGGCAAGCCTCTAAACACCACAACCCCCACCACACTTCTTTGTGATTGCAGGTTATAGGTACCAAGCTTCACGGAGTGGAGTTACATAAGGAGGTTGCAGAGGATAAGGATTCAGGATTTGAAAGAAAGAAGACATAGTTGAACATTTCGGGACACGGGTGCTAGTGGTAGTGTCCCCTAGAGTTGTAAACACAGAAATAGTCTAGACAGTGATAATCAGCATTCGAAGAGCTTCCGACACCCTGAAGAACATCCAACATTGGACTAGGGTGCTAGTGGAGGTGTCCTCTGCATCTTCCAGGGTAGAAATAGAAGATACAATAAATATCAGTGTCAGGGGGATATCAGGATTCTATACAAAAAATAATACCTTGGATAGGGGCGCTAGTGGAGGTTTCCTCGACTGTTCTACCTTCCAAACTTCAAAAAATGGTTAGTTATTAATCTCTATCCTTCATCTTAATCTGAAAGGATTTGTCGTAATTCATCAATTTGTTTACTGTTTTGCATACTAAGGGTTTTAAGAGCATTTGAACATTAGATTTAGATATTGATTGATAACATCTGAGTTTCTACATCATTTCAAGTGGCAGCCCAACCTATTAGGTGAATGCTCTCGCTTAGTAGAGATTCAACTCAGTTGATATGCCCTTGAATGTTTGTAGTGAAAGGAGGATTTACCCTTGAAACTAAAACCACCAAACCATCAACCCCTCCTTTTTCATACAAAATAGAAAGTAACATGAGAGCCTCAAGTAAACATGTTAAGAAGTCTAATGTAAAGATTTCCCAGCTAGACAGGGAAGCCTTGAGCAAAACTCTCACAATGGAAGACAAACTAGACAAACTCATGGGAGTCATGGAAGACATGTCATATAAGATGGCACGGAATGAGAAAGGGTTTCTGCCTCAGGGTGCTGCAACATATTTTAATGAAGATCAAAGATTACATAATAGACCTTACCATATTGATTGGTCCAAGACACCGCAACAAAATGATAGACAATTAGGCCCTAGGCAAGTCAGTTCCAAGAAGCCTGAGAGAGATACGCCTGATCCATTAAGAAAAGATCACATAAATTATCAAGAGTCTTTGCCCTAGTGTAATGCATGTTATCTCCCGCATGAGTCAGTTAATTGTGCAGTTTCTCATTCGATGAGCAGAGAAGAAGAATTTCCAAATGAAGAAGGTGTAGCTAAGTACTATGAGGACAAGATAAATCAGTTTGATATTGAAGAATATGAGAAATTGGATGAAGATGTTGAATATGACAGGTATGAATATGATGATCATATTTTCCAATATGATTGTGAAGTAGGTTTAAATAAATATCTGTTGCCAGCTCATGATTTTGAGCACTTAAGGTATCTCATTCACAAGTACAAGCAGTCTAAGCCTTCACAAGAAGACATGAAGGCCTTGACTTATGTAGCCATTATGCAGGTCCAAGGAGGTTATCAACTGAGGAATAGACAAGTGCCTATGCAGAATTATCTTTCTACAAAGCCGAGAAAAGATGGATTGGATGGTGAGAAATAAAAACATAAGAGAAATGTGGAGAAGAGAGACAACAATTTTCCCAAAAGGAATATCCTAAAAAAGAAGAAAATTCTAACACAGCCACTAGCAATAAAGAGAAAGTATGTGCAGAAGACTCCAACCCATGTAGCACAACCGGCTGCTACATTTGTTGCTAAAAAGCCAAAACCGAAGAATGATAACAAAGGAGATCAGCCCCGGATACCAAAAGAGCCTAAAAAGAGCAAGTAGAAAGTGAAGGAGTTGAAAGATATGGATATTTCATCTAGTCAATTGATACCCTATATTCTTGGTGCAAGTGATATTACTATTTTATGTGATACCCCATTGTCAAATTACAATCTTATAAACATGGCCCAAGTTTTAAGTCAAATAAGGATCTCATTACCTTTAGGAGAGGCCCTTAGGAAATTCTTGAGCATAGAGATAGGGCCATATTATTTATCATTGTCGTAGATACACAAGAGCAGCCTGTTCTCATTTTTAGTGATGATGACAAGGGTAAAAATCAAGAGGAAAAAATAGAGGTATATCTAGGGTCAACTGTTGTTAACAACAGAATGGGTGTAGATCCTTTTTACAAAACACTGATTATAAATGGGTGACTATTACACAATTTCATGCTTGACTCTAGTGCTTCTAGCAATGTCATGCCACTTGAAATCATGAATGATTTGGGGTTGAAGGTGTCTAAATCTTTTGGTAAGTGCTTTTCCATGGATTCTAGGGAGGTCAACGTGATTGATCTTGTAAAGGATGTTAAGGTCCATCTTGTTGCTTACCCAGACAAGTCATTTTTGATGGATGTTATTGGTGTGGACTACCCTACAAAATGGGGTATGTTACTATCCAGAAAGTGGGTAGCTTCGATGGGTGGAAGTATCCGAATGCATCTTTCATATGCCACTATTCCTTTCCATGAAGTTGAAGTAAAGTTGTATAGGGAGAAGAAAGTGGAAGATCATTTAACATAGAGGATCGATACAAGACACATGACGATGATGTCAACTTTTTTGACACTGACATTGATCATTTCATGGGACAATGAAATGAAGATGATCATAGCAATGATGTGCTACCTTCTCCTTTTGTTGTTCCTTCTTATAGTGTAAATGATTTATGGATGATGTACTTTGATGGTGCATATTTGAGAGAAGGATCAGGTGTAGGTGTGGTTTCAATATCACTTGATGGTGAACATTTTAGGCTTTCCTTTAGGCTCGACTTCCAATGCACCAACAATATTGCAAAGTATGAAACACTCTTGTTAGGATTGAATATTGCTCATAGGCATGGGATAAAATGTTTGAGAACCTTATGAGATTCAGACTTGGTGGTACAACAGATCAAAAGTGTGTATGCAACCAAGGATAGTAGGCCAAGATATTATAGAAATGCAGTTTGGGACACTTTTAAATTATTTGATGCCATTGGTATTGAAAGGATTGAGAGAAATGGAAATGAAGAAGCAAATACTTTGGCTATTGTTGCTTCGAGGTTTAATCCATGATTAGTTTCTTCTTCATGCCATTATACTATTGAAGTTCTTACTAGGCCTACAATCCTAGATAATATATATAGCTTGCAGGTTTTTAAGGACACCAATCAGATTTACAATTTTTTGAATTGTGTGGATGAGTTTGATAACTAGTTAATTGATTAGCATCCCATGGTGGAAGTTGAAGATGGTAAAGAAACCTTGTTTGGAAGTGAGGTAGTACAATTGAAAACAAATATAATTCCTAAGAGATTAGTGGCACTTGAGAGAATGTTTAACAATGTTGATCGTTGGAAAAGCAAAGGTAAACTAGTTGAAGAAGAAAATGTAGAAGGTTTCAACCTTGGGATTGAGAAGGCACCAAAGATGGTTTACATAGGCAAGAAGTTGAAGTCTCATTAGAAACAAATGTTAATTTCCTTGTTGAGAAAATTCACAAAATGTTTTGCATGGTCATATGATGACCTAAAAGCCTACAAAGAGGATTTGTTTTAGCATACTATTCCACTTCAACCTAATGCAATTTTGTTTAAACAAAAGCAAAGGCTTATAAAACCTACTATAGCTCCCAAGATGTAGAAGGAATTAATAAAGATAAAAGAGGGAGATATAATTAAATCCATCAGATATTTTGAGTGGGTATACAACCTTGTTCCGGTAAGAAACAAGAATAGGGAAATCAAGTTGTGTGTGGATTTTAGAAACTTGAATATCAAATCTCATAAGAATAAGTATCCATTCTCAAGCATGGACCATTTACTGCAGAAAGTAACTCAATCAAAGTTGATGTCCATGATGGATGGATTCTCCTAGCACAACCAAGTGATGGTCAAGGAGTCATAGAAGTACAAGACAACATTCACAACTCCTTAGGGTACCTATGTCTAGGTGAGGATGCCATTTGGCTTGAAAAAAGTAGGGTCAACATTTCAGCAGGCTATGGATGTGGCGTTTGCCAGTCTTATTGATGAGATCATGGTGGTCTACCAAGATGACTTGACAACATTCTCAAAAGAAAGAGGTGAGCATTGCAAGAACCTTGAAATAATCTTCAAGAGATGTCTAGAATATGGGATTTCACTTAATCCCAAGAAATGCATATTTGGTGTTGAAGAGGGCAAGTTGCTAGGACATATTCTATCAAAGGATGGGGTAAGAATAGACCTAGAATGAATCGAGTCCATTGACATCATCCCCCAACCCAAATTAGTTAAATGATGCAGAGGCATCCACACTAAAACCTTGACATACAGCATGGATGTCCGCAACCCTTCATCATCATCATCCTATTTCCCTTTACACTGTCAGCATCATCATATTTACTCTCTGCCAACCGATATCCTCCTGCAGACAAGCCTTCGACCCTTCACCTGCCAGCAGCATCATCATATCCGACTATCGGCAGCATCATCACATTCGGCAAGCACGAACATCCTCCTGACGTTCACTGTTCATCTTACCGACAACCTCTATCTTCACTATCTTCAGCATCATGATGTTCAACATCATGTTCATCAGCAGGATATAGAACATCCGGTTCCTCCCATATATCCTGATGACGACAAATCTCATGCACCCTTCTTTCGATGCTTACGTCACCCCGATATCCTGATGACGATTATCCTGATGACGATGACGTCACATGCAGCTCCTTCAATATCCTGCTGCCCGATGTCCTGATGACGAATATCCTGATGACGATGACGTCATATGCAGTTCCTTCAATATCCTGCTGTCGGCCAAACTTAACATTATCGGCCCGCGAAGGAATTGTCAACCCGATCTTCTACCTTATGCCGATGCGCTCCTCCTCGGCAACACCTGATGATGATCACCCCAATGCACATTCACGTTATGCAATCAACTGCATCATGCTTATCTCCTCTTACTCGGACGACGCCCGAAGTAACTGCAGGATATACACAGAAATATCCTGATGATGCCGTTTTGACGAACTTCCAACCTTAGCGAATTTTTGATCCGCCGAACCTCCTGGGATGACCCGATCCACTTTCAGGGTGATCTTCCAAACTCTAACAACTAGCACGACCTAGCACATACCCATGCTAGGGTTCTCAACACCTCTCGACGACGATCCTGCACACCTGCATGCAAACAAACACGAAATGCAAACTAATTCCTACCCTACTGTACATGGCCATTCCACCGATCCGACGAATCAACCGGTGGAATGGATCAGCGAATCCATGAAACCACCAAAACAGCAAATCGATCACACAATGGAGACCAAACAGAAAATGAACACAAACAGGATCTCTTATTTGATTTCAAAAGATGCAATACAATGATCAGTCTCTCTCTCTCTGTCTCACTCTGTGCAACCTAACTCGATGATCTAAAACCAACCGATCTGGTGCAGGAGCACCTACCTGACAGCTGGCCTTCATGAGGCAGTTAGTTGTTTTAGGTCTTGTTTATGTTTCCAAGAAGGTCTGGTAAGACCAAATGCATGTAATAAGGTCATTCTGATCATGATAAGATCATGCTGACCATGCTTTTGCTATTTTTAGTTAGTTTGTTAGGACAGTTGTCATGATGTATGATCGGTTGGATCTCCCAGCCGCTTGGAGAGATTTCCCAGCCGCTTGGAGTCGGGTCAGTAGTACTCGTAGGAAAATCTATTTAAGGATGAGGATCGGTTGATATTGGATAGATATCATCGATCGAGCTAGGTTGCAGGGAGTGAGACTGAGAGAGAGTCTGATCATTGTATTTGCATCTTTTGAAATCAAATAAAGTGTTCATGTTTGTGTTCATCCTCTGTTGAATTCTATTGCTTGATCGATTTGCTGGTTTGGTGGCTGTATGGATTCACTGATCCATTCCACCGGTTGATTCGTCTGATCGGTGGAATGGTTATGTACAGTAGGTTAGTAGTTAGTTTGTTTGTTTGCATGCAGGTGTGCAGGATCGCGACTGAAAGGTGTTGAAGACCCTAGCATGGGCATGTGCTAGGTCGAGTTGATAAGTTTGAGTTGGAAGATCACCCTGAGAGTGGATCGGGTCATCCCTGGAAGATCGGCGAAGTGAAATTTTGCTAAGGCTAAAAGTTCGTGAAAACGGCATCATCAGGATATTTCTGCAAATATCCTGCAGTCGCTTCGAGCATCATCATTCGAGTAAGAGGAGATTGGCATGATGCGGTTAGTTGCATGAAGTGCAAGTGCGTCGGGGTGATCATCATCAAGAGTTGCCGGAGAGGAGTGCATCGGCATAAGGTAGAAGATCGGGTCATGAAACTGTTGAAGTTTGCATGTTGCAAGTGCATCAGGATGTTTTAAGTCGGATATATACTCAGCGTATCTATCGCCGTCAGGATCATCTCTCGGGAGTGCCCATCATCCGCGTATCGCTAGCAGATGCGGGAGTGAAAGTTCATTTTTTTTGACTAAGTGTTGAAGAGGTCATCAGGATATTGGGAGACGTCATCGTCATCAGGATATTGAGATATCTCCCTATGCAAGTTTATCCTGCTGTCGTTAAGTGCTTAGGTATCAGCAGAAAGTTGTGTTAACATCATCAGGAGGTTTCGAGAGAACCGGATAAATCATATCATGATGCTGTTGCTTGTATCGTCGGCTATCGGGGTATCGAAGGGAAGGTGCTGAAGGTGATCATCATCAGGATCTTTGGGGCAACCGGATATTGGATATCCTGCTGACGAAGGGGGTGTTGCATATCATGATGATGCCGATGGAGCTTGGCGCCCAATGAACAGTGCAACAGGAGGATGTTTGCGCTAGTTGAACATCATGATGATGATGATAGGCGGAAAACGGAGGAAGTGAACAGTAGTCGGCAGGAGGATAATTGTGCTCGTCTGAAATATGATGATGATGGTGATGATGATGATGATGATGGGCTGCAGACATCCATGCTGTATTGTAAGGTTATAGTGTGGATGCCTCTGCATCATAGTGGTATCAAAGCTCAGCAAAACATCTGGGCTGTTGTGTGTTGATTCTGTCACCGAAAGGGCAGAGGTAGAGTTGAATTGTGTGTTGTGTGTTGATTAAGAGGTTGACAAAATGCCTCCTAAAGGTAGTGGTACTGCAAGGGAATTACAGGAAATGAAGGAGAAACATGCTAGAGAGATGAGGAAGATGAAGGAGCTTGCTGAAGCACTTCAAGCCAGGCTTACAGCCCTGGAAAAGAACAAAAAGAGGGAAGTGGCAGACAGTGAGTCTGAAGAAGATGAAGATACTGTTGAAGAGTATGAAGAGGTAGCTGAAGATCTGGATGCTGAAGACCAGAGATTGGCAAAACTGTTAAAGGCAGTGCAGAATGATAAACCTAAGGTAAAGGTTGATGTTTCCAAGTATACTGGAAGTTTGAATGAAGATGAGTTGCTGGATTGGATTGCTGCACTTGATAATCACTTTGAATGTGAAGATGTTGCTGAGGATCAGAAGGTAAAGATTGCAAAGACCAAGTTAGGAGGTCATGCTTTGGTATGGTGGGATTATGTACAATCTGAGAGAAGGAAACAAGGGAAGTCAAAGATTACTTCATGGGATAAGATGGTAGCAAGGATCAAAGGGAAATTCTTGCCAAGGGATTATGAAATCCAGATGTTTAAGAAGCTGCAATTTTTAAAATAGAAGGAAAGGGATGTGAAGACATATACTGAGGAGTTTTATAAGTTGAGTATGAGATCTGGTCATCATGAGAATGAGGTAGAAAAGGTGGCTAGGTACTTGGCTGGTCTGAGATTTAACATACAAGATGAGTTAGTTTTAGCTAACCCTAAGAATGTGGAGGATTGTTATTAAATGGCAATCAGGATTGAAGAAAAGATGAATAGAGGACATGATAAGTCCATGAGAGGAAGAGGAAACAATAGGGGAAGAGGAGCAGCCCCTACACAAAAGCAAACCAATGAGGGTCAAGAAGACACTAGTAAAGGACAGGGACAGTCTGATTTCAGAGGTGGATGGAAAGGTAATCGAGGAAGATTTGGAGGTGGTAGAGGTTCTACTACATTTTCAGGAAAATGTTACACCTGTGGTGAGTTTGGTCATCCATCTTTCAAATGTCCAGAAAACAAAGGTTCATCATCCAGAAATGATAGAACTAGTGACAAGAGGGTACAACTTGTACAGGAAGAGATAGTAGAGAAAAGTGCACAGAGTTCAAACACTTATCAAAAGGATAAGGAGCCTGATAATTATGCATATCCAGAGAGTGGAGAGTCTCTGCTGATGAGAAGAACAGCAACTACCATGAAGGTACATGACAAAGAATCCCCACAAAGAAGAGCTCTTTTCAAGACCATCTGCAAGAGCAAAGGTAAAAAATGTAAGGTTGTCATTGATACTGGTTCAACAGACAACATGGTATCTCAGGTAATGGTGGATAAATTGCATTTGGAAAGGATTCCACATCCACACCCTTATAAGGCATCTTGGGTAAGTGATAGTCAATCACTTTTTGTCTCTGAACAGGCATATGTGGATTTTCAGATTGGAGCATATCAGGATAGAATTTTGTGTGATATTTTGTCTATGGAATGTTGTCACCTACTGTTGGGTAGACCATGGCAATTTGACAGAAGGGTACTGTATGATGGGTATTCTAATACCTATACCATCAAGAAAGATGGGAAAACTATGAAGTTGATGCCATTGCAGGCAGATGCTGCAGCACAGGGGGCAGCCAAAATCATTTTAATGGGAAAGAAGGAGTATGTGCAGATGCCTAGAGGAGCAGGCATAAAAGCAGTTGCGGATACTGCAGGAAAAGGAGTTGTTCAGGACAACAGGTTGAAGAAAGTTTTAGTTTTGACTGACAGAGGTCAGCAGCAGCTGCAGAAACAGGTTTGCACACAGCAACCAGTTGAAAGGAATGACAAGGATGTTGTCATAATTGGGACTATTGCTTGTCCTATAACGATTGACAGGAAGACAGGATTGAACATTGCAGAAGTTCAAGAGGCAGTTCAGACAGAGGTTCTGGTCAGACAACCTGGCAAACACAGGGTATGTGAGAGAAAGGCCTACATCAACAGGCATGAGGATTTACTTGCCAGAAAGCAAGTTACAGTTCAAAAGACTTGGAGCAGCCAAGAGACAGCCGAGGACAAAGCTGGAACAGATCAGCATATTGCAAAGGCAAAGTGTAAAGGTGGAGGACTTCCACATACTAAACTCATGGGACATGAGTTCTTTTCTGTTGGGGAGTATGGTGCAGGAGCACCTACCTGACAGCTGGCCTTCATGAGGCAGTTAGTTGTTTTAGGTCTTGTTTATGTTTCCAAGAAGGTCTGGTAAGACCAAATGCATGTAATAAGGTCATTCTGATCATGATAAGATCATGCTGACCATGCTTTTGCGATTTTTAGTTAGTTTGTTAGGACAGTTGTCATGATGTATGATCGGTTGGATCTCCCAACCGCTTGGAGAGATTTCCCAGCCGCTTGGAGTCGGGTCAGTAGTACTCGTAGGAAAATCTATTTAAGGATGAGGATCGGTTGATATTGGATAGATATCATCGATCGAGCTAGGTTGCAAGGAGTGAGACTGAGAGAGAGTCTGATCATTGTATTTGCATCTTTTGAAATCAAATAAAGTGTTCCTGTTTGTGTTCATCCTCTGTTGAATTCTATTGCTTGATCGATTTGCTGGTTTGGTGGCTGTATGGATTCACTGATCCATTCCACCGGTTGATTCGTCTGATCGGTGGAATGGTTATGTACAGTAGGTTAGTAGTTAGTTTGTTTGTTCGCATGCAGGTGTGCAGGATCACGACTGAAAGGTGTTGAAGACCCTAGCATGGGCATGTGCTAGGTCAAGTTGATAAGTTTGAGTTGGAAGATCACCCTGAGAGTGGATCGGGTCATCCCTGGAAGATCGGCGAAGTGAAATTTCGCTAAGGCTAAAAGTTCGTGAAAACGGCATCATCAGGATATTTTTGCAAATATCCTGCAGTCGCTTCGAGCATCATCATCCGAGTAAGAGGAGATCGGCATGATGCGGTTAGTTGCATGAAGTGCAAGTGCGTCGGGGTGATCATCATCAGGAGTTGCCGGAGAGGAGTGCATCGGCATAAGGTAGAAGATCGGGTCATGAAACTGTTGAAGTTTGCATGTTGCAAGTGCATCAGGATGTTTTAAGTCGGATATATACTCAGCGTATCTATCGCCATCAGGATCATCTCTCAGGAGTGCCCATCATCCGCGTATCGCTAGCAGATGCGGGAGTGAAAGTTCATTTTTTTTGACTAAGTGTTGAAGAGGTCATCAGGATATTGGGAGACGTCATCGTCATCAGGATATGACGTCATCGTCATCAGGATATTGAGATATCTCCCTATGCAAGTTTATCCTGCTGTCGTTAAGTGCTTAGGTATCGGCAGAAAGTTGTGTTAACATCATCAGGAGGTTTCGAGAGAACCGGATAAATCATATCATGATGCTGTTGCTTGTATCGTCGGCTATCGGGGTATCGAAGGGAAGGTGCTGAAGGTGATCATCATCAGGATCTTTGGGGCAACCGGATATTGGATATCCTGCTGACGAAGGGGGTGTTGCATATCATGATGATGCCGATGGAGCTTGGCGCCCGATGAACAGTGCAACAGGAGGATGTTTGCGCTAGTTGAACATCATGATGATGATGATAGGCGGAAAACGGAGGAAGTGAACAGTAGTCGGCAGGAGGATAATTGTGCTCGTCTGAAATATGATGATGATGGTGATGATGATGATGATGATGATGGGCTGCAGACATCCATGCTGTATTGTAAGGTTATAGTGTGGATGCCTCTGCATCACGATCCTCATGCATAAATAGGATCTCCTGCGAGTACTACCACTCGACTCCAAGCGGCTGGGAAATCTCTCTAGGCGGCTGGGAGATCCAACCGGACCTACAGCATAACAGCTGTCTTAACAAACTAGCTAAAAATAGCAAAGTATGGTCAACATGACCTTATTACATGCATTGGTCTTATCAGACCTTCTTGAAAACATTAACCAGACCTAAACTAACTAACTGCCTCATGGAGGCCAGCTGTCAGGTAGGTGCTCCTGCACCATACTCCCCAATAGAAAAGAACTCATGTCCCATGAGTTTGGATGTGGAAGTCCTCCACCTTTACACTTTGTCATGTCAGTGTTCTGACCTGTTCCAGCTTTGTCCTCTGCTGGCTCTTGGCTACTCCAAGACTTCTGAACTGTAACTGGCTTTCTTGCAAGTAAATCCTCATGCCTGTCAATGTAGGCCTTTCTCACACATACCTTGTGTTTGTCAGGTTGTCTGACCAGAAACTCTGTCTGAACTGCCTCTTGAACTTCTGTACTGTTCAACTCTATCTTTCTTTCAACCTTTATAGGACAAACAATAGTCCCAACTATGACAACATCCTTGTCATTCCTCTCAACTGGTGGTTGTGTGCAAACCTGCTTCTGAACCTGCTGCTGACCTCTGTCAGTCAAAACTGAAGCTTTCTTCAACCTGTTGTCCTTAACAACTCCTTTCCCTGCAGTGTCCTCATCTGCCTTTATGCCTGCTCCTATAGGCATCTGCACAAACTCCTTCTTTCCCACTAGAATGATTTTGGCTGCCCCCTTTGCTGCAGCATCTTCCTGCAATGGCATCAACATAATAGTCTTCCCATCTTTCTTGATGGTGTAGGTATTAGCATACCCATCATACAGTACCCTTCTATCAAATTGCCATGGTCTACCCAACAGTAGGTGACAACATTCCATGGGCAAAATGTCACACAAAACTCTATCATGATATGCTCCAATCTGAAAATCCACATATGCCTGTTCATAGACAAAAAGTGATTGACTATCACTCACCCAAGATGCCTTGTAAGGGTGTTGGTGTGGAATCCTTTCCAAATGCAGTTTATCCACCATTTCCTGAGATACCATGTTGTCTGTTGAGCCAGTATCAATGACAACCTTACACACTTTACCTTTGCTCTTACATGTGGTCTTGAAAAGAGCTCTTCTTTGCATCATATCCTTTGATGCCTGCAAACTAATTCTCCTTAGCATCAATGCTTCTCCATCCTCAGGATATGCATAATTTTCAGGAACTCTATCTCCTTGATAAGTGTTTGAACTTTGCACACTTTGCTCTACTTTCTCTTCTTGCACAAGTTGTACTCTCTTGTCATTGGTTCTATCATTTCTGGATGATGAACCCTTGTTTTCTGGACATTTGAAAAATGGATGACCAAACTCACCACAGGTGTAACACTTTCCTGAAAATGTAGTAGAACCTCTACCACTTCCAAATCTTCCTCTATTACCTTTCCATCCACCTCTGAAATCAGACTGTCCCTGTCCTTTACCAGTGTCTTCTTGACCCTCATTGGTTTGCCTTGTTGTAGGGGCTGATCCTCTTCCCCTCATATTGTTTCCTCTTCCTCTCATGGACTTATCTTGTGTCCTATTCACCTTTTCTTCAATCCTGATTGCCATTTGGTAACAATCCTCCACACTCTTAGGGTTAGCTAAAACTAACTCATCCTGTATGTTCAATCTCAAACCAGCCAAGTACCTAGCCACCTTTTCTACCTCATTCTCATGATGACAAGATCTCATACTCAACTTATAAAACTCCTCAGTATATGCCTTCACATCCATTTCCTTCTGCCTTAAAAATTGCAGCTTCTTAAACATCTGAATTTCATAATCCCTAGGCAAGAATTTACCTTTGATCCTTGCTACCATCTTATCCCATGAAGTGATATTTGACTTCCCTTGTTTCCTTCTCTCGGATTGTACATAATCCCACCATACCAAAGCATGACCTCCTAACTTGGTCTTTGCAATCTTTACCTTCTGATCCTCAGCAACATCTTCACATTCAAAGTGATTATCAAGTGCAGCAATCCAATCCAGCAACTCATCTTCATTCAAACTTCCATTATACTTGGAAACATCAACCTTTACCTTAGGTTTATCACTCTGCACTGCCTTTAACAGTTTTGCAAATTTCTGGTCTTCAGCATCCAGATCTTCAGCTACCTCTTCATACTCTTCAACAGTATCTTCATCTTCTTCAGACTCACTGTCTTCCACTTCCCTCTTTTTGTTCTTTTCCAGGGCTACAAGCCTGGCTTGAAGTGCTTCAGCAAGCTCCTTCATCTTCCTCATTTCTCTGGCATGTTTTTCCTTTATCTCCTGCAATTCCCTTGCAGTACCACTACCTTTCGGAGGCATTTTGTCAACCTCTCACTCCTCTACCTCTGTCCTTTCAGTGACAGAATCAACTCTACCTCTGCCCTTTCGGTGACAGAATCAACACACAACAGCCCAGACCTTTTTCTGAGCTCTGATACCACTATGATGCAGAGGCATCCACACTAAAACCTTGACATACAGCATGGATGTCCGCAACCCTTCATCATCATCATCCTATTTCCCTTTACACTGTCAGCATCATCATATTTACTCTCTGCCGACCGATATCCTCCTGTAGACAAGCCTTCGACCCTTCGCCCGCCAGCAGCATCATCATATCTGACTATCGGCAGCATCATCACATTCGGCAAGCGCGAACATCCTCCTGACGTTCACTGTTCATCTTACCGACAACCTCTATCTTCACTATCTTCAGCATCATGATGTTCAACATCATGTTCATCAGCAGGATATAGAACATCCGGTTCCTCCCATATATCCTGATGACGACAAATCTCATGCACCCTTCTTTCGATGCTTACGTCACCCCGATATCCTGATGACGATTATCCTGATGACGATGACGTCACATGCAGCTCCTTCAATATCCTGCTGCCCGATATCTTGATGACGAATATCCTGATGACGATGACGTCATATGCAGTTCCTTCAATATCCTGTTGTCGGCCAAACTTAACATTATCGGCCCGCAAAGGAATTGTCAACCCGATCTTCTACCTTATGCCGATGCGCTCCTCCTCGGCAACACCTAATGATGATCAGCCCAATGCACATTCACTTTATGCAATCAACTGCATCATGCTTATCTCCTCTTACTCGGACGACGCCCGAAGTAACTGCAAGATATACGCAGAAATATCCTGATGATGTCGTTTTGACGAACTTCCAACCTTAGCAAATTTTCGATCCGCCGAACCTCCTGGGATGACCCGATCCACTTTCAGGGTGATCTTCCAAACTCTAACAACCAGCACGACCTAGCACATACCCATGCTAGGGTTCTCAACACCTCTCGACGACGATCCTGCACACCTGCATGCAAACAAACACGAAATGCAGACTAATTCCTACCCTACTGTACATGGCCATTCCACCGATCCGACGAATCAACCGGTGGAATGGATCAGCGAATCCATGAAACCACCAAAACAACAAATCGATCACACAATGGAGACCAAACAGAAAATGAACACAAACAGGATCTCTTATTTGATTTCAAAAGATGCAATACAATGATCAGTCTCTCTCTCTCTCTGTCTCACTCTGTGCAACCTAACTCGATGATCTAAAACCAACCGATCCTCATGCATAAATAGGATCTCCTGCGAGTACTACCACTCGACTCCAAGCGGCTGGGAAATCTCTCCAGGCGGCTGGGAGATCCAACCGGACCTACAGCATAACAGCTGTCTTAACAAACTAGCTAAAAATAGCAAAGTATGGTCAACATGACCTTATTACATGCATTGGTCTTATCAGACCTTCTTGAAAACATTAACCAGACCTAAACTAACTAACTGCCTCATGGAGGCCAGCTGTCAGGTAGGTGCTCCTGCACCATTAAAGGGATACAATCTTTCTTTAGGATGATAAATTTCGTCAGGAGGTTTATTCCTAATTTTGCAGAGAAGACTAAATCCATTTCAAAAATGCTCAAGAAGGGGCAGTCAGTTACATGGAGTGCAGAACCATCTGAAGCATTCAAGGAAATCAAAGAGGCCATCAAGGAAGTGCCAATACTAATAAGTCCAAATTATTCCAAACCCCTTCAGTTGTTTTCTTTTGCTTCACTTTATACTGTTGTTGTTTTTCTCCAAAAGAATGAAGAAGGATATGAACAGCCTATATCAATTTTTAGTAAATCATTACAAGCAGTTGAGTTCAAGTACTCTACAATGGAAAAGCATGCTTATGCTTTAGTTAAAGACATAAAAAAAATTATGTCATAACTTACAGGTGCTAAGACCATAGCATATGTGCCACACATACTAGTGAAGGATATATTTATGCAGCAAGAAGCTTCAAGTAAAAGATGCAGATGGATCAATAGGATCCAAGAGTATGACATGGACATATAGGTCACAAAGCTAGTTAGAGGCCAAGGTTTGGCTAAGCTAATGGATAATTCAAATTTATATGCAACAAAAGTAAATTAAATGAATGTAAAAGATGCTCCTTCTCATTATAGTTTGATTAATGATGCATGGTACAAAGATATAATATTTTACCTTGAAAATATGAATTATCCACCGTGTATGGATGAGAATCAAAAGAGGACCCTCAAGCTGAAATCTTAGAGGTACGTGCTATTCCAAGATGAGATGATGTGGAGAAATCACAAAGGTGTATTTCTCAAGTGTTTGGATCAAGAACGAGTTGAAGCAATGATGAGTGAGTGTCACCATGGAATTTGTCAGGGACACTTCAAAGCTAAAACTACTACCCATAAGATCCTTAGATCCAGGTATTGGTAGTGTTTATGCTAGAAATTGGAAAATAAATAAGAACATAATGATCCTATTCCAATACCTACATAACTCAAGAAATAATCAAAATGTCCAATAATAAAACCCAAAGTAAATAATAATGCAAGTTACCACAAAATGATATCTATCCCTTGGTGTGTTGAAATGTGGATTGCTCAAGAGACTCAAGAATAACCTTGATTGCAATGGCATGGATGAGAGCTCAATTTGACAGCATAAGTTTGTATAAAAATGAATCCCTTTTTGGTTTGGAGGAGGCTTTATTTATAGATTTTGGATGATGGAGGGATAAGGATTTGATTTTTGCTTTATTTGATCAAAAGAGGAAATAAATTGAGAAGATAATATAAGATTTGAAAAGATAGAAGGGATTTTATTTTTGTTTTAAAAAGGAAATAAATCTAGAAAAAGATGAAATGATAATTTTGATAAGTTTATCTAATTAATTTAATTAATTAGATGCACATGAGTTTAAACAAGGAAAGAAAT
The DNA here is from genome assembly GCA_027924645.1 of Cunninghamia lanceolata. Lineage (NCBI taxonomy): Eukaryota > Viridiplantae > Streptophyta > Pinopsida > Cupressales > Cupressaceae > Cunninghamia > Cunninghamia lanceolata. The sequence continues at coordinate 1,884,556 of BSBN01001303.1, read as the reverse complement.
CGAGAAGAAGATGTGATATGGATTAATTAAAGAAATATTTGATTTGATTAATTAATGTTGGATTATGATTCAAGTAATTAAATAATTATAGATTATTTAATTAACATTTAGGAAAAAAGAATGGATTAATTAAATAATCATAAATTATTTAATTAATGCTAAGAAGTGGAAAATTAACTTAATTAAATAATTAATAATTATTTAATTAATGTGGAAGAATAATGAAGATGGATGAATTTAATTAAATAAATTATTTAATTAATGTGAAAGTATAGAAAATGGATAATTAAGCTCGGAAGTAAGATGAATTTCAAGTGTCTACATTTTTCCCCTCTTTGAGATGGTGTTGCAAAGTAACATCATTTCAAAGAAGTTTAAAACATAGTGCTGTGTTGGATAGAAGAAAACTGTGGTGTAGAAGAATATGATTGGAAGAAAATGATTGGATTAGACGATGGTGATGCCCTAGTCACTCAAAGCGAGGGTGACAAGGAAAGACAAATGGTAAGTTAATGAATAAGATGAATGATGATGATGCCCCCTTGAGAGGGCAGATGGGTTCAAGGAACACAACTGTGCTCTTGAGATAAAAGGAGAGGAAGTTGTTAAGAGATAGAGAGATTCAGAAGAAGATGAAAAAGTCAAATTAAATATGGAAGAATGATGGGAGAAGAATGGATGCATTGATGTAGGATGATAGAAGAATAGAAGAATTGATCAAATTGTGAAATCTATAAATATTTATTAGGATGGATGGATGAGATGGATGGAATTATTTGCTCTAGGTTATGCTTGAAAAATATAAAGAGCAATCCTTATTTTGATATAGCATATGGATGTTATGCACCAAGGTATATAAGACCAAGGTGACAATGTATCCAATGCATAGGATGTTGACTTTGCAAACAAACGGTTTGTACTTATTCATACTAGACATAATAGAACCTTGTTGGAAATGTGAATGGATAATAGTCTTAGCGTAGAATGATCCTAGTGCATAAAGGCATTTGCATGACATTTAGATGCAAAGGATATTGATATGCAAGATGCTATTCCAACACATACAAGATAAATATTAGCAGTAGTAGGATAATAAGAACATCCCACAAACACAGCTTATGAAAGTAATGACAATACCTCAATCTATACTTATCATAACATACCAAGATATAGAAAGATCAAGGTAGTTTTGATTGGGTATTAGAAAGGAACATAAATATAAACCAAAAGAAATCGATCAACTGATAAAGCAAAAACACAACCATCATATCTCTTGCCAAAGAGGGTGATCATAGTGGATAAGGCCTTATTGTAGGAAGGATGCATCTATTAAAGGCTTTGGATTGAGATAATGGGTGTAGTTCATGATAGGCAAGCGGTATGCGAGCAAGTGCACTGCTTCAAGAGGACTCTTTTGCTTCTGATTTGGTAAGTATTTGAGCTGTCAAAAAGATGCATAGTTTGTTTTCTGCTTGAGTTAGTCAATTCGGGGTGGTAGGTGAATAGAATGGATTGTGGTAGATGAAAGAAGTGAAGTTTAGAGTTTTATTATGGTTGGTGGAGGATGGATGAAATGTGTGAAGAAGTGACAATTTCCTCTCTAGACAACAAGGATCTAGTTCCTAGAACTATACTAAGGAAAGATGTCCCCAAGTCAGGTAAGGATTTATTATGGAAAAACACTGAATGGACTTATTATGAAGTGGAACACTTACTAAATAACAAGTGATATTGACAATTTCAATCCATGATAGGTGGATGGATGGAAGTGTGTAGGTCAAAAGACTTTATTATGGATAGTGGATGAAAGTGATATGGATGAGAACTTAGTAGATGGTGGATGATGACTCCTACAGATAGTGCCTATTTGTCAAGTTCTCACTATGGTACTTATCCAAGGCACCTGTTTGCTAGGTTTTCACCAGAGGATAGATTATTCTATTTTTGGATTTTCTATTTTTTTTTAATTTTTTGGTATTTTTTTGTATTTTTTCCGTTAGGTATACTCTGAGGATCAAGCATAGAACTTCTTAAGAGGAACACTATTTATGGGTTCATCTAAAGGTATTCCTTCAGGTTTTGATAAAGTATAAGCTCCTGATCCATATACTACAGTAACAATGAAGGGTCCTAACCAATTAGGTTCAAACTTACCCTTTTTGTCTCTATCTTATTGGTTTCTCTGATTTTCTTTGAGAACTAGATCACCTACTTGAAACTATCATTCCTTGATCTTCTTATTATAAATGTGATGAAGGCATTTTTGATAAACCTGAAGGTGATTAAGTTCTTTTAGGTGGTAGGTGATGAAGGTGATGAAGGTGATTAAGGTGGAGAAGAGCTCATGTGATTCTGTACTCTTCTCCATCAATAAGATGTTGCATAGAAACTCTGAGACAAGGGAGATCGACCTTGATAGGTAAAATAGATTCAGTGCCATAGACTAATGAGTATGGAGTAGCACCAGTTGGGTTCCTAATACTAGTGTGGTATGCCCATAAGGCTGGATTAAGCTGTAAATGCCAATCATGACCAGCTTTATTAATTGTTTTCTTAAGTATTTTCAAAATGGTTTTGTTGGAAGCCTCAGCTTGGCCGTTACTTTGTGGGTAATAAGGAGTAGAAAAGTGATGCTAAATATGAAACTGAGTGCACAAGGCACAGACTTATTGGTTCTTGAAAGGTTTACCATTATGAGTGACAATAACAAGCAGAATACTGTATCAACAAATGATATAATGTAGGATGAACTTAGCAATTTGTTTGTCGGTGATATATGTCATAGGAATGGCTTCTACCCACTTTGTAAAATACTCAGTGGCAATGATTATGAACTTATGGCCATTAGAGGATGATGGATGGATTTTACCTACGAGGTCAAGTCCCCACTGTGAAAAAAACCATGGAGTAGTAACAGGTTGCAACTCGTGTGTTGGTACATAAATCAGGTCCTCGTGCTACTGACATTGAAGGCACTTTTTAGTGAACTGGTGGGCATCTTGTTCCATAGTAGGCCAATAGTATCCATCATGTAGCAACTTTTTAGCAAGGTTAGGGCTAGTGAATGTGCCCCACAGACACCTTTGTGAACTTCCCATAAAGCGATGTTAGCCTCTTCTGAGTTGAGACATCTAAGTAGGATACCATTGAGACTCTACTAGTATAGGGTATCACCAAGAATGGTGAATCAAGAAGTACGATGGATAAAGGTTTTCCTTTGGGTGTTGGTTAGGTTTGGTGGAAGGGTATGATCATGAAGGTAATCATAAATGTCTTGGTACTAGGGGGAATTGGGACCAACAAGTTCACATATTAATTCAGTAGGTGGAACATCGAAAGCTGGTATCAAAAGTTGTTCGACCAGGAATTCATAGCGTTGAGCATTATTCGGCATATCCAAGAGAGATCCTATAGTTGCCATGGCATCGACAACTTTGTTGTTTAATCTAGGAATATGTTCAAAGGAGATCTTGGAAAGTATGTCTTGAAGTCATCAACCATTCTCTTATAAGGAATCAACTTGTCATCTCTGATACTCATTTGTAACCTGTTGAATGACCAACTATGAATCACCGTAGACCTGTAGTTGTTTAATATTCCATTGTACTGTCATTCAAAGTCCTATGATTAATGCTTCATATTCTGCTATGTTATTGGTACAGGGAAAAGCTATCTCATATGACTGTGGAATACAGTCGCCATGTGGTGTAATAAAAAGTACTCCATCTCCTGACCAATGTTGTGTTAATGAAACATCAAAGTAGAGTTGCCAGACAACTGATGGATATACATAAAAGATCCCTTCATCTGGAAAATATGAAATCATAGGATGTGTATCTATGATAGGTGCCTCTGCTAGTTGATTGACAATGACTTGTCCTTTGATTGCTTTTCGATCAACATACTCAATATCGAACTCACTAAGGATCATGACCCATTTTTCTAGTCTACCTGTAAGAGATGCCTTAGATACGAGGTACTTTAAAGGATCTACCTTAGAGATGATCTTTGTTTGTTGATTCAATATATAGTGCCGTAAATTTTGGGAAGCAAACACAATAGCTAGACATGCTCGCTCCATAGAAGTATAATTAAGTTCATAACCTACTAAGGTGCGACTAATATAATAGATAGCATGTTCTTTGCCGGATTCGTCATGTTGAGCCAAGAGGGCTCCTAAGGTAGCTGATGTAGAAGAAATATAGAGTAACAAAGGTTGCCCTGGTACTGGTGGTGTCACAATATATTCTTTTAATTGATCAAAGGCCTATTGACACTTGATGTCCCATTTGAATGTCACATCTTTGTGAAGCAAGTGTAAAAAAGGTTGACATTTGTCAACAAGTTGAGCTATAAAGTGCCTGATAGACTATAATTTTCCTTGAAGGCTCCTGAGTTGTTTCAAGTTGGCAAGTGGATCCATCTCAACTATAGCTTTGACCTTAGTGGGATCTACTTCAATGCCTCTGTGAGACACGATGTATCCTAGCAATTTTCTGGATGTGACACCAAATACACATTTCTTTGGGTTGAGTCTAACCTGATACTGTTCTAGCCTGTCGAAAATCTATTCCAATACTTGTAAGTGACCATCTCTAGTAAGTGACTTTCCCAATAGGTCATCAACATAGTCCTCCATGATATGATGAAAGAGATCATGAAATATCACATTCATTGCTATTTGGTATGTGGCTCTAGTGTTCTTTAGACTGAAAGACATAACTTGCCAATAATATGTTCCCCAAGGACATGTGAAAGCAGTCTTATGCTGATCTGCAGGTGCACTAAGGATCTGATTAAATAACTAGAAAAACCATCCATTAATGACAACATTTCGTGACCAATTGTGAGATCTACTATGATGTTGATGTTAGGTAGAGGGAAATCATCCTTTGGACAAGCTTTATTTAGATCCCTAAAATCGGTACATATACAGATGCCCCCAGTGACTGTAGAGACATGGACTAGATTTGAAACCCATTCAGGATAATCAATGGGCCAGATGAATTTCACCTCTAATAGATTCTATAGTTCTGCCTTGATGAGTAATGCGATTTGGGGATGCATCTTCCTGAGTTTCTGTTTAACTGGCTTGGCATCGAGAAATACTACTAAATGATGAACCACTAAGGAAGGATCCAATCCAGGCATGTCTGCATATGACCAAGCAAAGTTGATGGTTCATTTCAAAAAGAAATTTTTGAAAGCCTTTTTCTCTTGTTCTGATAAGGAGCACAGGGAGGGCGGTGGGAGGGGAGGAGCATAGGGATGAGTAGGGAGCAGTGGGAGTGAGCAGAATGTAGGGGCGACGGGTTAACAAAAAAATATTAAAACAAAAACTATTGAAAACTTTTATTTTATTTTTTTGAAAACTCTTGATTTTGTTTTCATTTTAACTATTAAAAAAAAATTAAATGTACACCCACCTGAGCAGGTCGTATGGATATGTACGAGACAAGCTTGTGAGGGACGAAAACTAAAAAAGCTTTCAAAAAAATTACAGTAACGAAAATATAGGGTGTTTTATATCAATCTTCACCTACGAGCTGCTCCAGACTCAATGGTGGGGTTGATTTCAGTGTAGGAGGTCGTCTGCAAAATTTGATTCCCAGATTTTGTCTAAGAAGACCTAAATCTGCAACAAAACTTACATAATGATCCTATTCCAATACCTACATAACTCAAGAAATAATTAAAATGTGCAATAATAAAACCCAAAGTAAATAACAATGCAAGTTACCAATAAATGATATCTATCCCTTGGTGTGTTGAAATGTGGATTGCTTAAGAGATTCAAGCATAGCCTTGATTGCAATGGCGTGGATGAGAGCTCAATTCGACAATGTAAGTTTGCATAAAAATGAATCCCTTTTTGGTTTGGAGGAGGCTTTATTTATAGATTTTTTATGATGGAGGGATAAGGATTTGATTTTTGCTTTATTTGATTAAAAGTGGAAATAAATCAAGAAGATAAGATAAGATTTGAAAAGATAGAAGGGATTTGATTTTTGTTTTAAAAGGAAATAAATCCAGAAAAAGATGAAAGGATAATTGATAAGTTTATCTAATTAATTTATTTAATGAGATGCACATGAGTTTAAACAAGGAAATAAATTGAGAAGAAGATGTGATTTGGATTAATTAAATAATCATAAATTATTTAATTAATGCTAAGAAGTAGGAAAATTAACTTAATTAAATTTTTTTGATAATTATTTAATTAATGTGGAAGAATAATGAAGATGGATGAATTTAATTAAATAATTAAAAATTATTTAATTAATGTGAAAGTATAGAAAATGGATAATTAAGCTAGGAAGCAAGGTAAATTTTAGGTGTCTATAGGTGGCCCACTTTATTCAAGGATGTAGTACAAAAGATAAGAAAATGTGATGCTTGCCAACGACTAGTAAGTTGAAATTTACTGGAGCACTTCCCCTTTTTCTCCTCACAGTTGATGTACCTTTCCATCAGTGGGGAATTGACTTCATTGGAGAAATACAAGAAGAATCTAGTAACATATATAAATAGATCTTTGTAACTACCGATTATTTCACCAAGTGGGTAGAGGCGGTCTCTACTAGAAATGCAATTTCCAAGGTGGTGATTGATTTCCTAATCAATAACATAATAACCAAGTTTGGAGTGCTTGATAGGATTTTGGTGGACAATGCAATGTGTTTTAGGTCTCAAGAAATTCTGAACATGTGTTATAAGTTTGGTATAAACTTGGTGCATTTGTCTCCCTATCACCCCCAAAGTAATGAATAGGCTGAATCAAGTAATAGAAGTCTAATGAAGATTATTAAAAGAACATTGGATCAGAACAAGAAAAGGTGGGATGACAGTCAAAAATATGCTCTATGGGCTAACCTGATAACTTTCAAATAGGCCATAGGAATGGAGGTAAAGATGCCCATCAGCATGGAGTTACCAGTGTATCAGCTACTACATGATATAGAGGAGGATCAGTGTGATGCACTTTCCCAAAGGATCATGCAATTGACCAAGATGGAGGAGCAAAATAGACTTGTGCACAACTAAAATTTTGATCATAAGCAGACAATGAAGTGTTTATTTGATAAGAATATTGTTGATATGTGGCGACTGATGCAAGTACTATACACTCGTTATGTATCCTCTACCTGTTCGGAGTCGGTTGTTAATTTTGTTAACCAACAAAAAGAAAAAATGACATTGTAAAACCCTAATTCTAGAAGATTCTAAAAGGCTTGTTATAAGCGGCTGGGATGTATGTTGTGGGTGGGATTTCAATATTGTATTGTAGCATTTGTAGCAGTATTGAGTTGCAAGGATTGCTAGTTGTAATCAGTTTGATTTACTGGATAATAATATTAAACTCTTTGTTGGTGGATGTAGCCCAAGTTTGGGTGAACCACATTAAAACTTATCTCTTGGTATTATTATTTTTGTGTATTTTCATTCCTTTGTTTAATCTTTATTTGTATTTAATTGATATCATCTGCCAGCTAACCCTAACAAGTGGTATCAGAGCGGGTTGTGTTCGATTATCGTCTGCAGGAAGGTCTCACGGTTGAGTAGGAGTCTCACGGTTGTGGGAGCAATGGTGGACGAGGGTAAATTGAAGGTAGATAAATTCAATGGGCAAAGCTATCAGTTATGGAAGATGCAGATGGAGGATTATCTCTATCAGAAGGATTTATGGAGGCCATTGGAAGGAATAGCCAAGAAACTGACAGCAATGACTGATGAGGATTGGAATCTTCTAGACAGAAAGGCACTGGGAACCATTAGGTTGTGCCTAGCACCATCTGTGGTGTTTAATATAACATAAGTGACGACAACAAGTGAACTGATGAAAGCTTTGGCTAAATTGTATGAAAAACCCTTAGCCTCAAATAAGGTATTTGTCATGAAGCGTTTGTTTAATCTGAAAATGGTTGAAGGTGGATCTGTGACAGATCATTTAAATGAGTTTAATATGATTACCAGTCAGTTAACTTCTGTAAAAGTGAAATTTGATGAAGAGGTGAGGGCTCTCTCGGTTTTATGTTCTTTGCCAGAAAGCTGGAATAACTTGGTAATGGTTGTAAGTAACTTTGTCTCTTGTTCAAATACTTTGAAATTTGATGATGTTGTTGGTGTTATTCTTAGCGAGGAAATACGACAGAAAAGCTTAGGAGGGTCCACATCAGGTAGTGTTTTGAATGCAAAAAGTAGGGGCAGATCAAAGGAGAGAGGAAAAGGTTCTGGAGGTCATGGGAAGTCATGAGGAAAATCAAAGGACAGGAAATCCCAATCCAGAGGACAGAAGGATTGTTGGTACTGTGGGAACACTAGTAGAAATATGGCAAATAAATGACCAGGTGACTAAAACTTTTAGTCACATGACCAAACTTTTAGTCATGTGACCAAAAGTTTTTTCAACACAACTATAAATGACTAATTTGGTCATTGGTTGAAATGACTAAATAAATGACCAAATAAATGACTAATTTGGTCATCAGGCAAAAAACACAACTAAATAATTGGTTAGACAAATAAAAATGACTAAATAAATGACTATTACTTCTCTATTCTTTTTTCTTTCCAATTTGATCATAATCCATGAATTCAAAGACAATATAAGGCAAGGCAATAAATGTTTGCTTAGACCAAAGAAATAAAGGGAGAGAAAGCTCAGATGTTTCCCACAAGTGGAGCTGGATTATCTTGGCTCTTCAATCTATCTCAGAGCACTAGCCATGACACAACATGCCCATTAATGATCGATAGGCCTTGGGGAAGTGTCTGTCCAACCTCGACCTCCAAAAACATCATTACTTGCCACCTTGCCAACATCTACCGAGGCCTAATCCAATCGGGCCCGAATAAAATGTTTAGGGGCTATCTCTACCCCCTCCATGTGACCTCTCATGTCTGCCTAAAGATCTAGCCCTTTATCAGACAATTATATAATATTATATTATATAATATCACATATAATATAATATTTATATTATATAATAATATTATATATTAATATTATAATATTATATTATAATATATTTAATATTATATAATATTATAATATTGCATAATTATTATAATATAATATATTATTTATATTATAATATTATATAATTATTATATTATAATATTATATAATTATTATATTATAATATAATAAAATATAATATTTATATTATATAATAATATAATATGATATTTATAATATAATATTATAATATTATATAATATTATAATATAATATTATAATATTATATATTAATATTATAATATATTTAATATTATATAATATTATAATATTACATAATTATTATAATATAATATTATAAATATATTATAATATAATATTATAATATTAATATAAGACATCCGGAACACATTGAAAAACATATATGAGTGCCAAAACCAAAATGTTAGCAATGAGCGCCAAAAGTAAAATGGTTAAAATTTAATTAAAATTTTGGCACCCATAAGGTAAACCCTAATGTTTTAGGGGAGAGGTGTGACGGAGTGTATTACCAAAGGTCGCTTCTAGTGGAGCTTTAAATCAACCTTGAGACATTATGGAGTTTGATTTTCCTTTCAAGATTGAGCTCATAATCTGATTCATCCATAGGTAGAGGCTATAATCATGCTTGCTGCCGCTAATGGAAATACTCTGCCTTCCACCAATGCTTCAATTTGCATTTCAAATTGTCTAAGAAAAAGTGTTTCAAATTTAGAAGAATCCACAGATCAAGGAAAACAAAGCCATGTTGTTGAGACATCAAATGCCAGTAAGTTCACTCAAATTTGTGACAATTTAGAATGTAAATAATTTTATAGTACCCATACCTGTTGGGATCATGTTCTGCCAACTGTTGAATTAGGTGATCCAATCTGGGACCCACCAAGTAGTCCCCAAATCCACCTGTGCTTGTGCTCGTCCCACTCCCATCATCTACAAATATCTTGTTCCCACCCGCCATTCGTAACCCTAGCAAATTGCGGAGGTTACGCATCAAAGGATTGAACCCGCCCACATCCATATCCATCCCTGCTCTGCCCCTCCTCCTTCTTGATGATGGACACACACCCTCCTCCTCCTCCCTATCCAAGAATGCATTTGAAAGTGATTCCATGATTTGGGTGATGTTGTTTCCATCATCGCCACCTAATCTATACCATATTTCATCTTAATTGTTATCTGGGTGTTGGTCTTCTGCTTCCTCTACAATCCCTTCTTTTCAGCCCACAAAATTGGAAGTTGGGCTTGTGACTTCCTCAATGAAGCCTCCATTGCATTCACGACAAAGAATATTGGCGGTATCAGCCTTGGATCTCACCCTACACATGCAGCTATGGCACCAATAGCTCTGTCCCTGCTGCAGCCTCACCACATACTTGGGCGACTACCCCTGCCCGTGCTCCTCCTCCTCGTCCTCCTATTGGGATCGTGTTCTGCCAGTTTAGAATGACAATTTAGAATCCCCCTACCATTGTGCTTTGAAGGATGTGCATACCCTATTCCAAAGCTCCCATTTGGGCACAGGCAGGGAGGATGTTGGCAAAGGTTGCAAAATTTGGATTTACAGCTAACAATTTCATTTGCTTGAAAATTTCTAAAGCCTATTCAACAAATCCATTTTATGCAATCCTGCTATCATTGCATTCCATGAGATGACATCTCTGTGAGGCATTATGTCAAACAGTTTGTGTGCCTTGTCTGTGCTTCCACATTTTTCATATATGTCTATCAGAGCATTTCCAGCTATAATATCTGACAAAAATTTGCCTTCTATTATGCCTTGATGGATGTCCATACCCTGTTCCAAAGCTTTCCATTTTGATACAGGCAGAGAGGATGGTAGCAAAGGTTGTGGAATCTAGCTTTACACTTGCCAATTTCATTTGCATGAAAGTTTCTAAAGCCTTTTCAACAAATCCATTTTGTGCATATCATGCAATCATTGCAGTCTATTAGACCACATTTCTTTTAGGGATTTTGTCAAACAATTCACATGCCTTGTCTATGCTTCCACATACATCTCTCTCTCTGTATATGTATATTCAATTGCATTTGCTTGAAAGTTTTTAATGCCTTATCAACAAATCCATTTTGTGCATATCCTGCAATCATTGCAGTCCATGAGACCACATTTCTTTGAGGGATTTTGTCAAATAGTTTGGAACAACTATAAATTTTAAAGCAAATGCAATTGGCTGGTGTAAAGCCAAATTCCACAACCTTTGCCAGCATCCTCCCTACCTGTGTCAAAATGGTCACCCGCTCTCCCGCAGGCCCCGCATCACCGCAGGCATGACTTGAAGTGCTTGTGGGAGAGTGGGAGAGCCTTTATAGAATTAAATTGCCCAGTAGTTTTTTATCATGAAGCGATTGGTGATTGCTTGACATGATTCCCTTTTGTGATGAATTGATATTATGATTATCATAAGGATATTTGAAGTCATGAGGAAGATGGTGATGAATCTTACACAATAATCTTCCCATCCTTCACAATACTAACTTCTATGATTATATAGAGTAATTATTGAAGAATTTCATATTTTGTGCTTTTGTGGTAACTAGATTTCTCCATTAGTTCCAACATTAAATTTTCTGTGGGAGCCCTAGCCTAGTCAAAGAAACTATGATATGATGTGACCATATGGGGATTTAACTAGATGCAACACAGGAAATCATTTAGGTCACTAAAGCATCCTTTCTTTGGAATAAAAGGATTAAATTTTTAGATTGAGTTATGTGCTTGATTGACTGTATGTCATCCATCAGTGTTGATTTATTGTAGTAATTTAGCCTTAGACATTTAATTGTAGTCTCCAATTTGCAGGATCTCTCAGAAATCTGTAGTATGAATTCAACCATTCATGTAAAATATTTTAGAAACAACGAATAAGGAAAATGTAAATGAAAACAGAATGCTCGAGTTCAACAAATTTTTTTTATTAAACTTTTATAACCATATATTCCCCAAAAGTATCAAAATCAAGTGAACATAGATAACTGAGAAATCACCATTTTGTTTTGCCTAATAGTTTGAATGATTCTGTTTAAATCCCTTTTTATTGATTGGAAAAGACACAATAGGCTATCCCTTAATGGAAACAATCTTACGTTTGCTATAACTTGTTTGATTTTATGAAGAGAATACTCATCAAAACATTTTTGAAAAATATTTTGTGTTTGTGCTACTAGCTAGATCTCAACTTCGATTCCAGCATTCAATTTTTCATGATAGATTTAGCCGTGGAAGAAATTGTAGGAACACCATGCTCAAAGGGGGATTAAATCTAGATGGGACGGTAATCATGTAGGGTTTTTGAAGTGTCATGAATGATAAACTAGGTAACCTAATAATACTGTTGCAAGGTGTGGCCCTTGGTCTCCTTATTCAGCGCTGCGCTGCGGTGGTTTGTGACAAGGGCTTAACCGCCTCCCGTGCTTGTTAAGTCAAGTGGTTGTATCGGGCATTAATAGGTCAATCTTTTGGTGCAACGACAACTAATAGTTGGTATCAAACCTGAGGTCACGGGTTCAAACCCCGCACTTGCGCTAGGGGGGATTGTTGCAAGGTGTGGCCCTTGGTCTCCTTGTTCAACGCTGCGCTGCGGTGGTTTGTGACAAGGGCTTAACCGCCTTCCATGCTTGTTAAGTCAAGTGGTTGTATCAGGCATTAATAGGTCGATCTTTTGGTGCAACGACAACTAACAAATACAATGTAGATAGATAGGTAACCTACTAATACGATTTAGGTTTCTCAATTTTGTGTTATTATGCATTTGCATACATAAAGCAATGAAGTCTTGGAATTTAAATTGTAATGAAGAAATACGTTTGAGATGGAAGTTTTGTTTGAATTTGACCATTTTTCACAAAAAACTATAGGAAATAACTTATTGACTTGTGTGACCATATGTTACCAAGAACATCAAAATAGATACACAATTTAGTTTTACAAATGGAATAGTCAACCCCATTCTATTCGGTTCTAGACTTTGGAGGCTTTTATGTCAAATTCTAATATATGGATAGGAAAAGATATTGTAGGCCATCCTTTTAATGAAGGCGTGTTTGAATGCTACATTATATTATACTCTTTTTTTTTAAGTTTTTCCACTGAATTTGATATGGCCAGTTAGCTTTGTTTTTTTATGGTTAATTTTGGAACCACCACTTATCTTATGAATGCCCAAATTACTTTTTGGTGTTTTCTCTTTTTACCCATTTCTCTTTTGATATGCACACATAATGATTGACTGTAGGAGTAATGCAATAAGGGTTACTCATGTGATTGAAGTATGTACAACCCTCATCCACTAAACCTAAATAGTTGCATGCACATAGAACACAAGCAAAGCTTACAATGTTAGGATATGCTCCAGAGTGCTTCATTAATTCAAATATTTTGAGAGCATCCTTGCAAAATCCATTTTATGCATATCCTGCAATCATGGCATTCCATGAGACCACATTTCTTTGAGGCATTCTGTCAAGCAGTTCACATGCTTTGTGTATGCTTCCACATTTTGCATACATCTCTACTAGGGCAGTTGCAACTACAACATCTGACATAATTTCTCTATCCTTTATGCTTTGGTGGATGTCCATACCATATTCAAAAGCACACGTTTTGGCATAGGCAGGAAGCATGCTGGCAAAGGTTGTGGAATCCAGATTTACTTTTGCCAATTGCATTTGCTTGAAAGTTTCTAAAGTCTTTTCAACAAATCCATTTTGTGCATATCCTGCAATCATTGCATTCTATGAGATGACCTCTCTTTTAGGCATTCTGTCAAATAGTTCACATGCCTTGTCTATGCTTTCACATTTTGCATACATGTCTATCAGAGCATTTCCAACTATAATATTTGATAAAATGCCCCCTTCCATTATGCTTTGATGGATGTCTTTACCTTGTTCCAAAGCTCCCATTTTGGCACAGGCAGGGAGGATGCTGGAAAAGGTTGTGGAATTTGGCTTTACACCAGCCAATTGCATTTGCTTTAAAATTTGTAAAACGTTTTCAACAAATCCATTTTGTGTATATCCTACAATCATTGCAGTCCATGAGACCACATTTCTTTGAGGCATTTTGTCAAACAGTACACATGCCTTGTCTATAATTCCACATTTTGCATACATGTCTAACAGGGGAGTTGCAACTACAACATCTGACAAAATTCCTCTATCCTTTATGTTTTGATGGATGTCCATACCCTATTCCAAAGCTCCCATTTTGACACAGGTAGGGAGGATGCTGGCAAAGGTTATGGAATTTGGACTTACACCAGCCAATTGCATTTTCTTTAAAATTTCTATAGCCTTTTCAACAAATCCATTTTGTGCATATCCTGCAATCAGTGCAGTCCATGAGACCACATTTCTTTGAGGCATTCTGTCAAACAGTTCACGTGTCTTGTCTATGCTTCCACATTTTTCATACATGTCTAACAAGGTAGTTGCAACTACAACATCTGACAAAATTCCTCTATCCTTTATGTTTTGATGGATGTCCATACCCTATTCTAAAGCTGCCATTTTGACACAGGCGGGGAGGATGCTAGCAAAGGTTGTGGAATTTGGCTTTACACCAACCAATTGGTACTGGGCCTATGCACAAAAAATGTCATGTGTGCAAGTGTAATGCTTGAGAAAAAGAAGAAAAAGTGCTGCAATTTTGGCATTTGATGTCAAAATTACTCCTGAAGCTCGGGAGCTTGCAGATGAACTTGGTGTCAAGATATTTGTAGCGGGCATTATTTATCATCTGTTTGACCAGTTCAAAGCATATATGGACAATCTTAATGAAGAAAGGAAAAAGGAGGCTGCAGAAGATGTTGTTTTCCCCTATATACTGAGCATTTTGCCAAACTGTATTTTTAACAAGAAGGATCCTATAATTATTGGTGTTGATATTCCCATTTGAACCTAATGCTCCCATGAGAAACCCCAACATAATTATTTTTATGTTGGGGTTTCCCATTTGAACCCGATGCTCCCACTTTACCATTTTCCCATTTGAATTCAGTGCTCCACTATAAGATGCTTAACCTTTTGATATAAATTAGACATCAGCTCCTCCCTATTTATGGAAGTCTTTGTTTTATATATTTATATACTGATAACTGGAGGAAATAATTTTATTAGGTTTGTAATGCAGATGTGTCCTTTTGCATTGTGAACAGGTCCTAAACTTATTGATATTATGAAAATTTTAGAATATTGTTTTTTATTGTTAATGTTTTAATGTACATGGACTAATGTACAAAGTCATATTACCATTAATTAATAATGGATACCATATTTGTATATATTTATCAAAGATTACAAATTTATATAATTTGTGTGGTTTATGCCAATTACTTCTTGCTTAATTAAGTTGGGCTAATAGTTCTCATTTGTTTTTAGGCTGACAAATGTCTTTCGCTAGAGTTTCAGCCTTTGGTGGAGTAGCTTATTAGATTCCTTCCAAAAACACAGCAAATTTTATTATTTTCTGCTACATTTCCAGTCACTATTAAATCCTTTACAGATAGATATTTGCGCAAGCCATATGTCATCAACCTCATGGATGAACTTACACTTAAAGGCATTACACAATATTATGCATTTGTTGAAGAAAGGCAGAAGGTTCACTGTCTCAACACATTATTCTCCAAGATTGGTTTCAGACATATTCCTTTGATCATACAATAGATGAGTGTTCTTCTGTCAACATTTCAATGACTTTTTTTGTTGTTTTTTGCAGCTCCAAATCAATCAGTCAATAATCTTTTGCAATTCTGTGAACCGTGTGGAACTCTTAGCAAAGAAAATAATAGAGCTTGGGTATTCTTATTTCTACATTCATGCAAAGATGTTGCAGTCTCACCATAATAGAGTCTTCCATGATTTTCGCAATGGTGCCTATAGAAATTTGGTATCAATAGGTAGTTAATAATAAATATTTTATAATTACCCATTCAGTGCAATCTGTATAGAATTGTTAGTTTATTCTATTTCTTATGGTTCTTATTGTCCTTTATATCTGGCCACATCAGATCTGTTTACAAGAGGGATCGATATTCAAGCAGTTAATGTTGTTATCAACTTTGATTTTCCTAAAAATTCATAAACTTATTTGCACAGGGTAAGTGGTCAAGCCCATCTAATTGTTGATGTTGAAGTGTTGTTTACCCATAACTAACAAACTTAGTATCTGGTGACTATTCAGAAATTGATTACTAGGAATGGGGGTTGCAAGAATGTTTGTCTAAACCTGACTATTTATAAATTTGACTTACTCTGTCTAAACAGATCTAAGAAGATCTGTGGAGTCAAGAAGGTAAATATTCTTTCAAAGAACATGTTAAAGTAAGTTACTTATTTGCTTTCTGTTACAAAGGGGCAATTTACTTATTGCATTGCTAGGTTTTGTTTGTGCAGACTAAGGTAGGAGATGCAACAAAGAAGAAGTAATGCATCAATAGCAATATTAAGCGAGTTTTGATACATTCATTCATATTTTGAGATGTAAAAGCCCATGATGACATATTTAGGCTTCATTTTACAAGTAGTTCTTTCATGTTTTAGAGTTGTATAAGAAAAAAATAGAGCATTGTAACTCAGTTTTCTCAGTCACAGCACTGAGAAACACACTTTGTAACACATTTTTCAAAGCAAAGACATATTTTCTCAATAAAATTTGAGTATTTTGCTATCTTAATAGTTGTTTCATTATGTGCAAATGAATGATTGATTATGGTTTTTTGTGTTTTATGTTTAAACCTCAAAAACAATTAAATAAACTACCAATTGACTAAATATACTACCAACTAACATAAATTGATGACTAAATATACTACCAAATTAATGACTAAAATTTGTTTAGTCATAAATTTGGTCGTGAGATAAATGACCGACAATAAATTACCAATGGTCACGTGACTAAATATACTACCAAATTGATGACTAAATATACTACTAAATTTATGACTAAATATACTACCAAATTGATGACTAAATATACTACCAAATTAATGACTAAATATACTACTAAATTTTACTATCAAATTAATGACTAAAATTTGTTTGGTCATTAAGTTTGGTCGCGAGATAAATGACTGGCAATAAACTACCAATGGTCACATGACCAAACTACTAATCACATGACTAATTTTTGGTAGTTTTTTTAGTCATTTATTTTTGTTTTTCTACTAGTGGAAACCAGGTCATCTGAAGAAAGATTGCTGGTCTTGGAAGAATAAAGGAGACAAACAAGAAGGGAATAAGAAGGCAAATGTGGTAAGTAATAAATCTGAAGATGATGCTTTGGTTCTTTCCCTAGATAATGCTAATAATTCATGGGTTTTAGATTCAAGTCATTTCATTCTACGCCCCATAGAAATTATTTTCTTGATTATGTCCAAGCGGATTTTGGGCTGGTTTATTTGGGAGATAACGAACCCTGTTAGATTGTTGGAAAGAGAATAATCAAGATTAACTTGCAGAATAGGAATCATTGGCTACTACAAGAGGTAAGGCACATTCCAAGGCTAAGTAGGAATTTAATTTCAGTAGGGTAGCTAGCTGATGAAGGTTGCATTGTTACATTTACTGATAAAAATTGGAAGGTTTCAAGAGGTGCCTTAATAGTAACAAAAGGTGTGAAAGTAGGCACCTTATATCTTTGTACAGGTCATAGTGTTCCTTCTACTTTAGTTGTTGCAAAGAAAAAACAAACAGGTTTAGGAACAGTTGCTGCAGGTTTACAGGAAGAGATTGAAACAATTGTTGCAAGTTTTGAGACAACATTGTGGCATAACAAACTTGGTCATATGAGTGAAAAAGGTATGAAGGTACTTCATTCTAAGAAAGTTTTACCAAGTCTGAAATGTATTAAAATAGATTTATGTGAAAGTTGTGTGTATGGCAAACAAAAGAGAGTCAGTTTTCTCAAGGATGAGAAGCAAAAGAAAGATGAAAAGTTGGAGCTTGTGCATACAGATGTATGGGGACCAGCTCAGGTATCTTCTCTCGGTGGCTCTCAATATTATGTTACATTCATAGATGATGCAACTAGGAAGGTTTAGATTTATTTCCTTAGGCAGAAATCTGATGTATTTGAAACATTTAAGAAATGGGGAAGCTTGGTTGAGAATTAGACAGGTAAAAGATTAAAATGTCTCAGATGTGATAATGATGGTGAGTATTGCAGCAAAGAATTTGAGGATTATTGTTCCTTTAATGGAATTTGTAGGCAGACAACGGTTCTAGGGACTCCACATGAAAATGGAGTGGCTGAGTGCATGAATAGGACAATAATGGAGCATGCAAGGAGCATGAGATTGCATGTTGGGATGCCTTTAAACATGTGGGCAGAGACTGTCAATACTGCTGTATATTTAATTAATAGAGGTCCTTCAGTTCCTTTGGGCTGTGATATTCCAGAAGAAGCATGGATAGGTAAGAAGGTGAGTTATTCTTTTCTCAAAACCTTTGGATGTGAAGCATTTGCACATGTAGATTATGAAAATAGAACCAAGCTGGATGCAAAATCAAAAAAGTGTATCTTTGTTGGATATGGCATTGATGAATTTGGTTATAGGCTTTGGGATGTTGAAAATCTAAAAATTGTGAGAAGTAGGGATGTTGTATTCAATGAGAAGGTGTTGTACAAAGATCAGTTGCAGCAGCATGAGAAGAAAGAAAAGGATTATGTGGTGCTGGATAATACTCCAGATAATGATGTTCCAGTGGTTCCTCATGCTCCACAACAACAACAAGAAATACCACAAACACCAGTGAATGTTAGATGGTCAACAAGGCTAAGTAGGCCTCTTGAAAGGTTTTCTCCCTCTTTGTATTCTATTTTGTTAACAGATGCTGGTGAACCAGAAGGGTATGATGAAGCTACATAGGTGGATACAAAAGTTCATTGGGAGCTTGCAATGAAAGAAGAAATGGAATCCTTGTTGAAAAACCAGACTTGGGAATTATGTAAGTCGCCTGCAGGTAAAAAGGTTTTACCAAACAAATGGGTTTATAGGTTGAAAGAGGAAGATGGAGGTAAGAAAAGATTTAAAGCCAGGTTAGTTGTAAAAGGATTTGCATAGAAAAAGGGCATTGATTTTGATGAGATTTTTTCTCCAGTTGTTAAGATGACTTCTATTCGTACTGTTTTAAGTATTGTGGCTGCTGAAGATTTGCATTTGGAATAATTAGATGTAAAAATTGCCTTTCTCCATGGTGATTTGGAGGAGGAGATATATATGGAACAGCCCCAAGGATTTGAGGTCAAAGGTAAGGAGAAATTGGTGTGCAGATTCACGAAGAGTTTAAATGGCATGAAATAAGCACCTCGACAATGGTATTTAAAATTTGATAGTTTTATGGTTGAGCAAGGCTATAGCTGGTGTAATTCTGACCATTGTGTTTATTTTAAGAGGTTGGATAATGACAGCTACATTATTTTATGTGTATATGTTGATGACATGCTTATAGCAGGGTCTAACATGGATCACATAAGAGAGTTAAAACAACAGTTAGCACAATCATTTGCTATGAAGGATTTGGAGGCAACAAAATAAATCCTTGGTATGAAAATTTGTAGAGATAGGAAGAACAAAAAATTGACTCTATCTTAGGCTGATTATGTTGAAAAGGTGTTGCACAGATTCCATATGGAGAATGCAAAAGCTGTCAGCACACCTTTGCCTAGTCATCTGAAATTGACTAAGGAGACGTGTCCAAGACACAAGAGGAGGAAGATAAAATATCCAAGGTACCATATGCTTCAGCTATAGGAAGCTTAATGTATGCCATGGTATGCATGAGACCAGATATTGCACATGCTGTAGGAGTCATAAGCAGGTATATGAGTAATCCCGGATTAGAGCATTGGAATGCGGTAAAATGGATTCTCAAATATTTGAGAGGTACATCAAATAAACACTTATGTTTTGGGGGCTCTAATACTGATTTAGCAGGTTATGTAGACCCAAATTTGGTAGGGGATATTGATATCAGGTGGAGTACTATAGGTTATGTCTTTACTATAGGTGGGACAGCAGTGAGTTGGATCTCACAATTGCAAAAGGTGGTTGTTTTATCCACCACAGAGGTAGAGTATTTAGCTGCAATAGAGGAAAGCAAGGAGATGATATGGCTGCAATTTTTCATGGAAGAATTGGGCAAACAACAGGCTAACAATTATTTGTTTATAGATTCTAGAGTGCCATACATCTTGCAAAGAATTCTGCCTTGCATTCAAATACCAAACACATATAGTTGAGGCATCACTTCATTTGATCAATGTTGGATTATGGATAGTTACGGCTGGAAAAGATACATACAGATAAAAATCTAGCGGATATGTTTACAAAGGAAGTGATAAGGGAGAAGCTGAGCTCCTCTTCAGCTTCAGTTGGTCTTCAAGACTAAAAACAATAAAATTAGAACAACAGAGTCCAAGGTGCTTATTTCCAGTGGGAGCTGCATGCGCAGCGATGTCATCCAGGATCAATCTCCAAGTGGGAGATTGTTTGGTGTGGAGCCTGACCAGTCTCTAAGTGGGAGATTGTTGGTATGTGGCAACTGATCACATGGCAAGTACTATACACTCATTATGTATCCTCTGCCTGTTTAGAGTTGGTTGTTAATTTTGTTAACCGATAAAAGAAAAAATGACATTGTAAAACCCTATTTCTAGAAGCTTCTAAAAGGCTTGTTATAAGAGGTTGGGATGTATGTTGTGGGTGGGATTTTGATATTGTATTGTAGCATTTGCAATGGTATTGAGTTGCAAGGATTGCTAGTTGTAATCGGTTTGATTTATTGGATAATAAAATTGGACTCTTTGTTGGTGGATGTAGCCCAGGTTTGGGTGAACCACGTTAAAACTTGTCTCTTGCTGTTATTATTTCTATGTATTTTCATTCCTCTTTTTAATCTTTATTTGCATTTAATTGATATCATCTGCCAGCTAACCCTAACAAATACCATGTCAAGGGATTTCCAAACTAGTGATTTGGTTCTCCTTTGGAATGCAAAATATGAAGACAAAGGGAAGCATGGTAAGTTTGATCCATTGTGGCTTGGGCCATTTGAAGTGGCTGAGAAGCTTGAGTTCAACGTTTACTATTTGATGAATCTGAAAGGAGAACTCATGGAGTTGTTTGTTCATAGTTAGCATCTAAAGTATGACTTCTCATAAGTAATGAATTCCTTAAAGTTTTGAGTGGTGAATTTAGGTTCTATCCTTCATATTTTGAACCTCATGCAATCTTGACCATTGTTGGTCATGATGGTGTGTTTGTGTTGTGTTTTGCCTGTTCTCATTTTTTGTGGTTTTCCCAGAGATGTTTTGGATTCTTGTTGTCCCTATTAGGCACACATTTCCAACTAGATCTACTATTGGGACTCCTATTTTCAAGCCTCATAATTGAAAAATCTTGCTAAATTCATTAAAATTTCCCTCAATATATCTCTGAGCATTCACCTCATTTTGTGTGTTTTGAATGGTGTTAAAACCCTGCCAAAACTCTATGAAAACTCTACAAAAATTCTTTAAAAAATCTTATTTTTTCCTCCCCTGGCAGAACTTTAGCATTCCTCTAGATATCATGACAGACCTTTCTAGGTGTTCTAGATATATCCCTATCCCCCTAGAAGTTTTTCTTTCCTCTTTTTTCCTATACTTGGTAGAGTTTTAGTTTACCTCTTGACATTGCAAAAGTCTTGCCCCCTTATGGACATATCCAAATCCCTTTGGAACTCCCACTTTCCCCTTCAAGTCCTCTTTGGTGTGCCTCTGGCATGAAATAGGATATATTCCTAAACCCCCTCCAAACCCACTTTTCCTTTATTCCTAGAATCTCTACCCATCCAAGACCCCTCATTCCTTGTGCCAACTCCTATTTCATTTGGCAAAGCTTCACCCATCATCAGAACATATCCTATCCTACCCCAAATTGTTGCCTATCAGGTACATCCTTTATTTTCTCTACCAAATTCCTCATTCTCCTCGTTTGTGCTAGTTTCTTTCCCTTCATGATGTATCCTGAACCCCCCTAAACTTTTTCCCATCTTGAACACCTTCAAAGTTCCGCTAGTATTTCTTTCCCTACCTTTAGCAAAGTTTTGGTGGAGGTTTGGACATGTCCAAGACACCTCAAAAGTCCTGCATTTAGTACCCCCATGGATTTTCACAATTTGCAAAAAGGGCGTAAAAATGAAAAGTGGCATTTCCCTACGGCTCCCAGATGGATGCAAAACCTTAGTAGGTAACCATTAATGCAAAATGGGTGGTTGAAACTAATGTATTTATTATAGTTGGTGATCTCATTAGGGTTTTCCTGCCCATTTCACCATCAAATTCGAGTGGCAAATGATATAAATATATGATTGAAACTCATTAAAAGGGTTGGTCATTTTGGGCAAAATTTCTCTCTCCAAGCGCCAAGAATCCAAGTGCATCTAGGGATACAACCAGTGGTTCATTTTAGTTCTTCATGAAGCAATTGACAAAGGTGTATGTGGATTATATTGTCATGTCTTGATGTTTTCTAATTAAAGATTGGAAAGACCAATTTGATGTTGTCTTGATCATCCCACATCATTACCATCATTATCAAATACAAGAGGATTAAGCAAGGGTCGATCTCATACACCAAGGCAAAAGTAATCATAAGAGAAAGACAAGTATAACATAACGCTTAGTGATAAAAACTAGATGAATCTCAAAGAGAGCTGACTTGGCATATAAGACAAAGATGGAATATAGACAATACATATATATAAGACAAAAATAGAGATGAGACAAATCGTTAGAGACCCCCGATCCTCAAAGCGATGGTCTTCATAAGGAAATTAATTAAGATAATCCATGACTATGAAGAGGCATAAAGATCTCTAAAACAATGCGATTCTTGGCATAACAACCATTCAAGACTTTAAAAAGGGCAGCCATGGTGAAGTGAAGGATCAGAAAATCATATCTACATCTGGTATAGTGAACAAAGAGAAATAAAAGAAAAACATTGGATATTCATAGAGGAAGACAACACATATTCATATAAAGAATAATCTATGCATCTCAATCAATCATTATCTAGCATCGAACATCATATACATTACTTCTGCAAATCGAACCATACACATTACTTCTGCATATCGAATCATCAAAACACAAATCGATCAGCATATATTCAAAAAGAAACAATCGTATCTACAGTATAGAACATCTGCCTCTATAGATCAGAGATTCAATAAAGAGAAGACATTATATATTCAAGATATATAAATAGTATAACAGTAAATCATATTTGCAGATCGATTATAAGCCGTCCTACTACCAGCATAAAGGTATGTGAATTATTTATGCATATGTATATTCTGTTGTAGAATGATGAGTTCGATAATTGAGCTAATCCCATGATTGTGTTAAGAGAAAGTAGCATGAAAGTAATTATAAACAATGATATTCTCATAAAGTAATTATAATGCTATTTACCATATGAATCAAGATATGTTTATTGTTGAATTGCTTGAGCAATTGAAATGATGAAATTAATCCAATTAACTCCCTATGAGAGATGTGATAATGAGGATGATTAGTTGGCCAACCATGGGTATGTATTTGGCCCTTGTCTAAAGTTGGTGCAATGTCACCCCTTGAGACAAGTGGATTTGGCCTTTGGCTAAAGTAGGTGAGATATTCACCCCTCGAGCCAAAGGATTGTAATATTTGGGCCTTTGGCTAAAGTAGGTGAGTTATTCACCCCTCGAGCCAAAGGATTGTCATATTGGGCCTTTGCCTAAAGTAGGTGAGCTATTCACCCCTCGATCGAGCCAAAGGATTATCATATTGGGCCTTTGGCTAAAGTAGGTGAGCTATTCACCCCTCGAGCCAAATAATTGTAATCATTGGCCTTTGGATAAAGTAGGTGAGTTATTCACCCCTCGAACCAAAGGATTATCATAATTGGCCTTTGACTAAAGTTGGTGAGTATTCACCCCTCGAGTCAAAGGATGGAAATATTGGACCCATGATAATTGGCATATAGCATTCTATCACATCCTCTCACATGGAATTCAAAGAAAGATTAGTGTACTAATGTTTTCTTTTACAAGTTGAAATTATGTGCAAGGTTGAGGAAATTTTGACTTGCTAGAAGGGGACATTACAACCCCCTCCAAACCCACTTTTCCTTTCTTCCTAGAATCTCTACCCATCCAAGACCCCTCATTCCTTGTGCCAACTCCTATTTCATTTGGCAGAGCTTCACCCATCATCAAAACATATCCTATCCTACCCCAAATTGCTACCTATCCTACACCCTTTATTTTCTCTACCAGATTCCTCATTCTCCTCTTTTGCACTAGTTTCTTGCCCTTCAAGATGTATCCTAAACCCCCCTGAAGTTTTTCCCATCCTAAACACCTTCAAAGTTCCGCTAGCCTTTCTTTCCCTACCTTTAGTAGAGTTTTGGTGGAGGTTTGGATATGTCCAAGACACCTCAAAAGTTTCACATCTAATACCCCCACAAATTTTTGCAATTTGTAACAAGGGCATAAAAATGAAAAGTGACATTTCCCTATGGCTCCCAGATGGATGCAAAACCTTAGTAAGTCACCATTAATGCAAAATGGGTGGTTGAAACTAATGTATTTATTATAGTTGGTGATCTCGTTAGGGTTTTCCTGCCCATTCCACCATCATATTCAAGTGGCAAAGGATATAAATATATGATTGAAACTCATTAAAAGGGTTGGTCATTTTGGGCAAAATTTATCTCTCCAAGCACCAAGAATCCAAGTGCATCTAGGGATATGACCAATGTTTAGTTTTAGTTCTTTAGGAAGCAATTGACAAAGGTGTATGCGAATTATATTGTAATTTTGATATCAATCTTTATTTTTATCCACTGTTGTAAGTGTTCTTTCAGGAAAACATCCAAGGCAGTTGGGTTTTATCTTGCCACATTTGTTGGTGTGATTGTAATTTTGGTTTGAATGAATGTGACAATTCTTAATTAATTTTAAGCTTTGTAAATGGTCATTTCAAAGTTACATATGGATGAATTCTATACGGTGTTGGATTAATAAGTATTTTCATGGTTTGATATTGATTTCTAAGCATATGAATCTATCAGATAGGCAGTCACACACCCCTTTGTGATTGTTCTCCTTTGATAAACATGAAGCTCTGCAACCTATTGGATAGGCATTGGTCTAAGAGGCCTATGATCACCTACACCATAAAAAAACAATATGTCAAGTGTAAAATGTATTTATAGTTATGTTTGCATCCGTGTTCTATGTTAAAGTCAGGGTATATCATTTGGAAAAGTAATTGTGTTTTATCCTTTTCAGAATATGCATGTATTCTTGCATCTTGCATTGTTGCAATGATGCCATTTTCAACTTAAAAAGAGGTTATTTGAGACAGTGAGATTCTGTCTAACCAATGATAGTCATAATGACTAGAGCAACACTTTGGGTATCACTGCCATTGTTTTTGTCCAACATGCACTTTGCATGATAATTAATCCTTGCTAAGGGATACCTCTCAGGATACCCTCCATGGTCCAGTTGAACCAAAGTGAAGAGGAGATTACCCACTCCTACTAGTTGACCCTTAATCACCTTCATCATGTTGATAAACCCCCTTTTCACCTCCTTTACGACATCCCTAGCCTCAAAGATTGGATAAGTGTTCTAGGGATTGGGATTAGTTGTTTTGGGACCCAAAAAAATCTACATTTTAACCTCTAAAGGAAGGATAGAATGTGAGAAAATAACCAAAAAATAGAACTACCAATATTTGTTTGATAATCACTTGAAAGCACGAATTATTAATTACATTGAGAGAGAAGGGAAAACCAAGGAGAGAAAACTTTCTTAACCTAAATATTTGGGAAAGGGAAAGCAAGGAGCATAAGAGAGCTAACCAAAGGTGATGATGTTGATGGCATTCCTCTTGGAAATTCCTAATGGACTCTTTCTTAGCACAAAAGAGACAAGTGGGAAGTGAGAAAATGAATCTGAGGCAATCTCCAACGAGAAGCTTGGTATAAAGGAGTTTCCACATAGTGAGTTTGGATTAAGCATCTTCTTTGGATTGTCATATTTGCAAACTGAGTTTATTCCATTTACTCTGATTGAACTTACACTTCCATTTAGCATTGAGATGACATACTAAAGGAAGAAAGGGCAAAAGTTTCTTGTAAACCATTTTGAGGGGGAAGAACCCAATGCTATGAACATTAGGCCATCTCTAGTCTTTTAAGAAGTTGGAATGCCAGAGGATAGAAAAGTTAGGTGGAAGAAGCTTCTACAGATCAAACACAGGTTTCTTGTCAGTACACTTTCAAGATTAAATCAAAACCTGAGCTATTGCCAAGTTTTCCAACTTAAGTTTAGAATATCTCACAGATCTCAGAACACTTGGATGCCCTTTGTGAAGAGTCATTTAAACCTTTAAACCTAGGAAAGATCCCTAAAGGTTTGTCATTCTATTAGATCAATTGATTCCACCAAATAGAAGAGGTGACAAAGATTAGCCCATTCTTGTGCTAAGAGACCTGTTGGTTCCCAAAATTACCACAATCCAAAACCCTAAAACATTATATAATCACCTGATGATCCGTTAGAGGTTTATCAACAAGTTAAGAATGATTTTGGCCAACTAATGGGAGTGGGTAAACTCCCCTTCACTTGAAGCTTAGATAAGCTTAGGAGGGTAATCCTAGAGGTATCCCCAAATGAGGATTAAATATCATAAACACTCATATTTGCATTATTGCAGCAATATCCAACTTGTTGTTTCAATCCCAAATGTTGTCAATAAACTGAAACAAGCTTGTTGCACACTATAACCTTTGTTTAAGTTGATAAAAATAATCTTGCATGATTACAAGATGTTGGTATGCACTTGAGATTTGTAGGATATCATATTGAAAGGCTCACAAATTATATTTCCTTGGTTATGATGCAAAACCACACAAGGCATATAAATTTAATTATTCCCACTACACACTGGATGAATTTATTTAATTTTTAAATGGTTTGGGTGATCACACACCTTTCAGACTAGTACCTATTCAATGGGTTACAAAGCCAATAGATTATCAAAGGGAGAACAACAAATAAATAGTATAAGGTTGCCTATCTAGGATACCCAAATGCATAAAATTTGAAATAAAAAAACAAACATCCTTACTAATCCATCCCCACAATGTATTCATTCATATGCAACAAGAAATGACTATTACAAAGTCTACAATATATTACGGATCTATCAAATCCTTCAAATCATGAATGTACATCCAAACCACAAAATGTGGTAACAAAAACTCTATTGTGATTCAGAGGTTTCTTAAATGAATACAATTCAATAATGGAGACATTCAAATCTGTTAAAAAATTTAACATTAATACATTCATATGATTACATTCACTATCCCTGAAGATCTACAACTTATCACTGTTCCAAACCCTAGCCATCGTGCACACAAGTCATCTAAAAAATGCCAGAAAGATCAACACTAAATCTATCTTCAGATGTTGCATATATACTTCGGCCTTCACTGCTCTATTTGGGCATGAACCACCTACCTAGATGTTTCAACATTAATGCATTCAACCTGCTTTTACACTCAAAAAACATGTTGACTTGTTTCAAATCCACCTACCTCACATTAATTGTGTCCATCCTCAATTTGCATTCTTCAATACATTAATGGCTCAATTGGAGAATAGGGACACGTCCTTTGGCTTATAGCCACGACACATGGAGGCCTGACACAATTAAAAGATGTTATCAAACTTGTTGAGTTTCAGAGGTGCGAATAGCCTCCACATGTTTCTTTCCTGCAAGCTCTTTTTGTTTAATGCATCAGGCCCACCACTACGTCAAAGGGGAACACTTGGCATCCTGGTGATTTGTATTGAAGCTTTTAGGCTCATTTCTCCTTTGAGTTGCATCGCGATGACACTTGGAAGCGTCATGACCCTCTTCTTTTTCTTTGAATCATTTAAGACTTGGGCCAGAAACTTAGGATATTCATGAAACATATACATGAAATATAACTTAAAGTATAAGAAAGTAAATGCCAATATGTAAATGTCACTTATACTTAAATCTTATATTTCATGTATATAGTTTTAGGATGTTTGAGAGTGGTTTCAAACCTCTAGGAGTTATAATGCAGATTCTAGGATTTGGAGGGTGTCAAAAATATCAGACGTAGTCAAATTTCATGGGAGATAGCACCAGACACACAAAATAGGGCGAATACATAGGGACCTCGTGAGAAAATTTTGACGAATTTGGCATGATTAGGCAAACTTGGGAACCAAAAAATTTGGGTCAGAACAAGACCAACTACCAAACCTTCCATATGTTATTCAAGGGGATTGTTTCCTTAGAGTTAACCTAGGATAATTAATTAAATGCAACCAACTAAGCACAAAACAACTTAGATTAAATAATGAGATAGTTGGGATTAATAAATTAGGTAATAGTACTTATTATTTTGGGAAAATAAATGCCAAGTGGATAGGGGTACTTAGTTCTAAATTCAATGATTCATAATTTTGATGTAACTTTAGAATTTAGTTGATATTTTATTTAGAAATGGTGTCTCTCTATTAGTGAAATTCCTCTAGACATGTGTTGAATCTGTGCTTTGCTTAGGATCAAGTCTATGATTCTAAGTCAAGCCTAAAATTGTGGATTCATCCTTTATGTCTGGATTTGACCTTACATAATGTCAAATTTTTCTATTTGTGATTCACATGACTGGTCTTCATTTGCTTTTCTCTTTTCTAATAAATTTGATAGTTGACAATATTTAAAAATACTTGGAAAGGGTTGTTGATGTATAGCAAGGAGATGTGTTCTCCTAAGACAAACCCTAAAAATATGTATAAAAGTTTGAAGATAGGGCCCTATAATGATATATGCAAATTTTTCTTACTCCTTTTAGTGTACCTAATCCAAATGTTTGAGTGTTATTAATTGTTCCTTTAATTCTCTAGAATGAAAGAGAATATTTGAATGTATGCAGATGATGTAATGAATGCAAATAAATGTCTTTAAATACTAGCTCATAGCATCAAATTTTGCAAAACATGTGCTTAGTTGGTTTAGGGTAGGAAAACAAGGGGGGGGGGGGGGGGCAGTTAGCCAAATTTTAAATTTAAATTTTAGAAAGGAAAGGGTTAAGTCCATGAATATGGGGTTGACCCCACAACCATAAAAATGACCTTTGGTAGGAAAATATTCATTTATAGGTGTATAATGGCCATATTTGGGTAGGTGTACAAATAATTGTGGTAAATATAAGGCTTAGGTGAATGTATTGGAGTATGTGCATATAAGGATTTAAGGTGGGGGCTAAATATGTGGGGATATGTGTGTATAGGGATAGGTAAAGGCTATGGGAATGATCTTAATTTTGCACAAGATTGCACCATTTATATTTCCTCAAAATGGACATAAAACTAAATGGGATTAATTGCATGGGTATGAAAATTTCACCATTACAATATTATTGTAGAGGATAATATCACACCTACATAAATATCTAAGGTTAGTAATTCAATTTTAAACAAAAACATTAAGATATAGAGTTGAGTTGATAAATGGAATGAGATATGTTAAATGAGAATATAAATTTAAACATATAAATGTTGAACACACCCCGATACTGAGAGGGGGGCTGAATCACTATCCAAACAAACTTGAAATCTTCCGGAGTAGATTAAAACTTAAACTTTACAACATTAACATAAACATGAAAGATCAATACAATGCATAACAACACATAACACTAGATATACGTGGAAAACCCCAAAAAGGGAAAAGCCACGGTGAGGATTAGCTCACAATATATGAAGCTCACTGCAATAAAAGATTACAACTTTGTTTTAGGGCTACAACCCAAGGAAGCTACTACTCCATGTTGACTTTGTTTTAGGGCTACAACCCAAGGAAGATACTACTCCCTGAAGAAAGGTTTTAGGGTCATTCCCAAGGAACCTACAACTCCCTACTGACTTTGTTTTAGGGCTACAACCCAAGGAAGCAACTACTCCCTAAACTGAGAACAAGCTCAGAAAAGATTACAACATGATAGTCTTTCTACTATCTGAAACTAACAATGAAGCTCACTCCTTTTGATGATTGGACTTCTGCCTCTTTACTGCTCTTTTGATGATTGAATCAATTAGGCACATTCTTCACTTCCCTCTTGTCACAACAATGTCTTCAAGATGAATCAAGACAGGCCTTATTGCTTCTTCTCTTTCTCCTTCAGTCGCACATCATAATACATATCATATTCATAATCTTCTCTTCACACACTCATACTCTCAATCATACCTCACCTAAATCAACTAGGTTTACAATATATGCATGATATTACATTGATTACATTACAAGTCG
Source organism: Cunninghamia lanceolata (assembly GCA_027924645.1). Lineage (NCBI taxonomy): Eukaryota > Viridiplantae > Streptophyta > Pinopsida > Cupressales > Cupressaceae > Cunninghamia > Cunninghamia lanceolata. The sequence goes on along the minus strand of BSBN01001303.1, from coordinate 1,854,134 downwards.
GCCAATACAACAAGAATATTACAATTTACAAGTCAGCCAGAGATCACACAACATGAAACGTGTAGAGGGTAAGTCCTAACATGAATTGCATGCAACACTAGGAAGAGAAACATGCCTTACAGATTCCAAAACCTGCTTAACTCAGTCCTAAACATCCTTCAAAGAATAACATCCGCACACTTCACACAATTGAATTAGGTCTCCCTTAAGCAAGAAAACATGAAACTTGTAGCACATCGGTCATTACAATCTTGGTAGTACTCATGGATGATTAAACATTACTTGTTCTTCTCCCAGATGAGTCGGCATGACCCACACAACACCTCCAAACACCCCTTGAACTCTGCATAACAAGAACTTTGTGGTACACACCTCCAACATACCTCAGTCGGCCTCAACAACAATAACTCTTCAGAAACTGACTTGAAAACCTTGTGCGGTACTGGAAACACAAAAGATCTACATGTGCTTTATGAAAGGGCTAAGAGAACCTAGCATGCACCTCATAGAATCCTATATTTTACTTAAACAGATATTCAATAACTTGATGCAAGAACATACTACTATGCCCTTAAAGAAGAAACATAGTTGATTTCCCATCACATTAACCCTTAGAGGAAAGATAATGTAGCTTACAGATCTAAGAAAATTTCAGCAACATAACGACATGTAAATTAACACTTTAAGATCATGAAAGAAGAAGAAAATAGACAGAAAAGAAGAAACACCAATATATGTGGGGAAAACCCTTTCAGGTAAAAAACCCCACACTCCAAAGCATCGAACTAATGTATTAATCTGCAACAACAATGTTACAATACACTTGCAGGCTCAAAGCCTTAACATGGAGATTTACATCTTGCTTCTCTGGAGGAAAACTGACAGCATAACTCTGCATAGGAAAACCTACTCGAACACACTCGAATACAGCATAATAATGCAAGAGCTACAAAAGAAAAGTACTCTCAAAAAGTTGGCTTAGCTTTCTCCACCAACTCCTCTACAAAAGCATACAAAGCATCCGCTTTCAAATCTATTTTAAAGCCAAAAAAGATTATGCTTTCTTTCTTAGGTGTCCACTTCCCAAAAAAGAATATTTTCCAACTTGAAAATCTTTTCCAACTTGAAGATCTTTTCCAACTCAAAAATCTTTTCCAAATCAAAAATCTTTTCCAACATGAAAATCTTTTCCAAATTCAATAATTTGAAAATCTTCAAAAAACAAAACATATCCTCTTCAAGGGTGCTCCAAAGAGATATGGATAACTTTTGCCATAAATGATAACTTCCTGCAATAGAAACCTATTAAACAAGACTCAAGGTCATCCGAGGTGGCACTCCTTTATTTTCTCAACAAAAAGCAAAAAATAACTTTTTGAGAAAAAACAAAAAAACAAAAAGCACAAAACAATGTTTTCCCAGAATGGCTTAAAAGCACCAAATCTAAAAAATCAAAAAGCAAAAAGCAAAACTACTTTTTCACCTCCTAAAAAATAGGAAACACCAGAAAGAACTCTAAGGTTGAGACACCTTAATCCCAACATTATTCCACTTGTCAAAGACCTGTCAAGAGTCTATAGCAACTAGCTGATCAGGCCTCAAGGCCCATGGAACTCAAACACCATCTAAACTTCTATGTGCTCAATGGATTTATAGAAGCACCTGTAACATCTTCCAAGTGATCACCAACATGACCAAATATTAGGATTCCAAAAACATGATGAAACACTAAATGTCACATAGACACACCAATGTATCCAACTTCAAACCCATTACCAGAACACAACTCTCAAGTCCAAACACCTCCAAAACAAGATCAAGCATGAATGCTCCAAAATAGTTAGAACAATAACCACAGCTAGTTGTTTACATCCAACTAAAAACCCATCATTGATAGAACTTCCACACATGACATTTCTAGCCCATATTGCAGCTCTCATCCCTGTATAATCCACTATCCTTCTCAAAGTTACCATCTCCCATGATAACAAACACACCAAAACCATTGATGTGCAAAAAATCTAGAGACCCTTGATGTTGCAGTCCAATGAAGAACAATCTACCAAAGACATACATACATCCTAGGAATCATACTGCATGAGCAATGCTAACCAAAGAAACTCATAGTCTACCAATCAACACTTACATAAAAGTGTGGCTTATAATGAAATCATGTAATACAACGAACAATCACAATGATCTGCAAACTGCAACCAACCTACTGCAAAATAGAGTATACTTCCACAAATAGTTTTCTTCTCACTCTCTCACCTTTGATCTCCTCCACTTCTCCCAAGTCCTCCACATCTCAAATGAGATACATTAAAAGAATACATAATGTTGCTAAAAAACAATAAAGTAAAACAACAGTAGATGACCACAAAACTAATGATCATACTAGATGAATAAGAACCTCTAAGAAGAAACATGAGACCATAAAGAGAAACTGTAAACCATATCATGTTCTTCTGCCAACATCACCAAGTGCTAAGTTGTGCCAAGTAAGATCTCCTTCACAAAACCCCAACCGAAAAGCCTTAACAACACACAAATGTTCAATCTCATTAGATCAAACAAAACATATATATCTCATATAACAAAAAAAGGATGTAGGCTTCTCTATCCAAGGAAGATCAAACTCAAAAAATCCATTCCAAAAATAGGAATACAACCCAATAAAATCTCCAAAAATTCTCATAAATCAAACCATATACCCAAGGAGATAACCATGTCAAATACTCCTCAAATGAACCCTCCAAAACTAGAAACTATAGCTCAAGATCCATATCCATGAGAAATCAAAGCATAAAACAAAATGAATCTAAAACAACATGGGCAATACCTATCAGATCATTTTCTGCTGAGTGAACTGAGAGTGGGGAATGAGAATGATCCACTGAGATACATCGAGTCTCATAGACTCTCTCCAAGAATAATCTCCTCTCAAGTTCAAACATGAACTCATGTCCATACCGAGGTGAAGGCTTCTCAGTATTTCTGTTGAAATTTCAGCATTTCAACACATGATCCCCACAACAAGAGATCTCTAGCCTCACCTCAAGTCTCTCTAGTATCCATGAGCATCCATCAACCAATACATGCCAACTTCAAACGCATCCTGCAAAATCATGAAGCTTTAAGTAAATAATTAATACTCAAAACCAAAGAGAACTTCACCAGACCACTACCAAAGCTCCCACTGCACGTCTACAAAATCCAGGAACACACATGACATCATGATCTAACATCTCCTCCTAGGAGATCACTGCCTACTCCAATGAACATATCTTGCCAAAGGGGCACCATCAGGCCAAAAATCCAATCTTAGAAATAAGAACCCCTCATGGCATAATACCATCTCTAATCACATGAAGATAACGATCCTCTAACAATGGAACTCAAGATGTCAAAATAATTTCACGGCATACAAGAATCATAATCCAAAAGCCTTACCATGACACCTACAACCATTGTAGAAGATCATCCATCACCAAGTGTAGATCCGCATCACTGCCAAAGCTTCGACTGAAACTATGATACTAAGATTATCAAGGCATCGCGATAACCATCCTTTGAATGAAGATAATCCATGGATCTAACACAATCTAATAATTAACTTACAATACCAACAATACAAAAGAATAAAGTAGAACCAAGATCTCCAAACAAGAAGATTAAACCATCACTATCAAAAGCTCACACATAACTGCGTATCCAAACTATCCATGACATCGTGATAAACATGCTACAAGTCCCAATAACCAACTATCCAGGCACTCTAATCATCCATCCTCTCATCCAAATGCAACATACCAATGCACAAATGACCACAAACAAGGCCAACTAACAAAGTCTACATAAATATTGAATCAATCTTGTGGATATAGACAGTCCACATCTGAGTCATCCCACTGCAATCAAATAGGTGATCAACCCACAAAACTACATCACTCGTAGATCCCAAACATGAAACATGCAAACTCATCATCACATTAGTAACCTACAAACTGAGATAATCAAGAAGATAACATGTAGACCACAAGACTCAAACACCAAATAAACCACAAATCTGATTTGCCAAACAAGTCCACATATGAGTAACCATAGTCAAGGAACCCTTCAAGCAAATACTGTAGAAATGATGAGTGACTAATCACATACCAACATCTCCACACCGATAAAGCTACAAATCTCCTCACACCATGCACAAAGAATACATGCAAATCTACAACTATCTTACTTCTAGAAACATCCCAAGCAACCATAATCTGAAAAATAGTTTATCCATAGATCTACAAAACCACAAGTTTTGATTAATCATGTAAAACCTGTAAAACCACCATGTCACTGACACACATGCAAAACCATAGCCACTTATCATCTGGAAGACCCACAAGTCTGAAAACCACCAAAATAGTTGAACCGGATTAATGGAATAACACAGATAAGCATAACCATAGATTTTGAATGAAAAATCTACAAAACCCTCAAATCCAACCAACATGAAACTGAGACATGCAAGTACAACCAACCAAAAAAGGAAGAAGAGGTCCAGGAACTTCAGGCCCACTTGTAGGCCAACTACACAACCATCACCATGTACAAACATACGGAGGAGCTAGGCTATTCCAAAAGCTTTCAGATCATCCAATGACCAACTCCACAGCCTACATGCATTCAAGGTTAACAAAAAAGTACCTTCCAATGCCAGGGACTAAAACCAAGCACCCAACATAAGCACATCCAACCATAGTCATGACAACCCAAGTTTATCCATATGATTAGGGAGCTAAGAACAAACACCCAACATGAATACTTTGCTACAAATGGCCATAGAATGAAAGAACATAACCACCATGCATGAGGGTTATTACATACTATCAAACAAGAGCTCCAGATCAATATTATATTAAATGTAACCACATGATCAACTCCATAATACTCCATCTTTCAAATGCCCATTGTAACCTAAAAACAAGATCAACTTCAAGACTTCCACTCAAACAAGGATTAATAATCAAACAATTCCTTCCTATAGATTCCCTCAAGATTGCCAAGCTAAGAAATCACAACAAAAGAAATACCCAGAACCTTAAACACCATGGAACCAACAGATACAATCTCATGCAACCATGGAACCACCGTAGCTCTGATACTAATTGAAAGGGGTAAGAGAACCCAACATGTACCTCACAATATCCTATATTTTATTTAAACAGATATTCAATAACTTGATGCAATCACATACTACTATGCCCTTAAAGTGGAAACAAACATAGTTGATTTCCCATCACATTAACCCTTAGAGGAAAGATAATGTAGCTTACATATGTTGGGAATTAAGGTGTCTCAACCTTGGTAATTCCTTGCATTATTTATGATTGTATTTATTTATTCATTGCCTATGATGTAAATTCCATATTGTCATTTTGTGGGATGTGGCACGGTGATTTTGTCTTCACATGAGGAGATAGGCATCCCACTTTGTGGTAGGAGTATTTTGCCATGTGTCGGCATCTTGGATGTTGTGTAAGGGAATGTTTGACCAAAACAATTATGACAGATTCCTATGATGAAGTTATGACATGTAAGATTTAGAAATAGAATCTTGTAAGACAAGTGAAGACATGTGTCAAAGAGCATCTTTGAAAAAGGCATCTTTGGGAACCCCAAGGTGGACTGTGACATGTTGTAAGAGAATATGCTATTTATAGCCTGTGTATGACAAATTCTCTTACACCTGTAAGTTGTAACTACTATGACAGATTCTATGACGGTCGTAAGAGTCATAAGAGCATCTGTCATAGCCCATTTTGGAAATAGGGAACCTCTTTGGGATGGGAGATGTTGACAAGTGTCAGATACATTCTACAAAGTTGACCAAGTGTCCTTAGGTGTGGGTTTTGGGACATGAGGCCGAGTTGGATGCCCATCCCAAGATAGAGCCAATTTTTCCTTGTATATTCTATATAAACAGGTGCTTGGAGGAGGAGATGTAGTATGTGATTGACAGGTACTGTTATGCTGCCAGATTGACTACAGACTTGAGTGTCGAAGACTATTGAATCTTGCATTGCAAGTGTATTGTAAACCATATTCAGTTTTGATAATACATTGTGCAGGTTTCTGACTGTGGGGTTTTTCACCCAATAAGGGTTTTCCCCACGTTATATCTTGTCTCTCTTCTTCTGTCTTCTTTCTGGTTCTTTGTGTATTGCTGAAATATCTCTATTATATGTTTCATGTTATTGTAATTGTAAAGGTTAAATTGAATTTGTATATATCTCCCCTCATTAGATTAGTGTAGGAAGCAATTTCTGCACACCTAGCTTCCTTTCAGTTGGTATCAGAGCAGATCACCTTTGGTCCTAGTTGTTGGGTAGGGGTTTTTTGAGCTGATCTTAAGTTGAGTGAGAGTCTATGTAGAGTATTCTGAATCTTATTGCAATAAGGAGATGGCAAGCACATCCAGAAGGATAGAGGTGGAGAAATTCAATGGCCCTAATTTTGAGTTGTGGAAGCTCAAGATGGAAGACATGCTTATTGATCGAGAACTCTGGGAAACTACTAGTGGAACAAAACCAGCTGCAATATCACAAGCTGATTGGGATCTCAAGGATTGGAAGGCTAAGGGTCTCATAAGACTTAGTCTTGCTGATTTTGTCTTGTTAAATGTCCATGAGGAGACTACTGCAAACTTGCTTTGGAAGAAGTTGGGAGATGTGTATCAAGCCAAATCCCTGGTTAATAAACTTTTTCTAAGAAAGAAGTTGTATTCTCTTTGAATGGAGGATGGAGGATCTGTTGCAGAACATATGAATGCTTTCAACATGCTGGTTGCACAATTGACATCTGTTGATGTGAAGATGGAGGAGGAGGATCACTGTATGACCTTGCTTTGATCTTTGCCGGACTCATGGGATCATCTTGTCATGGCTATTGGAAGCACCACATCCACATTCAAAATGGATGAAGTGGTTTCTTCACTGTTGCCTGAAGAGATGTGGAGAAAGTCTTCTGAGGTAGCCAAAGAGGCTCTTGCAGTTTATGGAAGACCCAAGGAGAAAGGGAAAAAGAAGGACAAGAAAGCTAAGAAGGGTAGATCCAAATCTCCTGGAAAGTCCAAGGCTCTCTGTTGGAACTGTGGTAAATCTGGACATTTCCAAAAGGAATGCAAAGAAGAAAAGAAAAAGAAGAAGAAGAACCTAGATTTAGATTTTGACAAGTCACAAGATGATGGTGATGCCTTCATCCTAGCACTGGAAACCCATGCATATGATGATGTGTGGCTGATTGATTCTGGTGCATCATTCCACATGACCTCGCATCGAAACTAGTTTACTAAGTATGAGGAGTTCGATGGTGAAAAGGTGTATCTGGGTGATGACTCTCATTTGAAGATTTTTGGTCGTGGAAGAGTCTCTATCCGATTCCCTAATGGATGAGTGAAGGGGATCTCTGGGGTTATGCACATCCCAAGCTTAGCATGGAACCTGCTTTTTGTAAGTATGTTGAATGATGCAGGTCTGCAGGTTGTCTTTTCGAAAGAAGGATGCAAGATGACTAGAGGAGCTATGGTGCTTGCTAAGGGTACTAGGAGAGGTACTCTATTTCAGCTAGAGGCATTCATTTCACAATGCAATAGTTCTTCTGACTCAAGGAAGAGGGCAATAGTCACTTCATCCCCACCATCTGAATGAGCAGTGAAGAAATTTATTATATCTAGTCCTGATGGTTGTATTCATGCCTTGGAAGTTAAGCTTCCTGCTGAAAAGATAATTTTATGGCATAAGAGATTTGGCCACATTGGTGAGAAGGGTCTACATACCCTAAAAAATAAGAACGTCGTTGAGGGGTTAGATGATTGTAATATTGAGTTTGACTTTTGTGAACATTACATATATGGAAAACAAAACCATATTCAGTTTTACTCAAGTTCTCATAAGTCTTCTAGTGTGTTGGACCTTGTTCGTTCTGATGTATTTGGTCCTGTTAATGTTCCTTCATTATCAAAATCTATATATTTTGTATCTTTTATAGATGACTACAGTAGAAGGACATGGATTTATTTTCTCAGAAGCAAATCTGAAGTCTATAGTAAGTTTAAGGAGTTTAAAGCCTTTGCTAAAAATTAGATTAGTAAAAGGATTAAATGTTTGAGAACTGACAATAGTGGTGAGTTCTGTTCTATAGAATTTGATAAATATTGCAAGGAACTTGGGATTGAAAGACATAAGACAACTCCATACACCCCACAACAAAATGGAGTTGCAGAGAGGATGAACAAGACACTGATGGAGAAGGCTAGGAGTATGCTTAGTGGAGCTGGCCTAGAACAAAAGTTTTGGGCTGAAGTTGTTGCCATTGCTTGCTATTTTGTAAATAGATCTCCTACATCAGCTCTTGTTGGAAAGACACCCATGGAGGTGTGGTTTGGTAGAAAGCCTTCAATAAGGCATCTTCATGTTTTTGGTTGTGAGGCATATGCACATGTGCCTAGGGAGAAGCGGTCAAAATTGGAGAACAAGGCTGTTAAGTGTATCTTCATTGGCTATGGTGTCAGTGTGAAAGGATACAAGCTTTGGGACCCTGTGGCTAAAAAAGTGTTGTATAGCAGAAGTGTCATCTTCAGAGAGCTAACACCTTCTACCATTATTTTACAGCTAGAAGAAAAAGAAAAGAAAGAGGATGTTGTTTAGTTTCTTGCTACCCCTGAGAAGACTGAACAGAAAGACAATGTTAGACTTGATGATGAGGAGAGCTCTGAAAGCTTAGATGAAGAAGCTAAACCTCAACCTTAGCTCTTGAGGAGGTCTACGCAAATAAGAAAGCAACCTGAGAGGTTTGGTTTTACATTGCTTGATTCTAGTTGTGCTTTTGCTTTGCTTACTAACAGTGATGACCTAGAACTGTATCAAAGGCTATGGATATGAAAGATGTAGGATAGAAGGAGGCCATGGAGGATGAAATGGCTTCTTTGGAAAAGAATCAAACTTGGGACTTGGTGTCTTTGCCTCCTAGATGGAAACTCATTGGATGAAAATAGGTGTTCAAGAAGAAATTTGGTGCAAATGGCAGTGTTGAGAAGTACAAGGCCAGATTGGTTGCGAAGCGGTATTCACAAGTGGAGGGTATAGATTATGGTGAGATCTTCTCTCTTGTTGCAAAGATGACATCCATTTGATTCCTGTTATCTCTTACAATAGCTTATGACTTAGTGGTAGAACAGATGGTTATGAAGACAACTTTCCTTCATCATGATTTGGAGGAAGAAATCTACATGTCACAACCAGAGCATTAAATGGTGAAAAGTAAATAAAATTTAGTTTGCAAGTTAAAAAAGTCTTTATATGGTTTGAAGCAGTCTCCTAGGAGGTGGTACTTGAAGTTTGATGTCTTTGTGTTGTTTATTGGATTTGTGAGATTGAAATTGGTCACTGTGTGTATTATAAGTTTGATGGTGATCGCATTCTCATTGTTGCATTATATGTTGATGATATCTTGCTCATTGGGAAGGGTAAGAATATGATTTCTGATTTTAAATCTCAGTTGTCAGCACAATTTGAAATGAAAGATTTAGGGGCAGCTAGGTACATCCTAGGAATGGAAATCAGAAGAGACAAAACTAACAAAAAACTTTGGTTAAGCCAGAGTAAGTATGTGAAGACTGTGTTGGATAGGTTCAACATGGCAGATTGTAGACCATTGTGTGTTCCTGTTTCTTTGGGGACAAAGTTGTTTGTTAATGATTGTCCAAAATCTCTTAGTGAGGTGGAGGACATGAGTAGAGTACCTTATGCTAGTGTTGTTGGTAGTTTGATGTATGCTATGGTCTACAAAAGACCAGACATTACCCAAGCAGTGGGAGTCCTTAGTCGATTTATGGCTAATCCTGGACGAGTACATTGGGATGCAGTTAAGTGAGTGTTCATATATTTGAGGGGTACTTCTGAGTATTCCATATGCTATCATGGTAATGTTACAGGACCTCTGCATTCTATTGATATTCGTGGATTTGTGGATTCAGATTGGGCAAGTGACATTGACAGCAGGAGATCCACTAGTGCTTATGTGTTTACACTGTTTGGTGGTGCTATTAGTTGGATGAGTAAGTGACAACCGGTCATTGCTTTATCTGTGACAGAAGCTGAGTATATGGCAGCAACTCATGCTTGTAAGGAAGCCATTTGGCTTAAGAGATTGTGTTCAGATATTGGTGTTGATGCAGGTTAGATTACGATCAGTTGTGACAGTTAGAGTGTGATTTGCCTTGCGAAGAATCCAACTTTCCATGCCAGAACAAAGCATATTGATGTTTATTTCACTTCGTGCGAGACATGGTAGAGGATGGGAAGGTAAATTTGGAGAAAGTAGATACTTTGAAGAATGTTGCAGATGCATTGACGAAGCCAGTGGGTACAGAGAAGTTTAGATGGTGTTTAGAGTCTATGGGCCTCTCGACCTATAGAAGTTAAATCATGTTATTCTATTGGCTCTTAAAAGGTGTTCAACAAGTGGGAGAATGTTGGGAATTAAGGTGTCTCAACCTTGGTAATTCCTTGCATTATTTATGATTGTATTTATTTATTCATTGCCTATGATGTAAATTAATTGTAAATTCCATATTGTCATTTTGTGGGATGTGGCACGGTGATGTGTCATCCTACATGGAAGATGACAACTTCTAATTGTGTCCTCACATGAGATAGGCGTACCATTTTGTGGTAGGAGTATTTTTCCATGTGTCGGCATCTTGGATGTTGTGTAAGGGAATGTTTGACCGAAACGGTTATGATGGATTCTATGACGAAGTTATGACATATAAGAGTCAGAAATAGAAGCTTGTAAGACAGGTGAAGACATGTGTCGAAGTTCATCTTTGAAAAAGACATCTTTCGACACCCAAGGTGAACTATGACATGTTGTAAGAGAATATGCTATTTATAGCCTATGTATGATAGATTCTCTTACAACTGTAAGTTGTAACTGCTATGACAGATTCTATGACGGTCGTAAGAGCATCTGTCATAGCCCATTTTGGAAATAGGCGACCTCTTTGGGATGGGAGCTGTGGACAAGTGTCAGCTACAATCTATAATGTTGATCAAGTGTCCATAGGCGTGGGTTTTGGGACATGAGGCCAAGTTGGACGCCCATCCCAAGATAGAGCCAATTTTGCCTTGTATATTCTATATAAACAGGTGCTTGGAGGAGGAGATGTAGTATGTGATTGACAGGTACTGTTATGATGCCTGATTGACTATAGACATGAGTGTCAAAGACTATTGAAGCTTGCATTACAAGTGTATTTGTAAACCATATTCAGTTTTCATAATACATTGTGTAGGTTTCTGAGTGTGGGGTTTTTCACCCGATAAGGGTTTTCCCCACATAATATCTTGTCTCTCTTCTTCTGTCTTCTTTCTGGTTCTTTGTGTATTGCTGAAATATCTCTGTTATATGTTTTATGTTGCTGTAATTGTAAAGGTTAAATTTAATTTGTATATCTCTCCCCTCATTAGATTAGTGTAGGAAGTGATTCCACACACCTAGCTTCCTTTCAACATATCTAAGAAAATTTCAGCAGCATAACGACATGTAAATTAACACTTTAAGATCATGAAAGAAGAAGAAAATAGACAGAAAAGAAGAAACACCAATATACGAGGGAAAAACCCTTTCAGGTAAAAAACCCCATACTCCAAAGCATCGAACTAATGTATTAATATGCAACAACAATGTTACAATACACTTGCAGGCTCAAAGCCTTAACATGGAGATTTACATCTTGCTTCTTTAGAGGAAAACTGATAGCATAACCCTACATAGGAAAACCTACTTGAGCACACTCGAATACAACATAATAATGCAAGAGTTGCAAAAGAAAACAACCCTCAAATAGATGGCTTAGCTTTCTCCACCAACTCCTCTACAAAAGCATACAAAGCATCCACTTTCAAATCTGTTTCAAAGCCAAAAAATCTTATGCTTTCTTTCCTAGGTGTCCACTTCCCAAAAAAGAATATTTTCCAACTTGAAAATCTTTTCCAACTTGAAGATCTTTTCCAACTCGAAAATCTTTTCCATATCAAAAAATATTTTCCAACATGAAAATCTTTTCCAAATTAATTAAAAATCTTCAAAAAACAAAGCATTTCCTCTTCATGGGTGCTCCAAAGAGATATATATAACTTTTGTCATAAATGGTAACTTCCTGCAAATGAAACCTGCTAAAAAAGACTCAAGGTCATCTGAGGTGGTACTCCTTGATTTTCTCAACAAAAAGCAAAAAAAGAAATTTTGAGAAAAGCAAAAAGCACAAAACAAATTTTTCCCAGAATGGCTGAAAAACGCCAAATCCAAAAAAACAAAAAGCAAAAAGCAAAACTGCTTTTCACCTCCTAAAAAATAGGAAACACCAAAAAGGACTCTAAGATTGAGACACCTTAATCCCAACACTTTAAACCTAAGAAACATAGAGATATGTAGAATGTCCTCATAAACTCATATAACTAATATGTACAATCTCCAATTGGCTTAAGTACTCAAACATGTGTCTTGAGAACAATTAGGCATTTGGAACTATCCATAGATCACTATCATTTGGAAAAATAAGCTTGGGGACTACCAAATCACCTAATATTGCAAATTAGCATGCATTGAACATATTTGATCATGTTCACAAAACCGCATGAACACATCTTCACATATGGAGGAATACAAAGCATTCCAACAAGTCTTTATGATTATTTTATTCTGCCAGAGCACAGACCGAAACTTTGTCACCTATAACTTGTTGGCAAGAGGCACTGCATAGAATTGATAGGTGTTTTCATTGAATGCAACCAAGATTGTGTCACACATCCACAGTGCAATATCTGATCATATCGGAAGTCAAAATGTTAATTTATCTAAGTTTGGAAGCCTAAAACAGAGCATATAGCAGAGTCCAGTATTTTGGTCACTGGATCTCTCTAGATTATCATTATGTGTGCAGATCTGAAGGAGTGTAGAGGGACCCCAAGACAATCTAAATCCAACTTTTTAGCATCTGATGATAATGGGATCAAAAGTTATGAGCATATGAATATTGGGTTCTTTTATGCCAGAACAATTCAGTGAAGAATAGGCGGGCTTACGTAAATCCTTGTGCGGACCCATTAGAAGTGTTTTGATGAAATATGTATGAGATAGGATGTTAGTGGCTGACATGCATGATGATCTACATGTGTTATTTTTGGTACGCATAATTACTAGTGTATGGTTCTAGCCGACAGAACAGAACATTCTTAAAAGGTTCTAAGTATTGTTGTTGTTGCCGACTGGCAAGTGATTGCAATTCAAGATAAGATATATATAGCCGATGATTGTGGATATTTTATGTATGTGTTGTGATTATGGAGAAAATGTGAAAGGAGCAGAAATCTAATATCTGAATGAAGGAAGAATAGCAAGAAGAGAAGAATAAAGATGAAGTGTACAAAGTTAGTATTTGCACTTAACTAGAACTGATCTCTAGCATTGGTAGATGCATCTTAGTACCAGTTTAAAGTCTCTATAAACTTTTTTGTAGATAGTGAGCCTCCACTTGAGCAGTGAGCTTGGGGCAGTGAGCCCGAATGCAAGTGCATTCTCATTTGTAAAATACTTTTAACAGAGTATTATTTTTTGTGGGTTAACCCCCACCGTGGTTTTTCCCTTAACCGGGTTTCCACGTCAAAATCTTGGTGTCAAGTGTGTTATTTATGTTTCTGTTTATGTGATGTTGAAATGCTTATTTCATTTATTTGTTGATAAGTTGATTAAAAGAAGAAAGAGGTAAAATAAGTATCAATTGATTCACCCCCCCCTTTTTAGTTGGCCGGACCTAATTCAACAATTGGTATTAGAGCAAGGTTCCTCAGAAAAGCCTAACAGCTTAAGGAAAAAGATCTTGGAAGAAGTTTCCAATGGGTTCATTAGGAGATCTTTAGTTAGCCCTAGAAGAGCTTGCTCAATCTAGAACATAAATTAGTAATCTAAGAGGTGAACTTAAAGATGTTGATGACACCATTGAAGTGTTAAAAGATAAACTGAAGAAATCCTTGCAAAGAAAAAAGGAGCTACTTCTACAGCTATCCAGTTTACCTGAAGAAAATGGCCTGAATGAAGCTTTGGAAGAAAAAACAAAGGAATGTGAGAAGCTCTCAAAAGAAGTTACTGTCCTAAAAATTGAAATGGAATCTGGGGTAGTGAGGCAAACCAAAGAAAGTGAAGATAGGAAGAAAACTGAAGAAGATCTGAAACAAAAACTAAAAGAAAAATCTAAAGAATGTTACAAATTGGATGGAATAGCTAGCCATCTAGAGTCTGATCTACAAGAAAGTAGAGACAATGAGAGAGAACTTGAAAGGCAATTAACCACTCTCAGACATGACCTAGATATTGCAAATGAATATAAGGAGAAGCTCAAAATAAGTTTAGAAAAACTTGAAGCACTACTTGAAGGACAGAAAAGGGCTGATGACAAGCATGGTCTTAGATATGAGAAAGGTGAAAGCTCCCGATCAGGACAGAAAAATCTTTAGTCTAAGAATGGGAGAAACAGATCTAGAAAACCTCTGGTGAGATAGCCAAATGCTCAAAGATATCCATCATTCAATGGAAATTATTTCAACTGCAACAAATTTGGTCACAGAGCTACTCAGTACAGAAGCAGAGTAAATCAAAGAGGTCCATCCTTCTCTGGTCAATGCTTCAAATGTAACAGGTATGGTCATAGATCAAATGAATGTAAAAGTATGCAAATAAATAACTCCAATAACAGAAGAATTAGAAATTCTTTCAATGGTTACTGCTTTGTTTGCAATGGGTTTGGACATATGGCTAATCAGTGTAGATCAAGAGAAAATCAGGGCTATTGGAAAAGAAATGCTATATGCTTCAACTGCAATAAATATGGTCATATTGCAAGACTCTGTAGAAGTAAAGACAATGGAAGAAAAGGTCTAGTAAATAGAAACTCGGATGAACAAATACAAGACAAAGGCAAGGAGAAAATTGATACGAATGAGACTCGAGATAAATCAAACAAGATATGGGTCAGGAAAGTCACTATGAATGACAACAATGGATCCGCAACGCAATCCGGTGTTGATAATTCCTCTAGGAATTAAGCTGAAAGTCTTGGCTCAAGGGGAGCGGCATTACAAATCAAATTCCCCCAACCAGCAAGTAAGTGCCTAGATTTGGCATAATAAGAAAAGAGATCTTGGATTGTTTTAGACCATGTGGAAGGGTTTCTGAAAGAAAAGAGATGGATATGGCAGATTGTAGAACAATACATGAAAAACTACTCAAAACAGAACAATCAGATGTGCTAGGGCAGGGCATTTATTACAAAAGAAAATTAGGTAATGTGAAGCTTAAAAGGGTCATTCACTCCTCATTTCAAACACTTTGTATCAAGAGAAATCAAGAAGAAAGAAGTGGACAAGCTTATAGCTAAAAAATTCCCAAGAGCTGGAAGCAAGAAAGGGATTTCCAAGTAAAAACCCTAATTTGCGTAGCAAGGTATTTGTTGTTTTCTGCAAAATCTCTTAAGTTCTCAATTTCTGCAAATGGCTACACCTCTAGTGGTAGATGTTACTGAGAGACCTCATCCCAAATTCAAAAAACATCCATTCAAATTTGTAGAGGTTGAGCCACTAGGTGCTTTTTCTGGAGTTCCATACAGGGTTTTACATGTCGAAGATATTAGGGCTTACATTCACTGCAATATAGAGGAATTTGGTAATCTAAAACTACTATAATTGTTTGAAAACCACTTGAAGAATGATAGTCACCAATTGAAACCAGAATATAAAACCCTAGAGAGCAAACTCTTCATACAAGTTATTGAATTTCTGTCTTTTGATGAAAGTGAATGGGTTAGATATGTATTAAGTCAAATACATGATGAGTTTATGTGGTTATTGAAGTTGTTCAAGATCACAAAAGATATAATTCAAATTGTGACTGGATTGAATGCAACCAGAGGGCAACCCATGCTCAAAGCTATGAAAAATTAAACAATAATTGATGCTACTAGAGCAAAATTTGACAAAAGAGCTATGACTATCAATGACATCACTGATCTGGATGTCAAGTTTGCCTTGATGGTAGTTGGGTATAAGATTTACCACTCCAATAGGGAGAACTCAATTTCTGGAACAACTATCTATGCTGCATATTAGATGATAAAAGAGAATGTGGATTATGATTTGTATGAGCTTCTACAAAGCCAACTAATAGAAAATCTAAACAAAATAAAAAAGGACAAGAAAAATTCCTTCAAGTATGGCTCCTTGGTGATATGTATATTCTTATACTTCTTGAATGAAGTGCCGGGAGTTCCGGGCATACAATGGACATCAGACAGGCTAGTGGCATGGCAAATTAGGGATCATCTACATAGTCTTGGTGATACCTAGACTCAAAAGACTACTTTCTGGGGTTACTTCAAAAACTTCTAGAACTTGATGCATGCAAGGGAAATAATTCCTATTTTAGTGGTTGAAAAGTATTAAAATGAAATATGTTTTATGGTAGACATAGATAAATGTTTGATGGAAGCTATAGAACCAAGGACAGTATCGGTAATACCCATAGGCTATGAAGTGGATGAGGAAATTTTGGACATGTATGCTCAACATCTCCTGAGCAAACCTAAAGACACCTCTGTTGAAAGGTTTGGTACATACAAGGAACTAAGCTTAAAGCTGCATGTGGAACTTAGACAACCGGAAACAAAAGGAAAGGTACACAAGCAAGTAGAGATGTATGCAGAAAGCATTGGGATTACAAAAGAAGAAGTGAAAGAAAATAGACAAAGGATTGAAAAGATAAAGAAGAACACAGAGCAGGCAAAAATTGAGTATGTAGTTCCCACAGAAGCCCCAAGGAAGACAAGGAGCTCTGCAACTTCTGCTGTGCCTCTCAAGACCACTTCCACTAAGAAGTCAGAAGCCACTCCATCTGGTGAAGAAGGGAAAAGAAAGAAATTCAAGGCAGCAAGAACCTACAAGAGCTCACTAGATGTTGAGGAGATAGAAACGGATGAAGAAGTGAAAGAAATAAGATCCAAAAAGATTAAAACCTCAAAGACTTCTGAAAATCAATCGTCTGGAAGCATGAGGGCCAGCAAAAAGAAAGTATCCGGTAAGGTTGGCATGACTATTAATGAAATTGTGAAAACAATCACTGTTCATGGAAAATTAAAACCTATCAGAGTTTACTATGATAACCTAGATCTAGCAAATAAGAAAATTTTAGAAGATGCCATTATCATATATCTGAATAAATTTAATAAAGCCCTATTTGAAATCTTACAAGAACTTCCTAAAAGTTTGAGGAAAGTAATGGAAATGAGGAAAGAAGCAGCCAATGAAAAAGATATAGAACTCAGAGAGTATGTTCTCTCCTCTTTGTGCCCTATGATAACCAAAAAAGAAGCAAATGAAATCCTTAGAGAAGTCAAAGATAAATTTAGAAGCAAAGTCCAGATGAACAAACTAATGCTTGGTGAAACTGAAGAAATTGTAAAGGAAACTGAGGAAATCCTGAGAAAGGCTTTGAACAAAAATAAATACTTCATTGTTTTGGAAAGCAATCCTTCTAATCCGGAAGAAAAAGCTCTAGAAGAAGAAACTGACAAAAGAATTAATGACCAAAGTATTACTCTAGATACTTCGGAACTTGATTCATCAAATCTAAATATTGGAGAAGTTCAGGAAGAGGGACAAGTCAATCAGGAAGACATAGAAATGATAAATAGAATAATTGATGAAGTGATAACTCCTCCACCTGATCACTCTGAGAAGGAAAAGAATATTGCTATCACTCAGAGCCCTCTAGATCAAGTAGCAAGTGGTGGGCAAGCAAAAATGAATCTCTTAGAAGAGAACACAGAAAAGATTAATATAGAGAAAGAGGGGGAAAAAGGAAAGAAAGACAAAGTAGAAGAAAATGGTGCAAATGTTGAAGCACCTAAAGCAAATGTAGAAAAATCTGATGATCAAAAGAATGGTTCAAAAAATGTAGCAAGAGACACTGCAGATGCAGTAAAAGGCCCTCTTGAAAAGGAAGTGATTGAGCTTGATGAGTCCGAACTACTCCAAGGGCTAACCAATCTGGATGTGCTCTCTCCATTTCAATTGATGAAAATAGCATCTTTCACCCAAGTGAAAGCTAGAGAAAAGTTGATAAAATCCCACTTAGAGGACAATGAGCTGTTGGGGCTAGCAACTAGAGTTCTAGAAAAATTAATGCCAACCTATCAGAAGAATCAAAGTGATTCTCCCTCCGGTCATCTAAAAAATCTTGTAAGTTCAGTAAGTTCACATTTTGAATCTTTTGAAAAGTCTGCAAAGACAAAAGTTCAAAAAGAGTCCTTGAATAAGAAGTTCAACCAAGTCAAGAAACTGATAGGGAATGATAGGTTGATATTAGGCATTAGCATAAAGAGCATTCAGAATGCTCTAAATGATGGAGGAGACATATATAAGTTTTGTCTATCTTGGTCTAAAGTAAATAAAGACATTAAGAAGAAGATAAAAGAAAAAGAATAGGAAATATCAGTTCTATCTCAAAATTTTGATCCTTTAACTGTCTCTCCTATAAGCCAGGATTGTCAAGTTATTAACTTAATAGATGAAATAAAGGAACTTGTAAAAGAGAAATGCAACACAATCAAGAGGATGTGTGAGCTCAGGGGATTGATTGCTCCCAAATTGGAATCCGTGCACAATGCCTTATCCGAAGCTCAAAATGTACTTCAGGCAAGTGATCCTTCAAATCTGGCAAAGGTAGAAGCATATGCATTCTTGCTGAGTGGGTACATTTCCATTTTGGATGGAATAAAGAATGCTTGGGCCTCTGAACTTACCTAATTAAAAACCAGTTTTGCAGACGTCCTCAAGTTCATGTGAATGGAACTTAATGGTTACTTGTACATATGCGGCAATGTATACAAAAATTTTGGAGAATTTTACAGATCCCATCCTTTACCATTGATGTCAAAGGGGGAGTGAAGGGCAGTGAAAAATGATGTATTCAGCAAAGGGGGAGAACCAGAATAAGTGAAGTGCACAAATGTACAGACAAAGGAGGAGTTGCACAAAGACACTTAGTCATTTTTCACTAAGTGTTGCCATCAATGCCAAAGGGGGAGATTGTTGGCAAGAGGCACTGCATAGCATTGATAGGTGTTGTCATTGATGGCAACCAAGATTGTCTCACACATCCACAGTGCAATATCTAATCATACCAGAAGTTAGAATGTTAATTTATCTAAGTCCGGAAGCCTGAAACAGAGCATATAGCAGAGTCCAGTATTTTGATCAGCAGATCTCTCCAACTAATTATTATGTGTTGTGGATCTGAAGGAGTGTAGAGGGACACCAGGACAATCTAAATCCAAGTTTTTAGCATCTGATGATAATGGGATCAGAAGTTATGAGCATCTGAATACTAGGTTCTTTTATGCTAGAACAATTCAATGAAGAACAGGTAGGCTTATGTAAATCCTTGTGCGGACCCATTAGAAGTGTTTTGATGAACTATGTATGAGATAGGATGTTAGTGGCCAACATGCATGATGATCTACATGTGTTATTTTTGGTACGCATCATTACTGGTGTATGGATCTAGCTGACAGAGCAGAACATTCTTAAAAGGTTCTAAGTATTGTTGTTGTTGCCGACTGGCAAGTGATTGCAATTCAAGATAAGGATATATATAGCTGATGATTGTGGATATTTTATGTATGCATTGCGATTATGGAGAAAATGTGAAAGGAGCAAAAATCTAATATCTGAATGAAGGCAGAATAGCAAGAAGAGCATAATAAAGATGAAGTGTACAAAGTCAGTATTTGCACTTAACCATAACTGATCTCTAGCATTGACAGATACATCTTACCAATTCAAAGTCTCTGTAAATCTCTTATAAACTTTTCTGTAGGTAGTGAGCCTCCACTTGAGGAGTGAGCTCGGGGCAGTGAACCCAAATGCAAGTGCATTCTCATTTGTAAAATACTTTTAATAGAGTATTATTTTTTGTGGGTTAACCCCCACCGTGGTTTTTCCCTTAACCAGGTTTCCACGTCAAAATCTTGGTGTCAAGTGTGTTATTTATGTTTCTGTTTATGTGATGTTGAAATGCTTATTTCATTTATTTGTTGATAAGTTGATTAAAAGAAGAAAGAGGTAAAATAAGTATCAACTGATTCACCCCCCCTCTCAGTTGGCCAGACCTAATTCAACATAACTTTCACTTTGGAGGAGCAAATGATATGAAACTTTGGATTTAGCACCTTTACATCATACTGAACTTAACTTCTGAACCGCATGACCATATCTTCAAATGTGGAGAAATGCGGAGCGTTTTACCAAGCAGTCTTCCAGTCAACTTCATGCAGCAAAAACCTTCACCAACATTCAGAGACCAGAGTCTTCTTGTATCAACACATACTTCCTTAGAAACAACAGGAAGGATCATACAACATGCTATAGGTCATTAGCAACATCTTCTTAACCTCAACATAGCTTCTAATTCTCATCTTAATATATCATTATGATATCATCTTTGCTAACCACAAACATGCTTACTACAACTTTACTTGACATTAATGAAGACATGACATCCAACCATGAACATCAACAACATCACTGTTAGCACACCATGAAAGTATATCATCAACATAAGCATCCAAGCATAGTGTTGACATCAATGAAAACCACATCCGTAACAACCTTAGGTAACATATGTGCAACAATAAAGTTCAAAGTTGTATCACACTTTTATAAAGGAAGAGACCAACATTGATCTAACTTTTAAACTTGAAGCACTACAAAGTGACGTATATGTTTTGAATTTTAAAATGATGTAAACTAATAAAATGTAGATTTTTTAGTGTATTTTATGTTTGTATTTTTAAATAAATTAAAAAATTATTTGAATGTAGTGTTTTGTAAAATTGACACTATAATTTAGTTGTTGATAAAATGTTGAAAAATAAGGTTAAGTGGGACATTGCTCTTTATATAGTAATTTTTTTTTTCCTTCAATTTTTTTTGGGGTATTTATAACTCAAAACTTTAGTGCATGGGTTTGTTTCTTTCCCATTTTAATAAATAGTTTTTAAATAAATCTTAGAAGTTGTGGGTGATAAAAACACAACTATTTTGATGGGACGTAACTTTTTGTTTGAACTATTTATCCAAAATAAGAAAAAAATTATATTATCTCAACATGGAATCTCTCCTTTAGACCATCATATTTTTTCAATTTTTTAAAATAAAATTTAGTATTTTTTCTTGAGAACACAATCAACATAATATTTTGATACTGATGACATTTTTTTAGTAAAAATTAAAAAAATATAAAAACTAATTGAAATATTAGTTGTTTTTTACAAACTACACTTATAGATCTACAAAAGGGTATTTTTAGATTTTTTTTTAAATATTTATGTGAGTAGGAGTTGTTAGAACATCAAGTTTTTCCAATATTTTTTATTTTTTGGGTAAATTAGCCCCAAAGTGATGCTAAATATGTATTTAGTGGACACTTTCAGTTGGAAAAGTTGTGGCCTAGATCTAATTTATCTAGAATGAATCTAGCTAGAACATGTGTTTCATCAAGATTGACTTTCAGTTGGAAATGCTTAAATTCGTTTATGCTAAGAAGTTAGCCTGAAGTGTGACACAACTTTGAACTTTCACACATAAATATGTGCTAAATTGAAATAGGGAATTAGGGTTTTTATACCTTGAGATGAACTTTACCTAATGAGATGTTGTAATAGAAAATTGATGACTAAGATCTAGTATTGAATTATGGGTCTAAAGGTTAAGACAACTAAATCTATATTTGTTGCATGTCTAGGACACAATCACACTAGTGAATTTGTCTTAAAAATTTGTGATCTTGTCTAGAGTAGAAGTGAGTCTTTGCTACCTACAAAGAATGTTCACCCATTGGTATTTGAGGTAAGGAAATGGGGGGTTGTGAGAAGCATCACCATGGACCTTGTTATGCAAGGATTGAAGTTATGGACTACCTTGTGCCTTAGTCAAATCATGACATTGAGTTAACAATAAAAATAAAAGAGAGATATCTGGGTGGCAATGGATGCCATTATGTGGATTGTAGTGAATTTTGTTGAGTTGATCATTGGTTGATATTTTTGTTATTGATGTGAGATGATGAATGCTTGATATCAAAGAGTGTACTTTGAGTTTGTTCCTTGATAATGGATGTCACTTGATTGTTTGTAGAGATCTTGAGTGTTTTCTAGAATGTGACAAAGGATAATTGATGTACCTAAAATAAGAGAAGAGGAAATTGTCTACTTTGTGTTCATTCTTATTCCATGATCTAATGATGTTGATGTAGTGATGTTTCACTACATGTTCCCCTTGGAAATTTTGCTTTTGTTTAGCCACAATCTATTCCTTGTATTTTGATTGGTGTAGGTGCATGTAATTCATCTCACTAAGTGTTAGACATTTAATTCCAATGCTTTCCACCAAGGTTAGACATAAACCTGCTAAGAACTCCCACTACTTGGGCAATATCCAATCTAGTACATACCATTGCATAAATCATACTACCTATTACACTAGCATAAGCAACAATATATATCCTCAAAATCATCATCTAACTTAGGATAATGATCCAAAAATAACTTAATACTGATAAGTAGAGGAATATTCACTGGCTTGTAGTCCTACATAGCAAACTATTATAAAATAGTCTCAACATACATAATTTGACTGAACCAAAACTTTATGTGAACAAAATTTTATTAATTTCCATCCTAAAGATATATTGGGAAGCCCCTAAATCCTTCATATCAAATACACCAAAAAGCTAGGTTTTAAGTTCCCTAATCATACCTTTGTTGTTCCTAATAAACATGCCACCAACATACAAGGCAATAATTAGCAACTGATCATCAATCAACTTAAAATAAAAATAATGATTAACCTCACTCCTTACAAACCCAAGTTGTATTGTGAAATCATCAAACTTATGATACCATATTCGAGGTGATTGTTTCAAACGATACAAAGATTGCTTCAACCTTCAAACCAGATTTTCTTTTCCTTTCACCACAAAACCATTAGGTTGTTTCACATAAATCTCCTCTTCAAGATCCCCATGCAAAAAAGTTATTTTAAAATCCATTTTCTCTACTTCTAAATCATAAGCAATAATAACATAAAGTGGGAATCTAATAAAAATTTTGCATCAAGAGAAAATATTTCACCAAAATCAACTCCCTCTCTTTGGGAGTACCCTTTTTCCACTAGTCTTTCCTTGTGTTGTTCCAACTTACTAGCCCCTTTAAACTTCTTCTTAAACACCCACTTGCATCCAATGGGATTCCTTCCCTCAAGAAGATTTGAATTATATCCTAAGTGTCACATTTTTTAATTCCATCATCTCCTCTTGTATGACCTCTAACCACGAATCATAGTCATGTAAAGATTTGGCTTCCTTTATATATCTAGGTTCATCATCAATACAAGATAAAGCAAATACACAATGAAAATCTGGTGGGCTATAATTGTCAACTCGCTTCCATTGCCATGTGGACCTTCTCAAGAGTGTAGTAGGAGGCTCCTACTATTCCTACTATTCTTCCTCTAAACTCTAAATCTAAACCTTCTTCTTCCTCTACATTTTCTTATCCAACCTATTGTTCTTCCATAATGCATATTCATGCTTATTTTTTGTTATCTCAAAGTGCATGGTCTTCTTTTCTTTTTCCTTGGGTTGTCTAAGATCATAAATAACTCTAAATTATTTAAAAATCACATCCTTAGAGTATAGCATTTTCAAGGTTAGAGGATTCCAAATCTTATATCCTTTAACATTTTCTCCTTATCCAACAAAAAATATTTTTGATCTTTTAAAATTAATTTAGATCATTTTTCCTCAGGCTCCTTGTTTGGACCTGCATTTTAATGCATGCCCTAGGCCATGGTGTCTTACCTCTAATCTTGCTAAAACCCTTGTAAAACCCTAAAGCCTATGAGTCTTATCGCACTTGCCTTTGTGTCCTCACGTTCTAATCCTCTGTTGACTGCTCATGGCCCGTTCTTGGTCACTTAAGCATCCTTCACCATTGGATTACTGGCCCCCACGCCTAGGGTTACCTTTTCATCCCGTGATCTTAAACTTTATCGAATATCTAATGTTCTATCTTTATGTTGGATAGTAGGTGTGCCATGTCCTCTTTGTTCATTCGACCTGCGCTGCCCCTCTTTTAAAATAACTTATATGCATGTGTCAAAAATGAGTTTTAAGTCATGCCCAGTCAACGTGCTCCATGGTTAAACTCATATATTTCACTAGAAGAAATGTCTTTGCCAAGCTTCAAGATAGCTTCCTGCAAGGTCGCGAGGATGTACATGTCACCTGATGTGTCCCTTGTGTCCCATGTTGCAGTCTATTCTGCTAAAGGTTTCTTTCCCGCTGGAGGATTTTTGTACTCCCCGCAGAGTGGCAAAGGTGATGTGGCCATGGGTTCTATTTCTTAATGGTGTTTCACAGAGAGGTTTGTCTCCACTGGGACCACTCTTAAGTCTCTGCAGGGGCGTGAAACTCAAATTGTTATCCGATGTGGCGAAGCCTACATGGATGGTGCATTTTCCAAAGGTTAAAAGTAAGTGTGGGATTGTGGAGTTCGTGGTGGTATTTTAAATGATAACTTGGCAATTCACGAGAGTTACTACCTTTGCAAATGGTATTTAGAGGTCTCAGCAGGATAGAGAAAGATATAATGTGGGCCACGGTGTGTTCACTTTCCATTGTGGCAATAAATGAAAGTATTTCACCGGGGCCAAGAATTTTGCCATAGTCCCGAGTGATTCGGTGAGAGGAAGTGAAGTACCACCGTGGCGAATAGGTTCAATGCCTTTCTTATGCCAGTTGATCTTCACTGGAGGAATTTCAAATTTCTGCGAAGACCGTTGATTGATATAAATCCATGGTTGAAGTTCAAAGATGGTAAATGACTTCCTCTGGGCATGCCGATTATTTCTGGTGGCCGTCTATTTAGTTCACACAACAGATCGGATGATTGGGATTGAGTGGGTTGACAGAGTGGGAGAACGTGGTAAATAATGAGATCAGGATGTTAATTCAAAGCATGGGAAGCCAGAGATTAGGTGTGTTCTTAGTCTTGTCCCGCTACTAATTAGAGGGTCTTGACACCCCTTTTGTGCTGCCGTTGTACAAGATGATTTTTTTCTGCTTAGGTGGGATGTCATTTTCACAGGGATTTGTCAGGATTACCATTTAATGCTAGAATTGAGCGAGGTATGTACATGGATTGTCTGAGAATAAGAAGGTGTTGAGATTGAGAAACCAACTTTGGCTCTCTCATTGTGGAAATAGATGTTGTGATTGAGTTTTGTACTTACAGAACCTAGAGGTGATAAAAATTGATGTAATGATGGTGCCTCCATTTCCTTATTGGGTAGCCATGGTAGAATCCCCAAATTTCCAATTAAGAGCGGGAGTATTGTATTGCTGGTATTATTGAAATAACTTAGATATAGCAAGAAATGAGGGAGGCATAGATATCCACTTTTTGCTATAAATAGATAATCCTCCTTTGCCTTTGGTTACATCTTCTCGTGTTCAAAAAGCTAAGTGAATTATATGTCCCACCATACCATGTTGTGTTCACTATCCCATATCTTAGGGCTCAGTGGCAGAGAGGAATCATTGTTCTCTCTTCCCCTCCCCCAGCACTATGAGTTCTTACAGATCTTAGGCAACAATGGAAGGAGTATTGTCCTCCTGGATGAAACAAGTGGAAGTGGAGGGGCAAGTTACGACTGCTACTGCCTCCTCTTTGGTTGGGAGTTCAGCACCACCGGGGTCATTTGTGTGTGGCTTTCACATACAGCCTGAGGATTGATGTGGGAGGGGACTTCCTATTGAAACATGGGGAGTGATCTTCCTATGCCTGGAGTGTGGTGAAGGATAGAGGATGCTGTCATTTGGGAGCTGTGAGGATATTGTTCCTTGTAGGTGTTCTCTTGTGAAGGGTAGCTGAGCTCGGCATGCATATGGTCATCCACGTTGGTGGAGGATCATTCTGTTATAATGACCTATTTTCCACAACCAAAAGTGGGACATGTAAGTGACAAAATAGTTGGTATTCCCTCTCTGGGAAATGATTTAATTTTTTGGTGTGACCACCAGGTTGTTTCAGACTTTAGTGTAGAGAGGAATATGTTTTTGTCTTGTTGTGCCTTAAAGTTACCTTTTGGCATATTCTGTTAGAACAAGATGAGTAAAAGTTTGTCAAATGAAAATGTGACATCTGTACATGGCCTGAAGCTTGTTTTCTCCCATGTTTCTATAAATGGGAAATCAAGGCCATTTTGTAGGGGTTCTTGAATCTTTAGGTTGGAGACAGTAGTGTATTCTATGTTGTAATCCATTGCAAATATAGAAGAGAAGTTGTATTTCAGCCTATGTTCAAATATGTAGAGAAATAAGTTTCTTCAAAGTTGAATATATTTTGCATTGGTTATGGAACTTTCTCCATATTGTATTTACATGAAGTTAATATGAATACTGAGTATCAAGGATATTACAATTCATCCCTACAATTTTCTGTATTGTGCATATTTTCTAGGGCTTTCTCTCAAGGAGAGGAATAATTTGCTTGGAAGATATTCTGTTAACTTTTTCTGCATTATGGTCTTAAAAGATAGTTCTATAATATCAAGTGAAGGAGGTATTAATGCAAGGTATTAATGTTGTTGGTCCATTTTATGATGAAACAATATTGGTTGAATGATAAATGTGTTGTGCATAACTTTGACTCTGTAGCCCATTGGATTAGGCACCAGTCTCTCACTAGCCTGATGTATTGATTTCGATCCATCTCAAACAATCAAAATCATTTTTATTTCTATCATTCTTTTAAGGAAAGATTTGGGTGAATATTGTTCTCAATCATGGTGTGAACTATATTGCCAAAGGATTAAGCCAATCTAAGTGGAATCAGTCATCTCCTTGGTAAAATGTTATTGAGAACCTTCTGTTTTAATACAACATCATAGATAAATCTTTGAAATACTTTTAGATGTTGTAAAGGATACACCCGCCTTGGTCTTGCAAAACCAAAAGTGCAAAGGATTTTTCAACTCCTTTGTTGTAATCTTGTTCGTTGGCCACTAACCTGAAATCCCTAAGTATAAGAAAGTGGCTAACCTTTAAGGGATCTTTAGACAATCAGTTGGAGGAACTAACACTCCACATGTGACATAGCATCAAAAAACATGAACCTAAGGTATAGAAGTATAACTATGATGAGATGTAGGAAAAACATCATCACTAGACACACAACATCATGAAATTAGTCAATGGAGGTGTAACGTCATCATACAAAGCATCATCCCTGGATGTAGCAAATGAATATTGGGATTTAGTAATAGATAAATCATTTTCATAATCCACAAAAGAAATGCCATCATCATAGAACATAGTAGCATAAGAAGTGAGATTGGTTAGGAAGTAGGAAAAAGCATCCATGATAAAAATCTATTAATGATAGGAGTAGAAGTATAGGGATAGTCCCTAATTTAAAAAACCTAGGGGTGTAGGAAATGTTAGCTTCACCAATTTATGTAGAGACAAAAGCACCCTCTATAATAAAATATAGGCTAATTAATTAATTAATTTCAATAAATTTAGAAATCAACTAAGATATAGGAGTTTATTCTAGACAAGTAATGAAAATATGCTAAAATTGATCTAAAGAAAGATAGATGCTCTTAGCTTTATGTGTGATGAGAAATATTATGAACATAATGCACACTCTATAATCTAATATAGAAATATTTTATCAAATCTGCACCAAGGTAGAAGCATTATATTGTATCTGATGCAAGAGCATCCAAGGTGTAAGAACAATCTTGCATCACTAAGAAACATTTATTTCTAACATTTTTTGTTTTGCAGGTTTTCTAAGTTGTTTTTTAGTAAATTCTAATAAAGTGAAATAATATAGCTACCCATAGTTGAGGATCAATCTAGACTTATCACCAAGCATATCAGAGTTTAGTCCAAAAACACTATTGAGATTATGCGGTGATCATACAAGCTTTGCAGAAAAAATTGGTTACATTTCCAAGCTTATTGTTCCTAGGGAGGCTCATGGTATAAATTGCATTGATATCCAATGCATATTTCTCACCACATTCATTCTAGAAGGTTCCCTCCTACTTATGGTCAACTACACATTACACTTAACCTCAAGCTTTTCACCCCCCACAACCAACGTCTATTATTCCAAAGGATAGAATTTAATACATAAATAACATTCAACCTTAATGGCAAGAAGTTAAGATAATAGATGATATAGATCAGATTGATATTATACTTTGGAGCTCAGGGCTCATGGTTTAGTAGCAAGTAGGGATTTGCATTGTAATATCATTTGAGGATTTTGTAATTTGCACATGATTGTGCCCATATAATTTTGATGGTGATGCAGGTCAAATCCCAAGTGTCTTATCAGACAGTTAGGATGGGTAGCCAATACCCAAACATACAACAAAATAATTCATAGAATAACAATGTTTTATTATTTACAGCAATTTAGTGTTCCATGAGTACAATTTTACAAGAGAATAAAATTCTCAAGACCCTCGAACCAAGAGTCTTCAATATAATAACTTTCTCTCAATTTCCCCCTTACAAGAATAATCATCCCATTTTATACTTCCCAAAAGGAAGTTAAATAGTTGCTCCAACGTCAGTTACAAAACTGAAAAGTCAGATGTTTAACAACCACTTGATGTTTTGAATTACTAGAATGGATTAATGAGAATACTATTTGATAATCAGACCAATAGGACCACTTGAACCCATCTGACCACTCAGACCAACCACTCGGCAACCAACCACTCAGAAACCGACCCCTCGGGAGCCAACCCCGCGGCAACAAACCCCTTGGAAGCCAACCCCTCGGCGAACCAACCACTTGGAAACTAACCCCTCAGGATCCAACCCCTCGGTAAATCAACCTTTCAGAAACCAACCTCTTGGGAGCTAACCCCTCGGCAACCAACCACTCAATTAGAGAAATAGTAAACACTCGGTAGAGAGAGAATAAACACTTGGCTAGAGAGAGAGTGAACACTTGGAGGAGAGAGAATGAACACTCAGCTAGAGAGAGAGTGAATGATCGGCTAGTGAGAGAGTGAACACTCGGCAGAGATAGTGCTCGACCGAGAATGACATTCCATGGTCACCTGAGAATAACATTCCATGCGTGACCGAGAATGACCTTCCACATGTGACCGCGAATGACCTTCCATGCACGGTTGAGAATGACTTTCCACGTGCGGTTGAGAATGACTTTCCATGCGTGACTGAGAATGAATTTCCACATGCGGCCAAGAATGACTTTCCACATGCGACCGAGAATGACTTTCCACACGTGGCCGAGAATGACTTTCCATGTGCGGTTGAGAATGACTTTCCATGCGCGATCGAGAATGAACCAGTCGACATAACTTAACCAATTTTATCCAATTTGCACCAAACTTGAACTGGTGATACCCATTAAGCTCTTTTACACTACCCATGTTTTGATCTGATAAAAAAACATCTATTTATCCAAATTGTACCAAACTTGAACTGAGGATACTCATTAAGCTCTTCTACAAAACCCATGTTTTTTATTTGATAAAAAAACATCTATTTATCCAAATTACATCTATTCATCCAAATTGCATCAAATTTGAACTGAGGATACCTATTAAGTTCTTCTACAATACCCATGTTTTTTATTTGATCAAAAAACAAAACTAATTTTTTTTGTTGATGCAAGATTACCTATGGACGCGGATGCTCTTACATCAAACACGCCGAGTAAGTGAAATGTTCCATGAGTTGGGAAACTCATGAACTATTATGTGACTTTTTCTCCAAAATGGAAAAGAAGGATATTTATGAATAATGCTCTAAAATTATAAGAGCATAAAGTTTATTTACCCTTTATAATTAAAAGGGAAACAAATAAATAATAATTATGAAAAACCCCTTTTAAAAGGGAGGAGTTATTACATTTATTAAACCATTATTAATGACAACCTTTGTGAAAAGGTGTGATGGTTTAGAAATCACCCTTAAAAGGTTATCTAAGGCATTTGTGTGAGACTTGAAATGGGGAAGGAGAACACTCAAGGAAGATAAGGAAATAAAGGCAAGAAATCATGAAGGAAAAGGATTCTAGATTTGATACAGGAAAGTATACAAGAATCAAAGGGCACAAAGGAGTGAGGATTAGGGTCTTTGGCTAGGCACTGAGCATTTGGAGAAGGGGCACACAAAGTGTGTCAAACTCAGGGTACAACGTACAACCGGGAGTGTCTTGGCCAGGGCTATGTTTTTTTATGCCATGAGGCACGGTTGGTTCTGTGTAAGAACCGGTTCCTTTGGGGTGTTCTTTGTTGAGAACAACTGGGACCTGTGATTATTCCTCGGAGTGTCGTATAACAGCATCTCAGTGCTTCATACATAAGTATTAAACTTACTGTTAATAAAGATATTAGGAATATTATATATGTGATTATGTTATCCAATTTGTCTTGTTAATGATTTACATTAAAGATCTTATTAAATTATCAATGTTGTAATTTACTTTTGTTGTTTACACATTAATATTCTATATTATCCTCTCTAAATATTAATCATAATAAATCCACTGCAAATAATTAAATAACTCTGGAGAAAAGTAGAGTTACATATGGTATCAGAGCCTAATAATCAAGCCTTTCTATCTCTAAAAATTTTCTTTACGATTTCAAATTTCATATTAACCAATCTTTAATATGATCCTTGTTTATATCTAACAGTATAATTTGCCCTAGCCTCTCAGTCATCAGACCTAATTTATAAGCCCTAATTTATAACTTGAGTCTATATGCTTATTTTGGTTTCTCCATTTGTTCAATTGGCACTATTAAAAATCATGTATCATATATGTGTGTGCACATCCATGTTATAAATTTTTCTCTAGAGTTAACATTGCTTTAAAAATTCCCTATTTATACATAGGTTCATCCTAAGGTATGATGTCCATAGCTAGTCAATAGGATTTCTCTATGTGCATTCAAGTGAAATATTAATCTACATAGTCATTTATGTATCTTGTTTGAAGGTCACATCCATGGTCAAAACCTTAATAAAGTCTCATTCCATGTCACATGTTCTTTTGTTTTAATTCTTTAGTGACTAGTTTTCAATGGTAGCAAGGTGGTATGTAAGTTGGTTCACATTTCAAAATGCTTGAAGATCTAATCTTTAAAATTTAGACAATGGGTATCCATGCCCATAGAACATTTATTTCATCTTAATTCTTTCAATTTAAGAGTACCATTGACCAAATATAGTATTATATATATCCCACTTTGTGGAATGTGTAGCTAATACTTGTTTATATTTGCTATTCATTTGTTATGACTTATATGTTCCATAAAGAAGGCCTTGTCTTGAACCATTCAATAATGAATAGGGTTGAAAGTTGTTTCAATATATTTTCTCCAATAAATTGTTATAACAATTTTGTATGCTTTAGTTTCTTTAAACTTAGACAACCACTAGTATACATTTAGATTTAATGTTGTCATAATTTAGCATTTAGATGGCATGTCTTTTTGTAGATTGTTGACTTTAGATTCCCATTCATAGCACTTGGTGTCCAAATATTTGAGGAATTGCATATATAATCAATATGTGGGCTCTTCATTAAAGAAATATATGTCTTGTTTCTAAGGGTTGAGACTCTTATATCATGGGTTATGTTGCTAAAAGGTGGCATCTGATCATGTAGGGCCACATGGGCTAGAATGATATTATCATAATTGAAATCTTGATGGATGCGAGGATACTTACCCTATTTCAGATGACAGATGAATTGCTTTCTTGTCTCGACTAGTCCTTTCTCTCCCGCCTAACCTCTAAGTGTTAGTGGCATACCACCAATCGTATCTCCATAGTTATAAATTCTTATTTTACATCTTAGGGGAAAAGACCCAATAGGTGAGATAGTTCCAATGGCTGAGATAGTATTTGTGCATTTAAGGCCCAATATTTGTAAAAGTTTAGTACTAGTAGTTGTGACTTTAAGGTCGTTAGTGTTACTATAAGTACTAATAATTGAATGAAATGTGTCTTTTAGATTTAAAAGCAACCAATCATGTGATGCCAGATTAGCTCACCAACAAAACATGACTTAATGCACACCTATTGGTCCACCCTTTTTGGGGGGGAACTATTTGACACCTCAACAAAAAGCATGTTGATGTGGCATCATATTTGATGATGTCGCCCTGAAACCTTAGTTATAAGCATGGGCCTTGCCAAGTTTGCAAAGATAAAATTGATTACAAACACAAGTAACTCAATCATAGTGATGATATTTCCAAAGTCCATATAAATGACTTAAGAGTGTTTCTAATAATATTAGTTTAATTTATCATCATAAGCATTCTTCATCATGATAGTGGTAATTTAATAAAATAGTCAAATTAAAATATTTGAATGCAAAACTCATGGATAGTACCTGACCATAGGAAAAGAAAAATATTACTGATAGACGAAAACATCTAAAGCATGTTGACTACATGATAGATGAGAACATCTAAAGCATGGTGACTACATGAACTCCATGGAGTTTTAGTTGTTGTTATAGGATATATTTGTGTTGCACTAAAAATTTACCTGTGTATCATTGTAATAGTCTTATATTTGTGTTACCCTTGATATATCAACAACAAATCATAAATTCTCAGTTTAAAAGAAACTCTATAAGACCAATTTGAAGTAAACCCTTATGCTCATTTCTTCTCTTCACCATTAATGCTATAACTTATCTTTAACTTATCAATGTTATAACTTATCTTTAACTTATCAATGCTATAACTTATCTTTAACTTATCAAGTGTTAAGTTTTTTTAAAAAATGATAATGCTCACACATGGTCCTCTAACTAGTGTTTAACTAATAACAAACAAGTAAAACTTACCAGTTTCTATTGCAAATTCTTGAGCTTAAAAACCTTGTAGTGGAATTTAATTGCTAAAATGAAAGAGCACATGATAGTAAAATTGAGCATTTTACTTCTTCTAAGTGATAGTGTCAAAAAGAGAATAATGGTTTTTAGATGCTTTTCAGGTAGTTTCCACTAACTACCATAACAATCTATTATAGCTAAGAATATTGGCCTTTCTTGAATGTTTCATGTAAGTAGAAGAGAGATTTAGTGGGTAGTTTCAACTAAATCTTGTATGTTTCCAGTGTACAAGGGAAGAGAGAATTGGAAATTTGCCACACAATCAAACTACCATTACCTAAAAAGTATATAAATGAATATTTTGATGCCTACATATGAAAGAGAGTATGGTGGACATTTATAATAGTTTAGATGCACATTTGGTACACCTCATATGATGATGAATCAGACATGGTTTAGATGCATCTAAGATAATACATGTTTCTTATTCAACATATAAAGAATCCAGACATGGTCACTGTTGATTGGTCACTTCCCTGATGCGTGGTTGGTAGATGTTGAAGGTGGTGGAGAATCAAGGTTGGCAAAAAAACCCCTGTTGGATCTAGGGCATACAACTGAGAGGGGGGGGGTGAATCAGTTGTATAAAACTTCTTTTTCTTTTAAACACTTGATTCTTTGTTGTTAGTTAGCAGCATATCAAATAATCATCCATGGAAGCATAATACATAAACACAAGAGCAGATAAGCATCAACACATTGAACACCAAGATTTTGACGTGGAAAACCCGGTTAAGGGAAAAACCACGGGGTGATTAACCCAAGAATTATTCTCTGTTAGAAGAATAAAGAAAAATGAATGGCACATGCCAATAAGGGCTCACTGCCCGAGCACACTGCTCACAAAGAGGCCCACTGCCTACAAGGAGACACACTGTCTACAAAGTGATAAAAATCACAGTCTTGAACTGGAGAATGACATCTCTACCATGTCCGGATTAGTTCCAATTAAGCCCAAAAATCTCTGCTCTGCCTTTCGCACGTTTCTTCGCTATGCCACACTCATCCACACACCACACTTTGAAATGAACTCACAAACCGTTATTTATACAAGACATCGACTTAGGAACAAACATCTAAGTCGGCAAACAACCATAGGAGTATCCGCAAGATGAATAACACATCCGGTCGGCCATCACAAGAACATTCGCAGGATGAACAACTCATCCAGTCGGCTAAACAGAGCAAGAACTTCATCCGGAAGAATAACTTCAATTCCGGGCTCTACCATCAATGCGGACCAACAACACAACCTAAACATGATCCAAGAACCTTCACAAGCCTGTCTGAATGTCCGGATACATCCGCACTTCCTCTACTTACTGGGATCTCTTGTCTTCCTCATCCGGAACTTCAAGAACACAGTTTGTCGCCACTGTCATAATGCAAGAGGTACTTCCGGACCTCCAAATCATACACAAATCAGGATGACACATCACAAGGACATCCCAAACACTCCGTCCAATCCGCAGATTAGGATAATACAATTCCGGACCTCACCGGACCTTTTTGTGATCCTCTGTCACCTCTGGATACTTGCCGGAACCGGTTCTATACCGACAGCCACAACTCCTTCAGGTCTTCATGCGGACCTCTAAAATCTTAACTGAAGCATCTCAAGACTCATATCTACTAACCCTTTAATCCGCATCCTCCGGTTCTCATCCTATACAGTTCATTTGCCTTCTTCTCATCACTGTTCTTCACTGTTCCTGACTGAGGCTAATTTTCTCAATATCCTTAGCACACAGCTCATCAAATCCTTCTTGTCAATGCAATATGAGTATGTTGACATCAATGACAACACTGGCTCACCTCATACTTGCAACAACCCCATCACTATTCAGGTCACTATTTGCCTACTTGCCTGCCATGAAAAATATGAAAATTACTTTTTTTTGTTTTTAATTACTTAGTTTCGGGTGAAACTGACTCACCAAAAACTGCTTTGCCACATATACACCACATAGGTGCCAAGTAGTTTCAGGCAAAACTTACTCACCTGAAAACAAGTCGCTAGGAACTCTTTTGTTAGCCCAAAGTGTGACACAGGTTTGTGCTTTTACCCCTATATAAGGCTTGATCCTATTTTTTTTTTTGTTTCATAAGTGTGGAGGTCACAAGGGGGACCTCCTCCCATCAACATATCCAACATAGAAACTACATAATCAACTTAGAAGCCACATAAGCCACCGATGTTACTTGGAGGATTCAAACTTGGATCTCCATCTTGAGAACCATATGGCCTTGCCATTTAAGCACAACCCCTTTCACAGGCTTGATCATAAAATTACTCTTTTTTAGAAATTTTTGATTTATGTGAATGATCAAATGGTGAGTTAATTAAAAGGAAATTTTATTTGGAAAACCCACTAAATCATACTATCTAAATTCTTGGCTCATATAGAGATATATACTACAATAGAAGATAAGTAATGGAATGAAATTTATCAAGAATAAAAATATAATGATGAACTATCGATTGGTCTAGGATTAATTAATCGTGGAGGCATTGATGCTAATGATAGTGGTATTTCCTTGAAATGAATGCATGCGAGATTAGTTGTTTGTGTTTCAAACAAGTGTGCATCTCTAATCTCTTGGAAAAGCTTTTATGTTGAGGGACTTTTTCCCCAAAATGGAAAAGAAAGCTATTTTATGAGAGGATAAAGTTTATTTAACCCTTTATAATTAAAAGGGGGAGATGAAAAAAATAAAGTTTATTTAAACCTTTATAAAGGGGGAGATGAAAAAAATAAAGGATATTATGATCCTTTGGTTAAAATGGAGATAAATAAATAATATTTATAAAAACCCATTTTAAAAGGGATAAATTATTATGTTTATTAAATAATTATTAATTATAACCTTTGTGAAAGGGTGTGATGGTTTAGAAACTACCCCTTAAAAGGTTATATAAGGCATTTATGTGAGACTTTGAAAGGACATGGAGATCACTCAAGGAAGAAGAAGGTCATTTTTGGTGGGCTATGGGCATTGGAGAAGGAGGCACACAGTGTGTGTCCAACTCGAGATACAATGTACACTCAAGATTGTCTTAGCCAGGGCTTGTGTGTGCACTTGTCTTGAGCATTTGTTCTATTGAACATGGCTCTGGAGAACTTGTGTTAAGCATGATACATTGTGTTATGAATAAGAACTTTTTCCTCCCAGAGTGCGCCATAGAATAATGAAGGCCAAGACCACTGAAATCTTCATAGGATGAGAGTGGCCGATCCAAGTACTTCGATTCCTATAAGTATTCAACTCATTGCTAATAAAAGATATTGGAATTATTAAATATATGTTTTTTTTATGTTAGCCTAGATATGGGACCATGTTATCTAATTTGCTTTATTAATTGTTTTCTTTAGAGATCTTATTAAATTATCACATGTTGTAATTTACATTTTTTATTTACACCTATTTTAAGACTATTGATTATATATATATATATATATATATATATATATATATATATATATATATATATATATATCTTAACTCTAAATATTAACCATAATAAATCAGTTGCAAATAGTTAAATAACTATGGGAGAAAAGTAGTATTACATTTGGTATCAGAGCCTAATAATCAGGCCTTCCTATCTAAAATGTGCTATATGCTTTCAAATTTCATATTGACCAATCTTTAATGTACTCCTTGTGTATATCCAACATTATACATTCACCCTAACCTCTAAGACATCAAACCTAATTTTACAAGTTCTAACTTATAACCTTTGTCCATATACTAATTTTTGGTTCTTGATTTGCATTATTGAAAGTCTTGGATCATATTTGTGTATGCATATCCATCTTCGGATAAGACTATATGAGCCTAAACAATCTTGTGCTTACGAGAGTGTTCCTTTGAGACTTTGGTTATGAGATCACCTTGTTGGCATCTTGCCCTCGATTATATTAAGGACTATGGCCAATTTTCTAATTATTTATCTTCCTTCTTATAACTTATAAATATTAAATAAGTTGCTAGCATTTTTTTACAAATTATGAAAAAAAAGATATATAAATTCAAAACTTATAACCAAAAAATTTTCAATTTTATACATATATTTTTGAAATTCAGACAATTTAAATAAATAAAACTCTAAACAAATTAATTTATATATATATATATATATATATTATACTATACAAATAGTATCCTTAGATTTTGTTGGGTGAATATTTTGTCTTCAACTAATTGAAGGCAAAATGGTTATATCGACCACAGTGTAATGAGATAAATCTCTCCTCTCAGCAAGGGGAGGTTCCCTATCAACTATCACAAACTTATTTAAACTAAATACTAATTCAGGGTGAGACCATATCATCCATTTCTCTTTTTTCAGAAATGATGTTTACAAAATGAAAGAGCACTTTCTTGATACGGATTGAATAACCAAGAAACTCACGAGGGCACAAAGTCTATCATTGCTTCTTTTACTGATTTATAACTTAGAACCAAATAGAATAAGGTGCAGCCCAAAGTCTTCACCAAAAACTACGACAAAATATATGATCACAAAAGATAATAGTAGTTCAAAGCCTTTCCAATATCTTTTACTTCAAAACATAAAATCACAAACTAAAGATAATTGTTGTAGCACAAAGTCTCCACAATCAACTTTAGAACATCTCCCAGATTATTCACACTCACTACAATTCGATCAAGTGGATAAGATAGTATTAGGAAAAGGACATAAGAACAATTTCCAATACGCCTCAAGTTATTTCAACACAAAGATTGAACGATCACTTGCTTTTCTATTCACTTGATAAAATTTGATTTACAATTTGAACACAAAGTCTCAAAATGCTCTTCAATTTGGCAGAGTTTCGCTTCAATAACTAAAAGATAAAATTTACAATAGAGGCCCTCTTTATTTATAGGGAGGACCCTAGAGCGAAAATAGGAAATTTACAACTACTTTGACTTATTCAAATAGAAGAGTCCTATTTGACTTAGAACTTCCTTTGTCTCACATGTAATTACATTTTAGAAAATTAAATATGGATATATCCACAACAAAATTTTAATGACATATACAAGAATAAAATAAACTAAGGCATTAGCTTCCTCCGTCATTCTTCTTTAGAAAATCCTGGTACATGACCTGTATGGCTGCCATCTCGCATGTATCTGGTTTAGCTGTATTTTCTAAGATAGTGCGGACCTGAAGAATTGTGTCTTTTACTGCCTTTATTGCGTTTTCATGTTTGTCCAGATTGTCCTTCAAGTTCTCTAAAGTTGAATGTTGATCATAGAGATTATCCATGGAAAGTACTGAGGGCACCTCCTCTTCAAATTTCCTTTGAACCATCTTTTCGAAGGAACTTATCATCTCATCTGCTGAGAGGAACTTATGGTCTTCACCTGTGAGGGTGGATGGAAGTTCTTCCAGCCTGTGTAGAAGCATGACATCGCTATCTTCACTGACTTCTTGAGCTTGACATAGATCTTCGAGTAAACCTTTTATTATGTGGATACGATGAACCAGAGTCTCCTTGGTTTTAAGATATGATTCCCTATTTGCAATTGTAAGGAAATGAGAGCATCTCAGAACGTGTTTCTATGAACAGTGGTGTCTTCGATAGATTTAAAATCTTTTCATTCGCTTCAAAAACATGCACAACTATGCCACAAAGCGGAAACAGACATAGAACATTTCCAACATTGACCCTTAGAGGAAATACAAGTAACAAAATCTAATTTCAACAACAGAAATATTAAACATGAAAGATAGAATAGAAGACACAGATTTACATGGGGAA
Organism: Cunninghamia lanceolata; assembly: GCA_027924645.1. NCBI lineage: Eukaryota > Viridiplantae > Streptophyta > Pinopsida > Cupressales > Cupressaceae > Cunninghamia > Cunninghamia lanceolata. The sequence goes on along the minus strand of BSBN01001303.1, from coordinate 1,815,221 downwards.
AACCCTTACGGGTAAAAAACCCCACACTCCAAAAGCCCAGATCGCCATTGTATTATTCAACAACAGAAAATACAGTTACAATACAAATCTGGCACTAAGCCTTTCATGGAGATTTACATCTTGCTCCTCTAGAAGAATAAATGACAGCATAACCCTGCAGAAAGTTCTCCAGCACTCAGGTTAGTCCTTCATACTGTTATCATGCCACAAATAGCATACAACACAGGACATCACCCTACACTTGAACTCTATTCTCACACTCCCTCGACCTTTGTTTCTCTTGTTCTCGGTTTAGTCCCTTCACATACTGTTATCATGTTGCGTACAACATACAACATAGGACTTCCCCCGAAGAAGAATACTTAGCTTACCAGATTGAACTCACAATCTAACTCTATCAAGCCAAGATTGTCCCTCTCCAAACTTGTCTAACCATCTGAGCAACCAATAGATTCAGTTATGCTTAGTCCAACTGTCTAAACTGCCGTTTGACTGTTTGCATTCGTGAGAACTCATTAGTCCCACATGCATCAGTCATCGGTCAATTTTCTAGTTTATATACATGACCTCATGTATGATAACCGTCAGCACTTTTGCCAACAAGACCATTCAGTTTATCATTCACTGAACATCGGGAAGACCTTGGCCGACGTCTTCATCGGAGTGACCAAAACCTTCGATGTGACTTCTTCCTCCTTCACCGACAATGTTCCTCCTGCCAATGCCAAACACCATCAGACATACCAAGCTCATCGGAGACCAATCCACCATACACACCGATGGTTCCTTGTCCCACTGATACTTGAGCCTTCATCCTTTGTCGGTCTGACCAATGCACATCAAAAAAGAAACCCTAGACCATGCCGATAGTGAAAGTCAGCCTGATAGAGTAAACCATTAGCCCTTCATCGGTAAGACCCCGCACATCGGAAGTAGTCTCCCAAGCTACTCCGATAATGATAAGTCCCACCAATCTGATAGAAGCTTGCTACCATCAGTGTAACACACCATCGGTGATAGTCTCTCAGATCACACCGATAGTTCACGTCTTGCCGATGCAAAGAACAAACCACTATGAACTCTATGATTGCTGAGATAGAGGTCCACTCTTGCCGATGCCTGTAATCTGAGTCACAAGTACTCAACATTCTCCCACTTGACGAAGGAATTACAAGAAACCATCAACGCTCCAAGTCACAAAACCAAAGCTAATACTGCCTCCACTCCATTGTGCTCACAATCTACACAGAAGCTTTAACAAAACCAACTTCAAAGCTTTCATAACACAACAATGAAACTATCCTCTAGAAACAAGATACAACATCAGCTAGAACAATAATCAGAAAACTGATTGCACCCATCCAACTGAACAAAACCCACGTGACTGAAAATAGTACACACAGCAAGTGCTAATCCATCCAATCATCCATACCTTGAAGGTATTCATATCAGCAAACTCATGCCACCTACATATACACCCATCAACTGCAAATACAAGATCCATGTGTCAACCAGTCGAAAAAGACCAAACACATCCAAGAACTCCCACTGCATGGGTAATGCAGATCTAAAAAAGATCATGGCATACAAGTCTACCAATGGCATCACATAGAAAGTGTAAACATCATGTAGTACCAAGGAAACGTCCACCATGATATGCAAAATCTGTAAATCAATAACCTGTACATCTCACCACCAGTCCAGAAATCTCTCAAGTTCTTCACACCCAACAATGAAAGAGATAACAGAACCTTCATGCTATCACCCAAGAACATAAGTGAAAGCACATGACCACAAACTAGTGATCACTTCAGCTCTGAACAAAACCTCAAACCAATGTAATGTGAAACACACCAACAAAAAAATAACCGAGACCAACAAAAACACTGCACATCATATACCTGTAGACAATCCTTCTACATACACCTCTGAATGCCAACTATGTCTAGTATGATCTTCTTCTTAAAACCCCAAAGAGAACACCATAACAACACCCAAAGTTGTTCAATCTCATAGAGATCAACCAAGAAATCAACATGGATGTAAGCTTCCCAATCCAAAGAAGATCAAACTAATCCATTTCCCATTTTAGGAAATCAGCCCATAAAACCATCTCCTAACAATTCTCATCAATGAATGATATCTTAAACTCAAATGCACAAAGAGATTAATCATGCTATCCATCTCTCACAATGAATCCTCCATAACCATATATCAACAGTTCAAGATCCATATCTATGAAAGAAAGCATAAAACACCTGAGAGAAACAATGGGCAATACCTCTCAAGTGAAACTTGTTGAGTAGACCAAGAGTGGGGAATGAGAATGTTCTTCCAAGGTATCCAAGTCCCAATGACTTTCTCCAAGAACAATCTCCTCTAGATCTGTTGTTGAACTCACATTCAACCAAGGTAAAGACTCCTCGAACTTCCTGCTGCAAACTCTGATTAAGCACAACATATACAGTCTCACTTTATTCTCCATGTACCCATGGACATCTACAAATAATCATATCATGCTAAACTCCAAATGCATCACTACACCACTGTGAAGTAATCAAGCAAAAGATCAATGCACCCAAACACACAAAGAATCACCAGACCACTATCAAAGTTCCAATCATCTGAATCAGGAACTTATCATGACATCATGATCTTACCATCTCCCTTAGGAGATTCCATGCTCCAGGTGAACATAACCATGGTCTCAAGAGAAATGTACCATGCCAAAACTCAAAAGCAGAAATCAAGAAAATACCATGACATGAAACAAACCATACTCTAAACCAACATCACCTGTCAAGCACCACCAACACCTCAGCCAAGGATTTCATGAATCCTCCATGATTCCAAGATGTTACACATCCTCAAATAGTGCCCCTGCAAATGTGAAAGAACCCTTCTGCAGCAACAGGATCTAAGAGCTCCTCCTAGTAACATCTGCAACACTAAAGAAGATCATTCACCACGAAGTGATGAATCTGCAGTCATTGCTAAAGCTCCCACTGAACTATGGCAACTGATCTTTTCAAGCAACATGACCAAACATCTTCTCATCTAAAAATATTCCAAGTCCACATATTAACACATCAATAAAAAACCAAATGGCACCAAGATCTCCAAACCAAGAAAATACAACATCACTGTCAAAAGCTTACACTGAACTGTGTATCCAAGCTATACATGACATCATGACACACATGCTACAAATTAATGACTATTCAGGTACTTTACACTATCCACCCTTTTATCCCAATGCAATCACACCAATGCACAAGTGACCACAAACAAGGCCAGCTAACAAGTCTACATAATCACTGAACGATCTTATGAATATAGACAGTCCACATCTAAGTCATCTCACTGTAGCTTAATAGGTAGCTAGCCCACAAAACTACATAACTTGTAGATCCAATCAATGCACCACACAAACTCACTATCGCACTGAAAACTGCAAAACTAAGATCTCAAGAGGTAAATAACCATATGACAAAAAACACTAGATTACTTACAATCTGATTTGCCAAACCAGTCCACACCCTGAGCACCATAGTCAAAGAATCCATAAAAGAATCACCACAGAAATGTTGAGTGACTTATCACGTACCAACACTCCCGCAAGACTGCAACTATCTCACCCAGCAACACCCCAAAATCAGGTCTAGAAAATAGCTTAACTGCAGCTTCAGAAAACCATAAGTTTTTCTCTTGACTGTGTAAAACCTGCAAAACCACTGTATTTGAAAAAAAAACACCCATGCACATCCATACCCACTTCACATCTGGAAAACCAAGAATATGAATCAAGAAACATCATAACGGTTAAACCAGAAAAATGGATCATCATGAATATGCATAACCATAGATTTTAAGGAAAAACGATAAAACCCCTCAAATCCAATAAACATGAATTTGAGTCATGCAAGTACAAAATAGAAGTTCAAGAACTTCAGGCCCACTTGTAGACCAATTCCTCAACCACCAACATGCACATGCATACGAGAGAATCAGGCTATTCCAGAAGCTTCCAAATCTTCCAATGATCAACTCCATAGCCTTTATGCAACTGGAGCAATAGAAACAATGCTTTCCAATACTAGGAACAAATATCTAGCATAAGCACACTTCTCCATGGCTAAGCAACAACACAAACTTCTTCATATCACGAGGAAGCCTCTCACACAGACACCCAATAAAGAGATTTGTTGCATCTCAACCATAGAGTAAAATATTCTAGCCCATGCATCAGGATTATAACGCTGCCAAATCATGACCTTCAGGTCACATCATTTCAATATGACCAGCTCCAATATCTCCATCTTCACCATCCTTCAAGCGTCTATTGTAACATGAAGACAAGATCAACTACAAGACTTCCACTCAAACAAGGATCAATAATCAGACGATTCCTTTAGATTTCCTCAAGCCTGTCACACTAAGAAATCATCACAGAAGGAATGCCCAGACCTTATACACTAGGAACTCTTACATGCAAACACATCTAGCACACAAATGTACATATGTGAGCAACAAAGCAAATCCCAGAAGAAGGCTCTGATACCACTTGTAAGGAAATGAGAGTATCTCAGAACGTATTTCTAAGAACAATGGTGTCTTCGACAGATTTAAAATCTTTTCATTCGCTTCAAAAACATGCACAACTATGCCACAAAGCAGAAACAAACATAGAACATTTCCAACATTGACCCTTAGAGGAAATACAAGTAACAAAATCTAATTTCAACAGCAGAAATATTAAACATGAAAGATAGAACATAAGACATAGATTTACGTGGGGAAAACCCTTACGAGTAAAAAACCCCACACTCCAAAAGCCTAGATTGCCATTGTATTATTCAGCAATAGAAAATACAGTTACAATACAAATCTGGCACTAAGCCTTTCATGGAGATTTACATCTTGCTCCTTTGGAAGAATAACTGACAGCATAACCCTGTATAAAGTTCTCCAGCACTTGGGTTAGTCCTTCATACTGTTATCATACCACAAATAGCATACATCACAGGACATCACCCTACACTCGAACTCTGTTCTCACACTCCCTCAACCTTTGTTTCTCCTTTTCTCAGTTCAGTCCCTTCACATACTGTTATCATGCTACGTACAACATACAGCATAGGACTTCCCCCGAAGAAGAATACTTAGCTTACTAGATTGAACTCACAATCTAACTCTATCAAGCCAAGACTGTCCCTCTCCAAACTTGTCTAACCGTCTGAGCAACCAATCGATTCAATTACGCTCAGTCCAACCGTCTAAACTATCGTCTGACTGTTCGCATTCATGAGAATTCATTAGTCCCACATGCATCAATCATTGGTCGATTTTCCACTTTATATACATGACCACATGTATGATAACCATCGACACTTTTGCCGACAAGACCAATCAGTTTACCATTCACCGAACATTAGAAAGACCTTGGCCGACATCTTCATCGGAGTGACCAAAACCTTCAATGTGACTTCTTCCTCCTTTGCTGACAATGTTCCTCCTGCTGATGCCAAACACCATCAGATAGACCAAGCTCATCGGAGACCAGTCCACCATACACACTGATGGTTCCTTGTCCCACAGATACCCGAGCCTTCATCCTTCGTCGGTGTGACCAATGCACATCGGAGAAGAAACCCTAGACCATGCCAATAGTGAAAGTCAGCCTGATAGAGTAAACCATTAGCCCTTCATTGGTAAGACCCTGCAAATCAGAAGTAGTCTCCCAAGCTGCTCCGATAATGATAAGTCCCACCAATCTGATAGAAGCTTGCTACCATCGGTGATAGTCTCTCAGATCACACCGACAGTTCACATCTTGCCAATGCAAAGAACAAACCACTGTGACCACTGTGATCGCTGAGACAGAGGTCCACTCTTATCGATGCCTATAATCTGAGTCACAAGTACTCAATAGCAATGACCCTGATGGTGATCAGATTCTTTATCTTAATCTTTTTCATCTCTATCCACTCCTCCAAGCTCTCTTCTTGATCATGTAGCTCTTGTCAGAGTAAGTCAACCAGGTTGTCAAGCTCAACTTTAGCTTTATCCATCTTCTCTTTTCTTTCTATAGTGGTTTTTAGTAGAATTCACCCTTGAGCTAACAAACGTTCCACAATATCTCCTACCACCCTTCCTCTGGCTTCTGCTTTTTCAACCTTCTGGATCAGGGGATCTTCTACAGTCACTACCATGGGTTCTACAATTTCAAATGACTTTACTATCTTTTGAAGAACTGCAGCAAATTGTTCTGCTTTGGCCTTATACTGTTCTTTCTCTTTTTTGACTTCATCATATTTTTTGAGCAAAATGCTGGCAGTAGTTTGAAAATCTTCTTTTATGCCCTCATGAGTTAGCTTGCCTAACTCAACCCTTGAAATGACATAATCATTCATGTCAAAATTGTCAATAGTAGCATCTTCTGGTGGTTTAGCAATCTCTACATATCTAATTCCTTTCTCATTGATGAGCCTAGAAATAGTCTTAGGCTTCTTCTTCAGAGTCTTTTATTTTATAGGTAACATCTTTTCAATATCAATCTCATCAGGCGAAATAGCTTGTTTCTTCCTATTTGGAGTATATGCAGACAACCATGGGGGAAGCACAGAAGCACTAACAACCGGAGATGAGTCTACTACTTGTTTCACCGGAGCCATATTTACACCTGTTATAGTCACAATAGGACTGGTGTTGGTAAAAACCACACCTGTATCAACAACCTTTTCTAAAGCATCCAGAAGATTTTCTAAGACAGATTGCTCACCAATGTCAAAAGATGGAGAAGATAAACTTGGGATGGAATCGGAAGAATAAAAAATGGTCCCAAAACTGGTTTTTACAGAAGTAGGGGTATTATCAGAAGAAACAACAAAGATAGGTGTAAATGGAACACTTGAAATCCCTAGGAAACTACCAGAAACTAGAGCATGAGGAAGAGGTGTAGAAACTTGTGTTCCAGTGGGAAGATCTTTCTCAGGGGATTAAGGTGGATCGCCAAGTTGTTCCTTTTCTGCATCCTCATCCTTGCTTTGTTCAGTTTCATTTTCTTCATCAGATTTATCAGATACTTTTGTTTGTTGGGTATCCTTAGACTTCTAAATATTTTGTTCTTCAGCCTCAACATCTCCAATCTCCATTTGATCAACATTAGTATCTTCAACACCTAATTTAGTGACGTTGGAAGTTTCTGCACCTTCCTTCTTCTTCCCTCCCTTGGATACAAACTTAATTTTTGGTTTTCATATTTTAGAGGAAGAAGGGCTATCACTCTTATTTTTGGTTCTGTTCTCTACCTTCTTACCTATTTGTTTCTGTGCTTCAGTCTCTGACCCTGTGAGAAACTCTTTCAATTTAATCCCTTTGCTTTCCAACCACACATTCATGTTGGCCAAGATCGGTTGAAATCTTTTCCTTATGGATGTTTCTTCTTTAACTGACCATTTCACCTCTGGAAGAGGTGAGTCTTCAATGTTCTCAATGTTATATTTGGGATCTAGAACATCCCCATCATCCTCCATTCCATCTAGAATATCAGCGTGGCCCAGCTCTTCAATCTAACTCAGGTGAAGTCTGCAGTAGTCTAGCTTCCTGATTTCATTCTGTGTCCTGAGATTGGCCCAAATATCTTCAACCATTGGCACATGGAATGTTGACTTCCTTTTGATCTTATCTTGCACTCTTCTGAACTCAAAATGGTCTCTTTTCTTAAAAGTTCTCATAGTGACCAGCTGTAATTCAGAATCCACTATTTTTGCCTTGTTAGTTGATTGAATTGAATACCTTCCAATTTCAATGGGAACTTTATCCCCAACTTCTTCAGCTCCATTTGTTTATTGTGCACCACAATCAGTTGTCTGCATAGCTCCATGAGAACAATATGGTCACTAGGATACCATGGAAGAATATAAGGGTAACCAGGATAATACCCTACCCTAAGATATGTGAAAGTGGGGAATTGTAAGAACAAGCAACCAAAAAAATTCACAACCTCCCAAGCTTCATCTGAGACCCTTTTTCTGAACAAGTTCATTGTCCCACAAGCACATGAATACTAGAAAGAAGGCATCATTGACCCTTTGAAAATGATGAATTAATCCCTTCAGAGTAATTTGAGGGTAATACTCATATACAAGGACCAATCTCCTATCACCAACCTAAGTCAAACCTGGAAAGCTTCTCATGCTAGCAGCAGCATAGACAAGATACGAGGTCATATAGAATTTGAATGTTGTGTTGACCTTCACTAGATGTTCATGCAATGCATTACTGATCTACTCTCCCCAGAATATTCTCTGTGTACCTCGAAGAATCACCTTGATGTAAGTGTACATCCATTCTTGAAACTTGGAGGAAGAGGGGAGTCCTCTGATGCGACTCAAAAGAGTGATCAAATCACAAACTTCTACAAATTCACTCCTAGGAAGATCCTTTGGCCATCTGGTCAAATTACTTCTAGGGATTTTTAACCATTTGTTGTTTATGTACCTTCTTGCAGCTTCCACATCTGTGTCATAATCCTTTTGCCCCTGAGCAAAGTCAATCTGTCCAATGTTTACAATAGGTGGACACATGAAGATTTTGTCAAGGAATTCTGCATCCAACCTCATGATCACATTCCCTTGAGAATCTGTCACAACCCTAGTGTCCTTGTTGTAATGGCTAGCCACCTGAAGAACGAACTTGAGATTGTGTACAGAAACTGGAAATGAGGCAACCAAGTGAATATTACTGTCAATGATTTTTTGTATATGTCTGGAAGGATTTATCTATTTTGTTCTTTCCAAAAATTCTACCATGTCCACATGTCCTATTTCTGTATCCCTAATTTTGTCAATATTTGACTACACTGTCGTCACCGAAAAGACACCTTGGTACTTGTACTTCATGATTTTGGCTTTAGACTGAGATGGCTCTAACATCAGCTCTGGAGAGAACTCTGGGAGAAATATCTACCACAAACACTTGTTGAGAACCTAAAAGGCTGACACGAAACCCTAAATCATGCATGAACCATGAAACACAGTCAAATCCGCCAATCATGACAATCAAATGATCTCCAAGAGGATTAACAGTTGAATGAGAGGTTTGATAATAAGAAATAAACAAACAAAATGAATTAAAATGGTTTAAAAAGGCTTAAATTGAATGCATTAATGCCAACATGAGTGGCATTAATGCCACTGATTCGCAAAGATATGTTTGGTCGGCGGGAATGACCGACTTTGCAAGTTCAAGGGACATGCATGAGCGGAAGTTCAGACTGCCATTGCATGTCAAAACAAAAACTTAGAAAGATATGTGAAAGCAGCGAAAAGAGCTAACTCTACACATAAAAGAACCAAAATACATGTAAGAGTGGTTGTTTGGGCTGCCATTGCATGCAATAACAAAAACTTTTCTAACACCCCAAAATGTTCAATAATTGATATTTTGGCAAGTTTACGACCACAACAAGCTTCGCGATTTTTGAAAAATCGTGGCGAGGGAATGTCACAAACTCTTCTAGGATGTCAGATGACTTTGCTCAAGATCAAGAGTACTTGTCTTGTTTTGCGAACTTAGATTGTAGGCTAGGAAACAGACAAGTTTTGTAGGAGTTGTCTACAAAAATGAGGGTAGCCGATTTCGAGAGCAACATATTTATTATACTATACAAATAATAATCCATGATTATACTTTACTTTACTCTTCCTATGCTCACTATCCCCATTTAATTTTATCCCTTTAAAAAAATGGACTTGTTTTTGTTTTTTTGAATGATGCCTACCTTCATCTACATATATATATATATATGATTACCACCCATTCGTCCAAGGTTATATTAAAGGTTTGCATCCTCTTCATAGAACATCATATGTTTTAGTAAAGATAAATTAACATCATCAATAAAACAAACAAAAGTGCAATAAAATGTAAGGGGGTGTTTTGTGAGGTAGAGCTTTGTAGGATATTACGTTACATGGTAAAGTATATGTTTTATTAAGGAAGGTATATTTCGACAAATACCATCTCATGTGCATAATATGCAATATAATAGATATCATGTTTTATATTTTGATTGAATTAAAGATGGGAGCCTTTCTATAGAGAATATTTGAGGTACTAATTATTGTGAATAAGATATCACATAAGCTAGAATTATTCACTTGTAGACTTATTAGTAGTGGGACTATGCAAAAGATTGTCATTCGAGATAGATGTATACATAATTCAATAAATGTGGTTCATTTGGATTGAACCACATAAGTTCAATTACAAACTATAATTTGGTGTTTACTAATCATTCACTCTATGGATTTGTTGATATTGGCCATATTCACATTAATAAAGAATTGCATTGTTACTTTATTGGATAGCATTTTGTGAACTACCTCCACTCATTGCATTTTTTTTGGCACTATATGATTGGCCGATATTAGTGGTCACATTTGTTTCATCTATCACTACTCAAATCATTTAGGGTTCGATAATCTACTTAAAAATTGATCCCTTACTACTATTATGGTTGTTTAGGGGTTTGGGCAACAATTGGAATCATGCATGATTTGCATGTTGATAACTGAGAGGGGGGGTGAATTAGTTATCCTAATTATTTCTACTTTCTGAACTTACTTAATAATCAATGCAACATTAATTCAAATAAGCAAACATAACCATGAAATGGAAATACACATGACACAATATTTTTGACGTGGAAACCCTGTTAAGGGAAAAACCATGGGGTGATTAACCCAAGATTGTATTCTTTGTTAGAAGAATGGAAATACAAAATGGCACTTGCCAATTAGGGCTCACTGCCTGAGCACACTGCTCACAAGAGGCACACTGCCTACAAGAGACACACTGTCTACAATTTATAAAGAGTGTAATACAATACTTGAACTGATAAGAAGCATCAACATATGCTGGAGTTCAGTTCCGGTTAGGCTCTGTATATTGATCTGTTGCACTTCATCTTTTCTCTTCTTTTGTGCTACTCTCCTTTCACATACTGGACCTTCCTTTCTACTTTTATTCGGCTCTTCTACTTTTCTTTGCACATCACCTACAACTTCAACACTTTTCACAACTAAATACATCTTATATATATATATATATATATATAAATACACGCAAAAGTGATTTCATCACCTTTCTAGTCGGCACCTGGAATAGTCAATATTTTCCACAAACTCTGATCTGTCGGCTGAATCCTTGCATACCAAGTAATGCGGATCAAGGATATACTTGTAGAAGTCATCAATCATGTCAGCCAATCATAACTTATGCCTTAATAACTTTTACCATCATCAGTAACACATCCGGAATAATGTTTGATGTTCTGCCAGTCAATTCTTCCTCTGTCCACATTGCCAATCAGGAACCCGATACTCAATCATTCATATCTTTTTCTTCATCTATCACCAGAGGCTAAATCCTTGGAATCTATTACTCAAGGTAGTCCTCTTGACTTTCCCAAATCCGCACTTCACCAAGATACTTCCTCTGAGAGATCTAGACCTGACTGTCGGACCTTGCCACATGCTCTGTTCTTGCTTACCAGACCACAACATTCTTCACTCTGACTTCCGGTATAGACACACCATGTCCTGCGGATGTGTGGGATGAACTTTGTTGCCATCAATGACAACAATCATGAATCCATATAGTGTCTTTTGCCAACAATCTCCCCCTTTGGCATTGATGGCAACACCTAGTGAAAAATGACTAAGTGTTTACACTATGCTCCCCCTTAGCTGATGCTCTATTTTTATATACATTTTCCGAAGCTCCCCCTTAGTGGGATTCCTTATTTTTCACTGCTCCTCACTCCCCCTTTGACATCAATGGCAAAGGGTAGGGTCCACATACCAAAATTTTCAAAATCTTGTCCGCATAAGTATATACATATGGAATACTTACATATACTGAAGTATGTCTACAAAAGTTGTTTTCAATTGAATGAATTCTGTAGCCCAACTTTGCTTCATTCTATCCAAAATTGATATATGACAGCTCAACAGGAATGCAAACGCATCTGTCCTTTTTAGATCTGTTGGATCATTGGTCTGGGCTGTGATTTGAGCTTCTTTTATGGCCTCATTCATGGCCTCTAACTTGGGTATAATTATCCCTCTGAGTGTACCCAACCTGCTTATTCTATTTTTCTTTTCCTTCTCCAGCTTCTTGATTTCATTCAAGACTGCAATAGTCTAACATTCTTGATTTATAATGGAGGATGAGAGAGGATCAAAATTCTTTGATAGATTTGTCAGTTTGTCCTCCTGTTCTTTTACTTTCTTCTCAATGTCCAATGTTGCTTTGGACCATGATAAACAAAATTTGTACATTTATCCACCATCTTTAAGAGCATTTTCTAAGCTCTTTATCCCAATAGTCATATTTCTCCTGTCATTAATTATCAACCCTTGTACCTCTAATAATCTTTTTGCAAGAAATTCCTTCCAGACCTTATCTTCTGCTGACTTCTCTAGGGAATCAAAATGTGTGCTAACACTATTGACTAGAGTTTTGAGATTATCGGATGAGGAGGCTGTGGGATCCTTCTGAAACGATGGCATAATCTTTTCTAGCACTCTGGAAGCAGCTTCTATCAACTCACAGTATTCCATGTGAGACTTCAGGAGTTTTTCTTTAGCCTTTGCATTAGCAAATGAAGCTATCTTCATTGTCTATACCAGAGAAAGAGAATCATAATTAAATGGTCCTTGTAGAAGTTTCAGTTCATCAATCTCCATTGTTTCTTTGTTCAAGAATTCTAGGACAATTTTTGCAGTGTCTCTTGCCAGAGACAGATTTTTCTTCTCTTTAGCTTTCTTAGAGCTATCTCTTGGAGCTTTCTCTCCTTCTACATTCTTACTACTAGCAGTTGTGGTCTTCTCTGTTGAAGTCTTCTCAACTTTTGCAACCTTGGTACTGTCATCTTCTTTTTCCTTCACCTCTGCTCCTTTCTCCTGTATTCTTTCTTCTTTAGATCCAGAGACTGTAGGGGAAACCGAAGGAGAGATATTTGTTTGTTCATGAGCCACCTCTTCTGGAGTAGAAGATTCCAAGTCCTTATCCTTTTCTGCACCAGTTTCCATGACTTGCTCAGTGGATTCTTTTTCAACACCTGTGACCGAGGGATCAACACCCAAGTCCTCTATAATTGGAATGTTGAATCTTTTGAATGCATTCCGGAGGATCTCTTCTATCTCTTTTGCAACTTTGTTAGTCTCTCTGAGCATAAGTTGATTCATCCTTGCTTTGCTCCTGAACTCATCCTTACAATCTTTGAATACCATATTCATTTTCTTGGGATCGATTGAAGGATATAGCTGAATTGCTATCTGTTCCTGGATTTCTAGGTCTTTGGCTTGGGCATTGTTCTTTCTTATTTCTAGTTCCTTCTCCAAGCTTTTGGGGATCAGAGATATAATTTCAATAAATGCTTTGTTGTAGATATTTAGGTACCTGACTATGGCATCCTACAATATCTTCTGATCTGCTTCACCATAATCATCATAGAACTCAATCATTGGCTAAAGATTTCCATCCACTATGACTGATTTGATTATGTCATCTAAGTGAAGAGTGGGTTTTTCAACATATTCCTCTATCTTTTCTTCTTCCTCTTGTCCGGTAGAGGGTTCACCGGATGTTTTCTTCTTTTTCTTCATTTTCCTAATTTCTTCATCAGATTCAGTCTCCTCTTCATCCCTTTGACTGGCATAAGCCCTTGTGGCTTTTGTCTTTGTTCTTTTCTCTCCTTTGCCAAATAATTTTGCTTCTGGTTTTGATGGCCTTGAGCTTTTGGTAGTGGTAGGTGCAGATCTCTTTGATGATCTAGTCCGGGTGGAAGACTTCACCAGAACACTTTCCTCACTTTTCTTTTCTATCTTTTTCTTCTCTTCCTCAGCCCTTTCCATCTTTTCCCTAGTGGCATCAAGTGCCTCCTTTGATATGCCAAAGCCTTTTGCGATATCTTCAACTTCTCTTCTTACCTTCCTCTTAATTTCTAGTTGTCTGAGTTCCACATGAACTTTTACACTTAGCTCTTCAAAGCTTCCAAACCTTTCTACCTTTGGATCCTTTGGCTAACTTAGCATGTGTTGAACATGCAGCTCCACAATTTGTTCATCAACTTCATACCCCATAGGCATGATCCATACAGTTCTAGGTTCTACTGCCTCCATTAGGCACTGATCAGTCTCTACCATAAACATATTGTCTTTGTATTTCTTAACAAGAGACTGGGGAATTCTCTCTCTTGCTTGCATCATGTTCTAAAAATTCTTGAAATATCCCCACAGGGCTGTATTTCTTGCTTTAGCATCCCCACGCCCATGCAAATAGTCTCTAATTTGGATGGCAACCGGTCTGTCATTCTGCCATACCCAACCATTGGATCCGGGAAGCTCATTCATGTAATAAAAGAATAGGCAGAGTATCAAGCCCCCATACTTGAAGGAGTTCTTCTTATCCTTCTTAATCTTTTGCAAATTTTCGAAAAGTTGGCTTAGAAGAAGTTCACATAGATCATAGTCAACATTTTATTTTAGCATTTGATAGGCTGTGTAAAATGCAGTTCCTGGCACTAAATTTTCCCTACTGGAGTGATAAATCTTGTAACCAATTATCATGAATACAAATTTGACATCTGTTTCAATGATGTCTTCAATTGTCATAGCTCTCTTGTCAAATTTTGATCCGGTTGCATCACTTACTGTCTGATTCTTGACATATTTGAGAATAGGTATTCCACTGGATGAGTGTAGACCAGTTACTGCCCTAATTGCACCTTTGGTGATCTTAAATGATCTATTCAACCATAAGAAATTGTCATGCACTTTACTCAACACATATCAAACCCATTCATCTTCTTCAAAACAGGAGAAATGAATGCACTGTGCAAAATGCTTATCCCGGATGGCTTTATACTGAGGTTTGATCTCAAAAGAATCATCCATTAACTGCTTGTGATAGATATCCATTAATTTGGACTCTCTGAATTCTTCAATGTTTGCGTGAATGTAAACCCTAATATCTTCTGTATGTAGGACACCATGCGGAACACTGGAAAAAGCACCTAGGGGATCTACTTCCAAGGATTTGTATGGATGTTTCTTGAATTTGGGACGAGGCCTATCGGAGATCTTAACAATATTTGGAGTACCCATCATTCAAGGATTTACAGAGAGATATTTGATAAAGGAGAATACCTTTTGCACCTTTCGGTTTCACGGAGTTAGTCGGATCAATTTCTGGATGAATTGACTTCTGCAAATGATCTTGGATGAGCTTGAGGGATTTTGTTGTAGAGCCTCTCTTTTCATTTCTTCTTGAATGCAGAATGAGCAAATGCTTAGTGAGAAAACCCTTATATTGCTCCGCAAACCCTAATGTTAAGTTGCAATAAATGCTTGACCTAAGTTGTTTCGGTTGCTATGTTTTCTTTACTCTGAAATATGTATCTTTCCGGTTCACAGTGATATACTTAGAGTTGTCCTCGGTGATTTCCTACGGGCTTTCTTACCTTCCTCAATCATTTGATTTATCCGTAGATCAAGATGTCTCAATTTTAGAATCACACCGGACCAAACTTGTGAAGAACCTATTTTTACCGGAAGACTGTTTTACCGGATCAATTCTGGAAAGATTAGACTCTTCAAATCTTTTTCAAATGTCTCAAATATTCACCATACCTTATTTAGATGTTTCTCTAGGAACCCTTTGATCCGCAGCTTCCTATGTGCCAATTTTAGGCACAAATTGACTGGCTGGAAGAATTGGCTTATCTTTTGTTGCTCCCCCTGAGCCAGAGCTCACCTTTTAGTTTCTGGAAGGAATATCAGCACCAGAGTCTGGTGCGGATCCATTTCCAACATTCTCTATACTTCTCTTTACCCAAATCTTGTTCATTTCACTTTTAACTTCATCCGCATTCACCTGTGTTTTTCCTTTGTCTTGATTCTGATTATGATATACTGGACCTCTTTTGTCCTGATTCTTGTTTCTACAGAATTTTGCAATATGACCAGATCTATTACAAATTTGGCAAACAACATTTCTATGCATATTTGATTGATATCCTCTTGATCTGCATTGATTAACCATATGACCTATTCTATTGCATGCAAAGCATCTACCATTGAATGATTTGTTTATTTGCATATTTCTGCATTAATGAGATTTGTGACCATACCTTTTGCAATTAAAACACTATCCAGAGAAGGATGTATTAGTCTGATTCATTCTCTTTCTGCACTGATTAGCTTTATGACCAAAGTTATTGCAGTTGTGGCAATATCCATTGAAGGATGGATATCTTTGACCATTAGGCTGCCTTACCGGAGGTCTTCTAGACCTGTTCCTTGGATTTTCTGATCCAAAATTCTTCTGACCGGATCCAGAGCTTTCTCCTTTCTCATATCCCAAACCACACTTGTCATCTACCCTCTTTTAACTTTCAAGAAGAACTTCAAGTTGAGCAGAACTTATCTTGAATTTCTCTTTATATTCATTTGCTGTTTGAAGATCCCTTTTGAGAAAGACAATTTGATCCTCAAGTTTTTCTTCATTATCTTTAGCATCTTAAAGATCAGATTCAAGATGTCTGATAATTCTATCCATCTTGTGGCAATCTTCTGATTTCTCCTTGAGAGATTGTCTTAGATTATCTTCAGTTTTTCTTTTCTCTTCAACCTCTTGGGTAAACTTCATAACTCCTGATTCCATTTCATGTCTTACCATAATGATTTCTTTTCATAACTTTCACATATCTTGGTTTTCTCCTTCAAATCTTCATTTGTGTCATTGGCTTCACCTTGACTTGCCAATTGCTAAAGTAGCTCCTTTCTCTTTTTCATAGAGAGACTTAATTTGTCTTTTAGTTCTCTCATGAAATCATCAGCCTGTTTGAGTCTTTCCTTTAATTCATTGACTTCAGAGTTTGACTTCTCAAGATCATCAAGGGCAGTCTTGAGTTGCTCCCTTAAACCATATACATCCATTTGAATTCCTAGATCTTCCTCAAGCTGTTAGACTCTGTTAGGAGGAACTTAGCTCTAATACCAATTGTTGATAACTGAGAGGGGGGTGAATCAGTTATCCTAATTATTTTTGCTTTCTGAACTTACTTAATAATCAATGCAACATTAATTCAAATAAGCAAACATAACCATGAAATGGAAATACACATGACACAATATTTTTGACGTGGAAACCCTGTTAAGGGAAAAACCACGGGGTGATTAACCCAAGATTGTATTCTCTATTAGAAGAATGGAAATATAAAATGGTACTTGCCAATTAGGGCTCACTGCCTGAGCACACTGCTAACAAGAGGCACACTACCTACAAGAGACACACTGTCTACAATTTATAAAGAGTGTAATACAATACTTGAACTGATAAGAAGCATCAACATATGCTGGAGTTCAGTTCCGGTTAGGCTCTGTATACTGATCTGCTACACTTCATCTTTTCTCTTCTTTTGTGCTACTCTCCTTTCACATACTGGACCTTCCTTTCTGCTTTTATTCGGCTCTTCTACTTTTCTTCATACATCACCTACAACTTCAACACTTTTCACAACTAAATCCATCTTATATATATACACAAAAGTGATTTCATCACCTTTCTAGTCGGCACCTGGAATAGTCAATATTTTCCACAAACTCTGATCTGTCAGCTGAATCCTTGCATACCAAGTAATGCGGATCAAGGATATACTTGTAGAAGTCATCAATCATGTCGGCCAATCATAACTTATGCCTTAATAACTTTTACCATCATCAGTAACACATCCGGAATAATGTCTGATGTTCTGCCAGTCAGTTCTTCCTTTGTCCACACTGGCAATTAGGAACCCGATACTCAATCATTCATATCTTTTTCTTCATCTATCACCAGAGGCTAAATCCTTGGAATCTATTACTCAAGGTAGTCCTCTTGACTTTCCCAAATCCTCACTTCACCAAGATACTTCCTCTGAGAGATCCGGACCTGACTGTCAGACCTTGCCACATGCTCTGTTCTTGCTTACCGGACCACAACATTCTTCACTCTGACTTCCGGTATAGACACACCATGTCCTGCGGATGTGTGGGATGAACTTTGTTGCCATCAATGACAACAATCATGAATCCATATAGTGTCTCTTGCCAACATTGCACCTATCAATTGTAATCCTTGGGTTATATGAATAATATTCAATATAATTACGCCGAGAGGTGTTCTACACTCACAAGGGTTGAAAGATTCAGATTCCCGTAAACAATTAAGATTTAGATTCCATGTAAACAAAATTCATAAAATGTGTAAATAAATAAATTCGTGGAAGCCAAATGGGTAGAAAAATAGAAAAATTTGGGCAGTTATGGAATGAAATCTTTATTACGTTTGAAGAATATGAAAAGTCTTGCAGCATAGTCTCTTCAAATTAACTCATGTGAGCATATCAAATATTCTAACTGCAAGTAATTTATAAATTCCAACAAATTGGAAGATATCTCTCGGCGTACTATAGCTATATTTTCTTAAATATAAATATACTAGTGGTTCAATAGTTGGATGACCTCATGAAATATTCTCTTAGGCCATTAATCTCTTGTAAGGTCTTCTTATAATTAATGCATTAGCCATGATTGTGTTATCATTAAGCTAGCACATCATTCACATTATATCTTCCTCAAAAAGCTTCTATAGACATTGTGGTCATCACTTTACATTCTTGATTACATAGACATCATATTCTATTCAATACCCATTGTTCTAGTTGTATGCACTCTCATAAGATGGCGGTAACATCTTCATTTTTCTTAGAATGGGTATTAATTCCTCAATGACCTATCATTTCTTAAGTTCAACATTTGATTCTTTCTTAAGCTATCTTAGTAATTCCTTGAATATTTTATTGAAGACCCTAATAGAATCATGTTTCCTTTGTTAGAAGGCATAATTTTAGTGGCAATCATGTTACAATCATGTTGTCTCTAATCAATTTAAATTATTTTTCAAAATCATTTTGTAGTTTTCTATGGTGTTGCATTCATCTAATAATGTGTTCTTATACCAATGATTGTCATTCCTCATAAGAGTAGTTGGAGATTACTATGACTAATGATATGCATTTGTCCATCTAAGAGGTTATTTTGTCTCATCACTAATAAACATGAACAATGTCTACCTCTTCTAGCTAGGACTCAAAGGATTAACCATCACTTTTAGACTTTGTTGTTCCTTTGTATGGGTCACTAGACTTTGTATTTCATATGTGTGTGTCACAAACATTCCTATTCTCTCTTAGGACTTTCCAATATGCCTTGACCTTTAAACTTTCCTTCTATCAAGAAACTTGACCTCTAAATGTTCTCAAACTGCATTTTTATCATTGATTATTTAGAATGTCTCACGCTATCCATAAATGCATCTCTCTTCTTGCCCATGATGAAACTGTAAAGTTTTGTATCAAGACGGGGACTTCCTTTTTGGTAAGGAGGATTATTATTAATCCTTAATGCCTTTGCAAGTCTTTTTAAATAGATTGATGAGAAAATCCTATACCTTCTTCATCAAGAATGGATAGTTGTATAATAATCTTTGGCCACTTTTTTTCCATGGCTCACAAACTAATTCCTAGATTTATCTCTCTCTAATTCAAATTTTCAATTTAGGATTGAGGTTGATGCTTTGGTGTTAGATTATTGGTTTCCTCCCATAGCTTTCATTTTGCTTTTTTTCTTGCTCCATCAATTGTATTTAACTCCTTTGATGACATCAGTCATCTAATCATTTGTTTTCTTCCTAATGATGCCTCTCCATGTATGTATGAAAATTATTTAACTTGACAAGAGATTCGGTAGATGGGTAAGTGAAAAAAGATGGGGGACCAAAAAGTGGCCAAATGGTTTTTTTTTTAAAATAATACATAACGCGAGCGCGTTATAACGCGCTCGCATTATGGTTTGGTAATGACGAGCTTAAGGCTCATCAAAACCAAACCATAACATGCTCACATTATAACATGAGCGCGTTATGAAGTACTATAAATTAAAAAAAGGGTTTGCATCTCATTTTATTTCTTTTTCTCTACAACTCCCGCAGTCTGCAAACCCTAGAAAGCGCGCTCGCATTTTGGATTCCTCAATTCAACACAAAAATCTTATCGATTCATCGCCAAAATGCCGCCACGACATCGAGCACACCAAAGGAGTGAGTTTATTTATTTTTTTGTTTGAATTTGTTTCTAAATAGGTAGGTTTGAGTTGATTTTTGATGTATATTTCGTTAATTGTCAGGAAATGTTAATGCACCTCCTCCTCCTCCTCAAAATCCACAAAATCCTGAGGAGGAAATACCTGCAGAACAACAACCTCCTCCATCCATTCCTCGACATGCCCCTGGAACACAAGAAAATATAATGGGGCAAACTGAAAACAACAAAAAGGAAATTAAAGATATAATTGCAAGGTTGAAAGATCCTTCCACTTCAACCTTGCATAGGTCCACGCTTGCCGAATCTCTTGAGTCTATGTTATCAAATGTAGATTCGATTAGCAAGCAAATAACTAGTTGGACGGATAAGAAGAGAGAGTTTAGAGATTACTATGCAGACAAGTTGTCATACCAAGATGTGAAAAAATTACAAATTACAAAATTAGACTTGTGTTTGATTTTCACAAACCCACAAACAAATCAACCTCCACCCATTACATGCAAGAGGTTCCCTATCCATTGGTGCAACAACCAAGCGATAAGAGACAATTTTGGGCAGAGCTGGTGGATGGTTTTTGACCATCCTCCATGCAATAATAATGAGATCCCTCAATACTTTTTGAGGAAACTCTACTGCGAGTTTGTCCTCAATAAAGTGCCAAACTATTTTGATATGCGGGACTTCTAGGGTAGAGGTGGGGGGTCAGAACAAGATAGACCAGGGGCATGTCTTAACCCACAGCGGGTCGTGAGACGAGTAATCAGTAGACCAACCCATGAGCATGTTTCTATCCCTTCCATTGTGAAGGAGAGTGTTGAGGTCAATACACTACAGTCCATTAGTGCCTTGACCCAGAGCATCATAGAGCATGCCGGTCCTGCAGCACAGAGTGGGTTGGGAGATAGTACGAGGAGTAGGGTCCCACCCCATGCTTGTCAGGCTTGCGGGTCAGCCTGTGGCTATGACCCCATGGATAGTCAGGACGCAGGTGCACAGGCTACATCTGCAGCTGAGCAGATGGTGATGACAGATACCCTCCTAAGTGAGACTTTCAACCTTGATACTCAGGTAAATATTAGCAAGTTTATTGAATTTAATTTATTAAATTTCATTTTTGAAATGCAAGATTAACTAATTTAAATTGATGATTTTAATGAAATATCAGGGTCATAGCGTCGATGCAATTTTCAGTGGTTCTCCACTTGCATTTTACACTAGATCATCTACTGTCGGGGTATGTAACTAGTAAACAATTATAAATATTACATGTGAATAACATTGTTATATGAATGGTATTCTAATATCTAATTTTAGATGTTGAATACGTTAATACTGTAGATTTCACGGCAACACCTGCCAGCGGTGGTGGACTTCAAAGCTTTACGGAGGTAATAAAATAAATAGTTTAATGAATGAATTGTACTTACTAGATTTTTGTATGTGACTTGTGTGCTTTATTGTGTATTTCCAGATGATGCAGGCTGCGGAGACACCTCCCCATGTTCATAGGGCAATGGAGCAAGGTGTGGCCTCTGCGATTCATAGCTCCATGGCATTGATAGGGGTATGAAGCAGATTAGTAAATTTCAATTTACATTCATTCTTATAGTTGTCTATTTTTGAAAAATAAAAAGATTATTGATTTGAAGTTTAATTTCTATCTGGATGGTTTCTATAGGATATAACATCACCAGGGCCTATTCCTGCTACTGAGGCAAGTGAGGAGACAGATTTTATGTTAGCGATAAGTGATTATTTTGTTAAATGTTTCATTTTTTATAACATGTAATTTCTATATATTAATGTCTATACTTTTTATTGTAACAGCTAAAGATGCAGGAAGAACTAAATAGGAGGAGTAGCCCTCGGGTTTGTAGTAGACCACCCACATGCACGTCTCCATCCCCTAGAAGATCAAAGGCTGCCCGTGATCTATTCTCTTCACCAGCCAGAGGGGAATGACTTTTTATTGTGTTCCTTTGTTGTATGCCTATATGGCATTTGTGGACATATATTTTGTATTGTATATAGTTGACATTGTATGCCTATATGGCATTCTTGTAAGCCTATATGGCTATTTTGTATATATGTTATACTTATATCGATAGATATTGATGTATGCCTATATGGATATTTGGTTAATACAAATCTTTTTTATTGATGGCGTCCATACTTACATTATAAATCCACATTTGAATGGATATTTGTAGATGGCTACTTCAAATATTTAAAGTCCAATTGTATTACATAGGATGTTTGTTGATCCAATAAGCAAACTATTGTTATTCAAGTATCACCTAAACCTCATTTTAGAACTAAAAGATAAAAGTTGTATTTAAAAAAAAAAATGAATCATCATGTTGAACAGAAAATATTAATATTCTTTATGAGTAGCATAGAATGTCAACTATATGCAATACAAAAAAATGAATCATCATGTTATTCTTTATGTTTGAGATCCTGAAAATGACTAAGTCTGGTAGCCTGATATCCTGAAACACTAGGATGAATATCCAAGTCATTAGGATGATTGCACCTTGAGAAAAAGTCATTAAGATGAGCGCCTAAAGGAGACTTTCTTAAACATTCAAACATTGAGCAACAAGCATGAAGGCTTAAGGTGCAATTTGCAACTCATAAAGCCTCAAAAGGGCGCCCAACTTAAAGAGAGCATTCATTTAAGACAAGGCACCCATTGACACATGTTCCACCATAAAAGTGCGCCTAAGGTGGAATGAGAACAAGCCTCTAGTAAGTGAAGCGCACCTATTGTCTAAACCACTTCATTATGGCACCCTAGCATGAGGAGGAGTATATAAGTCAATAAGAAATGGCGCCTAGAATGCAAATGAAGGACTAAGTGGCATTTTCAATAAGCATCAATTCACCTTGAGCTTTCAATAAATACATCAAATTGAGCCCCATAAGCCTAGGCACCCTTTGCCTTCAAAAGAACCTTGTATCGACGTCAAGAGTTGGTCGTATCGGTGTATCGGCAGACCTTGGTTAGGCTTTGCTGATAGTGGTCTGTCTTGCCGACGAGTGTGGTTCGAAGTCGAAGACATTGGTGTATCAGAAGATAATCCCATCGGTGCATCAGAAGAGCAGTTGAGAGATTCATCGATGAAGGGGGTCACACTGACAGTTGAAATCCATCGGTGTATCAGCCCAATGAGATTAGAGTTCACTGATGTTTGGAGTCTCACCAACGGGTGTGGTCTGAAGGTTGTCATTAGTGAGATCAGTGTGTCGGCAGAAGAGTTTTTGAGTGTGTCGATGGTATTAAGTCCTACTGATAGGCGAGGGACTTAGAGTCTCGTATCGGAGTGACAAAGACATCGTTGTGAAAGGATATAAAGTCACCGATAGCGGTCTGTTTGACCGATAAGAGTCAATGATGGGATGTTTATCAGAAGTGAAATCAAACGGAGTCATGGTGGCATCAGCCTATCGGATGATGAAATTTTAAGCTCGCCGATGGTATGTTGTCTCGCCAAATAGTGAGTTCAAAGGTTCAAAAGTTGATAATTCTATGCTTCCACTGTGTGCTCTGCATCAGACACTCATCCCTACTATAGTCTAGCATTCTCTAGTTGTGTTCTCCCCTTTGTTTTTGTGAACGCCTCTGGAAGTAATGTTGAGTTACTTGTGATGTCTTTATTGACTGGTGTTGTTTTGGATTCATGTGTAGTCCTTGTTCCTTATAGTCTATTGTCTACCTGACTGTTTGTTGTAACTTATTGAACCACTATAATTTTGAATATTTAGATTTAGAGGGCATTAGACACCAAAACTTCTTGACCTTTAACAACCCAACCTAGAATCAATAGATTTTTGTCCATCCCAACTATTCTAGTCAAGACAAAGCATGTTGATTCTCATTCAATCCAAAGTTCATTAACATGATTATCTTATCATAATATTTAGGGAAATGACCACCTAGATGGACAATGATGTGAGCTATCCATAAAGAAACTTGCAAGAAGTATAGGAGGCATGAGAATCCCTCCATGTTGTTTATCAATTTGAATGATCTATGACACATCATGTATCATTATAAAATATTCTCGAAGAGAAAGCAAGTGAAAATACTCAAAACAACCCATAACAAGGTGGAGAAGTTTAAAGGATGGAGGTTGCAACACTTTCCAACCTCATAGCCACACTAGTCTAATGGATCAGGATAATACTTTCAAGCATCCACATAATAGTAGATAATCTTATCAAAAGTCACAGAGAAATTTCTAAGGACCAAAGTGTTATCCCTATGACTTGACACATACTGCTTGTTTCATAAAGCAAAGGGACATGATATGGAGCCTAATCAGACTCGGAGGTTAAATTTACCCAACTTTTATCAGCGTGGTTTCTCCCCAAATATTTTCCTACTAGTTTTGGCGCCTTGAAGTCTAAGTGCATGAAAATTGAAGTCTAAGTGTTTTTCTGTAATGTCCCCTTTTTAGCTGATGTTGTTTGCGGATGGTTTAGCCTATTCCTAACCCTCGTAGGCTAATGTACATGGTTAGGGGGTCTTCTTGAGGCAGTCACCTGGTCGATGGTTGGTTTCCTGGATTCAGTTGGATGGGAAAAATAAGGGAGATAATAATTAAATTAATTATTTGTAAGGTTATTAAATAAATAAATATTATAAAGTGACCTTATATCTAATTAATTTAATAAAGTGACTTAAATAAATATTATTACATAAAGTCACTAAAATAAAATAATATTATTTTTCTAGAAGCTTCTTGAAGTGGAATTGAAAAAGTATAAAGGAAGGGGCAAGGCAAGCTTCAGGCATCCGATTATTGACATTTGCATTTGATGAGTGTTGTGGAGCCAAGGGTTTCTGCATATTTGGTCTTTGGGAACGGAAACTCCCATAGATTAGCATAACTGAGGTGGTGAAATATCCTCCGAAGGGTTGCAAATTGGAAGGGATACTTCAGTCCTTTCATTTGTGCTTAAATCTGCAGTATTAACCAGGGGTTTGGAGGTATCAATTTGCATTTCAGAAGTTTTTTATTGTTTGCTACAGTACGCTACAGTGTT
Source organism: Cunninghamia lanceolata (assembly GCA_027924645.1). Taxonomy (NCBI): domain Eukaryota; kingdom Viridiplantae; phylum Streptophyta; class Pinopsida; order Cupressales; family Cupressaceae; genus Cunninghamia; species Cunninghamia lanceolata. The sequence goes on along the minus strand of BSBN01001303.1, from coordinate 1,789,954 downwards.
TTTGCTACAGTACGCTACAGTGATTGCTACAGTGATCGCTACAGTGTTTGCTACAGTAGCGCTACAGTGTCACGCTACAATATTTTGCTACAGTATGCTACAGTGCGCGCTACAGTACCATGAACAGTAAAACTACAGTCTCGGCATGAACAGGGCAGCTGGAAGAAGGTTTCAAATTGGGTTTGGACGGAACTCCTTTCCTTGGATATTGGTTTATTCTCCGTCAGCATCATTGGGCATCACTATTATCAGGTTCTTCTTACAACTATTAGTAGTTTGTAGTGTCATCTTAGGCATTTAATTTTGCTGTTGTAAGTGATAACTCAGAATCAGATTTGGCATTGCTGTAGTCATCATTGTATGCCAATTAGTCTTGGCAAATTCATAGCAACATTGTACTTGGGAATGAATTCAATAAAGGAGATGTATGTTGCATACCATATGTTTGATGAAATGTCCATCTTATAGCATACATAATCAGCATGGTAGTATGCATGCCAAGTGTTTGACAAAATATCAATTGGCTGTAGGTGTGCATTTCATGTCTAATTTTCATGTATATGCATTAAAAAATACCAAAAGAAATCATATATGCATTGTAGTTTGGATTTATGAGCATCTAGAGTACTTAGCTATCATTATCAAGCAAAAATATCAGACTGAAAACACAGACCAGCAAGCATTGGGTTTACATCAGAAGTGTTTGACAATATTCCTTGAGCCTCTAATAAGCAAAATAAGATCTGAAATAGCAAGGGATATTACATTTTCTTCAGGATCTAGGTGCCAGTTGAAGGTTGTATTTGCCAAGAAGAGCGCCTAGCAAGAGGAAGTCTTTTGAAGTCTCCAAAACACATCAAACACTTGACTAACAACAAGATAACTTTTTCCCAAGTTAGGCGCTTCAAGAGGGAAGTTAAAACATGAATAAGCGCCAACTTGTCTAGGTGCAAACTCAAGCTTGTTGAGGATACACATGGCGCTCAACATTCCTTGGTGATTTCATGAACTTCAAACACTCAGAACTATTCAAGGAATGCCCAATGCCCCTTCTTGATGATAGGCACCAAAGTGAGGGTGGAATTGTGCCTTGATGGCATTAGGCACTATCTAGAGTATGCTACTCCATGGAAATGCGCCTTCTTGCTTAGAGTAATTCAAACACTCCAAGGTCTTCAGTGATCAATTCCCCAACTTATGAAATGCCCTCCTTCATTTTAAAACACATTGTAATGCTCTAGAGAGATGACTATACCTAGGCGTCAATCTGGGTTAGAAATGCCTCCAAAGTACGCCTTCTCTTTCAGAATGCAAAACAAGGTCCAAAGGTGCTAATAAACTGAAGCGCTTCTTTGGAAAAGTCCCGGAGGTTAAGATGTGCCTTGTCTTAATGAGGTGCAACTCTTGGGTAAGAAAGCTTGTAAAGTGCGCCTACCTTAGTGAAGAGGTTGATAACTTCTAAACCCTTCCTGGAACTTAGATTGCTTCAACTGAAGATCATCTCGCACCAATACATCACCAAACTTTCAATTCAAACTTAGGCGCTCATTAAGAGTCTTTCCAATGTGGGCGCACCTGAGAGGTTGAATTGGCAAGAGATGGCGCCTAGCTTCCTAGACCTTGTTTCAATATGTTTGAGTTCCAAAGTTGACTCAATGGTATCAAGATGGCGCCATAGAGTCTTTGGACTAGTTCCTTAGAGTTTCAAAAACATTCTGGCTCCTTGAAAATTTCTCCTACATGCTTGGGCACCATTTCAAGGTCCTGGAACCATGATGTAGCACCTTATTGCTCTAGGCACCCATTCATGATTGTGCAACTTGAGATTGGTGCTTAGAGTGAATAGGCTTTCATCCTAACTTAATACACTGCCTCCTTCTAATGATTTTTGGGGCAGCAGAAAACTTTTCACCACGAGTAAATGTATCAGAGATATAAAAAACCGAGAGAGGTTATTGTAGAGGCACTCTACATGATTGTGTTGCCTCAGACAGAATGTTTCTAAGTGACATAGTTTTTGAGTAACATCTCATCAAAGATTGCTTCCTTTTTGCACTTTGGACTCTTTAGGGATATCGTCAGTACAATGTAGTTCGGACTGTTTCAACATGTTTGGGTAAAAAATAGAACCATGCCTAGTGTAAATATACCCATCCAGACACGTTGGAACAGTCAGTTTGGTCGCATCACGAGCAGGACGAAAGTTACACCCCTTTGCAACTTTACACTACCTCCTTCTGACGATTTTTGGGGTAGCAGAAAACCTTTCACCACGGGCAAATACCTCAAAGATATAAAAAACTGAGAAAGGTTATTGTAGAGACACTCTATGTGATCACATTGCCTTAGATGGAATGTTTCTAAGTGACATGTTTTTTGAGTAACATCTCGTCAAAGATTGCTGCCTTTTTACACTTTGGACTCTTTAGGGATATCGTCGGTACAATGTAGCTCGGTCTGTTTCAACATGTTTGGGTGAAAATAGGACCATGCCTAGCATAAATGTACCCATCCGGACGCGTTCAAATAGTTAGTTTGGTCGCATCAGGAGCAGGACAAAAGTTACACCCCTTTGCAACTTTACACTGCCTCCTGACGATTTTTGGGGCAGCAAAAAACTTTTCACCACGGGCAAATATCTCAGAGATATAAAAAACTGAGAGAGGTTATTGTAGAGGCACTCTACGTGATCGTATTACCTTAGACAAAATGTTTCTAAGTGACACGGTTTTTGAGTAACATCTCATCAAAGATTGCTGCCTTTTTGCACTTTGGACTCTTTAGGGATATCATGGGTACAATGTAGCTCGGACTGTTTCGACATGTTTGGGTGAAAAATAGGACCATGCCTAGCATAAATGTACCCATCTGAACACGTTGGAACAGTCAGTTTGGTCGCATCAGGAGCAGGACGAAAGTTACACCCCTTTGCAACTTTACACTGCCTCCTTCTGACGATTTTTGGGGCAGCAAAAAACCTTTCACCACAAGCAAATGCCTCAAAGATATAAAAAACCAAGAGAGGTTATTGTAGAGAAACTCTACGTGATTGCGTTGCCTCAGACAAAATATTTCTAAGTGACACAGTTTTCGAGTAACATCCCATTAAAGATTGCTTCCTTTTTGCACTTTGGACTCTTCAGGGATATCATCGGTACAATGTAGCTCAGACTGTTTCGACATGTTTGGCTAAAAAATAGGACCATGCCTAGCGTAAATGTACCCATTCGGATGCGTTGGAACAATCAGTTTGGTCGCATCACGAGCAGGACACCAAAAATGCAAAAGTTGCTTTGTGCAACTTGACAACATTAACACTTTTTTGCAACATGACTCAAAGACTCAAACTGACCCCAAATGACTCAAAGGGACTTAAAATCACCTTGATTTTGGTGCCCAATGTACATTATAGAGGTCAAGGCGCTCCTTATCATTCAAACATCTTAGATGAGCGCATAGGAAAGGAAAAAGCTCTAAGTTTCATCATCATGAGCGCCTAATATCAAGAGACTTTAATGGCTCAAACCTTAACATGGAGTCCTAAGGCGCACTTCATGTCTCTTTTCATCCATTTTGGCTCCCTTATGTAGATTTTTCAACTTGATTTGGTGCCCTGTATGTGAAGGAAGATCTAAAGGCATGAAAGTGGATGTCATTTTGCAAGAGTTTGGATCATCAAAATTGAAAGAAATAAATCTATTAAGCTTGGGCGCCCTTGGTCTTCTTTTCATTCATTATGAGCGCCTTGGGAGAATGGTAGATAGGTCATCATCATGATTGGGCGCCTTGGATCCAGAGTGTTGGAGAGATCATCAAATGGTGTCTAGAGGAAGTAGGGTGAGTTATGAGTTTGGTCACATCAGGAGCAGGACACCAAAAATGCATAACATGATGATGTAAAAATGTGTATATGTGTAAAAAATGTAGGAGGAAATAAAAAAAAGACAAACCTTACAAATTAATGTGCATACTTACAACTCAATGTAACATGACTTTAAAAAATCAATGTGAATACTTACAAATTAATCCAATGAACCATCCGGGTCTGCTCTACTCTTTATTGTGTCAAGTATTGCTTCATGGTCAGACTCACTCACCTTCCACAAGATTTTGTTGAAAGGTCTACCCCGATACTTTATCAAATGAACATTGGATGCCACGACAAGGTTTGAGTAATGAAGAATCTTCCGATGCGTGTCAAAGTCCTAAAATAGCCAAATATTAACACTCTTATGTGGGTACCTTCTAAGCCATGTTCCAGTAATAACCACTGAGCCTGTAGGGTATTCGATGTTTTCTCCATCTGTAACAGGGGCCTCCAATTTCTGTTTGGCCTCAACACAATGACATAAGTAATAATATGTTCCCTCTTCATTATCTTCATCTGCAATAACTGCATATACGTGCCCTACATTGATATGTGTAGCAAATTAGATGAAATTAGTCAACATTACAAAAACACTACAAAGTAAGATGACATTACCTGGTTGAACTAGATGAAATTAGATGCATATACGTGCCCTATATTACCTGGTTGAACTAAATCTGATATGTGGTCAAAGTCAACTGATGATTCCATCTATGTTAGTTCCAGTGCCGTCGGGGGTCGATACGTGTCAAGTGGGCTAAGATAACTTAACTTCCATTCGTCAACCCACTCCTTTGACTCGCACTCATCCCAGACTTGAATTGTATAGGAAGAACAAAAGCATGACATCTTTCGTGTATGGATACTCCATGAACCTGCAATTGAGCTTATGAAAGAGTGCATCTCATTTGATCCTGTCAGTGTACAACAGTCCTCATATGGTGCAATGTTAGTATCATCTATCAACCAAAAGAAATCTACGAACTAAAGACTTACCTTCATTACCTGGACCCATGGAAGCATTACACCACTTGACAATCAATTTTGCATCTGTCACCTTTGCATTGTCTTTACACTTTAACTCTTCTCATGCTATGGCTCTTTTGATACATGCTCCTGTACCATCATGCTCCCCCTTTCCATGCCCAGCCTCACAAAAGTTCCACATATGTTGATACCTGTAAAATTATGCCTCCTACTTAGCCAATAGAAATTTTGCGAGTTCTTGAATTGTGTCGTACAGTTATCCGACCATATGATATGCTGATTGAACGATATGCCCCTTCTAGCCAAATCATTGTAGAACACCTAAAAGCAACCTTGCACGAACTCCGTAGAATGTGTGCGATCATCACTAATATAGAAATTATACTCCCTTATATCTTTCTGTCATCCTCTATACTATCATTCACATGAATGAATGCGATGTGCACAAATATAGAAACTTGTGTGGAGTTGTAATATTGTGATTGCACCTCATGCTGTGGCTGTAGACTATAGTTCTCTACAAAGTCAATGACTAAAACAATGCTACCAACTGGAAATGTGTCCTTGCATAACTTGAATTGCAAGTCCAACCATCAAGCTCTATGGGCATGTCTTGCATACTCATACACTATGCTGTCACAAAATATAGGCATAAACTGATACACTGCAATCTTTTCAATAACCAATTCACACCTCTTTGCTTCTTTACCATCTTTTGTATTGTATGCCACTGTTTTATACTTGCCAAACTCTACTAGTTCGTTTGCAACCGCATGTGTTCTTTCCATATGTTCACATATTGGCAAATGTTGCAAGCCACTGCAATGATGACATGTGCCATCCAAGCATAATTTCTTGTAGAATATTTGACCTTCCTCTCTTTCACATAAAATTCTTGATATGAAGTCTCTTGAAGATGTTGGTGGGGCACATATGGCACAACCCTGCAAATCATTGTTAGTATGCATATCTAAACATATAGACCTATAAGCATCAAAATGGTTAGAAAATTCAATATGTAATCTACAACAACAAGTAGTGCGTGTGTGATTTATCTTAACATAGAAAGGTTTTAGCATTTCAAAATATCTTTGACAAATTTTAATTTGAGGATACTTCTCTAGAAATTTACCATAAAACTATGTTTGAGTCTCATCCAAAAAATGCTTTGGATGTGGCTCGCGGTTCTGACTACTGATTCTCCTTCTTACCACATCCCTTTGATTCGGAGATACTCTTGTGTAATTCTTCCAAAAGTCTTCAATTAGTGATCTCAATGCTTCAACAATTGGTTTATCTTTTCATGGTAGTCTCCCCGAGAACGCCCATAATTCATTGGCATTAGTGTCCTCAATTCTTTGGCGTCTTCCAACGGCTCTTGATAAAGTTTTCCTATTAATTCTCAATTCTTGACTTGTCTTTCTAATGTGATGAGCTTTTCTCATTTGACTACTTACTATAGTCGATGTAATCACACGCCGTGTTGCATTACTATCTTTTGTGCGTGAGGTGTTACCCACACTCTCATACGCACTCATTAGATTCTTGACAATAGATTTTTCACTTGAAGCCTCTGATGTTCTCAAAACAAGAATCTTCATGATAGACCTATACTTTATACTTCGCATCATTTCAACGAATAGTTGACATCTTGCAGTCTCATTTAACTTTTCAAAGAACAATCTCTAAATCTTATTAGCATATTTTCTACAAGTGCGTTTTGGAATCTTACCTTCCATTGGCTGCAAAATATTCTCATCAATATCAATCAAATACTTTGGCTTTCTATGCAAAATTCTAGGTGGTGTTAAGTTAGGTAAATTTATCTCAACATTAGGAATTTCATCAATATTTAAATGAGATGGGTTAGATGGCATACCTTCGATCGAAGATGGAATAGATGACATACCTTGAGGTTGAGGTGCGAATGATGGCGTACCTCCTTCATCACATGTGAGTGATGATGTACTCTCAACTTGAGATGTGGTAGATGGTGTCCCTACATGTTGACTTGCAGTAGAGGATGTGTCTCCAACTATGGTATTCAAATCTCTTGTACCATGAAGTTTTTGCATTCATTCTCTTTGTGCCGCCAATACCATATCTCTTTGTGATAGTTGTGGTTCCTCTTCAATTGGTATGTCTTTATTTATCGTGTCCAATTTCCTCTTCTCACGCAGTTCCCTCATGGCCACTGATTTCTTTGCATTCTTAGCTTCTATCTCTTCTTGTGTTGGTTTAATTCTTGATCGTTTCCTCGGCATGACGGAGAATTTGTCTGTAACATGATAAAGAGACCAATATTAGTTCCTAAGAAATGAATACAAGATAATAGTGGGATTGTATTTTTTTATGTTGTAAGGATTTATTCTTGTATAGTTTGACATCATGGTATGTTAAGGTTTGTTTATTACACATAATTATTAAAGAGCCCAAGTGTAGAAAATATACATGCCATCATGTGAGATTGTAGGCTGCTTTCTTGATTGGGATTGTCTATTTTAAACATGTATGATAAAGCATGATAAAATAATTCAATCCGAAATAAGGAAAATGTAAAGAACATGCATGTAAAGACTTGACATACCTAAAAAATGAAGATTCAAATGGAGAAAGTAACCAATTATGTAGTGTTTTTTTCTTCTTGCATCAAACTCCTCAACAATTTGAGTTTTTCACCACTTGCTTCCTTTTCAATGTTAAATTGAATAACACTCAAATATAATTATTAACAACAATACTATTAACCAATCTATAATGTTTAATTCATAAAATTGAATCACAATTAACATTGCAACACTACAAAAATTGAAACTTGAATAGATATATATCAAACTTGGTGTGAAAACTATGTTATTTCCTCCTTCTCAAGTTGGCAAAGCAGAAAAGGTGGTGGAAAGATCATGCAAAGGTGGTATAATGTGTCAAATGTGCATGTGAACTTCCCAACAGCATGAAAGCACTTCTTTTTTGTCGGAGCACATGCAGAATCAGTAAGAAAACAGAGCATGTGGGCCTGGATCACGGGGGTCAACACTTTTTTACCATTTCATCTCTTGCATTGATCACATCTCTTTCCAAACCTTCCCCTTCAAACTTGAATGACCACAAGGTTTTTGAGGGAGAACTTTTCCTGTTTCCTGCAAGAGCTTGACAGATGCTCCGCCATATGATAGGCATAACAATGAAGGGGCAAGCCCTCATAATCAAGTTCTTGATAGAAAATGCCCATCGAGGAAGAAAGACAGATCTTCTTTGGAAGCAGAATTTCTAGTTTGTGACAAATCCTTATCCAAGCATAAATAGCAGGGGTTCTGTCAAGCGATTTACAATCCACTTCCACAAAGTCTCCTGAAGACTTCCTGATTGATTCCAAAACATCCACACCCCAAAACTAGAGAGGCAATCAATAAATCAAACCCATAAATCTACATTTGATGAAAGAAACCCTCAACACTATACCTTAAACCCTAATCCCTCAACCCTAAACCTTATCCCTAAACCCTAATCCCTCAACCCTCAACCCTAATCCGTCATCCCTCAACTCTAATCCCTCATCCCTAAACCCTAAATGCTATCCCTATTCCTAAACCCTCAACAGACTCGATACTATACCTTAAACCCTAATCCCTCTACCCTCGACACTCTTATTTAACCCTAATCCCTTGACAATTAATCCTATCCCTCAACCTCAACCCTCAACCCTCAACCCTCAAATATCAACATTAAACCCTAATTCATCAACCCTACACCCTAATCCCTCAAACCTAAACCCTATCCCTAAACCATCAACCCTCAACACAATACCTTAAACCCTAATCCCTATCCCTCAACCCTTAACCCTTAAAACTTAAACCCTATCCCTACACCCTCAACACTTGACACTATATCTTAAGCCTTAAACCCTCATCCCTAAAGCCTCAACCCTCAATCCTTAAACCTTCAACCCTAAACCCTATCCCTAATCCCTCTACCCTCGACACTCTAACCCTAACCTTGACATTAAACCCTAATCTGTCAACCCTAAACTCTAATCTGTCAACCCTAAACCCTATCCCTAAACCCTCAACCCTTGACACTATACCTTAAACCCTAATCCCTCAGCCCTCAACCCTAAACCTTATCCCTAAACCCTAATCCCTCAACCCTCAACCCTAATCCGTCATCCCTCAACTCTAATCCCTCATCCCTAACCCTAAATGCTATCCCTATTCCTAAACCCTCAACAGACTCGATACTATACCTTAAACCCTAATCCATTATCCCTAAACCCTGTAACCCTATCCCTAATCCTTATACCCTCCACACTCTACTTTAACCCTAATCCCTCAACCCTCAACCCTATCCCTAAACCCTTGACCCTCGAACCTCAACCCTCAACCCTCAATGTCAAACTCTAATCCCTCAACCCTTAACTTTGATCCCTCGACCCTCAACCCTATCCCTAAACCCTAAACCCTCAACCCTCAACGTCAAATCCTAATCCCTCAACCCTTCACTCTAATCCCTCAACCCTAAACCCGATCCCTAAACCCTCGACACTATACCTTAAACCCTAATCCCTCAGCCCTCAACCCTAAACCTTATCCCTAAACCCTAATCCCTCAACCCTCAACCCTAATCCGTCATCCCTCAACTCTAATCCCTCATCCCTAAACCCTAAATGCTATCTCTATTCCTAAACCCTCAATAGACTCGATACTATACCTTAAACCCTAATCCCTTATCCCTAAACCCTCCAACCCTATCCCTAATCCTTATACCCTCCACACTCTACTTTAACCCTAATCCCTCGACTCTCAACCCTATCCCTAAACCCTTGACCCTCGAACCTCAACCCTCAACCCTCAACGTCAAACCCTAATCCCTCAACCCTTAACTCTAATGCCTCGACCCTCAACCCTATCCCTAAACCCTAAACCCTAAACCCTCAACCCTCAACGTCAAATCCTAATCCCTCAACCCTTCACTCTAATCCCTCAACCCTAAACCCTATCCCTAAACCCTCAACACTATACCTTAAACCCTAATCCCTCAGCCCTCAACCCTAAACCTTATCCCTCAACCCTCAACGCTAATCTGTCATCCCTCAACTCTAATCCCTCATCCCCAAACCCTAAATGCTATCCCTATTCCTAGACCCTCAACAGGCTCAATACTATATCTTAAACCCTAATCCCTCTACCCTCGACACTCTTATTTAACCCTAATCCCTTGACCATTAACCCTATCCCTCAACCTCAACCCTCAACCCTCAACATTAAACCCTAATTCATCAACCCTAAACCCTAATCCCTCAAACCTAAACCCTATCCCTAAACCAGCAACCCTCAACACTATACCTTAAACCCTAATCCCTATCCCTCAACCCTTAACCCTTAAAACTTAAACCCTATCCATACACCCTCAACACTTGACACTATATCTTAAGCCTTAAACCCTCATCCCTAAAGCCTCAACCCTCAATCCTTAAACCTTCAACCCTAAACCCTATCCCTAATCTCTCTACCCTAGACACTCTAACCCTAACCTTGACATTAAATGCTAATCCGTCAACCCTAAACCCTAATCTATCAACCCTATCCCTAAACCCTCAACCCTCAACACTATACCTTAAACCCTAATCCCTCAACCCTCAACCCTAAACCTTATCCCTAAACCCTAATCCCTCAACCCTCAACCCTAATCCATCATCCCTCAACTCTAATCCCTCATCCCTAAACCCTAAATGCTATCCCTATTCCTAAACCCTCAACAAACTTGATATTATACCTTAAACCCTAATCCCTTATCCTCGACACTCTTATTTAACCCTAATCCCTTGACCATTAACCCTATCCCTCAACCTCAACCCTCAACCCTCAACTCTCAACATTAAACCCTTAACTCTGATCCCTCAACCCTCAACCCTATCCCTAAACCCTAAACCCTAAAACCTCAACCCTCAACGTCAAATCCTAATCCCTCAACCCTTCACTCTAATCCCTCAACCCTAAACCCTATCCCTAAACCCTCAACACTATACCTTAAACCCTAATCCCTCAACCCTAAACGTTATCCCTAAACCCTAATCCCTCAACCCTCAACCCTAATCTGTCATCCCTCAACTCTAATCCCTCATCCCTAAACCCTAAATGCTATCCCTATTCCTAAACCCTCAATAGACTCGATACTATACCTTAAACTCTAATCCCTCTATCCTCGACACTCTTATTTAACTCTAATCCCTTGACCATTAACCCTATCCCTCAACCCTCAACTCTCAACATTAAACCCTTAACTCTAATCCCTCGACCCTCAACCCTATCCCTAAACCCTAAACCCTCAACCCTCAACGTCAAATCCTAATCCCTCAACCCTTCACTCTAATCCCTCAACCCTAAACCCTATCCCTAAACCCTCAACACTATACCTTAAACCCTAATCCCTCAACCCTAACCCTAAACCTTATCCCTAAACCCTAATCCCTTAACCCTAATCTATCATCCGTCATCCCTCAACTCTAATCCCTAAACCCTAAATGCTATCCCTATTCCTAGACCCTCAATAGGCTCGATACTATACCTTAAACCCTAATCCCTTATCCCTAAGCCCTCCAACCCTATCCCTTAACCCTAATCCCTTGACCCTCAACCCTATCCCAAAACCCTTAACCCTCAAACCTCAATGTACTAAATCCTCAACATCAAACCCTAATCCCTCAACCCTTAACTCTGATCCCTCGACCCTTAACCCTTAAAACTTGAACCCTAAAACCTATCCCTACACACTCGACACTCGACACTATATCTTAAACCCTAATCCCTTAACCCTCATCCCTAAAGCCTCAACCCTAAATCATTAAACCTTCAACCCTAAACCCTATCCCTAATCCCTCTACCCTCGACACTCTACTAAAGCCTCAACCCTAAACCCTAATCCCTAATCCCTCTACCCTCAACACTCTACCTTAAACCTAATCCCTCAACCCTTAACCCTAAATGCTATCCCTAAAGCCTCAACCCTAAACCCTAATCCCTCAAGGTCCTAAACTCTAATCCCTTATCCCTAAACTCTAAATCCTATCCCTAAACGCTCAACCCTCAACCTTAAACCTTAATCACTCAATCCTTATCCACCCTTCTCCTCCCCTATCTGGCTCACTCCCATCTCTAGCCTCCTCTGCCCTCGACACTATACATACATACATATAGGCATAGATAGATAGATACATACATACATACATACATATAGGCATACATACATATATACATATTGGCATACATAGATACATACATACATACATATAGGCATACATACATACATACAGGATTAATAGCCTTGAACATAAAAAAATTTTAAGGGGAACATAACGCGAGCACGTTATAATGCGCTCGCGTTATGTCAAACATGACAAACAACAGACTTGCGAAAAGGAAAAATGCAAAGAAAACCATAATGCGAGCGCGTTATAATGCGCTCGCATTATGTCTTGCTTTGGGAATCCCAAGCCTTGGGCTTGGGATTTGCTTTGGATTTCCAACCCAAAGGCTTGGAGTGCCTTTTGAACAGTCACAGACGTGTTTTTCCAGATTCTTCAAGATTTCACATAATTTCGTTCGTGCTAACCCTCAGATTTGCACGTGTTTCAACGTCAAACAAATCGAACACCTGGGTAATGTTAGGCTTTCTCTTAGCTATTTGACGATTGGATTTTTTTAACATTTTAACAATGTTAAGCCTTTCATCTTTAATTTCTTTTGTTTGTGTGTCCATTTTTGGGGAAAAAACCACTGTTTGGTCTTTTTTTCATTGTAAATTAACTATTCATTGAAATTTCAAAAAAATTACATATTTAGAAACTAGACTCCATTCTACAAATATTAAAAAAAGAAAAAAATGATTTTCAATTAGTTTTCAAAATTTATAGGGGTAGCACGGCCAAAATTCTAATTTTTAGGATGTGTCCACTTTGAAAATTACTAAAAAATCAAATATTCATCAAAAAATTATCAGAAAAATTGGGCATAAACTACATGCTATTAGCTAATTTTTCACTGAAGTGATTTTAAAAATACCAAAAAAAAGTTGACCTTTTGAGGGAGCCACAAAACATGCTATGTTATGTTTTTTGATAGAAACAACACCAATTTCTGTGGCTCCCTCTTTTGAACCCCTTAATCTATGCCATTTTCAAAAAAAAAATAGTAATTTAGAAAGTAGACTTGGAGCACTACAAACATTGTTTTGGTTACATCTCCAAATTTTGAGTGTAACTATGCTCAATTTCTCATCCAAGGCTAGTATTTCATGATTTTAGAAAAAAAAAAAAGGTGGCCACTTAAGACCCCTTTTTGGCCCCCCATCTTCTTGCACTTACCCATATTACAATTCAACTGATGCAAAAATTCCTCGGTTAACTTATTGTATATTTCGTCGTTGTCTTCGATTGGCTCATCAATTTGTTAGTTCATTATCTCTCAATGTCTATCTCCATTTTAGTGTTTCAATATTAATTCTTATTGTCAATAAACTTTATAGTTGAGATGACCTTATACAAGAAACATTATATATATAATCATGAAAGAAATAATAGACCAAGGGTTATATATATAGTTGAAAATCAATACTTGTATTTGTTTAACATAAGTTACATTGTGGGCCCATAACTCACTGGTCCCTGGATCATTTTCACATCTTAAACTTTGGAAAATATGGTGTTGTTTAGGTGAAATGAAACAATGTTTTTATAAGATATGAAACCAAACTAAGTATCTTAGCATATGCCATGGGGACATGTCAAATCTTATAGGGAGAGAGACAACCTCTCAATTTTTTTTAACAAGAATTAGATATTAGTGTAAATCTATCATATACAAATTTAAAAGTGTTCTAAAATTTATTCATGAGTGATAATAGTTTACTATTGTTCTATTATTGTTAAGATGCTTAGCAAGATTACTATTTTTTTCTTTTGTTGTGCTTTGTTATTGGACCTGATCAACCCAATAACTTTGTACATGTGTTTTATATATAAATGATAGGGTGATATATGTTAAAAAGATATTTTAACTAGATTAGCTATTACAAGAATCCTATTGATAACCATAAGCTAATGTACATTACATCCTTGTAGGATTCAAAAACTTGCCCTAGAATTTTATTTGAGTAACTATGTGAATTATATGAACTCTGTTTAAGGGTAATTATGTAATTTTTGTCTTCCAATTGTATTTGGTATATGAAAAGAGGATATTCATGTAGTCCAGAATGCATGACTGTCATCTTGGAATAGATTTTGAGTATATAGATTATATGGTTCTCAATGATGAGTGATTGCATAGTATGGGATATGCATGTCATTCACTAGGTAAGTGCTATATGATCACATGATAATACATTGATAAATTTTATGCTGAAGTTACACCTACATGATTAAAACATCTATATTAAAGATTTAGTAAATACATTTGCATTAGATCCCAAAGTATACATTCTTATCTATTTCATGTAAAAAAATGTACTTATAGTTCTAATCATGTTATTATGGGATCTAATTATGGTTTTAGTTAAACTAGAAGGAATTATTGAAAAGATCTAAAAACTTTAGAAATATGATTATAGATGAAGTTAAAGTGAAATAGGTTCATTGTGATATTGATAGTACTACATCCACACTTACTTGACTAATTATTTTGATGAATTATGTTGTAGATTGATTTTGAGCTACTAAGGACAACAACTAATTGACAAGGGGAGAAATGTAATGGGACTTTTCCCCCAAAATGGAAAAAAATCTATTTTATGAGAGGACAAAGTTTATTTAACCCTTTATAATTAAAAGGGAGATGAAAAAATAAAGGATATTATGATCCTTTGGTTAAAATGGAGACAAATAAATAATATTTATAAAACCCCCTTTTAAAAGGGAGAAATTAATTTGTTTATTAAATAATTATTAATTATAACCTTTGTGAAAGGGTGTGATGGTTTAGAAACCACCCCTTAAAAGGTTATATAAGGCATTTATGTGAGACTTGGAAAGGACATGGAGATCACTGAAGGAAGAAGAAGGTGGTTTTTGGTGGGCTATGGGCATTGGAGAAGGGGGCACATGATGTGTGTCCAACTCGAGGTACAGTGTACACTCGAGATTATCCTGGCCAAGGCTTGTGTGTGCACTTGTGTTGAGCATTTGTTTTGTTGAACATGGCTATGGAGCACTTGTGTTGAGCGTGATACACTGTGTTCTAAATAAGAATTGTTTCCTCCTAGAGTGTGCCATAGACATAATGAATAACACGATCACTGAAATCATCCTAGGGTGAGAGTGGTTGATACAAGTACTCCGATTCAAATAAGTATTCAACTCATTGTTAATAAAAGATATTGGAATTATTATATATAGATTTTTTATGTTAACCTGGATATGGGACCATGTTATCTAATTTTCTTTGTTAATTGTTTTCTTTAGAGATATTATTAAATTATCACATGTAATTTACATTTGTTATTTACATATATTTTAAGATTATTGAATATATATATATATATATATATTTTTATCTTAACTCTAAATATTAACCATAATAAATCTGCTACAAGTAGTTAAATAACTATGGGAGAAAAGTAGTATTACATTTTAGGTATGGAAGAATCTATTGGAGTGAAAATGGTAGATAAGTCGCTCTATGATAATCTGCATTCAAGTGGTGGTGATTCCAAGTTGAGGAAATTTAGGGTGGTGCATCTAGATATGCTTCCAATTATCAAAGAAACCTTAAGGTAAGGAAGTGTTAGAAATACTCGAGTGAAAAGAAAAAGATCCTCCATTGAAGTGGAATTCCAATACAAGTTGGCTACACTAGAAAAATTAAGCACTTTACAATTGGATTTTGGCCAAAATCCTTTTGGGCAATAGCTACATCCCTTGATAGAGGCAACCGAAGGAGGAAGTGGAAGAACCTAGACTCAAAGGAAGTTATATTACATAGAGTAGAAATTTATATGGACTATATAAAACTAGATGCCATGAGATGCCATCACTTAAACTTCATCTAGTATGTCAAGGACCTAAGGGTTGTGTGTAGGAATGACCTACTAGATGTGTCAAGCTCTAGCATATTTCTAGTCCTTAAGAAACTAGAATTAATTTATAATCCATCTAGAAAGCATGCATCTCAAAGGCCTAGTTTGCATTTGGTTTTGACAATGAAATCCCCTTGACAATTAGTTGAAGGTGCTCCTTCCCTTCCTATGGATTTAGAAATAGCAAAATATTTGAAGACCTCAACCTTCATCAACTGATGATGATTGGAATGGTAGCCCCAAAAAATGAAGCACTTAATAAGAAATTCTACTAAAACCCAATAATTTGGGGCCTTAGGCCTTTATCCATCTATTTTTGTTTGTCTATGTTGTGCAATGTGTTACTATGTGTGGGGGTTAATGCATGAAAAAAAGAGGTTTCTCTATTCTTTTTTTTACAAATAGTTGAATGTAAAGTTCTAATCTAAAGGATAAAACAAAGTTCAAAATGCCAAGTAAGAAGTCGGTTCATCTTTAATGGAAAACCCAAAATATTTATATATCCAATTCTCAAGTTTTGATAAATAACAAAACCATTATAGTTGTAGAAGGATAAAATGACATATGTAAGTTCAAGCAAGTAAGTCCTGACCCTATCTATCAAGCTAAAATTTAATATTTTATGAAATATTATATTTCATTTTCATTGTGTTCCTAGGATGAAAAGAAGGTTGTGCTAAAGACAAGAAATGTGGATAGAAAACATACAATAAATGGCTACTTTCAATTGTCCTTTCCAATTTCTTAAATACATAAATTTTTATCTTCTCTTTCCTTTAATAGGATTCCAACAAAAAATGGAAATGAAAAATTAACAATTCAATAGTAAAATAAAATTGCCCCTAGTTTACAATTGAATCCTCTAAGTGGGTAATGGTTATAATTTGAATACTCTAAAGGCATTCACCTCCTTTTTTATTCTACCATATTATGCTTTTTATGGATAGGGGCCCATTGTAATCCCCAATTTACTAGTAAAAAATGATGCTTGTAGCATGAGAGTTCACAATTAAAAGTAAAACACAAACTTGAAGTACTAAAATAATTTTTCACATAAATCTTGTTTAATACTTTAACAATGATATATTTACTCTTTTTCCCACATGAAAACATTAATCTCTATTAATCTTGTGACAAATAAATTGGAAGCATCAAGCAAAAATAAACCCTTTTCTTCAAATAATCAACAAAAGATTTTATTTTTAAAAAAACTTGCATGGGTTATTAAGTAATCTTATTAAAATCTACACCCTCTTAAATGAATGGAGGAGAGATGAAGGAGGTGATCTAGAGCTTGGTGAGGAAGATGAATAGTTATCCTCCATTGTTGTTCTTGGAGTTGCACTTTCTCCTACAATTGAATCTAATTAGTACTCTTCATCACTTTATATTTATTCATTTCTTATCTCTCCTCAATTCCCTTTGTTTGATTTGATTTGATTTATGATTTTATTTCATTGTTTGTGTTAAATTGTAATGCCCCTCATTTTTGTCTTTTGATAGTTGATAGTATTTCCATTGCATTAGACAATTTTGAGACATTGGTTGTTAGACTTATGGTCATGCTTATTATGTTCATTAGAGATTATGGATTATTGAGGTGGTTGTTGACATTTGTTATGATCATTATGATGACATTATTGATAGTACAGTTATGTTATTTTTTGACATGATCAGTTGATGGTTAGTTGATTATGCAGAGTAATGTTACGATGCTTTATGTGATTGAATGTTATCTGATTAGTAGTTAGAGATGTTTAGGTTTATTGTCATGCTTTCAGAGTAGGGACAATGTAGTATTACTCATTAGGAGTACCCTACTACGCTGTGACTCCTTAACTCTGTGTGTTTGTTATATATGCATATGCTCATATACAACATATCATTTTTATGCAGGTTGTAAGTACCGGGCATCGACTCCCCCTGACTCAGTAGGTCTGAGCGTGCCCTTGCACCAATGTATAATATGGATGGGAGATAACATGGGTTCTAGGTCAGTCTCTGTTTTCAGGTTATGGCCATGGGTCTAGATGTCACTATGGGTTTCCTGCCTCAGGTTTATGGTCATCATTGGTATGCAATTGTCTTTGTTTGAATTTGTTGGTTTTAGTCTATGTGAAACGATTGTAAATGAATAATAATAATAATAATAATAATAATAATAGTATTAATAAGTTAAATATAATAGTATTTTCTAGTTGTTATTTATTAATGTGAAATTAGGAATATTGTTCAAGTGTTTTTAATAATGATTAAATTAATAATTTTAATGATTTTAATAAGATATTAGTCATAAGTCATTAATATTATTTTATTGTTGAAATAGTATATGGTAGTTTGAAAAATGTTATTAGTTAATAATTTATTGCTAAGTGAGGTGTCGTATGAAAATCTCTTACTGGGAAAAACTCTCTAAGAAAAGAAAAATTTATTGCATTCATTTTAGGGAGATAGTGGGGATTCTAAAATGGATTCTAGTAGTGGGAGATTTATGAGATTT
Organism: Cunninghamia lanceolata; assembly: GCA_027924645.1. Taxonomy (NCBI): domain Eukaryota; kingdom Viridiplantae; phylum Streptophyta; class Pinopsida; order Cupressales; family Cupressaceae; genus Cunninghamia; species Cunninghamia lanceolata. The sequence continues at coordinate 1,771,532 of BSBN01001303.1, read as the reverse complement.
GTCTATTTTTGTATCCTGGGGGTTATTTTTAGGAAGGGGGATTCTGAGAAGAGATAGATAGAAATTTGGGAACAAAAAAAAAATTGGGGAGGAAACTGAAGAATTTGGAAGCTGAAGAAATTTGAAGTTGAAGGATCCAACTCCAGGTATGTGTTGTATGTTTTGAAAGAATGTATCTGTGCTTTTTTGGTTGGAAATGAATCATTTTCTCTCCTTGTTACTTTGAACCTGATGGTGGTTGTTCTTGGCTTCATGTTGTTTTCCTCATCCTCGAAATCCATGTAACTCCTTTGAAAGTTTTCTTTCATTCATGTATGGTCTTACTTAAACTAGAACCATTTAGATGTATCTGGACCAAAAGAGATGGATCTATATAGATCATTTACCATTTTCATTTCTTTATCTTGTTCCTTAGTTGCCCTCAATGCTATAGTACGACTCACCTAGCTTAGCCCCTCGAAATATCTTGCTAGCAGATTGAAGTTTAAAACTTTGCATTTAGAGAGGATATTCAATGAAAATTTACTATATTGCACCTCTATAACTCTAAGCAGTTTTCTTCTTCCTTCTTGGCGACGACGTACGGCCTTGCCCAGCTCTTTCATTACACAACTCTGCCAGAAAGAAAGATAAGTCTCAAAATAAAAATAAATTGTTTGATTGAGGACGTCCAGATCAGGTGCAATCGTTATCAGACCTACCTTTTTATGCCTTTGCATGCTTAAGCACCACCGTACGACCTGGTAGTTGCAAATTATAATTTGTTATTTTGCCAGTTGTTGAAGAGTAAGACTGCTCCATTTATCGTTGAAGCCAGTGTTTTCAATTTCAAATTTTACCTTTGCCCAACGTGCCGCCATACGGCCTCATCTTCCTCCCTTCTCTGAATTCCTTTTGGCCTGAAGAAAAGCACTTAAGACTGAATTTTTTTTTACATTAACTATTGCATTCATTAATTTTATTTTTCCCACACCATGTGCTGCCGTACGTTTTTCTCTCAGCCTTATACTTCATTTCACTGCTAGAAGGTGTAACCTTGAGACTGTTGTTGGATCGTATGAGTCTATGCTTCAATTTCAGCCTTACCTCTGTTGTTTACCCTTCGTACGACACTCTTGGGAATGCTTTTCTTTCAAAAACAAAAAAAATATAATAACAAGTTTGCCTGGAGGTGTTAGCCTTTTGGGTTGATTCTATCTGTGCAAAAGACTTATGTTATTCCCTCTGCCAGACGTTTCATCTCTCCATTTCGGATCCGCCATTTTCATTTTTATTCTCCTCATAGTTGACCTTCCTGGCAGATCGTCCCTCTAGCTCTCATCCTTCTCTCTAAAAAATTCATTTTCTAATCGCTCTTAGCAAGCCCCCCATCTGGATTTTAACTCAAACCTCTGGAAAATCTTCCATCATTTCTCTCTAGATTTTATTCATCTATTTGTAATCTTAGTATTATTATTCCTCACTTCTGTATAGTAGTTTAATTAGCAAAAATATCCATTTAGGATGCAGTAGGGAGATTTGTGAATAGGTTTATTTAGAAAGTTTCCAATCGAAACTTCATGAATGACTGGTAGTAAATCTTATTTAGAAGATTATAAATTTATGTTAGTTAATTTGTTAATAGATTTGCATGAATACCATCAACTCAGTTAATAATAAGAATGATGAGTTAAACATTAGCTTTACTCATTTTATTTTGTTAATATAGACTTGATTAGTTATTATTTAGTAATGTACTATCCTGTGGTGCATTTATTTTATTAAAAAAATATAATAATAATAAATTAGATATTTAATGTGAATTGGATTATAAATGGTAATGATTAAACAAATATTAGATGGAATTATAATTCTAGAATTGAATAGTATATATTATTGTTAGGATTTTATTAAAAAGAGTGTTAAAAACCTTCTAGTGTTTTCATGTTTAAAATTGTTTAAAAGGTGATATGTTTGAGTTAACTTGAGATATATTATATAGTTTTTCTTGTAATTCCTTATCAATGGTTATCGACATGTAATAATGAAGGAATTGGGTTATTGTATTTTTCTTTGGTTCAGAGTCATGTAGTTATATGTCATGGTTGTAAGTGTCAAGTCATTTAAATCTTGATCGAGGAATGGATATCTGACTAGTGATATTTGTAATTTCATAGCTCTAGAGGCTAGGTCATTTGGAGACTAGTGTAACTTTGTGACATGTTTTAATTGAGGTGTTTTCTTTTGGTATGAGGTCTAGATGTGATTCAGTGGAAGATTGTTGTCTTGGACCTTGAAATTGAAATTGACTTTGTCTTAGTATGCAAGAAGATAGATGCCTTGCAGTCTCTTTTCCATGCATGTTATTTTGGTGGTTTTTTTGTTGTTGACTTGGGGTTCTAGTTGCAAGTAGAAGAGTGGCTTTCATGGAGGGGCTGGTACCCAAAGTGGTTGCCTGGATAACCCCATGGAAGTTGTAATTAAGTGATAATATAATAATTAATCTAGGTGGGCTGGGTAGTTAATCACATAACAAGATAAGTATGATGCCTCACCCATGCCTTTAGTGCTCTCACAAGCTAAGGATGGGATGAGAAGGCATGGTTGGCAAGATCAACCTCCTTGTCTCCATGAGAGGATTTATCGGTTCCGCATGTGTCACCCTATGGGGCTGGTGCCTAGAGAGAGGCTACCAGGATAGCCATAGATGGGGGCCAGTTTCTAGAGAGAGATAGCTTGGATAACCCATGCTAGGACCATGCGATGACACTTTCCCTACTGCATTCTAGTTACTTCCTTTTTGTTATCTTTTGTTGTTGCCTCAGGAGTACTGTCTTGCCTTGATGGTCTATGTTGTCTATGTCGAGTTTGTATCTACTTACTTGTATCTTTATCTTAGTGGAACCTCATCGTTATCTCCAAGCTCAGGGGCTGGACCTCAGGGTTCCACATGGTTGGGTGGAAGAGCTTAATCCATTGGTTTTCTTGGTCATCTTGGTTCATGTTTCACTGCAGATGTGTTTCTAGTTCCAGATCTGTACTTGCATCCTCAGAGTTGCATTATACTTTCAGTATTGTATAATATTGTTGTATATTGTAAACTGATGTAATCAATCATGAATCTTGTAATCATGTGATCGTGTATATGATCTTTTGTAACTGTTCATATCTTGTAAATGAATAATGTAATCTTCTTTTGTTGTATCAAAATGTATATAAACTTGTGTTGTTAAGAAACTATGTTTTACTGATGTAGTTATATCCCTAGAGATGTTAGTTGATGTTGTTATTAGTATTGTTGATCTAGTGATTATTGCATATAAAATGTTTTAAAAAAAATATTTCCGCATTTTCTTGTTCAGTTAACTCTCTAGGGTTGCATGATAGGGCATCACATTTGGTATCAGAGCCAAGTTAAAACACTGGGTACTTTGGTTATAATTGAGCCCATTATGTGACCTAGTGCTTAAACTCTATAGATTAAAGTTCATCCATGTTATTTCCCTCTCTGTGTGTAATAAATTATCATTTGGTGTTGTAGGTAGATGCCTAGAGGTAGAGGTCGAGGTCGTGGCAGAGGTAGGGGTCGAGGGAGAGGTGGTGGTGGTACACCTCTTCCCAGTTCTCCTCATGAGAGTGCCCATGAAGGCGGGGGTCAGAATATGGAAGGATAGGGTCAGCCTGAGGGAGCCCAGTTGCATCAGTTACTTGAGGAGGCCCTTGCCCATTTAGGCCCTAGATAGGAGGTAGAGCATCCAAGAGCGGGATAGGAGGTAGATCAGCCAAAACCTAGGGAAAGAGAGAGATCGCCTAGGCGGAGAGAATTGATAGCTAAGTAGGAGGCCACTTTAGCCAGTCATATGAGAGATCTTCTGAGGGCATGCCCTCCCACTTTTGATGGAGCTGGTAGTGGTCTAGAGGACGAGACCTGGTTACTTGATATAGGCAGGTGTTTCGCCATGCATCTGTATGGCACCAACACCAAGGCTAGATGTGCTATTTTGCATCTCAAAGGTTTTTCTTTGACCTGGTGGTGTTTAGAGGAGCAAAAGTTGCACTTGGACATTAGCACTGTTTGTTGGGAGTTGTTCTTAGAGAGATTCAAAGCTTGTTTTCTGTCTGATCATTGGAGATAGCGTCGCACAGATGAGTTCCATTAGCTGAGGCAGATGGCCATGTCAATTAAGCAGTATGAGAGAAGATTTTATGAGCTCAAGCAGTATGCGGGCATCGAAGATGATGAGACTATGTTAGTACAACATTTTATCAGGGGCTTAAATGCCTAAATCAGTGGAGGGGTTCATGTCTTCGAACCTAAGACTATGGAGGTAGCAGTGGAGAAAGCTCAGTTAGTGGAGGAGAATTTGACTTTGGCACTTGGAGCGCATACAGGTGTGCATATTGGTAGTGCACCATCTGTAGGATTTAGTTCTCGTGGTCATCATACTCAGGCATCAAGATCTCATAGAGGATATCATGCATTGGACAGCAGTAGCAACAGCAGTACTCTCAGGCCAAACTAAAGAATTCTCAGCCTCAAGAGGGTATCAGATTTTAGAATAAGAACCAGAGTTTGCAGCATTCTAGACAGGATCGTGTTGATCAACTCGCTCAGAGCACGCAGTCTGTAGCGAGAAGAGGGAGTTTTCATCAGTCTAATGCTTTTCAGGGTGGCGGTGGTTTTGGTAGAGGCACAGGGTGTTTCTCTTGCGGCCAATAGGGCCATATGGATAGACAGTGTCCTCAACAGAATGCTTTAGGGTTTGGACATCGGTCGGCAACTTCAGAGCCAACGGTAGGTGATGCAGGTAGATCACACAGAGTCTTTGCAGCGATTGATAACCACCAGGCAAAGTATCAAGGCACCTTGGTGGAGACTTCTAGTTTTATGCGAGGTATTGGTTTTTCTATTCTCTTTGATTCCGGTGCTTCTTATTCATTCATTTCTCCTTCTCTTGTGGAGTGTTGTGGTTTAGTGGCAACAAAGCAGGATGATAGGTGGCAGGTTGAGCTAGCTTCCAAGGCTAAGGTCGCAGTTGAGTCTCTAGTGCATGATTGTGAGTTGAGGATTGGACCTTTATCTACCACAGTAGCTCTTCGTATCCTACCCCTTGGTTCATAATATAGTTTTGGGTATGGGTTGGTTAGATGCCCATCAAGAAGTGATAGATTGTCGGCGTAAGTCGGTCAAATGTGTGGATGAATCTGGTAGGGAGACAGAGCTAGTTGGTATCCAGAGACATGTTTCCCTATGTATGATCTCTGCTATGCAGCTTAAGAGGTGCATGTGTCAGGGTTGTCATCTTTTTGCAGTGACAGTTAATGACTTGGAGATGGAGGAGAGTCGAGAGACATCTCTTGACGATCACCCACTTCTGAGAGAGTATGCTGATGTATTTCCTTCTGAGATTCTGGGGATGCCACCTAAGCGTGACATCAACTTCAAGATTGATCTTGTTCCTGGTGCAAAGCCTATCTCACGAGATCCATACAAGATGACCACTCAGGAGCTTAAGGAGCTTCGATTGCAGTTAGAGGAGTTGTTAGCCAAGAGATTCATTTGACCTAGTGTTTCTCCTTGAGGAGCACCTATGATCTTTGTGAAGAAGAAGGATGGATCTCTACAGCTGTGTATCGATTGTCAACAGCTCAATAAGGTGACAGTGAAGAATAGGTACCCTTTGCCCTGGATTGATGATCTATTTGACCTGATTAAGGGAGCTAAGGTGTTTTCAAAAATTGACCTTAAGTCAGGATATCATCAATTGTAGATCTTCAAGGTAGATATTCATAAAACAACATTTCACACCCATTATGGACATTATGAGTTTACATTTGTACCATTTGGATTGACGAATGCACCTTCAGTTTTCATGAGCCTGATGAATGGTGTTTTTCGCACTTATCTCGATAGGTTTTTCCTTGTATTTCTGGATGATATTTTGATTTATTTGAGGACTATGGAGGAGCATGAGGAGCATTTGCGTCAAGTGTTGCAGTGTCTGAGAGAAACTTAGCTTTATGCTAATTTGTCAAAATGTGAATTCTTTCAAACAGAGGTGAAGTATTTGGGTCATGTCATTTCTGGAGAGGGTATTGCAGTGGATCCTTCGAAGACCCAAGCTATTATAGACTAGCTTGCACCTACTAATGTTTCTGAGGTCCGTAGTTTTATGGGTTTAGCAGGCTATTATTGCCAATTTCTTATGGGTTTTTCAAGGATTGCTCATCCTATTATTTCTCTTCAGAGGAAAGGGAAGACGTTTGTTTGGTCAGAGCAGTGTCAGGCAGCTTTTTAGACCCTTAAGGAGCGGTCAACCAGTGCACCTATTCTGGTAGTCCCTGATCCTACCAGGGAATTTGTTGTGTATAGATGCTTCTTTGGAGGGTTTAGGAACAGTTCTGATGCAGGATGGTCACGTGATTGCTTATGAGTCTTGCAAACTCAAGGATCATGAAGTGAACTATCCCGCTCATAATCTAGAGTTAGCCGCAGTTGTGCATGCCTTGGTGAGGTGGAGGCATTTTCTTTTAGGACATTGGTTTGAGCTGCATAGTGATCATCATAGTTTGTAGTATATTTTTATGTAGCCAAACTTGAATGTGAGGCAGAGGCGATGGATGGAGTTCTTGTGCGAGTATGTGTTGCAGGAACTTCTGGAGATCATAACTTTTGACTCCGATGTGGGTTTTCTACAAGATTTTACGGGTGGATGCATTATGAGGTGGAAAGTGGTTTCGCAACTAACCTTGGTGGGTTGGACCCCGTCTTGGCACTTTTTCGGGGCTTGAAACTTTCATCTTGGCCCTCAAAATAGCAATTTAGTGTTTTTTTCTAGATTTTTAAAAAGTTGCTTTTGTAATAAATTGAAACTCATGTTTCGAATTTAGAATATTAGTTGGCATTTCATCCTACCTTAGTTTTAGGAAGCTTTTGGGAAAAAATAGGATTTTCAAGATATGATTGTAAAATTACCTAAAATGGCAAAATCTAACAATTGTCGATATCTGCCAAAAAAGGTAATTTTTTTTTTTTTTTTGGATATAAGAGAATTTTCTCTTATTGTAGCAATAGAGTTGATGAATAGAAGTTTTTTATGTTCCAGTCTTCAAATCTTTGGCTCTCACATGATTAATGGCGAAATTGTATCGAGTGTCTGTTGTGTGCTGCATCACATACCATCTAGAGACTGATGGTCAGACTGAGAGGGTTAATCAGGTTCTCGAGGATATGATTAGGATGTATGTGATGGATCAGCAAAGCCGTTGGGAGGACTACTTGTATTTGGTGGAGTTTGCATATAATAATGGATATCACAGCTCTATCGACATGTCTCCATTTCAGGTTTTGTATGGTCGTCCTTGTCGAACCCCACTAAGTTGGGATCATCTTGAGGATAGAGTCCTTCTAGGACCAGATATGCTTAGAGTTATGGAGTAGGAGGTTGAGAGGATTAGAGAGCATATGGTGGCAGTGCAGGACAAGTAGAAGAAGTATATAGATGCTCATAGAGGCGATCGATAGTTTTCAGTTGGGGATCGAGTGTTCTTGCGTGTGTGACCGCGAAAGAGTCTGATCCATTACGGAAAAGGCTCTAAGATAGCACCATGCTTTGTTGGACCTTTTGAGGTGTTGGAGAGGATTGGTCCTGTCACTTATCGTCTTGCTTTTCTGCCTAGTCTTTCACGCATCTATGATGTGTTTCATGTTGATGTACTTAGACCTTACTATCTAGATATTGCTCATGTTCTTGATTGTAATGCTCTACAGATAGAGAACGGGCAGTTGGCTTTGGAGCCCATGGGCATTCTACAGCACAGGAGACTCACTCTCAGGGGTAGAGACGTGGAGTAGGTCAGGGTCCAGTGGGATGCTAATGATGAGGCTTATGCTACATGGGAGGATGCTCCCAGGATGCGGGAGTTATACCCTTACTTATTTGCAGGCTTCCAGGAGTAAGCCTGATTCTGGGGGGGAGGATGTAATGCCCCTCATTTTTGGCTTTTGATAGTTGGTAGTATTTCTGTTGCATTAGACAATTTTGAGACATTGGTTGTTAGACTTATGGTCATGCTTATTATGTTCACTAGAGATTATGGATTACTGAGGTGGTGGTTGACATTTTTTATGATCATTATGATGACATTATTGATAGTACAGTTATGTTGTGTTTTGACATGATCAGTTGATGGTTAGTTGATTATGCAGAGTAATGTTATGATGCGTTATGTGATTGAATGTTATCTGATTGACAGTTAGAGATGTTTAGGTTTATTGTCATGCTTTCAGAGCAGGGACAATGTAGTATTACTCCTTACAAGTACCCTACTACGCTGCGACTCCCTGACTCCATGTGTTTGTTATATATGCATATGCTCGTATACAACATATCATTTTGATGCAGGTTGCAGGTACCGAGCATCGACTCCACCTGACTCAGCAAGTCTAAGCGTGCCCTTGCACCAATGATAATGTGGATGGGAGATAACATGGGTTCCCTAGGTCAGTCTCTGTTTTCATGTTATGGTCGTGGGTCTGGATGTCACTCTGGGTTTCATGCCTCGGGTTTATGGTCGTCATTGGTATGCAATTGTCTTTGTTTGAATTTGTTGGTTTCAATCTATGTGAAATGATTGGAAATGAATTATTATTATAATAATAATAGTATTAATAAGTTAGATATAATAGTATTTTCTAGTCGTTATTTATTAATGTGAAATTAGGAAAATTGTTTAGGTGTTTTTAATAATGATTAAATTAATAATTTTAATGATTTTAATAAGATATTAGTCATAAGTCATTAATATTATTTTATTGTTGAAGTAGTATATGGTAGTTTGAAAAATATTATTAGTTAATAATTTATTGCTAAGTGAGGTGTCGTATGAAAATCTCTGACTGGGAAAATCTCTCTTAGAAAAGAAAATTTTATTGCATTCATTTTAGGGAGATAGTGGGGATTCTAAAACAGATTTTGGTAGTGGGAGATTTATGAGATTTGTCTATTTTTGTATCCCGAGGGTTATTTTGAGGAAGGGGGATTCTGAGAAGAGATAGACAGAAATTTGGGAATAAAAAAAATTGGGGAGGAAACTAAAGAATTTGGAAGCTGAAGAAATTTGAAGTTGAAGGATCCAACTCCAAGTATGTGTTGTATGTTTTGAAAGAATGTATCTGTGCCTTTTTGGTTGGAAATGAATCATTTTCTCTCCTTGTTACTTTGAACCTGATGGTGGTTGTTCTTGGCTTCCTGTCGTTTTCTTCATCCTCGACATCCATGTAACTCCTTTGAAAGTTTTCTTTTGTTCATGTATGCTCTTACTTTAACTAGAACCATTTAGATGTATCTAGACCAAAAGAGATAGATCTATTTAGATCATTTACCAGTTTCATTTCTTTATCTTGTTCCTTGGCTGCCCTTAGTGTTGTAGTACAGCTCACCTAGCTTAGCCCCTCGAAATGTCTTGCTAGCATATTGAAGTTTAAAACTTTGCATTTAGAGAGGATATTCAATGAAAATTTACTATATTGCACCTCTGTAACTCTAAGCAGTTTCTTCTTCCTTCTTGGCGACGCCATACGGCCTTGCCTAGCTCTTTCATTACAAAACTCTACCAGAAAGAAAGATAAGTCTCAAAAGAAAAATAAATTGTTTGATTGAGGACGTTCAGATCAGGTGTAATCGTTATCAGACCTACCTTTTTATGCCTTTCCATGCTTAAGCACCACCGTACGACCTGGTAGTTGCAAATTGTAATTTGTTATTTTGCCAATTGCTGAAGAGTAAGACTACTCCATTGATCGTTGAAGCCAGTGTTTTCAATTTCAAATTTTACCTTTGCCCAACGTGCCGCCGTACGGCCTCATCTTCCTCCCTTCTCTGAATTCCTTTTGGCCTGAAGAAAAGCGCTTAAGATTGAATTTTTTTTACGTTAACTATTGCATTCATTAATTTTATTTTTCCCCACACCATGCGCCACTGTACATTTTTCTTTCTCAGCCTTATACTTCATTTCACTGCTAGAAGGTGTGCCCTTGAGACTGTTCTTGGATCGTATGAGTCTATGCTTCAATTGGAGCCTTACCTCTATTGTTTACCCTTCATACGACGCTCTTGGGAATGCTTTTCTTTCAAAAACAAAAAAATATAATAACAAGTTTGCTTGGAGACGTTAGTCTTTTGGGTCGATTCTATCTATGCAAAAGACTTATGCTATTCCCTCTTCCAGACGTTTCATCTCTCCATTTCGGATCTGCCATTTTCATTTTTATTCTCCTCATAGTTGACCTTCCTGGCAAATCGTCCCTCTAGCTCTCATCCTTCTCTCTAAAAAATTCATTTTCTAATCGCTCTTGGCAGGCCGTCCATCTGGATTTAAACTCAAACCTCTGGAAAATATTCCATCAGTTCTCTCTGGATTTTATTCATCAATTTGTAATCTTAGTATCATTATTCCTCACTTTTGTATAACAGTTTAATTAGCAAAAAAATCCATTTGGGATGCAGTATGGATTTGTGAATAGGTTTATTTAGAAAGTTTCCAATCGAAACTTCATGAATGACTGGTAGTAAATCTTATTTAGAAGATTATAAATTTATGTTAGTTAATTTGTTAATAGATTTGCATGAATACCATCAACTCAGTTAATAATAAGAATGATGAGTTAAGCATTAGCTTTACTCATTTTATTTTGTTAATATAGACTTGATTAGTTATTATTTAGTAATGTACTATCCTGTGGTGCATTTATTTTGTTAAAATAATAATAATAATAATAAATTAGAGATTTAATGTGAATTGGATTATAAATGGTAATGATTAAACAAATATTAGATGGAATTATAATTCTAGAATTGAATAGTATATATTATTGTTAGGATTTTATTAAAAGGAGTGTTAAAAACCTTATAGTGTTTTCATGTTTAAAATTGTTCGAAAGGTGATATGTTTGAGTTAACTTGAGATTTATTATATAGTTTTTCTTGTAATTCCTTGTCAATTGTTATCGATATGTAATAATGAAGGAATTGGGTTATTGTATTTTTCTTTGGTTTAGAGTCATGTAGTTATATGTCATGGTTGTAAGTGTCAAGTCATTTAAATCTTGATTGGGGAATGGATATCTGACTAGTGATATTTGTAATTTCATAGCTATAAAGGCTAGGTCATTTGGAGACCAATGTAACTTTGTGACATGTTTTAATTGAGGTGTTTTCCTTTGGTATGAGGTCTAGATGTGGTTCAGTGCAAGATTGGTGTCTTGGACCTTGAAATTGAAATTGACTTTGTCTTGGTATGCAAGAAGATAGATGCCTTGTAGTCTCTTTTCCATGCATGTTATTTTGGTGGTTTTTTTGTTGTTGACTTGGGGTTCTAGTTGCAAGTAGGAGAGTGGCTTTCATGGAGGGGCTGGTGCCCAAAGTGGCTGCCTGGATAACCCCATGGAAGTTGTAATTAAGTGATAATATAATAATTAATCTAGGTGGGCTAGGTAGTTAATCACATAACAAGATAAGTATGATGCCTCACCCATGCCTTTAGGGCTCTCACAGGCTAAGGATGGGATGAGAAGGCCTAGTTGGCAAGATCGACCTCCTTGTCTCCTTGAGAGGATGTGTCAATTCCGCATGTGTCACCCTATGGGGCTGGTGGCTAGAGAGAGGCTGACATGATAACCATAGATGGGGGCTGGTTTCTAGAGAGATAGCTTGGATAACCCATGCTAGGACCATGCGATGACACTCTCCCTACTGCAATCTGGTTACTTCTTTTTTGTTATCTTTTGTTGTTGCCTCTGGAGTACTATCTTGCCTTGATGATCTGTGTTGTCTGTGTTGAGTTTGTATCTGCTTACTTGTATCTTTGTCTTAGTGGAACCTCATCTTTATCTCCTAGCTCGGAGGGGTGGACCTCAGGGTTCCACATGGTTGGGTGGAAGAGCTTAATCCATTGGTTTTCTTGGTCTTCCTGGTTTGTGTTTCGCTGCAGATATGTTTCTAGTTCCAAATTTGTACTTGCATCCTTAGAGTTGCATTATACTTTTAGTATTGTATAATCTTGATGTATATTGTAAACTGATGTAATCAATCATGAATCTTGTAATCATGTGATCTTGTATATGATCTTTTGTAATTGTTCATATCTTGTAAATGAATAATGTAATCTTCTTTTGTTGTATCAAAATGTATATAAACTTGTGTTGTTAAGAAACTATGTTTTACTGATGTAGTTATGTCCCTAGAGATGTTAGTTGATGTTGTTATTAGTATTGTTGATCTAGTGATTATTGCATATAATTGTTAAAAAATATATATTTCTACATTTTCTTGTTCAGTTAATTTAATTCTATAGGGTTACATGATGGGGCATCACATAAATACCATTATAGGCTATGGGTGGTAATTCAATAAGTTCATGAAGTTATTTTAATTTTTGAATTGTTAAACTATAATTTCTAGTGGGTGCATTGAGCCCTATGTTGGCATGAAAGTACTATCAAAATTATAATTGTGGTTGATAGTGGTCTATAAGTACTAGATGCCTTATCCTCCACCACCACTCCCCCCTCACTTGTGTCAAACTACATGCATATCAAAAACTTTGTGGGTTGAATGATATGATGTGATAAGAAGTTTAATTGAACACTATGAAAAATCATCATTCAAGGAAGCTAATGGTGGTTATGTTAATATTTAGAGCCATGACAAAGGTGAAAATAAGAAAGAAAAAATTAATAGTCTACAAGGTGGAAAGAAAACCTACAAAAGTGTTCTTCGAGAAAACAAAGAAATACTAGTTCTAGAGATCCAATATTCCAACAAGTTATTGTTATGGTGGAGACACAAACAACATCTTCAAAAGAAAAAGCCCTACCAATAGAGGAAAATAATCTGATAAGGAATCCTCTTGCCCTAAAATGTTTGTCATCAAAACAAACCCTGATATGGTGGAAGTGGTATAAAAAGAAGAGTGACTTACAAGCATTTTTATTTGCTTTGTTTGTCTAGATAAAGATGCACTGTTGCCTAGGTGTTTTTTTGATGAATGGATTACTAATGTTTGGGAAAAGAAAAATGGAATTTATGTGTCCTTTTGTAGAATGGTTTAGTAGGGTATGTTCATTATTTTCTTCTAAAACTCTATGCAAAATAAGGTTTTGAATAAAGCTTTTTGTAATATGAGGAAATTTTCAAGGTTGTCTCCTAGAATCTTGGGCTATCTACTTGTGAGGTCCTTGTTAGGTTGGTTCTAAGGTAGGTGGAAATTCTAAATATCCATCCTTAGTTATATGCCATGATTCCCCATGCCTTAAAAACTCTTGGAGATGTGTTATAAGTGGAAGACACTAGGTCCACTCTACCACATATGAATGCTAGAATTCTACTAGCTGTGAATCCTGAAAATCATATTCTTAAAATATTGGTTTTCATTTTGAGAGCAGGGTTATTCAATGTGAATTATGACAGTTAGGGAGATTAAATCTCTATTTTCTATGTAAATGTGATTTTCATCAAAGAAAAGATTTCCCAAAAATTGTTAAAAAACCTTATGGATTTATAGGTGACAAAACTTCCCCTCTATCTGAAGAAAATGTTGAAAATGTCCAAGGCTAAGACAAATAATGAAATTGAAGAAATTGTGGACGTGGATGAAAGCCCATGTAAGAACATTGTTCCTCCTCTTTAGTAGAGTATATTTTTATTCTTACTAAACCCCCATCTAAATAATGAGAAAACAATAATGGAGATAAAAGTAGTATGGAGAATAGTCCTATGCACTTGACAAATAATATCAATAAAAGTTTGGAGGACTTTTTCTTAGGTTCACCTAACATAAATATAAAAGTAGTTGGGACTAGTCTTTTTGTTCCTTGAGACATAGCAACTCACCATCTTCAAAATGATCATTCACAATCCAAGTAAAGGACTCTAGCTCAGGTTCATCTAAATCCTCTTCTATAAAATTTTTGGTGCAGGACTAAATTTAGGGGTCTTATCAGACTACTGAATTAAGCAACAAATACAAACACCACACCACCACAAAAATAATCTATTATTAATAGAAATAAAATGAATGCAGGAGTACAAAATTCATTACACAGTCATCAAATACATCAATCTTTGTTTACAACAACTTCTCCAATGTCTCTTTCTCCAAGATATCAAACCAGGACAAAAGCTTACTCTACCAACGAACTAGCAATCGAACCCCCAATCTAGACCAAGCAACTATATCTATGGCACTCAGCTCCAAAATAGTTCAACTGCCCCAAAAGGTCATCCCACAAAAATAGGTTACACTTTTTGGCCAAACTTGACATTGAAATCAACATTTTGAACTAAATCTTCACTTTCTGACACCTATATCTACTAAACCATTAGGAATTTGAAGATGATGTGAACTAGTGATTTGTGAGATTTTGTTTGTAGATTCTAAATATATATATTTTAAAAAAAATTGGAGTTAAATTGTAATTTTTTTTGCATCTCCTTTGATAACTAGTTTTTAATAGTAAACAACATTTTTTTAAAGTGATGTGTATTCTGTAGCACATAACTTTTTTTTACAAAGGATAAAATTTTGATTCTTTTAAATTTAGATTGGTAACACCGATATATAGGGCATGCATTTGGTTTTATAATGTTTTTTTGAATATTTTTTTTAATTAAGTTTTGAAGTCAAACCAATTACAATTTAGACATGGGTGTATTCCGTAAAACATAAATTTTTCTGTATGTATCAAAAGTCAATTTTTTTTTGGTTGAAACAAGGACATCAATACCTAGGGCATAGATATTTTTCAAAAAAAATTTCATTAATTTACTAATTTTCCATGTGTGTAGAACAGAGAACTTGATGTTTGGTGAAAAACCTACATTCACAAGAAATAAAAAATAAATATAATAATCAAATTAAATATATTTAAAATTATACTTTTTGAAAAGCTTATAATAAGGACTACATACTTAGAAAACATAAATTTTAAATGAATTCATTTGATCCCCCAAAAGGTAAATCAAAAGTAGTTTTTTATCAGCATTTTGATAGGTGTAGAGGAGACTCCATTATAGGTATGGTTTAAAACTAGCGGGGTTATATCCAAGGGGGGTTTGAATATAAGGGGGTTTGATCAAACCCTCTTCAATTAAAATCCTTTAAATGGAACCTTTCAAGGCTTAAATCATATTTTCTAAAAATATGTGATTTCAGCAAAAATCAGGATGTCCCAGAAAGTGTAACCTAATATTGTGGCAGCACCCCAAATAGTTATACAACTGAACAAACTGTTAGAATAGAACAAACCTCCATCATCAAACCCTCCGTAAGCATATTCCAATCGCCATTGAATTTTCATTAAATTATACATATTCGGGCTCTAAGCAGTCATCGGTAAAATACTCTTTCCGTGAACCATGGAGTCTTCTATCAGCAAAACCAAACTTTACAAAACTTACACATTATCAGCAATTGTTTGGTTTTCCAAACCTCAGTGATAAATGCCTATCGGCAAATGTTTGGTTTTCTGAACTTTAGTTATAAATGAGTATTGGCCAAAATCTTTTTTTCTAAACTTGAACATATCCCTTCATATCGGCAAAGAGATGATTTCCTGAACCAGCTTCTTGTCCATACAATCCCTTTATTCACCATGCCCTTTGTCGACAAAATTAAGCTTTTCCAAACCCATTCGGCAAATCGGCAACTTTTGGAGGTCTCAAACTAGTTAGAAAATTCAAAGGTTTGTCGACTAAGTGATATACTTCTATTGGAAAAGTTTAAATTTTTGAAACTTGGGATTTGGTCAATAGTTGACTTCAACATTATCGACAAATTCTCAACTTTAAGAACTTAGTCTTTAACTTCATCTTCCTATGTCTTATCGGCAAAAACCCCCAACTGCAAACTATCATTCCTTTGTGTCCTTGTCACTTAGTTGACGAATAGACGAAAAGACTAACTTACAAACAAGTTCATAAAACGCCGATTTCCCTGAAGACAAAGGTCTTGCACGTCAATTCGTTTGTCAATGAATTAGAGATTTTCAAAACCTCCAAACTTTTGAAAACTTGTAAATAATATTGCCTTCACTCGGACTGGCTAGTTAACAAGTCGGACAATTTTCAAACTAACAAACAAGTTTCGGAAATAGAGATTTCCCTGATCATGCCTTGCTTCTCTTATATAACACCAATGGAGCACCTCCACTAGGCTATCAACAAATCAGAAAAAAGCAAAACCGGCAAACTTGTTGGTTCAGGAACCGCCAAAATCTCTGACTAGTTATAACTTAGCCAAATTTGTCTAATTTTCACCAAAATAAAACTAGGGATACCCAATTGGGCCTTCTACAAGATGATGTCCTAAAATTGACTGAAATTGCTCCTGACACACAAAAACAAAAATTGCAAGGAAATAAAGCCAAAAACAACTTAGGAAATAAAACATATTTTTTTTTGGTGACACAGGATTGCCAGTGAACCTGGATGCTTCTGCATCAATTTTGGCCTTCAACAAAATAAAAGGCATCGCATTCCCTTGTGCTACCACCAAGCTCATAAAGAATCGATAGCCCCAAAGCATCCTCACAATTGCAGGTGTAAGTTTCCATGCTCAAAGCATATGACTAATCCAATTTCTCATTTAGACAATCTGCATAAGAATTCATATCATGGGAAACTCAATAGAAGAACAAAGTTCTTCTATTTGCCATTTAATTAGACAATCTTTTTGAGTGTCCATTGAATGGCACCCACTTCTGCAAACATGGGCATTAAAATTGTCTTCCTCATCCTCATCTTCTTCTTGCAAAGCTTCAGTCGATTCCCACTCAAAGAAATTTTTAATAGGAACATGACACTCTTGCATAACATCAATGCATAAAGCTTCATCATCTATAATATCCTCAAACTAGAACATGCTCCTACCAAGCTCAATAAAATCTTGAGGGATAAGGATATTACCTTTAAAAATGTTGATCTCCCCATAAATATTTGAATCACATTCATGATTCACATCCAAATTTAGCTCATTAGCAAATAGAGTAGAAACTTGAGGCATACCAAGAAGAGAATCAAGATCTTATCTCTCAAGTTCAACATTTACATCCATGCCTTCACTAGCAAGACTACCCTAAAAAGCACACTTGGGAAGCTGAGAACTCACATTTACATGACCAACAAGTAAAAATTTTGTGCCCATATCATGGCTAAGGCCTGCAAGCTCTATCCTCATAGAACATATATTTGTACCACTATCTACAAAAGCACAAAATTCTTCAATTACCTCCTCAAGTGGGTCACCTATGCCTATTGAGTCATCATACAAGTAAATTGGCTCTTCCTCCTGATTAGTACAATTGTCATGACCACAAACATATGCATCCTCAAACATTGAATCTTCAAACTAAAAAATTGTTTTTAGATCCACCTCTTCATTAGTATAATTGTTAAGAGAACTAGGAACATCCACCATCATCTCTGAGCAAACAATCACATGATGGTCACCATGATCACCCTCAAATAGAACATTTAAGTCACCAACCTCACCACCACCACCAATAAGAGATGTCACATCTATTGCATAGGAATCCTCAACAGCTTGTGTTTTCTCAAGGAAATGATCCAAACATTTAGGCTTAAACTCTGGCAGAATAAGGCTTGACTTAGGGTGAAAAAATTCACAAAACATGTCAATGTAATTACTTATATCAGGCATATAATCGTTAGGAATGCAAGATAAGGCAACCATAAACCTCTGATAAAAAATAAAACCAACTCCCCTTCTTACCTCTTGATACTAGCAAGCTCTTGAACAAGAAAAATAGAGTTAGGGATGCAAGCAAACTATTTATTAAAGGCACCATGAAGGTCATCCCAAGAAGAAAAGGAGTGGTTTAGGAAACCACCTAACCACTTAGTTGCAAACCCATTTAGAGACTTACCAAATAGTCTCATCCATATGTCCTCATGGTCAATTTCAAATTTCTCCAACAGGTCAACAAATAATTGAACATGGTCTTCTCCTTGTGTATCACTTTTCCCATCAAATATAGGCAACTACATATAGTCTTCTCTTGGAAAAGGTCTTAGATCACCGTGCACCCAAAGTAGGTCAAGCTAGGCATATTCATTCATGGTAAGGGGTAGCTTTAGGGGCTTAACTTTTTGAGTTCTGAAGGTTGAATCATGGGCTTGGGACTATATGATATCCATCTCAATCATCTTTATATGATCTATTTACTCATTGAGCTCTTGCCTAGATATATCTAGTTCTTCCTGAGGGTTGGGAATGAGTGTAATTTCTTACATATGATGAAGCTTCAAAAGAGTAATCATTTAGTTTGAATTCATAATGGTAACTTGCACTGGGATAGTAAGGGGAAGCATGGTAGGGAGATAGCCTAAAAGGGCCCATGCTTCATAAAAAAAAATTCATAACATGTGTCCAAGGCTAAAACTAGGCTTTTACACAAGCTTACAACACCATATAGTTGGATTGTTGCTCACATATACTCTAGGATTTCAAGAAGGAAAGGCAATTAAAGGAAAGGAGAAGTAAAAATGATTGCACCTTACAAATTTGTTTCTACTATTCACATGAGATGCAAGCTAATAACACCATAACAAACCAACATTTGCATCAACATGCACTTCATTCGAAACAACACAGTTGCCACGTACATCAGCATTTACACTTACACACAATTGAAGTTCATTTGTAGGCATGATGAATGTACATGCAAAAGGAGGAAATCCACATTAGATCTTCCTATAGGTACATGATAGCATAGAAAGTCCTTGATTAACTCAAGTAGCAACCAAATTTCAAAATATTGAGCTAGTAGTAGCATGGGATACATCTATCCATCATGCAAATATCATTTTGAGCCATGTCCAAGCCATACCTAGTAATAAATATAGAAACAAGCCAAGAGGTCAAAGACATCATATTTCCACAATCCATAATATTGTTCATTCATGCTTCTAGATTTAATTATGTGAGGAGTTTTGACATCAACATTTCATATCACACTTTGTGATCCATCATCGGGATGTAGAGAGCTAGAATAGAAAAAATCCTCACACAGTTAAATCTAAAGAGCTAGTATTTTTATCTTCTATCTCTCTACATCTTGATGATGGATCACAAAGTGTGATTCGAAACATTGATGTCAAAAATCCTCACATAGTTAAATATAGAAGCATGAATGAACAAGCCAAGAGGTCACCTGTATAGCTTTAAATCCCCTACCATTACTCTACACACAACCCTGTAGTACCTACAACAATTGCTTACAACTCTATAAGACACCATTCTAATCAACCATGTCACCAAGGATTAAATACATGTACCCGTGGCTATTGAATTCCATCTCCATCAACCAAAGGAAGGAAACTCTAGGTATAGGTCACATAGCCTGGCACAACTTGGACATAGGTAAGACAACCATAAAGCACACAACTACCAATAATAACTCCATCAACAACTCAAAGTCTATAGGGCACAAGTATCATGCTATCACATTTGATTTTTGGTAGAAATCCATGGCCTAGAGAATGTTGGAGCTACATTAGAAATCAATGGTTGAGATGCATCCATGCAAAAATTAAAAAACATAAGTTAAACTACCCTAGGGGGCGTGTCCAATGAGAAATGAGCATTTGTTGTAGCCACATCATTACAAGGCAATGGGAAAACTATTCACATGTCATGTAGGAGAAGGGCCCCATCAGATGAACATGTGTATCCAATAATAAACTACCACTATGAATTACAAGCCACCTTGACATAACATTGGGCTTGCCACTACCAAAGGCAACACATAGTTGGCAATAAATTGTTAAAGAATCCAAGTAGGCTACCATGAGTATAATATAGAGCATGAACCAAAGACAACCAAGAAACACCAAGCACAAAGTCAAAAGGGGAAATGTAATGGATCAAATTGATTGGTCAACATTAAAGCATGTGGGACATGAAGGCAAACAATTTTTATGAATTTTAGCATTTGGGTAAGGGCCAACACTATGTAAGCTAAAATGTTAAGGACTTGGAAGCTTCTTATAGGAAGTTTGTCTTAAGATCATTTTGAATTCTAAAAATAGATTAGATTATTTACTACTTTAGGAAGTTCAGGCCATTGGTCTAAATTTAGAATGTAATTTAAAGTTTGCCTAGAAAGACTCAAAATTCTTCTTTTCCAATCATGAAAAGGGAAAAGGAGATGTCACTATTTTGGTTGGCCCTAAATGGTCCCCCCAAATAATTGAATTTGGATGCTCCCCTTGCAATAGAATTGTATGGATTACCATTAGGGTGAAGGATAAGAAATTTGGTGTTGCCTTTGTTTATGCACCTAATGACTATACAAATAGATGTGAACTTTGGAGATGGATGACATATAATCTTCCTAAGGTTCCATGGCTGTTAGATGGAGACTTTAATATGGTTAAGTACAAAGAGGATAAGATGAGAGGAAACATACTAACTTGGAAAAGAAATGAGCTTTTGTTTCAGTCCAAGTTTAAAAGGCTCCTTAAACTTTTTGACCCAACCAAAAAAAATCTAAAAAGATGGTAAAAGCATTTGATACATGATGCAATAATAAAAAAGTAAATAAAAGACTTTACTCCAATTAGGTAGATTCTACATAAATAAATTCTTCTTTCAAGCCTACAATGATGATGACCATAATTGTGTGAAGGTTATTCCCTCCACCATGTGTGATCATCATCCAACTAAAGTGATAGTTAAATTTTAGGATGAAATCACAGATAAAAAGAAGAGAAAAGGGGGATTATATAAAATGAATGTGAATTTGCTAACTAATATAGACTATGGAAATGGGGTTCAAACTATCAAAAATATCAATAAATGTATATTTCTTTTCAAATATGATATTGATTTATAGAGCAACTTGACAAAATGTTGAAAAAGATTTCTAAGTACAATTAGGAAGACAAAATATTTTTCAATAGAAGAAGAATACGAAATGAATATAAAGAAAAATGACTAAGTGTGAAGAAATGCTTCAAGGGAACCCTAAAAATGTTGACCTCTAAAAAACATTGGTAGAGTTAAGGCACAAATGGAGATTCCACCAAAACTCCTTAGCGTAAGGAGCTAAGCTAAGAGCTAAAATAAACTGGATTAAAAAGGGACACAAAGGCACCAAATACTTTTTAACATGTTGAAGGCTAAATTTTCTAAAAAATTGATAGGCCTATAGATGTTGAAGGAAAAATTGAATTAAACCCTAAAGATATAAAAAGGCATTCATGAACTTCTATAGGACCATATTCTCCTCTTAATGTGGTAAGAAAAATGAAGAAGCTAGAAACCTATGCATGAGAATTATTCCAAAGAAAGAAGATAATGATGATGCCCTTAAGCTAGAAAAGGAATTCTCAAAAGAGGAGAATATGGCAATCAAATCATTTAAGTTCATGAAAAATCTGTAGGCTTTGATGGCCTACCTATAAAATTCTATATATCAAACATTAATTGCATTACTAAAAATCTTCTAGAGGTGTACAAAGCAGTAGTAAATGTGGTAACTTTTGGAAAATATATTAACAAAGGTGTAATCTAGTTGCTCCAAAAGGATGTGACAAAACTTTGATGAAGAACTAGAGACCAATAACTCTATTGAATGTCTCTTATAATTAATGCTCAAAGCTATATCTTTGAGATTAAAAAATATTCTCCCCAAAATTATCTCCCCTCACAAATAGGCTTTGTTAAGGGGAGATACATTTTAGAAAATTTGATTGCAAATTGGGAAGGGCTAGATTGGGATCTAGGAGAATTAAACAGAATATTTCCATGGTTCTACTAGACTTTGAGAAAGCATACGATGGTCTTAATGATGGTCTTAAAGCCTTTTATAATGATGGTCTTAATGGCCATATGGTTTCAAGATAAATCATGTAGGATGGTGGAACTACTATTAAAAGATGCATCTATCATGGTAGATGGTGAGCTAACAAAACCTTTTCTCTTGCAAAGGTGTATTAAACATGGATGTCTATTAGCTCCCTCTCTTTTGTCATAGCATTAGAGGTTATGCACTATCTATTAACAAACTCTAATATTGGTCCTCCAATTAAAGGTTTATCTCTCCCTAATAGTAGTGAGTTGCTAAATATCTAATTTGGAAATGATATTGTCTTATTTCCTAAATTTGAGGAAATAAATTTTAATAATTTGATGAAAAGACTTGAAATTTATTATGTTTCTTATAGTTCCAAAATCTCCTCCTATAAATCTACCTACTGTACTCAATTGGAATGATTCCACACCTACTTGGTTTGTAAAATGAGGTGGTCCAAACAAAATTGTAAAATACTTGGGTGTCTTTTTTCTATTGAACCTTTGCCCAAAGATGTGGGAATGGAATGAAGCCAACCAAGAAGCTGGGAAAAGGATAACATGTAGTATTGCATCTTATTCCATTGAATAATAGATCCTAAAGCTATACAAAAAGTGTCAAGACACTTGAAAGCTTGTTTAATATTGTCTTCATCTTTAAGGAGCATAAGGAAGGAATCATAAGCAAAGCTCCCATTGACCAATTACTGAGAAGTTTCTAGGAAGGGAGATTCCATTAACCCATCATTTTGATATGGTGTTGGAAAAAGGATAGCTAAACCCTTCAACAACTAACACATAGAGTGGGTGCGCAAGAGGGCAACCATGCCTTAAAGATCAAAAAAGGACAAAGTACTTAGATTAAACACCATTAATGAAAGCATCTACAAAAATAATTTAGACATATTAGATGAAGGTGGGACCAAATCCAAGAGCCTTGAGCATGGTTAACATGAAATTATTTTCGGTTCACTATATTGCTGTCTAATGGCTAATATGAAATTTCTTCTGGTTCACTGTATGGGCATCCAACATGGCCTTGATTTTTGTTCCTTGCAATTTCTCCCATGCCTATTAAAATCAATGGCACTTCTATAGAAAAAAGTATTTGAAAGGCTTGAAAAACTATTAAGCCTTAGTTTTCATGGAATAAAGATGGATTTCACAATGGATTATCCATGAACCAACAATCTATATGGTGGTTTCCCATCATCTTGTTTCAAGACAAGCTATTGGCAACTACTCCTTGGATGCACTCCCTTTAATTATTCAGAAGGGGAATTAGGCACCTTTAGGATTTCTACTTCGAGGCTAATTCCATTTGGTTTTATTGGCCTCAGGACAAAGTAAAAGTTTTATTTATGTCACACTAACCAAGATACCTTCCAAACAATAATTGAGGTTGTGCCTTCTTAGCATTTTCACAAAATATCTATGTGCTCTATCAAGCCTTCATGGAAAAACTAGAAATGGTATACTAATACTCCTTTCCATAATTACACTTCTAAGAAAGGAAATAGATCGTTTTCACCTCATCTTCCCATGGTTCAAAAGTTACATGCCAGGGGGTGCTGCCACAATAATGGGTTACACTTTCTAAGACATCCTAATTTTTGCCAAAATCACATTTTTTAGAAAATATAATGATTTAATCCTTTAAAAGTTCCATTTAAAGGATTTTAATTGAAGAGGGTTTGATCAAACCCCCTTAGATCAAAACCCCTTGGATAGAACTCCGCTAGTTTTAAACCATACCTATAATGAAGTCTCCTCTACAACTATCAAAATGCTGATAAAAAACCACTTTTGATTTAGCTTTTGGGGGATCAAATGAATTCATTTAAAATTTATGCTTTGTAAGTATGTATTTCCTTATTATAAGCTTCCCAAAAAGTATAATTTTAAATATATTTAATTTGATTATTATATTCATTTTTTATTTTTGTGAATGTAGGCTTTTCAATGAACATCAAAGTCTTTGTTCATACATATGGAAAAATAGGAAAATATAGAAAAAAAAATTCTAAAAAATACAAGTCCTCTAGGTATTGATGTCCTTATTCCAACAAAAAAGAAAAAATTGAATTCCAATACATACAAAACAAATTATGCTCTTTATAGTACACCTATGTCTAAATTGTAATTGGTTTGACTTCAAAAATTAATTAAAAAAAAATATTCAATAAAAAATTATAAAACCAAATGCATTCTCTAGATATTGTAGTTACAAATCTAAATTCAAAAAAAATAGAATTTTATCCTTCATAGAAAAAAAGTTATGTTTTACACAATACACATCACTCTGTAAAAATGGCGTTTACTGTTAAAAATTAGTTATCAGACGAGATGGAAAAAGAAATACAATTTGATTCCAAATTTTTTTTAAAATATATATTTAGAATCTACAAACAAAATGTCACAAATCACTAGTTTGCATCATCTTCAAATTCCTCATGGTTTAGCAGCTATAGGTGTTCGAAAGTGAAGATTTAGTTCAAAATGTTCATTTCAATGTCAAGTTTGGCCAAAAAGTGTAACCCAGTATTGTGGGATCACCCCAGGTGGGCTCTACAATCACCCAATTTCATCTGGGCCAAGCATTTTCAAATAGTTTGGAAAGTGGTTGTTGTTAGAAATGAAGGAAACCACTATAATATGGAAATCTGAAATATAAACTATAGAATAACAATGGAGATGTGAACTAACAATAAAGAAAATAGCAATACTCAAGAGCCATACGCATAACACAAAGATTTACATGGAGAAAACCCTACGGGTAAAAAACTTCACCAGGAAAAGAGGGAAAATTTCTATTATCTGCAAAGAGATTACAATACATCAATTTCCTTAAATCATGCATTCAATCTAATTGCACCTATGTACCTGTAAACAAGCAACTCTCATACTCAACTCTCCTCTAGCTTCTATTAAATTGAAAAATGCAAGCTTATAGAGGAAGTTTCTATAATATGGCTCCCAATTTGGGAATCTGGCTAATTTTAGTGTCTTCCATCTGTCATAACCTCCACATTGAATAGTGCACCCAAGTAGGACAATATCCCACACCCTCATGAGGAATAGTCAATAAACAGGCTAAAAATAGCCTCTTACACCTTAAAAGTTGTCATAAGATGCTTTGTCATACTAGTCCAATAATAGTTGATTACTTACGTGTAAGACTCCAATAATAGAATATGCTCTTACACCCGTCATAAGTCAATTAATGAACTTGGATGCCCTATATTTACCTGTTTACTATCCTGAGATAAAATAAATAAAATATTATAGTCATCATAATTAAATAATTACTGTAGTCAGTGGATCCTACATCCCTTATGAGTATATTTACAAAATAATATTAGGAGTAATTAAATAAATAGGATTTACAAGGTTGGTGGCACCTTAATCCTAACATTCTCTCACTTGACATCATACATTGTAAATATATCCATTGGAAAGCATAAATCAACTAAGTACAAGAAACAAGGCTCATGGCCTCCCTGTACCAAGTGAACTTTTCTATGCTCACAGGTTTGGTAAGATAATATGCAACATTCTCCTGAGTGTCAACTTTCTTCAACTCAATTTGTCTATTTCCAACCATTTCTCAAGAAAAGTGGTACTGAAAATCCACACGCTTAGTCCAAGCATGATACATAGGATTCTTGGCTAAAAAAATTACACACTTGCTATCACAACCAATCTAAATTGTCTTGCAATCAAAACCAATACCTGTACATAATATCTAAAACCATGCTGCCTCTTTAGAGACATGGGTAGCAGCCATATACTCTGCTTCAGTGGTGGATAAAGAAATTGTGGGCTGCCTCTTACTCATCTCCTCCAAACAGAATAAACACATAATCACTAGTAGACCTTCGACTATCCAAGTCACCTACCTAATTTTCATCAACAAAATCCTGTATGTGCAATGTCTTATTGATGCAGGAGAATCCCTGGTTCAAGAGCAATCTTGCATCAACCAAAAACATTTGCATTTCGGTTTGTTTCTTTTCATTTTCCAGTTCAATTCAAGCAGTTTAGTCAGTAGCAGTTTCTGTATTTTGGTCTGCATTCTACTGCAGTTGCATTTCAGATCTTGTGGAGTTGGACTTAGCATCTAGACACATTCATGCACATCATATCCAAAATTTAGAGAATTTGGATCAAGTACCGGTAAGATATCGCTATCAGAAGATCGACTATTTTCTCAGAGCAGAGCATCCTGACAGTCTTAGATAATCAGCTAAAGGAGAAGACTTGCAGAGCATTTCACAACTCATGGAGCTAAATTACACATCATCCAATGTTGTTTGGTTCATGGCCGACCTTCCCCGAGATCCACACATCATTCGATTTATTTGCGAAGGAGTCCTACATGATTAGGTCCAACCTATCCGTGTACACACGTTACAGCTCTTCATTCGAGTTTGTGATCTTCCTTGGCCGATGCGGAGGAATCTTATGTTCCAGAGATGATATAAAATGATGTAATAGATCCCTAGGAAAGTAGATAATGAAGGATCCGATAGTTGATCATTAGTCCATAGTTGATAGTTTGAATTTTGTGCGAAGGAGCTTCAAAGCCATATCTTGTTTATTTTGTAATTAGGCTTGTGAGCCCTAATTGTAAGCCCGAATGTTGTCGGCCAATCTATATTTGAATTCTATGATATACTAAATGACTGAATCTGCATTTGCTTTATATCTTGAAATTGTTTCCGTTGTGTTTACTCTAGTTGCACGGTTTGGATTGTTCTCTTTGAGGACCCTCCTAATAGTGACTGCACCACTTATCCACACTATGAGTACCAAAATAAACCAAACAATAATCAAAAGCACTATGCAAATATCTTAACACCCTCTTTGCATAATTCCAATGCTCTCTACCAAGGTTAGACATAAACCTACTCAAAACTCTCATTGCTTAGGCAATATCTTACCTAGTGCACATCATTGCATACATCAAACTTCTTATAGCACTAGCATATGGAACATTAGACATATCTTCAAAATCATCCTCACACTTGTGACACATATCTAATGTTGGCTTAGTGCAAACTGGTAAAGGAATTCTAACTAGCTTACAGTCCTACATATTAAATCTTTGCAAAATTGTATTCACATACTCACTTTGAGATAACCAAGGCTCTTTGTTATCTTGATCCATTTTGATTTCCATTCCTAATATGTACCTTGCTGCCCCTAGATCTTTCATCTCAAATGCACCTAAAAGTTGAGTGTTCAATTCACTAATCCTACCTTTGGTGTTACTGAAAAATAACATATCATCCACATACAAGGCGACAATTAGTATATGATCATCAATACATCTAATGTAAACACATTGATCTTCTTCGCTTCTCACAAAACCCAATTTCAACATAAAAAAATCAAACTTTTGATACCACATCTGGGGTGGTTGTTTCAAACCATAAAGAGATCATTTCAATATGCAAACCAAGTGTTCTTTCCCTTTTACCTTAAATCCTTTTAGCTATTGCATATAAATTTCCTCTTCCAGGTCTCCATGAAAAATACAGTTTTAACATCCATTTTCTCAATTTCAAAATCATAAGTAGCAGCGATGGATAAAAGAAATTTAATAGAAGATAATTTAGCAATAAAAGAGAAAATTTCATCGAAATTAGCTTCCTCTCTGGGAATAGCCTTCAGTCTAGTCTTATACTTCTCCAATGAACTATCTACTCCAAATTTCTTTTTGTAAACCCACTTATATCCAATGGCCCTCCTTCCTTTGGGCAAACAAACAAGATCCCAAGTATCACAAGAGTCTAAAGCCAGCATCTCCTCCTACATGGCTAGTTTCCAAGACTCGCTATCATCTACAAGAATAGCTTCCCTAAAGGATCTAGGTTCATCATCAGTTAATAAAGAAAATACACAAAGGAAATTTGATGGGTTATACCTATCAATTAGATTTCATTGTCTTGTGGATCTTCTCAAGGATGGAGTAAGGGATTCTTCCTCTTGTTCTTTTGCATGCTCAACTTCTATAATCATAGAGTTTTCTCTTTAGAACTTCCATTTGAGCCCTCTTCTTCTTCATCCTCAAATCCGTCATTTTGTTCTTCCCGATGTGCATCTTTTTACTATAAATCAAAATGCAATATCATTTTCCTTTCTTTTTCTTCTGGTTGTACAAGATCAAAAATAGCTCTAAGTTCCTTAAAAATCACATCTCTAGAAAAGACAACTTTCTTGGTTAGAGGATTCTAAAGCTTATAACCTTTATCATTCTCACCATGTCCAATGAAGATGCATTTATGTGCTTTTGAATCCAACTTAGAATGCTTTTCTTTAAACACATGAACAAAAACCTCACATCCAAAAACCTTTAAATATGAAACAAAAGGTTTCTTAATTGTCCACACTTCATAAGGTGTCGAATCAAAAGCCTTACAAAGAGATTTATTTATCAAGTAACAAGAGGTACTCGTAGCTTCTACCCAAAAGCATTTATCCAACCATGCATCACTCAACATACTTCTAGCTCTTTCCATAATTGTTCGGTTCATCCTTTCTACAACACCATTTTGTTGTGGTGTATACAAAGTGGTCTTTTATCTTATGATACTTGCATGCTTGCAAAACTCATCAAATTCCTTAGAATGATATTCTCCTCCATTGTTAGATCCCAATACTTTTCTCTTTAGTCCTAATTGGTTTTCTATTAAGACTTTAAATTCCTTAAACTTAGTGAAAACTTTAGATTTATGTTGCATAAAGTAATTACATGTACATCATCAGTGAAGATAACAAAATAACGATATTTTTCAATTGAATCATTATCCACAGGACCAAACACATCTGTAAGAATAATTTCTAATGTGTTCTTCACTTTATTTCTTCCTAAAGGATATGATGCTCTGTTTTGTTTACCAAACACATAATGCTCATAGAAATCAAAGTGTTCATCAGAATAGGAGAAACCATGCAACAACTTTTTATTAATAATAGTTTTTAAAACATTTTCACTAATATGACCCAATCTGCAGTGCCATAACATACATGTATTTTCATCTTTTTTGTCACATAGCTGCATTTACAAATAATAGTGGCATCAAGTCTAAACATAGTTCCCATAATTGTTCCCCTCACTACAACCAAGTTTCCTCTCACCAATCTACAACCATGCTTGTTAAATGTTACATGCATTCCCAAATCATTCAACTTTGAAACAAAAATAAGATTTCTAGCCAATACAAGAATACGTAAAACACTAGGGAGGGTTTTAATCCTCGCATCAGTGAAACACAATTGTACAGGTTTCCCCGTCCAACTATTAAATATGTAGTTTTGTCCCCAAGGTAGACATTACCTCCATTTTTTTCATGTGGTGAACCACTCCTTATGAAGAGTCATGTGATAAGAGCATCCTAACTCAACCAACCATTGTTCATAGTGTTAGACCTGCCTTTTGACTCCTTAGGCCCCTTCTGATCTCCTTTCAATCCTCTTTCTTTTGACCTACCCCTTGTTGGCCCACGATTGTTGTTAAACCAAAAGGTCAACCTATCAATTTCCGATACAAGCACTAGAGTTAATGAATCCACGAGAGGTGGTTAGTCCATGTCACGAATCCCGAGGCTGCGCTAAACATGACACCAACCTTTCAAGAGATGAAAGCACCAACTTTCCAACAATCTCCCCACCCCAGCGCCAGCCCAAGGGGATTCAAACCCGTGACCTTTCGCTCTGATACCAATTGTTGGCCCACGATTGTCGTTAAACCAAAAGGTTGACCTATCAATTTTTGATACAAGCGCCAAAGTTAATAAATCCACGGGAGGCGGTTAGTCCATGTCACGAATCCCGAGGCTGCGCTGAACACGACACCAACCTTTTGGGAGATGAAAGCACCAACTTTCCAACACCCCTGACATGAAGAGCATCTACCGAGCTACCAATGGCCTTCTTCCTTATTTCCTATGCCAATAGAATTGTAACAAGAGCATCCATTTTTGGATCATCGAGGTTAGCAGCGATAGCAAGAATAAAATTCTCCCAAGACTCAGGCAAAGAACAAAGAAGCATAATACATTTGTCTTCTTCCTCAACCTTAACATCTACAGAGAATTAACTCAAAATTAAATTACAAATATTTAAATGCTCAACAACAAATTCACCTTCTTTCATCTTAAGAGAAAATAGTTTTCTTTTAAATACAGTTTGTGTAACAAACTCTTGTCTTGATAAATCTCACCCAACTGTTTCCATAAAGAATATGCAGTCTTTTCTTCAAAGACATTCAGTGGGACAGAGTCTGCAAGACATAACTAGATTGTGCCCCATGCCTTTGTATTCATCTTGTACCACTCATCTTGAATTATTGTATTAGGTTTCTTATCTTTTGATGCCACCAACCATTGATCCCTCTCTTCAAGGAGATGGACTCCATTTTCAACTTCCACAACTCCTAGTTTGATCCATTAAATTTTATAATGTATATCCAAGATGTAGATACAACCATGATTTCCACACACACAAAACTACAAAACCAGAACTCCCACTGCAGCACAGAAAAACTCCACACTTCCACACATTAAAAAAAGTTGGCCAGGTTCTTATACCAAATGTTAGAAATGAAGGAAACCACTACAATATGAAAATCTAAAATGTAAATTGTAGGATATCAATGGAGATGCGAACTAACAATAAAGAAATCAACAATACTCAAGAGTCGTACACATAATACAAAGATTTATATGAAGAAACCCCCTTTCAGATAAAATATTCCACTAGGAAAAGAGGGAAAATTTCTATTATCTACAAAAAGATTACAATACATCAATTTCCCTCAATCCTACATCCAATCTAACTGCACCAATGTACCTATAAACAAATAACTCTCATACTCAACTCTCCTCTAGCTTTTGTTAAATAGAAAAATGCATGCTTACAAAGGAAGTTTCTAGAATATGGTGCCCAACTTGGGAGTCCGGCTAATTTTAGTGTTTTACATCTATCATAATTTCCACATTGAATAATGTGCCTAAGTAGGACAATATCCCACGCTCTCATGAGGGATAGTCAATAAACAAGCTAAAAATAACCTTGTACACCTTCTTACAAGTTGTCATAAGATGATATGTCATACCAGTCCAATAATAGTTGATTCCTTACAGCGTGTAAGACTCCAATAATAGAAGATACTCTTACACCCGTCATAAGTCAATTAATGAACTTCGACGCCCCATATTTACATGTTTACTATCTCAAGATAAAATAAATAAAATATTAGTCACCGTAATTAAATAATTATTGCAGTGGGTGGATACTACATCCCTTATGAATATATTTACAAAACAATATTATGAGTAATTATATAAATAGGATTTACAAGGTTAATGGCACTTTAATCCTAACAGTTGTGGAGCCCAAAGTTGCCCATTTTGCCTTGTATTTGCTTTACTAGGGTCTTTCTATTAGGACCCCTTTGATACACATTTGCTTATCTAATCCAAGATGTTTGTTTTGTAGGCAACTAGAAACCCTTCATCTTTTCTAGTTTTATGTTTGTGCGAAAATTGTTTAGCAATGGATCTATGATTTTTCCGACCTCTAAGGTTTAAACCCTTTACTTGGCACAATGTCCTTGGTGACGGGACTAAGTTGTCTACAGAGATTCTACAAGATTTAGATTGGAAATTATTTTGTTTATATTGTGGTTACTAACTTTGTTACTCACTCCACATTGTTGGTGATCTCCAATATGCTCATACAAATTCAAGTTCAATCTAACAAGGCAACACTAGAGGTCTAGCATTTTCAAAGCCTACTAGATCATTAATGCCCCTTACATGGTGGCTAGGTTTTACCTTCTCCACCATCACGTGCCAGATCCCCCCATTGGGACCAGTGATGTAGCCGCTCTAAGTCCTCTCAGCATAACCCACACAATTGTCAAAGAGCCTCCACTCCTTCACCACCACCATTGACTAGACCACACTCTAGCTAGACCTTGCCTCCACCTCCACCATCCAACTACCAAGGTGGGTGGTCTCCACCTCCACATCACTCTTCCATGTCCTCTTGGCATGGATGAGCCCCTCTAGGTCAAGGGAAACTCGCACTTGGTGCTTTCCATATCTCCTCCTAGGTCTCCAAAACAAGCTACAAAAGGATCCAGAAGGAGATAATGCTACTCATATTGGTTGAGAACCCATGGAGGATGGCAAGGATATACTAAATAGAGAGTGGGATAACCCTAATGGTCAAGACCCCCAAAACACTAGAGTTGCTCATGTGGCATAATTGTATTGGTTTCTTTTTGTTTATGTTGAATTGGTGACTTGAAGGTTGTTTCCCTTGTGGGGACATGCTCTTTTTTGGGGCCATGTGTTTATTTTGTTCCTAATTTTATCAATTTGACATTGAGTAGTTATCCTATGTTACCTATATTTTTTGAGGTTCTAACTATATGCTTTAACTCTTGGTTTTAATATATGATATTTTCATGAAAAAAGATGTGTAAATGGGTATACAAGGAAACTAAAAAAAATAGTAAATAACAAGGGCAACTTTTCTCCTTAGTAGGCAAGGCTTAGGTTTGTTAGAAAGTTTTATCCTCCTTTAGCATTTATTATATCTCTACTTGGTTGTTTGGAAGCACTTAAGTAAAGAAAACATATAAAATGATTAAGATTTTTTTTTGTGGTCTAACAATAAAGGAAATTTAAAAAGGCATGTTGCATGGAAATGTTGTCTTCCAACAAAATGGCAAGTTTGGGCTTAAAAGACCTTAATCTACAAGGAATTACACTAGCAACAAAATTGATTCTCAAGGCCCTTGATGGGCCTAATTACAGGGCTTAAATTTGACAGTCAACCTTGCTTGTCAAGCAATCTTTCTATGACAGTTATCTATTCAATGGTGCTCGTCAAAAACTATGACATGCTTTAGTATAAGTAAATCATATTAAAAACAAATATATATTTCATCATAATGCTATATAAATTTTGACAATTCGTATAAAATCTCTCCTTTCATATGATAGTCTTTTTAAATTTTCGATTGTATTTTACAACAAAAATGTCTAAATACAGCTATACAACTGTCAAATTTAAGCCCTGGGCCTAAACCATGGAAAGTTTTGATAAAAAAATAATATAAGAATGGTCACACCGAAGAAAAATAGAGAATGGAAATGTCTTCATTCTCATGACATTCTCTTTGGGAGATTTATTATTAAACCTATTGGATTGATAATTTTTTTGCAATGTATGAAGAGTTTCGGAGTCAGTGAGGCATTTGTTAAATAGTAGTGAAGTTTTTTTCACGTCAAAAGGAAAGTATGTCAATTATAGATCCATTTGGTGGAACTTGGCATGTAATAACAAACCCCTATCATTGACAAAAGGTTGCTCTATAAGAGGAAGGGCTACAAAAGGTTTCAAAAACTATGGTGATTTGTTTGTCAATGGCAAATTGGTAATTGGGAAGGAAATTGAAGCAAGATTCTCATTTTCAAACTCACAAAAAAAACATAATCTATAATAAGTAAAGATTTATATGACATTAAATATCATGTTCAACTAAGTTGCAATACAAAGATAATTGATAATATTAAATGGAGCGATGGTTCCCCATTCATGGAGGTAAAAATCAAAGGATTATATCATATGCTTGATAATACCCATGAAGTTTTTCATACGCTAAACACCCTGTGGAACTATAATTTGTTTAGTAAAGATTAGAAGTACATTTTGAGTCGTGTCTAATCCTCTTGGCTAGAACCAAATAAGTCTTGTTTTAGATGGCTACTAATTTTTTTTAAAATTGTTTTTGGTTCTATCATAAAAGATGATGAACTTAAACTCTTATATTTGTCATATGTATAATGTTGAAGAGTCTATTGAACACTTATTTTTTATTATAAGTTTGCAAAAGATACTAAAATTTATGGTATTCATAAAGAGCTAGTAATGGTGAATTTTTTCAATCCAAAAGAAGGTTCCTTAAAAAATCATGCAATGAGTTTATCTTTATCTCTATTGTTTTGCAAGTTACATTGACTATGAAGATACCAAAGGATAAATTTTACAATCTACTATATAATGGGGTCATCAAACTCCATAAATCTGACATTATGCATGCATAATAGTGACCTAATATTGAAAGATATGGTGGCATACTAGATGAAAACAAAAACAATAAAGATCCTAAAGAATATGAATGCATTCATCGTTATGATAGTGTAGTTTTCATTGCAAATAATGGACATATCTTTACTAATACACATGATATTATGTCCTTGATAAAATAAACAAATCTATGCCCAATACTTATGCCTCTACAATACCTAGAAGTGTTGATGCACCCAATAATGAAGTTGAAATTGTTAGACAATATTTGTATTAATGAGTGATACTTTGGTCACCATGTCAAAGCATATAAGTGTAAAATGTAACACAAAGATTATGTAATCTACTAGTTGTTAGTCATTGGTTTGATCTTGTTCCAAGTGCCCCTCTATCTTGGCCTTTGGATCGTTGGCTCTTTTTTGTGATATGTTAGTGATAGTTTCAATAGACTATGTTTTGGCCTCAATGGCTTATATATTGTACCCTCATTGGTAAAGTATTTTGAAATATAAAAATAAAAATAAAAACTTCTTAAACAAAAGAAAAAAAAAGAAAAAAAATGAAATTACTTGTACAACTAAGAATTATCGCAACAACTAAATACAAGATATATGATTCATGTACCAAGGCAATTCTTCATGTCAATTTCATAAAGTAGCTTGTAAAAGGAACACATACTAGGCAAATGTTTGTCAATTCAAAGAAAAAAGTTAACTTGCAATCTACTCTTTGCAACCTTTTTTAAGCCTCATTCCAAATAGTTTCTATAGTTTAGCTTGGTGTTATCAAACATTTAAGAAAAATACAATTGCACTGGCATGTTACTATTTTGTCCATGGTATTGTTTATGTACTATAATTAAATCTTACAAATCACTATTAAACCTTTACAAGCATACTATCCCATTCTTCCTATCATCTAAGAGTGTGTAAATTACATCCCTCAATTCATAAGGAAATATTCACAGACTTCAAACAACTCTTAAGATTATTTTCTTGTAAGCACTGCTAACAAGTATTCTATAGTTGAACTGAAAGCTTCTTTATCCACGAAAGTGCATGGTGCTTGTTATCGGTCCTATTTTGAGGTTTATATTGTTGTTTCAACTTCAGAGATACCAAGACCTATATTGGTCATATTTTTAGGTTATTGCAAACTTCTTTCTCACACAAAAAAAATAGAACTACTCTACGAAAGCAATGAATAAAAATGTACATATTCATTTAGAATGACACTTAAAAGAGTAACTTGCTTGCTTCGAAAATTAAGCCGATGCAGCAATTCTCAATGTGAAAGGTGGAAATGAATGTTTTGTAATATATTTTCCCCCCCTATTTGTTGCTCTTATTAGATTTTTTTTTAATTTTAACCCAAAAATAAATTCTAAAACAATCCCATGTCAGTATAAAAATGTGCATGCTCATTTGGAATGATGCTTAAAGAGTAACTTGATTCTTTTATGGAAGGTTCCGAACATACCTTTTACCACACAATCACGCAAAATTTAGCCAATGCATGTTACTCGATGTGAAACGTGGAAATTAAGAGTTTTATAAAAAACTTTGAAGTTTTCCCCCTATTTGTTGCTCTTATAGGCTCTTGCATGTTACTGACCTCTTCACCCACATGTTCCGTTGTTTAAATGCTCACTAATATAAGCCTTATATTGTACGAGGCCACAGTCCACTCACTTGTTCCCAGCTTTAACTCTTGCGAAAATGAGCCTCATCATGCCATTTTTTGAAGCCCAGGCCAATAGGCCATGTTTTGTTTTCGACAATAAAGGGCTTCTTATCCCAAGTCTTGGCAACATTGTCAAACATGGCCTTGAATACAATTTCAATTACCTACTACTATTACAATCAATGCGGAAGCCCAAAAACATAACACAGAACCAGATCAAAAATCACCAAATCAGTTGTGAAAGTCGATCTGTTCAATGATAGTTTGTCATACCATAATATGCCACCTCATGTAATTATACAATTTCAAGTCCAATGTTTGGGCACAGCATATCCCCATTTTTCATTTAAAGGGGATATGCTCAACATGCCACATTTGAACTTGACGTGACTTATATGCATCAGCACCCACAGCATATCTGCAAAAATCATAGACTGATTCCACTTGGTAGACTTGATCTTCAGGTGCTCTAGTGTCACACATTAAGAATCGATCACCATCTTAAGATGCAAAAGCATAACTGAGATCTGGCAAACCTTTTCAAAATGTTAGAATCAGAGAGCAAACCTATATGGCCTTGCAAACACTGGTAAAAAAATAACTTCCTAATTCCACTTGACTAAATGCTGCATATAGCATTATCAATGCCCCTGACCCTGCACAACAACACTTGTCTGAGTAATATACAATCAAGCCTCATGATTCTCTGATATGTTACTTAATTTGTTCAACTGGGCTATCTGAAGTTCTATCCGCTCTAAAACTTCAGAGTTTCCTTCCCCTGCAACTGATGATGCTCGGCTCAGATTCTCAATGACCTTTTTCTTTTGCAATTTTGATAAAGCCTGTACCATGTCTCTCATAGCTGGCCGCTTCCTTGGATTCTTTTCAATACACTTATATGCAAGAGTTGCCATGGCACGAAATTCTTCAAAATCACATTTTCCATTAAGCCGTGAATCTAGTATCTCGTCCCACCCCGATTTGTCCTCTCCATTGATTGCAGCCTGTTTAACAAGTAATAATTCAAAGAAGATGAGAAAACAGGAATTATTCTAGTTCGTGCATAATGACCAAGGAAGACATATGATTATGATTTCTCACATTGAAACTACACAGAGCAATGACCGAAATAGCCTAGATGCGGTCTATTTGGCATCTCTAAATTGCATGCACAAATTCAAAATTTTCAATCGATAAAGAATCCCCAAACATCCGTACACAAGCATACATCTTAAACATAAGATCTCTCATCTTGCATTGTCCTAATTTACAGAAAATATCAAACTAATTGTGAATTATAATACAAAGACGCCAAGGCCAACATTACCATGAAGTACAGATTTCCAAAAGCAACTACAGTGCTCACGATATACTAATGCACTTCTGAGAAAGAAATCATAATAAGAGTAAGGTAGATTACAAGATTGACGTAATCCAAAAGACCCTGTTGTGGATTCCTCCCCGTAATCAGCTCAAAAAGAAAGATACCGAAGCTGTATACATCACTCTTTTGTGTAAAAGTGTTTGTTGACATATACTCAGGGTCCATGTAACCATATGTTCCTTTGAGACCTGACTTGTGGCCATCATAGATTTCCTCTTTGGAGAGACCAAAATCAGCAACCTGATAAATATATGATTGAACTCCAAAAATAAGTTTACATCTTTAAAAACATAAAATAGCACAAAACACATGCACACAATAGACTTGTAGAGCATCTCTTTTAACTGCATATAATACTCAGTCATATTGTACAAATAGGCATGTGAATCACCATGACGTGATCACCTATAGATTAGAAGCGTGGGCAAAGTAAAAAGAAATAATCAAGCTTTCCACAATTTTCTGTATAAGGATGTTTCAGCTTAAGGAACAAGACTTGACAGAGTGATTTGAATGCTTAAACCATTAAGCCATGACAATGAACCATGATCAAAATATTTTAGTTAAAGAAGAGGTGTCAGGCGCCAACACTTCCATGTTGCAATTAACTGTTCAATATCTACTGTGTAAGTGGGTAAACTCACACTAATAATTGTGACTAGTGAGTCAATACATGTTTGCATGAGAAGTCAAATATGCAATCTGGCACTTGTATTTAAAATTCCAATTGTTGTTGATGTAAAACACAGATCCTTAACCAAGATTTTTTTTGGACTTCAGCAATATATGATCATATTGAGCGTTGGGGGACATGTTGGAGATCAATCCGATTTGTCAAATTAAATTTTGTCAGTTCTAAATCACATCTGAGAGAGCTTTTATCTCAACTAAGTTATAAACTGAGATATGCCAAAGCCTATACTCTTTTGGAAGCTGATTCCTTGATAGTGTAAGTTATTTCTTCACCAAATGACATAAGATCAAGCCCTTGTGGAAGTTTATCAAGAATGTTGATTGCAAGTTCCAAGTGCTTGCTTTCTATTGTAAGAGCGGTCTGTAAAAGAGCTAAGGCAGCATGTGTATCTACAATGCCACATGAGAGGGGGAACCTCCTCAGGAATCCCAAATAGGAAGTCAACAGATATACTAATATAATAGAGAAAAAATCAAGTGAAGATAGCCTCAGAATTGCTATGGTGATCACAGGATATCAACCTAAGAGTGTCCCAATGTTTGAATATCAGTAAAAATTCAAATAGTAGGATTTAGAAAGGCCCAATGATACGTCAAGAAAGATCAGATTTGTCTGCTGGCAAAAAAATTATACAAAATAAAATATTTAAATATAAACTAGTAGTTGCACGTGTTTCCATAAGACTACTAAATTGGGCATTGCAATAGTGCTTCGGTGCCCCAAGTTTTGGAAACAGGGATGGCAAGGGACAGACAGTAGGAGAAGGTTTTAAGAACAGCTAAAGAGATCCTCAAAATTTTAGGGGACAATATATTATGACATAGGGGACCTGCCTGAAAATGTAGGAATAAAATTAAAAAAAGCATTTTAACAAGACAAAGAATAATTTACATAATGAAAAGAATTAATCACAAGCAAGTACATTATGCATCAAGTTGCACATTACTGATAGATCATTGTTCTCTACTAAAACAAATGAAAATGCCATGATACATCCAGTTTCCAGGATGGATATGCAATTTCAAGACACAAGTATTTACATAATGAAAAGAATTAATCACAAGCAAGTACGTCATGCATCAAGTTACACATTACTGATAGATCATTGTTCTCTACTAAAACAAATGAAAATGCAATGATACATCCAGTTTCCAAGATGGATATGCAATTTCAAGGCACGAGTATTTAGGCATATCTGACTTGGGAAAGGCATTTTTTTCGAAGCTTGCAGGAAGGGGATTTTTTGGGATTTTTAAGCCACATAAGAAGAGATGGAAGGCTGAGCAAGCTAACATATTGATCTGCAACCAATCAACCATTATGTTAGTAGGAGGGCTACTTCCATTGTGGCATCACCCCCATTGTCATAAAGTCATGATATATTAGACTATATATGTTGGACCATAGAATTTGTGTTACCAAGTCCTACAAGTATCCCTAGAGAACCCAAACTGGTCAGGTTTGGGTTCAAAACCCAGGCCAGTTTTGGCTTGGGCCCAAGCGGCACATCTCGAGCTTGGCCATTCAGCTTAAGTATGCACCCAGGGCAAACCCAGGAAGTAACCCTGAAAAAAAAAAGCTTTTTTTTATGATTTTTCTTTAAAATTTAAAAATGTATATAAAAAAAATAAATAAATAACCTAACCCTAGTTAACCCTAAAAGTGACTTTTAAGTCACTAACAAAGCACAAAACACAAACATAAACTTATTCCTACCTCTCATTCCTCACTCACCCAAAACTCATTTTCTTCTCACTGCTTAGGGTTGCTATTTTTCTTAGTGATCAAGCATTGTGGAG
This sequence comes from Cunninghamia lanceolata, assembly GCA_027924645.1. Classification (NCBI taxonomy): domain Eukaryota; kingdom Viridiplantae; phylum Streptophyta; class Pinopsida; order Cupressales; family Cupressaceae; genus Cunninghamia; species Cunninghamia lanceolata. The sequence goes on along the minus strand of BSBN01001303.1, from coordinate 1,732,009 downwards.
GCACTAATCCTATGCCTCAAGGGGTGCTACAGTGGTGCTATAGACTCTACAGAGATCAAAATGCCTGTATCAAGAAGAATCATTATTCAAGTCAAGTTTTTTTTAGTTTTTGTAAGTTTTTTAAATTTATTTCCAAGCTCCACTTTTTTCTTTTAAAATTATTTAATGTTGTCTTTCAATTTCCTCTTCATTTTTTAGCAATGGTAGCCTAGGGTTACATTATTGTTTTTTCCTAATTTTTTAACAATAGTAACCTACAGTTGTATTATTTTATTTTCTGGACTCTTGGATTTTCTTGATATTTATTTATTTTAATATGTGGAGGTACAAGTATAGTTTACAATAGCTGGTAGTTCTAGCTCAGTAGGCCAAGGATCAGCTAGGGCTTTCAAATTTAACCCCTTATCACTACTTTGGCAACATGTGACAATGATTGACCAGCTTGCTTGAGGCAAGAGTTATGTTTGCCGTTGTAACTATGAATGATTAAAAATGGACAGCCATACATGGCAAGTCCGATGATGATTTGATGACCCAACACACAACCCACATAGCATGAATAAAACTCTCTCAACCAATCCTAACCTAATGGAAGTGTTAAGTTAACCCATAGGATCTCTCTACCCTTTGTTTTGTGGTTATTAGTCATTTGTTAAGCGTTTGCACTTCGTCGTTTGTTGAAAACTTGTATTTTGGCTATTCATTGATGCATTTACCCCTATCTGTTGGTTCGCCCCAACAAATGTGTCTCCACCGTGGCTATTGAAATACTAGTAAAACTAGGAAATGTGCATGTTATTTTTGCCCGCATAATTTCTTGCATGTGTCTATTATTGCACCTTTTTTGGCTCTTGAACTCTTGCTCTAATTGTGGATGAATGCACCCAACATAGTTAAACTCTAGTTCTTCTCCCTAATTCTGGATCTATTGATATTAATAGAATGGAAAAAGCTTCTACAAGGGTCTTTTTGGTCATCTCTTCTTGAGATTTTCTTACTTTTGCTTCCTCCATGGTTATGAACAGCAGCAAGTCTGAGTCTTGTTGAAGGGTTGCACCAAAATTCCCACACTCCTACAAACTACAGATAGCCTCTAGGCTCTTCAAGATCACCATTTTTATTAGCTTCATTGCTCCGAACAGCTTCCAAGCTTCAATATCAATCACAAACAGCAACAGTCTTTTGGTTTGTTTCTCTTCAGTCCATTTGTTTGGTTTTCTCACTTCCCTTCCATCAGAGAGAGTCCATAGTTGACAAGAGAAAGAATAACAAGCAGTTACGTCTTTGAGGACTAATTTACCATCGACACTGTGTTACACCTTGAATTGCTTTATGTCCCAGGTGTAGGATTTCATTTACTTTGTTTTAGATTAATTTGTTTTAGTAGATTAGATCAATTGTTCTTAGTTTAGTTATTTCATTGCTCTAATTTTGTTGCACTCAACACCAAAATTCAGATCGAGGATAGAGTAGTTTTTAATTTGTTAGATTAAATTAGCTTTACTCTTGCAAAAACTATTTTCCAAACAGCATTGTTATTCCTTCCAAATCAGCTCAAACAATCAAACAATATCAACAAACCAACTGATTTATTTTCAACAAAGCAAGTAGAATCAACGGATAAATAATCAAAGAAAGTCAACCAGCAAGCAACAAATAGAACAAACATTGCCTTTTATCAGCATTGTAACAGAAAAATCAGACATTCATACTTTATCCCAATTTGAAAAAGTGTTAATTTGGTTGGAAAGTAATGGAAAGGAAAAAATGAAATTTGTCATTGATTGATTTCATTTGTTTATTGTGTGCTTGTTCAAATTGCACTAAATGCAAAAAGAGAAAAGAAGTTTATTTTGCTGATTTCAGCATTTAGATTCATCTTCTTAGCATAGAACAGCCCTTTTTTTACATGCATGCAAACACATAAACACAAGAAAATACACAAAAACATAGTTTATTTTAGCAGTCTTTCATAATTAGATCCAATTTATTTGAGCACTTAACACATTTGAAAATCACAAAAACAATTCATAAAACCAAAATCGAAAACAACAAAGCAAAACATTAGGACCTTTTATTTGAGCAAACTTGCAAAGTATAGGCTCCAAACCTAGTTCAAACATTCAAACCGAACATCTAGGCAAGGAACAAACAATTGGAAAAGAAAACCAAGGCATTAGAGTAATTTCATCCCATTTCTTTTCCCTTCGGTCACATCTGGCATATTAGGCCTATTTGCCCAAGTGTGAGAGAGGCTTGGGTGGAAGTCACTTTGAGAGAGCTAAGGGAGAATTCATCAACTCTTGCAGCTGCAAAACTATAAGGGCAAACCCAAGCTTTAAGATGAAGTCAACACAAAAACGACTTACTGCAAGCAAATGAGATAGCACATTTAAAAAACGTATTCAAACGAGAGACTACCTACCTAGACGCTCTCTTTGAATCTATTCGACAAAACATCAACAAACTTTGCCAAGAAGTCAACACCTCACATGCAACAACAAAACACCCATACCGCCATCACCACACTTTGACCAAATATCCCCATCATCCATAGAGCACTCCTTGGTGAAGAAGGTTGTCCATCCAATTCCCTACCAATACACCTATTGTTGCCTCACGAACAACGATAGTCTACCAACCATCTGATCAACATGAACCGTGCATGTGCCTATCATTGATGATTCACGCACAATAGTGATGAGTCAAATTTGGCAAGTACGTATTTTAGTGAACCTAAAATGAAGAACAAATCCTTTTGGGATAAGTTCCCTCACTTTTCCATCCATTTGTTCTGCAGCACCTATAATACCCCCATATATGTTAGGACAAACAAGAACTAAGGGCAAGTTCCTTCCAATGAACCACTTACCCCTACTTTTGATATGATGTTCCCCTCAATCGTCTAGCTCCCATATCAAATAGATATGACTATGAGGACATCCATTATGACGGTACTCATCAAGAACAAGAGCTAAATGCTAGACCTAATCAAGACTACACCACCTTTGACAACTCGACATGGCGCCAATTTCAAGGAGTTGTTATTCAACTGAACCTAAGTCATTCACAAGCCCGATGCATGCTAGTTTAGTTTGAAATCCGCAAACAAGACCTAGTTTCACAACCTACAAAGATACAACAATTCACATCGATAACAAAATGGATTGTCTAGGAAAGGACTTAACAGACATGTAAGCAGCCTGAGGCCCTTGAGGTGGCCTATCACAATGACCAAGCCTCCTCGCAACACATGCAACTAGAAAATCAACTAGACGTGACAACCAATAGGATGGCCCAACCTCTCACCACACGAACCACATCACAATAATCAACAAAACCCTCCCCAAAGTGGTGAGGCACAAAATATCAACCAATCGAACGAAGCAACCCTGGAAGCTCTTATTGCTATGTTAATGCAATGCATTAGGGCACTTAAGGCATGAGGCGTTGAACAACCTCGTCAAACATTGACACAAGCAAATGTGAGACCACAATCTTCAAGACAACAAACCCATTCCAACCCTTTTGTCACAACACAAAATGACCCAAATCAAGGGGGCCCTCAACCACCCACATATCTCAATTTTTTATTCTCAAAATGCAAGCAACGAGGCTTGCATACCTCCTCTGCCTCCACCCTACAATGTGATTAACATGTACCAAACTGGTCGAATACCTATAAATCAAACACAAAACTACACAACCCCACTTGGGCTCCAACCAACCAACCACATGCATCAAAGCTATCCAACCTCTTTTGGGTTTCAACAACCACATTCAAGCTTCCAAGAACAACCCAATTATGAAACTCCACCAACAAGATCCATTTTTGGACTACCTCTCCCTATGCATGATCCCTTTTTAGAGATTACCTTGAGTATCACAAAGAAGCTCTAGATCATGCCATTCAAAATTACCATGTTGCCTTGACCCCTCCTTGATCTTCCCAAGTTCAAGGGAAAGGGAAATCCCAATGTGCACATCAAGGCTTATGCTATTGTTCTTCGACAACTCTTGCTCTAGGACACAATTGTTAATCAAACCTTCCCAAAGACTTTGAAAGGGATCACTTTGGACTAGTATTATCGGTTGGCTAAGGGTTCAATCCATTCATTCCAACAGCTTATCAAAGAGTTCGTCACAACAATTGGTATAAACAAACTTGTCAAGACTAGGATCCGAGAATTACTAAAGATTAAACAAGACAACAACGAATTAGTAGCCCACTTCTTAAATCAATGGAAACAAGTTTTTATTCTTTGACAAGCACACCACACATGGACCATCGTGAGTTATGCTATCTCTTTTCACATGCCTTGAATAGGGACACGTGAGAGGAGATCCAGAAACTCCCCTACAACTTTACAAGTCCTACAAAGAGGTCCTAAAGAGCGCCCTACAAATTGATCAATCTGCAATTGATAGTGGAAGAAAAATATACGGAAGCAATAGAAGGTTGGTTACCCAAAACCAAATAAGTAATCAAAACTCAAACAACAACAATCCTTCTACACCTAGGATCTTAAAGAGAAACAAAAGCACCAAGACAAATGGAGTCATAGATACTTCACTTGCCAAGAACAACAACAATAACAATCATGATTACAACGATAGCAACTACAACAGGAATAAAAACTACCCAAACCTAAGAAACCAGAATGTTCACATGGTGACTGACACCATTGATTATCCTCCTCGAAACAACTATCCTCAAAGGAACAACTACTATCAAGGGGACAACAAACAAGAAAACAACTGCACTTTCGATAACCAATATGACCCTTAGTACTTACCATAGGCTTAGGGATTATAGTCCCAAAAAATTCTACTCCTTCCACAAGACTAGGGGGCATGACATAGAAACTTGTTGAGATTATAATTGGTTCATCTCCAAACTCCCAAAGGAAAAATAGCATTTTTTCATAGACATGTTCCTCCATCCTCAAGATGGTCCAAATAATGGTAACAATCAAGGATCCATCGACCCTCAAAATTCTAATTTGCAAATCTATCAAAACCCTTTCCCTCTGCATCAATGAAACAATGACGCAAACCAACTTAGTTCCTCTAACCCTTGTACATTTGGGTCGATGGTCATGTCCATCCTAGAAGAATCTGTCATGTCCCCATTTCCAGAGTGATCTCACATGGAGTTGATGATTAGCCTATTCACCATTCTCGTAGGCTAATACATTTGGTAAGGGAATGATTTTGGTTTGAGCTTGATTTTTAGAGGATGGAAATCTATAATGTTGGCTCAACTAGTGATTTTTATTGTGTTTTGGCTAAGTGTTGCTAAGTGGTATTGTTTATCTAGCCAAAATATCAAAGTTCTTCTAGAGGATGGAGAATGGGAAAATGGAAAATACAATATTTGAATTGTGTTTTCATCATTGGATCGATTGGTGCCAAGTGGACAAGGAAAAATGACAATCTTTAATTGCATTTTTTAAATATCTATCTAGAATCCAACGATCATAAGGAGAATGCAAATTTCATTGAAATTGGTGTCATCGACTAAGAAGAATAGAGCTTTGTGCCAATGCATGGAGGGAAGATGAATTGTATGGAGTTTTGTGCCATTCACTCAAAGGGATAAAGCAAGTTCAGATGATACAATGGATCATGTGCCCATCGATTAGGAGTTGGATGTTAAAACATCAGCAAAAAAGTGGACTTCATTGGATCAAGCGATTGGTATATTGGATCATGAGCCAACGGTTACATGAAGAAGAATAAGAATTACAATTTTAAATGCACAAGAGCAAAACGATCCAAAGAACAAGGTGAATTTGTCATTGCTAAAAGTGGCAACGGTTAGAGAAATGATCGACACCAATACATGAAGATTTTTATTAAATAAAATGCATTTGCTGATGTGGAATTGCGCCCAGCTATGAAGGAGGATTTTTATTAATAAAATAATATAATGCTATAGCTGGCCGCCGCCCAAAAGGAAGGTATTTCATTTAAAATATGTATTTTATTCTCCAAGATGATTTCCAACGGCCATGTGGAAAAGAAATAGTTTTTTTTAAATAAGGCGATTGGAATTGGCATTTCATTTAAAATTGTTCAAGGGGATGAATTGTCATTGGACTTCAAACACATTGTAAAATCAAGCAACTTGGGATGCCAAGCCAAGCTCAAGGATAAATAGCACCATTCGCCTTCATTTTGCAACTTTTGATCATATGGTAAGCTTCCATACTTCATGGTTGTTTGCTGAAAATTGCTTTTTTCAGTGAATTATGAAGGTGATGCTCCCTTGATTGATGTGGTGATGATCCCATGTCATTTTATGAGATGATATCATGCAAATTTCATCATTGTTCTTGAATTGCAGGTTGATATTGAAACATTTGAAGTGAAATAACATTGCATTTGAAGCCCTTGGTCATTGTGGAAGACTACCAAGGTAGTCGATTTGGCTATATGTGAGATTTGAGTGATTTTTAACATCATTTGCATGGTCTGAGTTTATAATAGCGATCTGGAAATTCAATTTCAGGGTTCTTAGACATGATTTTGTGAAGACTATCAAGATTGGAAGACAAGCAAGCATCATTGGAAGGAATTGCTAGCCTTGGAGAGCTTTGTTTGGCACTACATTTGAAATCTGGGAACATTCATGACAGCTACAGGTCTGATCCAGCAAGGATATCATGCATACTTGAAGACTTTGTTGCAATAGAAGCCATTAGACATCATTCCAGCCCAATCGCTCACTTCTAGGAGCCATTCGCTTTGCATTTGGAGTGGTTTTTGATGTCTTTTTGTTGTCATCTTCATGGCTGGGTTTAATCAGTGATATCAACATTTGTAACAGCAGGTCATACAGTGATTTCAGACTTGATTGGAGCTCATTCAAAGCCATAGTTGAGCTGGGTTGATTAGTTGTTCATTCTACATGAGATTGGCATTGATAATCTAGGGTTTTGATGAAATTTGATGCACTTTTTGTAAATGTAATAAGGTCTGATATGAAACAGTCATGGACTGTCATAATAACCAGCCAATAAGCATTTGTATTCATCATATTTGAAGGCTACAATAAAGCAAGGTGTTTCGGCATTCAAGTGTTCATATGTTTGTTGATGTTATTTTGTATTTTGATGTTCATTGTTTAAGTTATATTGAAGAAAAATTTCAGGCATATCTAGTAGGGTATTTTACAGTGGTATCAGAGCTTGGATCTTGCCAGCCTATGGGTTATGAGCTACTACATTGATCCTTTACCGCATCACTATAGAAGAAGAACAAATACAATGGGAGACCGGAGGCAAGGTAATCAGTAGGATGATTGGGATCATATGTTGACAGAGATGGTTGACAATCAGAGAAATATGACAGAACAACAACATGAGACAAATCAGAATATTCAGAGGATGTTTCAGGCTTTGATGAATAACAATAGAAACAATAACAATCAGGATAATACAGGAGTTGGTAGCAATGCAGGATCACCTCGTGCAAGGAGGACACGCACACCTACAGTTGAGAGACCTATGCAACCTACTTTTCTTCCTAGAGAAGAAGAGGTAGTTGAGGAGCCACAAGTTGAGGAAGAGGAGATTCTGTTTGGAGAAGATTTGATAGTTTGGGTTGATAAGTATGATTCACTTCCTGAGCATGTGAGGAATAGGATCAGCTTCAACAATTACATGAGTCAAAAGCGGGAACGGCAAAGAGGTAGAGTTGAACGTCCAAGGCAAAGAAGAGCACAACAACCTACACAGCCGAAGGAGTACAAGGATGCATTGAACAAGATTCCTCTCCCAAGTTTTGATGGCAGTGGTAGAGTGGATGCATATGTTAATGAATTTCAGAAGATTGCGGTTATGGTTCCTGATATGACAGATAGGAGGATCACTATGTTGTTTGTTGAAGGATTGAATGATAGGATCAAGGGTTTGGTCAAAGTTCACAAGCCAACTACTCTTGAGGAGGCTATTGAGTTAGCACTTGATTTGGATACTACTCGTACATTCACTCAAAAGAAAATTTTCTTTAAGGACTCAAGTTCAAATCAGAAAAAAAAAAACCATTTCAACCTAAGCCTAATCCTTTTGCAGTAGAGAGAGATGAATTGAGAAGGAAGAAGCTATGCTTTCTTGCAAGCAACCATGGGAGCCAAGACATAGATGCCTTGGGAAAGGCAAGGCACATCTCATTGAGGTGATTTCAGATGATGATAGTGATACACATGAGGATACAGGTTCGGATCATGATGAGGATCATATGGAGCAGCCTACATTGGAGCTTGATACAGGTGGAGGTACAGGTTCAATGACTATTGCTTCTATTTCAGGTGTTCCTAGGTATCATGCCTTTCGTGTGAAAGGAGTTATTAAGGGACAGCGAGTTACATGTTTGGTGGATAGTGGAGCCATGCATAATTTCATTGATGAGGGTTTAGTCATGAGACGTGGTTTACAGGCTGAGGATTTTCCAGGATTCACAGTTGCAGTTGCAGATCGTTTTACTATGAGTTGTTAGAAAAAGGTTTCTCAGCTTAGCATTCAGATGGGCGACTATACATTGACAGATGACTTCTATATGGTTGGACTTGGACAGATTGATGTTGTTTTAGGAGTACAGTGGCTACAGTCTCTTGGCCGCTACATTTAGGACTTTTAGAAGATGGAGCTGTTATTCATTCATGAGAGGAGGAAGGTAGTATTGAAGGCACTTTTGGATGGAGGGCCTAGAATTGTTTCAGCTAGGCATATGGAGACTTTGTTTCGTCATGATGACATTGCATGGGCAGCCCAAGTCTCTATTTCTTCCAAATCTTCTTCCAGTGGTGAGTATCATGTAGACGTCCAATCTGTGTTGGATAAGCATGGTAAGGTTTTTGGTGACATTCCTCTAGGTAGACCACCATATCCTGGTTTTGAGCATGTGATTGAGCTTGAGGATGGGACCAAGCCCATCAACATTCCACCATATTGTCATCCTCGGCACTTCAAGATTGAGATAGAGAATACAATCAAAGAGTTGATTGATATGGGACACATTCGGCCTTCATCTAGTCCATTTGCTTCTTTTGTGGTGTTGGTGAAGAAGGATGGTACTATGCGGATATGTATTGATTACAGTGCACTGAATAAGAAGACAATCAAAAACAGGTATCCTATACCCAGGATCGATGAGCTACTTGATGAGTATTTCTCCAAGATTGATCTTCGTTTAGGCTATCATCAGATTCGTGTCCGTGAGGAGGATATTCCGAAGACAGCATTCAGATGCCAATATGGACACTAAGTTTCTAGTTATGCCCTTTGGTCTTACTAATGCACCTGCTACATTTCAGTCTTGCATGAACCATGTGTTCAATAAGCAGTTGCATAAGTTCTTGTTGGTATTCTTTGATGATATCTTGATATACAGTAAGACATGGGAGGAGCATCTTGGACATCTTGATGAGGTACTTAGTGTTATGGAGGCACAATCATTGTATGCCAAAGCTTCTAAGTGTGAGTTTGGATTGGAGGAGATTCTCTATTTAGGGCATGTAATTAGTGCTAATAGAGTGAGAGTACATGAGGAGAAGATCAAAGCTATATAGGATTGGCCTACTCTAAGGAACATTTCTGAGTTGAGAGGTTTCTTGGGTCTTTGCAACTATTACAGGAGGTTTGTTAGAGGTTTTTCATAGTTGGCAGCACCATTGACAAATCTCACCAAGAAGGGGGCATTCATTTTGTCTATTAATGCACAGGTAGCCTTTGATCGACTCAAGGAGGTGATGAGTACTACTCCAATGTTGGCACTACCAAATTTTACACAATCCTTTGTACTTGAGTGTGATGCATCAGGAGAAGGTGTCGAGGCTGTATTGATGCAAAATAGGCATCCCATTGCATTTGAGAGTAGGAAATTGAGGTATGTGGAGTGCCTATATTCCACCTATGACAAGGAGATGCTTGCCATTATGCATGCTTTGGCAAAGTTTCGTCAGTACTTGGTAGGTGCGAAGTTTGTGGTGAGGACTGACCACAATAGCTTGAAATACTTCTTAGAGCAAAAGGATTTGAATGAGAGACAACAAAAATGGGTCTCCAAGATACAGGCATATGATTTTGACATCCAGTTTGTGAAAGGGAAGAAGAATATTGTAGCGGATGCACTTCCCAGGAGACCTACCATTTTCTCTTTGAGTGAGAATTCAACTGATTGAAAATCTCAACTTTTAGTTGAGTATTCCAAGTCTACTTTTGCATGCGAGATCATGGATGGTTTGATTCAGAATGATAGGTATCTGTTTAAGGTTGTTGATGATATGATATATTATAAGGACAAGTTTTTCTTGGTACTTGAGTCAAAGCTTAAGCAGCAAATATTGAGAGCCATTCATGACACACCTCTAGCAGGGCATCCAGGTTTCTTCAAAACCTGTAGGCAGATACGAGAGAGATTCTCATGGAAGGGTCTCAAGGATGATGTATTGCAGCATGTTAGAGAGTGTTTGACTTGTCAGAAGAACAAGTCTAAGCATACTTTCCCCGCCTGTCTACTTCAGCCATTGCCTATTCCTAAGCATAAGTAGGAAAGTATCTCCATGGATTTCATCACAGGTCTTCCGAAGGTACATGGTAAAGATTGCATATATGTGGTTATTGATAGACTAACCAAATATGCACATTTCTATCCTATTGTAGCGGACTATTCAGCATTACAGGTTGCGGAGTTATTCTTTCGAGAAGTGTTTCGCTTGCATGGCCTTCCAAAGACCATTGTGAGTGATCGGGATAGTAGATTCATCAGCATGTTTTGGCGAGAGCTATTCCGACTTGCAAGTACAGAGTTGACATCGAGCACTAGTTATCACCCTCAGATTGATGGACAGACAGAGATTGTGAATAAGTGGATTGAGGGATATCTTTGCAATTATGTTGCGGGGCATTAGTGTGCTTGGATTAGGTGGTTGTATCTTGGTGAGTATTGTTATAATACCACCTGTCACATGTCTATTGGCATGACTCCATTCAAGGCATTGTATGGATATGATGCACTCTCTTTTGTTGATTTGGCATTTGATGATAGTAGAGTTCCTTGAGCTAAGGAGTTGATGCAGGATATAGAGGACATCCTTAGGATTCTTAAAGATAATATTCAACAGGCACATAATTAGCAAATGATATATGCAGATAGGCATCGGATTAAGAGGACATTTGAGGTAGATGATTTGGTCTTTTTGCACCTACAGCCATACAGGCAGAGTACTTTGAAGAAAAGTGGTGCAGAAAAGCTCATTGAGCCGAGATTTTATGGGCCATACAGGATTGTGAGGAGAGTTGGCGAGGTTGCATATGAGCTTGAGTTGCCAGCAGGGAGCCGCATACATAATGTGTTTCATGTGTTATGCCTCAATAAGGCATTGGGATAACATGTGGTTTCTTCTCTTGATCTTCCACCTCTTGATGAAGAGGGCATGTTGATATTGGAGCCTGACAGCATAGTTGATATGAGGGAGCAAAATTTGAGGAGCCAAGTAATTAGAGAGTATTTGGTGAGATGGAGAGGATTGCCATTGGAGGACGCTATTTGGGAAGGAGAGCAAATTTGGAAGCATCCTAATCTTCGATTGCTTGAGGACAAGCAATCTCGGGAAGGGAGGACTATCATGTCCCCATTTCCGAAGTGATCTCACATGGAGTTGATGATTAGCCTATTCACCATTCCCGTAGACTAATACATTTGGTAAGGGAATGATTTTGGTTTGAGCTTGATTTTTAGATGATGGAAATCTATAATGCTGGCTCAACTAGTGATTTTTATTGTGTTTTGGCCAAGTGTTGCGAAGTGGTATTGTTTATCTAGCCAAAATATCAAAGTTCTTCTAGAGGATAGAGAATGGGAAAAGGAAAATACAATATTTGAATTGTTTTTTCATCATTGGATCGATTGGTGCCAAGTGGACAAGGAAAAATGACAATCTTTAATTGCATTTTTCAAATATCTATCTAGAATCCAACGATCATAAGGAGAATGCGAATTTCATTGAAATTGGTGTCATCGACTAAGGAGAATAGAGCTTTGTGCCAACGCATGGAGGGAAGATGAATTGTATAGAGTTTTGTGCCATTCGCTCAAAGGGATAAAGCAAGTTCAAATGATACATTGGATCATGTGCCCATCGATTAGGAGTTGGATGTTAAAACATCAACAAAAAGGTGGACTTCATTGGATCAAGCGATTGGTATATTGGATCATGCACCAACGGCTACTTGAAGAAGAATAAGAATTACAATTTTCAATGCCCAAGAGCAAAACGATCCAAAGAACAAGGTGAATTTGTCATTGCTAAAAGGGGCAATGGTTAGAGGAAGGATCGACGCCAATACATGAGGAAGATTTTTATTAAATAAAATACATTTGCTAATGTGGAATTGTGCTCAGCTATGAAGGAGGATTTTTATTAATAAAATAATATAATGCTATAGCTGGCCGCCGCCCAAGGTGATTTCCAACGGCCATGTGGAAAAGATATAGTTTTTTTAAATAAGGTGATTGGAATTGGCATTTCATTTAAAATTGTTCAAGGGGATGAATTGTCATTGGTGGACTTCAAACACATTGTAAAATCAAGCAAATTGGGACGCCAAGCCAAGCTCAAGGATAAATAGCACCATTCGCCTTCATTTTGCAACTTTTGATCATATGGTAAGCTTTCATACTTCATGTTTGTCTACTGCAAATTGCTTTTTTCAGTGAATTATCAAGGTGATGTTCCCTTGATTGATGTGGTGATGATCCCATGTCATTTTATGAGATGATATCATGCAAATTTCATCATTGTTCTTGAATTGCAGGTTGATATTGAAGCATTTGAAGTGAAATAACATTGCATTTAAAGCCCTTGGTCATTGTGGAAGACTACCAAGGTAGTCGATTTGGCTATAAGTGAGATTTGAGTGATTTTTAACATCATTTGCATGGTCTGAGTTTATAATAGCGATCTGGAAATTCAATTTCAGGGTTCTTAGACTTGATTTTGTGAAGACTATCGAGATTGGAAGACAAGTAAGCATCATTGGAAGGAATCGCTAGCCTTGGAGAGCTTTGTTTGGCACTACATTTGAAATCTGGGCACATTCATGACAGCTACAGATCTGATCCAGCAAGGATATCATGCATACTTGAAGACTTTGTTGCAATAGAAGCCATTAGACATCATTCCAGCGCGATCGCTCACTTCTAGGAGCCATTCGCTTTGCATTTGGAGTGGTTTTTGATGTCTTTTTGTTGTCATCTTCATGGCTGGGTTTAATCAGTGATATCAACATTTGAAACAGCAGGTCATACAGTGATTTCAGACTTGATTGGAGCTCATTCAAAGCCATAGTTGAGCTGGGTTGATTAGTTGTTCATTCTACATGAGATTGGCATTGATAATCTAGGGTTTTGATGAAATTTGATGCACTTTTTGTACATGTAATAAGGTCTGATATGAAACAGTCATGGACTGTCATAATAACCAGCCAATTAGCATTTGTATTCATCATATTTGAAGGCTACAATAAAGCAAGGTGTTTCGGCATTCAAGTGTTCATATGTTTGTTGATGTTATTTTGCATTTTGATGTTCATTGTTGAAGTTAAATTGAAGAAAAATTTCAGGCATATCTAGTAGGGTATTTTATAGAATCAAGCTTTGCCAACCATCTCAATATAAGGGGACAAACCAAAATGTTAGGGTTAGTCAAGCCAATCCAAAATGACAATATCCAAGAGGCCTTATACAACTCAATTAATCAAACATAATGGGCATACCGTTTCTGCAGTTCACCTTCCCCCAAAGTTGATTAGTCCCTATGATCTCATAGAGGATCTCAAGATAACATTCGCAAATATTTCATTTATAGACTGTAAGAACCCCCCCTCTAATTGTTTTCAAAAAACACTGAACTTCTGATTTGTTCATTGGGCAAACATTTTGCATTCTTGTTATAATCAGTGATAGTTCCAATTTCAATGTTTAGAGCAGACCATGTACAGTTTGGTTTCATATAATTCTCATAAATGCATACACAGCAGTAAGAAAATATAAAGACAATATACCAAACAGTTTGCAGCACTAATATAATGGTGAAATCAGTTTACAATATTGCACCTCTTGCTGATTTAACCCAGACACTATAGAACTGAAATATATTATCAAACTAATATGTTCACATACCAAATAGCAAGTCAAGGAAGTCTTCCCAAAGGAAGCGCTTCACTAAAGTCCACGCAAGCTTTCTTTATTGACTTTTCCAAGCATTCACGTGAGACTCCTATCTGTAATGTCCCCTTCTTAGCCCAGACAAACAGATGAGGTGATTAGCCTATTCTAGGGTTCCCGTAGGCTAATGGAGTTGGTTGGGGAGCCTATTTGGGGTCATTTACTAGGACTTACTATTTATAGTAAGTCAAGCAGAAGGATCACGGGTGGTGTTGACCGGACTTTCTATTTTTAGCCACTGCTAGTTGGAGCACTTAGCACATTACATTTGGCTTTCGAGATGGCTAAGGAACAAATGGTCGAAATGTAAATTAAATTAAATATTTAATTTACAGTAGTTAAATAGCCTAAGTCACTTATGTTATAAAGGTGACTTAACTTTGGGAGATATAAGTTATGACTTAAAGTTGTGTGCTAGCAGTTGGGTGTCCATGAGGAGACATGGGACTCAAAATAAATAAAACAAAATAATAAAATACTCCCCCTTTGGGCGTTGAGGGTGAAGGAATAAAAGAAAGGAATGAGAATTCATTTGCATTCATTCACTTTACAAAAAATTACATTGTCGTGAAAGCTTGAGGTTGAACTAGGGTTCTGCTGAGACGAAAACCTTCATAGAATCGCTCTCTTCATGTTTGAGAGACAACATCAGGAGAGTTGCTGGGAGTCTCATCTAGGGGCTTCGCAATGAGCTTAGTTTGATGCATTTTGATGAAGATTTGGGGAGTTATTGCACATATATCTATGCAGATTTTAGGAACATCAAAGAACAATATTATAGTTGCAGATTTGATTAGTTTGAAGGGGATTTTGTGACTGCATTTCAGTTTTCTTGCTGGCCGTACACCTTGAAGGGAGTCATACCATTCCTAAGTGCAGATTTTGGAGTTTTAAGCTAGTTCTTTGATATCCATTGTTGCCAAAGACATTCCAAGGGTTGTTGCAGACATATCAGGACAGATTGCAGAGGTTTTGTGAGCCTATTTAATGTTGTTGGTACTTCAACCAGGCCGTACAATATTGCAATAGGGACGTGGTGCATAAAGGGGTTAAACGCCTATCTTTGGGGCCTGTTATTTCATGTGGAGAGATCGTCTAGGGCCACAATCTCTTGTGCAACTCTTTGTTTGGGAAGAACTTCCATTTCTAGGTGCTTGGGAGTGATTTACTAATGCCCATATTGTTGGTTCACATACAGCAAATGTACAAAGTTGAAGAACCTGAAATGGGTATGTCACTATAATTCATTTTGAGCAATAATATAATCTGGGTCTTTGTTATTTTGTGCATATCTATCATAGTTTTTATGAGTTTCGTTGCATGCTTTATATTTCATTGTCAAACTACAAATATCATATGCAAAAACCATACACAAAACCCTAAACATAAACAGCAATGAGAAACGGAAAAAACATTGGCATAAAACCCTACTAGGACAGTGGCTATTACATTATCTTCCCATGATTCCTTCATCTCAAGTGCTCCTCCTTAGAATATATGTTGCAGCCCCTTTAGCATCCCACAAACCTTGTTGTTGCGCCTGTCATAGGAAATGTAATATGGGGTGCAGCTGATGCTAAGATATAAGGCTGTGCCCAAATATGTGAGCATCCACAACTCACGCCACTATTAGTTTCTCTAACATATGGCTCCAATAACATAGGGTTTGAAACCCTCAATGAAATCTTCAATAACTCTTCGAAAATAACTTCAACAGATATACAAATTTGTATTTGGAACAAATCTCACAAATTTGTCAAATAACTTTCCAGGCAAGCAAATATACCATAAAATTTATCGAACAAACCCTTCAGCACCACTCCTGAAATCTATAATGAAGCACAAATACCATTACCGACAAAAATTCAGCACACAGGGAATCTCTGTATGAAATTGCTCCAAGACTTCAGCCTATAGCACAAGTGTAGATTCTGGATAAATCTACCTGCAACCCTTTCTGCACAAATTGTGACTATGGATGAATCACACAGTATTAACCAGAGTGGATCTTTCACCACCATAGCTAATCTTCTCCAAGAGGGCTTTTGTCCTCAAGAAGGCTGAGATGAACAGAGTTCAATCCCACAAGCACAAGGGTTTCATAGGAGGAAATAAAATAATCTGCATATCCAAATGAGCTCTCACAACCTCCTTTTGAACTTTTCCGAGGAGCTTCCCAAAGATTATATTTTTAAATTCACTTTTAAAATACTCCATTTTGCTCCAGAAGACACCTTTTGAGAAATAATAATAATATTTGATATGCAAGATCCCTTTTTTAAGCGTCCATGATTTTAAACTTTTTGATTACCTTTCCAACGAGCTATTACACTAAGTTGCTTTTAAATTATTTCATAAAATTAAGCAACCTTAGTGAAATAATTAAATAAATGCTTATTAATTCACCCGAGTTGTGGAAACCACTGAAACAATATCGGGATCAAAATCTAACTATACAAGCATGATACTGATGATGAAAAATGCTATCGGACCCGACCGGGTGACTTACTATAAATAGACGCTCTCTCCAAGAAGTTTGGAGAATGCACCGAAAGTCGAAAATTACTTCTGAAAGAGTCATAAGGGTCCTCAAGACCAACTAAGCTCACTGCCAATAACAAACATCACTGCAGATCACAACCTAAATGCTCCAAGAACCTTGGAGTACTCCTCATCATACACTGAACTACCTCGGCCAAAACTGGGTACTGGACAAAAGCATGCAAATCAGAATAGCTAAAAATGGGGACATTACATAGACCTCCTAAGAAACTCTCCATCTCATTAGGCAACTCTCTTTGAGGCCATTAGGTTAAAATATCTTAATCACATAGCCCCCCCTCCAAAGGAACAAAGTAATCAGATTGAATTGGGCCTTAACCCTCCACACAATGAGCTACAATATCCAGGATTCTTCTTCAATCTCAAGTACATGCCTACAGAGGCTAAGGAGATCCTACCTTGTATTTACAAGTTTGGATCTATGACACTTGCATCAAAAGAACTCTAGTCGACAACGGAGACAATAAACATTGTTCCTTTCTCCCCCTTACAGAGAATGGGTTACAGGGAAACAAACATTACCTCTTGTAGGGATACTCTATGTGGATACGACAAGCTGAAATCCACCTCCATTGGAATAATCACTCCCCTGATCGCTCTTGGACCTAAGGTAGTTTCCACCATGTTCTATGTCATTGAGTTACAATTTGTTATTAGGAACACCCTAGATTCACAAGCTGAAAGCCAATCCTACTTTATTCCAAAAGATCAGATTTCTACATTTGGGAAAGATCTATGTTGCCAAGGGAGACATTGAACCATTCAACATTCTTAAAAAGGATATGTCCAAGAAGAGAGTTGGAATGCCTATTGATTATGAGTTGTCCACAAACAAAGTTGCAATCCTAGAGCCTACACTAGACACAATTTGCTTAAGAAAGAAGGAATAAACTGGAAAGACAATTAAGGATATGGGAACTTCTAAGTTCATAAAAGGAGAGTTCAAAATGAGTCACAACTCTAAAGAAAGATGGACCTTTCCAATTCCCTTTCGAAGGAGCCGACCAAATCTGCATGATAAATATTTTCATTAATGTTGAGAGAGGAGAATCTAAAAATGAACACAAAATTACCCTCAAGCCATCAAGAAATGAAGTTACTTTGAAAATGTGAATAGACATAATTCTACAAGAATTGCAAATAGGTGAGAACCCGCCCAAGTCAACAACGAAAAGGAAACTTTTGGACGTTATTGTATCCAATAGTCCTGAAGAATTTGATGATTGCATTTTTGTTGATGCTAAAGAGGATGAGAATGAAGATGGTTCTAGGGTTCTACTAGAATCACCAACAAATGGGATGCCTACACACAAATCCTCACCTAGTGGTTCTACCAAGTCAAACGACGACTAAGAAATACCCCAAGTCCAAATCAAAATGATTGAAAATTTTCTAGATGAAGATAGAGTGTCAAAGAGTTCCAATGGAAGCAAATGATGCATATGACTATTGGAACAACAAACTTGACAATCTTGGAATTGCCTGAAGAATATGAGGACTATTCCATCGATTTACACCCACAAGAGAATGGAAAGGTGGGTATTAGTTTTGTTTCCTAGAAAAACAAGAACCTCGTACCCCGCATGAACTACACGAGTTCTTGCAATTTATTAAGGATCAAGAGCACATATGAAGTGTAATGTCCCAAATTATGAGCTAAGTGTGTATTTGAGCTACATGGAAAATGCAATATTAAGATTGTATTTTCATTCATTTGAATTTGAATTTGAATTTGATAAATAAGGAGGGAAAATGAAATCTTTAATTACATTTTCTCTAATCTATTTTGTATGGAGATGTGTAATTATGGATAGCTCCAGGTAGGACCTATTTATGAAAGAGTTTTGACAAGTCAAAATGGGCCCAATTCAAATTTAATAGTCAAGCCACATGGATCGATGCATAAAGAATATTCAATGTTATTTCATATGAGTCTTGTTTATAGAGCCAACGACTATGCTGAAGAGGGTTCGATTTGCATTAAGGAATATAAAGCTCATTCGCCAAGTAGAAGACATTTAAAATTGCAAGTGTGTGGTATCCAAAGCCTAAAGGGGAGCGATCAAGAAGTTGAAATTATTTAATTTGTTCATAGCAATTTTAAATGCAATGATACCCTTGCAAGGATTGGCGGCGATCATGCATGGAGTGGTTATGTGAGGTAAAAAGCATTTAAAATTATATTGTTTGATATATTAAATGCTAGCATTCTTGTATGAAGTGGCGGCGGTTAAGGAAGGATTTATTTTAAATGCAAAACAAAAACAAAATTAAATGATTGTTGCTGGCCGTCCAAGAAGGGAGATGATTTTAAATGCTAGCTCCTTCATCAAATGCATTCGCACTAGCATTAAGAGGTTCGATTGGGTAGTTTGGAGGTTTTTAAATGCAAATTGGCATCATTTAATGCAATCGCCCAATCATTGCCAGTACTAGTTGGAGGTTAGAAGGATTTTAAATGCATTTCAAACACAAAATTAAATGCATGTAGCTGATCGCCCAAGCAAAGAAGAAGATTTTAAATGATTGCAATCTCAAAATTCAATGCAAGTGTCAAAGGCCAAGCTTAAGGAGGATCGATCCATAGAGGAAGAGCAAAATTCATTTAAAATAATTGAAGATTGTTTTAAATGAAAGCATTTCAAGTGAAGATCATTCAATATTGTTCCATTTCCTTAATTTCTATTGATAGATTTCAAAATGCATTCCAAAATTGCCAAGAGGATGGACATCAAAGCTTGAGGAGTTTAAATAGATGACTTGAGCTTCATTTTGCATGAATGATGCTATGGTATGTTTTCTTTATTATTGTTTATGACTGAAAATTCCGATTTTCTAGTTATTTTTCAAGGAGATGTTCCCTTGAGTGTTGTGGTGATGATCCCGTAACAATTTGTGAGATGTTGTCATACAGATTTCATCATTGGATTGAATTTGCAGGTTATTTGAAGAGTTTGGAAGTGATAGTGATATTTATTTGAAGCTCTTGGTGTAGAGGATTGACTACCAAGGTAGTTTAGTGAATTTGGAGTACATTTTGGATGGTATTTTCATATTTTGCAGGGTCTGATTTTGCAACAGCAGGGTCTGATTTTTATAACAACTTTACATTGGAATTTCGGGGCTTTTTAAGTGGATTTGATCAAGGGTTTGAAGGTTGAAGAGTTGTGTCTGATAGAAGACCTTCCTATGCATCCATAGAATGCATTTGGAGGAGATATTTTATGATATTTTATTGTAAACCCTTGGCTGGGCAAAAAGTACACTTTCAGCAGTCATATCAACATACAGTAAGTTTACATCAGAATTTAATTGAAGCTCTTTCAAGGCTGTTTTGTGTTCATTTGATAGCTATCAGCATTCTAGAGGCTTTGGGCTATGTTTGTATGCAAAGTTTGATGTATTTGGACTTCATATTGATTTGTAATTAAATCTGATATAAAATCAGACATGGACTGAAATAAATTCCAGCCACTTGACATTTCATGTTTCATTTATTTGTTGTTTCATATATGCAAAGTTGATGTGAGTTTGATATGATACAATTCCTTGTTCATTTGGTGATGTTATTTAATTGAAGTGTGCAAGAAATCTTATCTAAATTGGCAAAAAATTTCAGTCATTTCTAGAAGGGTATTTTACATGAAGCATTTAGACACGAATTCAGCATGTTAATTGATGTTTTGTTTAACAAAGGTGTTCCCAATTGAACTACATTTCATTTTCAAGCCTTCTTTACATTGTCAAAGGCTCTAGCACCAAATCCTCAAAAAATATATTTAGTCAGAACTAGAGAGGCCTCCACCCAACCAATCAAAGTTGGGGATTTGGTACTCAAAAG
Organism: Cunninghamia lanceolata; assembly: GCA_027924645.1. NCBI lineage: Eukaryota > Viridiplantae > Streptophyta > Pinopsida > Cupressales > Cupressaceae > Cunninghamia > Cunninghamia lanceolata. Next base: position 1,711,374 of record BSBN01001303.1, on the reverse strand, counting down.
AGGAAGTTTGAAGAAAAAGAAATATAAAAAGGAAGAAAGTTTTACATAGATTGGAAAGGTCCATATCTAATCAAGGAAGATGTCGATAATGGAACGTCCCTCTTCTGCACCATGGAATGTGAGTTTGGTGAAACCATCAATGCCCTCTACCTTAAGAAATACTATGTTTAAAATTGAAAAAAAAAAAAAAATAACACCCACATGCGTACTAGGAAATTGGTTTGATCAGAACCCGAGAATCAAATGTTGCAAACCAAACAAAAATTAACTGATCCATTGTAAGCGCTCAAGGAATTTTTTCCAGCCAACATAGTTGGCAATGCTGAAACCAGAAAAGAAAAGAGGGCAGGCTTTAGGTGCCTTCAGCCAGAGAGGTGCGCCTCAATCCTGGCCGCCCTCATTAAACCATGTTTTGCAATTGTTTAAACAAATAAATCAGATGAATGGTCCTTTCAAGGCACTACCAAGAAAATTCCAACCAAGATAAAGTTAGAGTTTGATAAAGGAATATGATTATACGAATGTTAATGCACTTGTGACCCTTAATCTAATATTTTGTTGAATGATGGGTTGGTAAGGTTATGTACATATAGACCATTAAAGTCAGCCATTGTACCTACCATCTCCTTTTCTATATGTATATATTGAGTAGATAGAAAAAGAGATCTCCATCAAAGAGAATGACAAGTATCATGTAAGTCATGTACCATATCTGTCAAGCCTGATCATATAGAAGATCACGTACATTGTAGTCATGGTTAATGAAGATATTTCCGTTTCTTGTTTATTTTTGTACCGGATTATATATCTCTTGTAGATAGCATTTGTGTATGTGCAATAGGTGAGATGTTTTCCTATTCAACAATTCTATTGTAGAATAAGTAGCAACATCTGTTTCTCAACTTTGTTGATTTTTCCTCATTCTTAGTGTGCTGTGCTTCTTGTGCCATTTCACGAACATCGACATAAAAGTGCATATAATTGTCAAATGTCAATGAAGAGAGGAAATGAACTCAGAAGGAAGTCATTCTCTTCATCATTTCAGCCATTTCAAAAGCTGTTACAGACCAGATACCCAATCCCTTTACAAAGTATTGATCGAGCACATTAGGTGTTTTTCAGTACCAGTCTAACAGCACTAAATTTCAAATTTGATAACATAGAAGAAAGAACGTGAATATGACCCATAAAAATGTGCACCTTAGAAACTAACATGCATCCATCTCTGATTAAGAGTCTGCATCCATCTCTAATTAGGAATCAACCAAATTTCCTCAAATTAGAGTTTCATTCTTCAAGAGAATATTTACATTAAAGTCAAAGCCCTTCATCTAAAAGCAAGCAACCAAATTTTAGAGTTTGTATCTCAATGCAAAAAAAATTCTTTGCATAAAAATGAACTTTCAAAGTAAAATAAATGACAGAAAGAATTCTACAAAGGAAATTCATTAGTTATGTACAGACATGATGACCATATTTTAAAATAGTATACCAAAGATTAGACATGTCTTCTAATCTCTACAGAGATGAATTTTCAAGAAATTCCTTAGCATTCATGACAAATGATCATGAAATTTTAATTTCTACAAAAAGACATTATTTTTTTATGAAGATTCAAATTGAGATTTTCAGAATAGAAAGTTGGCATACCCTGGCTCTCATAAGATGGTCTAACAGTATATTGGCAGCCTTTATGTCTCGATGCACAACTGGTGGTATAGCCTGTAATCCAATCAAATTCAATATTTAATCAAAACATAGAACCCTAAGTTTTCTCAAAATCAGTTATCTGTCATTGAACAATTATCATATTGCAGAAAATATTCAACAATTACCCCATCATGAAGATATTCAATTCCACGTGATACATCTTGGGCTATGGAAACTCTTTCTTCCCAACTCAAGGTTCGTCCCTTCTCATCTGAAAAAATATGTTATATATGCAATACTGAATTAGTCCTGACTCCTAACATACAGAACACCTTCATACGAAACATTTCACACTTCAAAAAATATAAAAATCAAATTTTTAAAATATAAATTGAACAATTTTATATACAACATAACTAGCATCTCATTTCCTAAAAAAAATTGTATTTCCTACAAAGATAAAAACCTATGGAGAAAATTAGCATATAAGTCCAAGTGCCAGTTACATAAGATATCAACTGTTTATTGGTCACTTGCTACCTACTAAATAAGTATCTAAATATCTAAGTTCCATAGTCGGAATAGTCATAAATTGTTTCCATACATTTTAATATACAATTTTCTTCCTCAACTCCCATAGCTATCAAGCTTCAAATATAATGGAGACAAGCATATCATATAAGGAACATCAAATTTGATATTTCGTATTCCATGAAATATTTATAAGTACTAATTCATCAAGTGTAGTTGGCATATCTGTGACCATTAATTTATAATAGAAACCATGAAAAAAAAATCTGGAAATGTCAAGAATCTGCAAATTTCATTAAATTGAGTAAAACTTACCATACAAATGATTTGCAAGACTTCCATTAGTCATGAACTCATAAACCAACATACGTTGGCCTTTGTCCACACAGTATCCAACCAAATTTACAAGATTTCTGTGATGCAACCTTCCTAGCAATGTCACCTAGCATGCAGAAGCCCCGTTTTCAATATCAAACATTAAAACACTATTATCACCACATACAAGAGCCTCAAGGCAGGAAAAACATTTTATTGTTTACATTAACTCTTCAAAAGATGAGTAAAAAAGCAAGATGATGTCCTTAAATTAAGTGAATGATTTTGAAACACGTTTAAATCAAACCTAAAAATAAAGAATAAAATCTAAATAATAAAGACTGCCATCTATGTTACACAATATAAATAAGAAGACAGTAAATGAATGTCATTTATGATTCCAAAAGTTAATTGCTTCAATGGTCAAAATATTTTAAATGGTTCAATTGCAAACAATTGACTTTACTAGGTATTTCTTTAACTTTTTTTTATAAGAAACATATATTACATCATTAGAACAATACATATCACACAAGTGTCTAAGAGACTGGAAAAAACTGTTTACCCCAAGGACGCTTTCCCTACATTTTTTGACACGTTTCCTATAGGGGGCATTTTAGGAACATGGGGATAGATAGGAAACATCCCCCCTCCCTCATACTTGATTCTGAAAAAAATTTGGAAATGTTTCCAAAACATCAAATTTTGCTCATGACAGCCTGGCCAACATAAAAAGTGTCATGTCCCCTTTTTGGAATAAAGCCATGAAGAAAACCTCTAGCCTATTCCCATTTCCCGTAGGCTAAAGGGTAAAGCAAGGGATATAATTTTTAATAGTATTTTAAGTTAGGCCCAATAATTTCTAATTTAAGGGTCAACTTAATTTTTTTTTTTTTGAATAAAAATGCGTCAACTTAAATAATATTATTATTAAAATAAAAAAATATTTTTAAATACTAAAAATAAAATAAAAATAAAAAATATTTTTAAATACTAATTGGAGGGAATTTTAATTAAGGACCCAATTTGGAAAGGTCTAAAAGAAGGGCACTTGGCTTCATTTGGATCATGTTTCCATCATTTTGTCATTCAACTTTTAGAATTTGAACTTTGCGTTCAAGTTTGATTCCGAGGACAAAAACCCTTAGTTGATTTGAGGATCTTGAAGGACGAAAACTCTCTAGGATTTTCACTATTTAATTTGGGAACGAAAATCCTCATCTCCAACATCAACAATTCCATCTAGGAGTTGCATGTGTACTGATTTGGATCATTTTCAAATTTGAGATTCATGATTTGAAGGGTTTCATTGCAGATTTCAGCGTTTTTAGGGTTTTGGAAACATTTTGTTGCTGCTGCAGTGTCGCTACCATGAAATCAGCATTTTTGGGGAATAATTCTTCATCATTAGAGCAGCGATCAGCTTCTTTTGTCATTATTGGGATATATTAGCATCATATCTTGCAAATTGTGCAGTCCTAGTGCAAGTGCCAGCATTTTGGAAGATTCCAGAGAGGGTTTGGACTTCATTTATTGTTGCAAACACATTTCCAGCCATCATTTTTTTGGAGTGCCAGCCTTGGGGATTGCAGATCTGCCTTTCTTTTCGCTGTTAGAACACTTTTCCAGCCCTCATGTAATACTCTAAATGGGATATTTGACTATAATTCTGATTTTTCTGCTTAAACCCTAATTCTGATTTATATTTTCAACAGTCTAATACTTCATGAAACACCATAAATACCATATCCAAACATCAAAGGATTATCACATATGAGTTCACCCAAGCATAGGAACGCATTACACCATGAAATACACCATTGCAACCATAATATCAACTCACAAATGCAGGAATCTGATCTGCTGTTATAAGCTAGAAATATGCAGTCCAAAATAACAAGTATTTGACTAGAGCAAACGGCCACAAGTCACAAATCACATAGCAAAGTATCTAACATCAAATTACATACCAAATATGCCAAAATAAGCCCTAGAAGGAGGGCGAATGAGGTCTGCCCTAACTGCTGTAGCAGAACTGCTGAAAAATGAAACCCTAGCAGCCAATCTATCCTCCCAAATCGCCTGCAATAAAGTAGCCTTCACCTCCACGAGGTGCGCTCCAAGCTACAGTAAACCCTAGACTAATTCACCTATGATGAATGCTCTCCAAAGCTGATGTAATTTTCTGCACTTGATGATAATGAAGCTCATTTGAATCCCCGTCACGGAATCCACAAGAAGAGAAGCTAGATTGGCGCCCAACTCCTCCTTAGTCACTTGAGGTTTCCGTCCCAAGCTCCTATTAGAGATCACTCTCCAAGTATGAATAAATGAATGCTTGAATGATATGATTTGTGTCATGTCCCGATATTAAGGCATTGTTTAAATTAAAACATCATGATAAAAGACGGAAGTCGCTTTCAAGAAATACGGATAATTACGTAGACATATAAGTAATATTATTAATATATAATATTTAAAAAACAATATTAAATAATATTATTATATAAATATTCTAATTAAAATATAATATATAATATATTTACTTAAATAATTAAATATATTATTAAATATAAATAACAATATATAATTATTAATATAAATATAAATATTAAATTAAATATTATTATAAATATAATTATTAATATAATAATACAAACTTGTATTATGGCAGCGTTTACCTTTAACAAAAAAGAAAAAGAAATTAAATGAAGTGATAAATTGGGCCTACCTCCTATGGAGCAGCCCACATAAGTCAACGGACATAATTAACAAATCAATGTATTGTGTAAGGGACTTTATGTCTGTCGCCACCTTTTGTTAATAATAAAACAAGTATAATATGCAGCGCCTATAATGATAGGCGACGACAAGCAATCATTATGCACTATAATATGTATGCATACGATTTGGAGTAAAAAAGATAAACGATTAAGATCTGCTTTGTTTGTGAATAAGCCGACCTCTCTTAATTACTGCCAAACAATATAAGGGTCGCCTCTGAGGAAAGATATAGTGTGTTGTTTCATACGGGTCACCTCCCTTCATAAAGGATATGATGTATATATATAAAAAGCAATCAATCATTCATCTCATTCCCAGCATCGAATACAGATCAAATAAAGAGTCTACGTAGCATTCAAATCCAATCAAGCAATTCATTCTCTCATCACAAAGCGTTCGATTTGCAATATCCATCAACATTAATATCATTCATTGTATTATATGACAAATATTGAATATTTATCAGCATCAGCAATCCAGCAAGACAGTCATAAATATATATTCATATATATCAAGTGAATTCAAATATAATTAGAGGCAGCGATTTGCCATACTCATATCCATCTAATAGTGGTGGAATTCTATAAATCAATCTAGTTCCTATTGAAGGAACAGCCACGCATAAAGGAGCTATTATTTTAGTGATCACTTGAGCATCTCAAATCATCCAAGGAATCTCAAATCATCCAAGGAGACGAACCTCATATTGGTACGATCTCTCTAACTCATACGATTATCCTTAATAGTTATACTAACCTAACTCATGATATATGAGGGATGAGCGCAACCTTGCCACATTTTTTATCTTTCACCTTTGCCCCTATGAGAATGTTTGGGTTGTTAGGGACATTCGGTTTGTTATTATTATTATTATTATTGAAATGGCTCACACGGTAGGTGATTGCCAAGTGGTGGTATTGTCGGGCGAGCATCAAACCCTTGGGCCTACGGCAGTGGAGTATGATTATCCGACGCTCTAAACGTAATATTTTCCCCTCCTCCGCTAGGGTAGATGATTGGGCTAGATTAACGACCAGGCTCGACATCGCCATTCCCAAAGTATATCATGTTTCATAAACATGGTTAAAGTATAAGTATGAGGAAATACATTGAATATATATACTTGTTCATTATTATTGATTATGTTCATGATGTTGCTAACCCTAATGATTATGAAAGAATATATGTATATGTCGTTAATATCTTTGATTGCAGGATTCCAACTCGGAATTACCTTATTCAAGAGATATTTATGATTATGATGTATTGATTTCATTACTATATTCTAATTTATTGATCTTTAATATGGCTGATGTTCCTTTCTAGTAGTTATTCTTGTGTGCAGGTTAAGAAATCAAGAATATCCTAAAAGGGGACATTACAATTTGCAATGCCAAATGAACTTTTAAATGATTATGCTTTGTTTTTTAAATGATATTTTCCCTCCAAGAGAGCCGACTAGCCTCCAATCACTAGAGTGCCTAGATATAACCAAATTAAAGATTTGATTATTATTTTGTCTTCTCTTCAAGCGCTAGTATAGGATAGTATATCTTATTTCTTCATGAGGTGTTAGGGAATATTTGATCCCTTATCACAAGTCACCCAAGATAACAATAGCAACCTCCATGGTAATGTATACAATGTGACCATGACTGAAAATGTAAACAAGGCGCCCTTATTCTTCTCTTGGCATGAATGAAAGCATCAACATGGCATCCATACAAATATGACAAGTCATTGCTCATGACATCCTCCAAAAGTCCCGGAGCGGGGAGAAAAGCCCAAATCAACTCTAGTGGCGACCATTCCAAAAATGGGGACATTACACCTCATTTGGGTGCGCCAGCCTTGGAGGAGGGTTTGACTTCAGTTTGGGCAAGTTTCAGTCACGTTTGTTGTTGTTGGGAGGTGATTTTGGGACATTTACCAGCATTACAACAGTTCTTCATTCAGTTCTGGCCTTGGAAACTTCATTGCAGCCATCTTTCATCTCCTTTTGTTGTTTGTCATCATCATAGGAGATCACCATATAAGATTTGGCAAGTTTGGGACCTAGTGCAACCTTTAATGCATGTTTTTGTTCACTCCCAGCCATTGATTTGTCAACATTGATCATCTTATTCATTGGGTTCTTGGAGTACCAGCTTGAGGATGAAAATAGGATCATTTGAGTGGTTGTACCAGCCATTTCATCAGCCAGCCACCACTTGAGCAGTAGTCATACCAGTCTAAGGTTTCATCATTATTGCTTGTGAGTTGTTTTGACAATTGTAGAATCTCTAAAAATATCGTTTCCAGCTTGTAATTATTTCCAACAGTTGCAAATAAATGGAATCAGCTTTCCAAGGGTTTCTAAAATTTATGTTTGATGCTATCATAACTTTCCCAATTCAGATCTGAGTGTTTTTTGGTCAATCTAAGGCTTATACCAGCAATTATAATTGATGAGATTTGATCCAAAATTGTCACAGTGTATACCAACATTTGGGGGTTTGATATATAGTTTTTAGTCATTGGTTTCTATTTGGTTCGTTGTTCCAATTTGTGTTTGTTTCAAAATAAATCAAAAAAGACATAAAAATCAGAAAATTGACAAAATACTCAGTTGGGGACATTACAATGCTCCAACACCAAGGTTGCTTGTAGACCTCCTGTCCTTTTTGCACAAGGTCTAGAGCTTTTGGCCAAGACTATCACCCACTTCTTTACTTCTTCCAACAATTTTGTGCCCTGAATGTTAGAAGAGCTCTCCTCTTGTGCCTCCTTGAATTCATCTATCAACTAGATTGTGTCCTCAAATCCATTACTGTCAATTACATGGTGGACGGTTCTCCCTAACATATCAATAAGGATAGGAGTTTATACATTCCTCCTCTCTGTGGGGGTAGCTCACCTCTTTTTTCTATATCTTTTGAGGATTGTAGATGTAATTGTTGCTGGCATGTAATCTATAGGTTTATTTCTATTTCAGCATTTATAAATTTAGTAAACCTCCATTGTTGTTTTTCAGGTGGCAGATGCTTTAGACTCTCCTTTCATAGTTGTTGCACCCCTACGAAACTCAATGTTTGTACTTACTTTTTTCCATTTGCCATCAAGGGCATAGTCATTGTGTTTGAACCAAAATCAACTTGTGGTTTTCCCAATCATTTTGGTTGTTCGTACCATATTTTTACTCTTCAAAACTAACAACTTTTGCAAGTTGGGAAAAGGTTGCAGCTGTTCGGTTTGAAATAAACACGAGATTTGAAGGGTCATGTTGATGATTGTTTTTAGACAAGTCAACAATAGAGTAAAACACTAGAGTATCCCACTCTCTCTTGAATAAAGCTCTTCAAAGGCTGAACTATGTGATCCAGTGAAGTAACTCCAAGGTTCCTTTTTATGATTCCTGATGGGTTAACTCAGTGATTACATGTGATCTTGCTGATAATCACAAAGGGACTTACGCAGATTCTTCTTCATACTTGTTTAGCTTATTCCTCCTTCGGTGTGGATGACATATATACAGAGTCTCAATGATAAAGAAAAGTAAAAAGGATAAGGGTTCAGGAAAACTAATCTAAGGTCAATGAAGCAATGATGAGGTATTGAACAGACAAACTCCTAAGTAAACCTAACTTCACTTCGCCAAGGATGCCTACAACTACATGAAGTTGGTGCTATCTCCTAAGGTTACACGAATGGTTTTCAAATCATGAAGACTTATACAAGCACCCATCAAATGGTGCAGCTCAAACAAGCATCCACAATCGAACTTAAGCAAATAAGCTCAGACTAGCTTTACACAACAATTCACCAGCGATGAATGTTAAAAGCATGAGCTAGGAGTTGATCAAATATTCAATACAACATACATTACAACAATGAGCTCTAATCTATTTCTAATCTACTTGAAACATCTTTCCATTCCATCAAGATACCAGAAAACCATGTTATTTCACAAGATAACACTTAAACACCAAGTGAACTCCAATGTTCTTGCATTAATCTTGAGCAATATTTACAACAATTTCAAGTCCTCTCATAGAATTTTGAGAGTTTCTCCTATTCTACTCCTACTTGCCTACAATCTAATTTCTATATCTTACAAATAAGGCAACAAGGCCTTTATATAGTGCCCAGAATACAATGAATGGCTGAGATTAATTCAATAGCCAAGGGTCTAGATCATGCCACCTCACAGGTAGTTACAACAAATTGTTATTTTTAGCATAAAAGAGAGGCAATGAAGGCACGTTTTCCAATGTGATAAGGTAAGGCGAAAGCATTTAAAATATTCCTCCACATAGGAATCCCTTTGGCTTCTTTTATTAAATGATACATTGAATGCATTAAATAATGTGGCTAATCAAAATTGAATGATGTGTACTCGCCACATAGATGCCAACTCAGCATACTTTGAAAATTGTATCATCTTTGTGTGATGTATTCAATGTGATTGCTTGAACTTGTATGTTTAGGAATACAACTTGTTGATCTTTGCCTTGTACATCTCCTTGTAACTGGATGTATGATACTTGTAGCTCATTTGATTGACTTTGTAATGTTTCTTCTTCTTGCAGGTAAGATATGAATCTTCTTTGATGATGCTCTTGATGTAGAGTGAGTAATAGAGTAGATGATGATGACTTGAAGTAGAATGTATGATAATCTTCATTCATGAAGAGTAGGAGAATCTCTTGGACTTGAAGGTTGAATGGAGCTTGAAGTATGATGGATGAATATCTTTGCTTGATGATGGGATGAAGATGAAGTAGTGCACTTGGCATGTTGATCTTGAAGTAGCCCTTTGAAGTGTAGATGATAACACCTTCCTTGGATGTGAAGTAGATGTTGATAACCTCTAGAAGAAACTTTGAAGCTTGACGAACCTTGACTTGAAGCTTGTAGAACTTGACATAAAGCTTGGATGGATGAAAGTCTTCGAACATAATACCATTGATGAAGTATACTTGCAAGATATTCCTCGGAGAGCTTGAATGGATAGATGCCTTGAACTTAATGTAATCCAACATGATGTCAGTGATGAAGAGTATCAACATGTTGGACTTGATGCGACCTTTTAGAAAGGTGTTTCCTCTGCAACTTGAAGGTGACTCAAGTACTTGCTTTTGATGATTCCTTGACTTCATCAACACTCCTCTCAATGATGCAACTAAATGATGATCTTGAAGAGTACATGATGATGATGCTTCTTTCTTGCAATAACAATTTCTTGACTTCACTCCTTGGATGAAGGTAACTCCGGACTTCTCGCTTGAAGGTGACTCCTTGTATAACTCCCTAGCCTTGATTGATGATCCTACAAGCCAAGATAAACAGTATATCAATCACTTCATAAGATAGGAATAACCTTAAACATGTAATAATCCTTTCCATGCTTAGGCGCAAATATAGGTAAAAATAGGAACAAAGTGCGCCTAACATCAATTTAGTCCCACATTCATCACTTACAGTAATTTCAAACAATTGCAAGGGTTTAAATAGATCAATCCCCCTTATAAAGTTCATCCGAAAGGTGTCTTTGGTGCAATTTCAATCTAGGTGCTTATATGATGTAGGAGTGATAAACAAAGGCGCCTAGGTACCTTGGCCTCAAATTTGCCATTTCAACAATGGGAGATGACTTATAAAATGAGCTCCTTCTCAGGGCGCTTTTTTCAATGACATAGACTCATGTATTCTTCAAAGGCGCAATTTTGAGGTTGTATAGAGGGCCATTAGCGCCTTGAGCAATTTGGGTTCCATGTGCTACTAGAAGCAACTTCAATCTAGGCGCCTTGACTCATGAAGGTAGTTTTCAATCTTTGAATCAATAAACCATGGTTTTGGCTTCCTCATTCCTAGGCGCCAATGTAGGTCAAAATTTCCAATACTTCCCTTTCACTCATCTTGCCTTCTAGGCGGCATTCAAAGCTCACACTAGCATAAATGATCACTCCATCTAGGCGCTCAAACACTCCTTGTCTCTACTAGGCGCTCATTGGATTGACAACCTTCATTCTTTTATATGTGGGCGTTCTTTGATCTAGGGCGCTCAAGTTCTAAACTCCTCATCATAGGCGCAAATTGGAGGTAAAAATGACAGGTCAAAAGCGCCCAACACACTTACTCCTAGTTAAACATCATTTTGAGTGTTAAAGGGCGCCTAAAGACAATAACAAGGCATGGCGCTTAAACTCATGGACCTCAACTGAAGGCGCAACTCTTATGATCCTCTGAACATGCAATGGGCGCCTAAACTTAGGCGGAATTTTGAGGTGACCTTGGAGCAATTTCGCGCCCAGAACTGACAGTACCCAAGGTAAGGTATATTGAAAAATATATTTAAGTAATTTCTTATACTTTAAATATTTTTCAATATACCTTTCAGGATGTTTGAGATAGGTCTCAGATCCACCGGATTTGAGATGCAGATTATAGAATTTGGAGGATCCACCAGATTTCAGACTTAGTCAATTTTTCAGTGTTTCAGGATATCAGACTATCAGACTTAGTCATTTTCAGGATCTTCTCAAACATACATCAAGGATTTCATACTCTTTCTTCCTAAGGCGCCCATTTGACTTAGCATATTTTCAAGATCCCAAGCCTTCTTTTACAAGGCGCCCACTTTAGATTGGGAGAATGAGTAAGGGTGCCTTTACAACAACCTTCAAGTTTCCACTTCCAGAAGACTCCTATCATTCCTTGAGGTTAGGCGCTCGTCTGGATGGACAACCTCCATCAAGGCGCTCATAGTTGGTGAGGAATTACATAGAGGGCGCCCAAACTCTTCATCTTCAACCTAAGGCGCAATATGAGGGTCTCTACCTGTGTCTTCTCCCAAATCTAGGCGCCTATCAATCTTGACATCATCAAGGCGCTCTCTAAGAGGCTCTTAAACACTAGGCGCCAAGTGATGATCTTCCTGACTTAGGGCGCTCCAACTCAACCTTTAAAAACTCTTAAGGCGCAATCTATCATTAGTTCAAAGCTTACTTCACATCAAGGCACCTAAAACTGGCAGGAGTAACAAGAAATGGCGCCAAAACTCATTCCTTCAACCTTGGGCGCAATCTTGGAGCGTTTTGGAGGTTGATCTTTCCCTAGGCGCTGGTGTAAGTTGGCAGAGGTGGGAAAATGCGCCCAAGTACTAGAGGAAATTCGCGCCCAAAAAATGCAAGTCGCCAAGGTAAGGTATATTGAAAAATATAGTATAAGTTTAGAGATTGAATTTCTTATACTTTAAATATTTTTCAATATACCTTTCAGGATGTTTGAGATAGGTCTCAGATCCACTGGATTTAACATGCAGATTCTAGATTTTTGAGGATCCACCAGATTTCAGACTTAGCCAATTTTCAGGATCTTCAGGATCAGGATACCAGACTTAGTCATTTTCAGGGTCTCAAACATCAGGATCAGGTCATCAAGGGGCTCTAAGACTCAAACACCACTGACTTCATCATGCAAAGGACATCATCCTAGACTTAGCAAAGCACTGGAATTCAAAAAAAGGGGGTCCCCATTTGCAATGGGGCGATGTGTGATTTGGTCACAACAGGTCATAAACGGCATCAGCAAGAGAATATTAAGTGAAAATTGGCAAGACCATTTCAAGTTTAGCCCAAGCAAAAGATGGCTCAATCGCTCCAAATTTCTGCCATTAAAATCCAAGGTGCACATTTGAGTTGGCTTATCCACTCTAAAGTTCTGCCAAAGGTTTCAAAAGTGGCATAAGTGAGTAAGAATTTTGCCTAGCATCTTCACCCTAAAGTTCCACTTTACACTCGTGAATGGGCGTACTTTTTAGATGGCTTAACCATATCAAATCTCTACTTTGACACAAATGGTTCACTTTTCTGCCTAATGAATAAAAGGTGGCAAAGGTGATTATGGTACCCACTACAGATGGTTCAACCATCATAAAGTTCCACCTAAGGTTTAAAAATTGGCAAACTTACCTCAAAACTCCACCTAAGTTAACATGGGTGCACATTTGGCATGGTTTAGCCACTAAAATGTTCCACCAAAGTCTTAAGAGCATTGTTAAAGTGTAAGTGACATGTGCCCAAGACGGTTGAGCTATCATAAACTTCTGCCAACACACTTTTGACACTATTGAACCATCTTAGACCTCTGCTCGATTTGATAAGTTGGAGAAAACATTTAAAACTCTGCCAAGACTTCAAGTGCCAGCAGAATTATCCAAGAAGCACACCATTTCCAGTAAGTCATCCATGTTGGCATCAAAAAAAGGTGCCACCACAATGAAAATAGCTGGCCCTGAAAGCAAAAAGCCAAGATTAAAGCACTAAAACTTCAAGGTTTTTCTCTATACATGCAAGTTAAGATTTCAGCATCTTTTTTGAGTCTAGTCCGATCATGTTCTATTTCCAGCAAAGAAGGAGGAGGGCCTGTTCTTAGGTCCTTTCAATTAGTTTTTATTTTATTAGTTGTTTAGATTAGATTTGTTTTAAAGTTTCTTTCTTTCCAAATTTTCAACAGCCTTGAAGCGTTTCACTTTTAAATTCGTTTTTGGGATAAAATAATGATCATTTTAAAGTCCCAAAGATTGGGTATTTGTAACCTATAAATAAGTGCTTTGAGCACATTAAGTCAAAGGATGGCAGATGCAATGCTTAAGTTGTCGAAGCTATTGTTGAACCTATGTTTGTAATTTCATTGATTAGATTGAATGTGAATACTTAGTGTCAAGCTTTGTATTGATATCATTTTATTCATCTAAGTTGTAACTTTGTGTGCAAACTAGTTGCTTAGTCTTTGGAATCGTGTGTTGTTACAGTTGTTATCCCTTTCAAAATCTTGTTTGCACTAAATTGTTGCTCTTTGTTTTAGCCAACTAGAAGGTGTCGTTTATGTGTTTATATTAGGTGTTTCATCCTTCAATATCTACAACTCTCATTTGCAAGGCATGGTTGTTAACAGTCTGATGCTTCTATCCAAAGCAAAAGATATAGGCAAATAGTTATTTCCGTTATGCAAAACCCCTCAAAGAATATTGTAAAGTGTGCATATCTGTATATCTTGTCTATAGTTTTTAGTTTAGGATTAGTTTAGCTTAGGTTTAGGTTAGTTTAGATCTCAGGGAGCTCCTCCTCCGAATTTTGAAGAGAGGTTTTACCTCACACACTTTTCCATTTTGTGTTGTCTTGCAAAAGACAAATTAAAACGCTAACAATGGCTATCACTATTGGCTGTAATTTTGATTCCTATGGACTATTTTGGTCATTCACAAGCAATATAATTACTCTCTAATTGTGTGTGCATGTAAAATACAATTATAAGAATATGTCGTGAAAAGAAAATATCTATTGTGCTTTAATGCAAATTGATAAGCAAGTACCTCTGTCTGGAACTCCCGTTCCCCTTGCTTGGAATTTGTAGCCAACATTTTAACAGCTACTGTTTCACCCGTAGGCATCATAGCTTTGTAAACTGGCCCAAAAGCACCTTGTCCTAGTAATGTTGTAAAATTATGTGTAGCCTTCTGGAGATCCCTGAAATAGTTCATCCAATAATCACAAGGTAGCATGAGGCACAAAATTTTACAACAATAACATAACAGGAATGCTTCTTATTATTATGCAAAGTTCTATTTCCTGACAGCTATTGTGCCTATAAGTTATTAACTTATTTTACTTTTTGAAACTAAATATTACCATTTGAAAGAAAAGTGCTATAAATTCCTAGCCGATCCAATAAGGAGAACAATGCAAGTAAAAAGATCTATAACAATTTCATCAGAGTTATAGCACTAGATAGAGAACAAGAAACGAAGAGATGAAGAGGAACGCCACACAAAATATACCCCAGGAAAACCTTAAAAAAGGAAAAACCCAGCCTCTAAAGCATGCACGCAATGTATTTTTCTGCAACAAGTATTACAATACAATAGCAAAGTCTTTGTGTTTCACAAGAGATCTACACTGTTTTTTGAAGAATTCTGGCAACATAACCCTGCATAAAATTGGTCATAAAATCTCCATCCCGTGCCCTCAATATATAAGCCAAGGAGACCCAAACCATGAGCTAAAACCAAGTCAAGGTGGTCCACATTCAATCCATGCACCCCCTCCAAGTGTAACTCCTCCCAACATACAAAGTAACTCCCCAGTTGACTAGTTTGACCCCTATGACCAAGAGGTCCAAGTGTAACTCCCAAGCACTCCTAAATGAGGCAATAATTTCACTTACACACCTCTTATACACCACTACATTTAGCGAAAGATGTTAGTCATAGTCCACCTAGTAATCCCCTATTCAATGACTTCTTTCAACCATCATAAGACAAATAACACATGGCAAAGAGTGCCAATAATGGAGTCTCAAGATTCCATCCAAATGGGGAACCCTTTTCCAAGTAAGCACATTATTTGCAATATTACAAATATTAAATAATTGCTCCTAGACCTAGGACTTTGCAAGGTGTACAACAACACCTAGTCCTCTAGTCCTAACACCATTCACTAAAAATTAATAAATAGTACAATTGCTGCTAAAATCCTAATTGTTACCAAGCAACACTTGATGATGGTTTTTGTTAAATCATATTATATACAACATAACTCATGTAGTAGCCAACTATATCTTCAAGATGATGGAAGAATGCCTGAATCCAACTTGAATATAGGCAGCTATAAAGGCTATTAACGAACTTGTCCACAAAAATGAGATCAAAAGCAATACAAAACAGCAATGATTACTCAGCACTGCTAGTATGCATGACATTCTTGTGTTTTCCCTATTTTCCATTTCTGTTTTGTTCTTATCCTTGTTTTTTATGCTAAGTCATGTTTTCTTGTTTTTGCAAATCTGCTCACTGTTAGCTATCTCTCAGTTTCGAGTCTTGTCATTGTTCAAAGAAATTTCTATCACAGAACTGGCTTCAGTGGAATTTGGGCCACTAATACTGTTATTGAAAATTTGGACTTGGCATATCTATTAATATTATGGATATTAATGTAAATATGCTACAGACCAAAGGTCTATTATATAAAACCCATAAAGGATTCAATAAAATATATACTTAGAAAACACTGCAAGATTTTATCTACACCAATGGTAGATGAAAATTTATACTATTCTAAGGGTTTATAATCCTAAACGTGTTGACCCCATCCAGCCTACATTTTAGTAAATAACCTCATACTAGGTCACAGCATAAGGTAGGATGTATATATGTATGTATGTGTGTGTGTATGAGATAAGCTTGTAATATCAGGTGAGAACTAGGTTAGCTACATGTCCCCCTTTCATAAAAAGCTTTGACCTTGAAGCATCACCACAGTCTTCAAGCTGGTGATGAGAATATTCTTCATTTATCAAATTCCTTTCTTGAAGCACATGAAAAATATAGGCGATAATAACTGGATAGGTTTTCAGAATAATGATGCATTTAATTAGGATAGATCCATCATAGATCAACCTTGAGGCATCATGTATCTTTTCAATAATTTGGGATAGCAGTTGTTTAAATAAAGAATAGAAACTTTGTTGTCTTCCTGTAAGAACCCTGTCTTATCTAAACCAATCTTTTGCCTTCACTGCCCTGAATTTTCTAATTTGATTCTAGAGAGTTTGGTTTGGAATTTTGAGGTTTTGTTTGCACAAGTACATTTGCAATAAAGTATAGATTGAAAGGTAACAATATCATAGAAAAACATTCACCAAAGATGCAAACATATCAACTCATACATACTCCAAAGTACAATGTAAACATATAGAAACATACCCGGATAGCAAAAGTGTCTTCTTGATTGCAATGAATAATGATGTTTACAATGAAGCTCACTACTGTCATATATCAGACTATTCTGATTTGAAAATCAGTCCACAAAATGATTACAAATATGCTCATACAATGCATGAAACCCTAGCTCATTTGTAGAAGATGAAGTAGAAGATGTAACCCTATGGGAGTTGGCTGTAACAGCTCCTGTAAGTGGTCAATAAAGTCTGATTTGGACTGATGCAAATGCTGATGAAGCTGATTATGACCCAGATTTGAAGTAGACCACCAAGCAATGCCAAAAGATGCCTCCAAAAGCTGATCGCTATGCCCTAGATGTCAAATATCACCACATGCCATGAAAACATGTCATCAAACCCTCAACAAAAGTCTGATATGCGCCTAGAAAAGACTGATTTCATCAATAACAACCCATATTTTGCAAATCTTGTTCCAAAGTGCCAAAATATGTCAAAAAGTGAAATCGGATATGCCTAGGAGAGGTACGATTTCACCCAGCAACCCTGTAGATGACAAATAATGCCAAATGTAAAAGTATAACCCTCTAAAATGCACTTCTAGCCACCTATCATAAAAATCAGACCTTCAAATGATGACGTTAAGCTTCAATTATACCTCCAATTGATGGGCGATCCACTTCGAAGTCCTTGCATGATGTCAATATATTAAAATATGATGAAATGACATCCCGATCTGCCTTATTCTTCATGAAACCTGCAAATAAATCCTTCAAACCCTAGCTGAAGATGACTTGCTAATGAAACCCTACTTGTTTGAAGCCATATCTCCATTAAAATCCTCTGGTTAAGCTCAATGATGAACTCCACATGAATCCATCTCTCATGGTGGATTGGGTTTTCGTCCAAACCACTATAATTCAAGGAATCACCTCCTTGAACAAACTGAAAATCACTTTCAGCCAAGAGCAAATACTCAATATGCAAAATATCAAATGATCAAGGTATGCCAAATTAATCCAAATGATGTCTATTTATATTTTTCTACTTGGGTGACCCAATTAGACAAAATATAATCAATTTTAAAGTCCACCGTCAATATCAAATCTTTAATTTGATATTTATTAAATATTTTCCTTACCTCTCCACTTTGGACACCACACCAAAAAGAAATAATATTATTTTATTATAACTTTCCCTTTTCTCCATGGGCGCCAATTTTTTGTGAAATAATATTATTTTTTTATTTTTTTTACACTCCATGTGGGCGTCGATTTCCTTGGGCACAACTAAATAATAAAATATTATATTTTATTCTCTCTTTCAATTTTCCCAAATTCTATCTTTGAGTTGTCCAACTTTCATTTTTTCCATTCTTCAATTTTGCCTTGACTAAATATAATATTATTTTTGGCTTTATAAAAATATTATAAAATACCATTAGCCAAAAATACAAATGAAATAAAGCTAATTGAGCCAACTTTCTATTCTCCAAGCCTCCAAGGTCCTAGCTCAACCACAAATCATTCCCTTACCACTAGAATTAGCCTACGGGAATGGTGAATAGGCTAACAATCTCCTCCATAGGTGATCACTCCGGAAATGGGGACATGACAGTTCCAAGATGATGTCAATATCAAAAAAATGATTTTTGGCAATGACAAATCTCATGATTAGGATGCTGCATGGTTACTTTATCAGTAACGACAAACTTGTACGCACACTTAAATGCATTTGAAGGCATTTTCTTGTTGATCATATTCATCTTTTTTTTGTTGCAACTTTTGATATTTCTCCAAATTAATTACTTCCATGAAGAAAGCTTTGTAATGATTCTTTGCACCAGAATTTGTGTCTTAGTCAAATAAAGTTTTATCAAAATCTTGAAATGGCTTCTAGGAATTTTTATGTTCTTCTTTGAATTTTAAATTATGTTGAACAAAGCTTGAATTTATTTCTTGGATCTCATGATTTGGACATTTTGTTATTTCAATTTTACTTCTAACTGCTCAATTTCTTGTCTTTCATCTGAAACTTCCTTAGACCATTTGCCTAATATAATTCCTCCATGTTTGTCCCACTCTAAATTGTTGAAGTTCAAAAACAAGGCTAAACTACCATTATCTTGCATCATCAAGTATTACATCCATATTGAAATTTATATCAACGAGTAAGCCTTGCTTGAACAGATATCTATTTGAACTAGCATCAGTCTAAATTCTGTTAGCTCATTTATTATTTGTGGGTTGATGTGATAGTATATGGTTATGTAAAGACTTGTTGATTTGAATACAATATATAAGCTAGTTTACAAAACATCTTATTATTTTTAAATATGTTCCACAAATCTTTTACATCTTCAATATTAGAAAATCAGGGTTTAGGATTATTATCTTGAGAGCTCGTAATCAGCTTTTCTGCTTGGAAATGTCCAATAAATCCTTTCAAGTGTCATGGCATTTTACTTCTGGTGATTCTTCATATCTACTCTCATGAATTTTTGTATCTCGGGTCCAACCCTTTCATATCTTGGGATGTGCCCTACTGTATCTCAAGTCACACCCTTTCATATCATGGGTCACACACTTTTGTTTTTTGGCTCACACTCTTTTGTTTCTTGGGTCAAAACATTTTGTATCCCAGGTTGCACTTTCATATCTCATGTTGAACCCTTTTGTATCTCAGGCCGCACCCATTTGTATCTTAGGCCACACCTATTTGTATCGTGGGCCACACCCATTTGTATCTCAAATCGCATGGGCATAATGAGGATGATGGGTGGTGTTGTTCAAATGTTGGTTCAAAATAGCCAATGACAATTTTAAAAATATATAGCCACAAAGCAAGCAAATAGGAAAAATGCAAAAAAGTCTATAGCTACAATTCAACAACTCTACAACATCTATTAGAAAACTCACATGGAATTTCCCAAACTCGAAGCGACTTGTGGGTCCAAAACAAAACCACACTGAGTCGACACAACTCACGCACGGAGTCTTTGCTGATTACTTGCCAAGTCCTATAAAAAACTCTCCAAGCCCTAAAATGAAGGCATAATTTATTGGTTTGAGGGTCATATGACATGTAATATTTGAATTATGACAAACTGATGATCAGAATTGACTTATACATTCTCTAAATGCATTTGTTCCTGCCTTTTTTGTGTAATTATGTTTTTTTTTTTGCCGAGTTCGAGTCAACATTTTGGGTTGTCAAGTCCGCTTTTCTAACCATGCTACAAACCATATGTCACATGCTAGTTTGCTCTAACTACCACTTGTTATAGACCAAAGGTATATCATATAGAATTCACAATGGATTTAAAATAAAATATATTTATAGAAAAGAATGAAGGATGCCATTACACCAATGGAACATGGATATTTATAATAACCAAAGGATATATTCCAAGGAGTCATGATCTATCCAACGTACCTTTATTACACTGAGAGGCATAACTACAATGGCAGCAAGGGGGTTGTAATGGTGTGAGTGTGTTCACAAAAACCCCTTTGTTGCCACATACCAAAAATTTAAATATTTAGCAGATGGCCAAGAAAACTCAAAAAAAAAATGTAAATATAAAAGACTAATTACCCCTTAAAATTAAAATTATTATTAAGAATTAATATAATTATAATATTTAAATACACATATAAGGTATTTTAATATTTAAATCATATCTTTTATATTATACCATGTGTAAAATTTAAAAATAGAACCACTTATAATTCTTTAATATTAAAGACTAATTAATATTTAATTTATAATTATATAATTAATATATTATTTTAATTAATTTCTATATTATAATTATAACTTATAATAAATAGTACTATGTTTTAATTAATAATATTAATATAATTATTTTAATATAGCTTGATATAATAAATTAATAAATTATTATTTAATTAATTATAAACTAGCCTTTATATCTTAAATACATCTATATAAAAGATGCTAAGAGATCAATCTTGAGGCACCTATTTAACCTATGTAACATTCAATGTAGGTGCCTTGATATTGATATTTCTCGATATCTTTTAGATAGATGTATTTAAGATATCTATGCTAGTATACAACCTTTTAATAGTTTATGACCTATGAAGCCGATTTTGGCAAAGATGGGTTGCAGATTGCATGCATTCGGTTAGGGTCTAGGTATGGAGCTAAGATGGGTCTAGGTTCACCCAGGGTCTAGTCAGCCAACCCAAGATGCCCGAGCCGAACTCTAAGTTGTAGTCAATGTATAATACCGATTATTATATTTGATTATTCGACTATGTATTAATTGGTTGTCGACACTCGGGTAGTTATATGAGTCAGTTAGTTGGAGTCAGTCAATCGATGGTTGTGTTCCTCTTGGCAATCGTCGGGTCTTTTAAATAGTCTTTGTATCGTCAAGGAAAGCAGTATGATCTAGTCAGATCGACTCTGATCCTTGGCCGACCATCTTTGGTCTACTTCTATAATAATTTCATGAGCGAATAAAGATATACTTTTACTCCTCTGCATTGTTAATTATGTTCATTATTACAAGTATTCATGTAATATGCACCTGTCCTCTAGGGTCTCTATGCCAATATTTTTTGTTTTCTGTTTCCGGTTTTACTGCTAAATGTGCTTAGGGTTTGTTTATGTTTTTTGCATATGATGTTTGCAGTTTGACAATGAAATATAGTGCATGCAACAAAACCCAAAAAATATACAACAGATATGCATAAAATAACAAAGACCCAAATCATAATATTGATTAAAAACAATTATATTAACATACCCATTTCATTTTCTTCAATTTGTATTTTCGCTATACATGAACCAGTAATGGGTTTGATACAAAATATGCTCCCAGCACAATAGATTTCGAGAACTCCAACAATAAAGTGATTGCAATCTGCTTTGAGTCCCTAGGCGCCCTCAATCCATGAAATAGCTCCCCCAAACTTGGTGTGCTTTGCCTCTAAACTGAACACGTCCCTGTAACAGGATTGTACGGCCTGGTTGAAGGTTCTATCAGCATTTAAAGCTCACAAAAATACTTGCAATCTGTCCTATTATATCTGCAACAGCCTTTGAAGTGTCTACACCAACAATGGATATCAAAATCTGGCTCAAGACTCCAAAATCCTCTCCTATGAATGGTACGGCTCTCCTCAAGGTGTATGGCCAGCATAGGAAATAGAGGATAGTCCCAATACTTCAAAAAAACCCATAAAAGCTGACTCTATAATATTTGTCTTCAGCTGCTACATAAAATCAGAGTAATATCACTGTGAAATCTCCTCCAAAATGCATCAATCAAAGCACACCCAGCAACCCTCCTGATGTTGTCTTTCAAACACAAAGAGAGAGATTTCACAGAGGTTTTCGTCTCTGCAAAACCCTAGTACAGCCACAATGCCAAAGCTTCAAGCTCATGACAAAGTATTTTCCAAGAGTGAATGAATGAATGGAATGACTTCACATTTTTATTTTTACCTCCTAACTCCCAACGCCCAAGGAGGAATTCTCTTTATTATTTTATTTTTAATTCTTTTAAGTACCATGAATCCTCATAGAGGGGTGCCCAACTCCTAGCACTTCACTTTAGCACAATTTATATCATCCAATATTATAAGTCACCTTTATAACATAAAGTGACTTAGGCACTTTACTAGTATAAGTTAAATATTTAATTTAACATATTCTTTGACAATTAATTCCTTTGCCAACTCGAAACCCAAGTGCAATGTGCTAGGTTCTCCAGTTGGGTAAACTCCACCGGTGACCCTCCTGCCTAACTTACTATAAATAGTAAGTCCTAGTAAAATGTACCCTATTAGGTTCCCTAACCAACTCCATTAGCCTACGGGAACCTTGGAATAGGCTAATTACTCCATCTATCTCGCTGGGCTAGGAAGGGGACATTACAATTCATTTTATTAGATAGGCGAGTAAACATTGGCGTCATTGCCTTAAAAGAAATTGGGTCCGGTATAATATATTGATGCCCTAAGACCCTAATAAAGGCAAGAAGAGACCACATGGTCAAGATCAAAAGATCAGACAATCTCTTAGGCTAGTAGAACAAAGAGAACGTAGAAGAAGACTCAGAGATTGCCGAAGCCCATCCCGAAGTAGAAGACGGAGTCAGAGCGTGAGTAGGAGTCATAGTTGGGAGAGGGAACACATTTCCACTACAAATAATCACACGAGCATAGAGTGGGAGGAAATCACCAGGCACCTTCCATTGCCAAACAACGTGTGGATTGATCTTTCCGATCAAGTTGAAAAGTCAAGACAACCTTCTCTAGATGAGAGAAGTTGGAAGTTGGAATCAGATTCCTTCATAGAAGCATATGAGAGCAACCTTCAAGGCATCGAAGGGTTGTCAATTGAAGAAGTCAAGCCAAGGGTGTATAAAAGAAAATCTAACGACGGAACAAGTGTGCAAAACACTAAAGTTGTGGGAAGAGTGGAGGATTCTCACATGGCCGAGAGTGTAAGAGAAGCACCAGAATGTTCTGTTGTGACCAAATCACACATCGCCCCATGGCAAATGGGGACCCCCTATTTTTTTAAAAACTCCAATGCTTTGCTGAGTCTTGTATGATGTCTTAGAGCTATTTCATGATGAAGTCAGTGGTGTTTGAGTCCTGTAGTCCCTTGATAACCTAATCCTGATGTTTGAGATCCTGAAAATGACTAAGTCTGGTATCCTGATCCTGAAGACCCTAAAAATTGGCTAAGTCTGAAATCTGGTGGATCCTCAAAAATCTAGAATCTGCATGTTAAATCTGGGGGATCTGAGACCTATCTCAAACATCCTGAAAGGTATATTGAAAAATATTTGAAGTATAAGAAATTCAATTCTTATACTTAAATATATTTTTTAATATACCTTACGCTCAGGGACTTCCACTTCTAGGCACGAAATTGCTCTAGGATAACCTCACAACTCCACCTAGAACTTCGAGCGCATTTCATCATCTAGACAACCTCAAGATTGCGCCTTGGGCAAGGAGAGCTTAAAACCAAAGCGCCTTGATTGAAATTGATGTTGGGAAGCTTGAAACACTGCAAATTTGACAAGGAAGAGGCATTTAGGTCTAGGCGCCATTTCATGTTTTATTCAACCACAAAGGTGCGCCTAAGTTGAAGGCATGAAAATGAGCAAGTAAAGCTAGGCGCCCTTCATACATTAGATGAATAACCTCAAAATGGCCGCCTAAGGTTCAGGTAGTCTCACAAGGATGTAATCAAGTGTTGGAGAGCCTAAAAAATGTCAAGAATGAGCAAACTTAAGCTAGGCGCCCTTCATGCATTAGACTATCCATTTTGGCGCCTTAGCATAAAAGAGCTGTTTAAACTAACTCCAAGTTGCATCTTAGGAAGAAAGAGTATGAAATCCCTGATATGTGTTTGAGATCCTGAAATTGGTTAAGTCTGAAATCTGGTGGATCCTCAAAATCTAGAATCTGCATGTTAAATCTGGGGGATCTGAGACCTATCTCAAACATCCTGAAAGGTATATTGAAAAATATTTAAAGTATAAGAAATTCAATCTCTAAATTTAAATATATTTTTTAATATACCTTACCCTCTGCGACTTCCAAATCTAGGCGCAAATTCACTCTAGGAACTTAGGCGCATTTTGTCCACTTGCAAAAGCCCAAATGTGCGCCTAAAGCAGAAACTCAAATGTGCGCCTTGAGCAAGGAGAGAGTAAACTAAGGCGCCTTGATTGAAATTGATGTTGGGAAGCCTGAAACACTGAAAATCTGACAAGGAAACGCCCTATAAGTCTAGGCGCCATTTCATTCCTAAATGACACCATTTGGGCGCCTTGAGTTAGAAAGCAGTTTAATTTGTCCATTTTGAGCGCCCTGAGGAGTTAGGACTTCAAGATTGTTTCTAAGTGCATTTTCAAGACAAGGCACATTTTTCATCAAGATCACTTCATTCTGGCACCTTGAGGATAGAGTTTAGGCGCCTCTAAGGAGGCAGTCTATTTTGATTTCCAAAGTTGATCTAACATGCCAAGTTAAGCCCTATAAATCCAAATAATGAACATTGAGACCAAGCCTGATGTATGTTTGAGATCCTGAAATGACTAAGTCTGGTAGCCTGATATCCTAAAACACTGAAAAATTGACTAAGTCTGGAATCTGGTGGATCGTCCAAATTCTATAATCTACATGTTAAATCCAGTGGATCTGAGACCTATCTCAAACATCCTAAAAGGTATATTGAAAATTATTTGAAGTATATACTTAAATATATTTTTCAATATACCTTACCTTGGCGACTTACATTTCTAGGCGCGAATTTGCTCTAGTACTTAGGCGCAATTTTCCCACTTGCAGAGACCCGTAAGTGCGCCTAAGGTGGAGACTTCAATGTGCGCCTAGAGGAAAATCAACTTTCAAACACATCAAGATGGCGCCTTAATTGGAATTGATTTAAAAGGCCTCAAACATCAAAAGATTTGACAAAGGAATGATTCAAGAGTCTGGGCGCCCTTTCTATGTCCAAATGATCATCAAATTGCGCCTTAGGTTGAGGTGGATGAGTTTAGGCGCCCATTCCTTGTTGCTCTGGTCATGTTGGGCGCCTTGATGTGAGATGAAGTTTAAATCTATGATGGATAGCGCCTAAGGGTGATGTAATCATACAAGGATGTAGGGAAGTGTTAAGAGCCTTTAGAAATAGCAAAGAATAAGCAACATCAAGGTGGCGCCTTTTCTTGTCCAAACCACCCATTTTGGCACCTTGAAGAAGTAGGCTTTCCAAAGACACCTTGCAATTCTCTAAGACTAAAATTCATTTAGAGGAGTCTAGGCGCCCTTCACTATCACCTTTGAGCGCCTAAGAGTATGGGGGTTAAAAAGTCATCTTGAGTTTCCAAATGGAGTAACTGCATCCAAGTAGCAAGTTTAAGACCACAAGTATGAAGCCAAATTGAATATAGGCGCCCTTTTACTCATCTGTAAACCCATTTTGGCGCTTGAGGGAGAATTTGCATTGAAAGACACCTTTTGAATGAATCTCTTAAGGGAGATTGACTCCTTTAAACTATTACAATTGTTTGAAATCATTCAAAGTAATGAATGTGGGATTAACTTATGTTAGGGGTGTTTTGCTCCACTTTTTACCTATATGTGCGCCTAGACTTGAAGAAGGGTTATTGACATGTTTAAAGTGTTTCCTTTGTTATAAAGTGATTGATAATGTCTCTTTGTTGTCTTGTAGGAACATCAATAAACCTAAGGAGCAAGCGCCTGGAGTCACCTTCATCCAAGGAGTGAAGTCAAGAAGTTGTCATTGCAAGAAGAAACATCATGCTAGCCACCCTTTGGAGATCACTTCAAGATCATCATCAAGTTGCATCATTGAGAGGAGTGTTGGTGAAGCTAAGGAATCATCTGAAGGACAAGCACCTGAGTTACCTTCAAATTGTAGAGGAAACATCAATGACATCATGTTAAATCACGTCAAGTTCAAGTATAATTCATCATATCATCATGTCAAGGATACTTCACCCATTAAGCTTCAAGACTCATTAAGCTTCAAAGTCTCCTTGAGAGGTCATCTACTCCGCATCCAAAGAAGGTGTTATCATCTACACTCCAAAGGGCCACTTCAAGGTCAACATGCCAAGTGCACTACTTCATCTTCATCATATCATCAAGCAAGGCACTTCATCCATTCAACTTCAAGTTATTCAACTTCAAGTCCAAGGGAGATCTCATACTCTTCATGAAGAAGCATCAAGGAAGATCATCAACTTACCTACAAGAAGAAGCAGAACAGAGTTAGACAAATGAAGCAACATATATCATACTACTTACAATGAACAAGGCGAGATCAACAAGATACATTTCAAGTGTTCATCCTCAAGCAATCATATCAAAGATATCACATACAGATGATACAATTTGGGAATATGCCCCACAAAACAGATTGAATTAACAATTGAAATCCACAAGGTATGTTGAGGTGGCACCTATGTGGCGAGTACCTATCATCATCCAATCATATCAGCCGCATTATTTTAAATGCATTCAATGTATCATTTAATAAAAGAAGCCAAAGGGACGCCTATGTGGAAGATGTTTTAAATGATTCCATCTTATCTTATCACATTGGAAAGTGTGCCTTCATTGCCTCTCTCTTTTGTACTAAAAATAGCAGTTGTTGTAACTACGTACTGAGGTGGCATGATCTAAGCCCTTGGCTACATTAATTGATCTAAGCCATTCATTGTAATCCTAGACCTCTATATAAAGGCCTTGTTGCCTCATTTGTAAAAGCAGTAGCTAGTGGTGGGAGAAATTAGACTAGTAGGAGTAGAATAGAAGAGACTCGAGAAATTCCCTGAGAGGACTTGGAGTTGTTGTAAATGTTTCTCAAGATTAATGCAAGGACATTGGAGTTCACTTGGTGTTTAAGTCTTGTCTTGTGGAATGGCATGATTTCTTGTATCTTGAATTGAATGAAGAGATGTTTCAAATAGATTAGAAGTAGATTAGAAGCTCTTTGTTGTAATGTATGTTGTATTGAATATTTGATCAACTCCTGGCTCATGCTTTTAACATTCATCGCTGGTGAAGTGTTGTGTAAAGCTAGTCTGAGCCTTATCATTTGCTTAAGTTCGATTGCGGATGCTTGTTTGAGCTGCGCTGTTCAATGGGTGCTTGTATGAGCCTTCATAATTTGAAAACCATTTGCATAACCTTAGGAGATTGCACCAACTTCATGTAGTTGTAGGCATCCTTGGCGAAGTGGAGTTAGGTTAATTTAGGAGTTTGTCTATTCTTACATCATCATTGCTTTATTGACCTTAGATTAGCTTTCTAAACCCTTATCTTTTCTATTTCTTTGTTATTGGGACCTTGTATATAAATCATCCACATTGAAGGAGAGATAAGCTAAATAAAAGATGAAGAAGTCTAATGTAAGTCCCTTTGTGATTATCAGCAAGATCACATGTAATCACTGAGTTAACCCATCATGAATCATAAATAAGGAACCTTGGAGTTACTTCACTGGATCACATAGTTCAGCCTTTGAAGAGCTTTATTCAAGAGAGAGTGGGATACTCTATTGTTGACTTGTCGAAAAACAATCATCAACACGTTCAAAATGAAACTCCCTAGCAAGCAAGTTTCAGGCGCTTGATTTGCATCAACACAAAACCACGGTAAGCCCCCCATTGAAGAAAAGCAGAAGTTGTCCAAGTTTACAGGAAATGGATCGGAGGATCCCGTTAGGCACTATAAGACTTGAGAGACAATCTAGACAACAATTTGGCTACAGTCTTTTCCAGCCACCTTGCGAGGTGCAGCAATTGATTGGTATACCAAACTTGACCAAGCCTCCCGAAACACATGGGAGAAATTAAAGGTCTTTGAAGAAGAGTTCAAGTTGTTGCGAGATGATAAAGAAATAGTAGCCGAAATTTACAATACCAGGCAAGGTAAGCACGAAAACGTACGAGCTTACAATTGTAGACTTAAGGAACTACTTGTCAAATTAGAGAAAGAACCTGCTGACGATCTCAAGCAAAGGTGGTTCATCGAAGGTTTAATTCCATCATTAAGAAAAAAGATGAAGGTAGTACCACCCTCTTCCTATGCAGAAGCCTACAATCGAGCAATGGACATAGAAAGTGAAGACAAAATGTCCTCCCATAGCAAAAGAAAAACAAAGAAAGATGTAAGTTCAGATGACAACAACAGCAGTGAATCTCTCGGTTTCAAGTCTTGTCATTGTTCAAAGAAGTTTCTCACATGGCCGAGAGTGCGAGAGAAGCACCGAAACATTCAAATCGAAACTCCCTAGCAAGCAAGTTCCAGGCACTTGATTTGCATCAACACAAAACCATGGTAAGCCCCCCATTGGAGAAAAGCAGAAGTTGCCCCAGTTTACAGGCAATGGATCGGAGGATCCCATTAGGCACTGTAAGACTTGAGAGACAATCTGGACAGCAAATGGGCAAGATGACAAAGCAATTTGGCTACGGTCTTTTCCAGCCACCTTGCGAGGTGTAGCAATTGATTGGTATACCGAACTTGACCAAGCCTCCCGAAACACATGGAAGAAATTAAAGGTCTTTGAAGAAGAGTTCAAGTTGTTGCGAGATGATAAAGAAATAGTAGCCAAAATTTACAGTACCAGGCAAGGTAAGCAAGAAAACGTACGAGCTTACAATCGTAGACTTAAGGAACTACTTGTAAAATTAGAGAAAGAACTTGCTGACGGTCTCAAGCAAAGGTGGTTCATCGAAGGTCTAATTCCGTCATTAAGAAAAAAGATGAAGGTAGTACCACCCTCTTCCTATGTAGAAGCCTACAATCGAGCAATGGACATAGAAAGTGAAGACAAAATGTCCTCCCATAGCAAAAGAAAAACAGAGAAAGATGGAAGTTCAGATGACAACAGCAACAGTGAATCGGGAACGGTACAAGCACTCCAGAAGGACATGCTCCGAATAATAAAAGAATTTAAGGCAAAGAAAGAAACTAGAAAAGAATCCACTGAACTATGGTGTACTGAATGCAAAAATGAAGGTCACACCAAAGGCAACTATCCCAGAAAATTGTTTTGTGAAATTTTCTAGGTTATGGGTCATTCGATAAAGGAGTGCCCATATAATTTGAAGACCAGGAGTACACAAGTACTCTTCACACAGGGAGAGTAGTCCACTCCATCAAAGCCACAAAACACATCTCCAGGTGGTTATCAAAATCAAAGAGGTCGAAGTCAAATACAACACGATCCCAAAGAACGTCCAATCATACAGTGCCGACAATGTAACGAATGGGGACACTTTGCGAGAGTGCCAAAACAAACAGGACAAAGTGCAATTATTGTGCAAATGGTGGGGACCTAGAGGCCATGAAGACACCAGATGTTCGAAGCAAAAGGCCAACATCAACCTAATTGATGTTGAAAGGCAAAACGAAGTATTGACAATTACTCGAGCCCAAGCAAAGAAGGTTGTGTACCCAGACCCACGTACAGAACAAGCAAGATTTCGTGAAGCAATAGCGAAAGTGGAGCAGACTATGGATAATGAATGACGCCACTCACATGCAAATGCAAGTACGGTAACAAATCAATTACACTCTGAGAAAAATATTGCAAGGCAAGTACTTCAAACTACTGTACCAATTAAAGTAGCGGATTTATTACAATGTATTCCGAAACTCTGAAATGTTATTTTATTGGGGAAAAAAGAGACAGTGCATGCTACGGCCAATTTGGGGTCTGAATGAAGACCCAATAACCGAACCTCCGCTATCAAGCAACCAAGTGATTGATCACATACTATTAACAGTTAGCACGACAAAGAAACCAGCGGTGGTAAATATGGAAATCCTTGGAAAGAATCTCACCAATACGATTGTTGACGAGTCTAGTGTGAACGTACTTCCGAAAAATACCTGGAGAAGTCTGGGTAAGCCAACTCTCTGGCCCCCAACTTTTCAACTGGTGGGTGCAAACCAACAAGGTATTAAGATACTTGGTGTTTTAATGCGCCAAAAGGTAATTATCGGAACCCAAGTATTTTTGTTGAATTTTGTGGTCATTTCATTACGGCAGAAAGCGTACAACGCATTGTTGGGTTAGGGAGGCTCGTAGAAGCCAAAGCCGACCACAATTGGAAAAAGAATACAATCGTCATTGAAAACAAGGATCGGAAGTATATAATCGATTTGAAAAATCAAGCAGCCAGCGAGGAAGCAGCTTCCTCTGATTCATCAGATTCAGACTCCGAGGAAGAATGGACGGAGAAGTATGATCAGGGTCTGATAAAGTCGAATGACAAAGGGATTCTGGAATTACAGTCATGCTCGGAGGATGAAACAAATTCTCTCCACGACCTGTTTCACTAGCAAATGGAGGACTATGAAGTATTTCTGTCAACCTATAATTTTCTTGAACCTATGGCGATCAATGAAAAGCAATAAATGAAAAACGATTTTGAAAAGTTGGACAGTTTATGTGTGAGGAACGCAGTACACGGTTCACAAAAGACAGTAGTTTTGGTTCTAGTGGAGGCACCCGACTTTACCGAAGATCACAAAATTAATGACAGTACGTCTCAGAGTACTAATAATAAAATATTTAATCTGGAGCATACGGATACTTGTTGTCAAGTCAAATCAACTTCCCAGCAAAATTATCACGAAAGGAAAAAAGTTCAAAAAAATTACTTTGATTGTACGATCACCAACTATGTCTATGGTACAACTTGATTTATCATTTTACACCATACGACCTACCTTAATTCTACCCACGATACGACCTAAAGTGTCTGCAAGAGTGATTGTCGTACAACCCTCATCACCATACAATGTAGAACGTCCTATGTTGATTGATCACACTAGGTCATCATACGACTCTCCATTAAACAGTTTTGCCCACTTTCACACCGTACGGTCTGTAGTTGTTCCCTTAGTCGTACGTCCTCCTTCACAACACCCTGTCACTGTACGTTTTACCTCCCAATTGGTAATATCATGCCCTCAAAATTTCGTGCAACCTATCTTCCAGTCTTATGTTGCAAAAGAGTTCACTGTATGTTCAAGAGAGTTCATGATATGCTCTGGAGAATTTGTCGTATGGCCTAAAGTGTTCATTGTACGATTTGCCTCCAAATCTCCCATCGTACGGTCTGCACCTCTAATTCTCACCGTACGGAATTCCATTGTTGAGTGTGTACCTTCCGTACGATGCAGCCTTCCTCTTCAACACTATACGCTCCAAGCTGCATCATTTGTCGTATGTCCTACACCCCCTATAGTACAATCTATATTTGTTTTGGTCGTGCGACTTGGAAACACTCTCATCGTACGATCTAGTTTTGATGCTTTTGCCGTACATCTCTATCGTACGATCCGGTTTGCATTTGCGGAGGCCGGAACTATACTTTTCGTATCACCACTGTACACTTCAAGGGAAGTGGGTCTTCAGTGCATTGTCCACAGCACATCCCAACGTACATGTAGTCCAAAATGTTATACATACCCTTAACATAGTTCAATTTTTCTTTAATGCAATTCAATTATTGTCTGTATGTTTCTTTTTTTTTTTTAGACTGTAGGAATCGGTATAGCCCCTTATAACCTACAGTGCGCTGGGTAAACTTTTTAACGTGACCGGTCGCGTTGGCACGACACCCCCTCCGGTACCACGTGGACGGGGATTGGACCTCATGACCTCTTGCCTACAACAGGATGCTTTAGCCAATCGAGCCAGGGCCCCCGCCCGTACGTTTCTTAATTATAGTAGTACGATTTAATTCTCGGGTGACAAAACTACCTCTACTGCCAGTCATACAAGTTTCAGGTATACTTTTTCTACAGTCAACAATATGGTATTGGAGAGAAAAATTGTGTGCTCCATGAAGGTCTGCGTGGTTTTGAAGGTCTTCATTTGGGCTTGGTGCAGAGGCTCTGCCCCTCAACCCCGCCCTATATTGTGACAAGGAAACGCCAGGGGCACTGCCCCCGGACCCCGCGAGGAGCGCTGCCCCTCAACCCCATTGGGGGCATTGCCCCCAGATCCCCATCAAACTCATTGTTGAGGTTTAGGATTCAAATGATTCAATTGTACGAATTTTGCTAAGCAATTCTGCTACAATAATCAATGGCTTTTTTCATATACTAGACCACCTTCTATCATTAGCTCTTCCAGGCAGAAACAGAGAATCATTCTTGTTGGTTGGTGAATTAAATGAATGTACACTCATGGCATATGGGGACACTAAACAATCTTTTCATGATCAAAATGCTTCTAAAATGCTTGCAGTACTATCTAGGTTCAGTGATCGATTGGGTACAACATTCTCAACCTTCAGTGTGCAATCAAATTGGGTTCTTTGGTTGGTTGGTCTTCACCATTCTCCGTCTACTGGAAGGTGTTCGGGATGTGTCAGTTCTACTTCTACTCCACTTGTACTTCCAGGTTTTCCTCTAGGTTCTTCAGCGTTGTTGTTAGTTTGGCATAGCTTACCTAATGTCACTTGATACTTCATAGTTTTATGTCGTTTGGAAGACGACTTTTTCTTTTGGGGGGATGTAGTCAATGTATAATGTTGATTATTATATTTGATAATATGGGTTATCCGACTATGTATTAATTGGTTGTCAATTCTCGGGTAGTTATATGAGTCAGTTAGTCGACAATTGTGTTCCTCTTGGCAACCGTCGGGTCTTTTAAATAGTCTTTGTATTGTCAAGGAAAGCGATATGATCTAGTCGGATCGACTCTGATCCTTGGTCGACCATCTCTGGTCTACTTCTTTAATAATTTCATAAGCGAATAAAGATATACTTTTACTCCTCTATCTAGTATACATTGTTAATTATGTTCATTATTAAAAGTATTCAATTTATCAGATAGGCGAGTAAACATAAGCAACCCCAGGCCATACCTAACCATACCCATCATGAACCCACAAGCCAAGGGCATTTAACTCATTTTTCTAGACACATTTTAAATACCTAATATGACTTGAAGTGACCTAATTTGGCATAAAGTAACTCAAACAACATTCATTTGACAAATACAAGAGACCAAAACACCCACTTTGCCTCTAGGATACCATTTTTCATTCCAAAAGCTTGTTGGTTATATTTTTTCAAAGGTAAAAGGATTGACAAAGGGATTCTACCATATTTGTTGAGTGTTACGAGAGAGAAATAGCTGCACCTATGAGATTTATCAATTAAAGGTAAGTTTATTTTGAGTTTTTTTCATGTTTCAGAATGTTTTCAATTTTCTTTTTAAATTCCAAGTTTTTTTTCTTTTTAAAAGCATTTTAAATGTTTATTAAACCTTTTAAAATGTATTATAGGGTTACAATGTTTTTTTTTTCTTTTTGTTATCCGTATAGAATGGTTGCTAGTTCTATTTTAGTACGCCCCGTGATAGAGGCAAGAATTCAAAATTGACCCAGTGTCACCTCTTTGGCGACATGTGACCATGGTTGAGCAGCTTTCTAAAGGTAGGGGTTTTCATTAGCATTGTAGTCAATGTGAGAATGAGTATAGGATATTGTATAGCCGAGTGAAAGCTCACCTATGTGCTATGACCGGCCAAGGAATAAAGTTTCTCTAGGGCCAAACAATAAAGGGTTGTCGAAACACCCCTTAGGGCACAGGCTCCTAGGCCAACACCAAAGCCCCAAGGAACCTAAGCGAAGCCCCAAGGAGCCTCCTCTTACGCATTCTTCCTTCCGTTTGTTAACTATCGATCATCATCAATCATTGAAGCATATATCAAAGAACAAGAAGATGCCAACAATGTAAGTGAGAGCAAAAAAAAAGATCACATCCTCTATACAAGAAAAGATCGTGCAAGCCTCCTATTGGTCCTACAATACCTACTACTCCACATCCTTTCATTTTCGTACCATCTTCACAAGAAGATGATATCCCCTCTATTTTCCATAAAAAGGCTCATCGGAAAGGCCTTCAAGAACGAGGGAAGGGAGATTGCAGATCAATGCATTGCTTGTTGCATTTATGCCAATGGGCTTTCTTTCAACCTTGTGAGATCACCATATTGGTGGAAAATGGTGACGATGATTAGTAATGCACCTGCTGATTATACTATCCTTAAGTATGAAAAGGTGCACACCACCTTATTGTCAAGGAAAAAGCTTCTATAGAGACATCACCAGAGGCAATCAAGGAAACATGGTCCGAAACAAGAGTGTCCATCATTTCTAATGGATGGAAGGATTGCAAAAATAGACCATTATTTTATGTCACTACAATGTGCCTAAATGGGCAATGTTTTTTAAGACAGTTGATTTTCAAGGGCAAGTGATGGATGCAAACTTCATTACCAACATCCTCATAGAATCCATTGAGATGGTGGGCACTAAAAACATCGTCTAAGTCATAATGGACATTGCTAAAAATACAAGGCAACATGTTTGCAAGTGAAGACTAGATATGGAGATTTTTTTGGACACCATGTGCCATCGACTCCTTCAACTTGGTATGTAGAAGATTGGCACAAAGATCAAGTGGGTCAAAAAAAATCTAAACCGAAGCTGAGAAAATTCAAATGTTTCTGATAAATCATGTCACAAGCCATCTTTAGGTCCTTCTCCAAGATGGAGTTGTTGAAGGTAAGTTTATGAAATTTTAATATTTTATTATTTTATTTTTCAAGTTACACCACCATATTGTCCAAGGAAAAAGCTTCTATAAAGACATCACCAGAGGCAATCAAGGAAACATGGTCCAAAACAAGAGTGTCCATCATTTCTAATGGATGGAAAGATTGCAAAAATAGACCATTATTTTATGTCACTACAATGTGCCTAAAGGGGCAATGTTTTTTAAGACAGTTGATTTTCAAGGGCAAGTAAAGGATGCAAACTTCATTACCAACATCCTCATAGAATCCATTGAGATGGTGGGCACTAAAAACATCATCTAAGTCATAATGGACACTGCTAAAAATACAAGGCAACATGTTTGCAAGTGAAGACTAGATATGGAGATTTTTTTGGACACCCTGTGCCATCGACTCCTTCAACTTGGTATGTAGAAGATTGGCACAGAGATCGAGTGGGTCTAAAAAAATCTAAACCGAAGCTGAGAAAATTCGAATGTTTGTGACAAATCATCATGTCACAAGCCATCTTTAGGTCCTCCAAGATGGAGTTGTTAAAGGTAAGTTTATGAAATTTTAATATTTTATTATTTTATTTTTCAAGTTACACCACCTTATTGTCCAAGGAAAAAGCTTCTATAGAGACATCACCAGAGGCAATCAAGGAAACATGGTCCAAAACAAGAGTGTCCATCATTTCTAATGGATGGAAGGATTGCAAAAATAGACCATTATTTTATGTCACTACAATGTGCCTAAAGGGGCAATGTTTTTTAAGACAGTTGATTTTCAAGGGCAAGTGAAGGATGCAAACTTCATTACCAACATCCTCATAGAATCCATTGAGATGGTGGGCACTAAAAACATCGTCTAAGTCATAATGGACATTGCTAAAAATACAAGGCAACATTTTTGCAAGTGAAAACTAGATATGGAGATTTTTTTGGACACCATGTGCCATCGACTCCTTCAACTTGGTATGTAGAAAATTGGCACAGAGATCGAGTGGGTCAAAAAAAATCTAAACCGAAGCTGAGAAAATTCGAATGTTTGTGACAAATCATCATGTCACGCCATCTTTAGGTCCTTCTCCAAGATGGAGTTGTTGAAGGTAAGTTTATGAAATTTTAATATTTTATTATTTTATTTTTCAAGTTATTTTAAATTTACTATAAAATAAATTATATTAAATTTTATTTATAATATATAAATTATATAATCTACTTTTATAATTTTTAATTTGTTTTAGTTTTTTACATGTTAGGGTGCTCAAACTTGATTGGCATCACACACAATCATCTTGAGACGACTAGTGAAGATGCAAGAGCCATTGAGCACAATGGTTATCAACAAACTTTACAGTGTACAAAGGCAACCATGAGTATTAAAGCCCAAAAAGTCAAAGCATTGATCCTAGATGATGATTGGTGGACTCATGTGGATTATATTTTGAGTTTCACTGACCCCATCATGAGTATTATTAGTGATGCAATCATGGCCAAAGAGTTTGATTAAGGATTATCCAACCATGCAACCAAATACACACTCATATCAAAACTCAATTGCACAACAAATAAATAGAATTATAATATTATTGATTCACAATCAAAATTACATTTAGAAACTTAAGACAAGGACTTACAATATGAGGTCTTAGCCTTCGACGAATCACAAGCACAATCAATGTGTGAATTGCAATCTTCTTAGTATGATATGATATAATACTTTTCACAATATGTTATTCAACTCTATGCACCAAAGCTTGAATTTGTGGTCTTTAATTTGATTCTTCGTTACCAACTTTTTGGCTGCCTTCCAATGATGATGAATGATGTTTATATAGAGTGCAAGCTATTAAGATAAAGTGTGCCAATCAACAAGGTGGTACAATGCTCTATGCACATGAAACGTGTAGAAGGGCCCGTTTGGGATGAATGTGGTATGCGGTGAGATATTTGCAATGAAACTCGATGTGGTTCTAATCAAAGTTACAAGACTCGCCCAGACTCGGCGAGTCGCGAGCCGAGCAACCCTAGGCGAGTTTGGGAGACTCGGCAGTCAAGTACTCGCCAGACTCGCCGAGTCTGGGCAAGTACCGACTGCTAGACTCGGTCGCGGCTGTATAGTTGCAAGAAGCAAAAGAAAAAAAACTCACTCAAAAAAAAGACTTATATTTGTCTCCTACACCTTAAAATCAACTTCATTTCGTTTTCAAGCCAAAGGAGAAGGAAAAAAGAGAGTTTTGAGCCATAATTGGATTGCAAAGAAACCAACAAGGAGATTGAGCTAAAATCAGTGGTTGAATCACATTTGGGCAAGTTTGTAGCTACTTTTGGTGCATCTAGAGGAGTCTACAAAGGATTGGGAAGATGTAATGACCACCTTAGTTTTTTCCAAATATTTTGCACTAAATTCAAATGCGCAAGCAATCTCCATAACACTTTATGATCACCAAGATCCCAAGGTGGGGCAAGGTGAGAGCATACGGTGTGCAAGATCACACTGTTCTAACAACTACTACTAGAAGTAAGTGCAATGCAGGATGTTTACGAACACACTAGGCATCCATGACGACCACATGTCACGCTTGTTCAGCGGAGTGTATTTATGCAATCACATAAATGCATGCACTAGGCGGCTATGTCGACCACATCTATGCTTATGCAATGAAGTGCATGATGCAAATAGAATGAGTTCACACAAGGCGGCAAGCTGTCCTATCAACACTTATTCAGCGGATGTGTGAAGATGCAAGCCACTAGCAGAGTGTGCGTGCCAAACGGGCTAACAAGAATGTTATAGATTATTGACGGTAAACCATCCAATATTACAACATGAATGCACAAACATAATGACCACTGGTGGTACTACCATCTAGGGTTTACAAACATATAATATTGCAACTATGAAATGAAATACAATGTTTGGCAAGGCTGCAATATAGATATATAAATGCTGATTTCAAACCGTCACACACTATTGTAGCATAACAAAGGAGGATTAATCTGATATATCAGTATTGTAGCATGAAATCATGAAGAAGTAACACTGGAAATCACTAAAGCAACACAAGGATTTATACCCATGAAGGCTCTGACTTTGTTGTTGAAGATTGAAGTTCAAATCCAACACTAAACTCTTTTGTATTCACTAAATCTGCACATACACAGGTCTGATACAAAAAAACAGCAAAATGAAGGCACTAAAAATATTCAGAAAATCCAACCAAAGAGTCGAAACTCCTCACAAACTGAAAAGTTCATCCCAGAATTCAAGCAAATTGAATTATCAATGTTGGGTGCCACCCTACAGCCTAAAATTTCAATGGAAAGTGAGGCGCTTGGTCCTCTAGATGCTCACACCCTCCTCCAGCATAGGTGCGGCCTGCTACAAACAGTACGGCCTGGTTAAATCTGCAGTTGCACCCTTGAAAACTTCTTCAAAACAGCAAATATGTCATCAAAACTCAAACGCCCTATCATGTCGGATGATTCCAGACAGATTGAACAACTTATTCTTGGATTCTTCACTTCCAATATGCCCAAAACTTTGCGGCTGCTCTGGAAAGAGAAGTACGACTAGCAATGCAAACCTCTAATCACAGCACAAACTTCAACAATAAAATATCAAACCAAAATTCTAAGCTCAAACACATCAAAAACCTAACATCCAAATCAGAAAACATCAAACTCCATTTCAACTCCACAACAGGTAAACTCCATTGAAGTTCCAATGTGATTTCTGAAGTGAAATCACTCTTGACCAGCTAGGGTAGATCTTCCACTACCCAAACCAGTGATACAATGAGGGTTTCCAACCCCAAGAAGAACCAAGCTCACAGACTCAGAAAGAAGCAAATATTATATCCAAAGTATAAACCTCCAAATGAACCCAAAACCCCTCTTTGAAGGCACAAAATAGGGTGCCTAAGTTGCACAATAAAATATTGCTTTTTTGACCTTATAAAACATAAAATACTCTTCAAAGGGAAACACCACTATTAGTCTTATGTCTAACGCACATTTTCATGTGAGCATCAATTAGCATTTTCCATCACCTTTCCAATGAGCTATTACACTTAAGTTATTTTCTAATATTTCCCAACAATAGACAACTTAAGTGAATAATGAATTAAATAACTTAATAATTCACCCAACTTATGGAAAGTCCCAAAATGATGTAACTTGCAAGTCTGACCATACCAACATGATCCTGAAGACTTGGGACGATGATCGGTGGCAACCGGGTGACTCTCTAAAAATAGCCTGTTCCTCCAAGAAGTTTGGATAACACTCAAAAAGTCGGAATTCGGTTCTGAAAGCACCAAAAGGCTCCATCTAACCAATTGAATTCAAAACCATGAACAAATGCTCTGCAAAGCTGATCCAACTCTCTCCAAGAACTTTGGAGTTCTCCCTTGCACACCAATTAGCCTACGGGAAAACTCATAAATAGGCTAATTGTTCACGACTTGGCTAAATGCCAATTGGGGACATTACAGAAAAGCTCACCATTGATTTCAAACAAGATTTAAGAAGTTTTGTATTCTGAAGTTTTTTTGTTTTTTTAAATAAAAATTTCATTTCTCTTTTACATTTCTTTTTTCTTTTTTTTATTTTGTTTTAGTTGACCAAAGAACAAACCTTAGGTGTGTTTAATTTTTTTGTTGAACAAACCCTAGATGTTTTTTAATTTTTTTTTAGTTTTATAGTTGCAAACCCTAGATTTTTTATGTATTATTTAACTATAAACTATAAATGTTAAATTTTTTTCTATTTATATGTTATTGCAGCATTCTTTAGATTTATAAATTGTCTTAATCACAATGTCAAACCCAGTTAGAAGGGACCTGTGGTGAAAACATGCCATCCCTGGGGAAAAGAGAGAACAAATAATTTGTTTTCATTGCAAAAAATCTTTGGGAGGGGGAGGCATGAACAGATTGAAATACCATCTTGCACATATACCATGCCAATATGTTAAACCATGCCAAGCAATGCTTGCCGAAGTTATGCGTGAAGTGCAAGTTCAATTAGAAACCTTTCATGAGCAAAAGAACTAAAAAAGAGGCAAAGAGAGGAGATGGTAGTCATTGGTGGAACTGCAAGTGGAGAGTCTTCTTGTCCCATTCCTCCAGTTCGTCCATCTATAGGTACTGGCAGTGGTAGTGGCAGTGTCAGTGTTAGCATTGGGCCTAGAGTTCGTACATCTAGGTTAGATTCATAAATTTTGCCACACACTACTCTGGGTTCCTAACGGTCAATTGAGAGCATGGGGTGGAACAAAGATAAACATGATGTAGCTAGAAGTGTAATTGGAGACTTTTGGTTCTATTGCACCATTCCATTCCACACAGCCAGGTAATTTTTATTTTTTTTTTTTAAATATATAGTTTGAAACTTTGATTCTTTGTCTCTTGAATTTTTAATTTCAGAGGTATGTAGAATTCAAAGTTAAACTCTCAATTTTACAATACTTTTTATTTAATTTAATTATGTTAGGTCTCCTTATTGGCAAAACATGGTGGATGCCATTACTGTTTGTGGGGCGGGGTTCAAAGCCCCTAATGATGAGGAGATAAAAGGCCCCATTTTGACTCAAAAGGTGGCTGATGTGAAAGACACAATTGACGAGCAGCGAGAGATATGGAGGAAAATGGGTTGCGCTATCATGACTGATGATTGGACCGAAAGAAGAAATAGAACATTGTTAAATTTTCTTGTTTCTTCCTCAGGTGATTGTACTTCCTGAAATGCATTGATTTAGTGATTAAGGTTTTTTATTTCTATTTTTTTGAATCATTGATTTTGTTTCTTTCTCAAGTGCACAGTGTTCATTAAATCTATTGATGCTTCAATAAACACAAAAAAATGTTGAATTCCTTTGTGAATCTTTGGAGGGAATCTTGCTGAAGTGGGTGAGGAGAATGTGGTGCAAATACTAACAGATAATGCAGCAAATTATGTTGTTGCAAGTAGGCTACTAATGGATAGGCACCCATCATTATTTTGGACTCCTTGTGCTACTCATTGCCTTGACCTCATATTGGAGGATCTTGGCAAGATTTCATGGATCAAATCATGTGTGGAGCAAGCTAAAAATATTTGTAAATACATTTATAATCATAGTTGGGTCCTCAACCTAATGAGGAGTTTCATAGGGCAGAAGGAGTTGGCTTGTCCTGGAATAACCCGCTTTGCAACTAATTTTATCACATTACAATCCTTGCTTAAGGCAAAGAGAGGTTTGAGGCGCATGTTTGTTAGTGAGGAGTGGACTTCCTCATCATATGCTAAAACCAATGTAGAGGTTGATGTGGCTAATTATAATTTTGATGAGCAAAGCTTCTGGGTATCGATCGAGATCATAGAAGTAAATCTACATTATATTTTTATTCATATTTATATTTTATTTGCTTATTTTTGTTCTCATTTACTTATGCTAATGTTTCAACTTTCACAATAATTGCAGTTAACAAAGCTTTAAATGGTTCTCCTATGAGTTGTTGATGGGGAGAAGGCCGCAATGGGCTTCATATATGAGGGCATGGATAGGGCCAAGGAGGCCATTAGATCCATTTATGCGAGAGTTGAAGATAAGTATCGCCCCATTTGGGAAATCATTGATAGACAATGGCACCTCTAGCTTCACAAGCCCCTACACGCAATTGCTTATTTCCTCAATCCGGCATTCCAATTCCACCCTAATTTCAAGGCGGATGAGGAGGTTTTGAGCAGGCTCTACACAGTCATAGAGTGGATGGTGCCTAATGTAATGTCCCCATTTTTAGCAATTTTGATTTGTGAGCTTTTGTCCAGTTTCCAAGTTTTGACCAAAGCAGTTTGGTGTTTGTTGAGGGGAACTCCAAGGCTCTTGGAGCTTTTAGGTTGTGTTTTGCAA
Source organism: Cunninghamia lanceolata (assembly GCA_027924645.1). Lineage (NCBI taxonomy): Eukaryota > Viridiplantae > Streptophyta > Pinopsida > Cupressales > Cupressaceae > Cunninghamia > Cunninghamia lanceolata. The sequence continues at coordinate 1,669,356 of BSBN01001303.1, read as the reverse complement.
TGATGATTTTTGATGGCAGTGAGCTCATTTGGTCTTGAAGACCCTCATGACACTTTCAGAAGTGATTTCCGGCTTTCGGTGTGTTCTCCAAACTTCTTGGAGAGAGTGTCTATTTTTAGTAAGTCTCCCAGTTGGCTCCGATCATCGTCCTACATCTTCAGTATCATCTCAATGTGATCAAATTTTGATTCCGATGCAGTTTCAGTGTTTTCCGCAACTTGGGTGAGCTGTAGAGTAATTATTTAATTAATTCACTAAAGTTGTCTAATGTTTGGAAATATTAAAAGGACAACTTAGTGTAATAGCTTGTTGGAAAGGTAATTAAGTGTTTTAAAAGATGGACACCTAGAAAAGAGAACCTTGCATATGAAATATTATTATTATTTCAAAAAGGTCTTTTGGAGAGGAAAAGAATTATTATTTTGAGGTGAAATATGAAGGGGATGTGCTCTAAAAAGTATATTTTAATTTAATATTTTCAAAAAGGGGGTTATGGAGGCAAATTAAAAGGGCAATTTAATATTCTCTTCAAAAGGTTATAAAAAGGCGTTGGAGCTCATTTGGAGGGTTGTTGATGAATTGATAATTTGTTTGGTTGTTGCCTTGTTCAGGTAGTGAACTGTTGTTCCCCCAAATTCCTTGAGGACAAAAACCCTCTTGCAAATCACTGGTTTCGGAGGTGAAAGATCCCCTTTAACTAGTTGTGGTGATTTCACACAAAAATCACACTTGTGCCGAATGCAAAGATTGGAGCAATTTCATATAGAGATCGCCTTTGTGCTGAATGCATGTGCCATTTTTATTCTGTAGGGTTTGGTTATTATTTTGTAGAGATATTCCAGGTGTGCAGGTTTAGAGGATTTGTGCATAAAGATATCATTATTTACAGGTTTTGTATTTTCTTCCATGAGGGTTTTGATTGTCAAATTTCTGTGATTTGCAAGCAAAAATAAATTTGTATTGAAGAATTTATGAGAAGTTTGTTGAGGGTTTAAATCCTATTTTCGCAGCGCTTGCTTATATTGTTTCAGTCGTTCCATATTTTTACAAGGACTACATCAAGAAGCAGTCGCAGCTCATCTATATGTAAACCGCAGCTCCTAAATTGTTCCAGCCACTATCAAAGTATTAATGAATGAATAGCTTTTAAAGTCCATGAGGCTAAAAATAGCCTATGGGACCACCAGCTTTGCAACTTTAGTCTTCTGCACTTCAGTCCTTTTCCTGTTCAAAGTGAGGATGAGCCCCCCAAACTTCACAACATTCTCTTCGTTGAATAAGTTATGCCAAGAAAGAGCTGTCAAACTATTAGTGTAGTTGTCCCTGATGTCCTTGAAAGCCTCACACTCCATAATAAAGTGCCTTTCCGATTCAACTGCCTCGATATTGCAAAAAATACACACCCATTCTTCCCATGATTCTTTAGGCCTTTTCCACCGCCATGTTTCACGCCAAAGTTGATGAGAGTTAGTTCTTCATTCAACAATAAAAATCTTAGCTCTCCACGAAATACAAGCCCCTATGTACGCTTTTTATTGATGGTCACAAGTGGGGTTGAATTCGTCAACATAGTATTTCTTCTTCCTCCCAAGCACTTTCCCCCATAAACGCTTGCGGAACTTATCCATAACAAAAGCCTTAACCGCTTTGCTATTAGTGGGGCAAGCATTCAAAAAGATATTCCATTTGCTCATCCATTTTATGTTTTGCCTCATCCAAGTCTTCTTTCTTTCCCCTATGGTATCATTGAACACAACTTTAGGCCATCTACCTACCTCCATTTGCTCAATTCTTTTCAAATACCTTATTAGACGCATCATAGCAATAGCTTCAATACGAGCTGCCCCTGTTTCACACAGCATTATCTTATAAGGAACCAAACCTTTTATTTTGAGCTTGCTTCTAATCAAGCGCTTTTGAATTTTCTCAATTTGTTTCCACTTTGAATTTGAAGTGCTGCTAGCCCACAATTCACAACCATAAAGTACCACCAGCATCACCAAAAGACCAAAAAGAACCTATCTACAAGTTGTAGCCTTCTACAAAGTCAACCACAACTATTCCTAGAGTGAACGCAGCTATACAAGAGATTAGCAAAGCGTGAGGGTTTAAAAGAGGTAACGCAGTTTATATTGTTGTTGTTCTTTCATTCTGAGTGCTATCCGCCCTTATTGAAGTCATTCTGGTCGCTGTCCCTTTGTGTCTGAAGGTGCAAACAGCACATCTTAACCAGTCCCAAGTTCGCAGCTACAAAAGGCAATAATACCTGTGCGTTTGGTTTCATGTAGCTGCCCAGCTGAATGTGGAATGTATGCAAATCTTGGTATGTATGAAAAGTTTAATGCAGATTTATCATTCTGAAAAATTCTGAGTTGAAACAGCAGTTGGGTATTTATGTTTACTCTTTTCCATACTTACATATATGCTGCTATATGTTTGACAAAATGTCTTCCTACCATTATAATGTTTGTAATGAAAAAGATTGAATGTTCTATCATTCTATCTTCTTGATAAATGGTTCCACAACAAAACATCTTGAAAATGCTATTTGAATGAGTGAATGGTGAAGTGTTTGACGAAATGACACTGTGAGAGACATCAGAAAATTGGGGGTTTGAGCAAAAATTTTAGTAGGGGATCTTACACCTGATTCTCTTCTTGGAGCACAAATAGTCACCGAGATTGAGATCTTTAGACTTGCACAAGGAGATCTCTTTGCACGAGATATATGCAAGTCAACTCGGATGACATTGCAACCAGTTAAAAATCTATTACGGGCATAATTTAAGTTTAAAAATTAAAACTTTTCCTTTTTTTACATTATTATTAAATATTGAAACTTAAAGTGGGACAATGAGATTGATTTTTTCTTTTTCTCATCTCAGATGCATGGTGGGAAAGATTTGGTGCTAAGGTACCAAATCTTCAAAGGATTGCAATTCAAGTCTAAGCCAACCATACAAAGCTTCAGTTGTAAGTGCAATTGGAGTATGTTTGAGAAGATACACTCCAAGAAGCACAATAGACTGTCAATGCAGAGGTTGAATGATCTAGTTTATGTTCATTACAACCTTCACCTTCGCCACAAATAAATTTTGGGCAGTGACTTATCACCAATCTCACTAGAGGAGGTTGATCCACAATCAGAATGGATCACTAAGGCTGAGAATCCTATCTTTGGTGATGAGGACCTTGATTGGGTTGACCAAGTGGATAGAGAGGTAGAGGCAATAGCCATGGCAGAGGAGGAGGCTAGAGCACGAGGAGACACCTTGGATGTTGGTGAGTGTCAAGCATATATCATGGCTGCATCATCATCCAAGACCTATCTTAGATGCCCACAAAGGACTTGCTGCAATATTGGGCCAAGTGATGCAGGCACCTCTGAGCCATAGACTTCTAGTTTTTGTTTTGATATTTGTTTTGAACTTTTGATGCCATGGATTTGATATTCCATGAGTTTTGTATACATTTGACAATATTTATATATCTAAATGTGTTATTTGCTTCAGCTAAAATTTGTGTTATACTTATGTGATCGATGTATACTTGTGTATGTGATCAAAGTAGCTTCTATTTGATGAGTTTATTGTGTCTTTAAGATTTATTTATGAAAAGGGTGCATGAAACAAGATTTAAATCCTTAAAAATCTTTGAATTTCATGGGTTTTTGAATTTGTTGAGTCTTTGGCGAGTTTGGGTGGCGAGTCTGAGTCTCTAACATCCATTATATTTTACCATGATAAAATAATACAAGATTACTACATCTAGTATCATTCTAAAAATTAAATTCCATTTAGACACTATGAATATTACTAGAATACTACATCTAATATCATTCTAACAATTAAATTCCATTTATACACTATGTCCAAGTAAGCTTAACAGAAAAAGATAATCAATCAACATTAAGTTAAGCTATGCTCAACATCCATAAAATCATCATATGAAAAAAAACACAATTCATGATAACATCTTAGTGATACACATGTATTACATAATAGATTATCACCTCCTTCGGAATTGAATTTCAAACATATGCAACTGATGCATCATGTAATGTCCCCATTTTTAGAATGGTCGCCATGGGAGAGTGGAAGGGTTGGTTTTCATACTCCGGGATTTTTGGGAGAAGAATCAAGGATTGGACATAACTCGGCATATTTTTCTAAGGGGTTGATGTGTTCCTTGTAATTAATATATTTTCCTTCCCATTGGAGCAAGCCTTCTTGAGGAGTTCGAGTATAAAGATTTGCTAAGCACATGTCACTTGGGTGAGAGGATAAGTTATAATGCCTTGGTCTTGTGAATACGCTCATCATGGTGGAGATCTAAATTGATTTGGGACGACCTAGAATAAGCAATAAACTAATGCATATACTTGGCGCATTCACAAAGGAGACTTGAAGAAAATAAAGGAAAGAAAACTCATCTTTAATTTGAGTTTTCCTTGGCACCCATGTCACTTGATGCTGGTCGGCCCTCTTAGTGAGGGAAAATAATAAATAAAAAGTACAAAAAGTGCCTAGGTTGGCCCTAATTGAGAGGACAGAAGTTACGTATAAATATGAAATCATTTCAAGACATTTTCATCATCATTCATTCATTCATTCATTCACCTTTGGGAGTTTATCTCTTGGAGAAGATCTTGGGACGAAAACCTCAAGCATCTTGGAGGAGTTGGATGAAAACCTAGCTCTTCTTGAGGAGAATTCTGTGACGGGAGTTCACTTGCACTTCATTGTTTTTGGATCAGAACTGCAGATCAGATTTGGAGATCATCTTGAGGACTTTGCTCTCATTATTTTGCATTACTTTTGGTATGTACAACCTTAGGGTTTAGGGCAGATTTGAGTTGGGCTTGTTTGTCTTGATCGCCCATGCATTGGATGTAATTGAAGACTCATTAAGTTCTGATTTTTATAGCAGCAGACTTCTGGATTATATTTCAGTCATTTATAATTGTCATTTGAAGTGGTTTAATTGCATAAATAGTAGTGGAATTCAAGTATGAAATTGGCAATATTATTGGCAACAATATTTTGGTGATTTGTCATGTTTTTATGTAAGTTGTATGCAATTATTTAAGTCTGATTTTTAGAGCAGAAGTTAGGGTTAGAGCAGAAAACTAGGGCAGAAGTTAGGGTTAGAGAAAAAAACTGAAGTGCAGAAAATCAGGGCAGAATATTGTCATCATTGGAGCAGAAATTCTGGGCAATACTCGGTTTGTTTATGCCCTAGGATCCATTGAAAATTCAGATCAGAACTTCCATTTTTGTAGCAGCAGTGTCTAACTCAGAAAATCAGACTTGGTTGATCAATGCTTGATGCCCTAGAATGTGTATTTCATAGTGCAATTCATGGGAGATGTGAATTGTAATGTTTAGTATCATTTGCCATCGTTATATGCGATGTTTGAATGCATACTTGGGTGTTATGATTACATGTTTAAGAGCAGAAAATAAAAACAGAGATTAGGCTTTTGGGCAAAAATCTAAAGTACAGAAGTTAGGACAGATTTCAAAGAAAGAAAAATCAGTCATTACAAACAAGTTTTATCTGGAAAGCCCGTAAATCCAAAATTGCCCTAAATATCCCGTTTTGGGATATTACACATCATTTCCAACCCTCATGTGAATGTAAGAGTCATTCATCTCTATCATTCAATCTAGGTCCTTATATAATCAAAATCCATCAAATGTAGATACAACTCATAGGAGAACATTACATCACATATGTTCACAATTTTGATGAATGTACATCATATTTATATATAGAAATAATTACAAAATATTACATTTTCCAATACATAACTTCCGTTTGGAGAATTCAATTTCTTTATGTATAATCGTGGCATCTCGGTGCAACCTCTCACCCTTAGCTCCTCTTTTGTATCCCGAAGCGGAGAGAGCATCACAGATGCGACTTCCACCCTACCACGAAGCCGAAGGCTTCCCCGTGCTACCCACATGAATAGCCCGACCCGTCCCAAAGAAACTAGCTCTTCGAGGCCGACATGCATGATAGTATGATGGATTTAACAAATGCATTCTACCCATTGCCCATATGCAAACCTATAGAAATGCAAACCATAAACCCATGCAATGGCAGATAACGAGTGGTTCCAGTCCTTCGGAAAATCATTCCACTTGGAATCGAGCCATTTAACACTATATCAAGCATGTCTCGTCTTAATCCATAATTTTAACTTAGAAGTATTTAAAAGAGATGACCTTGCATTTAATTAACATCACAAGGTAATTCAATAAATTTAATCACATACTTACTAATTTAACTAAGTTAAACTATTATTTCTGATTTTACATTTATAATTTAACTCATCCTTACTCATTTCCTTCCCGTTAGAAGAGAAACAATTAACATCTTCTATTCTTTCTATTTTTTATCTTCCCGAAAACAAAATGTTTTGTTCGCTATTTATTCATGTCCATCTTGGACGAAAAATACTTTTATTTTAACCCAGTTAATTTTCTTCCCGTAAGTTTTAATGTCTTTGGTGAAAACACTTAAGCATAAGAATGAAGTAATCGATTAGGATTTAATTGAACGCCTATTTTGAGCCGCTCTAGCTCTGTGCTGCGCCCATTTGCCTTATGCAATGTGCAGCAGCAAAAAAAACTTAGTCCATTTTCTTCTTGGAGCCTGTAGAAGGCTGCTCGCTGAAGGTTTATTTTGTATCTTAATGCAGGTTTAACATCTTATGGCGCCAATATCACAGTGTTTTGTTTCATTCAACATTGAATGCTGCTTGTATTTAGGGTTGCGCCCTGGCAAACTTTCTTAGTTGAGTGTTGGTTCAGCCAACAATTTTCTTTTTTAATATTAGAGTTTGTGCTTCCGTAAAGGCGCCTTGAATGGCCAAATTTGTTCGTTTTGAATGATTTGAAGAATACAACTTAAGAGGTAAAGTGGGTGGCCAGGCTAACTGAAGGCGTCTGTAGCCTGCCCTCAAACTCTCTCTCGTTTTATTGCTTAGGCAATTCATTGTTGGCTGGAGCATTTCTTGAGCGCCTACTTAGGGCTCAATCTCTCTTTTTTTTTGCAACATTGTATCTATGGTTTTGTATGATCCATCTCATGTTACTAACACCCCTTTGAGCCCCCCACCTCTCTATAATAGCTATAGATAGGGCGATTATACATGCGAGCGCATTGGAACAGCGAACTATAGATATAGGGGTCCGATAGGGGGAATATTGGAGCAATAGGGGACATATGAATTCCTACCCTAATCCTAGTCTGGCACATGGAGGACCCAACGCTTCATTCAAACGAAAAATGAGACCCAGGTGGGGAACCCGCATGGGGCTCTGGCAGTAGGGCGACGGGACCAAGGGCCCCCGACCGACCTACCGGAGAGAACCACCTCCCTTCTCTCTAGACCGACCTCCCTTCTTAGACCCTTTTTTCGTTTGGCGATGGAGGAGGGGAGGGGAAGCAATGAGTGGAGATTCCCCTGCGGAGAGCCAGATGAGGGGGAACCTTCACGTTCGGTCCGGAGGGTGGGGATATACTGACCCTACTATCACTATGCCTTTGCAATGCCACTCAGTTTTCATCAGCTACATGCTTTTTTGAAGGTTTGACCCTTCCAACACTACTTGTACATATCTTTTAAGCTGCAAGGTTTAACCAGTTTAGGTTTATCCATTGTTTTGTTTATGTTTCTTTAGTGCTTTGTACTTAGTTACATTTTGTAATCTAGGGTACATTCACCATTGACCTATTTTTGGTCTTTTTTGGACGTTAATATAATTTCTTTCTTTCATTCATTAAATCAAGGAAGCCACCCTATTTAAGTGGAAGGTCTTTACCTTTAGACTATCATTTCAATTCCTCAATTGAGGAATTTCAACTAACAAATTGTCATGATAACATATAGGATGGATATGGACGAATTGGTTGATGCCACAAATTAGTGAGCCTAATCCCAAAGAGACACTTCAGCAATGAACTTCAAATGCTACTTATCAAGCATTGCTATGATAGGTAGGTGATGCCCATATTCTAATCCATGCCTTGAGGATCCAATTGTATTTTTTATGCATCTTTACCCCATAGAATTAAGTATGATTCATTGCAAGCTAGATTTATATATACTAATACTTGTTTTGCCATTTTTTCATGTGTCAAAAGAATAAAGAGACATGTTCACGAAATTTGTATTAGCGCTTAAGAAAAAGTCACCCATCCTAAGGCCTCATGGCCTAGAAAAAGAGAGTTGCAGTACTACTATTTCAAACAAGACGTTGGATGACAAGCTATTACACACAAAAAAGGCCAGGTTTCAATCCTTTTTATGAACACAAAAGCCAAAACCTGCCAGCCGACCTCACCACTATAATGTCCCCATTTCCGGCATGATCACCTAATAGGAGATTGGGTTAGCCTATTCTCATTCTCGTAGGCTAATTCATGAATTAAGGGAATGCAGTGGTTGAACTATGGGAATTTGGAAAGTTGTTTTTATAAGGCTCAACTAATTTTCCTAGACTTGACGAATGTGGAAGATGGATTAATGTATTTTTACATTAATTATTGAAACTTGAAAGGTCAAAAATAATAAAATAATTTTCCTAGTAGTGGGACGACCCACTTGGAGGTTTTGGCCGGCATGAAAACAAATAAAATAATATTATTTTTGGAGCGCTCAAGTTAGAGAAAAATAAATATTTTAATTGTAATTTGGGCGGCCTCTTGGAAGAAGAAAAAAATAAATAAAATATTGTCTTGGTGGCCGACTTAGAGAAAAGTAATTCAAATCTTTAATTTGAATTTGATTTTTGGGCGCCTAGACTTGGTCAGCCAACTTGGGAGAAAAAAAGAAACTCAAGTATAAAAGGTCTTTGGAGCTTCATTGATCATTACGAACTCTTGGCAACTTTGGCATTTTTCTTCGCAATTTTATTGCAGGTCTTTCCAAGGACGAAAACCCTTGCGGAAGAAGGTGGATTGGACGAAAACCCAATCTCATCTTGGAGGTGGATTCATACGGAGTTCACAATTGCACTTCATTGGAGGATTTCGAAGAGTGATTGAGCATTCACACCATATCTTGGAGCAGATTTCATTCATCATTTGGATCGGCCATTTTAGGAAGATCATCATCATCAAGTGAGCGCCGATTTGTTGAAGGCATTTTTGCATATTTGGAGCGCCATTTGGAAGTTTTTCATGCATATTTGATATTGGAATTGAGCGCCATTATTGAGGGCATTGAGCGTCGATTTTGGGAGATAGTTGTTCATCATCTTGTTGCCGAATTTTATATCAGATCTGGTATAGCAGCGATTTTTATATCAGACTGGGTGTAGCAGCGATTTCATCTTGAAGCATCTCATACCCTAGCCGCCGCCATCCTTGCTTGTTAATATCCATTGCTCTAAGGTGTGCTAGCTTGGTTGAGGGTTTCATTTCACTTGGATCAGCCTTTGATGACATTAGATCTGCATTCTTTGACATCATTAAGTGGACCGATCAGCATTGAGGCATCTTTGGTTATCATTCTTGGAGCATCATTGAAGACTATAACATTATTCATCATCCTTGAGGAGCGCCGATCAGCCTTGGAGGGATTCGCACATCTTGTTTGGCAATTTTGTCGTCAAATTGGTATGTTGAAATCCATAATTCAGATCTGAATTTGTAGCAGCAGCTTGTGGATGAATCTTGGCCATGTTAAAGCCATGAATTTGATGTAATTGCACATTTGAACAATCTGATTTCATAACAGCAGCATTCTGATTTGATTTGCTCATCCAATTTGCAATCTATTTGGCGTGGATCTATGTGTATTTCATTGTGTAATTCAACTAGGGTTTGATTACATAATTTTGGCATGTAATTGTGATGTATTAGGCACGATAAATGGACATGATGAGTGTATGATCAGATCTGAAGCAATAAAAATCAGAATTCAGTTCTAGGGTTTCAAGTTTGAAATTTGAAAATTCAGAAAATTTTGGTAAAAACCCTAGTCAAGATATTTCAACCACTACCCAAAAGACATGAGAATGTGCCTTGCAAGAATTAAAAATGTTTATAGAACTTTATTTTCACCTGTATTTAGTGAAGATGATAAAATCCATTAATGTTAGCATGCATTTGAAAGGAATGGTGGAATAGTTGAGAAGTGTAGACGGCAAATTAGTTATAGTATATAATTATGTTTTTGGTTGCCGAGAAGATTAGTTGTCATCTCGCCCGTTGTATGTAGTTACTTGGGTAGTTGCTAATGGTTGGATGTAACTAGCAACCGTCGGCCACCTATATATACTTTTACTGTCATTGAGATAGGGACTGCATATAGAGCAAGAACTCCCTATACTACCTCTATATAAGAGCATATTAATGAAGAAACTATGATATCTTTTCTAGTATGGCTTTTTTATGAGCATTGGCTATGAATCTATTATATTCCTTGGCATAGTTATATTATGTTTACTCTGTGTGGTTCAAGCATATTCAATTAGGTAGTAAACATTTGGCGCCGTTGCCTACACAGAGTTGGGTTGAATAGTTGGGGTGACCAAGACGGCCGATTAAATGGGACAACCGGCGTGTTGATGATTGTTTTTAGACAAGTCCACAATAGAGTAAAATACTGAGTATCCAACTCTCTCTTGAATAAAGCCTCTCGAATGCTAAACTGTGTGATCAATCGAGACAACTCCAAGGTTCCTTATTTATAACTTATGGTGGATAAACTCAGTGATTACATGTGATCTTGCTGATTATCACAAAGGGACTTACGTTGGATTCTTCTTCTTTCATTTAGTTTATTTCTCCCTTGAGAGTGGATGAAGTATGTACAATGCATCAATGATAAAAAAGGGAAAAAAGATAGGGTTTAGGGAGCTAATCTAAGGTCAATGAAGAAATGACAATGCATGGATAGACAAACTCCTTAATTAACCTAACTCCACTTCGCCAAGGATGCCTACAACTACATGAAGTTGGTGCAATCTCCTAAGGATAGCGAAAGGTTTTCAAATCATGAAGGCTTATATAAGCACCCATCGGATGGCGCAACTAAACAAGCATCCACAATCGAACTTAAGCAAATGATGAGGCTCAGGCTAGCTTTACACAACACTTCACCAGCGATGAATGTTAAAAGCATGAGCTAGGAGTTGATCAAATATTCAATACATACATACATACATTACATCAATGAGCTTCTAATCTAATTTGAAACGTCTCTCCACTTCATCAAGATACCAGAAACCATGTTATTCCACAAGACAACACTTAACACCAAAACAGTTCCAATGTCTTTGCATTAATCTTGAGAAATATTTACAACTTCAAGTCCTCTCAGAGAATTTCGAGAGTCTCTTCTATTCTACTCTACTAATCTACTAACTAAACTACTATCTAATCTTTTTACAAATGAGGCAACAAGGCCTTTATATAGAAGTCCAGATTACAATGAATGGCTTAGATTGATTGGCAAAGCCAATGGACTGGATTGTGCCAACAAGGCAATTTGTTACAACAAATTGCTATTTTTAGTACAGAAGAGAGGCAATGAAGGCACGCTTTCCAAGAAGATAAGATCAGATGGAATCTTTGGAGCATCTTCCACATGGATGTCCTCTCTGTCTTCTTGCTTGTCAAATGATGTGGCAAACTATGATTGGCTTGATGATGATGTACATGCCACATAGGTGCCACCTTAGCAACTCTTATCGATTCCAACTGTTTATACAATTTGTTTTGTGGGCATATTCCCGAATTGTATCCTCTGTATGATGTCTTTGAATGTAATCGCTTCGAACTTGTATATTTGAGAATGCTTCTTGATCTTCTTGTAAACTAGATGTATGATATGTGTTGCTCATTTGCATAACTTTGTTATTTCTTCTTCTTGCAGGTAGGATACATGATGATCTTCTTTGGATGCGCCTTCATGTAGAGAGTAGAGTAGATGATGATGATGCTTCCTTCATGACTTGAAGTAGGAGATCTCTCTTAGACTTGAAGATCGAAGAGTCTTGAAGCTTGATAGGTAGATGTCCTTGACATGATGCAGATGATGAAATGCTCCATTTTGATGATCTTGAAGGGGGTCCTTTGGAGTGTAGATATTGATGATAACACCTTCCTTATATGTAGAGTAGATGACTTCTCAAGGAAGCTTGAATGTACCGAAGAAACTTGAAACTTTATAGATGTCTTTGGGATGCTTGATGTTGATGAAGATGAAGAGTGTCGGCATGTTGGACTTGAAGTGATCACTTGGAGCAGCTACATGATGTCTCCTCCTTGTGGACTAGCCCTTGACTTCATCCCTCGCTCAAAGATGACTCTAGATATTTGTTGTTCTGATGAGTCCTTAGCTCAATCCAAGCTCCTTGTTCCTGCAAAACAAACAGAGAAGCAATATTAATTCCTTGATCTTACAACACAACATAATCATTATTAAACATTTCTAACCCTTCCAAGCCTAGGCGCATTGGATGGGAAATTTGATCTTCGCTAGAAATCAATCATAAAATTCAAATTAAGCATCATATATGGATGAGGCATTGGATGTCAATTTCATTCTCTGATTGCAAAACTTCACAAAACTTGAATTTTACCCCACATGGGAGTGGCGCATTGGTTAAGCTTTTGATCTCTATTGAATTTGATGCAGCAGATGGACAATTCACTTTCCCCTTGGTCTTGACGCATAAGGATTTTAGACTTGGGTTGAATTCATCTTTTCACTTAATATAGATCCCTTATCATGGCGCATTGGATCAAGCGCAAGAGTTGAGCATTTTGATCTTTCTCTCAACATATCTTCGAAATCCATCCTACCTTGCCTTCCAAAATGGCGCAATAGATGAGGGATTTGAATTCCTCATAAAATCTGCATTTTGATACTCAAAACAGCCTTCTTGCTTTGGCGCATTAGATCAGAGTTTTAGGCTTCTCTTGAAGTTGTCTTTAAAGGTTTGGCGCAGCAGATGGGAATTTTGGTCTTTCCTTAGAACTGGCACAGCAGATCAGGTTTTTAAATCCTCTTCTATGTCTTTCAAGACTTATCTTCCCTTCTCAAAATTGGTGCAATGGTTGGAGCGCAAGAGATCAAGATCTTGATTACTTCTTGAAAAGGCCTTAAAACTCCATCTTATCTTGTATTTTATCCCTATCTTGAGGTGGCGCGTTGGATAACGATTTTGGACTTGGGTTGAATTTATACCTTTTACACATTCTAAACAGCCCCTCTACCCTTTGGCACAATGGTTAAGGTTCTTAGATCTTCATTAGCAAGGGCGCATTGGATGGATGTTTTGCTTTTTCTTTGAAATTTCACCTTTTAATCCTTATTGCTGATTCCTAGATGAGGGTGCATCAGTTCTGTCGCAGCAGATCATGATCTTGGATCTTCTTTGAAATCTCATAAAAAACACTCTCTCCACCTTTAAGCGCATTGGATAAGAATTCTGGACCTCTCTTAAATTTGCATCTTAAAACTTGAGTCATCACATTCCAAGGCAGTGCATTAGATCCACATTTTGATCCTTTCTTAAAAGGCTTCATAAAATCATCATTGTTTATTCCTTGACCTTGGCGCAGCAGCTGAGGATCTTGGATCCTCTTGATTTTTCATCCTTGAATCATCATCATTCAATCAAAGAAAGAAGCAACATCAATTCCTTGGTTTTTCATGACTCCTTAATGAAGGCGCGCTGGATGAGGCGCAGCAGTTCAACATTTTGAATCCTTTTGAAATGTGTTATAAAACTCGCAATCAGCAACCTCTCCACATGTGGCGCAGCAGTTGAGGATTTTGGATCCTCTTAAAACTTGTCTTCAAGTTGCATAAAACAAGCCTTTATACTTTGGTCGCATTGGATGAAGGTTTTGATTTCTTCTTCGAAAGTCTATTGAAATTCTACATTCTTATCCCTTGGCGTATTGGATTGAGGTTTTAGATCCTCTATTGAATGCTCTCAAAATCTTGAATTTATCATCTTTCATAAGGGCCCATTGGTTCAAGTGCATGAGATGAGGATTTTGAATCCTCTAGAAAGGTGCACTTCCATCCTCAAGATACACTTCCTCACTTTGGTCGCAATGGATCATGATGTTGATCTCCTCTTCAAATTGCACTTAAAACTACACTCCAACCTCATACAAGAATGGCGCAATGGATGGGTCGCATTGGATCCAAATTTGATCTCTGGCTGAAAGTGGTGCATTTCATCAAGATTTTGCGCCCTCCTCATGTCTTGGCGCACTGGATAGGAATTTTGAATCCTCTAGAGTACTTAGCCAATTTTCAATGTCGTTCAAGGTAAGGTTTATTGAAAAATATATTTAAGTATAAGAATGAATTTCTTATACTTTAAATATTTTTCAATATACCTTTCAGGATGTTTGAGATAGGTCTTGAATCCACCGGATTTAACATGTAAAATATAGAATTTGGAGGATCCACCAGGTTTCAAACTTAGTCAATTTTTCAGGATTTTCAGGATACCAGACTTAGTCATTTTCAAGATCTCAAACATGCATTAGGATTGGTCTCAGAAGGAAAGCAAATGACTCTTGAATAAAAACTAAACAGAGAACTCAAACAACCATTTCTCACTTAGGCAACAAACTAAAGACATCATCCAAGACCTAATGCAAAGCATCAAAGCTCAAAAAAAGGGGGGGTCCCCATTTGCAATGGGGCGATATGTGATTAGGTCACAACACAGCGGAAGAACTAGTAGAGTCTAACAAACAACAAGAAGACGATCTTACGCAAGATCTCGTACATTTGTGGGACATATCGATTAGGGAGCACGTACAGAGGGAAACAGACAAGAGAGAAGTACCAAAAGACAAAATCTAGGACAACCTAGTAGTGAACGACGGAGTAGATAACCTCCTCAACCGTCCTCCAAGACTCCCTGCAAGACATTTTATAATTTTACAAGATCTCCGCTAGGAAAGAGAAAGAGAACGTCGCCAACAAATAATTCAACGATACGAAAATAGGAATAGACGAGAAGAGAAAGAACGTAATACCAACCGACGCCGCACACCGAGGAATCAATGCCCTTATACCCGAATAACAACGGGAAGCAACCACAAATCAATCACGAGACACCAGAACAAGAAATTAGGAGGTCCCTGAGAATAAGAAAACAGAGAGAAAGAAGGAGAAGATTGAAGGAAATAGTCAAAGAAACTGAAGGGTTATTACCCAAAAGTCGGAGTCCATCCCGAGAACGAAGCAAGAGGTGAAGCGTCAGTCAGAGCCATAGTCAGGAAGAGCAAAACATCTCCAGGACAAAGAAACACACAAACACAGAGTGGGAAGAAGTAGCAAGGCACTTACCACTCCTAGACAAAGTGTACATGGACCTTGCCGACCAAATAGACAAACCATCAGTATGACTACCACCAACTGAGGAAGACAAGTGGGAAGTCAGGTCTACATACTCACTTTCGTAAGCCTATGAAAATAATATCCGACGTATTGAAGAGCTGGTACTAGAAGAAGAATTGTTAATAGGAGAATCTGATCCTAAAACCCCAGGACTAAGGGAGCACAAGAAGGAACCCAAGGGAAACAAGAGTGTGCTGTTCGCTAAGGCAAGACGAGTAGAGGATTCGTACATGGCCGAGAGTGCAAGAGAAGCACCGGAACGTATGAGTCAGAACTCTCCAACTAGATTCCAATCGCAAGGGTTGCATCAAGGAAGAAAGATGGTGACTCCCAAGGGAAGCCCGAACATGGAAATGTAAAAACTCCCAAAGTTCTTAGGCAACGGATCGAAGGATCCAGTATGACACTGCAAAACCTACGAGACTATCTAGGTAGCAAACGGCCAGGACGACAAGTCCTATTGGTTGAGAGCATTTCCAACAACCCTAAGAGGAATAGCAATAGACTATTACATCGAGCTTGAAGCAACCTCCAAAACCACTTGAGAAAGTCTAAAGAAAGCATTCGAAGAAGAATTTAAATTACTCTGAGATGATAATGAGATAGTAGCAAAAATCTACAATACAAAACAAGGTAAGCATGAGAATGTGAGAGCTTACAATCGTAGGCTTAAAGAACTATTAGTGTAATTAGAAAAAGAACTTGCCAATGGATTAAAGAAGCGTTGGTTCATTGAAGGGTTAATTCCCTCAGAAAAAAAAATGAAGGTGGTACCACCCTCCTCGTACACCGACGCCTACAATTGAGCAATGGATATCAAGAGTGAGGATAAAATGTCCTCCCAAGGAAAGAAGAAAACAGAGAATGACGAAAGTTTGGAAGACAATAATGATTGTGAATCCAAGATTGTCCAAGCCCTGAGAAAGGATATGCTGAGAATGATGGAGTTAAAGGCTGAAAAGGAAGTTAGTAAAGAAAATAAAGAATTATGGTGTCCGAAATGCAACAACGAAGGCCATATCAAAACAAATTGCCCTAAGAAGTTATTTTGAGACATCTGCCAAGTTCTGGAACATTCAATTAAAGAGTGCCCATACAACTTAAAGACAAGGAGCACACAAGTGCTCTTTACCCAAGGCAAACATTCTACCCCACCAAACACACTGCCGAAGCAACAAAATAATAACAATGCATCGCCTAGCGGGTACCAAAACCGGAGAGGGAACAACAGATTCAACAACAATAGTAGGAGAAGAAGTCACATGCAGTACGATACAAAAGGATGACCGATGATACAATGTCGTCAATGCAGTGAATGGGAGCACTTTGCCCGAGAATGCCAGAACAACTAGAACAAGACAGGAATGTTGTGCAAGTGGTGCAGACCAGGTGATCATGAAGACAATGACTGCCCGAAACAAAAAGGCAGTATCAATATGATCGACATGGAGGAACAAGACGAAGCAGTCCTGGCTGTCACCCAAGCACAAACTAAAAAAAATGGTATACCCAGACCCTCGTACGGAGGAGAGACTATGAGAAGCAAGGATAGAAGTCGAGCAAGCCATGGCAAGGGAATAAAGGTGTTCCAATGAAAAGGCAAGTACTTCTACACGGTCCGAGTCAAATAAAAATTATTGCAAGATAGGTGTTGCAGACCACCGTGCCTGTAAAAATGGGAGACCTTTTACAAAGCATACCACAACTACAAATTGCACTCTCCAATGCAATGGATAACGACCAAAGGGAAGGAAGAATGGGTGAAGATAAGGATGTAATGGTAGAACCACCGCCACAAGGTGAGTAGGTCATCAATGCCATGCTATTAGCAATAAATGTGGGGAAGAAGTCGACAATTGTACACATGCAAATCCTTGGAAGAAACTTGACAAATACAATTGTCGATGGAGGATCCGGAGTAAACGTGTTGCCAAAGGACACATGGAAAAGTCTTAGGAAACCCACCCTCTGGCCACCGACCTTCCAACTAGTAGGAGCCGACCATCACGAAATTAAAGCATTGGGGGTCCTGATGGCACAAAAGGTAATAATTGGCACCCAACGATTTCTTTTGAACTTTGTAGTCATTTCCTTGGAGAAAAAAGCATATGATGCACTTCTTGGGCGAGGATGGTTAATTGCAACAAAGGTTGATCATAATTGGAAAAGATATACATTGTCAATAGAAAATAAAGGAAGGAAGTTTGTCATAGACCTGAGAAATCAAGCCGTGAGTGAGATCCCTTCCTCTGACTCTGACTCTGACTCGGACTCGGATATAGGGGATACATGGACAAGAGAAGAGAAGGGCCCAATGGAGCCGAATGACAAAGGAGTCCTCAACCTACAACAGTGTTCAGAGGATGACACAAGTTACTTGAGTGGACTTTTTCACTGGCAATTGGAGGATTATTAAGTGTTCCAACCGAAGTGTAATATGATATAGATAGGAGAAATTGACGATGAAGAAAACACTTGGGCAACAATAAGTCGTGCGTTCCCATCGACGTACAAAGAGAGAGTCGCACAATTGGATGATACACCGGCACATAAGTTTGACCGAGATAAAGTAATAATGTACGAGGAACCATCAACAAATAAATTAAATCTCGGAGACGAAAGCAGTCCCCAAGTGATTATGTTTGGAGATAACTAGGACCCGAAACTGAAAGCAGCAACATTCAAGATCTTTCTAGTGTATAAAGACATGTTTGCTTGGACATATAAGGACCTCAAAGGAATCCCTCTAGAGCTTTGTGTGCATCAAATTCCCTTGGTCCCAGGGACACAACCAGTAAGAATGAACAAGAATTATGCAACAAAAGTTCAGAAGGAGATTAAAAAGATGTTGGAAGCAAGCATAATTTTCAAAGTAGAAACTAATGAATGGGTATCCCCGATTGTGATCTCACTCAAGAAGTCGGAGCAAATCTGGATATGTGTGGACTTCATATGCCTTAACGCAGTTACCATTAAGGACCCATTCCCTATTCCCTTCACGGACTCAATTCTTGAAGAGGTGGAGGGCCATGAAATCTACTCCTTTATGGACGGTTTCTCCGGTTATAATCAAATCAGTATAGCAGAGGAAGATAAGTTGAAGACTACTTTTGTGGTGGAGGAGGGAGTTTACACCTACAATCGGATGCCATTCGAGTTGTGCAATGCTCCAGCCACCTTCCAGAGAACAATAGTTCACATTTTTGATAAGATGTTGGTGGGGAATTTCAAAGTATTCCTTGATGATTGGTCAATTTACAATGACCAACAAATTCACTTTAAGGCCCTCACTGAATGTATGGAGCGATGTAGAGCCGCATGACTAGCATTAAATCCCAACAAATGTCGGTTCATGGTATTGCAAGGCAAACTTCTCTGACAGATCGTTTGTAAAGTAGGGTTGAAAACAGACCCGGATAAAATAAGGTGATCGTACAAATGGAGGCACCAAAAGACATCACCGACGTCAAGTCATTCCTTGGCCATGAGGGCTACTACCGGAGCTTCATAAAGAATTTTGCTCAAATATCATACCCCCTGGACATGCTCACTAGGAAAGGGATTGCCTTTACATGGTTGGGGGAGCAGGAGAATGCTTTTAATGTCAAATGTTATAAAATCCAACATTAGAGCACCCTTGCAAACCTAGGATCATAAAACAACAATTACAACTAGAATAGAAATTTTGAACCGCATAATGGCACTTGCAAATAGAATCATGAAACATCAAAACAACTAGATTTGAGAACAAAATGATGAAGCAGAAACACTCCATCAATGGATAAGATTTAGACACATCGGAAGAGTGAAAGAATATAGCATCTAAACCAAATAATAAGTCACTAGTGTAATGTCCCCTTCTTAGCCAATTCGACGGGTGGAGCAATTAGCCTATTCCAGGGTTCCCGTAGGCTAATGGAGGTTGGTTAGGGAACCTCTTGGGTCACATTTTCTAGGACTCGCTATTTATAGTAAGTCAGGCAAGGGGTCACCGGTGGAGTTTGCTCGACATTTCCATATTTAGCATTGACGATTGGAGTACCTAGCACATATCACGTGGGTTTCGAGATGACCGAGGAATTAATTGTCGATATATAAGTTAAATTAAATATTTAACTTATAATAGTTAAAGGGTATAAGTTACTTTATATTATAAAAGTGACTTATCAAGTGGTGATATAAGTTGTTTTTGAAAGATAAAGTGCTAGGTAGTTTGGGCGCCCATCTCATGGAGGAATAAGGGGTTGAATATATTATTAAATATTAAAATATAATGTTCCCATCTTGGGCGTTGGGAAATGAGGGAGACAAAAGGGAAAAAAGAGAATTCATTATTCATTCATTCACTCACTCAACTTTGTCGTGCAAGCTTTAGAGCTTTAGCTTTGATGCTGATACAAGGATTTTGCAGAGATGAAAACCTCTGTAGGATCACTCTCTTCGTGCTTGAAAGATAGCATCAAGAGGGTTGCTGGGAGTTTCATTCGGAGACTTCACATTGTGCTTACTGGATGAGTTTGAGAAGTTATTTCATAGGGTTTTGATCAGTTTTATGAGCTGCCATAGAAGATTTTCTGAGTTGCAGATTTGAAGAGTCTTGGAGAGTTTTTTTAGTGACTGATTTTATTCCTCTATGTTGGCCGTACCATCAGCAGTGCTGTTAGAAGTGTGTTTTGACAGCGGAAACTCCTTCATTGCTGAGCGATTTGGACTAGTAGCTTGTTGTGTTGAAGGGGACTGAAGTTATACAGAGGAAAACAGGGATTTTATGCAGATTTGTTTGCTGTTACAGTCACTGGATGAGCCGTACCAGCCACACTGGGATGTGGACTTCTCATAGGCTGAAACACCTATCTCTTGGGGCAGTTTTGGCATGAGTTTTGAAGCCTAGGGCATAGCATTTCATTACTTCAGATTGCAAAGTGGAATGTTTGAAGATTCAGGCATACGGAGACTATTTTGGTAGCAAAACCCTAGCTGGTTATTGTACTTCAGTCTTGCAACTTTGAAGAAATAAAATGGGTATGTCACTATATTGATATTTAAGTTATTTTGTTATCTAGGTATTCAAGTTTTAGTGTGTTTATGCTATATTCCTATCTGGGTATCTTTGCGTGTCTTGTATTTCATTGCTATATTCCAAATACCATATGCAAAACACAAAAACAAACAAAACACACAGCAGTGAAACAAGAAACCAATCCGGTAAAAAACTTGGCCTCAAAAAACCTACAAAAACAGGGTGTATATTATAGTGTTTATGCTATATTCCTATCTGGGTATCTTTGCATGTCTTGTATTTCATTGCTATATTCCAAATATCATATGCAAAACACAAAAACAAACAAAACCCACAGCAGTGAAACAAGAAACCAATCCGGTAAAAAACTTGGCCTCAAAAAACCTACAGATTCAGGGTGTATATTACAACTAGATTGGAAAGGATACTATAGAGTAAAATATCACCAACTTTATAGTTGACCTCAAACCACACATACATGGACCAGTAGCTGCAACTAAGCTCAATACCCAAAAAAGGTTGTACTTGTGACCCTAGCCCTTAATATAGAACATTCAAAACAAACAATTAGCCTTTGATCCTTTAATAGAAGAAATGCCTATTTAGAGAGAGCCAAACAGATAAAGCAGAATTTTCCACTCAAGACCAGGAAAGCCAATTAGATCATATCAAAGTGTTGAAACTTGGACTCGGCAAAAACTCGTCAAGCTATTTGGTGATTTGGAATCAAACTCGGTAGAAAAACTTGGCAAAACCTGGCAATTAAAAAATATGTAACATATGAACAAATGTTTTTAACGTTTGTTTTTTTTTTTTTTTAATTTCAAGTTGATTTACTGTTTTTTCACAACCTCGGCCGGGACTGACAGCTAAGACTCGCAAGTCTGCCAAAACTCACAAGTTGAGTCCATCAGACTTGGCCAAGTCTGCAAGTTGAGGCTGCAGATTCACCATGCCTGAATTGGACTTGGATCTGCAAGTCCTCGCCGAGTCTCAACATGGTGGATTATCTACACAGTGTGGCTTGATCTTCGTCTGACATCTACAGTAAATAGTTCTAACAAAGTTTGTCGACTTCTAATACAAACAAAATATGCTGCTCAAAAAATTATAAGATTCTCCTATTTTTAGTGCAAGCCTTCTTTTTCTGTCAATCCATGGGGATCATGAGATATGCTACCTTGGCTTTATTTTAAACTTAGTTTTGGCAGGCCAGTGAAAAGAAATCCAGGCCTAAGAGGTGGATAAGGACTGATATGGAACAGTAATGATAATGCCGTGTTTTGTTTATGCTCCATCTTCATAAATCCACCAATAACGTAGCCGAGATCAAATCTCTGTTGATTATGATTGGCATTATGTCGGGTAAAACCATGTAATTTGTGAGGGAAATTCACCTTTGACTGTTAACCTGCTTATTAAGAATACAGTGTATCTACACTACATGGATGAATATGACAAGTGGTAGCTGATGTCACAACTTGGACTCTAATATTATCTTCAATTAAGTTCCGGCATGTCAGGTGACACAAGAACCAAGTTACAACTTTTTGACAAAACAAGGCAAACACCTATACAAGGGAGAATGTTAAACATGCAGGAATCAGGTTTCTACATCCAAAAGAACATATACAACCTCACTCAATTGCATCCAAGGCATTTGAACTTCATCTCCCAGTAGTGTTTGCAGATAAAAATATACAATGCAATAGGAGGAATTAGGGAGAATGTTAAACTTGCAGGAATCAGATTTCTTCATCTAAAAGAATATTATACAATAGAACCTCACTGGATTGCATCCATGGCATTAGAACCTCATCTCCTGGTAGTGTTTGCAGAAAACACATACTATGCAAAAGGAGAAATTATCATACAATCTGAGAACTTCACAAGACACAAAGTTCAGACACGACAGGAGCCATGACTCTCAACATGAACATCTCAAAAAAGATAATACAGAGATTGAGAGCTGAAATTGCAAGCCCAGCTCAAAGACGGTGGATGATGGGATCTATCAACAAGTCAAGATCAAAATCCTTCACTATTCTTCAAACGGCCATATCTACTGAAACACCAGGGGATGACAAATGTATTTACAGTAACCCACCTGCCATCTTTTGTTCATGTATCAAGCACCATGATAGTGGCTTGATGTTATTTTCATCCCCAGTGACTGCAATTTGGTTTCCCATCCCAAACCACAAGATGTAATTTGGCTTCCCATCCCAAACCACAAAACATTTGTTTCTTGTATGCCTAGGTTTGACACACCTTCATTATAGATTGGTCCTGCTTCTATTTTAACAGTGTTATTCTCTGGTGCTGCTAGGACAAGAAAACATATGTTCGCTTTTGTACAAGTAATCAGGCACGCAACACACAACGGTGCATGCTGAATAGACTTATCAGAAATTAAATACTATTAAGCATAAGATAGACAAACTTGCTAACTTAGATCTGAGGGAGATTGGAGATGGGATTGCCCAGCAAATTGCCATTCAATGCCAAGCTTGATGATCCTATGCCTAATTTCCTCTCTTCTTCACCTGAGGATTACACTCCATGTCCCATCCTGTAGCACCCAATAGACTTCTATTAATTTGTGAAATTTCATGCAGAGATGCAGCAGGAGATGCAGAAAATAGCACAAATAATTCCTTAATGATCCCAGTTCAGCCACACATGATACAGCAGTCATATGAGCATGTGGATCAAGTTTTTCAAAAGCAGCCAAAAAAGACATGATGCTTGTGTTTTAAATGAAGTCTTGACAGAAAAATCAAAAATAGTAAAACTATTATAAAAATACTATGTGAAAGACAATCAGCAAGAAGCTAATTTTGGCTTTCAGGCCAAGAATATCCAAGTGTCTCTATTTTTAATTATCATACTTTCCTTAGGATAATCTGATTTTATTTACATAGAAAAAAATTATAAAAACATTAAATGTCCAGATATAAGTGAACTGCCTCTCTATATATTTTTAACCAATTATAAATCCTGACAGAAAATAGTTGACCATAATGGTTGATGTAAGCATGTGCTATGGAAACATGCACTTTATTCCATTAAATGATCATTTCATTAGAGTTAGCAAAGTACCAAAAGGGATGGTAAGAGATGAAAGGTAAAATTAAGAGCCTCTTGCTTCCAAAAAATGGCATAAATCCATTGCCCTGCCACTCCACTTATAACAAAAGTTTAACTAGCCCTACACTTAACAGTCTATTCTACGATGAATTTATACAATCAGCCCATTTAGTCAATCCATCATTTATCTACAAGCATTTGTTGGACATAGTAACAAAATGAATACAATTAAGAACAAAGATGGCAGAAGAAGCCTGAATGAATGCTGGAAGAGTAGCAAACACAGTGGAGAGAAGGAAGAAAAACAGTAAGCAGAAACAGCAGCTACAATATCTCTTAGAAAGTAATATCCTTGTTGATTTGTAGTTATCAGCCACAAAAAGATTTCCGGAGACCTGAGAATACAGGAAAACATGAAGTAAACATTGCATCTGAATCTACAAGTTGAATGGAGACAGCCCAAGTAAAGAAAGGGGCCATCATTGAACCACCTTACAATGATAGATGCAGAAATTAGACCACATGTACTCTTACGTTCACAAAACTACCCAGTGCATGAAGGAAAAACTTCCAAAAGTTCTAGAATCTAAATGCATGCCAATTCAACTATTAGCACTCTACTACAAGCTGAATGAATCCACGAAATGTTCTATACATTTAAGGTAAATCAACATTAAGTGCATCGCACAAATCACAAAAACTTATTCTAAAGAAGCTAAGGATCTTACAACAAAAACAGTATTCTACACAATATAATTTGGGTCAGATCTAAGAGATATCAAAAGGAAATAAATGGATTCAGATCATCAACAAGAAACAAATAAATTCCATACAAATTAAAATAATACTCACTGTCATTTCAGATGTCCAACAATCAAGTTAAGGGACTGCTTGATAATAAGACTAAAGAAACTAATTTAACTTAGCGAAAATTTTAACAAAATATGCTTGATCTAGTAATCTACATCGTGTGGCATTATTTCACAATATTGGTAGTTCAAGCTAAACCTCACTAAAACGTGCCAGCTAATACAAGAAAGACTTGCATGAGTAAGCAAAAGCTAGAAAAATTTAATAGTAGAAACTTCTGAAAGTAGGAGGAAAATTAAGCAAGCAACAAACTTGAAGACCTAGATATGCAAAAACATCGAAAAAGCCTATTCACATGGGTGGCATTACAATCAAATGGACTGACAAACATGCTCTAGAAAAAGGAAGATGGTAGTAAAATGTGCCACAAACTTATGCTCATTTTAACCAACTTTTTGATGAGATGGTTGTTTTAATCAACAAATAAATATACAATACGCTAAAACAAACTGTCTTTTTATTTGAAACAAAAGCTCCATGTATTTACAATAACATCTACATACATATCAAATTTGTTTAAACTGTCAGAATTTCAAGCCTGCAAGAAAGCAATGCTTACAACAGGAATTTCTTTCTCCCATAAGGAAGACAAGCAACAAAGAATAAAGGGGGGAGGGGGGTTTATAAATTTTACACAACTTGTGTCACTTACTATGAGTAATGATAAACTAATTGATAAATACCACACCAGAGAGAGAAAATCCGTTGCAAGGGAAGGCATGCGACACTTTATAACAATAGTAGCTCAATCACATCGTAAATTTAAGGGTTCATAAGCAAAAAAGCTAACATTTTAAATTTCAAGCTCAACCGCTATCTTCAAGCATTATCAAGAAGCTATATAATACCATCAGTGATGAAAAAGGTAACAAATAAGTACATTGAATATGTAATGAAAGAAAAGCTAAATACAAAAATCCAAATCAAAGGAAACTCAAGTATGAAGTCCATCAATATACACAATGTACTAAAATACTAAGAACAACGTACTTGTAAGAGTATCTTGGAATTCCAGAGGCTGAAGAAACAAAATCTTTCTCATGTTTTCCCCACCAAGTTGAATGGCCATTTTGTTTGGATGCTAGAGTTGCTCCCTGATCGATTACAGACTCTGAAAGTATTGTACTTGAATCAATGCCATTAACACGAATGGGGAGTGATATACCACTTTGGATATTCCTGCTCACTTGGTCTTTAGAACGCTTTCTTTGCCATATGATGCAGCGGAGGAAACAGGCTACTAATATCACACCAACAGTCACACCAATGGAAATTCCCAAAATCACCTGCTTAGATTGAGATTTCATTTCCTTGAAAAGCTCTAGGCCGCAGGAGACATTGAACTTGTGCAAACCTTAAAACTCCAGCTGACCTGCAATGAGAACAAGAACCAATAGCATGACCTCGATAAATATACAACATTTACAATGTTTAACATAGTTATGACTCAGAGCATGTACAATCACCTGACAAACAATAATTGCTAACTCAGATAGCTAACAATATATCATGAAAGTGACTATTTTCTTTCCTTCAAACAAGCTAAAACAAATTAAAACAGGCTAGATAATTTAAGGTCAAACAATTAACTATGTAATCATCAATTTTAGTTGCCAAGATTTGTTCGGGACAAGTTCAGACCGTGGGTTATGATTTATTTTTCCATCATCCTTTTATTTCTTTTTTGTGACATTTCCATAGTCTAATCAGAAAAGCATCTAAGTACTAGAATTTAAGTTTTTGAAAATGACCTAAACGCACTAAATTGATGATAACATCTCCAAGGTTCTATTGTTTATCCTTCCTTTCTATTAGCTACAAATCGTTTTGCCATGATTATCCTCAACTCAGCCGTGAGACGGCATGCTTAATAGGTTCCATTGTCTGACTATATTATACCCAAACACTGTTTAATTCTTGCATCGGATAAAACTCCTTAACTGGTAGTACAGACTTTGTATATATTATGCTCGGTTACTGTTTAATTGATTGCCTCTACAAAGGGCATGTATCGACTTCAATCTCTTATTACTCAAAAATGGAAGAACATTACTGAACCCTCTTCGTTAACAGATCTTGTTAATCCAAACATGCAGGAACCTTCAAAGTTATTGCACAAAAACAAAATCTGTATTCAATTCAAGTCCCAATTGTTGAAGCTTTAAGAACCTTAATACCTCAATTGCATAAAAGTAAAAGGCTAACAAATGACAAAAACGTGTATCTTTGCAACAAAAATCTTACAGAAAGCTAACAACATTTTATAGCTTGGCTATGGAAACTTTAAAAACCTGGATGCTGTACTGTATCCAATTTAAAATTCCCCTTCAGCTTGATAAAGTACTATAGGAAGCCCTTTCACCTTAGGTAGTTACCTTCATGATTTGAATGATGAAACTCGGGATCTCGGCCAGAAGTTTCTACCCAGATTAGTTTTAAAAACTTGAACGGGGAAGTCTTTGCCAAAAATTGCTAAATCAGTATCCTGTTGAGTGATTACTCTAACCTTTAAAATGTTTTATAAATTGGTAATTTATCCAAGCCAGAAGCAAGCTTCTGTTGCAAATCTCCAGACTGCCGTGTAAGGGATGTAAGGGACCTTATTTTCTTAGCAGAAAGTGCCATGGTTTGTCCTGTCTCCTTCTAATCATGTGTACGTTGGGTGAGTGTTTTGTGAACAGGCTTCGGGGTACATATCTCTAGGTTGATGTTTTTGAGGTCATGCCATTGGGTTCTCGATAGCTTGTGGTTGTTATCTATAATCCTGCTTCCTCGTGGGGTTTACACATTATACAACTTCAGTGCATTATTACCAGACAGTGACCACACAATTGCGATCGGAGCCCTGCAAGATTTGTACCTGAGCCATCTACTTGGCAGATGCCCCCAATTATCGTTAGGTCATAGCTCAGCAGATACCTCACGGAGTTGTAATCAATGTGAAGCTTTCTTAATTACAAGCTTTCGATTTAGGTCTGCCATATTACTACAGTGGGATTGATTTCGTGTGTATAACCCCATTGAGTTAAAAATAAATATAATCCATTCTTTCAATGTTATTCTTCCATGTATTTGTGCAACAAAATGTCAGAGGTGTTCCACTAATCCTCTAGAGCTGTTCTTTTTGGTGTTTGTAAATTACTCCCTTGAGCAAAAATATTCAACTTAGATGCCAGAACTAAGGGGCATCTGTTCCATCAAAATTGCCAAGTAGGATCTTCCACATGGCCTCGTTCATTGAAGCACACAGCACCCAACTTCCTCAATTGATGTCCACCACACAGAGAACTGGACATTACTTAATTTTACAGATGAATATATTTTTTGGGTGTTTTCAACCTGGGCCAATTTATTGAACACTAGAGTTCCTCACCGTCCAACTGACCTCGTCTTGCAAAGCTATTCTACTTTGCCGCTCTTTATTATTTCACAAATCAAACAGCTCAGTCCTGAGATTTCCTTAAATTTGTTTCATCTCTGATTGTTATAAATTCTACTATAACGCCCCAGACACAAATTACTATATAATTTAAGCACGAAAGATAGTACAGCCTTAATGAGATTACAAACCCTGTACCGCCAAAGTAGCTAACTGAATTCTAAAATGCTTATAATGCTTAACAAATTTAACATAAGAAGCATCAACGAAATTAGTCGAAGAATACTATTTCGATCAGAAAGATCATACCTTAAGAATTGGTCGGAAATTGTGAGGTGAATCCACAGGCGGCGTCTCGTATATCCCGATGACAATTTAACGACATTATAAAAATGGGGCAGAGAAATTGATGGGGTAGGAATGGAATACTTCTGTAAAAAAATCCACAACTAAAATTGAACTTGTCAATTATAATTAAATTATCCGCGTTTTTATTCCCATGTACGTAACGGTATTTTCAAAACCGGATGGAATTTGAACACACGACCAACCATAGTTTGCATATACAAAAACGACAGGGGGAATTGGTTGTAAGAAAGTGACCGAATGCTTTGGAATTGGAATGGGTGGGATTCGATCCTTCGACCAATAGGTAGTTGAGGATTGTATAATTTATTGTGGGGTCTATACGGCGTATAATACGAGGAGAGAAATACGTAGAGACGAATAATAATGAGCTCCAGTTGTGGAAGACCCCCACGTGTCGTTTCCACCGCAAAGCACAAAGCCAGTATTATTATTATTATTATTATTATTATTTCTTATTTGATACGATGAATTTATTCGACATGGAGCGGGTAATTATTTTCGAATTTTGTGGAGCAGGTGCTCTAATGAGTGATTCAATTTTTTTATCCTAGTCTAACCATGTGTAATGACCCTTTTGCAGGAATGTTCCAAGTTTGCACATGTTCTCTAGTATTATCTTTTAGTCTTTCCTCCCAAATCACCATTTTACTATTGAATGCTCTTTTGAATGGACTTTTAAAAAGGAATGTTGGAAAGTTTGACGGATCTTTCTATAAAGATTTGTTGACAGAGAAAAGAAGAGTTGTTTATTCTTTTATGCATTTTTGTATTGATCAATGCAAAAGGAAAAAAAAAAAAAAAAATTCAAAGGTCCAAATAATTTTATGTGGTATAATCAGCCGGGCTTAAATTTGATGGTCAATCTTGCCTATGAAACAATTTTTTTAATGATGGTTATCTATAGAGTTGTAGTGCTTCTGGTAACCCTGTGTGTTGCTTTTTTGAGGTAAAAAAGCAACACACAGGTTTACCAGAAGCACTACAACTCTATCAATATGGACTGTGGAAATATCATGAATACGATGGTTATCTATTCGAAGGTGCCCTTAAAATACTATGATGTACCTTAGTATAAGTAAATTTATATATAAACCAAATATATGTATCATCATAATTCTATTTAAATTTTGACAATCTATTCAAAATCTCTCCTTTCATGTAATACAATCTCTTTCAAATTTTGACTGTATTTTAAGGTAAAAATGTCTAAATATGGCTATACAGCCATCAAATTTAGGCCCTGGACTATAATGTAATGGTTAAATTTGTATATTCATGGAATCTTTTTTTACTTAGTTTGAGGTTTATTTTGATGGAATAATTTAATATAATTATATATTGATAAGTGGTGTATTTTTTGGTAAGTGTGGTCTGCTTTTTTATTTTTATATAATTTTATTTTACATTTATTCTTACTTATTCTTGTTCATATTAATTTTATTGTATTTTTAATTGCATGCATTATCACATATTCGCCATTATTAGCCATTTATTATGTCTACTATTCCACACATATCCATACATCTTATCCCTATCTCGAAATTTGCATATTTGGATCTAGAGTTAGTCTTGTGGTGTTTAAGATTGACCCCAAATTTAAAATTTTGATCCATACATCTTATCCCTATCTTGAAATTTGCATAGCTGGATCTAGAGTTAGTCTTGTGGTGCTTAAGATTGACCCCAAATTAAAATTTAAAAATTCAAATTGTTGACTCCCATCCTTTTTCCTTTCGCGGACATGAAGAATAAGCCTATTTTAATTCCCATAGGCTAATTGGGAGGTTGCAAGGGAATAATTAATTAATTAATTTAAGTTGTCTAGAAATGTTTATTTTAAAGACAACTTATGTTTAATTAGTAAATTTTATAAAAGATAGGCAATTTATAAAAGTGACTTATTTCGGGCCCAAAAAGAAAAGTTAAATTAAAAGAAATTTCAAAAGTCACTTTTGAAGGGGGGGAATGAAAAGTTATGAAAATAATATTTTGAAGGGGTATAAAAAGAAGAGTTAGAAGAGAAATTCATTCTTGGCATTTTATTTCAAACCCCAGTTTGTGATTGAACAATTGTTCATCCTTTTTCTACCCTAGGACAAAAACCCTTCGACAAAGAATGGTTTTGAGGACAAAAACCCTCCTAGCCATTTGAGTGAATTCATCCAGAGTTCACCTGTGTGTTGAACGTTAGAAGATTTGTGGAGAGTTGAGTTGAACAATCGATAAATCATTTCCAAATTTGTGTTTACAGTTTCAGTTTGAGGAGAAGTTGGATATTTCATAGAAAATCATTTGCTTGCAAATAATAGTCAATTTATAGTGGATATTTCTAGCAATAGTTGTTGATTGCACCTGGATATCACTTATTCCCAGTCACCCAAATTTGGAGGTACCCATGTGAATCCAAAATAGGTCATACAGTTCAAGAAGTAGGTCATACCAAATAGGGAGTGAAGCAATTAGTTTTGGAGCATCATGAGACTTTGTTTGTGAATGAAAGGTCTAGCCTACAAATTAGGGGAAGAGTTGAAGAAGGGCGATATGATTTGGAAGTGATTTGAGAGCTCTAAACCCTCTACCCAGTGTACACCAATCCCAGCAGGCTCTATATTCATCATTTATGTTATATACTAGCAGACTTCAATGTACTTGCTAATTACAATATTTTGAAATAATAATCCAAGGTTCCCGTTAACATTTTATGTCCATCTTGAAAGATTATAGCTTGCATTTATTTCAGTTCTATGTGTATGTTTGTGTGTGGGTTAAATATCATTACTAGCAGTTAGTTAAGTTAATTTGTACTAGCAATCTCTGATTCAAGGTAGTTGATTACATTTTTTGGAATAGTCATTACTATAACTTCATTGTCTCATAAAAACATTTGGCATTTTCATTATCATTTCATCAAACAGTTGTAAAAATATAAAAAATAGTGTAGGGATATTTCAGTGGTATAGAGCTAGTGATCTTGCCAGCCTATTTGGGGAGACAAATTAATGATTTGATGTAGAAATATATAACTTATGCAACCCAGTGAAAGAACAAATAGATACTTTTAGAGGGAACTAAGAAAAGCTCAGTTTCAGTTTCCATACAATTCAGAAACAAGATTTCTTTTTGCAGATTGAGAAGTGGAAGAACTCATGGCTAAAGGAGATAGAAGAGACCCTCATGAGGGTAATAATACAAAACAACAACTCAATGTGCTAAATCAAGGATAGCAACAGTTAACCAATTTATTAACACAAATGTTACAAAACATGAACATACCTAGGGTTAGCCAAAATAACAATGGTGAGACAAGCAACTCTACACACAACAATAATAATAGCAATAATACCATAATAGTGATTGGATCAATGACAAGACCCCTTATTCCTAAATTTTTAGATAGATCAGAAGACCTTGATGGTGATGGGGAACAACAAAATGCAAGTGAGATCTATCTGAACTACTTACGTGAGTATAGAGATCTTGGAGACAAGTTTCATGCAATGATGTCTCTTACAGATTTTTTTCAATTGAAGCTAAGAAATAGGCCCAAGAAATAGAAAAGCACCCATAGTCAAGACTTAAAACAAAGGTTGGGCAAGCTTCTCATACCTACTTTTGATGGCTCAAACAAATGCATAGCACATTCTTAGATCCAGAAATTAGATACATATTTCTCACTAAACCCTAGATGTTTGAGAATGAAGCCATAAAATATGCCACACTTCATTTGGAGGGAGATGCTCATGAGTGGTGGTACCATGGAATGGTGACTCAGGGTCATAGCCTTGTAGACTCAAATGCAGATTTCAACCAAAGGCTTATTGATAGGTTTGACAAGAAAGATCTAAAATTACATTTTAGGGAGCTAGCACAGTTGAAGCAATATAGCTCAATTGATAGTTATGCGTCTAAATTTCAGAGACTATCAGTGATGGTTCCAGATGTGTTAGAGAGGAGACTTATTGTACTCTTTATTGAGGGCTTGATTGAACTAATCAGGGGTTGGGTGCAAGCATTTGACCCACCTTCATTATAGGATGCAATAAAAATGGCAAGGAACATGGAGTTTTCTACACCGAAGAACAAATTTTGACCTAAGTCATTTCCACCTAAGAAGGAAAAGAAACCCTTTCAGAAGGAATGGCCCAAAAAGACAAGCATGGATGGAGAGATGAAGAATGAGCTATAGAGAAAGAAATTATAATTTTCATATAAGGAGCCATGGGAACTAGGTCACAAGTGCCTTAGACATGGTAAGGTTCATTACATTGAGGTTGTCTTTGATGATGAAGCAAGAAAAGAGGAGGTTGATTCATGGAGTGAGCAGGAAGAAGAAGAAGCTAATCCAGAAAATCATATTGTTGAAGGGGTTACAGGAGAGATTTTGCTACTCTGTACAATACTCTGAGGTACAATCTATTCAGAGTGAGAGGAGTCTTGCATGGTCAAAGAGTGACAATTCTAATTGATAGTGAGACAACTCACAATTTCATAGACGAAGGTTTGGTGGTAAAAAGGGGACTAGAGGTAGAGGACTTTAAAGGATGTAATGTAATGGTTATAGATGGATTCATTGTGTCATGCACCAAAAAGATTCGCGCAGTTGAGTATCACTCTAGGCAATCATATGGTAACTGATGATTTTTATGTTGTTGGGATTGGAGAAATAAATATGGTTTTGGGAATACAATGGTTGTGCTCTTTTGGGAAGTATTCTCAAAATTTTCAAATAATGGAGTTGAAGTTCAAAGTAGATGGAAAAAAAGTAGCACTTAGAGGTATGTCCAACGAAGCTCATAGGGTAGTTACTGCAAATAAAATGGAGGTTGTTTTCCTTCATGGTTAGGTTGCATGGGTAGCCTAATGTTTCATCTCTACAAAAACCTCTTATGAGGGGAAGAGAGCTTATCATGTTGATATTCAGTCATTGCTAGACAAACATAGTTTGGTATTTGGTGATATTCCTCCAAGTAGGTGACTAGACAAGGGCTTTGAGAATGTCATTGAATTAGAGGAAGGGGCCAAGCCCATCATAGCTACTCGTTATCACCACCCAAAGAGGCATAAGGAAGAAATTGAGAAAGCAATTAGAGAGCTTCTTGATATGGGGCACATTAGACCCAATTCCAATCCTTTCACTTCTTCTATAGTTTTGGTCAAGAAGAAGGCTGGAACCATGACGATGTGTATAGATTATAGAGCTCTCAACAAGAAAACAACAAAAAATGGGTACCCTATCCCCAGGATCGACAAGTTGATTGATGAGTTGCACAAGTCAGTCTACTTTTTGAAGATTGATTTAAGATCAGGGTATCGATAGATTAGAGTAAGTGAGGAGGATATTCATAAGACCACTTTTAGATGTCAGTATAGGAATTATGAGCTTTTGGTCATGCCCTTTGGATTAACCAATGCACCTACCACATTTTAGTCATGCATGAATCAGGTTTTTAACAAGTAGTTGAGAAAAATTGTGCTCATCTTAGTTCATGATATCCTTATATATAGTAAGACATGGGAAGATCATCTGAGGCACATCAATGAGGTCTTAGGTATCATGAAGACATAATCACTATATTCCAAAGCATCCAAGTGTGAATTTGGAATGACATAAATCTTGTATTTGGGGCGTGTGATCGATGCAGAAGAAGTCAAGGTTGATTAGAACAAGATTCAAGTTATTCTAGATTGGCCGCCACCTAAATCATTGTATCATTTGAAGGGATTATTTGGATTATGCAGCTATTATAGGAGGTGTGTTAAGGGTTTTTCATAATTGGCAGCACCCTTGATAGATTTGACTAAGAAGGGGGCCCTTCTCATGGACATGTGTAGTAGAGCAAGGTTTTGACGAGATTAAAGAAGTGATGAGTTCATGCCCAGTTTTAGCATTGCCATATTTTTCACAACCCTTTGTTCTAGAGTGTGATGCTTCAAGTGAGGGGATTAGAGTTGTCTTAATGCAAAAATAGACATCCCTTAGCCTTTGAGAGTAGAAAACTCAAGGAAACAAAAACAAGGTACTCTATTTATGATAAGGAGATGTTAGCCATTATGCATGCATTGGCTAAATCTTGATGGTACTTGGTTGGGGAAAGGTTTGTGGTAAGGACCGATCATAATAGCCTAAAATACTTCCTTAGTCAAAAATATTTGAATGAGAGACAATAGAAATGGGTAAGCAAACTCTAGACCTGTGATTTTGATATCAAATACATTAAGGGGAAAAAGAATATAGTTACAAATGCTTTATCCTTGAAACCTACCTTGTGTTCAATGACAGAGGTATCAATGGATTGGAAGGCCTTATATTAGTTGAGTATTCCAAGAATGTATTTGCTTGTGATGTCATGGAAGGAAAAATACCGGATGATAGGTACGAGGTAATGGATGATCTCATTTTATACAAGGGCAGGATCTACCTTGCTTTAGATTTTAAGATGAATGAGAAGATCTTGAGAGTTGTCCATGACACACCATTAGCAAGGCATCCTAGCTACTTTAAAAATTACAAGAAAATTAAGGAGAGGTTCGCTTGGAAGGGACTCAAGGATGATGCCCTGAGACATATTAGAGAGTGTCTGGCTTGTCAACAGAATAAGTCAAAACACACTTTTTCGGAAGGACTGTTGCAGGCCTTATCTATTTCAGAGAAGAAATGGGAGAGCATATCTATGGATTTCATCACCAATCTTCCATAGGTACAAGGTAAGGATTGCATTTTTGTCGTGGTAGACAAATTGACCAAGAATGTTCATTTATATGCCATATCCTTTGAGAATAAAGCACCTCAAGTTACAAAATTATTCTTTAAGAAGGTATTTAGACTACATGGTCTACCAAGAAATATTATCAAATTGACATGTATTGAGTTAACCCCGAGCACTACTTATCACCCACAAACAGATAGGCAGATCGAGATTGCCAATAAGTGGGTGGAATGATATTTGAGGAACTATATACTAGGTCAGCATAAGGCTTAGATCAAGTGGTTATATCCAAGTGAACACTGATACAATACCACATACCACATGTCTATTGGCATGACTCTATTCAAAGCCTTGTATGGTTATGACATCTGATGCAGATCAAGGTCCAGGGGTCTTGTCAGACTACTGAACCAGGCAGCCAAAACTCATAAACAATAATCTAAAACTTTATTTATATGTTTGGAATCACACATTACAACAAGAGTCCAATGGCATTATAGACTTGCATGCGCACATACCTTGGCATCAAGCCTTATAATCAAACCAACACCCACAACCTCCAGTTTTAGACTCTAAAACTTCACAAAAGATGGCCCTAAAACTCCCAATCGAGATGATTTACCAAAACACACTCCCAGAATAACTGCCTTCGAAAGCATGAAACATTCCTTTTATAGGCAACAGAGGTAGTTAATAGCATAGAGGCAGTTAATATGCTAGTCGACGACCACCATCATCACGTGAACTCCATCTATCATCTTCCTTTAATTGGCTCTTCAAATCAACATCATTTTATTGGTCCATTTGATTGGCATTGCACTTGGACTGACCGAAAATGGTGATAGGAAACTAATTTTGCTGCTTCTGGACAGTTCTGCAAGTCAACGGTATATATTCAATCGAGTTCTATTCAACTAGATATGAGATATCAGGTTCGGATGCAGTCGTGGCATCTAGATATGTTCAGTTCCATATGGAAGTTCTGTACAAGTCAAATGTGAGGTTAAGTTCATCAGGACATGCATATAACAAGATATCCAGTTGAAAAGGTTTAGATGCAAATGATTCATGCAACAAGATATCCAGATGAAAAATATTTGGTTGGGATTTAGGCAAAGCAACCAAATATGGAAATGTTCAATTGGAAAATGTCCGCTTACAATGTTTCAGTTAGAAATGTCCGCTTGGAATGTCCAGTTAGGAACAAGACAATGTAACTAGATATCCAAATGAAAATATCCGGTTGGATAATAAGCAATGTAACCATATGTGGATATGTGACAAGATTCATATATGAGAAGACAACAGGACATCCGGATGGAAAATGTTTGGTTGGAAGTTAGATATAGACATGTAACCGGATCCAGATATGGAAATGCAACAGGATATTTGAATAGAAAATATTCGGTTAGGATCAAAGCATTTAAATAGGATATCTGGATGAAGATGTCCGGTTGAACATAAAGTGATGCAACTGGATGCCAAAATGCAACTAGATGTCGAAGTGTAATTGGATGTTCAGTTGGAATATAGACCATATTCAGACATGATAAGACAACATGATCCATATGTGAAAAGGCAATAGGACCCAAATAAGATGCCTGGTTGAAATACAAAGAAGTGCAACTAGATCCGAACATAAAATATAACCGGATGTCTGAATGTCTGGTTACGAATGTCCAGTTGGAATGATGAACATAACTTAGCCAAAATTCATTAGATTTAGCCAAATTTGAACTATAGGTACCAATTTGGCTCCTTAACAAGATGCACTCCTTACTTTGGCATGATTCCAATTAGATCTATCATATTTTTGAACATCTAATCCTATAAGCAAAAGCAAAGGAAAACACACAGAAAAGCAAATAAAAAATTTTTGGGTGATGAGGATTGCTCATGGACCCAGATGCTCCTACATCAACATCTTTTGTGGATTTAGTCATTGTTAATAACAAGGATTCAAAGGCCAAGGATTGGGTCCAAGAGAGTTAGGACATATTGAAGGCACTTAAGGAGAATCTCCAACAAGCACAAAACCAACATAAGATATATGCAAACACACATAGATTAGAGAGAACTTTTGAGGTTGTGATTTGGTTTTCCTACAGCTACAGTTCCACAAACAATCTTCTTTGAAGAAGAGTGGATCAAATAAGTTGAATCCATGATTTTACGAGTCGTACAAGGTAGTGAGGAGGATAGGAGAAGTTTCATATGAGCTAGAACTACCAAAACACTGTAAAATTCATAATGTATTTCATGTTTCATGCCTCAAAAAGGTACTTGAACAACATATCTCACCTTCTCCCCACTGTGGGATGAGGAAGGTAAATTGATTTTGGTCCCTAAGGCTATTTTAGATGTACGAGAAAGAAAATTGAGGAGTAGAAGCATCATAGAGTACCTAGTCCATTGGAAGGATTTGCCTCTAGAAGATGCCGCTTGGGAAGGAGAACAAATTCTTCAACATCCAAATCTGCAATTGCTTGAGGACAAGCAATTTTGGGAAGGGAGGACTATAATATCCCCTTCACCAACATGAAGAATTATGGAGACCCTTAGCCTATTTTAATTCTTGTAGGCTAATTGGGAGATTGCAAGGGAATAATTAATTAATTAACTTAACTTAAGTTGTATAGAAATATTTATTTTAAAGGCATCTTATATTTAATTAATAAATTTTATAAAAGATGGACAACTTTATAAAAGTGACTTATTTCATGCCCAAAAAGTAAAGTTAATTTAAAAGAAATTTCAAAAGTCACTTTTGAAGGGGGGAAAATGAAAAATTGTGAAAATAATATTTCAAAGGGGTATAAAAAGAAGAGTAGAGAAGAGAAATTCATTCTTGGCATTTTATTTCAAACGCTAGTTTGTGATTGAATGATTGTTCATCCTTTTTTCCCCTAGGACGAAAACCCTTCAACAAAGAGTGGTTTTGAGGATAAAAACCCTCCTAGCCATTTGAGTGAATTCATCTAGAGTTCATGCTTATGTGCTAAATGTTAGAAGATCTATGAAGAGTTGAGCCGAACAATTGATAAATCATTTATAGATTTATGTTTACAGTTTCAGTTTGAGGAGAAGCTAGATATTTCATTGAAAATCATTTTCTTGCAACCAAGAGGTCCTTTTGCTGAACCTCCTAATAGTGAACAAGACAAGTCATTTCCATCTATCTAGGAGGGGGGAGGGATTCATGTGTTGAATCTCCCCTATAATTAATCAATACGTGATACACTCAACCCAACCTTCCTACCATTCCCCCCAAGCGCCTTCAACTAATCTACCTCCGAGAAGGGGGGCCACCCAACCCCCGTGTCAATTGACCTACCCCCATGTCAATTGACCTGTCTGTGGGCCTACCATCACCCTCCCACCCACCTCAGGTAGTGAAGCTGGGGGGTTCGTGAGACTTTTGCCTAAAGAAACAAAAGGGGGCCCCTTCAGACACGAGCCTCCTGGGTGGGTGGGTGGGCGAAAGGATGGCCAACTTAGGGGTGGGTGGGAGGATGAGGGCTATAGTGATCTCTTTGAGTTATTGCCATTATAGTATAGGTGTTAGCTCTTCAAGTAGTCCCAGATCCTATTCTGGATAGGCCGAGTTGCTATCCCACCTCTTAGTTAGAACTTCTCCCAATTCTACCCTTCTTTTCAACCCCAATGGGCAGTTAGACTACATCTCTTCTCATATCAAGTGCAATAGCTGGTGGAAGTCCAGTAGCAAGTAAAGTAACTGTATCAAGTCCAATTCTACAATGGCTGGTTCATTATTGTATTTATTAAATAATCTTATTAGGTTGTTTACTTAAATAACAATCATATTTAATTAAACACATGCATGTCAAATCACATCATTTAATTAGATCTTTGTAGCATTTAATTAAACAACTTAACCAAGTTGTTTAAATTAAATCACAAAAGCATTTAATTAAATCATCCATGACACATAACGCAATAATATTGATCAAAATTGCAAAAAGCTTATATAAACATCAAAGTTTCTATACATGATATACAAAATCACCACTATGACAAAATGTGGTGTATCATAAAAAAGACTACATATATAAAAGCTCAATCAAGCCTCGTGGCCATGACTGTCGAATCCCTCAAGCCCTGGTGGTGGCTGGGTAATAGATGGCTCTCACTATGAGGCCACAAATTGTGAGTGAGTCCTAGACCTACTCCATGCCTGTAGGCCCCTAACAATACCTCTCAGCTCTACTACCTCCATCCTGAGATCCGCTTCATGCTGTTATAGTTGAGAAACCTCAATTCGCAGCCTATCAGTCTCCAACACTAATTCATGCACTCAGGGGTCATCAATAGAAGGTGTTGGCATTGGATGAGCTCCCTACGAGTCCACTGCAACAAGATCTAACTATCTCTATAGAGCATCGTGAGCCTGCTCTATGTTCTCTGCTCTTGAAACAGCCTGATCCCTCTCAACTATGACCTTCCCCAACTACACAAGATCCTCCTTGTAAGTATCTTGAAGCTGTACAATGGGCTCAAAGATATCCATTTGTCATTTGATAGTCATTTGTGGCCTATAACTAGCCCACACCAGCTATACGATCTATACATTGGGTACCATCTCTGCAAAGACTCGAACTATGAAGTTGAGCCATGCCTATGTGCCAACTGCAAAAATCAAACAAGAATCCTGTCAGATATTTCATCATTTATCTATATCAAATCAAAAGTAAAGCGAGCATCTAGTGTTCTGCTCAAATCACAAAACATAAGTCAAATCTCGCCAAGGTCTCCATCCTGCCAATCAAGATCAGTAGGAACTGCCACCATCACCGTTGAGATAGGTGGGGGCACTGTAGCACCTACACTACTCAACTCCCCTCTCTTGGACTGGCTCATCACGTCACTCACATTCAAAATTGGTCGTGACACTCAGGATCAAGCACTAGGCCTCTCCTCCGCAGTGTCATTGCCCTCTTCCCTGCGACAACGCCTCCCTGTTGCTATTAGTGTTGGCCCCTCCTCTCTCTCCTCCTCACCATCTCCCTCCTCCTCTAATGGCTCCTCACCACTTGAAGCAGCCACCAGTAAACCCTAGTCATCCCATGGTCTCAGATCTCCTATGGGATGGTCTAGGGAGTAAATGGGACCCACTCAAGATGTAGCCGACCACGCTATGTATGTTGGGGTCACCCCCACGTCATTAACGACATATATAGGCACTACATCCTAGACCTCATCATCAGAGTTACTCAAGGTGACATCTGCTATGATTGGTTGTGACACCTCACTAGGCCTCACTACACTGCAGTGTGAGCGTATGCATGTCGACACTGCCCAGGGAACCCCCTGCACCTACCCTAACTACCTCACGACCCAATCATAGTAAAAAGACAATATAATGTGATCGAGGAGACCAATAAAGAGTTAATCCCTCTACATCTATGCTAGTTGTTGTTGCTGTCCCATCCAAAATCCCATATATTTATAAGGTCTCCAGATGATGCCTACACTCTATAGCCTATCAAAGATAACTCTCTAGTGCAGCAAATCACCAAACTGCCATGGCCTCCTTAAGGTGTAGGCATGTGCTTGCGGCACTAATCAGATGAAATCTATTGGGAACCCTGCAAGTCACATGCATGTAATGTGCTCGAATGCCCACACCTGAAAGAGTGTGTACGTCATCAAGATTTGTGCCTCATAGTGCACATAGTGAACCAAATCATGGTACAAGTGGGAAAGCATGTGATGTCCCATACAAAGACTGTCTTATGCTCCTCCATCACCTTGATAGGATGGACAAGGCCACCGTGAAGGGTGGGTGCCTCACCCATCTTGTGTAATGCACAAGGCGACAGTAGCAATCATGATGCAATGGATCAGTGGTGTGACCATCGTGACCTACTCCAACTAGCTAATCAGGATGTGCCTTGCGTAATCCATAGACATAGTCTGGCCTAGGCAGTAAGTTTGACCCTCCTAGACATGTGCTGCTGGCCTTTGCTCGATGATCATCACAATGTGACCTTGCACTGGCAGTCAAAGGATTCGATACACATCCTCCAATGTCATTGTCATCTCTCCTAAAGGGTTTTGATTTTGGTGCATATTTTTTCTAAAAATTGCAGATCTTCACACCTATCGTTGAGCAATTCTCATTTTGGGAACTTTCAGGGCTCTGTTTGGGCTTATATAGTAACCTTTTTTGGTGATTATTTTTTAAAGTGCATAATTTTTCATGTACTTCTCGGAACTATAATCATTTTGATCTAATTTTGCACAAAATTTGTACTTTCAGTTTGAGGCCTAATTGCATTGTACCAAGTGTAACGTCATAAATTGTGTTCAATCACAATTTCATGTTATGTTTGGTACTTGATTTAGTGTCCATGCCTTTAGGATGTTTTAGGATCATTTCCATCTTTGGCCTTACCCTCAACCCACGAGATGTGCCTTTGCGCTACTTTGACCCTTTTTTTCCTATCATGCTCAAAAACCATAAAAGTGCCAAAATCATGGCTTTGTCCCAAGTTGGTTAGACCTTTTAAGAACTGAAATTATCAAGACTCTACCACTTAGCACGGATGTCTACATCATGCA
Organism: Cunninghamia lanceolata; assembly: GCA_027924645.1. Taxonomy (NCBI): domain Eukaryota; kingdom Viridiplantae; phylum Streptophyta; class Pinopsida; order Cupressales; family Cupressaceae; genus Cunninghamia; species Cunninghamia lanceolata. The sequence goes on along the minus strand of BSBN01001303.1, from coordinate 1,627,942 downwards.
CAAACATCTCAAAGGCCTCTTTCAGTCTTGCAATCATTTTTGGGAGTTGTCTTTTCACTTGCGCAATTCACCAAGATTTTCTTGATGCTTATATGTGCCCAAACGACTCCTTCCCTTGATTTTTTGCCTTTGTAATCTCTATTTAAGCAAGTGTATTTCCATTACAAAGGATCAATTTTTTTCATAGTGAAGCTCTACCAAAATTAAGATTGATTTAATTTCATTGCAAATCTTTGCCAAGATTGAGAACAAGCATTACTGCCATTTTTTTCAAGCTCTTACTATGCTCTTTACATCGAAGTGTGGTGAACTCTAAAGAATTTTGATTGGAACCACTGCCTGTTGAACGAAGCTTTCATCTCCTCGCTACAAGGTGATAAAGTTCTGATTAATTCTTGTTTTCATGCTTCGATTATTGTAATCCATTTAGCATATCACATATCCTTGTGGGTTGATTTACATTTCCTATTTATCTATTGAATGTAGAGATCACTATGCAAATCTACCCTAAGTCACTGAGTAGGATTTATTTTATCAATACATCATTGTTATTTTATCACTGCTCGTCACAATTCTAGACGCACTTAGAATTCAAAGCACACACTATTTTATCAATCAATCAATTTGTTTGTCGTTGAAGTGGAAACACCAAAAAAGGGTTTGAGGCAAACTCCTACACAACCCAACCCTTCTTCTTTATCTCTATATTTATAGGTTTCATCAGGAAGTCTGAGAACCCAAGGAACGATTGAAAAGACTGACATGAAGGTCAAGGACAAAAAACCATATCGTACCTACATCATACAGACTACAACACTGTGCACAGACATCCATGCCACGTGTTTTCATCCCGAACAGTGGGCTTCATCCTATGGTGTCAGGTTCCTTGTCATTTTGTCTTTCTATTTCTGCATTCTATTTTCTGAAATTTATTCTGTCAATCTCTATATTTTCCTATTTTAGTTAGTTAAGTTATCTATTTTCCATTCAATCAAGCAACCAAGGGATATATTCCATACATTCTCTCCCTTCCTAATTAGATAGTGATAAAATATACATCTTCATCAGCTAGTATCCTAATGTTCAATAGATAATTTTTTTTATTATGAGTAGATTAGTTAGAGGCAATTTTTATATTAAACACCAAGATCAAAGTCCACTTTGCTATTTTAGCTAGTGGCAATTGTACTTGCGCTAAGTATAAAGTGCCAACATCATTTATTGTTATGGGGTCTCATGTTTCAGTGAAATTGGGGGGTAATCTTGTGATTTTTGATCTTTAATCATTTGAGGAGATATCATGGGTTTTTCTATTCATCCTTATGTGATAAATCTAAAAAAGACTAATTATGAGTCTTGGAAAAAAGCCATCGTCACACATTGTATGTGGTTCAATCTTTTGCCTTATCTTTATGGACTCATACTTGAACTAGATACACCTCAAAAGAAAAATACATGGGCAAATAATAATGATCATATTGTAGGATTGATTTGTTCTCGTGTTGATTATGACACTATGAGGGCTATGTCGAACATTGAATGCGAACTAAGATTTGGGAGATCTATGGAGATCCTCATATCTCTCCATTCCCAGAAGATCCTTCTATGGATTGCCTCATACCCATTGATGATGCAGATAATATACCCTTTGATGATGATACAAAAGAGGAGCTTGAATATTTAGTAGGTCTTGAATGTTGTTATGAGAAAGAGACTTCTTTTGTTTCTCCTTCTTGTCCTATTGAGATCACTACTCCACCATCACCTATTGCTACTTTAAAGTTTAGAGTTGCTTCTTTGAGAGCTTCCGGTGATTCTTTGCAGCAAGATCATTTCATTCTTCCTAATCCACCTCATTGGGATTCTTATTTATCAAACATTGCATCCTTGTTTGTGGAGTCTCACATTTCAAATTTGGAGGACACATTTGAGGGGTTATCTCTCCTCTTTGATGGCAAAGACATAAACAGATCTTCATCGTTTTCAGATGCAGTTCACTATCCTTCCTCTCTTGGTTATACTTCCTTGATTGGGCATTTTATTCCTAATTTGGAGAATACATCTTTTTCCAACATGAGGACACTAAAGTTGTATTATGAGACACACATATTGATTTGGATTCCCTTTTCATCCTATTTTGTATGAAAAAAGGGGGGGGGATGATGAATGTGGTTGATTTAGTTTAGATCCTCCCTTCTCACCAAACATTCAAGGACATATCAACCGAGTTGAATCTCTACCAAGCGAGAGAATTCACCTAATAGGTTGAGCTGTCACTTGGAACGATGCGGAAGCTCAGATGTTATCACTCAATATGCCAATTTAATGTTTAAGTACTCTAAAAATCATAAGTATGCAAAACAGTAAGAAAATTGATGAATTACGACAAATCCTTTCAGATTAAGATAGTAGGCAAGGGATTATAATTGACTATTTTCCAAATTTTGGGATTTGGAACAGTCAAGGACACCTCCACTAGCACCCCTGTCTAAGGTACTATTTTCTTCACAAAATCTGGATCTCCTCTCAACACTGATATTCACTGCATCTTTCATTTCTGTCCTAGAAAAGGTGGACACCTCCACTAGTGCCCTAGTCCAATGCCAGATGATCTTCATGGTGTCAGAAGCTCTTCAAATGTTGATTACTATTGTCCAACTTATTTTTGTGTCTACAACTCCAGAGGACACTGCCATTAGCACCTGTGTCCTGAAATGTTCACCTCTATCCTCTTTCTTTCAAATCCTAAATCATTGTCTTCTACAACCTCCTTCTGCAACTCCACTCCATGAAATTTGGTACCTGTAACCTGCAATCACAAAGGAGTGTGGTTGGGGGTTGTGGTTTTTAGAGGCTTGCCTCGGTCAAGCCCTGGAGAGACATTCAAGTCTTTCGAACACTGTTGTTAGATGAGAGTGTGTATCCCTATGGGATAGAGGCAAAATCTAAATGATAAATGATCAAAAATACCATAGATGTCACCTTGAAGTGCATATATCACATAAATAAAGGCTCTTCAATCACATGAGAAGATGAAGTCAAATCTGCAATCACAAACACAATAACAATGCTCTACTCTGCAACAATGAATATCTTGAAATCACAAATATGCCTAAAGTTTCCAATCATCTTCTAGTTTACAAATGAAACACTAAACATTCTTATATATGCAACTACAAACATTCTCGCTAAGAATTTTGTAATTCAAACTTGAGATGTCGGCATAGGACCTAAATAATGGTCATAAAACTAACATTTAAATTTAGGGCAGACCCAAAATAGGGCAGGACTAGGCTACTAGCGCCCAAGTTGACCCTCCCATTTTTGTTTAGGGATCATCAAAATAGCACCCCCTAGGTTCTATTTTCCATAAGACTTCAGGGTTTTCTCGTCGGGATTCACAATTATCATGCAAGATGCTCTAAATGCATCCTAAGGACCGGGGAGCTAAACCTTAAGAGGGAAAAGCCCCCAAGGGGACATTTTTCGACATAACATTTAGCCCCCACTTTAATATATGTATAAACGCAAGGCCAATACATGCATTAAAGTATGGTCAACAAACACAACCAACACGCCAAGCACGATGAAGACACGCCAAACACATTGAAGACAGTAACATGCACGTGAAACATGGAGAAGACAGTTATAGTCACGCAAAACACGGAGAAGACAGTATTGAAGACACACAAAACATAGTGAATGCAGTGATTATTTCTTTTTCATTTTCTCATTTATGAATGCAAATGCAAGTACAAGGAAAGTAAACACACAACCAAAATGCAAGAGGAGCTCATCGCCACCAGTCTTGAAACTGCATAAGGGGCAATAGACACACAAAACAAATCTCAAAGTGTAGGAGGATCTCATCGCCACCAACCTTGAAACTACACTTGAGAATAAACACGCCATACAAATCCCAAAGCGTAGGAGAAGCTCATCGCCACCAGTCTTGAAAATATGCTTGGGAACGAACACACCATACACACACACATGGAAGACATAGAGAAAACATGACAAACAAGCGATGGAAGAAACCTATTGCTAGGTTCGCAGCCATCTCAGGCACATTACAGACACACACCGACGATTGGGCTTCACCACAATAATCACCAAAAACACGCTTAAGGGTTAGGATAGTCTCAAATCCGCCTCGCCTACTCGGAGGACTTTTAGAAAATGACAAGATGTGCAATCTCCTTGAGAAATGCACCATCCCCGCCTCCACAGAGGGCTTAAAATAAAAATGATATGCACGATATCCCGCCTCTGCAGAGGGCTTAGAAACACGCTTCATTAGTACCAAAATCATCAAACAACTTACCTTATATATGCCCCCACCTTAAGGTGGTTGATGTCATGTACCGATATCAAGCACGTTAAGGTAGAGAGAAAACACACAAGGGAACATGAGCTCTCAAAAAGCCCATGCCCCCATAGGTGACATGTACTTTACGATCGCCAAATGTTCACACAAACACACAATTTCCTACAAGAAAAGGTGTTAGCATCCATATAATCATGATAAACAACAATGCATGGAATCATTCATATCAAGAGCCAAGCAAGGCAAGCTCCAAGATAGACAAAGTGCACGGAGCAATAATATTGTTATGTTTTGTAAGTGTGATAAGACAACATCAAAATGTCACATGAAGTGATTATACTAGCCAAGCATTGGATAATATATATCAACCCCCTCATCATATATGGACCAGGTCCATTTTTTGATTTCTCACTAAAGGGACACTAGGTCTGTATCAGTATTATATATTTTTCATCATCCACTAGCTAGGTAGAACCACTAGAGGAAGGTAAACAATAAATCAAGGGAGGAGAAACAAGTGCCTTATGGACAGTCACGTAGGAGGGTGCTTCCAAATCACCAACTGCAACACTATGCCCATAAGACACATGTTGCAAGTATGTGCCTAACCGGTGTTGTCATTGATGTCAACATATATGTGTTGTCATTTGTGTCAACTGTGCTCTCATTTTGATGCATGCTTGTAATGAGTTAAGTGTTGAAGATAATAAGTATTCCTCATACAATAGAACAGTCCAGTAGATTGCTTTGCATTTCTTGGAGAATGAATATCTTTATCTGTGGATTGGAAGTTATTTAGATACATGTCTGAAGATGTTATGTTCCAACTTTGAGCCTTCGGTATGAAGATTTGAGTGAGTTATGTTCACCAGAGTGAAATCTACTTTTTCTGTTTATTAGGTGGTGACTGGGAGAATGTATTATGCTCTGCATTCCTCCACAATTAAGTATTTCAATCTGCAGTTCTGGAATCAAGTTTGTAATGATGATAAGTGCCTTCAATTCCAATGGTTCATGATTTGGTGGTCCGCAAGCGATCTTTTCCTTGTGACAGCAGCTAACAGTGTTGTTCATGTGCTCTGGTTTGAAGAATCTTCTTGACAGAGTGGTTAGAGATTATGCAGTTGTTCTAGGTGTTTACAATGTGTTGATCATGTTCCTACCCTTAGATTGGTTCGCAAACAGAAATTTGGATTGTGGGTGAAGACTGTTCTTAGAAGACTTAATGTTAACACCAGTCTTGGCCGACTTGGTTGTTTTCACTACTTACGAAGATTCATCAAAGATTATGGAAGCGTGTCATGGCATGGAAGATTACATTTGAGTCCCAACTAAGGCATAACATGATCTGCATACATCTTTCCCTTAGCAAATTCTATTTAGGTCTAGACCTATTTCTATGTATGTTTGTAATGCCGACCTTGGAGATTGTTCCAATGGTTGATGAAATGTATAAGAACATGTAATGTAGTTGCGAAAAAGATGCCCTTGTGTGAAAATGCGAAGATAAGTGAAAAAGTGTAAGAAGAGCAGAGCAGAGGAGTTATATTGTGCTTCAATGGAATAGAACCCAGGCATGGAGTAGATGCTATCAAATAAGTTCACCAACACTTGGCAGTGAGTCGATCTTGGCAGTGAGCCCTACCTTTTGTAGTGACCATTTTGGGTAGTGAGCCCTAAGGTAACGAGCCTCTATTTTTTGGTATTGCTATACCATATTTATCTTTGTGGGCTAATACCCACCGTGGTTTTTCCCTTATAGGGTCTTCCATGTAAAAATATGGTGTCACATGTGTTGATTAACTTGTTGTGTTGAAGTTTCTTGTTTCATGCTTTCATGATTAATCCAAATAACAGTAAACAATTGTTTGATGTGTTAATGCTCATAAGTGGTTAAAGTTTTGGAGACAACTGATTCACCTCTCCCTCTCAGTTGTCTGGTGCATTTCAACAATTGGTATCAGAGCAAGGTTCCACGGAAGAAAGCCTAACAACTTGAGGAAGATCCAGGATGTCTTATTACAAGAAGGAAGCTCCGTAGTTTGATGGAATGAATTATGCTCTCTGGAATATGTGAATGAAAAGCCATCTCCTTTGTCTTGGTTATAAAGTTTGGAAAGCGACAGAGACAAAGTATACCATGCCTCAGAATGGTCTAACAACTAAAGATGAAATCAAAGAATATGAGTTAAATATAAGAGCGAGAGATGCTTTGTTAAGTGCTTTATCTAACATTGAGTTGGTAAAGGTCATGGATCTAGAAACTACTCATGAAGTCTAGGATAAGCTAGAAAATCTGTATGAAGAAGATGCATCTGTAAAGAGCGCCAAATTATAGGGCCTGAAAGTGAAATATGAGGGTTTAAAGATGAGTGAAGATGAGAACATAACAACCTTCATGCACAAGGTTGATGAACTTGTGAATGGAATAAAAGGTATGGGAGAAACCATTGATGAGAAGGAAGTCTTGATGAAAATTCTTAGGTCATTACCTAAGTCTTACAGTCACAAGGTACCTATAATTGAAGAAGTAATGACTGTGCAAGATGTAACTAAGGATCAGTTGCTAGGAAAGCTTACAACTTTTGAGATGAGAGAGTTTGGTGATGCTCTGTCGAATGTTGACACTACTTTCAAAGCTAGTACTTCTGAGAAGATCTCCAAAGCTGAAAAGTACAAAGTGGAGCCTATTGATGACCTTGATGAAGTTGAAGCAAATTTTGTTGACAGACTGCAAAGAGATACTGGTAAGTTCAAAGGCAAATTACCTTTCAAATGTTTTACATGTGGTAAAGTAGGTTACTATGCCTCTAGGTGTCCAGAGAGAATTGAAAGGATTAGAAAGAAATTTGCAAGTAGACCTAGAGTTCCAAAGAAATGCTATTACATTAGAGATCTTGATGATGAAGATGTGATAGATGATGAATTTGATATGCTAGTACTAGTGCAAATGAGTGCTTGTTTATTACAAATAAAGAAGAACCTGTGTCTATTAATCATGGTAGCTGTGTAAAGGAAGAAAAACCAGTGGAAGAAAGTGCTTTGGCTATTCATGTTGAGAAAGATAAGGATGAATGGGTTATTGACAGTGGATGCTCACATCACATGACTGGTGACAAAAGTAAGTTTGTAAGTTTAGAAAAGTATGATGGTGGACTAGTTCGGTTTGGAGATGATACAACTGGTAAGATTTTTGGAAAAGGATCTATTTATTTTGATAGGAAGCACAATACTGATGATATTCTGTATGTGAAGGGTTTAAAACACAATCTTTTGAGTGTTGGTCAGATGTGTGACAAAGTGTATGATCTGGGATTCAAGGACAATGTATGCAAGATCATGGAAAGCTCCGAAACAGTGATTTCTACTGGTAAAAAGACTAAGGGTAATGCTTATCATTTGAAAGGAACTAATGACTACTATTTGTTGGCTCAAATTGATGAGAGTAGGTTGTGGCATAGAAGAATGTGTCATATCAATTTTGACAATTTGGTGAAGATGAGCTCTGCACAAGTTGTTAGAGATCTGTCTAAGCTTGTGAAGCTTGCTAATACCATTTGCAAGGAATGTCAATTTGGAAAACAAACAAGAACAAGTTTCAAAAGCAAAGAAGAATTCTCTGTTGGATTGCTAGAGTTGGTACATACAAATCTTTGTGACCCCACAAGAATAAGAAGTCTGCAAGGAGACAGGTACTTTATGTTGCTTATTGATGACTATTCTAGAATGACTTGGGTAACTTTCCTAAGATAAAAATTAGAAGCCCTAGACAAGTTCAAAGTTTTCAAGGCAATGGTTGAGAATGAGTTGGAGTTGAGAATCAAATGCTTAAGGTCTGATAGTGGAGGTGAGTTCACATCAAATGAATTCAATATTTTCTATGAAGAACAAGAAATAAAGAGACAGTTGTCTGCACCTAGAACTCCTTAACAAAATGGAGTTGTTGAAAGGAAGAACAAGACAGTTCGAGAAGCTGCCAGGACTATGTTAAAGGAAGCTAATCTACCAGAAGTGTATTGGAGAGAAGCCATACATATTGCTGTATACATCCTAAACAGAGTTCAAGTCAAAGGTAACAACTTTAAAACTCCTTATGAATTATGGTATGGAAGAGTTCCTATAGTGAAGTATTTCAAAGTGTTTGGTAGCAAATGTTATATCAGAAGAGAAGAAGAACTAGGCAAGTTTGATGCTAGATGTGATGAAGGAATCTTTCTTGGGTACTCTACCAAGAGGAAGGCCTACTGATGCTACAACAAGAGATTGAAAAAGATCATTGAAAGTGCCAATGTAAAAGTTGATGAAGAAAAGGAAAGAATATCATAATTGAGTGGATATGAATCAATTGAACTTGTTGCTATAGTATATAAAGAAAAAGTTGAACAAGAAGACAATCAAGATGAAGAAGAAGAGGCTCCGAAAAGTGTTGTTAAAACTCCCACGTATGTAAGGATCAATCATTCTGAAGATTAGATTATAGGTAAAAAGAACAAAGGGGTACTGACTGTTAGAAATGAAAGCAACACTACTTCAATGGAAATTTGATTCGAGATAAATTTCAGCAATCTTTAATTGTGTACTATTAACAATGGAGATTGTAGCAAAACATAAACCCACAATATAGAAATATACCAAAAGCATAATGAAGCACATAACACAAGTGTTTAACGTGGAGAAAACCATTTCAGGTAAAAAACTCCACCAAGAAAAGAGGTCAAGTGGTATTATCTTCACAAAAAGAGATTACAAATACATTCACTTCCTCTGTCCTCCAACCTTCACTCCGGCAGAACCTGGGTACCTGTAAACTGTTATATACATCTCATCTACTATACTATGGTTTATATAGAATTTACACAACCTCAAGACATTAAATGACTTCTTACAAGCCCATAACACTTGTCAAGAGTCAACAATAAAACCTTGGGCGTCCATGGCCAAGAATAGGCTCTTACGGGGTCATAAATGTTGTCATACATGCATCCTACACTTGAAAAAATGTGCCCATGCAAGCTTGAATGCCTTAGGGCCAAAAATAGCCACTTACAACATCTTATGACACGTCATATGCTATTATAAGTGTCATAGATTCTTATGACAACTTACAGTTGTCATAGAATCTCTTACACCTTCTTACAACATCTATGGCACACGTCATAACACTAAAAATAGATTATTCCTCCACATGTGCACCCCACTTTGACCAATTACTATTTACCATAGTAAATGACATCCCGTAACTACCGCCGGTAACTTTGGGACTTACCGTGCAGTAACTTCGTAATTACCGTGGACAGTAAATAATTTTTACTTTTGTCAGTGAAACTTGTACATCCCTTATGGGTAATTACAAATAATAAATGGAATAATGCAATAATGGGATTTACAAGGTTAATGGCACCTTATCCCAACATTCTCCCACTTGACATTATACATTGTAAATCAACCCATAGGAAATCAAATGAAAAATAATCAGGCACTAGAAATAAGGCTCATGGCCTCTCTGCACCATATGAACTTCTCTGTGCTCATAGGCTTAGTCAATGAATCTACAACATTCTCCTGAGTGTCTATCTTCTTCAGTTCAATTTCTCCATTTGCAACCAACTCTCGAACAAAGTGATACTGAACATCAACATGCTTAGTCTGAGCATGATACATGGGATTTTTGGCCAAACAGATAGCACTCTGGCTATCACAACAAATCTGAATGATCCTACAATCAAAACCAATACCTATACACAGTCTCCTCAACCAAACTGCCTCCTTAGAGACATGAGTTGCAGCCATATACTCTGCTTCTGTGGTGGACAAAGAAACTGTGGGCTGCCTCTTACTCATCCAACTCATTGCACCTCCAAATAGAGTAAACACATAGCCACTAGTGGACCTTCGACTATCCAAGTCACCTGCCCAATCTGCATCAACAAAACCCTATATGTCCAAAGATTTATCAGCACTATCAGTACCAGAATAAACCAAACAATGATTAGGAGTACTTGCAAGATATTTAAACACCCTTTTCGCATAGTTCCAATGCTGTCTACTAGGGTTAGACACAAATCTGCTCAAAACTCCCACTGCTTGGGCAATATCTGGTCTAGTGCAAACCATTGCATACATCAAACTCCCTACAACACTAGCATATGGCACATTAGACATATCCTCAAGATCATCCTTAGTCTTTGGACACATATCTAATGAAATCTTAGTACCAATAGGTAAAGGAACTCTAACTAGGTTACAGTCCTACATGTTAGAGTTGGCTATGATTGGAGCCACCCAAGATCTAGGACTTCATGAAAGCACAAGAAAGATTAAATGAGAGAATAATGTTATTCTATCAATGAATGCAAAAGAAGGATATGTTGTTTTTTTACAATGTACATGATATGCCTTGCTTATAAAGACAAGGTGAGAGCTAGAAGGGTGGAGTGAAAGGTGGAGATATTCCTACAACATGTGCCAATTAGAAGATGATAACTAATTGCACATGTGGAGGATAAGACAACTCACTCCAACTATCAACAACTCAACACACAACCAAACTTCTAGAAGACTCACTAAGTCAACTTAACATGTGTGATTTATGTGTGATGTGTGAATATTATTTAACTAGTAAATAGTTAAATAAGATGAATTATCCACACTAGGGTAAACCGGTTAGGTGATAACCCTATTCACACCAACACCCCCCCTTAAGTGCAACTTAGGGAGTAGTTGACTAAAGCAAGATGGAATGATAGATGGGTCCTGGCTACTAGGACATGTTAGTTACCCATGTACAAACAAATCTCAAGTGGAGAAAAGGAGAAAACCTCATGGGAAAAAACTCCTCTCCAAAAGTGAGAATGCATGAAACAATGAAAGTGAAAGAAGTGATAGTAGGAAGGACTCAACATGACCCCCCAAGGACAACTTCTATCACATATATACAATCAAATACCCCCCATAGGAGAGCAAGTGTGAGACTATAGGTCCCCCCCACAATGAAGTAGCTCCTATGCCAATGAAGAATGTATGAAGAAGAACGCTGGAAAGTGTCTTGTACCTGCAAACAACATTTCTCCCCTTAGGAAGAAACAAGTCCAAAGGCTGATGTCAAAGAAAATCCATCTCAAGGAATGAAGGAAAAAGCCTCATGATGTATGCCTCTGAAGACTGCTGAAATGTCCACATGTCAAAATCACGGAATGCCACAATGCAATGATGTGTGTCCAATCCAAAATCCTGTGTAGACTGATGAAGAACAACCTCCAAAGATGAAGTAGATGGGATAACAGTTGTGCTGGAACTATCATCAAAGAGGAGAGAGATCCCCTCAAGTGTGTCCTCCAAATCTACAATATGAGACTCACAAAACAAGTCTGATATACCTGCCAAGAAAGTATCCCACAAAGCTGTTTCTGAAAGACCTGTATGATCTTGCTCAAGTGATGTAGATGAAACCATGTCGATGTCAATCTTAGAAGAAGCAGGAGGATGAGGTGATGGAAGCTCAACACTAGTCTCATGAACCAAAGTGGGTGAAAGAACACTAAGGTTCAAGTGACCGAACTTCTCCTCAGAAACATGATTCACACTTGATGCATGAGTGTGAATATCAATCAATGGATCTACATCATCAGAAGAAATAAAATGGGAGAATGTATACAAGCGAGATGAATGATCAACCATCCCAACTGTAATGATATCTCTGTTCTCCAAGTCCCGTATGATCACAGAATCAGGAGTGAACTCAACTGTCTTGCCTGCACCACAATGAGTAATCTGGTAGATGGAAAGGAGATTGGATGTCAAGGAAGGTACACACAACACATTGTTGAATGTATTCTCTCCAACATCAATTGTCCCTTTTCCAGATGCATGCATTTATGTATTGTTATGCCATCAGACTGGTGGTTTTCATACATTTTTTGCTTTCTGGGAAGGTGGTATTTTTTTTTCTAGGAAAAGGAATATTTCGCTGACGTCAACGTTAGGGGCCATTTTTGCCCCTTCAAGCCCTAAAAGGGGGCTTTTTTTTTCTTTTTTGCATAACTTTTTCCCACGAAGGCGAAATCAGGCAAACAAGATATCGTCAGAAAGCTGACAGAGAGAACTTTGCAATGGTGTCAGTAGTTTTTTGAAATTCTACTACAGGTGACTGTTACAGCAGGTTGAAGATAGATCTTCGTTTTCAGCTTCTGAGCTCACAACTTCTTACCACGATCTCTGATTTTCGCGATTCTTGCGGCATCGAAAAGGTATTTAGGAGCTCTTCAAATCCATCTGTTTACTTTTCTTATATTTTGTTCTAAGTTCATTTTATTTTATTTGTAAATTTTTTGGCTTTTGAGTAATAACTTGGGCATTTTGGCACTTGAGAAATTGGAACTTGTTTTGAAGGGATCTATTTATTTTGGTTAATCATTATGAGCAATTGTAATTTGTTTTGAATCTTAGTTTTAAGAGATTTTTATGCTTTCCCATTTTTGGTCCCTTGAGGACAATTGTAAATCACACTAAGTATAAAGTGCCACAATTATTCTTTTTTGGGGGGCGATCTCTTTGATTGAGTAACAGGGGATTATCCACATTAGGTGATAACCCTATTCACACCAACACTACAAATTAAACCTCTGCAAAATAGTATTCACATACTTACTTTGTGACAACTAAAGTTTTTTGTTAACTCCATCCCTCTTGATCTCCATTCCCAAAATATACCTTGCAACACCAAGATCCTTCATCTCAAATGCACCTGAAAGTTGAGCTTTAAGCTCACTAATCATACCCTTAGTATTGCTAAAAAATAACATGTCATCAATATACAAAGCAATAACCAGTATAGAATCATAAACACAATAAATGTAAACACAGTGATACTCCTCACTTCTAACAAAATCTAATTTCAAAACAAATGAGTCAAACTTTTGATATCACATTCTGGGGGATTGTTTTAGATCATAAAGAGACCTCTTTAACCTGCAAACCCAATGTTCTTTTCCTTTTACCTCAAAACCTGTAGGCTGTTGCATATAAATTTCTTCTTCAAGATCTCCATGCAAGAACATGGTCTTAACATCCATTTGCTCAATCTCCCAATCATAAGATGCAACAATGGATAAGAGAAATCTAATAGAAGTCAATTTAGCAACAAGAGAGAATATCTCACCAAAATCAACTGCCTCTCTCTGGGAGTAGCTCTTGGCTACCAATCTAGCCTTGTACTTCTCTAATGACCCGTTTGCTCCAAACTTCTTCTTGAAGACCCACTTACATCCTATGGCCTTTCATTTTTTGGGCAAACAAACAAGATCTCAGGTGTTACAAGAGTCTAAAGCCATCATCTCTTCCTGCATGGCTAACTGCCAAGACTCACTATCATCTACAGAAATAGCTTCCCTATAGGATCTAGGTTCATCGTTAGTACTCAATAAAGCATATACACAATGGAAATCTTGTGGGCTATACCTGTCAACTAGATTTCGTTGTCTTGTGGATCTCCTCAAGGGTGGACTAAGAGACTCTACTCATTCTTCTGCATGATCATCTGCACCAACTTCTTCTATAACAACAGATTTATCTTCATCAGAACTACTTGAATCTTCTTCTTCTTTTTCACCCCTCAATCCATCATTCTGTTCTTCTTGAGGTGCATCTTGCTGCTCTAAATCAAAGTGCACCTTCTTTACCTTTTCATCTTTTTCTTTTGGCTACTCAAGTTCATAAATAGCTCTAAGTTCCCTGAAAAATAACATCTCTAGAAAAGATAATCTTGCGGGTTAGTGGATTCCAAAGCTTATAACCTTTGACATTATCACCATATCCAATGAATGTACACTTTTCAACCTTTGGATCTAACTTAGATCTCTTTTCCTTAAGCACATGAACAAAAGCCTCATAGCCAAAAACCCTTAAATGTGAAATAGAAGGTTTCTTACCTGTCCACACTTCATATGGTGTCGAATCAAGAGCCTTACAAGGAGATCTATTTATCAAGTAGCAAGCAGTACACACAGCCTTTGTCCAAAAGCATTTATCCAACTATGCATCACTAAGCATACTTCTAGCCCTTTCCATAATTGTTTAGTTCATCCTTTTTGCAACACCATTTTGGTGTGGTGTATACAGAGTTATCTTTTGTCTGATTATACCTGCATGCTTGCAAAACTCATCAAATTCCTTAGAGCAATATTCCCCTCCATTGTCAAATCTTAATATTTTTATCTTTAAACCTGATTGGTTCTCTATTAAGACTTTGAATTCCTTAAACTTAGTGAAAACTTTAGATTTATGCTTCATAAAATAAATCCATGTAAATCTGGATACATCATAAATGAAGGTTACAAAATAACGAGATTTGTTGATAGATTCATTATCCACAGGTCCAAACACATTCGTATGAATAATTTATAACTTCTCTTTTGCTCTATTGCTTCCTGAAGGAAATGATTTTTTGTTTTGTTTACCAAACACACAATGCTCACAGAAATTGAAGTGCTCATCAGAATAGGAGAAACCGTCCAACAAATTTTTATTCTTAATAGTTTTTAATACATTATTGCTTGTGTGGCCCAATCTACGGTGCCACAACATACATGCATTTTTAGTATTAGCCTCAGATACATAGCAGGCATTATAAACTATAGTGGCTTCAAGCTTGACAAGCTTCTGAATCTCTTCCCCTTTGCTACCACCAAGTTCCCTCTCACTAATCTGCAGCCATGCTTGTCAAATGTCACATGCATTCCTAAATCATTCAACTTCGAAACTAAAATTAGATTTCTAGCTAATCTAGGAACATGCAAAACACCTAGGAGGGTTTTAATCCTCCCATCACTGAAACACAACAATACATTTTATTTCCTAACAATCAGATATGAAGAGTTGTCACCAAGGTAGATATTACCTCCATCATATTCTTCATATGAGGAGAACCATTCCTTATGCAGAGTCATATGAAATGAGCATCCTAAGTCAACTAACCAGCGATCATTAGAAACAAGATTACATGCAGAAAGTAAAACTTCTTCACCTGCATTCAAGGACTTATCTGAAGCACTCTCTCACTCTTTCTTGGGGTTTCTGCACTCCTTCTTCACATGTCCCCTTTTACTGTAGTTCCAACACTTAACTCTGTTCTTTTTACCAAGAGTCTTAGACCAGCCCTTGGACTTGTCCTTAGCCCCTTTCTGATCTCCTTTAGGTCCTCTTTCCTTAGACCTTCCCCTGACATTGAGAGCATCCCCTAAACTATCTGAACTCTATTTCCTCAATTCCTGTGACAGTAGCACTGAAAAAAGAGCATCCAACTTCAGATCCGCAAGGTTAGCAGTGATAACAAGGATAACATTCTCCCAAGACTCATGTAAAGAACAAAGAAGTAAGATACATTTATCTTCCTCACTAACCTCAATATCTACTGAATCAAGCTGACTCACTAACAAATTAAAAGAATTTAAATGCTCTGCAACTGATTCACCTTCTCGCATTTTCATGGAATTTTTTTTTTTTAAAATAAATTTTGTTTACCATACTCTTGGCTTGATAGATCTCACCCAACCATTTCCACAACTTGTATGCAGTCTCTTCCTTTGTGACATTTAACAGGACAGAGTCTGAAAGACATAACCGGATGGTTCCCCGTGCCTTCTTATCCAGTCTATCCCACTCATCTTGAGAGACATCATCAAGTTTCTTCTCTTTTTGAACATCCAACCATTGGTTTCTTTCTTCCAATAAATCTTCCATTTTCAGCTTCGACAACTCACACCCCATTCCATTGAACTTCTTAATGTCCAATCGAGAGGTTGATGCAACAGTGGATGTAGCCATAATAACAACATAAGATCTGCAAAACAAACACAACCAAATCTCCCACTACAGCTACAACTTCCACACTACCACCCAAGAGTCAAAGCTGGCCAGGCTCTGATACCAAATGTTAGAAATGAAAGTAACACTACTTCAATGGAAATCTGATTCGAGATAAATTTCAGCAATCTTTAACTATGTGCTATTAACAATGGAGATTGTAACAAAACATAAACCCATAATACAGAAATATACTAGAAGTACAATGAAGCACATAACATAAGTGTTTAATGTGGAGAAAACCCTTTCGGGTAAAAAACTCCACCAAGAAAAGAGGTCAAGTTGTATTATCTTCACAAAAAAGAGATTACAAATACATTCACTTCCTCTGTCCTCCAGCAGAACCTGGGTACCTGTAAACTGTTATATACATCTCATCTACTATACTCTGCCGAAGGTTGACACTACTTTCAAAGCCAGTACTTTTGAGAAGATCTCCAGAGATGAAAAGTACAAAGTGGAGCCTATTGATGATCTTGATGAAGTTGGAGAAAATTTTGTTGACAGACTACAAAGAGGTACTGGTTAGTTTAAAGGCAAATTACCTTTCAAATGTTTTACATTTGGTAATGTAGGTCACTATGCCTCTAGGTGTCCGGAGAGAATTGAAAGGATTAGAAAGAAATTTGAAAGTAGACCTAGAGTTCCAAAGAAATGCTATTACGTTAGAGATCTTGATGATGAAGATGTGACAAATGATGAATTTGATGATGCTAGTACTAGTGCAAATGAGTGATTGTTTATTGCAATTAAAGAACCCGTGTCTATTAATCATGCTAGCTGTGTAAAGGAAGAAAAACCAGTAGAAGAAAGTGCTTTGGCTGTTCATGTTGAGAAAGATAAGGATGAATGGGTTATTGACAGTGGATGCTCACATCACATGACTGATGACAAAAGTAAGTTTTTCAAGTTTGGAAAAGTATGTTGGTGGACTGGTTAGGTTTGGAGATGATACAATTGGTAAGATTTGTGGAAAAGGATATATTTCTTTTGATGGGAAGCATAATACTGATGATGTTCTGTATGTGAAGGGTTTAAAGCATAATCTTTTGTGTGTTGTTTAGATGTGTGACAAAGGTTATGATATGAGATTCAAGGACAATGGATGTAAGATCATGGAAAGCTCTAGAATAGTGATTTCTACTAGTAAGAAGACTAAGGGTAATGTTTATCATTTGAAAGGAACTAATGACTACTATTTGTTGGCTTAGACTGATGAGAGTTGGCTGTGGCATAGAAGAATGTGTCATATCAATTTTGATAATTTGGTGAAGATGAGCTCTGCATAGGCTGTTAGAGATCTGCCTAAGCTTGTGAAGCATGCTAATACCATTTGCAAGGAATGTCAATTTGGAAAACAAACAAGAACAAGTTTCAAAAGTAAAGAACAATTCTTTGTTGGATTGCTGGAGTTGGTACATACAGATCTTTGTGGCCTTAGAAAAACAAGAAGTCTGCAAGGAGACATGTACCTTATGTTGCTTATTGATGACTATTCTAGAATGTCTCGGGTAACTTTCCTAAGAGAAAAATTAGAAGCCCTAGTCAAGTTCAAAGCTTTCAAGGTAATGGTTGAGAATGAGTTGGAGTTGAGAATCAAATGCTTAAGGTCTGATAGAGGAGGTGAGTTCACATCAAATGAATTCAATATTTTCTGTGAAGAACAAGGAATAAAGAGACAGTTGTCTACACCTAGGACTCCTCAGCAGAATGGAGTTGTTGAAAGGAAGAACAAGATAGTTCAAGAAGATGCCAGGACTATGTTAAAGGAAGTTGACCTAACGAAATTATACTGAGAGAAGCCATACATACTGCTGTATACATACTAAAGAGAGTTCAAGTCAAAGGCAACAACTTTAAAACTCCTTATGAATTATGGTATGGAAGAGTTCCTATAGTGAAGTATTTGAAAGTATTTAGTAGAAAATGTTATATCAGAAGAGAAGAAGAACTAGGCAAGTTTGATGCTAGATCTGATGAAGGAATCTTTCTTGGGTACTCTACTAAGAGTAAGGCCTACTGATGCTACAATAAGAGACTGAAAAAGATCATTGAAAGTGCCAATGTAAAATTTGATGAAGAAAAGGAAAGAATATCATAATTGAGTGAATATGAATCAATTAAACTTGTTGCTATAGTAAATGAAGAAAAGTTGAACAAGAAGATAGTCAAGATGAAGAAGAAGAGGCTCCAAAAAGTGTTAATAAAACTCCTAGGTATTTAAGGATCAATCATTCTGGAGATCAGATCATAGGCGACAACAACAAAGAGGTACTGACAAGGAAAAGAGCTTTTGAAGAATAGGTAAACTACTATTTTCTTTCCAAAGTTGAACCTAAAACTGTGAATGAAGCTTGCAATGATGAAAATTGGGTAAAAGCTATGGAAGAAGAACTGATGCAGATAGAAAAGAATCAAACTTGGGAATTGGTCCTTGACCTACTGATAAGAATGTGATTGGAACTGAATGGGTTTTCAGGAATAAGTTGAATGAGAATGGAGAAGTAGTTAGAAACAAAGCAAGGCTAGTATGCAAAGGATATTCTTAGGTTGAAGGGAAATATTTTGAGGAGACATATGCTCCTGTGGTAAGAATTGAAGCAATCAGAATGTATTTGGCATTTGTAGCATTCAAAGATTTCAAAGTGTATCAGATGGATGTTAAGTCTGCATTCTTGAATGGTGAGTTGGAAGAAGAAGTCTACATTGAACAACCAGAAGGATTGAAGTTAACAGACCAATATGACATGGTGTGCAGATTGAAGAAGGCCTTATATGGACTGAAGCAAGCCCCTAGATCCTGGTATACAAGGTTAGAGAAATATTTGTTGCAATTAGGGTTTAGTAAAGGCACTGCAGACATCAATCTCTATTTCAAAATCAATGATAATAAGATCATGATTGTTGTAGTCTTTATTGATGACATTATCTTTGGAGGCAATGAAGATATGTGCATGAAATTTGCAAGGGAAATGCAAAGTAAGTTTGAGATGTCCATTTTTGGTGAAATGAATTTCTTTTTGAGTTTGCAAATCAATCAATCAGATAAAAGAATCTTCATATCTCAATCCAAGTATGTGAAATAGTTGTTGAAGAAATTTGGGATGGAGGACTCTAAACTGGTATATACTCCCATGGTGACTTGCTACAAGTTGAGAAAAACTAATGAATCACCCAAGACTGATCAGAAAAGGTACAGATCCATGATTGGATGATTACTTTATCTAACTCAAACCAGACCTAATATAATGCATGTACTATGCCTTGTGGCAAGATTTCAGGAAGATCCAAGAGAATCACATGTGATGGCAGTTAAGAGAATCCTAAAGTACTTGAAAGGCACATCAGATCATGGCTTATGGTATCCAAAAGATAATGATTTTACTCTCAGTGCTTATAAAGATGCAGATTGGGCTAGAGATGTTGATGACAGGAAAAGTACAAGTGGAGGTGCTTTCTTTTTCTATAATAGATTGGTTTCATGGTTAAGCAAAAAACAAGATTCAATCTCTTTGTCTACTGCAGAAGCTGAGTATATTGCAGCAGCTTGTTGTTGCACTCAAGTGTTATGAATGAAGAAAACATTGAAGGACATAACAGTTGTGTATGAAGATCCAATTGTAATCTTTTGTGACAATACAAGTGCTATAAACATTTCAAAGAATCTAGTGATACACTCAAGAACAAAGCATATATATTTAAGGTATCACTTTATGAGAGAAAAGGTGACAGAGAATGAAGTAAAGATGGAATATGTGTCTATAAAGGATCAGATTACAGATATTTTCACTAAGCCTCTACCTAAGGATGCTTTTGAGTATCTCAGAGATGAGTTAGGGGTTATTACCCCTCCAGCTCTGAACTAAGATGCATAGGAATGCATCAATCCAGTGGTGCCTAGAGCCTCACTCATTGATCTAGATTGATGTTTTGAGTGCTACCTCTTAGGGGGAGTAGCTAGATGTTACTGACATAAGTTCCTGATAATAAGTAGTAAGTTTCAATTTGATCAGAGCAACAAAGTGCAAGTATGTGCCCTTTGCCATTGATGTCAAAGGGGGAGAGAAATCATGTGAAAAACTCAAGGGGAGAAAGAGTGTAGATGTATAAGTAGAAAGAGGGAGAATTGTGTCTTGATGGTCTTTACAGTTTTTCACATCATATGTTGCCATCAATGACAAAGGGGGAGATTGTTGCAAGTATGTGCCTAATTGGTGTTGTCATTGATGTCAACATATCTGTGTTGTCATTGGTGTCAACTGTGCTCTTGTTTTGATGCTTGCTTGTAATGAGTTGTGTTGAAGATAATAAGTATTCCTCATACAACAGAACAATCCAGTAGATTGCTCCGCATTTCTTGGAGAATGAATATCTTTATCTGTAGATTAGAAGTTATTTAGATACATGTATGAAGAATATTATGTTCCAAATTTGGGCCTCTGATATGAAGATTTGAGTGAGTTATGTTCACCAGAGTGAAATTTGCTTTTTCTGTATATTTGGTGGTGACTAGGAGAATGTATTATGCTCCGCATTCCTCTTCATTTAAGTATTTTATTCTGCAGTTCTAGAATCAAGTTTGTAATGATGATAAGTGCCTTCAACTTCAATGGTTCATGATTTGGTGGTTCGCAAGTGATCTTTTCCTTATGACAGCAGCTAACAGTGTTGTTCATGTGCTGCAGTTTGAAGAATCTTCTTGACAGAGTAGTTAGAGATTATGAGGTTGTTCTAGGTGTTTACAATGTGCTTGTGGATGTCTCCTGATCATGTTCCTACCCTTGGATTGGTCCATAAAGAGAAATTTGGATTGTGGATGAAGACTGTTCTTAGAAGACTTAATGTTAACACCAGTCTTGGCCGACTTGGTTGTTTTCACTACTTGCAGAGATTCATCAAAGATTATGGAAGCATGTCGTGGCATGAAAGATTGCATTTGAGTCCCAGCTAAGGCATAACATGATTTGCATACATATTTCCCTTAGCAAATTTTGTTTAGGTCCAGACCTATTTCTATGTATGTTTGTAATGCCGACCTTGGAGATTGTTCCAATGGTTGATGAATGTAATGCCGACCTTGATGTACATTCCAAGGTTGATGAATTGTATAAGAACATGTAATGCAGTTGCGAAAAAGATATCCTTGTGTGAAAATGCAAAGATAAGTGAAAAAGTGTAAGAAGAGCATAGCAGAGGAGTTATACTGTGCTTCAATGGAACTGAACCTAGGCATGGAGTAGATGCTCTCAAATCAATTCACCAACACTTGACAGTGAGCCACCCCTTGGAAGTGAGTTGATCTTGGTAGTGAGCATTTTGGGCAGTGAGCCTCTAATTTTTGGTATTGCTATAACATATTTATCTTTGTGGGCTAACACCCACCATGGTTTTTCCCTTATAGGGTTTTCCACGTAAAAATTTGGTGTCACATGTGTTGATTATCTTGTTGTGTTGAAGTTTCTTGTTTCATGCTTTCATGACTAATCTAAATAATAGTAAACAAGTGTTTGATGTGTTAATACTCATAAGTGGTTAATGTTTTGGAGACATCTGATTCACCCCCCCTCTCAGTTGTCTAGTGCATTTCAACAATTGGTATCAGAGCGAGGTTCCTCAGAAGAAAGTCTTACAGCTTGATAAAGATCTAGGATGTCTTATTACAAGAAGGAAGCTCCACATTTTGATGGAACGAATTATGCTCTCTGGAAGGTGCGAATGAAAATCCATCTCCTTTGTCTTTGTTATAAAGTTTGGAAAGCAACAGAGACGAAGTATACCATGACTCAAAATGGTCTAACAACTGAAGATGAAATCAAAGAATTGTTGGATCTAGGGCATACAACTGAGAAGGGGGGGGTGAATCAGTTGTATACAACTTCTTCTTCTTTCAAACACTTGATTCTTTGTTGTTAGTTAGTAGCATATCAAATAATCATCCATGAAAGCATAATACATAAACACAAGAGAAGATAAGCATCAACACATTGAACATCAAGATTTTGACGTGGAAAACCCGGTTAAGGGAAAAACCACAGGGTGATTAACCCAAGAATTATTCTCTGTTAGAAGAATAAAGAAAAATGAATGGCACATGCCAATAAGGGCTCACTGCCCGAGCACACTGCTCACAAAGAGGCCCACTGCCTACAAGGAGACACACTGTCTACAAAGTGATAAAAATCACAGTCTTGAACTGGAGAATGACATCTCTACCATGTCCGGATCAGTTCCAATTAAGCCCAAAAATCTCTGCTCTGCCTTTCACACGTTTCTTCGCTATGCCACACTCATCCACACACCACGCTTTGAAATGAACTCACAAACCGTTATTTATACAAGACATCGACTTAGGAACAAACATCTAAGTCGGCAAACAACCATAGGAGTATCCGCAAGATGAATAACACATCCGGTCGGCTAAACAGAGCAAGAACTTCATCCGGAAGAATAACTTCAATTTTGGGCTCTACCATCAATGCGGACCAACAACACAACCTAAACATGATCCAAGAACCTTCACAAGCCTGTCTGAATGTCCAGATACATCCGCACTTCCTCTACTTACTGGGATCTCTTGTCTTCCTCATCCGGAACTTCAAGAACACAGTCTGTCGCCACTGTCATAATGCAAGAGGTACTTCCGGACCTCCAAATCATACACAAATCAGGATGACACATCACAAGGACATCCCAAACACTCCGTCCAATCCGCAGATTAGGATAATACAATTCCGGACCTCACCGGACCTTTTTGTGATCCTCTGTCACCTCTGGATACTTGCCGGAACCGGTTCTATACCGACAGCCACAACTCCTTCAGATCTTCATGCGGACCTCTGAAATCTTAACTGAAGCATCTCAAGACTCATATCTACTAACCCTTTAATCCGCATCCTCCGGTTCTCATCCTATACAGTACATTTGCCTTCTTCTCATCACTGTTCTTCACTGTTCCTGACTGAGGCTAATTTTCTCAATATCCTCAGCACACAGCTCATCAAATCCTTCTTGTCAATGCAATATGAGTATGTTGACATCAATGACAACACTGGCTCACCTCATACTTGCAACAAGAATATGAGTTAAATATAAGAGCGAGAGATGCTTTGTTAAGTGCTTTATCTAACACCGAGTTGGTAAAGGTCATGGATCTGGAAGTTGCTCATGAAGTCTGGGTTAAGCTGGAAAATCTGTATGAAGGAGATGCATCTGTAAAGAGTGTCAATTGCAGGGCTTGAAAGTGAAATATGAGGGTTTAAAGATGAGAGAAGATGAGAACATAACAACCTTCATGCACAAGGTTGATGAACTTGTGAATGGAATAAAAGGTATGGGAGGAACTATTGATGATAAGGAAGTTGTGACAAAATTTCTTAGGTCATTACCTAAGTGATACAGTCACAAGGTAGCCACAATTGAAGAAGTAATAATTGTGCAAGATGTCACTAAGGGTCAGTTTCTAGGAAAGC
Source organism: Cunninghamia lanceolata (assembly GCA_027924645.1). Classification (NCBI taxonomy): domain Eukaryota; kingdom Viridiplantae; phylum Streptophyta; class Pinopsida; order Cupressales; family Cupressaceae; genus Cunninghamia; species Cunninghamia lanceolata. Next base: position 1,604,287 of record BSBN01001303.1, on the reverse strand, counting down.
TTATAGCTTTTGAGATGAGAGAGTTTGGTGATGCTCTGCCGAAGGTTGACACTACTTTCAAAGCTAGTACTTTTGAGAAGATCTCCAGAGCTGAAAAGTAAAAAGTAGAGCCTATTGATGACCTTGATGGAATTGAAGCAAATTTTGTTGACAAACCGCAAAGAGGTACTGGTAAGTTCAAAGGCAAATTACCTTTCAAATGTTTTGCATGTGGTAAAGTAGGTCACTATGCCTTTAGGTGTCCGGAGAGAATTAATAGGATTAGAAAGAAATTTGAAAGTAGACCTAGAGTTCCAAAGAAATGCTATTACGTTAGAGATCTTGATGATGAAGATGTGATAGATGATGAATTTGATGATGCTAGTACTAGTACAAATAAGTGCTTGTTTATTGCAATTAAAGAAGAACATGTGTCTATTAATCCTGCTAGCTATGTAAAGGAAGAAAAACTAGTGGAAGAAAGTTCTTTGGCTGTTCATGTTGAGAAAGATAAGGATGAATGAGTTATTGACAGTGGATGCTCACATCACATGACTGGTGACAAAAGTAAGTTTGTAAGTTTGGAAAAGTATGATGGTGGATTGGTTAGGTTTGGAGATGATACAACTGGTAAGATTTTTGGAAAAGGATCTATTTCTTTTGATGGGAAGCAATATACTGATGATGTTCTGTATGTGAAGGGTTTAATGCACAATCTTTTGAGTGTTGGTCAGATGTGTGACAAAGTTTATGATATGAGATTCAAGGACAATGGATGCAAGATCATGGAAAGCTCTGGAACAATGATTGCTACTGGTTATAAGAAGACTAAGGGTAATGCTTATCATTTGAAAGGAACTAATAACCACTGTTTATTGGCTAAGGCTGATGAGAGTTAGCTGTGGCAAAGAATAATGTGTCATATCAATTTTGATAATTTGGTGAAGATGAGCTCTGCATAGGCTGTTAGAGATCTACCTAAGCTTGTGAAGCCTGCTAATACCATTTGCAAGGAATGTCAATTTGGAAAACAAACAAGAACAAGTTTCAAAAGCAAAGAAGAATTCTCTGCTGAATTGCTAGAGTTGGTACATACAAATCTTTGTGCTCCCACAAGAACAAGAAGTCTGCAAGGAGACATGTACTTTATGTTTCTTATTGATGACTATTCTAGAATGACTTGGGTAACTTTCCTAAGAGAAAAATCAGAAGCCCTAGACAAGTTTAAATCTTTCAAGGTAATGGTTGAGAATGAGTTGGAGTTGAGAATCAAATGCTTACGGTCTGATAAAAGAGGTGAGTTCACATCAAATGAATTCAATATTTTCTGTGAAAAACAAGGAATAAAGAGACAGTTGTTTGCACCTAGAACTCCTCAGTAGAATGGAGTTGTTGAAAGGAAGAACAGGACAGTTCAAAAAGCTGCCAAGACTATGTTAAAGGATGCCGACCTACCAGAAGTGTACTGGAGAGAAGACATACATACTATTGTATACATCCTAAACAGAGTTCAAGTCAAAGGTAACAAATTTAAAACTCCTTATGAATTATAGTATGGAAGAGTTCCTATAGTGAAGTATTTCAAAGTGTTTGGTAGCAAATGTTATATCAGAAGAGAAGAACTAGGCAAGTTTGATGCTAGATGTGATGAAGGAATCTTTCTTGGGTACTCTATTGAGAGTAAGGCCTACCGATGCTACAATAAGAGATTGAAAAAGATCATTGAAAGTACCAATGTAAAAGTTGATGAAGAAAAGGAAAGAATAACAAAATTGAGTGGATATGAATTAGTTTAACCTGCTGCTATAGTAAATGAAGAAAAAGTTGAACAAGAAGACAGTCAAGATGAAGAAGAAGAGGCTCCAGAAAGTGTTGTCAAAACTCCCAGGTATGTAAGGATCAATCATTCTGAAGATTAGATTATAGGTGACAAGAACAAAGTGGTATTGACAAGGAAAAGAGCTTCTGAAGAACTGGTAAACTACTATTTGCTTTCCAAAGTTGAACCTAAAACTGTGAATAAAGCTTGCAATGATGAAAATTGGGTAAAAGCTATGGAAGAAGAACTGATGCAGATAGAAAAGAATCAAACTTGGGAATTGGTCCCTACACCTGTTGATAAGAATGTGATTGGAACTAAATGGGTTTTTAGGAATAAGCTGAATGAGAATGGAGAAGTAGTTAGAAACAATGCAAGGCTAGTATGCAAAGGATATTCTCAGGTTGAAGGGATAGATTTTGAGGAGACCTATGCTCCTGTGGAAAGAATTGAAGAAATTATAATGTTTTTGGCATTTGCAGCATTCAAATATTTCAAAGTGTATTAGATGGATGTTAAGTCTGCATTCTTGAATGGTGAGTTGGAAGAAGAAGTCTACATTAAACAACCAGAAGCATTCAAGTTATCAGACCAAGATGACATGGTGTGCAGATTGAAGAAGGCCTTGTATGGACTAAAATAAACCCCCAGAGCCTGGTATGCAAGGTTAGACAAATATTTATTGCAATTAGGGTTTAGTAAGGGCACTGTAGACAACAATCTCTATTTCAAAATCAATGATAATCAGATCTTGATTGTTGTAGTCTTTGTTGATGACATTATCTTTGGAGGCAATGAAGGTATGTGCATGAAATTTGTAGGGTAAATGCAAAATGAGTTTGAGATGTCTATGTTTGGTGAAATGAATTTCTTTTTAAGTCTACAAATCAATCAATTAGATAAAGGAATCTTCATATCTCAGTCTAAGTATGTGAAAGAGTTGTTGAAGAAATTTGGGATGGAGGACTCTAAATCGGTATGTACTCCCATGGTGATTGGCTGCAAGTTGAGCAAAACTGATGAATCACCCAAGACTGATTAGAAAAGGTACAGATACATGATTGGAGGATTACTTTATCTAACTCAAACCAGACTTGATATAATGCATGCAGTATGTCTTGTGGCAAGATTTTAGGAAGATCTAAGAGAATCACATGTGATGACAGTTAAGAGAATCCTAAGTTACTTGAAAGACACATTAGATCATGGCTTACGGTATCCAAAAGATAATGATTTCACTCTCAGTGCTTATACAAATGTAGATTGGGCCAGAGATGATGACAGGAAAAGTACAAGTGGAGGCACTGCTTTCTTTTTGGGCAATAGATTGGTTTCATGGTTGAGCAAAAAGTAAGATTCGATCTCTTTGTCTACTACAGAAGTTGAGTATATTGCAGCAGCTTGTTGTTGCACTCAAGTGTTATGGATGAAGAAGACATTGAAGGACATAACAATTGTGTATGAAGATCCAATTGCAATCTTTTGTGACAATACAAGTGCTATAAACATTTCAAAGAATCTAGTGATGCACTCAAGAACAAAGCATATATCTATAAGGTATCACTTTTTGAGAGAAAAGGTGACAGAGAATGAAGTAAAGATGGAATATGTGTCTACAAAGGATTAGATTACATTTTCACTAAGCCTCTACCTAAGGATGCTTTTGAGTATCTCAAAGATAAGTTAGGGGTTATTACCCCTCCAGCTTTGAACTAAGATGCATAGGAATGCATCAATCCAGTGGTGCCTAGAGCCTCACTCATTGATCTAGATTAATGTCTTGAGTGCTACCTCTTAGGGGTAGTAGCTAGATGTTACTGACATAAGTTCCTAATAATAAGCAGTAACTTTCAATTTGATCAGAGCAACAGAGTGCAAGTATGTTTCCTTTGCCATTGATGTCAAAGGGGGAGAGAAATCATGTGAATAACTCAGGGGGAGAAAGAGTGCAAATGTATAAGGAGAAAGGGGGAGAATTGTGTCTTGATGGTCTTTACAGTTTTTCACATCATATGTTTCCATCAGTGACAAAGGGGGAGATTGTTGCAAATATGAGCCTAACCGGTGTTGTCATTGATGTCGACATATGTGTGTTGTCATTGGTGTCAACTATGCTCTTGTTTTGATGCTTGCTTGTAATGAGTTATGTTGAAGATAATAAGTATTCCTCATATAAAAGAACAGTCCAGTAGATTGCTCTACATTTCTTGGAGAATGAATATCTTTATCTATGGATTGGAAGGTATTTAGATACATGTCTGAAGATGTTATGTTCCAAATTTGGGCCTCTAGTATGAAGATTTGAGTGAGTTATGTTCACTAGAGTTAAATCTACTTTTTCTATATATTTGGTGGTCACTGGGAGAATGTATTATGCTCCGCATTCCTCCACAATTAAGTATTTTAGTCCACAGTTCTAGAATCAAGTTTGTAATGATGATAAGTGCCTTCAACTCCAACGGTTAATGATTTGTGATCCGCAAGTGATCTTTTCCTTATGACAATAGCTAACAGTGTTGTTCATGTGCTTCAGTTTGAAGAATCTTCTTGACAGAGTAGTTAGAGATTATGTGGTTGTTCCAGGTGTTTACAATGTGCTTGTGGATGTTTCTTGATCGCGTTCCTACCCTTGGATTGGTCTGCAAAGAGAAATTTGGATCGTGGATGAAGACTATTCTCAGAAGACTTAATGTTAACACCAGTCTTGGCCGACTTGGTTGTTTTCACTACTTACCGAGATTCATCAAAGATTATGGAAGAATGTCATGGCATGGAATATTGCATTTGAGTCCCAGCTAAGGTATAACATGATCCACATACATCTTTCCCTTAGTAAATTTTGTTTAGGTCCAAACCTATTTCTATGTATGTTTGTAATGCCGACCTTGGAGATTGTTCCAATGGTTGATGAATGTACTACCGACCTTGATGTACATTGCAAGGTTGATGAATTGTATAAGAACATGTAATGTAGTTGCGAAAAAGATGTCCTTGTGTGAAAATGCGAAGATAAGTAAAAAAGTGTAATAAGAGCAAAGCAGAGGAGTTATATTGTGCTTTAATGGAACTGAACCTAAGCATGGAGTAGATGCTCTCAAATCAGTTCACCAACACTTGAGAGTGAGCCACCCCTTAGCAGTGAGCTGATCTTGGCAGTGAGTTGATCTTGTCAGTGAGCCCTAGCTTTTGCAATGAGCATTTTGGGTAGTGAGCCCTAAGGAAGTGAGCCTCTATTTTTTGGTATTGATATAACATATCTATCTCTGTGGGCTAACACCCACTGTGGTTTTTCCCTTATAGGGTTTTCCACGTAAAAATCTGGTGTCACATGTGTTGATTATCTTGTTGTGTTGAAGTTTCTTGTTTCATGCTTTCATGATTAATTTAAATAACTGTAAACAAGTGTTTGATGTGTTAATGCTCATAAGTGGTTAAAGTTTTGGAGACAACTGATTCACCCTCCCTCTCAGTTGTCTGATGCATTTCAACAACACAACACACAACAATGAAAATAGGGGAGAGGCAATATAGAAGAATGATGATACAAATAGAAGAAGGGTCACAACAGAGGCAGTCTCCTGGTATCCTTGACCTTACAAGAGAATCAAGGGTCATCTTAGGAGGCCTAAACAACACATAGCACATCACAGACGTAAATAGTTAGAAATACTTACTTGTAGGGACAACCAAACTAAAATTTGGAACTTGTGAGCATCTTGGAGAGATGCTCTATCAAGTTTTGTGCGAAGCTTGAGTGGTTCTTGTTAGAGTGTTCTTTGTTGTCAGGAAGTCCATGTTGGGAATTAAGGTGTCTCAACCTTGGTAATTCCTTGTATTTTTACATTGTATTTATTTATTTATTGCCTATTGTATTAATTGGATGCAAATCCTATGTTGTCATATTGTGGGAGTTGGCACGGTGATGTGTCATCCTACATGGCATACGAGTACTTGTAATTTTGTCCTCACATGAGGAGATAGGCATCCCACTTAGTGGTAGGAATATTTTTCCATGTTTTGGCATCTTAGATGTTGTGTAAGGGAATATTGACCGTAACAGTCATGATAGATTCCTATGACGAAGTTATGACATGTAAGAGTCAGAAATAAGAGATTCTATGACAGGTGAAGACATGTGTCGAAGAGCATCTTTGAAAAAGGCATCTTTGGGCACCCCAAGGTGAAGTATGACATGTTGTAAGAGAATATGCTATTTATAGCCTGTGTATGATAGATTCTCTTACAGTTGTAAGTTATGACAGCTATGACAGATTCTATGATGGTTGTAAGAGTCGTAAGAGCATCTGTCATAGCCTATTTTGGGAATAGGCCACCTCTTTGGGATGGGGTGACTTGACAAGTGTCAGGAACATTCTACAAGGTTAGACAAGTGTCCATAGGCATGGGTTTTGGGCCATGAGGCCATGTTGGACGCCCATTCCAAGATAGAGCCAATTTTGCCTTGTATACTCTATATAAACAAGTGCTTTGAGGAGGTGATGTATTACAGGTTTTGTAGGCATTATTATGCTGCCGGATCATCTGCAGATACAAGTGTCGAAGACTCTTGCAAGAGCATTGGCTATGTGTTTTATTGTAACCTTCATTGTTTACGTAATACATTTAAGCTATGTTTTGGAGTGTGGGGTTTTTCACCCGTAAGGGTTTTCCCCACGTATATCTTGTGTCTCTCTTCTTTTGTCATACTTTCTTGTTTATGTGTTTGTTGCAATATCTCTGTTAGTGGTTTAACATTACTATAACAGTAAGGATAAAATTGAATTTGCACTCTTCTCCTCTCATTAGATTAGTGTAGGAAGAATTTTCTGCACACCTAGCTTCCTTTCAGTTGGTATCAGAGCCTGGCCAGTTTTAGTTCTAGCTACTGGGTAGGGGTTTTTTGAGCTAATCTTAGATTGAGTGGGAGTGTTGTACAGAGTATCTTCTTGCAACAAAGAGATGGAAACCACATCCGGAAGGTTAGAGGTTGAGAAATTCAATGTCACTAATTTTGAGTTGTGGAAACTCAAGATGGAGGACCTACTTATTGATTGTGACCTATGGAAATCGTATCTAGTGTGAAACCTATAGCAATGTCACAAGATGATTGGGACCTCAAAGATCGGAAGGCTAAGGGTCTCATAAGACTCTGTTTAGCTGACTTTGTTCTATTAAATGTCCATGAGGAGAAGAGCACGAAAGATATTTGGAAGAAGTTGGGTGATGTTTATCAAGCCAAGTCCTTGGTAAACAAAATTTTCCTGAAAAATAAGTTATTTTCTCTAAATATGGAAGATGGAGGATCTGTTACGAAGCACATGAATGCTTTCAACATGATCATTGCACAGTTGACATCTATGGGTGTGAAAAATGGAGGAGGATCGTTGCATGACCCTACTTTTTTCTTTGCCAGATTCATGGGATCATCTTGTCATAGTTATCGGAAGCACAACTACCACCTTCAAGATGTAAGATGTGGTATCCTTGCTGTTATCTGAAGCAATGCAGAGGAAGACATATGAATCAACCAAAGAGGCTCTTGCAGTTCACGGAAGACCCCAAGACAAAGGGAAGAAGAAAGACAAGAAAGTTGAGAAGGGCAGATCCAAATCCCGTGGGAGATCCAAATCTTCTGGAAAGTCCAAGGCTCTCTGTTGGAACTGTGGCAAGTCTAGGCATTTTTGAAAGGAATGTAAATAAGAGAAGAAAAAGAAAAATAAATTAGCCCCAGATTTAGATTTTGACAAGTCACAAGATGATGGTGATGCCTTCATCGCAACCATGGCCACCCATGCATCTGATGATGTGTGGTTGATTGATTCTGGTGCATCATTCCACATGACCTCGCATCAAAGCTAGTTCACAAAGTATGAAGAGTTCGATGGTGGAAGAGTGTACCTGGGTGATGACTCTCATCTAAAGATTGTTGGTCGTGGAAGAGTCTCAATCTGATTCCCTGATGGATGAGTAAAGGGGATCACTGGAGTTATGTACATTCTAGGCCTTGCATAGAACCTGCTTTCTGTAAGTATGTTGAATGATGCAGGTGTGCAGGTTGTCTTTTTGAGGGATGGATATAAGATGACTAGAGGATCTATGGTGCTTGCGAAGAGTACTCAGAAGGGTACTCTATTTCAACTGGAGGCATGTACTACACAGTGCAATAGTTCTTCTAATTCAAAGAAACGAGCTGCAGTCACTTCATCTCCACCATCTAAACGAGTAGTGAAGAAATCTATTGTAACTAGTTCCGATGGTAGTGCACATGCTATGGAAGCTAAGCTTCCTGCTGAAAAGACTATGTTATGGTATTTGAGATATGGCCACATTGGTGAGAAGGGTCTGCGTACCTTGAAAAATAAAAACCTCGTTGATGGGTTAAATGATTGTAATCTCGAGTTTGACTTTTGTGAACATTGCATTTATGGAAAGCAAAATTGAGTTTAGTTTTACTCTAGTTCTCACAAGTCTTCTGGTGTATTGGATCTTAGTCATTCTGATGTGTTTGGTCCTGTTAATATTCCTTTGATTTCAAAATCTATATATTTTGTATCTTTCATAGATGATTACAGTTGAAGGACATGGGTTTATTTTATCAGAAGCAAGACTAAAGTCTTTAGTTGGTTTAAGGAGTTTAAAGCCTTTGCTGAAAATTAGACTAGTAAAAAGATTAAGTGTTTGAGAACTGACAACGGTGGTGAGTTTTGTTTGACAGAGTTCAATAAGTTCTGTAAAGAGCAAGGGATTGAAAGGCATAAGACAACTCCATACACCCTGCAGCAAAATGGAGTTGTAGAGAGGATGAACAGGACACTGATAGAGAAGGTTAGGAGTATGCTTAGTGGAGCAAGCCTCGAACAAAAGTTTTGGGCTGAAATCGTTGCCACTTCTTGCTATCTAGTAAACAGATCTCCTACATCAGCTCTTGTTGGTAAAACACCTATGGAGGTGTGGTCTAGTAAGAAGCCTTCAGTTAGACATCTTTGTGTTTTTGGTTGTGAGGCATATGCACATGTGCCTAGGGAGAAATGGTCTAAATTCGAGAATAAGGCTGTTAAATGTATTTTCATTGGCTATGGTGTCGGTGTGAAAGGATACAAGCTTTGGGATCCTGTGGCTGAAAAAATGTTGTATAGCAGAAGTGTTATCTTCAGAGAGCTAACACCTTCTTTCGTTGTTCTACAGATAGAAAAGAAAGAAGATGCAGTTCAATTTCCTTTTGCCCCTGAGAAGACTGAACAAAAAGACCTTGTGAGACCTGATGATGAGGTGAGCTCTAGCAACTCTGAAAGCTCATAAGAAGAAGCAGAACCTCATCCTTAGCCATTGAGGAGGTCTACATGATTGATAAAACAACCTGATAGGTTTGGTTATTCATTACTTGATTCTAGTTGTGCTTTTGCTTTACTTACTAACACTAATGAGCCTAGAACTATGAAAGAGGCTATGGGTATGAAAGATGCAGGTTCCTGGAAGGAGGCCATGGAGGATGAGATGGATTCTTTGGAAAAGAACAAAACATGGGATTTGGTGCCTTTGCCTGATGGACGAAAACCTGTTGGATGCAAATGGGTGTTCAAGAAGAAATTTGGTGCAAGTGGCAGTGTTGAAAAGTACAAGGCTAGATTGGTTGCGAAGGGGTATTTACAAGTGGAGGGAATTGATTATGGTGAAATTTTCTCTCGTTGCAAAGATGACATCCATTTGATTTATGTTATCTCTTGTAGCTGCTTATGACTTAGAGGTAGAACAGATGGATGTGAAAACAACTTTCCTTCATGGTGATTTGGAGGAAAAAATTTGCATGTCACAGCCAGAGCATTACATAGAGAAATGTAAAGAAAATTTGCTTTGCAAGTTAAAGAAGTCTTTGTATGGTTTGAATCAGTCTCCTAGGATGTGGTACTTGAAGTTTGATGCCTTTGTGTTGTCAATTAGCTATCTAAGATCAAAATCTAATCATTGTGTGTATTACAAGTTTGACAATGATCGCATTCTCATTATTGCATTGTATGTTGACGATATGTTGTTGATCGGGAATGGTAAGAATGTGATTTCTGATTTGAAGTCTTAGTTGTCAACATAGTTTGAGATGAAAAATCTTGGGGCAGCCAGGTACATTCTGGGAATGGAAATAAGAAGAGATAGAGCTAACAGAAAACTTTGGTTAAGCTAGAGTACTTATGTGAAGACCGTGTTGGATAGGTTCAACATGGCAGATTGTAGACCATTGTGTGTTCATGTTTCATTGGGGACAGAGTTGTCTGTTAGTGATTGGCCAAAATCTCCTAGTGAGGTGGAGGACATAAGAAGAGTACCTTATGCTAGTGTTGTTGGCAGTTTGATATATGCTATGGTCTGCACAAGACCAGACATTTCCCAAGCAGTGAGAGTCCTTAGTCGATTTATGGCTAATCTTGGATGGGTACATTGGGATGCAATTAAGCGAGTGTTCTGATATTTGAGGGGCACTTTTGAGTATTCCATATGTTATCATGGTAATGCTACAGGACCTCCACATTTAGTTTGTATTCATGGATTTGTAGATTCTGATTGGGCAGGTGACATTGACAGCAGGAGATCCACTAGTGCCTATTTGTTCACTATGTTTGGTGGTGCAATTAGTTGGATGAGTAAGCGACAACCTGTGGTTACTTTGTCTACTACTTAAGCTAAGTATATGGCTGCAACTCATGCTTGCAAGGAAGCCATTTTGCTTACGAGATTGTGTTTAGATATTGGTGTTAATGCAGGTTAGATTACGATCAGTTGTGACAGTTAGAATGCGATTTGCCTTATGAAGAATCTAACTTTCCATGCCAGAACAAAGCATATTGATGTTCATTTTTACTTCATGCGAGACATGGTAGATGATGGGAAGCTAAATTTGGAGAAGGTAGATACTTTGGAGAATGTTACAGATGCATTGACGAAACCAGTGGGCATAGAGAAGTTCAGATGGTGTTCAGACTCTATGGGCCTCTCGGCCTATAGCAGTTAAATCCTGTTAATTCTATTGGCTCTTACAAGGTGTTCAACAAGTGGGAGAATGTTGGGAACTAAGGTGTCTCAACCTTGGTAATTCCTTGTATTTTTACATTGTATTTATTTATTTATTGCCTATTGTATTAATTGGATGCAAATCCTATGTTGTCATATTGTGGGAGTTAGCACAGTGATGTGTCATCCTACATGGCATATGACCACATGTAATTTTGTCCTCACATGAGGAGATAGGCGTCCCACATAGTGGTAGGAATATTTTGCCATGTGTTGGCATCTTGGATGTTGTGTAAGGGAATATTGACCGTAACGGTCATGACAGGTTCCTATAATGAAGTTATGACATGTAAGAGTCAGAAATAGGAGATTCTATGATAGGTGAAGACATGTGTCGAACAGCATCTTTGAAAAAGGCATCTTTGGGTGCCCCAAGGTGGACTATGACATGTTGTAAGAGAATATTCTATTTATAGCCTGTGTATGACAGATTCTCTTACAACTGTAAGTTATGACAACTATGACAAATTCTATGATGGTTGTAAGTCATAAGAGCATTTGTCATAGCCCATTTTGGGAATAGGTGACCTCTTTGGGATAGGGTGACCTGATAACTGTCAGGAAAATTCTACAAGGTTGGACAAGTATCCATAGGCGTGGGTTTTGGGCCATGAGGCCATGTTGGAAGTCCATTCCAAGATAGACCTAATTTTGCCTTGTATACTTTATATAAACAGGTGCTTTGAGGAGGTGATGTATTATAGGTTTTGTAGGTACTGTTATACTACCAAATCATCTCCAGATACGAGTGTCAAAGACTCTTGCAAGAGAATTGGCTCTGTGTTTTATTGTAACCTTCATTATTTACGTAATACATTTGAGCTGTGTTTTGGAGTGTGGGGTTTTTCACCCGTAAGGGTTTTTCCCACGTATATCTTGTGTCTCTCTTCTTCAGTCATACTTTCTTGTTTATGTGTTTTCTACAATATCTCTATTAGTGGTTTAACATTACTATAATAGTAAGGATAAAATTGAATTTGCACTCTCCTCCCCTCATTAGATTAGTGTAGGAAGCATTTTTCGCACACCTAGCTTCCTTTTAGTCCATGCGGTATTTGTTCATCATCTCTTTGTTTATGTGAAATCTTTTGTTGCTTATGAGGAGGAGAACCACTATTATTTCCAATTGATGATATCCATCTTGCTCTTTTCCAAGTTTTAGTTCTCTTAATTTGTTGATTCTGTCTATCGTAGGGAGAAGAAGGACTACCTTGTACCATATCAATCTTTTCTTTTGTTAGAATCTCTTGTTTCAGATGTTGTAGTTGTTTTTCTAATGCATTTTGATTATCTCCTGATCCTTAAAGGGATAACGTAGGAGGAACCTCAGCATAAATACCATTCCTTCGTGGGTGAGGTAATACTTCAATATTTTCTATGTCCACCTCTATTGTAGCAATTATCTCATTGTAGTTTAGATAGTCATCTTCTACTTCGAGTGTATTTTGTTCCATCATGTTATTATCAGTATGCTTAGGAAAGGGATTAGTAAAGATCTATAAATTTTGATTCAGTGGAGCAACCGATTTATTCACCCGATACCTGTATAACATTCAAGTCAATAAGGTCTTGTATTTCATGCTTAAGACGCATACATCATTCAATATCATGTCCTTATTGCCGATGATAATGAAAAAAAGCATTAGTATTGAAATAAGGTCCTTGCATTCTACTAGGATCCAATGGTTTAATCAGAGGAAGCTTCATGAGGTTATTACTATTGGTCCACAATTGTCGTTAAACCAAAAGGTCGACCTGTCAATTTCTGATACAAGTGCTAGAGCTAATGAATCCATGGGAGGTGGTTAGTCCATTTCATGAATCCCATGGGGAGTGCTAAACATTTGTCAACAAACTCCCCCCAACATTACCTGGGGGGATTCAAACCCATGACCTTTCGCTCTGATAGCAATTGTTGGCTCACGATTTCTGTTAAACCAAAAGGTCAACCTGTCAATTTCTGATACAAGCGCAAGAGTTAATGAATCCACGGGAGGTGGTTTGTCCATGTCACGAATCCCACAGGGAGAACTAACCATTTGCCAACAATTACTCACATATTGATTCATGATAGAATAATATGATTTAGATATTGAAGTAAACTATCTTTTTTGAAACGACGTCTTCTTCAGATTAGTGATAGCAGACACTTCTGAGAAATTGTTTGAATTCTATCCATTAACCTTGATGAAAGTCTTATTATTCCTCTTAAAGTTGTTTTGTGATGGTCCACCTATGGCTTGACCAACTTGAGTCGATGAGTTTTGGTTTTCATACTGACTAGACAAAAGCTGATAATCACGAAGGATGGTGCATAAATTTTGAAAGGAGTTGTACTTCATCAAGAGAATCTTATCATGGATGTTAGGTTGTAGATTTGTAATAAACACCTTCTTAACATCCTCATCCTTCATCTGATATTGAATTTGCACATAAAGGGCTTGATACTGACTAATAAACTCAGTTAACTTCTCTTTTGGACCTTGCTTACAATGAACTAGATCAATCAAAGAGACTTGAAGTCTAATGTTTGCTTGAAAATGTTGTAAAAATTGATCAACTAGTTTCAAAAAAAGAGTGTATTGAATTTGGAGGTAAAGAGCAAAACTATTTTAAAGTAGTATCTTTAAGAGATCGCGAGAAAAGTTTTGCTAACTCTTCAAAGTAAAAATCACTACACATAGCTGTGAATGCTACCACATGAGTATTAGGATCACTTTTTCCACCAAATTTTTCAAAGCGAGGAGTTTCAAACCTCTCAGGCATAGGAGTTCTTAGGATTGCATAAGATAAGGGATTACGAGCATGATAGGTTGGTATATTAGGCTGTGAAGAATTTGTCAAATTTGTCACCTTTTTCTCTAAAGAAGTCATGCCTTGCAAGAGTTGGTTTAAGATGGAATCATTAGGAGATGCGGTTTGTTGTGAGGAATTGGAACCAAAGTGTGGAGGTGATTGAGGATGAGTACTGATAAGTAGAGGCTGTGAATAGGTGAGTGATGGTTGAACATAGTGATAAGTGGAAGGTGGTTGAGAATAAGTGGGATGGAGAGGTGGTTGAGAGTAATTTTTTGCGAAAGAAGTCACCTTAGGTGCTAAGTTCTGATAGTTGAATCCCATGGCTTTGTAATTTTGTGATATAGTGCTATTAGATACTCCAATAATAGTGGTAGCATTACTAGAAGCATTTGCATTAGTGGTTAAAATTGTTGATGTAAATGTGGATATTCCTGTAGTCGGAATAGGTGCCGATACTTGCGTATGAGTCAGTGATGACATGTTATTAATACCATTCGCACATTCAATCACTGACATGACATTATTATGTACTATATGTATTAAACCTCAAATAAAATTAATACCATCTTGTCCTTTTATCAACTCTCTTATGTTGTGAATCACAGGCATAGCTTCTTCCGCTATCCTTTCATTTTCAATAAATGCTTCAAAATCGACTAACTCTTTATCAAGTTTGTTTATTTGCTCATTAGGTACATATGTTACCATCTCAATAGTGTCATAAACATCATGAAATATTTGATCTTCCATAGTGGTTGTATGAGGTAAAGTGTCTTGCAAAATTTGTGTCTCTCCTTTAGTAAAGAATGTGTTCAATGGATTTTCAGAGGTAGGAATGCCATTTTCTTTAGGAGCACTAGATCCCACGAGTCTTCTACTTCTTCTTAAAGGGATATTACTATTAGGGAATGGTTATAATACTCATACAACAGCATTCAACACTCAATGCACAAACTAATGGAACAAATCCAAGGAGCAAGATATGTGTAGGATCTAAAATGATTGATTTTTTAACTTTTTTCGATGCAAATGAGAGAAAGAAGAGGTGTTGTGAAGAATTTAAAGAGGGACAGAAAATAATATGTCTAATAATAGTCCAATGATGCAACAATATCCTTCACAACACACCTTTGATGCAATTCTAGGGTGATGACAAGTCAAAACCTAGGGAAAATACACCTAAAATATGCAATTTTCACCAATTTTCAATGTAAATGCCTAATAGAAAGGGTTTTGTAAAGAATTTGAGGAGGGGAAGAAGCTTATAACCCTAATATTAGTCAAATAATTTAGAAAAATCCTTTACAACATGCCTATAGTGCAAATCTAGAGAGACGATAAGGCCAAATCTAGTGAAAATGCAAGGTTTTCAAACCCTAGACATGAATTTTTGCAAGAAAGCCACTATGATTTAACACTACAATTAGAAATAATTCCTAATGAGTGTTTTGAAAGGGCAGTAAAATTTGAAACAAGATTTGGACTACAAACCCTAGCTAATGCAAAACTAGGTTTTTATGAAAAATGCATAATTTCTAGCAATTTTTAACAATTTAAGCATGAAAATGCAATGCAAGTGAATACTAAATGATGAATTTATGTAATTTAAATCAGATATAATGAAAATAATAGAAATTAAATGAAATGCAAATTAGTTCAAAATATGTCAAAATGCAAGCCTAAGATGCCAATTTTTCAAATTTTCAATTTTTTTTTGTAATTTTTCAAATGCAATAAAATGAACGGATGCAAATCTATCACACAACACTCAGCAAGGTGCAAAAATTTAAAAACAAAGTTTCACCAAAATGTTTTGTATGTAAAAGGGGGGGATGATGAATGTGGTTGATTTAGTTTAGATCCTCCCTTCTCACCAAACATTCAAGGACATATCAACCGAGTTGAATCTACTAAGCGAGAGCATTCACCTAATAGGTTGGGTTGTCACTTGGAATGATGCGAAATCTCAGATGTTATCAATCAATATGCCAATTAATGCTTAAGTACTCTAAAAACCCTAAGTATGCAAAACAATAAGCAAATTAATGAATTACGACAAATCCTTTCAGATTAAGATAGTAGGCAGAGGATTATAACTAACCGTTTTTCAAAGTTCAGGATGCAAAACAATTAAGGACACCTCCACTAGCACCCCTGTCCAAGGTAATGTTTTCTGCATGGAATTTGGATCTCCTCTCAACACTGATATTCACTACATCTTTCATTTCTGCCTCAGAAAAGGTGGAGGACATCTCCACTAGCACCCTAGTCCAGTGCCAGATGATCTTCGGGGTGTCGGAAGCTCTTCAGATGTTGATTACTCTGTCTAATGTATTTCTATGTTTGTAACTCTAGAGGACACTACCACTAGCTCCTGTGTCCTGAAATGTTCACCTCTGTCCTTTTTCTTTTGGATCTTAAATCCTTATCTTCTGCAACCTCGTTTTGCAACTCCACTTTGCGAAATTTGGTACCTGTAACCTGCAATCACAAAGGAGTGTGGTTAGGGGTTGTGGTGTTTAGAGGCTTGCCTCGTTCAAGCCTTAGAGAGACATTCAAGTCTTCTGAACACCATTGTTAGATGAGAGTGCGTATCCCTGCAGGATAGAGGCAAAATCCCAATGATAAATGATTAAAAACAACATAGATGTCACCTTGAAGTGTAGATCTCACATAAATGAAGGCTCTTCAATCACATGAGAAGATATAGTCAAATATGCAATCACAAACAGAATAAAAATACTCTACTCTGCAACAATGAATATCTTGAAATCACAAATATGCCTAAAGTCTGCAATCATCTTCTAGTTTACAAATGAAACACTAAACATGCTTATATATGCAACTACAAACACTCTCGCTAAGAATTTCGTAATTCAAACTTGAGATGTCGGTATAGGACCTAAATAACGACCTCATGAAAACTGACATTTAAATTTAGGGCAGACCCTTGGGCAGGACTAGGGCGCTAGCGCCCAAGTCCACCCTCCCATTTTTGTTTAGGGATCATCAAAATAGCACCCCTAGGTCCTATTTTCCATAAGACTTTAGGGTTTTCTCATCGGGATTCACAATTATCATGCAAGATGATCTAAATGCATTCTAAGGACCTGGGAGCTAAACTTTAAGAGGGAAAAGCCCCCAAGGGGATATTTTCTGACATAACACATCCAAATTGTAGGAGTTGCTGCTACATCTACCATTGGATTTGTTTCTTCCCAAGGGGAGAAATGTTGTTTGTAGGCAGTGGATTGTATTCTATCTTTAGGTTTTCATTGGAACACAAGCTACTTCTTTATGGGAGGATCTACCATCTCATTCTTTCCTCCTATGGGGAATAATTGATTGTATATTGGTGACAAAAGTAGTCATTGGGGGTCATGTTGATTCCTCCTTCCTTCTTTAACTTTCTTGTTTTCTTTCTTTTGGAGAGGGTTTTTTTCCTACAGATTTTTCTCCTTTACTTCGTTTGTGAGAGATTATTTGTATATGGGTACCTAACATGGCCTTGTAGCCAAGACCCATCCATCATCAATCTATCATCCATCATCCATCATTGCATCATTTGCATGTTTTCTCATTCTCCCTAAGTTGTACTTAAGTGGGGTGTTGGTGTGAACAGGGGTATTTTCTATCTGGTTTCCCCTTTATAGTGTGAGCCAAGCATGTTATCTAACTAGTCATTAGTTAGGAGCTATTCACACATGTTTACATGTTAAGTTTACTTAGGGCTCTAAAAATATTTCTAGAATTTTCTAGTACAAATGTGATCTTATCCTCTAGTTGTCTTATGTCATAGGATTAAGACACTTGTGACCATCTTAGTTAGTCCTATCTCTCAACCTTGCCCTTATAAGTAAGGTATATCATGTACATTTTGTATTTGCATTCTTTGATACAATATAATTATTCTCTCATTTTGGATCTCTCTTGTGCTTTCATTGAAGCTCCTAGATCTTGGGTGGCTACATTCATAGTCAACTCTTACAAAGTTGATTATTGTGTGCACTACAAGTAGATTTGTGATAAAGTGTTAATAATTGTTTTATATGTTGATAATATGCTTAATTTTAGGAACAACAAGATATTATTTGGAGAAATCAAGGATGAGTTAGCTAGTATATTTGAGATGAAAGATATAGGTGCTACAAGATACATGTGTAGTATGGAGATTTATAGAGATGGGGCTAGTAGGAAGTCATAGTTAAACTAGAGGAAGTACCTTGATACTATTCTATAGTGGTTCAACATGCATGATAATAATCCTATAAGTGTCCATTTACTAGTAGGAACTAATTTGAGCTTGGAATAGTGTACTAAGTCAATGGAGACTTTGGAGGACATGAACAATTTTCCATATGCAAGTGTAGTAGGAAACCTTATGTATGAAATGGTTTATACAAGGTTAGACATTCTCCAAGAAGTGGGAATTATAAGTAGGTTCATGTCAAATCTTGGCAAGGAATATTGGACACGAGTTAAAAGAGTGTTCAAGTACTCAAAAATAACTCTAGATTATTGTTTGTATTATTGTGGTAGTAATGATGTTGACAAGATGCTTAATATACAAGGGTTTATTGATTCTGATTGGGCTAGAGATCTTGATAATCAAAGATCAACTAGTTGATATGTCTTTACTTTGTTTAGGTTAGTAGTAAGTTGGATGAGTAAGAAGAAAAGTATAGTTTCTTTGTCCACGCCTAAAGTTGAGTACATGGCAGCAACACATGCTTGCAAAGAAATTATGTGGTTTCAAAGACTAGGTAATAGTATTGGATTGTGATTCATAGAGTATAATTTATTTGGCTAAGAATCATATTTACCATATTCAAACTAGAAATGTAGATGTGCAATATCATTTTGTTAGGGAGATGGTTGTGACAAGCAAGGTTCAAATGGAGAAAATTAACACTCAAGAAAATATAATTGATTCTTTAACAAACCTATGAGTATTGCTAGGTTTTTTTGGTGCAAGGATGAGATGGGTTTATCCTAGTTTCACACATGAGGTTAAATTCTTGGGATACTAAAAACTCTCCTATAATAAATATTAAGTGGGATAATGTTGGAACATTGGTGTTCTATTCACCTATAAAGAGCTCTTGGTAAGGTTTTTGGTGGAGGAACTTGATGGACTTTATTTTAATCTCATGTTTATAGTTATCTAATAACAGTCAGGTAAATAGTTGCGATGAGATGGTATGTTTTAGTGAGTTTAAGGTGTTGTGATTTAGAATGGAGACTTGTATAAGTTTTGTGTTTCTATATTCCCAACCTCAATTCATTTGGAGGAGAACTCACAACTACATAATTGTATGAGTATCTCACTAGAGTGTACATGATAGTGCTTGTGCACTTGCGGTGTTGGAATACACGTGGTGATGACTAGGAGAATAATGATGTTCTAGGGGATGCTTAGAGGTACTATAAGTAGGTAGAAGTAATCAAGATTTTATCTCTACCATCATAAGCCATGGGCGGTGTTTCACTATAGTGTAGGAAGACATAAATAGTTTATGTAAAGTTGGTCAATGACTTTTGACCAAGTGCGAATGTCACTAACTTATTAGGTGAAATGACCATTGATATGGATAATTCATGTTACATGTAATATGTATAATGTTGACATAATGATATGGTCATGAAATGGTTACATGATTTTTGGTATTCCACAAGTAGTTAGACAATTATTCTAGATAGCTATATCTATCTGCTCATATAGGCAATAGGATTGGATTAGTTGTATGTTGGTTTGATGTGTTGTATCTTAAAGGAGTGAAGTCTTGGTTAGAGGTTGTACATTGTTAGTGTATAGATTGAGACTTTGTGTGAAATAGACCTATTGTATTGGATGTTACTTTCTTGAATAACACAATTGTGAATATCCTTTTACTAGTGGGTTTTTTTCCTATAAGGGTTTCCCATGTAAATTTGTGTCTCATGTGTATCTATGACTTGTATATTGAGTCATGTGCTTTCTTTAATGTTGCATAATTAAATTGTATAATAAACCTAACTATATTTGATCACATAATCTTAACATTTTCCAATATCCCAATCTATTGGTTACCTATATCAAGGATTTAATTCCCAACAATGACATGATGATTTATAGTGTGACTTAGCCTTTGTAGTTTAACTTGGAGATGTCTTGGACACTACTAAAACCATGGTAGAAACCATAGAAGGTTTGGTGGAAGTATTTTTACTACCAGTTCTATTGTTGTGTCGAGTGTTATGTGCCATTATTGGAGTGTGTATGCCATTTGTAGAAGACAGATGGATTTACCTAACATTACTGTAAGTATCTAGAAGGTTCTCTAGTGTACCACAAACCATATAAGTGTTCTTGGAGGTACTTGTTGTCACCTAAATTTGCACCGTGTTGTTGAAGCTTTTGGTAGTTTCAAGTTCAAATTCATTGAAACATGGGAATGATCTCAAGGTGTGGGACCTTGCAAATGAGATCAGACCTCCAAAGAAAGAAGTTTCCTCTTTTTGGACTTAAGGTCCAGATAATTTAACTAAACCTATGCTATCGATAACCAAGGAAAAGGGAGAGAACAAATACAGGAAAGAAAATGGTGATTCACCAAGATTTAGGGTGTTTAACTACAATTGACATAACTGTTGCAAGTATGAGGTTAACTAGTGTTGTCATTGATGTCAACATACTCATATTTCATTGATAAGAAGGATTGGATGAGCTGTGTGCTGAGGTTATTGAGGAAACTAGTCTCTATCAGGAACAATGAAGAACAGTGATGAGAAGAAGGCAAAAGTACTCAATAGGTTGAGGATCAGAGGATGCGGTTTAAAGGGTTTGTAGATATCAGTCTTGAGATGTTCTAGTTAAGATTTCAGAGGTCCGCATAAAGATTTGAAGAAGTTATGGCTGCTTGTGTAGAACTGGTTTCGGCAGGTGTTCAGTGGAGACAAAGTGTCACAGATTGATCCGGTGAGATCCAGAATTACATTATCTCATTCTACGGATTGGAAGGAGTGTTGAAGAAGTCACTGTGAAGTGACAATTAGATTTGTGAATGATTTGGAGGTCCGGAAGAACCTTTTTCATTATGACAATGATGACAGACTGTGTTCTTGAAGTTCCAGATGAAGAATAGAAGAATTTGAGTAAGCTGATAAAGTGCGGATATTCTTGATGACTCAGGAAAGGTTTTGGTGATCTTTGGATCATGTTCTATTCTTATTGGTGGTCCACATTGAAGTTAGAGTTTGCATTCGAAGAGTAACCACGGATTTTGGTGTTCTTCTTAAGACTGGCCGACCGGATGTATTACACGTCTTGTGAATGATCTTGTAGGTGTTTGCCGACTTAGATGATTGTTCCTAAGTTGATGCCTTGTATAAATAAGGGTTTGTGAATTCATTTTGAAGTGTGTCTTGTGGGGATGAGTGTGATATAGCGAAGGGAAGTGTGAAAGGCAGAGCAAGAATTTTGGGCTTAAATGGAACTGATCCAGCATGGTAAAGATGTCATTCTCTAGTTCAAGTTTGTAATACTTGTTACTTTGTAGATAGTGTGTCTCTTGTATGCAGTGTGCCTCTTGTGAGCAGTGTGCTCAGGCAGTGAGCCCTAATGGGCATGTGCCATCCATTTTTCTTATTCTTCTAACAAAGAATAATCCTTGGGTTAATCACCCCGTGGTTTTCCCTTGACCAGGTTTTCCACGTCAAAATCTTGGTGTCTAATGTGTTGATGTTTATCTACTCTGGTGTTTATGCTTTATGCTTTCATGAACAGTTAATTGATATGCTATTAAATAACAAAGAAGAATCAAGTGTCTGAAGTAAAAGCAAGTTTTTGTACAACTGATTCACCCCCCTCTCAGTTGTGTGCCCTAGATCTAACAATTGGTATCAGAGCCAAGTTCCTCTAAAAAAGAGCTTAACCGCTTGAGGAGATCCAGGATGTCATCATACAAGAAGGATAGTCCGAAGTTTGATGGAACCAACTTCTCTCTTTGGAAAGGTCACATGAAATGTCACTTGGAGTGCATGGGAAAAGCTTACTTGTCCATGGTCACAAAAGCATATGTACCTCCACAGGGTGGTCCAACAACTCTAAATGAAATCACAGATGCTGAAAACAATCTGTGGACTAAAGAGGCTCTTCAAAGTGCATTAATTGACTCAAAGCTCTCAAATGTTATTGACCTACCAACTGCCTATGAGATCTGGATTAAACTGGAACTTCTGCATGAAGGAGATGAGTATGTTAAGAGTGCAAGGTTGCAGAGTCTCAAAGGGAAATTTGAAAGATTGAAGATGAGAGATGATGAAAATATCACTACCTTTATGCCAAGAGTAAATGAGCTGGTGTGTGGAATTAGGAATGCTGGTGGAATTTTGGATGAAAATGAGATTGTTTGCAAAATTCTCAGATCCCTTCCTCCTACCTACAAAATCAAGGTTGCTACCATTGATGAATTCAGAGCCCATACAACTGTCACAAGAGACCAATTGGCTGGCAAACTGGTTGCATTTGAAATGACCAAGTTTGAAGATGATCCCCCCAAGACTGAATCTGCATTCAAAGCCAGTGCCTATGTGAAAGGCAAACAAAGATTTGATCCGGGAGAAAACTCTTCAAGGAAGCTGTCATGGTATGATCAAGCAAGAAAAGACATGGAAGAGGAAGAAGCATAAACAACTCAACTTGAAGCCCTCATTGCAAAAAGACTGCCAAGAGGATCCGGTAAGTATGAAGGAAAATTACTCTTTAAGTGCTTCAACTGCAATAAGATTGGTCACTTTGCCTCAAGATGTCTGGAAAGATCCACAAGATCAAATTCTAACAGACAAAGGTTCCAAAAGAATTGTTATTATATTCATGAAGAAGCTAATAATGAAGGAGTAATAGATGATGAATCAGAGATAGGAGACAAATCCAGAAATGAATGGGTATTCATTGCCATCAAGGAAGAAGATCCAATATCCCCTGATTCTGTCAATCATAAGGTTGTAGAAAGAGCTTTGGCTACCCAAGTTGAAGAAAAGGATGATTGGGTTATTGACAGTGGATGCTCTCACCATATGACAGGTGACAAGAACAAGTTCTTAGATTTGGAAAGGTATGAAGGAGGAATGGTAAAGTTTGGTGACAATTCTGCTGGTAGAATCAAAGGTAGGGGAACTATCTCTTTTGATGGAAAGAACAAAACTGGTAATGTACTGTATGTTGACGGATTGAAGCACAATCTTCTCAGTGTTGGTCAGTTGGTGGATAAAGGCTATGATCTCTGGTTCAAGAATGGAAGATGCAAGATCTTTGAAAGCTCCAGAACTGTGATTGCATCCGGTACTCAAACAAAAGGTAATATCTTCCATCTAGTTGGTACTAATAAAAGTTTTCTGTTTGTTCAAGTTGATCAGAGTTGGTTATGGCATAGAAGGATGTGTCATGTAAATTTTGATAACATCATCAAGATAAGCAATACTCAGGCTGTAAGAGATCTTCCAAAGTTGGTAAAACCTACAAATAGTTTGTGCAAAGAATGTCAGCTAGGTAAACAGAGCAGAGTCTCATTCAAAAGCAAGGATCAGTCCTCTACCGGATTATTGGAATTAGTTCATACTGATCTATGTGGTCCGACAAGAATCAAGAGTATGCAAGGTGATAGATATTTCATGTTACTGATTGATGACCATTCCCAGATGATGTGGGTTACCTTTCTAAAAGAGAAATCAGAAGATTTTAAGAAATTCAAAATCTTTAAGGCTATGGTAGAGAATCAAACCGGATTAAAATTGAAATGTCCGAGGTCTGATAGAGGTGGTGAATTCACATCCGGTGAATTCATAGACTTTTGTGAGAAGCATGGTATAAAGAGACAGTTGTCTGCTCCTAGGACTCCACAGTAGAATGGAGTAGTTGAGAGAAAGAACCGGACCATCCAGGAAGCATCCAGGACAATGATGATGGAAACAAATGTTCCTTAGATGTTTTGGAGAGAAGCTGTCAGCACTGCAGTCTACACTCTCAATCAAGTTCAAATCAGAAGTAATACCGGTAAGACTCCCTATGAACTTTGGTTTGGCATCACTCCTACTGTGAGATATTTCAGAGTATTTGGTAGGAAATGTTACATTAAAAGAGATGAAGATCTAGGAAAGTTTGATGCTAGAAGTGATGAAGGAATTTTCTTGGGTTACTCCACTCAAAGCAAAGCATACCGGTGTTACAATAAGAGACTGAGAAAGATGATAGAAAGTACAAATGTGAAGGTTGATGAAGGTTTGAAAAGCCCTCAAGATTTTTTGAGTATGATGAAGATGATCAGAATGGTGTTCTGATTCAAGGAACCCAATCCTCTCCTGAAGGTCAGATTCAGACTAATCCGGTAAATCAGGAAGAAGAGATAGGTCTAGATGAGCTTGATCAAGAAGCAGAAGTGCAAGAAACTCCCAAAGTTCCAAGGTATGTAAGACTGGACCACTCTGAAGATCAGATCATAGGTGGCAAAAGCAAAGGTGTGCAAACTAGAAGGAACGTTGCTCAAAATCTGGATGAATGTTGTCTGATCTCAAAGATTGAACCTAAGACAATAAATGAAGCTTGCAATGATGAAAATTGGACCAAAGCAATGGAGGAAGAGTTGATACAAATTGAGAAAAATCACACTTGGGATCTTGTTTATAGACCTAGTAACAAGAATGTGATTGGAACCAAATGGGTCTTCCAAAACAAACTAAATGAAGTTGGTGAAGTAATCAGAAATAAAGCCAGATTAGTCTGCAAAGGCTACTCTCAAATAGAAGGGATTGATTTTGAGGAAACCTTTGCTCCGGTGGCAAGAATTGAAGCACTCAGACTATTTCTTGCATTTGCTGCCTTCAAAGATTTCAAAGTGTATCAGATGGATGTCAAATCTGCTTTCTTGAATGGTGACCTAGAAGAAGAGGTGTACATTGAACAACTGGATGGATTTCAGTTATCTGAGCATGGTGATATGTTCTGTAAATAAAAGAAGGCACTGTATGGTCTAAAGCAAGCCCCAAGAGCATGGTATGAGAGGCTGGACAAACATCTTTTGAAGATTGGTTTCAACAAAGGTACTGCTGATAGTAACCTATATTTCAAAATTGATCATGAAAACATCTTGATTGTTGAAGTATTTGTTGATGATATCATCTTTGGAGGAAGAGACAGTATGTGTAAAACCTTTGCAAACCAAATGAAAAGTGAGTTTGAAATGTCAATGCTCGGTGAAATGAATTTCTTCTTGGGTCTGCAAATTACTCAGACAGAGAAAGGAATCTTTATCTCTCAGACCAAATATGTGAAAGAACTATTGAAGAAATTTGGAATGGAAGATTCAAAGCCAATGAACACTCCTATGGCTACCGGATGTAAGTTGAGCAAAGATGATGACTCTCCTAAGACAGATCAGACAAAGTACAGATCAATGATTGGAGGATTATTGTATCTCACGCAGACTAGACTAGATATAATGCAGGCTGTTGGTCTTGTGGCGAGATTCCAGGTTGATCCCAGAGAATCTCATGTCATGGTAATCAAAAGAATTTTTAGGTACTTGAAAGGAATAGTTGAGTATGGCCTATGGTATCCCAGAGATCATGACTTTTCTCTTCATGCATATACAGATGCAGATTGGGCAGGAGATGTGGATGATAGGAAGAGTACAAGTGGAGGAGCATTCTTTTTGGGAAAAAGGTTGGTTTCTTGGCTAAGCAAGAAACAAGAAGCAATATCCCTGTCTACAATAGAAGTAGAATACATTGCAGCAGCAGGTAGTTGCACTCAACTTTTGTGGATGAAGCAAATGCTAAGAGATATTCAAGTAGAATATGAGGAGGAGATATTTAAGTAGAATATGAGGAGCCTATCACAATTTTCTGTGATAATTCAAGTGCAATAAATATTTCTAAGAATCCAGTATTGCATTCTAAGACCAAGCATATATCTATCAAATTTCACTTTTTGAGAGAACAAGTGAATAAGGGTGAAGTCAGATTGGAGTATGTGTCCTCCAAGGTTCAGCTTGCAGATATTTTTACTAAACCTCTTCCCAAGGACTCTTTTGAGTATCTCAGGGAGAAGTTAGGGGTCATGGCCCCTCCAGTGATGAACTAGGATGCACTGATGTGTATCAGTCCGGTGGATATCACAGTCATATCTTGTGATCCAGATTGATGATGGGGAGCTGCTACTAAGGGGGAGCAGCTGGTATGATTCTGATGTGTTAGAATTGCAAGCATGAACCCTTTGCCATTGATGTCAAAGGGGGAGAGAAGACATGTGAAAAACAAGTGGTTGATGATCAAAGGGGGAGCAGTAAAGGAAGAGAAGACATGTGAAGAGTTGTTGCTGATAGGGGGGCTGTGACAGAAAGGAGAAGTTCTTGTCTTGATGGTTTTTCACATCATATGTTGCCATCAATGACAAAGGGGGAGATTGTTACAAGTATGAGGTTAACCAGTGTTGTCATTGATGTCAATATACTCATATTGCATTGATAAGAAGGATTGGATGAGCTGTGTGTTGAGGTTATTGAGGAAACTAGTCTCCATCAGGAACAGTGAAGAACAGTGATGAGAAGAAGGCAAAAGTACTCAATAGGTTGAGGATCAGAGGATGCGGTTTAAAGGGTTTGTAGATATGAGTCTTGAGATGTTTCAGTTAAGATTTTAGAGGTCTACATAAAGATCTAAAGAAGTTATGGCTACTTGTGTAGAACCGGTTCTGGCAGGTGTTCAATGGAGACAGAGTGTCACAGATTGATTCGGTGAGATCCGGAATTACATTATCTCAATTTGCGGATTGGAAGGAGTGTTGAAGAAGTCAGTGTGAAGTGACAACTAGATTTGTGAATGATTTGGAGGTCTGGAAGAACCTTTTTCATTATGACAGTGATGACAGACTGTGTTCTTGAAGTTCCAGATGAAGAACAGAAGAATTCAAGTAAGCTGATAAAGTGTGGATATTCTTGATGACTCAGGAAAGGTTTTGGTGATCTTTGGATCATGTTCTATTCTTATTGGTGGTCCGCATTGAAGTTAGAGTTTGCATTTGAAGAATAACCACAGATTTTGGTGTTCTTCTTAAGACTGGCCGACTGGATGTATTACACGTCTTGCGAGTGATCTTGTAGGTGTTTGCTGACTTAGATGATTGTTCCTAAGTCGATGCCTTGTATAAATAAGGGTTTGTGAATTCATTTTGAAGTGTGTCTTGTGGGGATGAGTGTGATATAGCGAAGGGAAGTGCGAAAGGTAGAGCAGGAGTTTTGGGCTTAAATGGAACTGATCTAGGCATGGTAAAGATGTCATTCTCCAGTTCAAGTTTGTAATACTTGTTACTTTGTAGACAGTGTGTCTCTTGTAGGCAGTGTGCCTCTTGTGAGCAGTGTGCTCGGGTAGTGAGCCCTAATTGGCATGTGCCATCCATTTTTCTTATTCTTCTAACAGAGAATAATCCTTGGGTTAATCACCCCATGGTTTTTCCCTTGACCGAGTTTTCTACGTCAAAATCTTTTTGTCTAATGTGTTGATGTTTATCTGCTCTGGTGTTTATGCTTTATGCTTTTATGAATGGTTAATTGCTATGCTATTAAATAACAAAGAAGAATCAAGTGTCTAAAGTAAAAGTAAGTTTTTGTACAACTGATTCACCCCCCCTCTCAGTTGTGTGCCCTAGATCTAACAATAACACAATAATGATTGCTAAAGGAAACTCACACATACTCATGCAGGTTCAAACAAAGGTTAAGGCAGAGAGATGAAAGTATGAAAGGGACCATTTTATCCACAATAGACAACTTACATCTATCAAATAAACACAATGTAAAAATAATGAGAGAGGCAAAAAATTAATTTATATTGATCATAAAGGCTAAATAACCATTGTAAAAAAAGAAGAATTCATTACAGGCATGAGATAGACACAAAATGTTAGACTCTCCTTCATTGGTGAACTGATACAGAGACATGAGAAGCTTAGAAAAGAGCACAGTCCATCAAATCCACCTAGTTCTGGAGAAAACCACAAGGCTCGAACATGCAAAGAACTTTCTACCTCTGAAAATGACCCAGTGAAGCCAACCCCTAAAAAATACATCTTAACATGCTTATATAATTTTTACAATCACTATGTAGCAGTCATGGATGTTGAAACTCAGTCAACCGCTTTACCCAGGCACCCACACTGCATTTAATTTGGCCCATGGCCCTGTCAGGAAACCCTACAATGTTGGATGGCAGTCATGCCCTGAAAGGTCTGCAAAGTCGCAAAAGGATATTGCCTACACGCATGGGTGTCAGGCGCATTAAAGAGAGAATGTCTAGAATACTCCCCTAGTACCTGCAAGTCCATTTTATCCTTCCTATGTACTGGTGCATTGAAGTATTTAACTATTTCAACCACCTAAATCTGACTGATTTGCAACATTATCCTTCAGGCATTTAATTTATTCTACAACAATGGTGTGATTTCAGGAAATCATGCCTTGCAAGCTTTTACAACACTTTAAAAGTGTTTATTTTAATTCTACCTTTGGTGCCCTTTGAATTTTCCTTCATCGGTGAATTCACCCTCTGGCGAACTCCTTTTTCTTGGATTTCTTTACTTTCCTTATCTTATCCCCTTTGGTCGGTGAAATCTTCACTTGGTGAACCATCAGGTCTTCTTTGTTTCTCCTTTTGGGCCTTTAGTTAGCAAATCACCTTATCGACAAAGTTGAGAAACCACAAACTGATTGGTGAGTTTGCAATTTTGTTGATTCCTTGATTTCTCCCTTTGGTTTGATCTTTTGCCTCCATCTCGCCTTATCGACGAATCTTCTTGCTCACAAACTTGACCTACCGACCACTTAGTTGATCTTTACTTTTTCCCCCTTTATTGGAGAAAACTTCTCCTTTGTGAACTATTTCTGTGTTGCTTCTCCCTCTTCAATCAGAAAAGTTTCCATTTGGCAAACCATCACATTTGTCTTTGTGTTCGTTCCTCGCTTAGTCGACTATTTCACCAATTAGTGAACCAAATAGTTCACAAAACTTTGACTTTGCCAACTAAGGAAGGAACGAAGACAAAGACAAAGGTGATGGTTCACCAAATGGAAACTTTGTTGATCAAAGAGGGAGAAGCAACACATAAATAGTTCACGAAGAAGAGGTTTTCTCTAATAAAGGGGGAAAAAGTAAAGATCGATTAAGTGGTCGGCAGGGCAAGTTTGTGAGCAAGAAGATTTGACGATAAGGTGAGATGGAGGTAAAAGATCGAACAAAAGGGAGAAATTAGGGAATTGGCAAAATTGCAAACTCACCAATAAGATGATTTACTGACTAAAGGCCCAAAAGGAGAAAACAAAGAAGACTCGATGGTTTTCCAAATGAAGATTTCATTGACCAAAGGGGATAAGAGAAGGAAAGTGAAGAAGCAAAGGAAAAGGAGTTCGCCAGACGGCGAATTCACCGATGAGGGAAAATTCAAAGGGCGCCAAAGGTAGAAATAAAATAAACACTTTTAAAGTGTTGTAAAAGCTTGCAGGGCACGATTTCTTGAAATCATGCCATTGTTACAAAATAAATTAAATGTCTGAAGGACAATGTTGCAAATCAATTAGATTTAGGTAGTTGAAACAGTTAAATCCTTCAATGTGCTAGTACATAGGAAGGATAAAATGGACTTGCAGGTACTAGGGGATTATTTCAGGCCTTCTCTCTTCAATGCGCCTGACACCCATGTGTGTAGGCAATCTCCTTCTGTGACTTTGCAGACCTGTCAGGGCATGGCCACTATCTAACTTTGCAGGGTTTCCTGACAGGGCCATGGGCTGAATTAAATGTAGTGTGGGCATTCAGGAAAAGCAGTTGACTGAGTTTTAGTATCCATGACTGCTACACAGTGATTGTAAAAGTTATATAAGCATGTTAAGATGTATTTTTTAGAGGATGGTTGCACTGGGTCATTTTTAGAGGCAGAAAGTTCTTTGTAGGTTCGGGCCTTGTGGTTTTCTCTAGAACTAAGTGGATTTGATGGAATGTGCTCTTTTATGAGCCTCTCATGTCACTATATCAATTCACTAATGAAGGAGAGTCTATCATTTTATGTCTATATCATGCTTGTAATGAATGAGAGCTACCCCCTTGGTAGTAGTTTGCCAAAAAAAATTCTTTTTTTTTGTAATGGTTATTTTACCTCTATGATCAATATAAATTAATTGTTTACATCTCTCATTGTTCTTACATTGTGTTTATTAGATAGATGTAAGCTATGTATTGTGGATAAAATGATCCCTTTCATACTTTCATCTCCCTTCCTTAACCTATGTTTGAACATGTATGAGTCTGTGTGAGTTTCCTTTAGGTTTTGAGATCATTACTATGTTATGTCAGTTGTAGTTAAACATCCTAAATCTTGGTGAATTTGTTGGAATTAGACCGAACAACTAAGAGGGGGGGTGAATCAGTTGTCACACAAAATAAACTTTTTCTACTTTTAACCTTCTTCATTAACTTACTATCAGATTAATGATGTAAACATTAAAGCATGGATCAATAACATATGAGCAGAAACATAAGAAACACACTTGACACCATGATTTTGACGTGGAAACCCAGTTAAGGGAAAAACCACAGTGGGGGTTAACCCACAAAGATTTGTACCCTATTAAAAGTACTTTGGAAAAATAGAAGGCACATGCCTTCAGGTGCACTACCCAGAGCTCACTACTCAAAAGAGAGGCTCACTGCCTACATAATTTATTTTAGTACATAAGAAATTAACTGAGAAATAACATCTACTTCATGCCTGGTTTAGTTTCAATGAATGCTCACAAAACTTCTACTCTATCCCCAAATATTTCTTCTCTAACTCTTCATCACACCAGCTCTTGTTCTTCTGCTTCTCCTATGCTCTGCTCTACCTTTTGATCCTTTCTTCAGATTATACCTTTTTCGCATAAGGATAATTTTCCACAACTCATCAACAAGTATTTATACACTTCATCAACCTTGGAATGAACATCAAGGTCGGCACTACAGACATCTGACTTAATGCGAAACATTAAGCTATTGGCCAAACATAATTGGGACTCAAATCTTCCTTGATCAACACACCATGCTTCAAAGAATTGCTCTTAGATCATCCGCAACACGCTTGAATCATCCGGTCGGCCAAGACTGCGAAGAACAGCAACACCAAGAAGAAAATCTTCATTGACAAGCTTAAACTTCAATGCAGATCTCCAACAAAGTAATCACACAATCCAGAGACTTCCACAAGCACATTGAATGCAACTAAAACATCCGCACTCCTCCAAATCATCCGAATCACTTGCATCTTCCTCTGGAAGCTCAAGAACACTATCTGCCATGACTGTCACATTAGAAAGATTGATTGCGGACCTCCAAACCACAAACCACTTGAATGGATGATACACACTGACTTCCTAAACCTGCCTCCAGATCCCCAAATCATCATTTGACATATCCAAAACAATTCGAACCTCTTTTCTATCACTCTGTCTCTTCTAAATATTGCAGGAACCGGTTCTACTCAGATGGCCATAACTTCTTCAGATCTTAATGCGAACCTCTCAAATCTTAACTGGAGCTTCTTCAGACAAACCTCTACATAGCCATCTTGTCCACATAAATTGATCTTCATTAATTTTCTCAATATCCTCAACAATCTGGTCTTCTATACAGGCAACAAATTAGGATACAGTTGACACCAATGACAACAGGAATATGTTGACATCAATGACAACACTACTTAAGCACATATTTGGAACAATCTCCCCCTTTATCATTGATGGCAACATATGATGTGAAAAATTGATTTCAACCATCAAGAAAAGAATTTCTCCCCCTTTCTCTTCTCACTTCTACAAATACTTTCTTTACTGCTCCCCCTTTCATCAGCAACTAGTTTTTCACATGAACTTCTCTCCTCGTTTGACATCAATGGAAAAGGACACATATTTGCAATCTTTTCTCCCTCTTTTTGTTTCAGACTGATCTCCAAAAATTGCATACTAACTACTCCCCCTAAGTAGTATCTCCTTAACATCAATCTAGATCACAAGATATGACTGTGAATTCCACCTGACTGATGCACCTTAGTGCATCTTAGTTCTGATCAGGAGGGGTAATAACCCCTAACTTCTCACTGAGATACTCAAAAGTATCCTTGGGAAGAGGTTTAGTGAAGATATCCTTAATCTGATCTTTTGAAGACACAAACTCCAACTTGACTTCATTCTCATTTACCTTCTCTCTCAAGAAATGAAACTTGATAGATATATGATTTGTCTTTGAATGCAACATTGGATTCTTTGAGATGCTTATTGCACTTGAATTATCATAGAAGATTGTGACTGGCTCCTCAAACACAATTCTGATGTCTTTCAACATTTGCTTCATCCACAAAACTTGAGTATAATTATTTGCTGCTGCTATATACTCTACCTCTACAGTAGACAGATATTGCCTCTTGCTTTTTGCTCATCCAAGAGACCAATCTTCTTCCCAAGAAGAATGTACCACCACTAGTACTTTTTCTATCATCCACATCTCCTACCCAATCAGCATTTGTATATGCATGAAGAGTGAAGTCATTATCCTTTGGATACCACAATCCATAATCAATTGTCCCCTTGAGATATCTAAAAATTCTTTTCACTGCCACAACATGGGATTCTTTTAGATCATCTTGAAATCTAGAAACAAGTCCAACTGCATTCATGATGTTAGGTCTGGTCTGAGTCAGATAGAGCAATCCTCCAATCATTGATCTATACCTTTTCTGATTTGCCTTGGGGGAGTCATCATCCTTACTTAACTTGCATCTGGTTACCATAGGTGTACCTACTAGCTTTAAGTCTTCCATTCCAAACTTCTTCAACAATTCTTTCACATACTTGGACTGAGATATGAAGATACCTTTATCTGACTAAACAATTTGCAGACCTAGGAAGAAATTCATCTCACCAACCATTGACATCTTAAATTCACTTTTCATTTGATTAGCAAATGTTTTGCACATACATTCATTTCCACCAAAAATAATATCATCAACAAAGACCTCAACAATCAAGATGTCCTCATGATTAATCTTGAAGTAAAGATTACTATCAGCAGTACCTTTGCTAAATCCTATCTTAAGCAAATATTTATCCAATCTTGCATACCAGGCTCTTGGGGCTTGCTTGAGTCCATACAAAGCTTTTCTCAGTCTGCAAACCATATTTCTCTGATCAGACAACTGAAAACCTTCTGGTTGTTCAATGTAGACTTCTTCCTCCAACTCTCCATTTAAGAATGCTAATTTGACATCCATCTGATAAACTTTAAAATCTTTGAAAGCAAAAAATGCAAGAAATAATTTGACTGCTTCTATTCTTGCCACCGGAGCAAAGTTTCTTCAAAATCAATTCCTTCCACTTGAGAATAACCTTTGCATACCAACCTTGCTTTGTTTCTTACAACTTCACCATCTTCATTCAGTTTATTCTGGAAGACCCATTTGGTTCCAATCACATTTTTGTCCTTAGGTCTAAGAACTGTTGGATTGAGTCCGGACAACTGAGAGGGGGGGAGTGAATCAGTTGTCACACATTTTTAATGCTTTTTACTTTTAATCTTCCTTTACCACTTATAATCGATTTAAGGATATAAACATTTCAACATCAATCAATAACATATGAATAGAAAACATAAATAACACATTCGACACCAAGATTTTGACGTGGAAACCCAGTTAAGGGAAAAACCACGGTGGGGGTTAACTCACAAATATTAATATCCTGTTAAAAGTATTTTTATAAATGGAATGCACATGCATTTGGGCTCATTGCCCAGAGCTCACTGCTCAAATGGAGGCTCACTACCTATGGAGATGTTACAAGAGAATGACAGAGATTTGAATTGATTAATAGCATCTACTTATGCAAGAATTTTAGTTCCGGTTAAGTACAAAAACTGATCTTACACATTTCATCTTTGCTCTGCTCTTCTTACTGTTCTGCCTTCATTCATACTTTGGATTTCTACTCTTCTCACATACCCCTTGTTCACACACACCTTGAATCATCCAATTTTATCGGCTATATATATCCGCAACATGATCTACAATCATTCTATCAGTCAACTTTAACAACACTTAGAATTTTAATGAATGTTCTGCCCTATCGGCTAGATCTATGCATAACTTAAGGTGCGGACCAAAACTTGTTCTTGAAAATCATTAGTCATGTCAGTCATACTCACTAATCATCACTCTTTTTCCAACAAACAACTTCCATACATCCGGAATCAAAACCTTTTGCAATGTCAACCTATTCTCCTTCTATCTGCTCTGACAAATTGGAACCTGGTACTCAGAGGCTAGTATCTTTTGAATCCTTCATCACTAGAGGACAAAAATCTAGATTTAGACTATATTTACAATGCATATGACTCCTCTAGATCCATAGCTAATCATGACTTACCATCGGAGAGATCCGGAGCAAAATACCAGACCCTATTACTGCTTTGTTCCTGACTACCCAGACTTAGACAAATTCTGAATTTGACTTCCGGTATGAACAGATTGTGTTAAGTGGATGATTGGGATGATCTTAGTTGCCATCAATGACAACACCTACAATGCAAAGTAGTGTCTCTTGCCAACAATCTCCCCCTTTGGCATTGATGGCAACACTTAGTGAAAAATGACTAAGTGTCTAGTGCAACTCCCCCTTTGTCTGTACACTCGTGTACTTTACTTATTCTAGTGCTCCCCCTTTTTTAAATACCTCATTTTTTACTGCCCTTCACTCCCCCTTTGACATCAATGGCAAAGGGTGGGATCCGCAAGCCAAAATTTTCAAAAATTTTGTATATACTGCCGCATATGTACAAATAATCATTGAATCTTATTTACATGAACTTGAGAATGTCTACAAAGCTGGTTTTTATTTGCACAAGTTCAGATGCCCAGGTGCTCTTCATTCCATCCAAAATGGAGATGTACCCACTTAACAATAATGAATATGCTTCTGCCTTTGACAGATATGTTGGATCACTAGTCTGAGCTGCACTCTGAGATTCAGATAGGGCATTGTACATTGTCTCTAACTTAGGAACAATTAATCCCCGGAGCTCACACATTCTCTTCATAATGTTACCTTTTTATTTGACAAGCCTCTTTACCTCATCTATCAAGCTGATTACTTGACATTTTTGACTTATAGGTGAAGCTGTTAGAGCATCAAAATTTTGAGAGAGATCTAACAATTTTTGTTCTTGCTCTTTTATCTTTATCTCAATATCCTCATTAACTTTCGGCCATGATAGACAGAATTTGTACATATTGCTTCCATCATTTAGAGCATTCTGAATACTTTTTATGCTAATACCAAGTATTCTTCTATCAATTCCTATCATATTCTTTATTTCACAAAATTTCTTATCCAAGAATTTTTTCTGAACTTTTGCCTCTGCAGACGTCTCAAAGGACTCAAAATGAGTATTCATAGAACTTACAAGATTTCTCAAATGTTCAGAGGGGGAAGCAGATGGATTCTTCTGGTAGGTAGGCATTAACTTTTCCAAGATCCCAGATGCAAGCCCCAGTAGTTCATTGTCCTCCATGTGGAATTTTAACATCTTTTCTCTGGCCTTTACTTGGGTGAATGATGCTATTTTCATCAGTTGAATTGGAGAGAGAGCATATGGATTGGCTAGACCTTAGAGTAGTTCCGTTTCATCAAGCTCACTCAACTCCTTTTCAAGAAGACTCTTTACTGTACCTGGAGTGTCTCTTGCAACATTTACTGAACCATCCTTTTGTTCATCAGATTTCTCAGTATCTGTTGTATGTGTTTTAACATTTGCACCATATTCTTCTACTTTATCTTTCTCTGTGTTCTCTGTAGAAGGACTCTTTCCTATTTGTTCATCATTTGCTACCTGATCCAGCAGGCTCTGAGAAGTAGTAATGTTATCCTCTTTTCTTGATGTATTAGGTGGATTGGGAGTATTTCCTGCACCAACTACTTTAACCAACATTTTTATATCCTCCTGATTTGCTTGTTCTACTTTCGGAACAAAGGCTTCACCGAACTCAGATTGCTGCTCAAAAATGTTCTCTTCTTCACCAACCAGAACTTCTTTTGTGACTATAGGAAAATTGTGTTTTCTCAAGGCTTTCAAAAGAATCTCTTGAGTTTCTTCAACGATTTCACTTGTTTCTCCAACATGAGTTTGTTCATTCTCCTTTTGCTTTTAAAGTCATCTTTGACTTCTTTGAATATCATATCTATTTGATCAGGAGAAATTTGAGGACACAAATTTATTAGCTCACGTTCCCTGATCTCTATGTCCTTGTACTTGGTATTTTCTTTTCTCAACTCCAAGATATTTGCCATACTTTGTGGTATTTCAAAAGTTATCTCAATCAATGCCTTGTTGTAGATGTTGAGATATCTAACCGTTGCTTCCTCCAACACCCTTTTATCCATGTCATTGTATTCATCGTAGAATTCAATCATGGGTTTTAGATTACCATCCACAGTGATTGATTTTATCACATCTTCTAGGGAGATATTCCTCATAAACTTCTGTCTTTTACTTTTTACTAGTCCTTTTGCTTCCGTAGGACCTTTCTTTGGTTAGTTTTGCAGCTTTTGTTCTGGTGACTTTTAGTTCCTTGATTTCAATATCTGAGTCTGTATCTTCTTCTTCTTCTCTTTTGCTTACATAGGTCCTGGATGCTTTAGTTTTCTTCCTTTTCTCCCATCTTCCGGATGATTTTGCTTCCAGTTTGCAGTTTCAAAGGTAGTAGCAGAGCTTCTAGTAGTTCTTGAAGTGGAAGAGAGGTCCACCGGATCACCTGTTTGTTTCTTATCTTGTTTTTCTTTCTCATCCTTCTTTGTTCTTTCTCTGAATTTCTTCACAGCTTCCTTAGTTAGGCCCAAATTTTTAGATAGCTGCACAACTTCTTTTCTTACTCTCCTATTAGTTTCAGGTTCTTTGAGCTCAGTATGCAACATTAAACTCAGCTCTTCATAAGTTACAAATCTTTCAACCATTGTGTCTTTGGGCTTGCTTAGAAGATGTTGAGCATATATGTCCATGATCTTTTCATCTACTTCATACCCCATGGGCATGATCCAAACAGTTCTAGGTTCCACTACTTCCATCAAACATTGATCAGTATCAACCATGAAACATATTTCATTTTTATACTTGTCAACAATTGAATTAGGGATTCTTTCCCTTGAGTGCATCATACTCTGAAAATTCTTAAAGTAACGCCATATTGCAGTTTTCTAAGCTTTGAAATCACTAATGTTGCGGACATGATTTCTGATCTGAATGGCAATTGGCTCATCCTTAGTCCAGTGCACACATTTTACCCCAGGTACTTCATTCATAAAGTAAAAGAATAGACATAGAATCAGTGTACCAAACTTGAAAGTGTTTTTCTTATCTTTCTTGATTTTGTTCAAATTTTTAATCAGTTGATTCTGTAGTAGTTCACACAAGTCATAATCAATATTTTCTTTTAGCATCTTGTAAGAAACATATATGGCTGTTCGAAAAATAGAATTTTCTCTGCTCGAGTGGTAAATCTTGTACCCAATCACTATGGAGGCAAATTTAACATCCGGTTCAATAATGTCATTAATGGTCTTTGCCCTTCTATCAAACTTAGCACCGGTAGCGTCAGTCACTATCTAATTTTTCATGGCTTTCAGCATGGGTAATCCTCCGGTTGAGTTTAAACCAGTTACATTTCTGATAGCATCCTTGGTCATCTTGAATGGTTTTAATAGCCAAATGAATTCATCATGCATCCGACTCGATGTATCAGACCCATTCATCCTCATCAAATGTTGGAAACCCCATAATTTGAAGGAAGTGTTTATCCTGTAGAGCCTTATACTCAGGTTTAAGTTTGTCATTTTCATCCTTGAGTTGTTTCTCAAACAACTCTACATACCTTGAATCTCCAAACTCATTTATATTTGCATGAATATAAACCCTAATGTCTTCTACATGCAGCACACCATACGGGACACTTGAAAAAGCACCTAATGGGTAGACTTCAATTGATTTGTGAGGATGCTTCTTGAATTTGGGTCGAGGCCTTTCAGTAATGTCAAAAATATGAGGAGTAGCCATCTCAATAGATTTCAAATTCAAAGTTTTACAAAGAGGTACCTTCTTCTTTCATGGTGTTAGGGTTGATCAATTTGCCAGTCAAATTCGCTCTTTGCCTCAATCTCTGGATTTGTAGCTCAAATGCTCTTCTTCTTGTTTTCTTTGAATGCAAGGTGATTCAAATGAGTGACTGAGTGACCTTTTATCTTTTGCAAAACCTAATTTAGCATTGTAATAAATGCGATTCCCTAATTATATCCGGTGACATTGTTTTTGATAGTTCTTCATGAATCACTCTGCAAGATTTCATATCAACATCTTTTCTTCCAGAAATTCTTCTAAAGGTTCTGGACCAATTCAGAATGTTCTCTTTTATTGTGCTAGACTCAGGCACCCACTTACTAATTGGAGGAATTTGATGTTCTATGCAGCTCCCCCTAAGCCAGAGTTTTTGACTTAATTCCCAGAGGAATTATCAGCACCGGATTCTAGTGCGGACCCATCGCTATTGTTTATTGTATCTTTCTTTATCCAAATCTTGTTCATTTCACTCCGTATCTCATTCACATCTATTTTACTTTTGTCTCTATCTTGTTTCTGCTCATCTGTTTACTAGACTTCTTCTTCCATTGTTCCTATTTCTGTAGAATCTTGCAATATGACTAGATTTATTGTAGTTAAAGTACACTTGATTTCCTCTTGATCTACACTGGTTAGCCATGTGTCCAAATCCATTGCAAGCAAAGTAGTAGCCATTGAAAGAATTGCCATTTGAGTTATTCATTAACACACTTCTACATTCATTGGATTTGTGACCATACCTCTTGCATTTGAAGCATTGACCAGAGAAGGATGGACCATTTTGATTTGCTCTACTTCTGCACTACGTAGCTTTATGACCAAATTTATTGCAATTGAAACAATTTCCATTAAATAATGGATATCTTTGAGCATTTGGCTGTCTTACCGAAGGTTTCCTAGTTCTGTTCCTTTTGTTTCTTGGTTGGAAATTTCTTTATCTAGATCCAGAGCTTTCACCTCTCTCATTTTTAAGATTATGCTTGTCATTGTCCTTTTTCTGTTCTTCAATTAGTGCTTCGAGTTTAGCTGAGCTTATTTTGAATTTCTCCTTATACTCATTTGCAATTTCAAGGTCATGTCTGAGAGTGATAATCTGTCTCTCAAGTTCTCTCTCATTATTTTTGCTTCTTTGTAGATTAGACTCTAGGAAACTAGCTATTCCATCCAATCTACAACATTCTTCATTACTTTCATTCAAAATTTGCTTCATCTCTTCTTCAATTTTCTTCCTATCTTCAATTTCCTTGGTTAGTCTCATCACCCCAGTTTCCATCTCATGTTTTACAACAACAACTTCTTTAGCTAACTTTTCACATTCTTTTGTCTTTTCTTTCAGGGCCTTGTCTTCTGGTTGAAGAAGTTGCTCCTTTCCTTTTGCATTGGATTTGCTCAATTTTTCTTTTAAAATCTTGATGAAGTCTTCAACCTTTTTGAGATTTTCTTGCAGTTCTTGAACTTCTGCCTTGGACTGCTCAAGATCATCTAAGGCAAGATTAAGTTGTCCTTGAAGATTATATTCATCCATTTCTACTACCTTCCCAGATCTTCCTTAAGTTAAACTTTTCCAAAGAACCTTTCTCTGATACCAATTGTTGGATTGGGTCCGGACAATTGAGAGGGGGGGTGTGAATCAATTGTCACACATTTTCAATGCTTTTTAATTTTAATCTTCCTTTACCACTTATAATCAATTTAAGGATATAAATATTTCAGTATCAATCAATAACATATGAATAGAAAACATAAATAACACATTCGACACCAAGATTTTGACGTGGAAACCCGGTTAAGGGAAAAACCACGGTAGGGGTTAACCCACAAATATTAATACCCTGTTAAAAGTATTTTTACAAATGGAATGCACATGCATTCAGGCTCACTGCCCAGAGCTCACTGCTCAAATGGAGGCTCACTGCCTATGGAGATGTTACAAGAGAATGACAGAGATTTGAATTGATTAATAGCATCTACTTATGCAAGAATTTCAGTTCTGATTAAGTACAAAAACTGATCTTACACATTTCATCTTTGCTCTGCTCTTCTTACTGTTCTACCTTCATTTGCACTTTGGATTTCTTCTCTTCTCACATATGCCTTGTTCACACACACCCTGAATTATCCAATTTTATCGACTATATATATCCACAACATGATCTACAATCATTCTATCAGTCGGCTTTAATAACACTTAGAATTTTAATGAATGCTCTGCTTTGTCGGCTAGATCTATGCATAACTTAAGGTGTGGACCAAAACTTGTTCTTGGAAATCATTACTCATGTTGGTCATACTCACTGATCATCACTATTTGTCCAACAAACAACTTCCATACATCCGGAATCGAAACCTTCTACAAGGTTAGCCTGTTCTCCTTCTGTCTGCTCTGACAAACTGGAACCCGGTACTTAGAGGCTAGTATCTTTTGAATCCTTTATCACCAGAGGACAAAAATATGGATTTAGATTGTATTTATAATGCATATGACTCCCCTAGATCCATATCTAATCATGACTTACCACCAGAGAGATCCGGAACAAAATACCAGACCCTGTTACTGTTTTGTTCCTGACTGCCCAGACTTAGACAAATTCTGAATCTGACTTCTGGTATGAACAGATTGTGTTAAGAGGATGATTGGGATGATCTTAGTTGCCATCAATGACAATACCTACAATGCAAAATAATGTCTCTTTCCAACAAGAAAAAGATCCCAAGTGTGGTTCTTTGCAATTTGCATCAATTCTTCTTCCATTGCTTTTACCCAATTTTCATCATTGCAGGCTTCACTTACTAATTTAGGTTCAATCTTTGAAATCAAACAAATCTCCTCTTGATCTTCAGAAATTTTTCTCCTAGTTCGAACACCTTTAATCTTATCTCCTATTATCTGATCTTGAGGATGATTCAGTCTTACATACCTGGGAGTTTTGGGAATTGCTTGAACTTCTATTTCTTGAGCTTGTTCCTCAACATCTGTACTATCCTCTTGAGTTCCTGGAGTTTCTGGATCAATCTAGATATGAGTCTGGGATTGAACTTGCCTTCCTTGACTTGGATTTTCATCTCGATCATCTGAATTATATCCACAAGACCTGGCATCTCCTTCTTTACTCTCATCAACTCTAACATTAGCACTTTCAACAATCTTTTTCAACCTTTTTTTAAAGCACTGGTAAGCTTTGCTTTGAGTAGAGTAACCCAGAAAAATTCCTTCATCACTTCTTACTTCAAACTTGCCTAGATCCTCATCTCTTTTTATATAGCACTTACCACCAAAAACTCTAAAATATCTTACAGTAGGAGGATGACCAAACTAGAGTTCATAAGGAGTCTTACCAGAATTGCCTTTCATCTGCACCCAGTTAAGAGTGTAGACAATAGTACTTACAACTTCTCTCCAATAAACTTGTGGAACATTTGATTCCATCATCATGGTCCTGGTAGCTTCTTGAATGGTCCAGTTCTTTCTCTCCACAACTCCATTTTGCTGAGGAGTCCTAGGAGCAGATAACTATCTTTTTATTCCATGCTTTTCACAAAAAGTATCAAACTCACCGGAGGTAAATTCTCCACCTCTGTCGAATCTTGGACACTTTATCTTCATACCAATCTCATTTTCCACCATAATTTTAAACACTTTGAATTTGTCAAGAGCTTCTAATTTTTCTTTTAAGAAAGTTACCCACATCATCTGGGAGTAATCATCAATCATCAACATAAAATATCTGTCTCCTTGCACACTCCTAATTCTAGTAGGACCACATAGATCAGTATGCACAAGTTCCACTCACCCATTTGAAGATTGTTCTTTACTTTTGAATGATGTTTTGTTTTGTTTACCCAATTTACATTCTCGACACATGCTATTAGGTTTTACAAGTCTTGGGAGATCTCTCACAGCTTGAGTAGAACTTATCTTGACAATGTTGTCAAAATTCACATGACACATTCTTCTATGCCACAACCAACTCTGATCTGTCTGTGCAATCAAACAACTTTTACCAGAGCTACTTAATTGAA
The DNA here is from genome assembly GCA_027924645.1 of Cunninghamia lanceolata. Classification (NCBI taxonomy): domain Eukaryota; kingdom Viridiplantae; phylum Streptophyta; class Pinopsida; order Cupressales; family Cupressaceae; genus Cunninghamia; species Cunninghamia lanceolata. The sequence continues at coordinate 1,562,397 of BSBN01001303.1, read as the reverse complement.
AGATGTTACCTCTAGTTTGTGTACCAGATGCAATTTCAATTCTAGAGCTTTCCAGGATTATGCATTTGCCATCCTTGAATTGGAGATCATAACCCTTGTCAACCAACTATCCAACACTAAGAAGATTATGCTTCAGTCCTTCCACATACAAAACATCATTGGTGTTATTCTTACCATCAAAAGAGATGGATCCTCTACCACAAATTTTGCCAGCTGAGTTATCTCCAAATTTAACAAGCCCACCTTCATATTTGTCAAGGCTTATAAACTTACTTTTATCACCAGTCATATGATGAGAACATCCACTATCAATCACCCATTCATCCTTTTCAACAACCTGAGCAGCCAAGGCACTTTCCATATTTTTGCAACTAGCAGATTTAGTAGACACCAGATCTTCTTCTTTGATAGCAATGAACACCCAATCATTTTTAGTGGAACCTCCATGATCAAATTCATCATCTGTAACTCCTTCTTCTCCAGCTTCTTTGACATAGTAACATTTCTTCTGACCTTTATATCTGTTAGGGTTTGGTTTTGAAAACCTCTCTGGACATCTTGAGGCAAAATGACCAATCTTATTACAAGAATAACATTTGAGTGGCAACTTTCCTTCATACTTATCGGATCCTCTTGGCATTCTTTTGGCAATAAGAGATCCAAGATCTGCAGTCTCGATTTCATCATCTTCAAGATCCTTCCTTGCCTTCACAAATTTGTTTGATCTTGCCAAAGAGCTTTCACCTGGATCATATCTTTGTTTTCCATATACACTGGCCTTAAATGCAGATCCAGACTTAGGAAGAGAATCATCAAATTCACTTAATTCAAAAGTTGAAATTTTGCCAACCAACTGATCTCTTGTAACTTTTGAGACAATCCTGATCTCCTCTATAGAAGTAACCTTATGTTTGTATGAATTAGGTAAAGATTTGAGCACTTTTTCCACAATCTTTGATTCTTCCAAAGTTCCACCAGCACACCTGATACCACACACAAGTTCATTTGTCTTTTGTATGCAGATTGTGATGTTTTCATCTTCACTCATCCTTAGATTTTAAAAATTTCCTCTCAGACTTTGTAGCTTGGCACATTTGACAAATTCATCACCTTCATACAGATTCTCCAACTTTTTCTAGATTTCATGAGCAGTCTCCAATAACACCATCATAGCCTTCAACTTCATACTAAACAAATATTAGGTTATCCGTAAATCCATCAAACCCAATTTGAATAGGAGCAATGCAGAAGGAGGAACTATCTTCTTTTTTAGAATTACCAAAAGTAATACCTGTAGTACCTTCCATCCAAGCATCTTTTGGAAAATAATTGTATCTTGCAATATTTAAGTCTGCTCCAGTATCAATAAGAAATGCTAGAGGGTATGCCATTATACCTAGAAAGTGGATGGTTAGGATAACACCAGGGCATGAAGTGGTTGGCTTGGTAGTCCACTTGTAGGCTTTCATCTGGCGGCTACTTGATCCTTCTTCAAAGGTGACACTGGGTTCACCTTGTTCTTCTACAACATGATGAACGAGAGGGCTGTAGGGCTTTTCTTCACAACTCCAGATGAATTCAAATTCATCATTCTCAACTCTTGCTTTTCTGGCTACACGGACTTTTCCTTTTCCCTTTTTCTTATTCCTATCCAGGCATTTGGTTACAAAGTAATCACCCTTGCAAATGTAGCAGGTAGGTTTCCATTTCTTGGAACCCTTTTTCCTCTTATCTCTTTGTCTAAAGTATCCTTTCTTCTTGGGATAATTGTTTTTGAATTTCTTCTTTTTCTTCTTGTAAAGCTTGTCAGAACTGTCACAATTGTAACAAGAAGATTTTCCCTTTTCGGGGAACTGATTAGAAGGCATAATCTGGTAGCAAACAGATGAAGAAAGTAAAGGTTGTACCTTTTTTATTTCTTTCTTGGCTTTTCCTTCTTCGCAGATTTCCTCATTAATCTGTGTTAAGAATTGAACTAACTGTGGATATGTTAGTTCTTTCATTTCTATATTCTCTGTCACCAGATTCTCAAGAACTTTCTTGTGATAGAATTCTCCTATCATAGTACCAAAACTTTTCAGAAAAGTTGTGAACATGAATTCATGATTCTATTCATAGCCTGACAAATAGAAATTCTCATATTGGACATCATAATATTGTTTGAAATATTTGAGGTCCTTACACTTACCTTTGATAAACTTGTTGTAGGCCAACTTTTCTCTGGTGTCTGTTTTGCCAACAAACAGACGGGTCGACTGAGCACAGACTTGATCTGTACCTCTATCCAACAGACTTTCTCTGTAAGCATCATCTAGACGATCCCAGACATGGCGAGCAACACCAGTCATTGCATTTAGAGCCTGCTTTATCACCTGCTTTTCATCAACATCAGCATTAGTGGATATATAATTGGTTATCCAGGCTCGCATTGCATCAATACCTCTTGTATTTTCAATATCTTCAAAATGATCAAAATTGACAAGGGGCGGTGTATCAACTTTCAGAGTTTGAATATTTTTGAATGGATCAACAGGATTAGATCCATTAGGATTTGAACTAGAACCACGAGCCATTTGGAACTTTCCTTTGGCTTGTTCCTCTGGAGTGGTTTCTCTTAGATTCCCTGTGGAGGGATCATAAACCTTTTCAATCACAGGCTGCCTAACTTCAGTCTTTACCTTAGGTCCTTCATACTGAGCCTGTAGATATCCCTTTGCACTAGAAGGGAAATTCTTTGTCTTTACAGTCTGTTGCTGATGAACAGTATGGGTCACGGACTGAATAGTCCTAGACTCTTCTTGGAGTGTAGACTTTATATCAGAGCATTCCGATTTGATGGAATCACTCATAAGCAGTTGTGATTGTGCAACTGAATGAACTTCTTCAGAGATTTCAACAAGTCTCTGACTATTATGCTTTACATGTGTATTTGTAGTGTTCAGTTGAGACCCAAGCACATCACAATCTAATTTAACCTCACTTCTGACTTTTTGCAGAAGGTCTCTCTGTTGTTCTAAAGATCGTTGTTGAGCAACCCACCAGGTTTCAGCTTGACTTTTAAACTCATTATACTGGGCTTTGAGTTCCTGTAGATCTTTATTAATAGAGTTCATCCACTAATCAGTGAGATGCTTTTCTAAGCGTTCAAGAGTGGAGATAAGAGAATGAAAATTCTCTTGAGCACTGACGCGTGCTTTCTCAGCCTTGACTGCTTCGATCTGATGCCAGATCTTTCTATCCTCAGCAAGGAGCATGGATTTCCTTAGACAAAGGTTTGTCCAGTTAAACACTTTGCTTTGGCTGGAGCCTTGGGAACTTTCAGCAATAGGAAATAAATGCAAAGGCCAGAAATCAGCTTTATAAGTTCCGGATGTATCAAATAGAATGACATCTCTAAATGGAGGAATGGTTCCGGGAACTAGACAAGGACCAGCAGGAGTGGCTATAGCCTTTTCATGGGCTTCAGAAATATCCTGTTCAGGTATAGTGGCTTGTCAGGCTGAAAACATTTGAAAATGGCCTGATTTAGGAGGAAAGACAAAAGAACAGTCTTCACATCTATATAACCCATTATCTATTTCAAAAATTTTTTTATGGGTGCAGGAGGAGCTAGGAATGGATGAGGAATTGCTAGGCTTAGCAACAATGGGGATTGTAAACAAACTTTCAAAACCCTTAGAGGGTTGTAGTCTAATGCTCTGGGAGCGAGGTAAAGGACTCACAAATGGACCAGGTTGGTTATAATTAAAAACTCTTTCTGTTCTCATGGAAGGTCCAGTGCGCAAGGCAGACTGGTTGCTGGATGAGAATCTGATTACTGCCTGATCATCTATTTCTTCAATTGAGATGCCTCTCAATTGTGGTTGTTTCTCATTTTCTGCTTCTATTTGACTGTCACTATCCCAAAGATCTAGTGCCCATTCTTTAGGCATCTGAATATCTTTGTGCTTCACTATTTTAGGTGCAATCAACTGTGTGCTGTCACTGGAAGATGTCCAGATGGTGGAAAGACCTTCTAACCCTTGGGCTTTTCTAAGATTAATCATTAAGGGTATAACTTTATTATATAATCTATAGTGAACCAGAAATGTCAGGGAATGATCAACAGACTTCTTCTTCATGAAGAGATTCATCGTCTTGAAGTTATATTCAAGAACATCTTTGAGGTTTCCATCTTTTAGACTAACTGGGAAGTCTAATAGACAATCTACATAGATTGGGCCTTTGGACATTGAATCACAACCAGCACCAAGAAGGGAATGAGACAATTTGTAAAATCGGGCATCTTTCAACATCATCATTACGATGATAGGTAAGCCTTTTCTATAATGACCATAGATTCCTATCCTTACATACGACAGATGCATGAACTATGGATTATCAGCACTAGCTAAGGCTTCTTTCTGAAACTTTCCTACAAGAGCATCTGAGAAAATATTTAACTTGCCCTTACTTCCACCTGTAACATGTTGCAGAGTGGCTACATGACAATGTTGCGAAGTTTTATAACCAAACCAATTCTTCAAACCCTTATTCTTATTAAACATATCTATCACACCATTAGGTACATCTGTATAAATCTTAGAAGCTTTAATCTTAGGCACACGAAATTCCTTATCAGGAAACTGACTACTAGCAGAAACTTCATCTAAAACATTACTACTGGACTCAGGAGTAGAAAATGAACTTTCATTATCAGCAAAGAAATTGGTGAACTTAACTTTTGTGTTGTGGTATGCAGTATGGTCAATGCTTTCCATAGTCAATCCAAAAGTGCTTGCTCTATCCATTCTGCGCTTGAACTTACGCTCAAATCTGCGCTTGAAATACAAATTACTGCCTCAAATCTGCCCTGATGCAACAAGCTTAAACAGGACATACACCACAAGGACTTACAACAAGATGCTGGGTTGTATGAGCAATACAGAGAGCAATATAAGGAGCAATACAGTGAATGGTATAACACTTATTGGCTAGTTATGGTTAGACAACAACGATAACAATAGACAATAACATCATTCGCTCTGATACCAACTTTGTAACATAGCTGCAAATGACAAATGAAGTGCGGAATAGAATATCAGATCCTTAGATAAATTTTATGTATATTATTCTGACGTACACTCAGGAACATTACATTCATCATCTTACAATGCGCGCTGGCATAGACTTAGACATCTATGTGGAAAGAGGAGCTTAAAACATTCAGAGCAAGCTAGAGATAATAGCACTCTTGTTTTTAAACTCTTCTTACTACATAAAGAGCATGCTACCACTTAGACAAAGAGCAAACCAGAGATAATGGTACTCTTTTATAGACGTTCACACTTAGACTCTCTAGGATTTCACTTCGCCAGAAATCGTTGAAAAGAGAAGGCGTCCCTCTTGCCTTATATAGGGAGTGTGGGCAAAGCTTTAACCTTGTCTTTCACAATTCTTTTGAAGTCTGTCCATAGAAAGTGGATATGTTGCAAACCTTATCCGAAGGATTACCTGGTTGAGGATAAGGATTCCTCTGGTGGGACCAATTAATCCGTGAACAAAGATAAGGCCGACCGACTGACAAAACTTTACAAGATTCCTTTTGATCACGAGAGGAATAACTCGTGCTTACGATAAGGCGTGTAAGCTTTCCCCTTTTACCATGGTGTGGAGATAGATGCTCTTGATGGATGACAAGCCCATCCATTAGCCTAGGACCCGGTACTATTGGAGTTACTGGAGTTACGGTGACATGGCTGGTGAAACATGCAACCTTCTGATAAGCCTTACAAGAAGAAAAAGAAGAAATTCAAAAACAAGTATCCCAAGAAGAAAGGATACTTTAGACAAAGAGATAAAAGGAAAAAGGGTTCCAAGAAATGGAAACCTACCTGCTACATTTGCAAGGGTGATCACTTTGCAACCAAATGCCTGGATAGGAATAAGAAAAAGGGAAAATGAAAAGTCCGTGCAGCCAAAGAAGCAGGAGTTGAGAATGATGAATTTGAATTCATCAATGAGTATCCGTCAGACTCAGAGGATATAATCCTCTCAAGTACAGATTCTGAAGCAAGTACAGAATCAGAGTCTGAAGAGTATGTATCTGCTTAAGAACAAGCTCAGGTCAATTTAATGACCAAAGAAGTTCAATCCTCTGATGAGGATTCACAAGTCTCCTTCTATTGCAGAATGCTTAGAAGGGACACCCGTGAGGAATTGGACAAGGTAATTGAAGATATTGTCCAAATTGAATCCTGACTCCATACCATGGATATGGGTCAGGAAACATGGAAAAAGCTGACAGCCCAATTGGATCAGCTTAAATCATGAAAGTATTTCTTACTCCAACCATCCATGGAAAGCGGGTCATCCAGAGCTAAGATTCCAGTCAGAAGAGCTCATATGATATCAGTCTCTCCCACAGAGACTCCGCATGGTTATAGACCATCACCTTGGTTCCCTAGACCTCTAGCTCAATGGTCACAAGCACAACCATTGGATCAGCGATCCATGATTGATGCTCTTGCCCCTGGAAGTATGGCAAGACACATTTGGAGAAGAAATCGAAAAGCCTTTCTTGAAAAGGTTATTACTCAAGCTCAGGCAGAAATTTTAGAAATTAATGATGAAGAAAATTTCTATCTCACAGAAGAAATGGAGAAAGCCCTTGAACTTGATAAATTTGTTAGCCAGTTCAATTCCGCTGGATCCATACAGTTGCCTGCTCAAGCCTCTTCCATCAAAGAACAACTGTATTGTGAAGAAAAGCCCTACAACCCTCTCATTCATCATGCTGTAGAAGAACAAGGTGAACCCAGTGTCACCTTTGAAGAAGGATCAAGTAGCTGCCAGATGAAAGCCTACAAGCAGACTGCCAAGCCAACCACTTCATGCCCTGGTGTTATCCTAACCATCCACTTTCCAGGTATAATGGCATACCCTCTAGCATTTCTTATTGATACTGGAGCAGACTTAAATATTGCAAGATACAATGCTTTTCCAAAAGATGCTTGGATGGAAGGTACTACAGGTATTACTTTTGGTAATTCTGAAAAAGAAGATAGTTCCTCCTTCTGCATTGCTCCTATTCAAATTGGGTTTGATGGATTTACGGATAACCTAATATTTGTTCAGTATGAAGTTGAAGGCTATGATGGTGTTATTGGAAGCAAAGCAATTCAACAATGGGAACCTTTCACCATTGATACCGATTTCATCATAATTCAGAATACATATCAGCTTCCAAGGCTTTATCAAGATCTAGTTTTATCCACAAAGCTAGAAAAGGGAAAGAAAAAGAAACCAGTCAATTCAGTTTGGCTAGCCAACCAAATTGATGCAGGTCAAGAATCTCTTGCAAAGATTACAACTGCTTTTGCTAACACAATCATGACAAAAGATTTAAAGAAGCAGAAAAGGAACTTGTACTGCGATCTCCCTCTAAAGCGGGATCCTCAAGGTAATGAACTCATGCCTAAGGCTAAAGCTAACTATTTTCTAATGAGTTCATCTGAAGTTCTCACTTGCAGAACAGAAGTTGCAGAGCTTGAAAGGCTCAAGCTTATTCAAACTTCTGATTCCCCATTCTCCTGTCATGTAATGTATGTGCCAAAAGTTGATGAAAATGGTAAAGAACTACCTGAAAAATGGCTAGTGGTCAATTATAAGCCATTAAATGAATGTCTTGTTGACAATAGACACCCCCTACCTAGTAAAGATCATATCTGGCAAATTATCCAAGGTAGCAATGTCTATTCGAAATTTGATTTAACTAAAGGGTTTTGGCAAATTAGTCTCAAAAGTGCTGATTTCTATAAAACAACCTTTTCTGTTCCTCAAGGTCTCTATGAATGGACTGTCCTTCCATTCGGTATCAAAACCGCTCCTTCCATTTTTCAACAAAAAATGGATGTTATCTTTCGACCTTATGCCAAGTTTATCCAACCCTATGTTGATGATATTCTTGTCTTCAGCCAGGATATGCCTCACCATCTTGACCATCTACGTCAGTTCCTCTCTATTTGTCAACACCACGGTCTTGTTGTCAATCCCACAAAGTCCTTTTTTGCGCAGCCCCAAATTGTCTTTATTGGCATCAAGCTTCTTCCGGGGGGGAGGATGGAGGCCCAACCACACATCCTGAATAAGATTGCCCTGCTTCCAGTCACCAATGTTAAAGAAATTCAATGGTTTTTGGGCCTTGTTAATTATATTGCAGGATTTTATTATAAGCTTGCTGAAGACAGACTTGAGTTGAATAAGCTTCTAGGAAAGAAGCCACCACCATGGACAACAAAGCATGATGCATTTATTGAACGCATCAAGCAGAAGTGTTCCCAGCTACCACCATTAAAGCTGCCAGGTAAAGGTTTCAAAATTGTTGAAACAGATGCAAGTGAAGGAGCCTGGGCCGGCGTTCTTCGAGAACAGAAAACAATCTCTTTCAATTCCAAAGACAAAGGTGAGATTGTTCGCTATATCTCTGGTAGTTTGAAGAATAGTGAAGTCGACTACCACAGTACACATAAAGAAATCCTTGTTGTTGTTAATACTTTCTAAGCTTTTCAAATGTTCATTGCTGACAAGAGATTTCTGTTAAAAAGTGATTTACAAAATCTGCGAGGATTCTTCATAAAGGAATCCAGAAACAAGGTGGTAAGAGGTCACCTTCTCCGATGGGCTCAACTCCTTAGCACTTATGAATTTGATTTTGTTCATCTTCCAGGAGTTGAAAATATTTTTGTAGATTTTATGTCAAGAGAAGGACATGCTGATGATTCGCCAACAGATGGGGTTAATCGACAAGCTGAAGGGGTTGTCTGAATCATTCGCATCCGAGAACAACGATGGTATGAAGAAAGTCATAGAGAATGGAGTACAAATCCCTTCCAAAGCAGAGATTTGCATAATTACCAAATGGTGAATGATTTTCTGTTTGATCGCTTCAGAATGCTAATTGCCAAACAACAACTTACATCTCCTGAATTATGGACAGATCAGCCATTCTTTCAGTTTTTAGCCGAGGCAGAACCTATTGACCCAGATATAGGGCATGTTCTTCAGAACTGGTGTGGAAACTTTGTTCTCCCAGTCAAATTTCTCAATCCTCCTGTAGCACGCCCAGAACAATGGCTAAATGCAGAAGATGGTAAGATTCTCATTCAAAATCTTTTTCAAGGACCATATCCACCGGCAGAAGATTTACAGTTTGAAGGGTTCTTGTCTAGTTCCCGGAACCATTCCTCCATTTAGAGATTTCATTCTATTTGATACATCCAGAACTTATAAAGCTGATTTCTAGCCTTTGCATTTATTTCCTATTGCTGAAAGTTCCCAAGGCTCCAACCAAAGCAAATTGCTTAACTGGACAAACCTTTGTCTAAGGAAATCCATGCTCCTTGCTGAGGATAGAAAGATCTGGCATCAGATCGAAGCAGTCAAGGCTAAGAAAGCACGCCTCAGTGCTCAAGAGAATTTTCATTCTCTTATCTCCACTCTTGAACGCTTAGAAAAGCATCTCACTGATCAGTGGATGAACTCTGTTAATAAAGATCTACAGGAACTCAAAGCCCAGTATAATGAGTTTAAAAGTCAAGCTGAAACCTGGTGGGTTGCTCAACAACGATCTTTAGAAGAACAGAGAGACCTTCTGCAAAAAGTCAGAAGTGAGGTTAAATTAGATTGTGATGTGCTTGGGTCTCAACTGAACACTACAAATATACATGTAAAGCATAATAGTCAGAGACTTGTTGAAATCTCTGAAGAAGTTCATTCAGTTACACAATCACAACTGCTTATGAGTGATTCCATCAAATCGGAATGCTCTGATATAAAGTCTGCACTCCAAGAAGAGTCTAGGACTATTCAGTCCGTGACCCATACTGTTCATCAGCAGCAGACTGTAAAGACAGAATTTCCCTTCTAGTGCAAAGGGATATCTACAGGCTTAGTATGAAGGACCTAAGCTAAAGACTGAAGTTAGGCAGCCTGTGATTGAAAAGGTTTATGATCCCTCCACAGGGAATCTAAGAGAAACCACTCCAGAGGAACAAGCCAAAGGAAAGTTCCAAATGGCTCGTGGTTCTAGTTCAAATTCTAATGGATCTAATCCTGTTGATCCATTCAAAAATATTTAGAGCCTGTTTTATCACCTGCTTTTCATCAGCATCAGCATTAGTGGATATATAATTGGTTATCCAGGCTCGCATTGCATCAATACCTCTTGTATTTTCAATATCTTCAAAATGATCAAAATTGACAAGGGGCGGTGTATCAACGTCTCACTAATCAGTGGATGAACTCTGTTAATAAAGATCTATAGGAACTCAAAGCCCGGTATAATGAGTTTAAAAGTCAAGCTGAAACTTGGTGGGTTGCTCAACAACGATCTTTAGAACAATAGAGAGACCTTCTGCAAAAAGTCAGAAGTGAGGTTAAATTAGATTGTGATGTGCTTGGGTCTCAACTGAACACTACAAATATACATGTAAAGCATAATAGTTAGAGACTTGTTGAAATCTCTGAAGAAGTTCATTCAATTGCACAATCACAACTACTTATGAGTGATTCCATCAAATCGGAATGCTCTGAAATAAAGTCTGCACTCCAAGAAGAGTCTAGGACTATTCAGTCCATGACCCATACTGTTCGTCAGCAGCAGACTGTAAAGACAAATAATTTCCCTTCTAGTGCAAAGGGATATCTACAAGCTCAGTATGAAGGACCTAAGCTAAAGACTGAAGTTAGGCAGCCTGTGATTGAAAAGGTTTATGATCCCTCCATAGGGAATCTAAGAGAAACCACTCCAGAGGAACAAGCTAAAGGAAAGTTCCAAATGGCTTGTGGTTCTAGTTCAAATCCTAATGGATCTAATCCTATTGATCCATTCAAAAATATTCATACTCTGAAAGTTGATACACCGCCCCTTGTCAATTTTGATCATTTTGAAGATATTGAAAATACAAGAGGTATTGATGCAATGCGAGCCTGGATAACCAATTATATATCCACTAATGCTGATGCTGATGAAAAGCAGGTGATAAAGCAGGCTCTGAATGTAATGACCGGTGTTGCTCGCCATGTCTGGGATCATCTAGATGATGCTTATAGAGAAAGTCTGTTGGTTAGAGGTACAGATCAAGTCTGTGCTCAGTTGACCCGTCTGTTTGTTGGCAAAACAGACACCAGAGAAAAGTTGGCCTACAACAAGTTTATCAAAGGTAAGTGTAAGGACCTCAAATATTTCAAACAATATTATGATGTCCAATATGAGAATTTCTATTTGTCAGGCCATGAACAGAATCATGAATTCACGTTCGCAACTTTTCTGAAAAGTTTTGGTATTGTGATAGGAGAATTCTATCACAAGAAAGTTCTTGAGAATCTGGTGACAGAGAATATAGAAATGAAAGAACTAACATATCCACAGTTAGTTCAATTCTTAACACAGATTAATGAGGAAATCTGCGAAGAAGGAAAAGCCAAGAAAGAAATAAAAAAGGTACAACCTTTACTTTCTTCATCTGTTTGCTACCAGATTATGCCTTCTAATCAGTTCCCCGAAAAGGGAAAATCTTCTTGTTACAATTGTGACAGTTCTGACAAGCCTTACAAGAAGAAAAAGAAGAAATTCAAAAACAAGTATCCCAAGAAGAAAGGATACTTTAGACAAAGAGATAAGAGGAAAAAGGGTTCCAAGAAATGGAAACCTACCTGCTACATTTGCAAGGGTGATCACTTTGCAACCAAATGCCCGGATAGGAATACGAAAAAGGGAAAAGGAAAAGTCCGTGCAGCCAGAGAAGCAGGAATTGAGAATGATGAATTTGAATTCATCAATGAGTATCTGTCAGACTCAGAGGATATAATCCTCTCAAGTACAGATTCTGAAGCAAGTACAGAATTAGAGTCTGAAGAGTATGTATCTGCTCAAGAACAAGCTCAGGTCAATTTAATGACCAAAGAAGTTCAATCCTCTGATGAGGATTCGGAAGTCTCCTTCTATTGCAGAATGCTTAGAAGGGACACCCGTGAGGAATTGGACAAGGTAATTGAAGATATTGTCCAAATTGAATCCCGACTCCATACCATGGATATGGGTCAGGAAACATGGAAAAAGCTGACAGCTTGATTGGATAAGCTTAAATCATGAAAGTATTTCTTACTCCAACCATCCATGGAAAGCGGGTCATCCAGAGCTAAGATTCCAATCAGAAGAGCTCCTATGATATCAGTCTCTCCCACAAAGACTCCACATGGTTATAGACCATCACCTTGGTTCCCTAGACCTCCAACTCAATGGTCACAAGCACAACCATTGGATCAGCGATCCATGATTGATGCTCCTACCCCTGGAAGTATGGCAAGACACATTTGGCAAAGACATTTGTCATTTCTGAATCAGTCAGGGCACTCAACAAGGCTTCTTTAGCTTGAAGGTTATTTTCAGCATCTTTGAGTTCATCTGGAGTTGGCGGACCTTTCTCCAGAGGATTATACTCATCCTTAGTTAACACCCAATATGTTTCACCCATGCATTGCAAATGGTACTCCATACGACTCTTCCAAACAAAGTAATTTGTTCCATCAAATCTCAGACTGTCCTTCTTGTAGGTTGACATCCTGGATCTCCTCAAGCAGTCAAGCTTCTTTTAGAGGATCTGGCTCTGATACCAATTGTTGGAATTAGACTAGACAACTGAGAGGGGGGTGAATCAGTTGTCACACAAAATAAACTTTTTTTTGCTTTTAACCTTCTTTATTAACTTATTATCAGATTAATGATGTAAACATTAAAGCATGGATCAACAACATATGAGCAAAAACATAAGCAACACACTTGACACCAAGATTTTGACGTGGAAACCCGATTAAGGGAAAAACCATGGTGGGGGTTAACCCACAAAGATTTATACCCTGTTAAAAGTACTTTAGAAAAATAGAAGGTACATGCCTTTAGGTGCATTTCCCAGAGCTCACTTCTCAAAAGAGGGGCTCACTGCCTACATAATTTATTTTAGTACAGAAGGAATTAACTGAGAAATAACATCTACTTCATGCCTTGTTCAATTTCAATGAATGCTCACAAAACTTTTGCTCTGCCCCAAATATTTCTTCTCTAACTCTTCATCACACCATCTCTTGTTCTTCTGCTTCTCCTCTGCTCTGCTCTGTCTTTTGATTCTTTCTTCAAATCATACCTTTTTTGCATAAGGATAATTTTCCACAACTCATCAACAAGTATTTATACAGTTCATCAACCTTGGAATGAACATCAAGGTCGGCACTACAAACATCTAAATTAATGCAAAACATTAAGTTGTCAGACAAACATAACTGGGACTCAAATCTTCCTTGATCAACACACCATGCTTCAAAGAATTACTCTTAGATCATCCGCAACATGCTTGAATCATCCGGTCGGCCAAGACTGGGAAGAACAACAACACCAAGAAGAAAATCTTCATTGACAAGCTCAAACTTCAATGCGGACCTCCAACAAAGTAGTCACACGATCTAGAGACTTCCATAAGCACATTGAATTCAACTAAAACATCTGCACTCCTCCAAATCATCTGAATCAATTGCATCTTCCTCTGGAACCTCAATAACACTATTTGTCATGACTATCACATTAGAAAGATTGCTTGCAGACCTCCAAACCATGAATCACTTGAATGGATGATACACACTAACTTCCCAAACCTGCCTCCAGATTCGTAAATTATCATTTGACATATCCGAAACAATCCAGACCTCTTTTCTGTCACTCTGTCTCTTTTGAATATTACAGGAACCGGTTCTACTCAAATGGCCATAACTTCTTCAAATCTTAATGTGAACCTCTCAAATCTTAACTGGAGCTTCTTAAAACAAACCTCTACATAGCCATCTAGTCCACATACATTGATCTTCATTAATTTTCTCAATATCCTCAACAATCTGGTCTTCTATACATGCATCAAATTAGGATACAGTTGATACCAATGACAACAGGAATATGTTGACATCAATGAGAACAGTGCTTAAGCACATATTTGCAACGAAATCACCATTTTCTTCCCAATATTCCTTCTCTCTCTTTTCCTCAGTGATTAGTAGCATAGGTTTAGTTAAATTCTCTAGACCTTAAGTCCAGAAAGAGTAACTAGCCTTCTCTGGAGGTCTAATCTCATTTGCAATGTCCCACACCTGGAGATCATTCCCATGTTTCACTAAATTTGTTGGAATTGCCAAAAGCTTCAACAACTAGGAGCAAATTCAGGTGACAACAGTTTCTAGCACACTTGGTGGGACTAGTTTGATGAGCTTTATCATCCATTGAAAGATTTGGTGTGTTCTTCAGTATATCTTGCCATTTGGGACAATCTTCTTCAACACCATGGTGACTCTGCTGAACAAATCTACTGGTGTAGCCAGTTCAAGCACTTTCAAAACTTCAAGGATCAGGATTTTGGTGATATTCCTATTCTAACTTGCTTTTAGAAGTCATAAGAATAGTCTTGGTGGTATCACACGAACCACTATTGGTAGGTCAACCTAGATCAGTTGCTCCTTGTTAATTATCAATGTTACATCAGAAAATGTCCCCTTGGGGGCTTTTCCCTCTTAAGGTTTAGCTCCCGAGTCTTCTTTATGCATTTAGGACATCTTGCATCATTTTGATGACTCCAGATGAGAAAACCCTGATGTTTCATGGCAAATAAGACTCAAGGGACTTGAAATAAATCCTGCCTGAAATAGGGGGGAGGACTTGGGCGCCCATGCCCTAGTCCTGCCCTATTTTAGGTCAGGACCAATTTTGAAGTGTCAGTTTATGACCATTATTTAGGTCCTATGCCGACACGGTAAGTTTCAATTACGAAATTCTTGGCAGGAATGTTTATAGTTGCATATATAAGCATGATTAGTGATTAATTTGTAGACTAGATGATGATTAGATGGGCATTCTATGATTTTGGTATTCTTATGATTAGAGCATTCAAAATATTCATTATGTTGTGGAGTAGAGCATTGTTATTGTGTTTGTGTTTGCAGATTTGGCATCCATCTCCTCATGGCGTGAAGAGCATCTTCCTTCCATGAGATCCTCACTACAAGGTGATATCATTTATGTTTCCAATCATTTATCATTTGCATTTTGCCTCTATCCCATAGGGATACACACTCTTTATCTGAAAACGGTGTTCAGAAGACTTGAATGTCTCTCCGGGGCTTGACTGAGGCAAGCCTCTAAACACCACAACCCCCAACCCATTTTTCCATGTTGCAGGTTACAGGTTGCAGGAGAAGAAAAAGTGGAGTTACAGGAGAGCATTACAGAATGTCAGAATTGCAGATCAAAGAAGAAAACATGGACCTGGACTTGGGCACCCACTCATTAGTCCTCCAGATCCTACAACTAAAGAATCTCTGCAACAACAGGAACAGGTTGCAGACAAGATTCCTAGATCCTGACAAAAAGCATGGTGTTGGACTAGGGCGCCCGCTCATTAGTCCCTGACTTTTCCATTTTCTGAACTTTAAAATCTGGTACACATTTGATTATTATTTGGTATCTCTATGTGCAAGCATTTTCTGTAATTTGTCTGTTTGCTTCCGAATTTGCATAATTAGGTTTTCAAGCATAATTGGGCATAATCCAACAACTAAATCACACAATTCTAATTTTACCTGATATTCCAAGTGACTGAAAACTTGATAGTAGATTTCCTACTCGGTTGAAGTCCTTGAATGTTTGAGGTGAAAGGAGGATTCATACAAACCATCACAATTAACCCTAAACACAAATCCCTTTCTTTTTTTCACCTTAAACAATCAATAGTATCAATTTCATTATGTCTAGGAAGTAGGTGCAAAACCTTGACATATAACTATTACTTAGTAAACCATTTGGCTTCTTATGTGAGATTACATACTCTAACAACTTGATACATGGGCATAGAATAATCTATGTAAACATGGTTTCCAAAATATGATTTGTCTTTGCTACTATAGGTCGTGCATTAGTTAAAATTTGAGTATGCATAATTATATGACACAATGTTGTTTGAATTTGGTGTGGCATGTGTTGAACATGGAACCAGTTTGAGAATATGGTCTCTTATTGACTATTGATACAACTCTATTGTGAGGATTAGCATTGTATATACACTTGTGACTATGCATGTATAGATATCCAATGAGTATATTAAAGATCTCTATTGGTAGTACATTACAAACTATCTCCTCCTAAAAAGGTTGAATACCATATCAAAATTGATATTAAAAAGGATGAATACCATATCAAATGTGTATACCTTGGGTGTTGTAGGAGCTAAGCCATCCAAATTTGTAAGGATGCAGATGCGGCATGGTTGTCAAATTCAGTCACTTAATGATTGTCGTAGAAATGAGTTAAGCATGCTATCATTGCTTATTAGAAAGTCCAACAACTACGCTTGCACGCATATTTGTGAATGCAATAGTTTCTCTTCTTTATCTTATGGCACTATGGGAATATCTTGTATAGTGTTGACTAAAATGATTGGATTTGTGTAAATGATTCCATTTGAGGTCTCAACTTCATCATCTTTTATACTAGTTAGCATAAGAAATTTTTTGAGTATGGTACTCAATGTTGGAGTGACTAATACTTTTTTGTCTTTTACACTATTTACCTTCTTTAATGGTTTGCTCTTGTTTAAAGGTAGAATTTTATTTGGTGTGGAGATTATTTTTCACTTTCCCTTTTGTTTGAACTACTCCTTAGAGGTTTCCACATACTAACAGGATTCTCCTATCATCTTGACTTTAACCAACTATAGTTTGGATTGAATGGATGGTCATAGGATGTTGTGGTACTTGAGGATTTAATGCTACTTTGAGTCAAATGACATGGTCTTGCATAGAGATAATGAAAGGCATAAATATAGGCTTGGATTAAATGGTCATTTCTTTGCTACAATTGTGACCTTTACATGTAGTGATAATCATAGACATCCCTTGGATGGTTTTCATCCTTAAAGTCTTCTACAAAATTTTCCTAGGTAGGCTTGGATTTTCCTCTTGTCTAGTCTTCCTCTCAAAGTGCATGGGCTTGTCACCACTTAATGATAAGTGAAGAGACTTTTAGAAATGTAATCTTGATATTTTATTTATAAAAAGGTCATTCGTGGAGAAATAAAATTCTAAATAATCTAACTAGTTATTAACTACATCTACATTAATCTTTCCCTCAAACACAACAATGTCTAGGTTTACTTGAATCCTAGAGGGACTTGATCACCAAAAGATTTACCTAATAATGAGTTCGATGGAATCACCCCTTCAAGGGCTTCTATAAATTAGCTTAACATAAATTTTGTTGGTCCGTGAGTACTTCTATAATCTCATTTTTTATCATCACATGTATCTCTTCATGTGTTGGCTTGTACATTTTTAAATGACTTGGTAGGTAGTTTGATAGATCTTGAGGTTTGATGTTGAGGCTCAAATACCAAGTTGAAATTCAATTTACAATTCTCTAAGTGAGGATCTAGATGAAGTTTTATGCATGTGTGGAAGCTTTGTAAAATAGAGCAGTATAGAAGAATACAAATTCATCTATTCCTCTTGCACATGACATAATCTTAAGAAATATGTAGAGTTGATATCTTCTATTCTACCTATCTATCTCCATTTTCTAAGTTATGTTACATATATGTATATATATAGGTTACATTCCACAAAGGATAAATCTCATTATGGAAGTTGAATCATTTCATGGAAGTTAAATTGTTTCTATGTGTGACTTGTCATCTCCTAATGGTTGAACAGTATGGTTGGTGCTTGCTCAATGTGTTGACAAATTACCTTTCATGGTGTAAACCTCAAGGGTGCCACCTAGATCACCATGATGAATATATTGCCTAAGGTCTAAAGTGTAATGCTTGGAAGACTTTACAATTTGACCTTGAGGTGTTTTGGATCTTATTGAATCCATGGTAGAAACCATAGAAGGTTTGGTAGAAGTATGGTTATTGTCGAATCCAATCTTATGTCAAATGCTCTACACCATTGTTGGAGTATGTGTCACATCTATAGAAGATGGATGGATGATCTTGGTGTTATTGTGAGTATCTATAAGGTGCTCCGGTGTACCATAGACCATAGAAGTGTTAACAAAATTACCACAATCAATGATAATAGTCTTAGAAATACCACAAGAACTATTGTTGGTAGATATGCATGGATTGATCACATATTATATGACATTTGTTACTTTGTTCTTACATGATAATATTTCATACATGGCCACATAGTTTATGCACATGATTTCCTCTCCTTTAGGGAAACATAGAGGCACCATATTGCCACCATTTACTTTATATATTGACAAAATCATACAAATGATATCTAGGGCATTACATTGTTGTATCTGACCATCACAATATTATATTGCTTTTCTTTTGTATCTTCAAATTGAATACACAATACCATTGTGCATTAATTTTGAGGGGGCATACAACCACATTAGATTATTCAAGATTTCCAAATGCATACTTTATGGAGATATAGTGGTTCTAAACTCCATGTTGCCTTATGCATCATGGCATACTACTCTAATTTTATGTGTTACACCAAATTCCATGTACATACTTTGTGGGGGCCTAGTGGTTTCAAACTCTACATCGCCTTGTGCACCATGTGTCATATTACTTTCATTTTCCTTTTACACTAGTTGCAATGCAAATTATTTGTGCGGGTATAGTGGTTTCAAACTCTACTTAGCCTTATGTACCATGGCATCTTGCTCCAACTTTTACTTATTTTTAGTCAAGTTTGGCTACATGCCTTTTGTATGATGATTATGGTTTTTATAACTAACACTTGATGAAGTGCAACTAATAATAAGTACACAAAATAACTTGTATGAATGTATAAAAGACAACATGTTTTTGGATGTACATGCAAATAGTGGGATATCAAGAATCCAATACTATATCTTGTTCATGCCTCTAATTTATATTGCATATTTGCTTTGGAGTGCATGATTGATATAGATTCATGCACACACAATAGTGAAGGGAAATGTAAGAGATAAAAGTGCATACCCTACACTTATACACCTTTATTTTATGTAACTTTACACATATGTTATAAATGCATTGCCATAACACATGATTGGACTGATTTAGTGCATAAATTGATTCCTACCCAAAATCCATTAGCTAATAACCAATATAAATCACCATAGCTCTCATCAATGTATCTTTCAACACTATTTTCCACCATAGACTAGGTTGTGTGGAGTAATCTAGTCCCCCACCTTTAAAATTCACTTTTTTCCCACCTAAAAGTTGACCCTTTCAAAAAATAGTCATTATCTTGTTAGCTCCCATGCTAAAAAGTTTAAATTTAGTGACTATGCATGTATTTGAAGTTTTATCCTAGGTCATTAGATCAAATTTACAATCATTTAATCACATATAGATAATTTTGATTCACAAGTATTCAAAAGCTAAATCTCTACATTACACAAATATATGAGTACATCAATTGTTACTGTCATATAGCTAGCTTGGACTATTTGTAGTGTATTATTCTTATCTTATGGATTTGATTGATAGTGAGATAAGCCAATGGACTTCCATCCATCTTGAAGCAAGTACCATTGTGTTTCTAAATAGAACAAAAACTTAAAAGTAGATGTGGAGGATAGAGAGGAGGACAAAGGATTAGCACTAATAAAGGACCAAGCCATACATTTGGATTAGATCATATGATGTAGGCTAGTCTAGGATGAGGATGCATGGCCAACACAATCCACAAATACAAATCCATTTATACATAGTTCTCTCAATTTTATTATCACTAATTTTTATTTAGATTTTAGATTTGAATCCCCTATTGCAACATTTTAGCTACTTAAAAAAAAGTCAGAACCTCCACCATCGCAAAATAAATAAAAATCTAATCCATTTACTCAAGTTACTACATTCTTTTATCTAAATCTAATTCATTATTGATTTATTTTTATTATTTAATTATATCTAAATTAGTGTAGGAGAATACAAAGGTAGATTCATTTTATTTGGCCCACACTTATTTTTGGGTAAGTTGTTCGTCAAGACTTCATAATTACATGACCCTTTATGTTGATTTGACATACATATAATTTATTTTGTAGGTCAAAACAATGTTTTGGATGTGTCAGCCCCTCGGCTATTCTTATCAAACTTGTATTAAGACCTGCAAAACTCATGTGTGTTTTCCCTCCCTCGTGCATGCATTTTCATCTTTGAAGGTTTTATTTATGTCCCCTGGGCCTATGCCATTTGTCCTAGGATGCACTAAGTCCTTGAAAATTATGGAAATCCCTAAAATTGACTAAGTGTTTGCCTTTATCATCTTTTTGGGCCCTTGTTGAACTTTGTCAGTGAGTTCAGTAGTGCTTGAACCTGTCAAAATTGCAAAGGAGTATGAAGGATAAATAGATAAGGGCATCAATGAGTTCCATGAGTCCTTGAAAATTATGAAAATCCCTAAAATTGACTAATCGTTTTCCTTTATCATCTTTTTGGGCCCTTGTTGAACTTTGTCAATGAGTTCAATAGTGCTTGAACCCGTCGAAATTGCAAAGGAGTATGAAGGATAAATAGACAAGGGCATCAATGAGTTCCATGGTTTAGAAACTTGCTAAAATACTGAAGTGCTTGGTTTAGTGGAATAGTAAATTTCTAATGAGGAGTGAAAACAATAGATTTTAACGAATTTCAAGGTGCTCAAACTTGTCAAAAATGCAAAGAGAGGGGAAAGGCATGGTTGTTGGTGTGTCGATAGGTTCAAAAACTTTTAAACTTACTGACAAGTTTCATATCTCCCCCAAATCTTTGAAAATGCAATAGGAAAAGCATAATGAAGAAAATAATGAAAGAATAGAAGGTGAAAGAAAAGGAGATGTCAAAGAAAAGGATAGAAGATGGGACAAGGAGGGCTTGTCGATGAGTTCATAAGTTCATGAACTCACTAATTTGTCAACAAGAAGGCAAAGAATATGTAGAAAGAAAACAAAAATGAAGACAAGGAAATAGAAGAGTAAAGAAAGAAGAGAATGGCTTGTTGGTGAGTTCATAAGTTCGTGAGCTCACTAATTTTCTGATGAGTTTATAAAAATAAAGGAAAAAGCAAATGGTAAAGGGTATCGGCAAGTTCAATGGTTCAGGAACTTGTTGAAACGTTGATAGAAATGTTCAAAAGGCCCCCAAACTTTGACAAAGCTAAAATGAATACCTATAATGTGTGTTTAACATGTTTTTTTCATGAGTTCTTCTATTTCAATGATTGTTCCATTAATGCCCAATATGAAAGAATTAGAGGTAGGTGAGGATTTAATGAAGTTGGTTGCAACAAGTATAGAGGTAGGTGGGAGGGTGGAATTGGTTTCCTACCCAAACAATAGGAGGAAAATGGTAATGTTATATATTCATGAAAAGAGATATTTTGGGGGGTTGGTCGCTAAGCCAATTTAGGTCTGCAAGTGCCTTAGGGTGAGGTTAGGGCATCAAAGTTGTCTAACTCCATTACTGACCAATAAATTGATGTAGAAGGGGCATGCACTCAACTCAACGAACCTATAGATCCTTTATCAAACACCCTAATGGCTATAATGTGTTACATTTCAATATGTCAAACCAGGGAATCATATTCTTCTTGAATGGTACCTGTACTGTATGTACAATCAAGGATTCCTGAGTTTATCCTAGAAGTTGCGCATAGAAACAAACTATGAAAAAGGAAACAAATTCTAATTTCAAAGAACAATGGTTGCTACAGGTAGGTAATTTTGTTAAGGAATAACAAATACTTTCTTCAATCAAAACTATATTTAGCTACCTAAAGAATTGTTCATGAAATAACTTAATCACAGTAGAAAAACAATCTATGTACTAAATCAGTGATCACCTTTAATTTTCCCTAATTTAATAAATCATAATAACTTAACAAACTAACAATATCAACTAACATGAGAACTACAGTTACCTCTATAAACGAGAAAATTTGGACAAAAGAAAGATAAAACAAATGATATGCAATACCTTTTACCCAAACCTTTTCGAATACCTAAGATTGATGCCTGCATGTTGATTTTGCTCGAACTATTGGATTGTTGGTTGCTCAGATCTGCAGCATGACGACAAAGATGAAGATTGATGAGAAGAAGATAGGTAGATTGATGGATGAGAGGCAACATTTCGACAGAGTAATGGTGCTTAAAAGTTCATCCATGCAAATGGCTTGGAAATGGGTTAATTTATAGGCAAATGTGAGAGGATGGAGTTATGAAACTTCCATTTTGTGAGTGGTGGTGCAATTGGAAAGTTGCTTGTGCAACTTGGGAGAGAAAAATAGAAGGTGGAAGAGTTAACTCAAGAGATGATTTGAGTCATCTCGAGAGATGGGGATGGAAGGTGGAAGAGTGATTTGAGAGGGAAATGGAAGGTAGGCAAATGGATAATAAATTAAATAAAAACATATTTATTTAATTTATGATTTAAATGAGAGGAAATGTTTGGAGGAAATAAAATATAAATTAAATAAATCAAATTTACTTAATTCATATGTAAGATGGGAAAATAAATAAAACATTGGTTTCACTTATTTTTTATAAGAAAGATAAGATAAGTAAATATTTAAAATTATTTAATCATTTGATGGAAGATGGAAGAATAATGAACATTAATTAAATAAATAAAATTTATTTAATTAATTAAAGATATGAAGAGGAAAATAAAATTAGGTGATGATATGGGTGCTTAGGGAAAAACATAAGGTGTTGCAAGAGATGGCCATTTTTGGGTGTCTACATTTTGCCCCTATTTGAGATGATGAAATTTGTGTCGAGTAACATCATTTCAAAGAAGCTAAGGTATGGATAGAGGAAAAAGATGATGATGGAAAGGAAGACAGGATGGTGATGGAATGATACGATGATGATGCCCCCCTCGAGAGGATATGCGGGTTGGATAAACATGGGTAGGCTCTTGAAATGAAATGGAATGATAAATGAGGGATAAAATGATTGATGCAAGATAGGAAGTGGGGGAAAGAGATGAAGGATACGTTATGTTGCAATAAAGTGAGCAATCATATGTTTGCTATAGCACTAGACGTTATGCACCAAGGTATGAGGACCAAGGTGATGATGTGTCTCGTACCCTAGCATAATACAACCTTGTCTAGGTACAAGATATGAATATTAGCTGGGAGGATACGGATGCAAATGCAAAAATAAAAAGATAACACACACAAGCAAGCAAGCAAGCATGCAAAAATGATACAAAAACAAACAAGGTATTGCCCTTGTCAAGCTGTAAACTAATGATTGATTGTTGATTGATGATGATGATAGATAGTGTTGTTATGGCGGGGAATGATATATCCCTAGATCAACACAAGGATGCAAGAACGATATATCCCATTGATGATGATGATGATGATTGATTGATTTGGTTTACGATAAGATTAGGATCAAAACCATTGATTGTGATTGGATAATTTGACAAGCTTGATTGGTTTGATTGGTATGGTTTAAGGATGGGTTGCATTTGAGTTTATTAATGATGAGATTGATTGGAATAAGTGATGGATTGATGATTTGAGGAAGATAGGTGATAGAAGAAATATGAGAGAAGAAAGAGGAATGTAAACGAGAAATTTGGATAAAACAAAGAAATGATTTGATTGATTTTAATTGATTGATGATGTGGAAGATAGACGATAGAAGAAATGAGATAGATAAAGATGATGAAGAGAAATAATGATCAGAAGAAAGGTGGAAGCTAGAGGAGGGGTATCATCTTGTGCCTGAATCTGGGTATTTCCTTCATACACCAGACTGCCTACATACCCATGTCCACAGGATCAAGGGACTTAACAATAGAGATGAGATGTAGTTTTGATTTTGTTTTATGATGATGGTGGGATGAGGGTAGACGGATTGATCAGGTTAGGGATTGATTGGGATTGACTGGATGTTTGAAAAATTGATTAGAAAAAGTGATTTGAAAGATTGATGATGATGGTTTGATATTGATGATTGGATGAATTGGAATGATTGGATTGAATGATTTGATTGGATAGGAAGAAATGATTTGATTAGATTGGAAGAAATGATTTGATTGGATTGAGTGGTTTGACTTAGAAGAATTGATTGATATGATTGATTTGATGTAATTTATTCGATTTGTTTGAGTGATATGGTGATGTGGATTGATGTGATTAGATGCAGTGATAATGAGATTGGTTTGCTTTGATTTGATGGATTGATTTTGATTGGATGATTGAATGATTTGATTGATTTGATTGATTTTTGATGATTTTTGACAATTTATAATTTTTTGAATTTTTTCAAGGCTTTTTATGATTTTTTTGGATTTTTTTCAGGGCTCTTTATGATTTTTTTGCATTTTTTTTAGGACAGTTTATGATTTTTTTGGATTTTTTCAGGACATTTTACGATTTTTTTAGGACTTTTTATGATTTTTTTGTATTTTTGACATGTTTTCGAGATGTGAATGGATTTACAATGTGGGCAGCCTTAGTGCTAAATACCAATGAGAAGGGGAAACCAAGTCTAGGTGCAAGGAGGAATGTAGATGGATAGATAAACGGATTGGCGATAGTGGAGTGGAAAGGTTGTACGCATAAGAGAGCAAGGATGTGATCTCAAAGGGCTATGTCGCATAGGAATAACATGCCCCATTCTAGAAATTGTATTTAGGATTTTTCATGACAAGGTCTATGACAAATAGGATAATAAGATGGATTGGTTAGGAAAGGATGGAGTACATCAAGAGATAACCAAAGCATGATTCAATATTTTTCCCCCAACCTTTATCAAGATCAAAAGAGAAGGGAGGATAGATGGATTTGATAGGATGAGTGATATGTATGATGGAAAAGGATGGTAGGATAGGACATGACAAGATATGATACGATAGGATGGAAAATGATCAGTTGGATGAGACAACGTGCCCCCAAGTGTAGGTGACATAGAAGATCAACTTACACATGACACCTATTTGCCAGGTTTTCATCATGGTACTTATCCAAGGCACCTGTTTACGAGGTTTTCACCATTAGACGAAGGGATTTCTCTTTAGTTTTTTCATTTTTTTCTTTTTTTTGAATATTTGGATAGGAGAAGGTGGATATGGACGAAAGGGACTCGAGTGTCTAGTTCCATGAAGGTGATAGTCCCCCTAGATGGATGTCAAGTGTGCTCATAGATGTTGGTAAGGGAGATTGCGTGAGAGGGAGATGGAGTAGGTAGATAATGGGTTATGATGGAAAGGTAGCAGATTATGATGTGGATTGTGTGGGGAAGATGGTGGATTATGATGTGGATTGTGTAGGATAGATGAAGGGCTTATGCAAAAGCATGGACCATAGGAAGGTGATGAGGAAGATATGTAGGATAGTGGATGAAGGATGGGGAGATGGAGGTATGTGGAAATGTTGAATGGAAGGGAACCATGACCAATGGTTGCACACACCGTGATAAACATTGAAGCTTTTGGTGGAAAGGTGGTGTAGGAAGCAATGGTGATGTTTGCTTAGGAGATGGTTGATTTAGGCATTTTGGTACTCACATAGACTTAGTATTTTTATGATTTTTTCTTGACTTGTGGGATGGAAGGTTTTGAGACTTTTTGATGGAGTGGATTTTTTCAGATTGTGGAATGGAGGTGGATGGTTGGGATTTTTGAGAGGGGGGTGCCTCATTTGACCTGCTTTCTTTTTGCTTAGGGACCCAAACCATTTTGCTTTTGGACTTTGCTTCTGAAAGGATGGGTTTAGATAGCTTTTTAGATGGATTTTCTTTGATTCTTTGCTTTTGGGTCCTAAGGTATGAGGCTCTTTAGGATTTTTTTACTTTATGAGTGTAGGCATCCAAATTTTTGCTGTTGAATCCCATGGGTATGGTGGAAGTGGAGGAAGCTTCATGTTTAGACAATATGTGCATTTGTTGGTCATGATTGGGATTTTTAGAAGATTTATGGATGGATGGATAAGGGGTTGGGAGTAGTGGAGGTAGATTCGATGGAGGGATGTTAGGAGTTGGAAGTAATGGAGGCAAGTTGGATGGTGGAAGATGAATGGTCACATGCTTTTGCAATTTGTAGGATGATGGAGGTGGAATGACAACGTATGCTTTGGGTGTATGATGGGATTTGTGAGAAGTGGTGGACTTAGGAGGGATTGAGGATGTACCAACATCATTAGATTGTTGTCCTTGGGGTGTGTATCCAAGGCCATGTCAGCATTGAGGGACATTGACATGGATGGGCTCCAAAATTCCTTGTTCAAGAAGGCCTACGCCTTTACCTTGATACTTCATGTTTTGGAGCATGTGATCGACAATGGGACTATGTGTAGGTGGAACACTAGACATGAGTTCCTTATTGGATGAAGAAGGTGAGATGATAGATAAAGGTTGTTGGTGTTCTAAGGAGGAATACTCATGGATGAAGGTGGTAAGATCAAGTGGATATGATAGTGGATTTGAAATGGAGTTGATGGTGGATGTGGAAGGATCATTAGGATCTTGATTTTGCCCATTTAGATCCAAGTTATTTGTTTGATCTTTTATGTATGCTTGGGAGGCACATGTCTCATCATGGGAAGTGGAAGCTTGTGCATTAGGGCTAGATGGAGGATGGATAGGAGCAATTTAGATATCTTGCTCATGGATGGGTAAGGGATTATGGATAAGATCAAGGTGATCATGGATAACTTATTCATGGATAATATCATCTTGATCATGGAAAAGATAAATGTTATGGATGGGTTGCATGGAAAGGATTTGATCTTGATTAGGACTAGGGTTTTATGTTTCCACATGCTTAGGATCATACTCTTGACATAACTCTTGGGTTGCTTGAATGGAAGTGAAAGTGAGAGGCTCTTGGATGAGTTTGATGGGTTCTTGATATTCATCCATAAGAGAGTATGATGAACTTTGATTTGGGCTCATGATGGGAGGCTCTTCAATTGGTTCAATAGCTTATGAGTCGCATGATGGGCTTGAAGGGCTAGGCATGGCATTTGAAGGCTCGTTGTTAGGTGCTAAGATAGATGTTTGACATGAGGATAAGTTGTTCCTAGCTAGTAGCTAACAGATCACATCCTTCATTAGGGTATGTGTGAATGGACAATATAGTGGATGGACAATAAGGGTGGATGGTGTGGTAGGCTTAGAGGTAGGATTTGGGGGATGGTTTGGATTGGGATTAGATGGATTGGGATTTGGATTGGATGGAGGGATAATGTGATTGGATGGAAGGATAGTAGGATTAGATGGATTAGGATTTGGATCACATGGTGGTGCCAAGATAGGACTAGTAGGCTCATGTGTTAGCATGTGATCGGATGGCGATGGAGGATGTTCATAGGATGCAGTGAATAGATCGTATCTCCTTTGTCAAAGGTTATTAAGTCTTGTAGCATAGGCGGGCTTAAGGATACTTGATTTATGTACAAAGGGTCACTTAGACTTGAGTCAAAGGTTATTAGGTCTTGTAGTACAGGTGGACTTAAGTCTATTAGGTCTTTTTTCAAAAGTGGACTTGGGTTCACTTGATTTATGTACAAAGGGCCACTTGGACTTGTATGTTCATGTTGTGGGGGCCATTGATAGTCTTGTGAATGTGTTTGATGAAGAGATGAAATGGTAGGATGCGTAGGTAAAAGATCTTGGGGTATGGGTTGTTGTGGATAATGGTTGATATTGGAAGAAGTACGGTATGGTGATGTGGCATTGTTATGGGAAGGTATAGGATTAGGTGATGTGGAGTTGTTATGGAAAGATGTAGGATAAGATGATGTGGCATTGTTATGAAAAGATGTAGGATTAGGTGATGTGGAAGTGATTTGAAATGCGTATGGATTAGATTGATAAGGAATAAGATAAGTTGACATGGAATTGTTATGATATGGGACCATCCCACAATAATGGGTTACACTTTTTGGCCAAACTTGACATTAAAATCAACATTTTGAACTAAATCTTTACTTTCTGACACCTATAGCCGCTAAACCGTTAGGAATTTGAAGATGATGCGAACTAGTGATTTGTGAGATTTTGTTTGTAGATTCTAAATATATATATATTTTTAAAAAATTGGAATTAAATTGTAAATTTTTTTGCGTCTCCTTTGATAACTAGTTTTTAATAGTAAACAACATTTTATTAAAGTGATGTGTATTCTGTAGCACATAACTTTTTTTCTACAAAGGATAAAATTCTGGTTCTTTTGAATTTAGATTGGTAACACCAATATATAGGGCATGCATTTGGTTTCATAATGTTTTGTTGAATTTTTTTCTTAATTAAGTTTTGAAGTCAAACCAATTATAATTTAGACATAGACGTATTCTGTAAAACATAACTTTTTCTGTATGTATCGAAATTCAATTTTTTTCTTTTTTGTTGAAACAAGGACATCAATACCTAGGATATAGATATTTTTCAAAAAAAAAATTCACTAATTTACTAATTTTCCATGTGTGTAGAACCGAGAACTTGATGTTCAGTGAAAAACCTACATTCACAAAAAATAAAAAATAAATATAATAATCAAATTAAATATATTTAAAGTTATACTTTTTGGGAAGCTTATAATAAGGACTACATACTTACAAAACATAAATTTTAAATGAATTCATTTAATCCCCCAAAAGGTAAATCAAAAGTGGTTTTTTATCAGCATTTTGATAGGTGTAGAGGAGACTCCATTATATGTATGGTTTAAAACTAGCGGGGTTCTATCCAAGGGGTTTTGATGAAACCCTCTTTAATTAAAATCCTTTAAATGGAACCTTTCAAGGCTTAAATCATCATATTTTCTAAAAATATGTGATTTCAGCAAAAATCGGGATGTCCTAGAAAGTGTAACCCATTATTGTGGCAGCACCCTATGTGGATGGATTAGATTGGTGTGAAACGGAAGGGGATGCCACATAAGAATGAGGTAGAGTTGGTTGGTGTTGAATGGATAAGGGATGATGATGTACTTGTTGGGTTTGTGATTGATAAGTGGCTATGAGGTGTTGGGCCTGTGCTATGAGATGTTGCATGTGAGGTGATTGGCTTGCTTGGAGTTGAGGTTGTTGGATGAAGGCTTGTAGTTATTGAATGATTCGTTGGTCTAGAGGTTGTGGTTCTCGACAAAGTGCTTGGAGGAGGTCTTGGAATTGAGGCACTAGGTCTTCTAATGTTGACATGGTGTAGAATGATGTGGATTGGATTAGAAAGAGGATGATGGATAATGATGAGGTTAGATGACTTGGATTGATTAGGATGCAGTTGATTAGATGACAAGGATGATTTGGATTTGAATGATTGGATGCAGTGTAATGGTTAGGATATGTGCTATGACAAGTAGGTTGAGGATGATGTGGCAATATCAAACACAAGATCTCACATGCACATGCACACCAAACACAATGATCAATTTGTACAACCTAGGATAGGCAAGGACAATATCTACTAGGTTCCCACTTGGATTTCTCTAGCCACACCTACTTATAGCGGATGGCCTAGAAGTCTGGTAGCACTGGATCCCCCTTACAGTGCACTCACTTCTCAGGCATATCAAACTTCAAATTTCTAAAGATCTGAAGACCTTCAGAAATTTGCCATCTCTACTATAAGCTGTGAGAGTGTGGGATGACTTTAGAGGTTTGACCTCCTGCGCCAGTAGATAGAGGGTTTTTGGCTACTACATAGAGGTTTCTAGTGAGGGCTTCCGTTCGAGTGGCTATACATGTGGTGATTCACTCTATTAGTGGAGGCTTCCCAGCCTACCGAGGTTACGCTCAACAGGGTTTTGGGGGAACATTCGTTGGTATAGAGAAACAACACCCGTCATTTGTGACTTTCGACACAAACGCGTTATTTATATAGTGGCTTGGAAGGGCTTGGCTTTAGCCTATTTCCGCTTGGGTCGTACCCCTTCTCACAATGGGAAGGCAGGCCCTTTAGAGATAACAACAGTTTCTCATACACCCCAAATCCATTGGATAGGCAGGGGGAGAGGATACTCCTGTTGCTAAATCGAGTTACACACAGACTCGGCAAGCAAGCTAAGAAAAGAAAGTAGACATGGAGAAAGCAGAGTTTGTTTTAAACACCAAATCTAAATGTGCCTACTCTAGTGATAAAAAAGATTCTTTAACCGCTTGATCCTGCAAAACACAAGTCAGTAGTTTGTTTGCTCCATTCTTTGACAAGAGTATTTGACAAGCTGCACCAATACACATCAGTTTCCAAGAAAAACTATAGATTTAAGTTTGGAAAGTAGGTGAACTTTGACTGTAAAAAGAGTTGATAAAATAAAAAATTTACCTGATAAAATTTGCACAAATGCGAAGTTCATCAAATTACCTTTCCAACGAGTATTTCTTTGCGCAATTTAGCCTCTGTATGCTCCTGTTATGGAAAAAAGAAAAATATACCCCCTTATGGCATGTTTGAGAAGATAGGGTTGACTCAGTTGACTTTGTTTGACTTTTTGATGGTTTTGCAAGATCTTTGATCACGTGAGCTGTTGTGGTTACAATTTTATATTGAAGTCTGGAATGGGGCCCACCCCATTTAAAAAATTTAAGATCCAAGCCTAAACCCTAGAGCTTAAACTATAAAAGGTAAATGTTAAAACCCCAAATACTCTAAGGTCGAAGTCAAAAGTTAAAACCTAACTACAAAGTGACCAAAGACTTTAGTACACCGACCTGCAAGATTTTACCGCTAACTTTAGAGTTTTTAGACCAACTTTAATTTAAGGTTGATTGCGACCTTAGAATGTCTTAGACTGTCAAACTAATGGATTAAGACTATGACCAAGACCGCTGACCTAGACTGCAAACCTAGACTATCGACCTAGGATTTAAAGTGCAGAGCTTATAGTTTTTTAACGCCGATTGTTAAGTCACTCAACATCAACTTATGGTATCGACTTATGGAACGCCAACCATAGACTTATGGCATTGACTTTAACTGCTAGTGGGTGGCGAGGAGGTGACAAAAATGTTCGATGGTGACTATGAATTAAAGGCTAAGGTTGATGCCTACTTTGCAGAAGGCAGGATCTGTATGTAGGGAAAGAAAGTGAAAGCTGATACTAAGAAGGTAGCGACACGGGGTTATATAGGCAACAACTGGTGAAATGGATGGCCAGGTTGAAGTTCGGTTGGTGGTGACAAAGGGTTTCAAAGTGGCGACAGGCATTAGGTGGTGGCAAAGATTTCCTTAGAGTGTCGACGATATAAAGAATGGAGACGTGAGGTATTTTGATAGGGTGGTTTTGGGGAGTTTGATCATCGATTTGGGGTTTTTGATGGTGGTTTTAGGGCTTCACAAACAATGACCAGGGATCAAGCGGGCAGAGAGGATTCAATGATAAAAATGAAGAGGTGACTGTGATAAATAAAATGTGATGATCAAACAGATAGTCGATTAGAAAGCTTCCACACTTCAATCAATGAACAACCCTGATGCAAACTTACAAGATCACCAGATATGCTACCCTGCAAAGTCAAACACTTACAGAGATCAAATGGTAGATCCATACTATACGAATCTGTATGGATCCGTACAATATGGCTGCCAACTAATTTTTTTTTTCAAATTTTTACAATTTTTTTACAATGATGAAACCCTAGCAGATTTATAGTCAATTTTCATGGAAATGACCTGAAGATGATGGTGCTATTAGATTTAGTCCAGGAGATCACCTGCAGAAGATCACATGCAAAAATTACAAACGAGGGTTAGAGAGCATGCAATTTTTTATAATAAAAACCTACAAAAATGATCAAGTGAAGTGGGTCCCACCGGGCGGGCTAGAATGTAAACGAGAAAATTTGGACAAAAGAAAGATAAAACAAATGACATGTAATACCTTTTACCCAAACCTTTTCAAATACCTCAGATTGATGGATGAGAGGCAGCATTTCGACAGAGTAACGATGCTAAAAGTTCATCCATGCAAATGGCTTGGAAATGGGTTAATTTATAGGCAAATGTGAGAGGATGGAGGTATGAAACTTCTATTTTGTGAGTGGTGGTGCAATTGTTGCTTGTACAACTTGGGAGAGAAAAATAGGTGGAAGAGTTAACTCAAGAGATGATTTGAGTCATCTCAAGAGATGGGAATGGAAGGTGGAAGAGTGATTTGAGAGATGAGTTGAGAAAGAAATGGAAGGTGGGCAAATGGATAATAAATTAAATAAAAACATATTTATTTAATTTATTATTTAAATGAGAGGAAATGTTTGGAGGAAATAAAATATAAATTAAATAAATTAAATTTATTTAATTCATATGTAAGATGGGAAAATAAACAAAATATTGGTTTCACTTATTTTTTAGAAGAAAGATAAGATATTTAAATAATTTAAAATTATTTAATCATTTGATGGAAGATGGAAGAATAATGAACATTAATTAAATAAATAAAATTTATTTAATTAATTAAAGATATGAAGAGGAAAATGAAATTAGGTGATGATATGGGTGCTTAGGGCAAAACATAAGGTGTTGCAAGAGATGGACATTTTTGGGTGTCTACAACCTCAAGTGGCCCTTTCTTGAGTGACTGTAACCTTGTAGAATCTAAATCAAATCTTTAATTGTATCAACTACTCATTGACTGAATTTGAATTTATATTCTTTATCGAATTTCTGGAAGATGTAATACAACAACAAGAACTAACAACACAAAATCTCTTCAGCTCTCCCTATCATATACAAAATCTATCATATATAGACAAAATCTAAATCTCCTATTAAAATTGAACTTCTAAACAACTATCCTACACTTGTCCATTCTTCCCACAAACATAAAAATAAGACTATTATTATTCTAATTAGATAAGAAGTAGGAAACTAACTATTACAATGATAATCCAAATATCATAGTCCTACTATGATTATTCTTGTTCATTATAAGATAGACATAAATAAAAATAGAACATTATTGGATTAATCATGAACCACAATCTGAACTCCTCTTAATCTTTATGACCATCTCAACTGCTGAAGATAAAACTGCCAAGGAGTGGGAGGTGTTGTTATCCTATTTTGCCTTCTGGCCAACTAGCCTAAGGATCCTTGAAATCTTAGTGTTCCCACCCTTTGAAATACAAGAGAAAGCCATCTAAAATGGATAAGTCCCAAAAATCCTAAGTTTTCCTTGTGTTTTCAGAGTTTCAGAGTTCAGGCTTCTCCTCTTCAACATGCCATGTCTGTTAACCTCGAACTCTGCCTTGGTTGCTTGTATTCGGCTAAGTCTTTCGAAATGTGGAGGTCAGGAGTTCTCTCTTCTACGTTCTTCCTTTTGAAAGATGGAGGGCTGGAGGTTTGCTTGCCAAAGCCCGACAAGTAAAATGCTCTAACAATGCTGGATGTCAGATTTTAGAGGTTTCTCCTTCCTTCTTCCTTTCCCTTTCAGAAGGTGGAATGAGGAAGGCCCAACGATCGAAGTCCATCGTTTCCAACGTTCTAAGTGTTTCAGGGGGTCAGACTTCAGATGTTTCTTCTTACCTCTTTCTTTTCTTTTGGAAGATGGAAGATAGAAGGCCCGAAGCCTAAAGTCCATTGAAACCTTCAAAATGGTTGTCTTTAGACTTGCGGGGCTCAAACTTTCTTTCTTCTTCCTTCTCTAGGAAGATGTAATACAAAAGGCCTGATCTCCACTATTTTCAACGTTCTAAAGTGTTGCAGAGCGTGGATGTCAGGGTTTTTGTCTTTTCCCTTTCAATTTGGTAGAAGGCGGAAGGTTGAAGGCCCAAAGGCCAAAGTCTATCAAACTATAAATATGGCTAAGTCTTTTGAAAAGCGGAGGTTGGGAGTTCTCTCTTCTCTCTTCTTCTTTCCTGAAGGTGATAAGCGGAAGGCCTGAGGCCCGATCTCCGCTGATTTCTCAAATCAGCTAAGTGCTGCAGAGGCAAAGGTTAAGCTTCTCTTCTTTCCAAAGAATGATGTAATGGTGAAGGCCTGACCCCCAAATCCTGATGATTTCTCTTCTCTCAAACTTCAGAGGCCGGGGTTTCTTCTTTCACCTTTCCAAAGCCCGATCGGTGGAAGACCGATTAGAAGAAGTTTGATATGTTGGGGATCACCACTTTTGCCTTCTAGGCACATTTTATATTGTTCCAGACATGACGAGGTTGCTCAACGACTCTCCTGGTCACCATTAATATTCCTTCAGAGCCTGATTGTTTGTAGAAGATGGATTTCTCACCTCCCCATGCCATTGTAGCCTCTCTTGCATTAAATCCTTGTACTCATGGCATGGGTGAACACTTCTTTCCAGTAGATTTCATGGGCAAAGCCATGTGGGCTCGCTCCAAGGACACTAGATGGAGTTATTGCAGTATGGGTGATGTTCTTTCTTGTTGACTATTGTCATATTTTACCCAGCCAAAATATTCCAATTTCCCTTCTATCAGAAAAATATGATCAGAGAAATCCTAAATAGAATAAGATGAACATGATATTCTTCAAATTTTAATGAATTCCCTTGCAAAAATCCCCAAAAATTCCTGTGGAGAATCCTTGCAGAAAACCTAGAAAAATCTAGGCCATTGCCTTAGTTTTTTTACC
This sequence comes from Cunninghamia lanceolata, assembly GCA_027924645.1. NCBI lineage: Eukaryota > Viridiplantae > Streptophyta > Pinopsida > Cupressales > Cupressaceae > Cunninghamia > Cunninghamia lanceolata. The sequence continues at coordinate 1,527,785 of BSBN01001303.1, read as the reverse complement.
TACTTTTGGCCTTTATCGGAAAAAGCTCAAGTTTCTGAACTTGCAGAAAAATCATTAAAATGGCTCAGATATGAAAGAGGGTTTTCTCCCTTCATTCGTCAATTTTTATCTTTTATGAACTCTTTTTTGAGTTCATCTTTTCATAGGTTCGCCGATTCGGCGATTCACCGATAAGGCAAGGAGAGCAGTTTGAGATCAAAATTCCACTAAGGCATAAAGATAGGATTTTGCTTTATTGGTAAACTTCACAATGCATGAACTTTTCCAAAGTTCAAATTTTTAGCGGTTCGCCGATTCAAAGATTCATCGACGAGGCAAAGGGAGCGGGCTTCATCAAGATTGACTAAGGAAGAAAGAGACAGGGAATGCCTTATTGACAAAGTGCAAAAAGTGCAAACTTCAAGAAAAGTTCATAATTTCCTTAGTTTGCCAACCGGGTGATTCTCCGATAAAGGAAGGCCTAAGAAGGCTTGTAAGAAATTAGCTAAGTAAAGAGCAAACATTGCCTTGTCGGTGAATTAATGGTTCAATGAACCAAAAGTTCACCGATCGATGACTTCGTTGACCATATGAAGAAAGATGAAGAGTTTAAAACAGAGGATTCACCGATAAAGTGAAAATGGCTAATGGAAAGGTCAAATTGGTGAATTAGCTAGTGAAGGAACTTTTCAAAAGTTTGGCTTTTTTGTGGTTCGCCGTGAAAGGAAGCTAGGTGTGCGGAAAACGCTTCCTACACTAATCTAATGAGGGGAGGAGAGCTCAAATTCAATTTTATCTTTACAATTATAGCTATGTTAACCCACTAACAGAGATATTGTAGCAAACACATAAGCGAGAAAGTAAGACAGAAGAAGAGAGACACAAGATATACGTGGGGAAAACCCTTACGAGTGAAAACCCCCACTCCAAAACATAGCTCAAATGTATTTCGTAAACAATAATGGTTACAATACAACAAAGAGCCAATGCTCTTGTAGGAGTCTTTGACACTCGTATCTGGAGATGATCCGGTAGCATAATAGTACTTGTCAAACCTGTAGTACTTCTCCTCTCAAAAACACCTATTTATATAACAAATACAAGGCAAAAATGGCTCCATATTGGGATGGGCGTCCAACATGGCCTCATGGCCCAAAACCCATGCCTATGGACACTTGTCCAAAACTATAGGATGCTCCTGACACTTGTCAAGTCACCCCATCTCAAGGAGGTCACCTATTTCCAAAATGGGCTATGACAGATGCTCTTATGACTCTTACAACCGTCATATAATCTGTCATAGCTATCATAACTTACAGTTGTAAGAGAATCTATCATACACAGGCTATAAATAGCATATTCTCTTACAACATGTCATAGTCCACCTTGGGGCACCCAAAGATGCCTTTTTCAAAGATGCTCTTCGACACATGTCTTCACCTGTCATATAATCTCCTATTTCTGACTCTTAGATGTCATAACTTTGTCATAGGAATCTGTCATGACCGTTTCGGTCAATATTCCCTTACACAACATCCAAGATGCTGACACATGGCAAAATATTCCTACCACTAAGTGGGACACCTATCTCCTCATGTGAGGACAAAATTACATGTGATCATCCGCCATGTAGGATGACACATCACCGTGCCAACTCCCACAATATGACAACATAGGATTTGCATCCAATTAATACAATAGGCAATAAATAAATAAATACAATGTAAAAATACAATGAATTACCAAGGTTGAGACACCTCAATTCCCAACATTCTCCCACTTGTCGAACACCTTGAAAGAGCCAATAGAATTAACAGGATTTAATTGATGTAGGCTGAGAGGCCCATAGACTCCGAACATCATCTGAACTTCTCTGTGCCCACTGGCTTCATCAATGCATCTGCAACATTCTTCACAGTATCTGCCTTCTCCAAATTTACCTTCCCATCCTGTACCATGTCTCGCATGAAGTGAAACTATACATCAATATGATTTGTTCTAGCATGGAAAGTTGGATTCTTCGCAAGGCAAATTGCACTCTGACTGTCACAACAAATCGTAATCTGTCCTGCATCAACACCAATATCTGAACACAATCTCTTAAGCCAAATGGCTTCCTTGCAAGCATTAGTTGCTGCCATGTACTCACCTTCTGTAGTGGACAAAGCAACCACAGGTTGTCGCTTACTCATCCAACTAATTGCACCACCAAACATAGTGAACACATAGGCATTGGTGGATCTTCTGCTGTCAATGTCACCTGCCCAATCAGAATCCACAAATCCATGAATACAAACTAAATGCAGAGGTCCTGTAGCATTACCATGATAGCATATGGAATACTTGGAAGTACCCCTCAAATATCAGAACATTCGCTTAATTGCATCCCAATGTACCAGTCCAGGATTAGCCATAAATCGACTAAGGACTCCCACTGCTTGGGCAATGTCTGGTCTTGTGTAGACCATGACATACATCAAACTGCCAACAACACTAGAATAAGGTACTCTGCTCATGTCCTCCACCTCACTAGGAGATTTTGGAGGATCATTAACAGACAACTTTGTCCCCAATGAAACAGGAACACACAATGGTCTACAATTTGCCATGCTGAACCTATCCAACACAATTTTCACATACTTACTCTGGCTTAACCAAAGTTTTTTGTTAGCTCTATCTCTTTTAATTTCCATTCCTAGAATGTACATAGCTGCCTCAAGATTTTTCATCTCAAACTATGCTGACAATTGAGACTTCAAATTAGAAATCATAATCTTACCATTCCCAATCAACAACATATCATCAACATACAATGCAATAATGAGAATGCGATCATTATCAAACTTGTAATACACACAATGATTTGATTTCAATCTCAGATATCTAATCAACTACACAAAGGCATCAAACTTCAAGTACCACATCCTAGGAGATTTCTTCAAACCATACAAAGACTTCTTTAACTTGCAAACCAAATTTTCTTTACCTTTCTCTATGTAATGCTCTGGATGTGACATGTAAATTTCTTCCACCAAATCACCATGAAGGAAAGTTGTCTTCACATCCCTCTGTTCTACATCTAAGTCATAAGCAGCTGCAAGAGATAACTGAAATTGAATGGATGTTAGCTTTGCAACGGGAGAGAAAATTTCACCATAATCAATTCCCTCCACTTGTGAATACCCCTTCGCAACCAATCTAGCCTTGTACTTTTCAACACTGCCATCTGCACTGAATTTCTTCTTGACCATCCATTTGCATCCAACGGGTTTCCATCCTTCAGGAAAAGGCACCAAGTCCCATGTTTTGTTTTTCTCCAAAGAAGCCATCTCATCTTCCATGGCCTCCTTCCAGAAACCTGCATCTTTCATTCCCATAGCCTCTTTCATAGTTCTAGGCTCATCAGTGTTAGTAAGTAAAGCAAAAGCACAACTAGAATCAAGTAATGAATAACCAAACCTATCAGTTGCTTTCTTGTTCATGTAGACCTCCTTAATGGCTAAGGTTGAGGTCCCGCTTCTTATTCTGAGCTTTCAGAGCTGCTAGAGCTCTCCTCATCATCAAGTCTCACAAGGTTTGTCTGTTCAGTCTTCTCAGGGGTAGAAGGAAATTGAACCACATCTTCTTTCTTTTCTATCTGTTATGGCTGTAGAACAATGAAAGAAGGTGTTAGATCTTTGGAGATAACACTTCTGCTATACAACACTTTTTCAGCCACACGATCCCAAAGCTTGTATCCTTTCACACCGACACTATAGCCAATGAAAATACATTTAACAACCTTGTTCTCCAATTTAGACCATTTCTCCCTAGGCAAATGTGCATATGTAGTGCAGGAGCTCCCAATTCTAGTCATTTTACTATGTCATATTTTGTTGTCATGTCCTATTGTCTTCTCTAAGGCTTTGAAAGCCATTTTCATGAGTTTTCTAATAAGGACTTGGTCCATTTGGTCAACTAGTTCAATATAGCCTTAACAAGGTCTATTTTCAATGTAATTCCACTTAAGAAACATGTGGTTTCTTGTGGAGGAAGTCATAACCAACGGCTAACTGCCCTACACAGCAGTTGTACGGTTGGTGAAGGAGGAAAAACATCTTCCAAGCCTTCTATAGGCAAAACAATGTAATCACATGCCAAGAGGAATGAAATTCTGAAGTTTTTTAGAGTGCAAAAGATTATTTTTCTGCGTTTTCCTGGAGACAGTCATATAGTATGGCTTTGTACGGACAACAAGGAGTCTGAAACCTAGAAAATGTGTTAGCATTTTGAACTACCTTTCATTTGATTGTAGTTAGAGCCTTTGAAACTCTTTGTGCTGTTAGAACCAATTCGTTTTGTGCAAATAGGTCTGAAAACCCTCTAAACTAGGGTTTTGTGGAGAAATGAAGGGTATCTCCCTTGTCCTCTAAAAGCATCAACTATGTTCAGAAGGATGGAGGGAGATAGTGTAAATTTCTTGTTTTTTGTGTCTTTAATGTTTGCACTCCTCACTTCTAAGCATTTGGCATGACTCTAACTAGTCTATACATTGACTAGTTAGTATGCAATGGTGGAAAACAATGTGAATTATAAGAACAGTCAAGTGGATGACCAAATGGATGGTGGTTTTGGTGTTTTGGGGTGAAGGCATGCTTGTGCAGGTGTTTAATTGATCCTGAGCAAGAGTCTTTAACACACTTCCTTCATAAAGCCATCAAATTAGGCGTATTCTTTAGAAAGAGGAACTCGCTGTCCTTGCACGCCTAAAATAGTGTACTGCTCTGCACATTGGTGGATTGTTGCATGGTCTTAGTGGGTATTCAAATATGCAAAGAGGCTAGTGTGTCTTTTGGAAACTTGTAGAGTTATCCTTGGATTAGTCGGTTCCAAGGGCTACAAGGAATAAGCCTCTTGAGTCACTGTTATAGGACAGTCAAACTGTAACTTGTTGTCCACTATCCTGGAGGGTATAGAACTTAGTCATTGGGTCAGAGACCTTGTATTGGTCATGTCCTTGACAAGTGTATGTTGATTGTAGTGTGAAGATCCTGTTGGTAGAGCTATTTGGTAGTTTGGTGTTGGCCTAGAAGGTGCATGTGTTTGTTGGTTGGGTTGAGTAGAGACTCCCCTAAAGAGAGTTGAGTAGCCTATGTTGTTGGACACCAAGGTGTGGTCCTAGGCTAGATTAGTCTCTTGAACAGCCCGGTACAGGCTTGTGTCACATTACCTTTGGAAACACTAAGGTGGAAACCTAGAAGTCTAGGTTGATTGTGTGAGTATCATCTAACACTACCATTACCTCTGCATCATATTGGTATCAGAGCCAATATCTGATTAGAGCAGTGTATGTCAGACGAGGAGATTGAAACAGAGGCTAGTACAATGCCTCCCAAGACAATGAGTCAAGAAGCCATCAAGAAGTTGGTGGAAGAGATGGTTGAGGCAAGATTGCAAGAAGAAAGAAGGTCTAAGGGCAAGACCAAAGAAGATGGAAGTTCTTCTGACATAAATGATGAAGAAGAGGTAGAAGAGAATCCTCAAGGGTAGGACATGTCTGCAGATTAGAAAGCTTTCTTGAATGCACTTAAGGGTGCTCATGGAGACAGTGGTGATCCCAAGATGGATGTGCCTACTTTTCATGGCAAGTTAGATGGGGATGCTCTCACCGATTGGATAGAAGCCATGTGCAACTTCTTTGACTACAAGGAGTTCAATGACAGCAAAAAGGTTAAATTTGCCAAGACAAGGCTAAGAGGTTCTGCACTTGTGTGGTGGAACTACATGCATAGTGAAAGGGAGAAGATTGGGAAGAGTCCCATCACTAAATGGAGTAGAATGGTGGCTATGCTCAGAAGCAAGTTCATGCCACCTGACTATGAGATTCAAATCATTAGGAGATTCTAGAATTTGAGACAAAAAGACATGGATGTGGCTGCCTACACAGAAGAATTTCACAGACTAAGTATGAGAGCCAACCATAATGAAGATGAAAAAGGGATGGTAGCTAGGTACCTAAATGGTCTGAAATACAATCTACAAGATGAGATCAGTTTAGTGATACCTAGAACAATGGATGAATGCTTCTTATTGGCCTCTAGAGCAAAGAAAAAGTTGAGAAGGGTGATCAAAGTGCCAGAGGAAGAGGTGGCAGAAACCAAAGAGGAAGAGGCAGTTTTGGCCGTGGACAGTCCAACAAAACTAAAAATAACAATCAACAAGAAACACAAACTGAAACAGAGCATAGAGGAGGCTTCAGAGGTTGGAGAAGGCCTAATGGCAGGGGCAGAAATGGTGGAGGAGGTAGAGGACTAGGAGTCTTCACTGGAAGGTGTTATGGCTGCAACCAAGTTGGCCATACAATGAACAAATGCCCAGAGAAAGCTAGTAGTTCTCATGACAGTGGAAGGAGAAATCAGTTAGTGAAGGATGATGACTATGAGAGTGAAAATTCACCAATGGGAAGTGTTACACTTGTCCTAGAAGGAGAGAGTATGATGATTAAGAGGTCTATGTTGAAGATGCCATTGAAACAAGAGCCCCCTCAAAGAAAGAATCTTTTTAGAACCCAAGGCCCAGTCTATGGGAAACTTTGCAAGATCATAGTGGATTCAGGATCTACTAAGAATGTGGTATCCACTGAGATGGTTGAGAAGTGCAAGTTGAAGAGGCTACCTCATATCAATCCTCACAAGATCTCTTGGTTGAACAAGAACCAAAGTTTCATGGTGGAAGAGCAAACTTGGGTTGAATTTGCAATCGGTGACTACAAGGACAAAGTGTTATGTGAAATCATCCCTATGGATGCATGTCATCTACTTGTTGGCCACCCATGGCAATATGATGTCAAAGCCTAGCATGATGGTGAGAAGAACACCTATGTCATTACCAAGAATGGAAGACCATTCAAGATGGATCCTATGTTAGAGTAGACTGGGGGGAAGAATAATGACAGCAGTGTCATGTTGGTGAATGGAAAAGAGTTCTTGAACCTCTTGAAAGAGGACACCTAAGGGTATGCCTTGGTCATGAAACCCAAGAGTAGATCAAATCAGCAAGAACAAAAATAGAAGGAGATTCCATTGGAAGTGCAGCAACTCCTAGACAAGTATCAAGATCTTATGGTAGAGGAAGTCCCCAACTCCTTACCACCCATGAGGGACATAAGTCATCAAATTGACTTAATACTTGGTGCTACATTACCTAACAAGGCTGCCTATAAGCTAATCCCACAACAAAATGAAGAAGTGGCAAGGCAAATTCAAGATCTCTTGGAGAAAGGGCTGATTAGGAAGAGTTTAAGTCCTTGTGCAATCCCAAGTGTACTTTCTCCTAAGAAGGATGGAAAGTGGAGGCTATGTATGGACTCAAGGGCCATAAACAAGATCACCATAACATGCAGGTTCCCAATGCCAAGGATTGAAGATCTTTTGGATTATCTTGGAGGATCATGCTATTACTCAAAGATAGATTTAAAATTAGGTTATCATCAAATCCGGATTAGACAGGGAGATGAATGGAAGACTGCTTTCAAGACTAATGAGGGTCTTTATGAGTGGCTTGTTATGCCATTTGGTCTTAGCAATGCTCCAAGTACATTTATGCGCTTGATGAATGAGGTATTAGTTGAATTCATTGGTAAATTTGTTATTGTTTATCTTGATGACATACTAATCTTCAACAGGACAAAAGAAGAGCATGTTAGTCAAGTGTTGGAGAAGCTACATGAGCACAAGTTGATGATCAACTTAGACAAGTGTGAGTTCATGAAAACTGAACTTGTATACCTTGGATTTGTCATTTCCAATGGCTGTTTGAAGATGGATCCCTCTAAGGTTGATGCTATTCTCAGTTGGCCTACTCCTAAGACAGTGGGAGATGTGAGAAGTTTCCATGGATTGGTGACTTTTTATAGGAAATTTATCAGAGGTTTCAGTCACATTAGTGCTCCCATCCTCAACACCATCAAGGGTGGAGTCAAGTGTAGGTTCCAATGGACAAAGAAAGCCGATGATAGTTTTGAGTTGTTGAAAACAAAGGTGGCTGAGTTACCTACCTTAGTACTTCCTGATTTTGATAAGGTGTTTGTTGTTGAATGTGATGCAAGCAACCAAGCTATTGGTGCTATTCTCAGCCAAGAAGGACATCCTGTGGCATTCTTCTTAGAGAAGTTGAATGAAGCCAAGCAAAGGTACTCTACTTATGACTTAGAACTCTATGCAATGGTGCAAGCTCTTAAAAAATGGAGACATTATTTACTACCCAAGGAATTTATTGTGTTTACTGATAATCATGCTTTAAGCTTCCTAAACAGTCAAGAAAAATTGAACCATAGACATGTTAAATGGATGGAACAGTTACAAGTTTATACCTTCACAATTAAGCACAAAAAAGGTGTTTCTAACAAGGTGGTTGATGCTTTAAGTAGGAGGTTGCTTCTTGTCCATAAAATTTAGTTAGAAAGCATGGGCATTGACTGTATGAAGAAATTATATAAAGAAGATTCAGATTTCAAAGAAGCCTATGATGTTTGTTTGAACTTGGCTAACACATTCCATGGAGAATATGCAGATTTTGTATTGCAGGAAGGCCTTTTGTTTAAGGGCAATTTGTTGTGTGTCCCTAAGTGTTCCATGAGGGATAAAATCATTAAGGAGAATCATAATGGCTCTTTGGGAGGACATTTTGGCTTAGACAAGACACTAGAACAAGTTACAAGGTTCTATTTTTGGCCAAAGGTGCAATCCGATGTGAGAAGATATGTTGCTAGTTGTGCAATTTGTCAAAGGGCCAAAGGTGCATCTTCAAATGCAGGTCTATACCAGCCCCTTCCCATTCCCAACAGGCCTTGGGAAAGTATAAGCATGGATTTTGTACTTGGATTACCCAGGACAACCAGAGGGGTGGATAGTGTGTTTGTTATTGTTGATAGATTTAGTAAAATGGCTCATTTTGTGCCATGTAAATGCACAAATGATGCATCTCATGTTGCAGGTCTATTTTTTAGAGAGGTAGTAAGAATCCATGGTTTTCCATTGTCCATTGTAACCGACAGAGATTCTAAGTTTGTGGGTCACTTCTGGAGGACCTTGTGGAGAAAGTTGGGCACACAGTTGTCCTTTTCCTCAGCTTACCATCCACAAACTGATGGTCAAACTGAAGTGGTTAATAGATCACTTGGAAACCTCCTAAGATGCCTTACAAAACAACATGGTTTGGCATGGGACTTGGTTATTAGTCAGGCTGAATATGCCTACAATGATTCAAAGAATAGGAGCACTGGTAAAAGTCCTTTTGAAGTAGTTTATGGCTTTCACCCAAGAGGGCCACTTGAACTGAAGGATCTCCAAGGATGGGATAACAGGAGTGCACTTGGTGAAGATTTTGCTGCCTCCATGAAAATAGTCCATGATCAAGTCAAGTTGCAATTAGAAAAAATAGTCACAAAGTACAAGGAAAGGGCAGATTTAAAGAAAAGGGAAGTGCAATTCAAAGTGGGAGACTTGGTTATGGCATATATGAGGAAAGAAAGGTTGCCAAAAGGTCAGCCAACTAAACTCCTGATGAAGAAGATTGGGCCATGCAAGATAGTGCACAAATTCGGTCCAAATGCATATGAGATTGAGTTACCATCTAGCCTTGGTATCTCTCCAATTTTCAATGTTTGTGATCTTTTTCCTTTTAGACCTCCATTGCATGGTGAAAGTGGATCAGATGTGGTGGATGAAGATGCTGATTGGATCAAGGACTTACCTCCACGCAAACCTTTGCAGTTGGAATGCATTCTAGATTCCAAAGTTGTCAAGAAGACTAGGAGAGGTGTCTACAAAGACTACTTGGTGAAATGGCAGGATCTTCTTGATTCAGAGGCCGCTTGGATGACTGAGGTAGATATCTTGAAGCATGTAATGACACTTCAACAATTGGCAACTCAAGGGACTTGAGTTCTTCTTGCAGGGGGAGTATGGTGCAGGAGCTCCCAATTCTAGTCATTTTACTATGTCATATTTTGTTGTCATGTTGTGTTGTCATGTCCTATTGTCTTCTCTAAGGATTTGAAAGCCATTTTCATGAGTTTTCTAATAAGGACTTGGTCCATTTGGTCAACTAGTTCAATATAGCCTTAACAAGGTCTATTTTCAATGTAATTCCACTTAAGAAACATGTGGTTTCTTGTGGAGGAAGTCATAACCAATGGCTAACTGCCCTACACAACAGTTGTACGGTTGGTGAAGGAGGAAAAACATCTTCCAAGCCTTCTATAGGCAAAACAATGTAATCACATGCCAAGAGGAATGAAATTCTGAAGTTTTTTGGAGTGCAAAAGACTATTTTTCTGTGTTTTCCTAGAGATAGTTGTACAGTACGGCTCTATACAAACAACAAGGAGTCTAAAACCTAGAAAATGTGTTAGCATTTTGAACTACCTTTCATTTGATTGTAGTTAGAGCCTTTGAAACTCTTTGTGGGGTTAGAACCAATTCGTTTTGTGCAAATAGGTTTGAAAACCCTCTAAACTAGGGTTTTGTGGAAAAATGGAGGGTATCTCCCCTGTCCTCTAAAAGCATCAACTATGTTCAGAAGGATGGAGGGAGATAGTGTACATTTCTTGTTTTTTGTGTCTTTAATGTTTGTACTCCTCACTTCTAAGCATTTGGCATGACTCTAACTAGTCTATACATTGACTAATTAGTATGCAATGGTGGAAAACAGTGTGAATTATAGGAATAGTCAAGTGGATGACCAAATGGATGATGGTTTTGGTGTTTTGGGGTGAAGGCATACTTGTGCAGGTGTTTAATTGATCCTGAGCAAGAGTCTTTAACACACTTCCTTCATAAAGCCATCAAATTAGGCCTATTCTCTAGAAAGAGGAACTCGCTGTCCTTGCACGCCTGAAACAGTGTATTGCTCTGCACATTGGTGGATTGTTGCATGGTCTTAGTGGGTATTCAAATATGCAAAGAGGCTAGTGTGTCTTTTGGAAACTTGTAGAGTTATCCTTGGATTAGTCGGTTTCAAGGGCTACAAGGAATAAGCCTCTTGAGTCACTGTTATAGGACAGTCAAACTGTAACTTGCTATCCACTATCCTAGAGGGTATAGAACTTAGTCATTGGGTTAGAGACCTTGTATTGGTCATGTCCTTGACAAGTGTATGTTGATTGTAGTGTGAAGATCCTGTTGGTAGAGCTATTTGGTAGTTTGGTGTTGGCCTAGAAGGTGCATGTGTTTGTTGGTTGGGTTGAGTAGAGACTCCCCTAAAGAGAGTTGAGTAGCCTATGTTGTTGGACACCAAGGTGTGGTCCTAGGCTAGATTAGTCTCTTGAACAGCTTGGTATAGGCTTGTGTCACATTACCTTTGGAAACACTAAGGAGGAAACCTAGAAGTCTAGGTTGATTGTGTGAGTATCATCTAACACTACCATTACCTCTGCATCAATATACCTCACAACCAAAAATACAGAAATGTCTAACTAAAGGCTTCTTACCAGACCACACCTCCATAGGTGTCTTACCAACAAGAGCTGATGTAGGAGATCTGTTTACCAGATAGCAGGCAATGGCTACAACTTTAGCCCAAAACATTTGTTCGAGGCTTGCTTCACTAAGCATACTCCTAGCCTTCTCCATCACTATCCTGTTCATCCTCTCTGCAACTCCATTTTGCTGCAGGGTGTATGGAGTTGTCTTATGTCTTTCAATCCCTTGCTCTTTACAGAACATATCAAACTCTGCCGAATAAAACTCACCACTGATGTCAGTTCTCAAACACTTAATCTTTTTACTAGTTTAATTTTCATCAAAGGCTTTAAACTCCTTAAATCGACTAAAGACTTCAGTATTGCTTCTGATAAAATAAACCCATGTCCTTCTACTATAATCATCTATGAAAGATACAAAATATACAGATTTGGAAATCAAAGGAACATTAACTAGATCAAACACATCAGAATGAATAAGATCCAACACACCAGAAGATTTGTGAGAACTAGAGTAAAACTGAACATGGTTTTGTTTTCCATATACACAATGTTCGCAAAAGTCAAACTTGAGATTACAATCATTTAACCCCTCAATGAGGTTTTTATTTTTCAGGGTTTGTAGACCTTTCTCACCAATGTGGCCATATTGCAAATGCCATAACATAGTCGTTTCAGCAGGAAGCTTAGCTTCCATAGCATGTGCACTACCATCAGAACTGAAGAGACCTAGTGTCTCAAGTTATTGCTTAGAACCTCTTTCTATATGGGTCATCGGCCACACTCAAGTTATCAGGTAGACTTACTATATCAACTGACCTTTATAATGTCACACCGACAATAGAACTCATACCGATGAATGGCATGCTATCGGAATGACTTTCACTATCGGCAGAAGTGAGAAGTCTTTGGCCGATACTCTTGTGTCTCTTCGATGAAGCATTGGCGTCGGTGTAACAATCTCCATCGGCCAAGCTATGAGATGTCAATCCAAAGTCATGTATCACCCCAATGGATGTATTCTATCGACGTGAGTCTGGTGATCGGAGAGACGTTGGTGGATTTGTCCGATGGTTAATGTCTCAGCGATGACGCTTTTTCCTATCGGTGTTAGAACTATTGTCAGCTAATCTCTTTGATGTTACTCCGATGTATGGTGTCTCACCGATGGAGTTTGGCGAAGCTTTGGGCATCGGCGAGAGGACATCTATCAGTGTAGCTTAAAGTCCTTGAGCCAATGAACGGTGGTCACTCTGATGAAGGCTTTCTGCAGGTGTCGGCGAGACAAGGTTCATCGAAATAAGTGTTGACTGCTTCGCTGACAATTATGGTAAACCCGATGAGCCTTTAACTTGTTATCGTCGGCAACAAAATTGCTGACAATATTTTATAGTTAGTTGGCGGTTATAAACTGAAGTGTCCTCTGCGACTTGATACATGTGGGACTAAAGGTCTCGCTGGAATGCGAACAGTTGTGACGGTTGGCAAGTAACTACGATGAATCAGTTAGTTTGATTGGTTAGGGTAGAAGTTGAGAAATAGTTTTTCTGCTCTTGGAATCACATATAGAAATCTGATGATGTAGTCTGCAGGAGGGTGATGATGAGATTCAAATACATAGTTCATTCTGTAAATGTACAGTGAGGAAATGAACCGTGTATGTTTTGTGTATCAAAACTAAAGCAAGAAGCTTAGATCTTTATTGTAAATGAATTTTACTGTAATAAAGATTGTTCTCTTGTGGTGGTGGGTTTTTACCCATAAGGGTTTTCCCATGTAATACTGTGTGTCTGTGTTATGAATATTGTCTATTTGGTTTCTCTCGTGTACTCATCTGAGTTATTTAGTTTGAAAAGTGACCTGTCTGCACTGTCCCCTTGGAATTAACATTAGGGAAGCTGTATTCCGCACCTGTGCTTTCCTTACAAGTGGTATCAGAGCCTGGCCCGTTGTGTTATCCTTGTTGGTAGGTTGGGTTTTTTGTGTTAGTTCAGAAAGTGGGAGGTCTGTAGAGGTCTATTCTGTTAAATAAGATGGCAAGTACATCAGGAAAAATAGACATTGAAAAGTTCAATGGCACAAACTTTGAGTTGTGGAAGATTAAGGCTGAAGATTTGCTGGTCAATAGAGATCTTTGGATTGTTGTGTCTGGGGTTAAACCTACAAGCATGAAACAAGAAGATTGGGACCTAGCTGACAGAAAAGCCAGAGGACTGATAAGATTAAGTCTTGCAGATTCTGTTCTATTGAACATCCATGAAAAGAAGTTAGCCAAAGATCTGTGGAAGAAGTTGGGAGATATTTACCAGAGCAAGTCCTTGGTAAATAAACTGTTCCTTAGAAAGAAGTTGTATTCTCTGAAGATGGATGAAGGTGCATCTGTAGCGGACCATCTGAACACATTTAATTTGATTATTGCACAGTTGACGTCTATAGGTGTAAAAATAGAAGAGGAAGATCGTTGTATGCTTCTATTGTGTTCCTTACCTAACTCATGGGATCAACTTGTGATGGCTATTGGAAGTACAACAACCACATTTACAACTGAAGCGGTTGTTACCTCATTGTTATCTGAAAAGATGCGGAGGAAATCTTCTGAGACAGCCAAAGAGGCCCTGTCTGTTTGAGGTAGATCAAAGGAAAGAGGCAAGAAGAAGGACAATAGGTCTAAGTCCAAATCAGAGGGGAAATCAAAATCTCCTGGCATAGAGTCCAAGGTGAAGTGCTAGAATTGTGGACAGAAAGGTCACATTAGAAGAGACTGTAAAGAGGAGAAAAAGAAGAAGAAGAAGAACTCTTCAGACAATGATTCTTCTCAGAGTGATGCTGATGCTTTCATTGCTGCTTTGGCAACGCCTGCATCTAAAGATGTGTGGCTAGTGGATTCAGGAGCATCTTTTCATATGACATCTCATAGAGAGAGGTTCACAAAGTATGAACCGTATGCTGGAGGGAAGGTGTTCCTGGCAAGTGATTCAACACTAGAAATTGTTGGCCGAGGTAGAGTTAGAATCTAGTTCCTGGATGGCAGAATAAAGGGAATGAATGGAGTGCTACACATACCAGGTCTGGCTCAAAATTTACTTTCTGTTAGTAAGCTTAATGATGTTGGAGTGCAAGTTACTTTTGTGAATGGTGGTTGTAAAATGACTAGAGGTTCTATAGTACTGGCAAAGGGTGAAAGCATTGGAACCCTGTATAGGTTAGATGCTAAACTAGTATGCTGTAATAGTGTCTCTGTAAAATCTGGAAAAGCTACTATTGTAACACATGATGCAAATTCTATGGAAGTTAAACTTCCTGCAGAGAAAAAAATGCTCTAGCATCATAGACTTTGTCACATAGGTGAAAAAGGTTTAAAAACCTTGAAAAACAAAAACCTGGTAGATGGGCTGACTAATTGTAATCTGGAGTTTGATTTCTACGAACATTGTATATATGGAAAACAAAACCGTGTTTCTTTTTACTCTAGTTCTCATAAATCTTTTGGTATTCTGGACTATGTACATTCTGATGTTTTTGGTCCAGTTGATGTTCCTTCTATGTCTAAATCAAGATACTACGTATCGTTTATTGATGATTATTCAAGGAGGGCATTTATATATTTTTTGAAGAATAAATCAAAAGTGTTCAGTCGGTTTAAAGAATTTAAAACTCTTGTGGAAAATCAGACTGGTAGGACAATAAAATGTTTGAGAATGGATAATGGTGGTGAATATTGCAATGCAGATTTTGATAAGTATTGTGTAGATCATGGAATTAAAAGGCATAAAACTACAACTTATACTCCACAGCAAAATGGAGTTGCTGAAAGGTTAAATCGTTTGTTGATGGAGAAAGCAAGAAGTATGTTGAGTTATGCTAGTCTTGAACAAAGGTTCTGGGCTGAGGTAGTTGCTACAGCTTGTTACTTGCTGAATCGTTCTCCTACTTCGGCATTGGTTGATAAGATGCCTATGGAAGCATGGTCTGGTAAGAAGCCCTCTCTAAGACATCTTCGTGTCTTCGGCTGTGAGGCATATGCTCATATTCCTGAGGTAAAGAGATCTAAGTTGGATAACAAGGTAGTTAAATGTATCTTTATTGGCTATGGAGTCAGTGTTAAAGGGTACAAGCTTTGGAATCCTGAAACTGAAAAAGTAATTTACAGCAGGAATGTAATTTTCAGAGAGCTGAAACCTTTGGTTAGTATTTCTCAGCCGGAAAAGACAAAAGAGAAGAAAGAAAAGAGTGTTGTGAATATTCCTCTGACCCCTGTAAAAGAGGAACAATAAACACCAAGTGTAGATGGTTCAGATGTGAGTTCATGTAGCTCCAAAGATTCAGATCTAGAGCAAGAACCTAAACCTGCACCTCAGCCTATGAGGAGATCTACATGTGAAAGAAGACAACCAGATAGGTATGGATTTTCAGTACTTGATTTAACTTGTGCCTATGCTTTACTTACTGATATTGATGAGCCTAGGATTGTGAAAGAAGCTATTAGTTTACCTGATTTAGATTCTTGGTTGGAAGCCATGGATAGTGAAATGACATCTTTGAAGAAGAATGGAACCTGGGATCTGGTGCCCTTGCCTGAAGGGAGAAAACTTGTAGGCTGTAAGTGGGTATTTAAGAAGAAATATGGTCCAGATGGTAGTGTTGATAAGTACAAGGCAAGACTGATTGCTAAGGGGTATTCCCAAAAGGAAGGTATTGATTATGGAGAAATCTTTTCTCCTGTAGCTAAGCTGACATCCATTAGATTTTTGTTGTCACTTGCAGCAGCATATGATTTTGAAATTGAGTAGATGGATGTGACGACAACTTTTCTTCATGGGGACCTTGAAGAAGAAATCTATATGTCCCAGCCAGAGCATTTTGTGGAAAAAGGTAAAGAACATATGGTATGTAAACTTAAGAAGTCTCTTTATGGTTTGAAGCAATCCCCTAGAATGTGGTATCAAAAATTTGATACGTATGTTTTATCCTTGGGGTATGTGAGATCTAAATCTGATCATTGTGTCTATTATAAGACTGACGGTGATCAAATTCTTATAATTGCACTGTATGTGGATGATATGTTGTTCATTGGCAATGGTAAAGGGATGATCTCAGAATTAAAATCTCAGTTGTCCTTGAAATTTGAAATGAAGAATCTGGGGGCAGCGAAGTACATTCTGGGAATGGAGATCAAAAGGGACAGATCTAAGAGAAAGCTTTGGCTCAGCCAGGGCAAGTATGTTACTAATGTTCTTGATAAGTTTCATATGTCTGATTCCAAACAGTTAGTTGTTCCAATTTTGCAGGGAACAAAATTATTTGTTGAAGATTGTCCAGAATCTTCAAATGAATTTGACGACATGAAAAGAGTGCCTTACACAAGTGTTGTTGGCAGTTTAATGTATGCAATGGTCTGTACCAGACCAGACATTGCCCAAGAAGTGGGAGTTTTGAGCTGGTTTATGGTGAATCCAGGTAGATCATATTGGGATGCTGTGAAAAGAGTTGAGGTATTTGAAGGGAACTTCTAACTATGCTATTTGCTATCATGGAAACTTAGTTGGATCACAGAGATCTATTAGCATTTAGGGATATGTGGATTCTGATTGGGCAAGGGATATTGACAATAGAAGATCCACCAGTGGATATGTATTCACGTTAAATGGTGGTGCTATTAGTTGGATGAGCAAGTGACAGGCTGTAGTCGCTTTGTCCACAATAGAGGCAGAGTACATGGCAGTTACTCGTGCATGCCAAGAAGCTGTTTGGTTGAAGAGGTTGTGTTCTGATGTTAGTTTTAATGCAGGGCAGATACAAATACATTGTGACAGTCAAAGTGCTATTTGTTTGGCGAAGAGTCCTACATTCCATGCTAGGACAAAACATATTGATGTCCAATATCACTTTGTTCGTGATATGATGGAAGACAGGAAGGTGAAGCTGGAAAAGGTTGACACTTTGGAAAATGTCGCTGATGCCTTAACTAAACCAGTGAGTACGGCCAAGTTCAAATGGTGTTCAGATGGAATGGGTCTTCGGGCCCATATTTCTCATTAATCCTTTAAGGATTAAGAGGTTACCAATAATCTCTTTGACAAGTGGGAGATTGAAGAGACCTAGTGTCTCAAGTTATTGCTTGGAACCTCTTTCTATATGGGTCGTCGGCCACACTCAAGTTATTAGGTAGACTTACTATATCGGCTGACCTTTGTAATGTCACACCAACAGTAGAACTCATACCGATGAATGGCATGCTATCAGAATGACTTTCACTATCGGCAGAAGTGAGAAGTCTTTGGTTGATACTCTTGTGTCTCTCCGATGAAGCATTGGCGTCAGTGTAACAATCTCCATCGGCCGAGCTATGAGATGTCAATCCGAAGTCATGTGTCACCCCGACGGATGTATTCTATCGGCGTGAGTCTGGTGATCAGAGAGACATTAGTGGATTTGTCCGATGGTTGATGTCTCAGCGATGACCCTTTTTCCTATTGGTGTGAGAACTATTGTCGGCTAAGCTCTCTGATGTTACTCTGATGTATGGTGTCTCACTAATGGAGTTTGGTGAAGCTTTGGGCGTCAGCGAGAGGAAATCTATCGGTGTAGCTTAAAGTCCCTGGCCCAATGAACGGTGGTCACTCCAATGAAGGCTTTCTGCAGGTGTCAGCAAGACAAGGTTCATCGGAATAAGTGTTGACTGCTTCGTTGACAGTTACGGTAACCCGATGAGCCTTTAACTTGTTATCGTCGACAACAAAATTGCCAACAATAGTTTATAGTTAGTTGGTGGTTATAAACTAAAGTGTCCTCTGCAACTTGATACATGTGCGACTAAAGGTCTCACTAGAATGCAAACAGTTGTGACGGTTGGTAGGTAACTACGATGAATCAGTTGGTTTGATTGGTTAGGGCAGAAGTTGAGAAATAGTTTTTCTGCTCTTGGAATCACATATAGAAATCTGATGATGTAGTTTGTAGGAGGGTGATGATGAGATTCGAATACATAGTTCATTCTGTAAATGTACAGTGAGGAAATGAACGGTGTATGTTTTGTGTATCAAAACCAAAGTAAGAAGCTTAGATCTTTATTGTAAATGAATTTTACTATAATAAAGATCGTTCTCTTGTGGTGGTGGGTTTTTTACCCATAAGGGTTTTCCCATGCAATACTGTGTGTCTGTGTTATGAATATTGTCTATTTGGTTTCTCTCGTGTACTCATCTAAGTTATTTAGTTTGAAAAGTGACCTATTTGCACTGTCCCCTTGGAATTAACATTAGGGAAGCTATATTCTGCACCTGTGCTTTCCTTACAAGAACTAGTTACAATAGATTTCTTCACTACTCATTCAGATGGTGGAGATAAAGTGACTGTAGCTCTTTTCCTTGAGTCAGAAGAACTATTGCACTATGAAGTGCATGCCTCCAGTTGAAATAGAGTACCTCTCCAAGTACCCTTTGCAAGCACCATAGATCCTCTAGTCATCTTACATCCATCCTTCGAAAAGACAACCTGCACACCTGCATCATTCAACATACTCACAGAAAGCAGGTTTTGTGCAAGGCCTGGAATGTGCATAACTCCAGTGATCCCCTTCACTCATCCATCAGGGAATCAGATTGAGACTCTTCCATGACCAACAATCTTCAGATGAGAGTTGTCACCTAGGTACACTCTTCCACCATCGAACTCTTCATACGTCATGAACCAATTTTGATGCGAGATCATGTGGAATGATGCACCAAAATCAATCAACCACACATCATTAGATTCATGGGTGGCTAGGGCTGTGATGAAGGCATAACCATCATCTTGTGACTTGTCATAATCTAAATTAGAGGCTGTCTTCTTTTTCTTTTTCTTTTCTTCTTTGCATTCCTTTCAGACATGCTCCGTCTTCCCATAGTTCCAATAGAGAGCCTTGGACTTTCCAGGAGATTTGGTTCTCCCACGGGATTTGGATCTACCCTTTTCACCTTTCTTGTCCTTCTTCTTCCCTTTTTCTTTGGGTCTTCCATGAACCGCAAGAGCCTCTTTGGCTGACATAGATGTCTTCCTCCACATCTCTTCAGATAATAGCAAGGACACCACATCTTCCATCTTGAAGGTGGTAGTGGTGCTTCCGATAGCCATGACAAGATGATCCCATGAATCTGGAAAAGAACAAAGCAGGGTCATACATCGATCCTCCTCCTCCATTTTCACACCCACAAATGTCAACTGTGCAATGATCATGTTGAAAGCATTCATGTTGTCTGCAACAGATCCTCTATCTTCCATCTTCAGAGCAAATAACTTCTTTTTCAAAAAAAGCTTGTTCACCAGGGACTTGGCTTGATAAACATCACCTAGCTTCTTCCAAAGATCTTTCGTGCTCTTCTCCTCATGGATATTCAACAAGACAGAGTCAGCTAAACATAGTCTTATTAGACCCTTAGCCTTCTAATCTTTGAGGTCCCAATCAGCTTGTGACATTGCTATAGGTTTTACACAGGATACGGTTTCCCATAGGTCACGATCAACAAGTAGGTCCTCCATCTTGAGTTTCCACAACTCAAAATTAGTGACATTAAATTTCTCCACCTCTAACCTTCTAGATGTGGTTGCCATATCCTTGTTGCAACAAGATACATAATGCTCTATAGAACACTCCCACTCAACCTAAGATTATCTCAAAAAATCCCTACCCGGCAGCTAGAACCAAAACTGGCTAGGCTCTGATACCAACTGAAAGAAAGCTAGGTGTGCGGAAAATGCTTCCTACACTAATCTAATGAGGGGAGGAGAGTGCAAATTCAATTTTATCTTTACAATTATAGCTATGTTAACCCACTAACAGAGATATTGCAGCAAACACATAAGCAAGAAAGTAAGACAGAAGAAGAGAGACACAAGATATACGTGGGGAAAACCCTTACGGGGGAAAAACCCCACACTCAAAGACAGCTCAAATGTATTCCATAAACAATAAAGGTTAAAATACAATAAAGAGCCAATGCTCTTGTAGGATCTTCGACACTCGTATCTGGAGATGATCCTGTAGCATAACAGTACTTGTCAAACCTGTAGTACTCCTCTCAAAAGCACTTGTTTATATAACAAATACAAGGCAAAAATGGCTCCGTATTGGGATGGGCATCCAACATGGCCTCATGGCCCAAAACCCATGCCTATGGACACTTGTCCAACACTATAGGATACTCCTGACACTTTTTAAGTCACCCCATCCCAAGGAGGTTGCCTATTTCCAAAATGGGCTAGGAAAGATGCTCTTACGACTCTTACAATCATCATAGGATCTGTCATAGTTGTCATAATTTACAGCTGTAAGAGAATCTATCATACACATGCTATAAATAGCATATTCTCTTACAACATGTCATAGTCCACCTTGGTGCACTCAAAGATGCCTTTTTCAAAGATGCTCTTCGACACATGTCTTCACCTATCATAGAATCTCCTATTTCTAATTCTTACATGTCATAACTTTGTCATAGGAATCTGTCATGACCATTTCAGTCAATATTCCCTTACACAACATCCAAGATGCTGATGCATGGCAAAATATTCCTACCACTAAGTGGGATGCCTATCTCCTCATGTGAGGACAAAATTACATGTGATCATCCGCCATGTAGGATGACACATCACCGTGCCAACTCCCACAATATGACAACATAGGATTTGCATCCAATTAATACAATAGGCAACAAATAAATAAATACAATGTAAAAATACAAGGAATTACCAAGGTTGAGACACCTTAATTCCCAACACGCCGACAGGGTGAAAAGCTGATAAGGCAGATAGCAAAGGAAAATGAAGTTTGATAAGAGCCACTTTTGTTGACAAGAAAAAATAGTTTGAAAAGGACAACTTTTGCCGATAAGGCAAAAGCAGGCCACAATGGTTCTCCAAAAAGATAGTTTGCCGATAAGGCAAAAGGCATGGCAGAATAATGCATAAGCTTTGGGTTTTGCTAACATAGGCAAAAGATAGCCCAAGATGGTTCTGAAGGATCACATTTTGCCGATAAGGCAAAAAGATGGTAAAAATAGTTCACAAATTTGAGTTTTGTAGACATATGCTGAAGAGAGACAGAGAAAGGTTCAGAATGCAGAGATTTTTTTTGATGGGCAAAATAAAGAGGAAAATCATGAAAATGGAACCCGATAGCTCTGAAGAATTTGCCAATCAGAAAAATCAAACATAGAAAATTATGAATGTAGAAGGTACAACACATTGAAGTGTTGTAAAAGCTTGCCTCTCCCTAAATCATGCCATTTTCTTAGGGAGATGTACTCAAAATTAAAAATCTATAGGCTAGAGTTGAATATAGGTAGCTAGAATAGTGAAACTCTTCAATTCCATAGGACAAGATAGTTGCAGGCAGGTAGAATAGTGAAAATCTTTAATGTTGTTGTACATATGCTACCACAAAATGAATTTGCAGGGACAAAATAGGACTTCCAACCTTCCCTCTTTAATATGCTTGACACCCATTCATGCAAGCAATCTTCTTCTACATATTGCGAGCCTGTCAGAGGCATGGGTTCCGTCCCAAATTTGTAGGTTTATGAGCCAAAAATTAGATGAAGTGTGGGCCTGTCCTGGGTCAATTGACCAGCTCCAACGCCACTATTGCAGAGTGCTCAAAATTGTTATAAATACATCAAAAAGTAATATATTTCTGTTAGCTATTCTTCTGGGTTATTATACAGGATAGAGAATTCTTGTGACCAGGCCTCTATAATGCGATTCAATGAACCAACTAGATTTGATGGACTGTGCTCTTCTACTGAGCGTCTCATGTCTCTAGTTGATAGTTCCACAATGAATGTAATTGATTATTCTATGTCTATTTCTTCTGCATAATTCTCTCTCTTTTGTAATAGTTATTTGGCCTCTATAATTAATACAAACTGATAATTTTGCCTTTCTCATCATTCTTACATTGTGTCTATTTTTTTATTAATGTGAGTTGTGTATTGCGGGCAAAATGGTCCCTTTCATTACTCCATTTTTTTGTCCTGGCCTCTATTAGAATTAATATGAGTCTCTGTGAGTTCATTTCAGTTTTGAGATTATTACTATGTTGAGTCAGTTGCAGCTTAACATTCCTAATCTGGTGCATCACCTTCTTACCTTTTCCCCTGCAAGCATTAGCACTAGATTTAGTTTAATTTTTCTAAGCCTTAAGCTCAGAAAGAGGAACCAGCCTTCTCTAGAGGTCTAATCTCATCTGCAAGGTCCCACACCTTGAGATCAGTACCATTGTGTCATTGAAGTGTTTGAACCAGCTTCAAACAGGGTGCAATTTCACATGACAACAATTTTTGGTACACATGGTGGGACCAGTTTGATGAGCTCTATCATCCATTGAAGAATTTGGTGTATTCTTTAGTGCATTTTGCCATTAGGGAAGTCTTCTTCAACACCATGGTGACTCTGCTATACAAATCAACTGGAGTAGCCAGTTCAAGTACGTAAAGATTCATTAAAGATCAAAGTTCTGTGATACTTTTGGTCTTTTCTATCTTTTAGAAGCATCCCAAATCACCTGGTGACTCTCTTCTAGTATGTTTCTAGTCTCCAAAAGTAGACCTGTTACCCTTGTTTTCAAAGAATATTTTGATGTATCTCTACTTTTCAATGCTCTAGTATGTGAAGCCATTATGGAAGTCATGGCCTCTTCCCCCCATCAAGAATAGGTTTCCATATACTTAACATAACATTCACACCACTGTCATGGCTTACCAAGAAATAAACCCTTTGTGGCCTTTAATGGTGGAATCCCTCTCAACCTTACACAATATGATGACATCCCAGTTCCATCTTTGAAGGCTATTCCCTTTTTCACTAGTGAAAACTCCACCACACCCGCTGAGCACATCTAAGACATTGCCAATGTATGCTTCGTTCACAATGTTATCCAAGATAATGTCGTGGTAAGGCTTCTCACTTCTTCCTTGAAAGGAAAGGCTCTCTAGTGGTATAGGGGGTTACCTGCAGGTTCAATTCATGACTGGGATAAGTTAGGAGCAAGGCTCTGTCAGCGTTTTGAAGATAATGGTGATCATTTGTCCCTAATAGAACAGTTGGCCACTATTAAAAGGAATCCCTATGAATTCATGGTGGATTTTAATTTCAGATTTCAAAAAACTTAGTACAAAATCCCACCATTGGTGAGACCTTCCCCTAATGTTGTCTTCTTGTATTATTTGAGGTCCCTAAGCAGTGATATCACTGTCATGATTCAGTCTCTAGGAGGGGATGTGTTACCTAATGCCTATGAGGTATCTATTAGGGTAGAAACTTGTCTAATTCTGGTTAGAAAGATCTCTCCTAGACCTCCAATGCCATTATTTCTAGAAGCCTCAGTCATGCATCCAATTATGGCACCAATTCCTACAACTGATGTGCCATACCAAGCTCCCAATCAACCCTATCAACCTAGCTAGCAACTTTGTTGGGGGAACAATTAAGGACAAAACCAACTAAGCCATGTTAGGCCCCTGAATTCCAAAAACCTGGCTACTACAAATACATCAGGCATACTTGTTCCAATTTAGAATAGACTAACTCAAGGCTATGAGTGGTGCCATCCATGCAGCTAGTCCCATGTCCAAAGCACAAGCCAAAATGAAGAACTTAACAAAGTTTCAATGGTCCAGAATCCATGAGTAGTTCCAAGGCAACAAATTAGATCTAGTCAGCAGGCTTTGGTGAGACAAAGGCAGGTACATGTTGAATGTGTGTTTTTGAATTGGCAAGTGGATGATGTTGCCCTATTGTATGAACTACCTGGTTATATTGAAGATGAAGAAGGCATGGAGATGACAACATTAGCAATAGACTAGCAGTGTGGGAGCAATGAACATGATAGAAAATTGTCGCTGGCACATAAGGCCCAGCATGATAGTGAGTTTCTAGCTCATGAGGAAGAGCATATGGGTAGTCCTATATTGAAGAGTGTAGAGGACTTGGAGGAGGCTCATTTTTGGAATGAGCTGGATGTTTTTTGCTCTAATTTTAGTAAATGAGTGCCTCTAGATGGGGCAAATGCTAAGAAGTTTGAGCAGATTGAGGAGGCAGTAATTCCTCCATTTGATATACAAGAACCAGAGCATTCAGACCAACAACAAAATGATGAAGAATCAGAATAGAGTCATGAGATCAACTCTATTGATTTGCATGTCATTTCAAGGGGATGCCCTATAAGGCATCTAGCCTAGCTAGATATAGACCATGAAGAGTCACCCCTTGTCATACTCACTCCTTAGCATGAAGTCAAACATTAAAATAAGTGGGATATGCCCATTTATCCACTTCCAGACAGTCGCATCAACAATTAGTTCAAGTGGGTAAGTGAGTTTGTTCTCTTTCTGGGGGAAGTGTTTTGTCAATTTGTTGTATGCCCATCCCTTCCCCACCTTCTGTTAACTACCCATAAGTATGTGAAGCACTGTAAATTGTTGAGAAAGGGTAGTTATTTTGAAAAACTAGTTAATGGCCTTGTTTAATGTCATTTCTGGTTAGTTAGTTTAGGTTTAGAATAGATTTGCTTTCTGTTCTAGGTTTCCTTTCCTCCAAGTGTTGTTGCACAGGCAACTTTCTCATTAGGAGATTGTCTTGCCTTGTTTGTTTTGTTCTTGTTTTTTGGGAGGCATTTTTAGTTTTGTTTGGTCATGAGGCTATTTTCTTTTGACTATGTGACCAATGGACTGTATAAGGCAGTTGGATCCTTGTGTTTAGCAAGCAAACACCCCTGTAAAGTCGCCAAAATGTTGTCATATTTTACCCAACCAAAATATTTCAGTTTCCCCTGCTATCAAAAAAATTTGATCAGAGAAATCTTGAATAGAAGAAGATGAACATGATATCTTTCAAATTTCAATGAATACCCTTGCAAAAATCCCCAAAAATTCCTGTGGAGAATCCTTGCAAAAAACCTAGAAAAATCTAGGCCATTGCCTTAGTTTTTTTACCTACTTTTGGCCTTTATTGGCAAAAGTTCAAGTTTTTGAACTTGCAGAAAAATCATAAAAATGGCTAAGGCATGAAAAAAGGTTTTCTCCCTTCGGTTGACAATTTTTATATTTTATGAACTCTTCTTCGAGTTCATCTTTTCACAGGTTCGTTGATTCAGTGATTTGCTGACAAGGCAAGGAGAGAAGTTTGAGATCAAAATTCCACTAAGGCATACATATGGGCTTTTCCTTTATCAGAAAACTTCACAATGCATGAACTTTTCCAAAGTTCAAATCTTCAGCGGCTCGCCGATTCAAAGATTCACCAATGAGGCAAAGGGAGCAGGCTTCTTCAAGATTGACTAAGGAAGAAAGAGACAAGGAATGCCTTATCAGTAAAGTGCAAAAAGTGTGAACTTCAAGCAAAGTTCATAATTTCCTTAGTTCACTGACCGGGTGATTCTCTGATAAAGGAAGGCCCAAGAAGGCTTGTAAGAAATCGGCTAAGTAAAGAGCAAACATTGCCTTGTCAGCAAAGTAATGGTTTGGCGAACCAAAAGTTCACCGATTGGTGACTTCACTGACCGTATGAAGAAAGATGAAGAGTTAACAATAGAGGATTCACCAATAAAGTGAAAATGGCTAAGGGAAAGGTCAAATCAGCGAATCAACTAGTGAAGGAACTTCTTAAAAGTTCAGCTTTTTCGTGGTTCGCCGATAGGGTGAAAAGCTGATAAGGCAAATGCTGGGAATTAAGGTGTCTCAACCTTGGTAATTCCTTGTATTTTTACGTTGTATTTATTTATTATTTGCCTATTGTATTAACTGGATGCAAATCCTATGTTGTCATATTGTGGGAGTTGGCATGGTGATGTGTCATCCTACATGGCATATGACCACATGTATTTTTGTCCTCACATGAGGAGATAGGCATCCCACTTAGTGGTAGGAATATTTTGCCATGTGTTGGCATCTTGGATGTTGTGTAAGGGAGAATTGACCATAACGGTTATGACAGATTCCTATGACGAAGTTATGACATGTAAGAGTTAGAAATAGAAGATTCTATGACAGGTGAAGACTTGTGTTGAAGAGTATCTTTGAAAAAGGCATCTTTGGGCACCCCAAGGTGGACTATGACATGTTGTAAGAGAATATGCTATTTATAGCCTGTGTATGATAGATTCTCTTACAGCTGTAAGTTATGACAACTATGACAGATTCTATGACGATTGTAAGAGTCGTAGAAGCATCTGTCATAACCCATTTTGTGAATAGGTGACCTCTTTAGGATGGGGTGACTTGACAAGTGTTAGGAACATTCTAAAAGGTTAGACAAGTGTCCATTGGTGTGGGTTTTGGGCCATGAGGCCATGTTGGACGCCCATTTCAAGATAGAGCCAATTTTGCCTTGTATATTCTATATAAACAAGTGCTTTGAGGAGGTGATGTATTACAGGTTTACAGGTATTGTTATGGTACTGGATCATCTCCAGATACGAGTGTCAAAGACTCCTGCAAGAGCATTGGCTCTGTGTTGTATTGTAACCTTCATTGTTTATGTAATACATTTGAGCTATATTTTAGAGTGTGGGGCTTTCACCCGTAAGGGTTTTCCCCATGTATATATTGTGTCTCTCTTCTTCTGTCATACTTTCTTGTTTATGTGTTTGCTGCAATATCTCTATTAGTGGGTTTAACATTGTTGTAATAGTAAGGATAAAATTGAATTTACACTCTCCTCCACTAATTAGATTAGTGTAGGAAGCATTTTTCACACATGTAGCTTCCTTTCAGTTGGTACGAGAGCCTGACCAGTTTTGGTATTAGATTAATGTAGGTTGTTTTTTCGAAGGATGGATGCAAGATGACTAGAGGATCTATGGTGCTTGCAAAGGGTACTTGGAGGGGTACTCTATTTCATCTGGAAGCATGCACTTCATAGTGCAATAGTTCTTCTGATTCAAAGAAATGAGTTGTAGTCACTTAATCCCCACCATCTGAATGAGCAGTGAAGAAATCTGTTGTAACTAGTTCTGATGGTAGTGCACATGCTATGGAAGCTAAGCTTCCTACTGAAAAGACTATGTTATGGTATTTGAGATATGGCCACATTGGTGAGAAGGGTCTGCGTACCCTAAAAAATAAAAACCTTGTTGAGGGGTTAAATGATTGTAATCTTGAGTTTGACTTTTGTGAACATTGCATTTATGGAAAGCAAAACCATGTTCAGTTTTACTCTAGTTCTTACAAGTCTTCTGGTGTATTGGATCTTATTCATTCTAATGTGTTTGGTCTTGTTAATGTTCCTTTGATTTCAAAATCTATATATTTTCTATCTTTCATAGATGATTATAGTAGAAGGACATGGGTTTATTTTATCAGAAGCAAGACTGAAGTCTTTAGTCGGATTAACGAGTTTAAAGCCTTTGCTGAAAAGTAGACTAGTAAAAAGATTAAGTGTTTGAGAACTGACAACGGTGGTGAGTTTTGTTTGGTAGAGTTTGATAAGTTCTGTAAGGAGCAAGGGATTGAAAGGCATAAGACAACTCCATACACCCCATAGCAAAATGGAGTTGCAAAGAGGATGAACATGACAGTTATGGAGAAGGCTAGGAGTATGCTTAGTGGAGCAAGCCTCGAACAAAAGTTTTGGGCTGAAGCTATTACCACTGCTTGCTATCTCATAAACAGATCTCCTACATCAGCTCTTGTTGGCAAGACCCCTATGGAGGTGTGGTCTGGTAAGAAGCCTTCAGTTAGGCATCTTCATGTTTTTGGTTGTGAGGCATATGCACATGTGCCTAGGGAGAAACGATCTAAATTGGAGAACAAGACTGTTAAATGTATTTTCATTGGCTATGTTGTTGGTGTGGAAGGATACAAGCTTTGGGATCCTGTGGCTGAAAAAGTGTTGTATAGAAGAAGTGTTATCTTCAGAGAGCTAACACCTTCCGTTTTCTATAGCTAGAACAAACAAAAAAGAAAGAAGATGCGGTTCAGTTTCTTTCTACCCCTGAGAAGACTAAACCAACAGACCCTGTGAGACTTGATGATGAGGAGAGCTCTAGCAGCTCTGAAAGCTCAGAAGAAGAAGCAAAAACTCAACCTCAGCCTTTGAGGAGGTCTACACGAACGAGAAAGCAACCTGATAGGTTTGGTTATTTATTACTTGATTCTAGTTCTGCTTTTGCTTTAATTATTAACACCGGTGAGCCTAGAATTGTGAAAGAGGCTATGGGCATGAAAGATGCAGGTTCCTAGAAGGAGGACATGGAAGATGAGATGGCTTCTTTGAAAAAGAACAAAACATGGGACTTGGTGCCTTTACCTAATGGACGAAAACCCATTGGTTGCAAATGGGTGTTCAAGAACAAATTCGGTGCAAATGGCAGTGTTGAAAAGTACAAGGCTAGATTGGTTGCGAAGGGGTATTCACAAGTTGAGGGAATTAATTATGGTAAAATTTTCTCTCCCATTGCAACTATGACATCCATTTGATTTTTGTTATTTCTTGTAGCTGCTTATGACTTAGAGGTAGAACAGATGGATGTTAAGACAACTTTCCTTCATGGTGATTTGGAGGAAGAAATCTACATGTCACAGCCAGAGCATTACATAGAGAAAGGTAAAGAAAATTTGGTTTGCAAGCTTAAGAAGTCTTTGTATGGTTTGAAGCAGTCTCCTAGGATGTGGTTGAAGTTTGATGCCTTTGTGTTGTCAATTGGCTATCTGAGATCGAAATCAGATCATTGTGTGTATTACAAATTTGACAATGATCGCATTCTCATTATTGCATTGTATGTTGACGATATGTTGTTGATTGGGGATGGTAAGAATATGATTTCTGATTTGAAGTCTCAGTTGTCAGCATAGTTTAAGATGAAAAATCTTGGGGCAGCCAGGTACATTCTGGGAATGGAAATCAAAAGAGATAGAGCTAATAGAAAACTTTGGTTAAGACAGAGTAAGTACAGTCAAAGTACAATTTACCTTGCGAAGAATCTAACTTTCCATGCCAGAACAAAGCATATTGATGTATAGTTTCACTTCGTGCGAGACATGGTAGAGGATGGGAAGGTAAATCTGGAGAAGGTAGATACTTTGAAGAATGTTGCAGATGCATTGATGAAACCAGTAGGCACAGAGAAGTTCAGATGGTGTTTGGAGTCTATGGGCCTCTTAGCCTATAGCAGTTAAATCCTGTTAATTCTATTGGCTCTTATAAGGTGTTCGACAAGTGGGAGAATGTTGGGAATTAAGATGTCTCAACATTGATAATTCCTTGTATTTTTACATTGTATTTATTTATTATTTGCCTATTGTATTAATTGGATGCAAATCCTATGTTGTCATATTGTGGGAGTTGGCATGGTGATGTGTCATCCTACATGGCATATGACCACATGTATTTTTGTCATCACATGAGGAGATAGGTATCCCACTTAGTGGTAGGAATATTTTTCCATGCGTTGGCATCTTGGATGTTGTGTAAGGGAATATTGACCGTAACGGTTATGACAGATTCCTATGACGAAGTTATGAGATGTAAGAGTCAGAAATAGGAGATTCTATGACAGGTGAAGACATGTGTCGAAGAGCATCTTTGAAAAAGGCATATTTGGGTGCCCCAAGGTGGACTATGATATGTTGTAAGAGAATATGCTACTTATAGCCCGTGTATGATAGATTCTCTTACAGCTGTAAGTTATGACAACTATGACAGATTCTATGATGGTTGTAAGAGTCGTAGAAGAATCTGTCATAACCCATTTTGGGAATAGGCGACCTCTATGGGATGGGGTGACCTGACAAGTGTCAGGAACATTCTAAAAGGTTGGACAAGTGTCCATAGGCGTGGGTTTTGGGCCATGAGGCCATGTTGGATGCCCATTCCAAGATAGAGCCAATTTTGCCTTGTATATTCTATATAAACAGGTGCTTTGAGGAGGTGATGTATTACATGTTTTAGAGGTACTGTTATGCTACCGAATCATCTCCAGATACGAGTATTGAAGACTCCTACAAGAGCATTGGCTTTGTGTTGTATTGTAACCTTCATTGTTTACGTAATACATTTGAGCTGTGTTTTGGAGTGTGGGGTTTTTCACCCGTAAGGGTTTTCCCCACGTATATCTTGTGTCTCTCTGCTTCTATCATACTTTCTTGCTTATGTGTTTGTTGCAATATCTTTGTTAGTTGGTTTAACATTGTTGTAATGGTAAGGATGAAATTGAATTTGCACTCTCCTCCTCTCATTAGATTAGTGTAGGAAGTGTTTTCCGCACATCTAGCTTCCTTTCAGTAGATAGCAAAGGAAAACGAAGTTTGGCAAGAGCCACTTTTTCTGACAAGAAAAAATAGTTTGAAAAGGACAACTTTTGCCAAAAAGGCAAAAGCAGGCCACAATGGTTCACCAAAAAGATAGTTTTCCAATAAGGAAAAAGGTAGGGTAGGATAATGCATAAGCTTGGGATTTTGCTGACATAGGCAAAAGATAGCCCAAGATGGTTTTGAAGGATCACATTTTGCTGATAAGGCAAAAAGATGGTAAAAATAGTTCACAAATTTGAGTTTTGCTGATAGATGTTGAAGAGAGACAGAGAAAGGTTCAGAATGCAAAGATTTTGTTGAGGGGCAAAATAAAGAGGAAAATCATGAAAATGGAACTCGATAGCTCTGAAGAATTCACCAATCAGAAAAATCAAATGTAGGAAATTATGAATGCATAAGGTACAACATGTTGAAGTGTTGTAAAATCTTGCCTCTCCCTAAATCATGCCATTTTCTCAGGGAGATGTACTCAGCATTAAAATTCTGCAGGCTAGGGCCGAATAGAGGTAGCTAGAATAGTGAAACTCTTTAATTCCACAGGACAAAGACAGTTGCAGGCAGTTAGAACAGTGAAAATCTTCTATGTTGTTGAACATATGCTGCCATAAAATGAATTGTTAGGGAGAAAATAGGACTTCCAACCTTCCCTCTTTAATATGCCTAACACCCATTCATGCAAGCAACCTTCTTCTGCATATTGCAGGCCTGTCAGAGGCATGGGTTCCGTCCCAAATTTGTAGGTTTATGAGCCAGAAATTAGATGAAGCATGGGCCTGTCCTAGGTCAATTGACCAGCTCTAGTGCCACTATTGTAGATTGCTCAAAATTGTTATAAATACATCAGAAAGCAACGTATTTCGTTAGATATTCTTCTGAGCTATTATATAGGATAGAGAATTCTTGTGACCAGGCCTTTGTAATGTGATTACATGGACTAACTAGATTTGATGGATTGTGCTCTTTTGTTGAGCCTCTCATGTCTCTAGTTGATAGTTCCACAATGAATGTAATTGATTATTCTATGTCTATTTCTTCTGCATAATTCTCTCTCTTTTGTAATGGTTATTTGGCCTATATAATCAATACAAACTTATAATTTTGCCTCTCTCATCATTCTTACACTATGTCTATTTTTTTGATTAATGTGAGCTGTGTATTTGGGCAAAACGGTCCCTTTCATTTCTCCATTTTTATCTCCTAGCCTCTATTAGAATTAATGAGTCTGTGTGAGTTCATTTCAGTTTTGAGATTATTATTGTGTTGAGTCATTTGTAGCTGAACATTCCTAATCTGGTGCATCATCTTCTTTTATTTTAGCAACCCTTTTTACTTTTTCCCCTACAAGCATTAGCACTAGATTTAGTTTAATTTCTCTGAGCCTTAAGCTCAGAAAGAGGAACCAGCCTTCTTTGGAGGTCTGATCTCATCTGCAAGGTCCTACACCTTGAGATTAGTCCCATTGTGTCATTGAAGTGTTTGAACTAGCTTCAAACAAGGTGCAATTTCACATGAGAACATTGACTTCTCTTTCCACGTCCGTGACTGCTATAATGCAATTTGTAAAAGCTATATATGCATGTGTTAGAGATGTATTTCTGTTGGTTGGTTTCCCACTGGGTCATTATTTAGACTGAAGTGCTTGACGCTTTCAATCTTGACCTCATGATGTTTCCTAGAACCAAATGAATTTGATCGACTGTGTCCTCTTCTGGGCCTCTCTATCTTCATTTTTAGTTCAACAATGAAGGGAAATTATCATTTTATGTCCTCCCGATCTATATTTAGCTTTTCAATCTTTGTAATGACTATTTAGCCTCTATGATTAATATAAGCAATTGATTCTGCCTCTCTCATTTCTCTTTCACTGTGTCTGTTTGAATGCTTTTCACTTATCTTGTGGATAAAATGGTCCCTTTATAGGTTCTAGTATTCTATTTTGGCCTCTAATAGAGAACGAATGAGTTTGTGTTAGTCTATTCAGCCTTTAAATCATTACTGTGTTATGTTAGCTTCAACTAAACATCCT
The DNA here is from genome assembly GCA_027924645.1 of Cunninghamia lanceolata. NCBI lineage: Eukaryota > Viridiplantae > Streptophyta > Pinopsida > Cupressales > Cupressaceae > Cunninghamia > Cunninghamia lanceolata. The sequence continues at coordinate 1,495,033 of BSBN01001303.1, read as the reverse complement.
AAATCTTGGTGCATCACCATTTCCTTTTCTATATTCCCTCTATCCCTTTTCCCTTGGTGATCATTAGCATAGGTTTAGTCAATTTCTCTAAGCCTTAAGCTTAGAAAGAGGAACTAGCCTTCTCTAGAGGTCTGATCTCATCTGTAAGGTCCCACACCTTGCGATCAGTCCCATTGTGTCATTGGAATGCTTGAATAGACTTCAAGTAGGGTGCAATTTCATGTGATAATAGGAGTTATGGTTAAACCATGCCCACTTGGTTCAATATCCTTCTCCTTTGGCTATGGTCTATTGTGTTCTCAACTGTAGATAAATGTCTCCTTTGTTGCAGGTTGACAAATGTCCTTTGCCACTGGTAACTATTTACTTGCTATATAGGGGTTAGTTTCTCCATATAGTATTTACACATGACAAACTACCATAATTAACAAAAAATACTATCACATTCTATAAACAATCATTAACTCACACATAATTATTCATCAACATATCATATACTATTCTTAATGCTTTCAAGTCTTAAAGGTAATAATAAACATCGATAATGTCTAGGAAAGTCTAGAAATCTCTTTGGAAAGTAAGAACTTAAACAAGGAAACTAGAACTAAATAAAGTCCCATCACACCCCCCAACTAAATGTGTTGCTTGTCCTCAAGCAACTTAGGGCCTCTGATTATACTGGAGCACAATTTCCCTGTAATCCGTTAGTTCCATGACTCCTTATTTTGCTTAAGATAGAAACCTTTTTGCTTAGCTAACTGATCCCACCTGGCTTGCTCTACTTCTTAAGATGTTTTCTGTCATTTCCAATGTGGAATTGAATATACAAGAAGAGGAGGATGAAACACTAAAGGAAGCCAAGTAATTCCATGTTCAATAGCTAATTTGATGTACCTATGTGCCCTAGTGATTGATGCTAAGAAATTGAAAATAGAGTGGGTTCTTTTCTCCTTAATTCTTGTGACAATTCATTCCATCTATCTCTTTAGAAGTTCAATGCCTCCTTACCAATGCCATTAGCTAACTCCTTAAATTTCTTGTAATTTGTTTCTCTGTATTCAAGGAGATTTTCTTTCACCTCAGGGTATTAGATCAAATTGATCCATTCTACTACTATCAGATTGGGATCTTGGGCCTCTACCTCGATTTTGAGGGGAATTGATTTCTCCCTCTCATGATACTATTGATATAGGACCCCTCTTCTGTGCTCATTCTATATGAATGATGCTAGGGATTTTATATGCACATCCCCAATAACAATTAATGGATTCCAAGTAGTGTCATATGGAATGGCCAATTCATGTAAATAAAATTCACATAATTGATACTGCATCTATGGGGTAGCTCACTAGTAGGCTATCAAAAACAATTTAGGTGTAAAAAGGCAGATAGGAGCATCACTATACAATTGACTAAACTAGAAACTCAAGTATTGTTCTTGTAAGTATAGGGCATAAACCCTTATAGGAGGTCTACACCTCATAAGTTGAACAGTCATGTCTACCATCCTATCTATTTTGAATTTCAATCTCCTTATCTCCTTATTCTTCTCCTCAATCTTGTTTTTATGCTTCTATTTCATCTCGTGTTGTTCATTCACTACTTCCACTATTTTCTCCCACAGTTGCAAGCTAACAGTCAACAAGGTTGGTGGTACAACCTCTTTTTGATGATCATCCTGCTGCTCAGGCTCTAAACTCCTATTTATTTCTATAATGGCCAGTTGAGCCAATTGATTCAGTCCTATTCCCTGTTGTTGATAAATTTGGAACTAATTTTCCAATGTTTTAACCCTCTCATTCAATTCAGTATCCTTTTGTTGGTATTCCTACAGTTATTTTTCCAATGCTACAATATTTTGTAAAGCTACCTACAACTCATCAATTTTCTCCTCAATTTTATCCTCTTTATCCAATAATAATTCCTCTTTTTGAACTTCATTAGATGAGGCTGACAATTCTTGGCTTTCTGCATCATGAGGAGGTTGAGGTCATTTCCTTGTTGTGAACAAATTCTCTTACTCTGATTTTGTTTCTGTTTCCATCACATTTGATTTTGCCACATTCAACTACTCCCTGTCAACAAATAGAATTCCCTCTCTGACTCTATTTCAGATTACACATCAACCACCTTTTTTTTTAGGAGGAATTTCTCCTCCTGTAACTCCTTTTTCCTTCAGGTGGTTAGAACGCCTTGGTGGTTGGGTAGATGCTTTTTGTTTCTTCTTGGCTTTAGAGGAAGAAGAAGATGTTTTTTCTTTTATTGTTGGGCTTGGAAGTAGAAGGAGGGTTCTTAGAAATCTTAGATGCTAAGTTGTGAGTTGGAGCTTTTAGGTTGCATTTCTTACTTTTCAAACTATTCAGTGTGGCTACAATGCGGTGAAGTTGGATGTTCTAGCAATGGGGTTGGTACTGGTGAAGTTGCAGGAGTGGAAGACCTTGCAGGTTCTTCCATTGGGTTATCAGTCTGTGGAGCTAAATGCTCTGGCATGACATCATGGCTACGGGTAGGCGAGGCCATTGGTTGGAAAGAGGTTGCAAGTGCTTCCTCCCCTTTCTCTAATTGTACATTTTCTACCCATGGATCATATTCCTCAACCGGTCCAACCCTTAAGGGTCTATCATCAAGGTTGTCATTAAGTCTATCATAAATGTGGTTAAACTTAAGAAAATTTTCCCAAAGAATAGTCTATCACAAATGTGTTCAATTTGAGGAAATAGTCAAGCTTGTTGGAAAATAGGCCTACATTCCTAGTCACTTAACAATATTGTGTGATCAGTTGGTTCTTTCCTGATGAGATTCCCACCCATTACGTAACACTTCTTATTTCCTCTATATCTTCAATTACTTGTTCACCAAGTTTTTATGAAATTATATGTTTCTGAAATCAATTTCTACCCTGTTACTTCCTTTCTTCTTGTTTTTGTCTATTGCATCTATCGGTTGATACTAATCAATTGTGTATGCAATGAGTAGCCATAAATTATGAAAAGAAAGGTTTTGGAAAGGGTAATAGTACATGAAATAATTTTTCACATATGAAATCTAATGTAATCCTCCCAACTAAAGGACGCATTTGTCCACAAATGCGAAGACAGTGAGGATGTATGGGAGGGAGGTGTGAAAGCATTGAGAATTGTGTATAATAGTGGAATAAATGATTGTGTAAGTAAAAATTACTATAAACAAAATAGAATTTATTGTTATAATGGAAGGTGTGAGATAAATACTAGTCAAATGTTGATGAGGTGAAAGATGGTGCATGCAAAGAGGCTGACTTGGTTGCTGGAGTGAATGATTTTGAAAAGTGTGCCAAAGTGAAAGAAGTTGATGTGACGTGAAGGAAGTGTAGTTGATAGAGGAGCATCAGCATGAGGACATGTGTCTAGAAAGTGCAAATGCTGAAAAAAGAGTGGTAGCATGTGGATGTTGTGAATGAAGGTGTTGCAGACAAGAGTGGTTGCATATACGAAATTAAAAATGGATGACGTGGAATATGTAGCACAGATACATGGAGAAAGTGAACAAGGCCCAACTGGAGTGGCTATGAGTGTAGTGGCTACATGTCCCATGAAAATAATGATAGGTGTAGTGGCTATAGGTGCAATGGCTATAGGTCCCATTGAAATAGTTGTATAGCAATAGCTACAGGTCCAGTGTGTAGAGTGGTTGTAGGTGCTGTCAACTTCATTAGACTGGATGTTTTATTAATGTTGATATTTTGTGTTTTTTTTCTTGTTTTTTTTTTTATGTATAAGGGAAGAGAAAATCAGACCTAAGGATTGACAACAAATGAGCTTGTGGGTTCATCTACTGATGTGTCAATGGATAAGGCAATTGGAGCAACTGTGGATGGAATGCATGTGTCATCTAGTAGTGAATTATGTGGAACTTGTGCATCAAATTGTCTTGTCAGATTCTGGATGAAGTTGTCTTTATCCAATAGCTTCTTATAAAATTTCAAATGATGTCCATTTACCATGAGTGAGAATCTAACTGGATCAATTATGGTAAGGTGGACTGCACAATTGGTAAAAACTTCTCTAATTTCATAAGGACCTAACCATCTGGTCTGTAATTTTCCTTTATGGTCCTTATATTTGGAGTCATAAAGTAGGGCCCAATCACCTGTGTGAAATTCTTTAGTTTCAATGTACTGGTCATGCCATTTGATTCTTTGTTTTTGGAGTATTTCTATGTGGTTAACTACCTTGATTCTTAATTCTTCTAAAGCATTAAGCTGGTGTAGCCTATCTTGTTGTGTTGTAGATAAGTCCATTCCTAGTTGTACGGCAGCCCTCAATGTTTTGTATTCAAATTCAATAAGGACTTGACAACCTTTTTGCCATAAACTAGTTCATAGGGTGTATACCTTGTTGTGGTTTTCCATGTTGTTCTGTATACCTAAACTAGTTCTGATAATTGGCTGCCTAATATTTTCTGTGCAATGCAACTGTCTTTGTCAATATTGCCTCAATTTCCTTGTTTGTGACCTCAACCCGGCCAATTGATTGTGGATGATTGAGAGTGGATTTATTATGTCTAATTTCATATTCCTGAATCAGACGAGCAATTAAGGCTGATGTGAACTATGGTCCCTGGTCAGTAACTATTTCCCTTGGCACTCCATATCTGGTAAATATTTATTCATACAAAAATGTGGCCACCTTATTGTCTCTTACAAAATTGAGAGCTTTGACCTCCACCCATTTGGTTAGGTAATCATTATATACCAGTATGTACTCCCTGTTGTTAGAGGGGGGATCAATGGGCCCAATAAAATTAATGCCCCATTTGTCAAAGGGTGTAATCACCAATTGTAGCTACAGAGGCATCTCATCACTTCTTCTAGGTCTACCCATCCTTTGACCATGGTCATATCTCCTTGTGTACTAAATTGTATCTTTGTGTAGTGTTGGCCAGTAATATCCAATAGTTAATATCTTGAGTGTTGTCCTTTTGGCTGCAAAATGCCCCCCACAAGGTTCATCATGGCATGCTTTAAGAATGTCATATACTTCATCTTCTCTTAAACATTTGTGCATGACATGATCAGGTCCTATGTAAAAGATATAGCCAGCCACCCATGAATAAGGGAAGTTGTGTTCAACCATATGGTGCCTTTCTCTTGGTGAAAGGTGTGGAGGTGTCTTCTCTGAAACCAAATAATTGGCTATATCTGCATACTAGGGAGTTTGGACTGTTAATGCAAATAAGTGTTCATCTGGAAATGAGTCATCAATAGTTGGATCTTCATCAGTAATAGTGAGCCTAGAGAGGAAATCAACAACTACATTTGCCTTTCCAAGTTTGTCCACAATAGTGATATCAAACTCCTGTAACAACAACAACCATCAAACCGGTCGGCCACTAACCACTGGTTTGGTCATTAGATATCTTATTGTTGCATGATTAGTATGAAAAAAAATTGGATAGCCAGTGATGTAGTGTCTAAATTTATTGATTGCATAGATAACAACTAACATTTCTTTCTTTGTGATAGTATAGTCAAGTTCAACACCTTGTAGATTTTTGCTAATGTAGTAAATAGCATATTCCAAATTCCCCTCCTTGTCCTAACACAACACCTACAACAAAGTTAGAGGCATCTATATGAATATGAAAAGGTATTTTCCAATTGGGTCCTTTGAGTACAGGTGTCACTATCAAGGAGTCCTTAAGATTTTCAAAGGCTCTTTGACAAGCAAGTGAACAATCAAACCCAACATCCTTAGAAAGTAGGACAAATAGAGGTGCCACTATTTTACTAAAATCATTTATAAACCTCCTATAATATCATGCATGTCCAAGAAAGTTTCTTACATCCTTTTGTTTTTGAGGAATAGGTAGTGTTGAAATGACTTCAATTTTGTTGGGATCCACTTGAATTCCTTTCTTGGACAAAAAATGTACAAGTACTATTCCTTCTTCCATCATCGTGAAACATTTTTCATGACTAAGAGAGAGCTTATGATCCTGACATCTCTAGAGGACCTTTTCAAGGTTTTCTAATGCTTGTTAATAAGAATCTCCATAAGTGGTGAAATCATCCATATATACTTCCATGGAGTCATGAGAAAAATCAGAAAAGATGCTCAAAACAACTCTTTCAAATGTTGCAGGTGCATTACATAGTCCAAATGGAAGGACTAAATAGGCATAAGTTCCCCAGGGGCATGTGAATGTTGTTTTGTCCTAGTCCTCTGGGGCTATTTTGATCTGATTATAGCCACCGAATCCATCTAGGAAAGAAAAATATTTCTTGCTAGCCAAAGAATCCAAGACTTGATCAATGAAAGGAAGAGGGAAATGATCTATCTGAGTGGTTGTATTCAATTCTCTATAATATACACAAACCCGCCACTTGCCTCCTTTCTTGGGTACTATGACTAATGGGATACCCATTGGTTGTCTGATATAAGATATATGAATCCTGCATCCAATAGTTTCTGTAATTCATTCTTCACTATTTCTCTTACAACAGGGTTCATTCTTTGTTGAGGTTACCTAACTAGCCTGCATCCTTCATTTATATATAATCTATGCATGCAGAGGTTAGGATCTATTCCTTTCATGTCATGATAGACCTAGGCAAATATTGTTTTGTGAGTTTGCAACATGGTTATTAGTTCAGATTGTTGTATTGTTGTCAATTGGTTATTGATATTAAGTGTTTTGTTTGGTGTTATATCAATTGGTGTTGCAGATGTCATAACAAAAGCAACATATAGTCCTGATAAATTAAGACTACAACTATGTGGTAGCAAATGATAGAACATGCAGGTAGTGGAAGCATAGGCTTGTGTATTCACTGTGGGAAAAATATTATGTAGTGGGCAAGTCAATCATACTAAACATGGGTCTTGTTGCGGGTCCCTCCCATAAGTGTTTTGGATCACATTAGAGAGCACTTCATCCGCATCCTGAATATTTAGCAATGGGCTACGTTCAATAGTCATTAATGTCTAAAGAGAATATTGGTAATTATCCTCTAGATCCACCCAAAATAGGTTGTTCCATATTAGCAAAAGGTTGTACTAGGGGACAAAAGGACCAATTTCTTAGTTATATTTCCATTGGAAATTATCATATTGCCAGACTTGCATCCTATGAAGGCATCTATTGTTGCCAACCAAGGTCATCCTAAAATGAGTGGATACCAACTTAAGTTGGCCTTGGGTTGCAGGACCATGAAGTATGTAGGGTATTCCCATGAGTCTAGTGTGATGACTAAAGTCTTCAATGATTCCTTCAGGTTTGACAGTTGACCTATCTGCTAATTGTAAAACTGTTGGTGTAGGCCATAGGTTGATTAACTAAAGATTTTTTATTGTTTCTCTAGTCATAACATTTATAGTTTCACCTAAGTCAATCATATTGTTTTTGATAAGGATGCCATTAATATGCACATCAACTAAAGGATTGCCAGGATTTGCATATTTTGGGACAACTATGTTGCCTAACATGATATCAACAAATTGTCCTATAACATGCACAGTTTGGGGGTCTTTTTTTTCCTTCCTTGTTTCTTGAGACATAGTTCCCTTATAGTTTTAGTATAGATAGGTACATTTTTAATGGATTGGATTAAAGGGATTTTGACACGGACATCTCTTAATTGCCTAAGAAAATCAAATTCAGGTTCAGGTTGAGGTGGATATTCTTGCATGTTCAATCTTTCTGGAAATGGAGGGTTTCTTGTAGTGATTTCCACTTGTGGTGATGTTTGTTCAGGATGCCTATGTTGGTTATTCAGATGGTTGTTAGTGTCAGTGGTTGGCTCTTCATCAACAAGTTCCATAACAAGCGGAGATGGAGGTCCAGCAAGCATTTTACCTGAACATAAGTGAACATCACTAACCTTAACCATATAGGTTGGGTACTGGATGGTATCATTAGTGTAAGCATTTTGAACATCCTTATTGTGAGGATTTGGTGCAAGTTTAGTGGGCAATTAAGTTTCTCTTGGTTGCATAGGAGTAGGTGAAACTATGTTTGGCATAATGACAAGTTGTTGTGGTGGGATTTATTGTGGCTATGGGTAATTTGCATTTGAGTTTTGCCATGGATGATTTCCATGACACTATTGTGGCCATGGGTTTTGATTTAGCTGCCATTGTGGATTATAATTTGGGGATTGGAATGGTTGTTGTGGCCATATCCCTTATTGTTGGTTCCAGCTAGGTGGAATGGTTTCCCAGGATTGTTGTGGCATGTTATACCAAGATGCATTATGCCAATTAGGGATGTTTGAAGTAGCTCCTATAAATGAAACATTGTTGGACAAGGGGTCTTGAGGCATACCTTGTCTTTGCTACTAGAGCTTACGTTGTGCAATATAGAACACCTAGCCATCTTCATCCTCTAGGGCTCAAAAATTTGGCTTCTCAAATTTTTCTTCAGAAATGCTAGCAATACACTTGCATTTATAGTTAGTCTTCTTTTGTTGACATTGTAGATAATATTCAAACAAAAATGCCTCTATTGCCTCTTGCTTCCTCTTTATGTGGAGGGTGTCCAATTGAGTTTCTAGATGGCTTATGATGTCCTCCTTCATATCTGACAGTAGATTGTTGAGCTCTACCCTAGAGACTCTTGTAGATGTTTTTGTAGAAGACATAGCTCTAGAGCCTCTATTTTTCTTCAAGGTTGAGCATGAATAGTTCCTACAGATTTGATAGATTTCATCAAATCCAAGTTGAGAGATATCCCTTGTTCCAATTAGATTAAATGCATCAATACATACTTCATTCACAGCCCTCAAGAATACCAATTTGAGTGACTCTAGAGAGAGTTGATTATGGCGTGACTTTTTGAGGCATAATTGGAACCTCTCAACATAGTCTTGGAGGGGTTCATCCTCTTTTTTTGACATCTTGAAGATGTCATCTCCCTTCATATCCCTTCCACAAAAATAGTCCTGCTATTTTTGTAGAAATTTTTCCTTCATGGTACCCTAGTTTTCTACTGAATTTTGACCCAACCCCATGAACCATCACAAGGCTGCATCTTTAAGGGTGGCCAGAAAGAGTTTTAGTCTGTATGCATCTATAGTGTAGTCATAGCTTCTTCAAAGGACATCAAATTGAAACAAGAATGTATCTAGGTCCTTAATGATTAACACGTGAAAGTTTGGAAGAGTTGAAGGACGTATATTCTTCAGAGTATCAGCTCATGCTTGGTCTATGATAGGAAATGCAAACGTAACTGACTTAGCTAGATTCTCTATTGCTTCTTCCTCCATTGTGTCTTGATGCCAAGTGGCAATGTCTTCCAAATCTATGACATCCACTGGTTTGAGGGGTATTTCAAAGTGGTCTTCCCCTTATTCTATTGTATTTGATGCAAGAAATCTCCTCAACTAGTCTCTTTGTCATCACATGCAATGATGCTTAAGCTAATAACTTTTTTCCTACAAAATGTTAGTGGATATTTCAGAAATGGATTGAATGTTTTAGTAATCCTAATTGTTGAGAAAAGAAATCTTGTATACTAAGAAAGAAAATGCAAAAACTAATCAAAAGAACTCATAAATTCTAAACCTTAGCACCATCCTCGACAACGGTGCCAAAAATGTCTAACTCCATTATTAACCAATAAATTGATGTAGAAGGGGAATGCACTCAACTCAATGGACCTACAGATCCTTTAGCAAGGAACCTAATGGATATAATGTGTTACATTTCAATATGTCAAACTAGGGAATCATATTCTTCTTGGATGGTACCTGTATTGTATGTACAGTCAAGGATTCCTGAGTTTATCCCAGAAGTTGCGCATAGAAACAAACTATGAAGAAGGAAACAAATTCTAATTTGCAAAGAACAATGGTTGCTATGGGTAGGTAATTCTATTAAGGAATAACAAATACTTGCTTCAATCAAAACTATATTCAACTACCTAAAGAACTATTCATCAAATAACTTTATTGCAGTAGAAAAATAATCTATGTAGTAAATCAATGATCACCTTTAATATTCCCTAATTCAATAAATCATAATACTTAACAAACTAACAATATAAACTAACGGGAGAAATACTGTTACCTTAAGTGGCCCTTTCTTGAGTGACTGTAACCTCATAGAATCTAAATTAAATCTTTAATTGTATCAACTACTCATTGACTAAATTTGAATCTATATTCCTTATTTAATTTCTGGAAGATGTAATACAACAACAAGAACTAACAACACAAAATCTCTTCAGCTCTCCCTATCATATACAAAATCTATCATATATAGACAAGATCTGAATCTCCTATTTGAATTGAACTTCTGAACAACTATCCTACACTTGTCTATTCTTCCCACAAACATAGGAAGAAAACTTTATCATTATTCTAATTAGATCAAAAGTAGGAAACTAACTATTACAAAGATAATCCATATATCACAGTCCTACTGTGATTATTCTTGTTCACTATAAAGATAGACATAAATGAAAACATAACATTATTGGATTAATCACGAACCATTATTTGAACTCTTCTTAATCTTTATGACTATCTCAACCGTTGAAGATAAAATCGTTCAGTGGGAGGAGTTATGGTTATACCATGCCCACTTCGTTCAGGATCCTTCTCCTTTGGTTGTGGGCTATTGCATTCTCAACTATAGATAAACACTTCCTTTGTTGTGGGTTGACAAATGACCTTTGCCACATGTAACTGCTTACTTGCTGCATAGGGTTTAGTTTCTCCATATAGTATTTACACATGACAAACTACCATAATTAATAAAAATTACTATCACATTCTATAAACAATCATTAACTCACACATAATTACTCATCAACATATCATATACTATTCTTAATGCTTTCAATTATTAAATGTAATCATAAACATGGGTAATGTCTAGGAAAGTCTGGAATTGTCTTTGGAAAATACAAACTTAAACAAGGAAACTAGAACAAAATAAAGTCCCATCAAAAGTCTTGTGTTTTCCCCTCCATGTGCATGTTTTCATCCTTGAATGTTTTATTTATGTTCTTAGGTCCATCCCATATGTTATAAATTACACTAAGTCCTTGAATTTTTTAAAAATATGTAATATCCCTAATGGATATTGGCTCAAATACTTATCATATATGCTATTTGGATTGAACTGATTTGTTTATCTAAAATTGTTAGTTGGCCTGGAACTTTTTTCTGTCTGAATATAACACTTGAATGATATATTTTCTATGCAATTTCTATCTTAGAACAAATAGACATTTTGACAAACATGTTTCATGCACTTGCAAATTAGAGGTATAGCCAAACCATACACAGATTATAGATTAAAATAGATAAGTTCAAATTAAAGATTTGAACTATTCATCATTTGTTACTCTCCAAACTCCAATGAAAGATAAATATAGGAATTATGCAAGATGCTGATTGAATCTCAGTAATGCTTAAATAGTGAATCTAACCTTCAGAATGAATAATACAGTATAACTGGGTAGAATATTGAGATGCCAAAATGAACTAGATATATCACAATGTGGAAGCCAAGAAGATAGATCATGGACGATCACTAAAGCTATTGTAGAGTCCTCCAACGACTGCAACTGCTATAGTTATTTGTCTCTGTTGATCGCTGTGTCTCCTACCATACACTGTCACTTGTCATATAGTATGATGATGCTTAATACTCTCCAATGGTTTATGACGACCTCAACTCCAGTGCAAATCCTTCGTGTGTGTGATTTTGGTTGCTAAGAGACCGTAACCTGTAGTCAAAGACAAAGACGACTCACAATGACTTTGGTGCTTGAGAACAAGCAACTAATTTCTTTCCAATTCGGATGCAATGATTCAAATTCTCCAATCTATAACAATAGTGGTCTTCAACACTAATAAACTACTTGTCTTCATTCGCCAAAGATTAATCCTGATGATTTCCTTGATGTCTTAAGCACATACAATCCCCTAATGATGATTCACGCCTTAATGGTGGCCTTCATGATAATGCGATCAACTCCTTGAATAGCTACCTGAATCTCATGACTCCCTTGATACTGAATCCAGGTGCATTCCTTTAGAGATCCACAAAAGGATGAAATCGCAGTTCTAATAAATGTCCCTGTCAAATATCTTGAAGGCTACGAATCTCCTCAAAGAAACCACAATTTTCCTTAAAGCGCTTCTCCTTTTATAATGGTTGGATCCCTATCTTCAATTTGATGACTTCCTTTGATAATACTATAGGCATCCTCTCCAGAAGGTATCCAAACCAAGTAGTGCCGATATATGTGAAGGTGCCCTTTCTCAAATGCCACAATCCCTACTTGGGCAAAATCATATACTAAACTCCCACGGTTTCAATGCCAAAGGAATGAAGTCTTAAAATATGCATTCACCACAAATATTGAAAGACACTCCAGGACCCACAGATGTCAAAATTTGTCTCCTATGAGGATACCAATAGGTAGCAACCAAATATTTAGTCTTAAAAGATCTTCAATTCTAACACACATAAAAACTCTATATAAAAGAATTATATTAATATAGATTAAAATGTCAAATTTATATTTATTTATAAATCCATAAATTTGCAACAAAACCCTCTGCACATTATATCATCAAATCTGCATACAATCTTTAATGAAGCTCTTTGAATGGGCTTTGATTAAACAACAAAAACCCACAAAAAATGTTGAACAACACTTTGAAGCACAAATGTGAAATTTGAAATGATTTCACCTCAATGACGGTACGGCAGCATCACCAAACTGACTTTTGCAAATGCAAGGGAACATCACCTTGACATGAGCTAAATACAACTTGTCAAAAGACACAAACCCAAAACCAAAACATAGAACATACATGCTCAACAATGACTCTCAGGCTTCCTTTTAAATCCCTTACATCAATTAGGCCCAACCTAATTTTATTAAATGCAAGTTTATGTGTACACAGTCACACTTAACAATATTAAATGCTTGCACTTGCACTTTTTAAATGTGTGTGTACAATAACACTTTAATTTATAAAGTGTTTTTAATACCGACTTAAGTAACTTAAAATAAAATATTAATTTTATAAAGCAAATAAAAATACTTTATAAAATTAATTTACAATTAAAATATTTTTTAAGTTACTTCAAAAATTGGGGACATGACAGCCCTCCCTTCCCGACATTGCTTGTCCCCAAGCAATGGGAAGAAAAATTGAACTCAATCAATCCATGGATCCCAAATCCATCAAGGCTCCTTAAGCATGCTCAACTGCATCTCTTCAAGGCTGCTGACAAAGAAGATCTTGGGACCGCTTCTGCTGTTGCACAATGTAGCAAACACAAATGTATCCAAGCTATCATGAATTAGAACAACACTATGCAATCTCAAAATATCATTCCAAGTGATATGCAAAGTGTCATATTCAATGCATGAAGATAGAGAATCATCATGAAACCAATTGCCAACAAGAAAATATGGATTCCCATCATCATAAACTCTTCCATACACTGTTGTTCGAAAACTGAAACCACATGCTTCAATATCCAGCAATGAAGAAAAATCATCAACCCATGGAGGAAAAACTAACACATCATCCACATACTTCAATAAACAAACATCATCACAATCATGAATAGGATGATTTAGTTCACCACATGGAACTAATCCATAAATCAAAATTGAATCCTCTTCATCACCATTGTGATATTCATGCAAATAATCCGTGACTTGTTCTTTCATGTTTGGAATCTCCTCCAAATGAGAAATCTTATCAACCTCATTATCTCCATCATTGGAACAATTGTTATTTCCTGATTCATCTTTCCTTGGAATGAAGAGACTTCTAATGTAGTCAATCCTTTCTTGTTTTGCAATATTGATGAGATTGATTTTCTCTTTAACTTCTTGAAGATGTTTCCTTGCATTGGCAGCCACCATCTTGGCCTCTTTGGCTCTTTTCATCCATTCTTCATTCATCTTTTCACATCTCTTTACCTCATCTATGCCAAAGTATACAAAATTAGTCCTCTTAGGATTGATATCTTCATGTGTATCATTTGATATATGGCTTCCATCCATAGATGATGTCAAATCATTGACCTCTCCAAGATCAAAATCTGCCATCTCATTAGAATAATGAGTCATCATGCTGCTGTCTTCAAACAAATCAGTAATGGCATCATGCCATTCTATTGTGTCTTCTTCATCAAATGCTAATTCAATGTGTGTCTCCTTATCAACATGAAAAAGAGATGAAACAACAATGTTAGTCTCATCATGAGGAACCATACCTTCATCTACCACAACTGATTTGTCTTGTACATCTTCTTCATCAAACTTGCAATCATCATGAAGTGTCAGCTCTTCATTTTTACAATCATTTGGAAGTGAATCACCTGCACGCTCATCAAACTCACCATAGAATCTTCTACAAAATTCCTTAGCAAATGATTTGCTTTCCACTATCCTTTGAAGAGACATCAAACTTTTTGACATATATTCTGAAAACTCCTTTGATTGTCATATGTGATCAACCCAAATTGTTTCTATTTCTTCCCTACAATTATCTAATAATCTAACCATTTTGCACTTGCCAATCTGTTCAAACCAACTGTTAATTTAGTCAAGCAAACAAAACCCTCAAAAGTCTTGTGTGTTTTCCCCCCCATGTGCATGTTTTTCATCCTTGAATGTTTTATTTATGTTCCTAGTTCCATCCCATATGTTATAAATTGCACTAAGTCCTTAAATTTTTTGAAAATATCTGAAAATGGCTAAGTGTTTTCTTTTGTCAACTTTTTGAGCCCTTGTTGAACCTTGTCAGTGAATTCAATAGTGTTTGAACTCATTGAAATTGCAAAGAGGGGTAAGTATAAAAGGCTTTTGATGAGTTTAGAGGAGTTTGAACCTAGGTTCATTTCTTCCATAAAACTATGAAACACTAATGACAAGGACCAAAATACAAAGGATTTTAGTGAGCTCCATAGTTCATTAACTCACCAAAAGTGCAAAGAAGACAAAAGAAAAATAAAATACAAAGGGTTTTAGTGAGTTCATAAGTTCATGAACTTTCTAAAATTATGATAGCAAGAAGGAAAACAAGGGTTGTCGGCATGTCAACAAGTTGAAGAACCTTTGAACCTATCGACAAGATTCAATTTTCCTCCAAATTGTTGAAATTGTGATGGCAAAGTTGAAGAGGGAGAAGAAATAGACATGGAGCTTTAGAGTTTTGGTAGGTTCAAGAACCTTCAAACCTACCAAAAAGGTTGAATAGTGCATGAGATCTCCAAAATTATGACACGAATACATAGAGGATAAGGGAAACGACAAAGATAGTGCAGGGAAGATAGAAAATGATGAAAGACTAAGAAAGTAAGTTCATGAACTTGTTGATTTGTTGACAAAGACAGAAAAAGATAAGGGAAAATGTAAATGTAATAGGGCGTCGGCAAGTTCAATGGTTTAGGGACTTGCCAAAATATCGACAAGAAGGTTCAAAAAACCCTAAAATCTTCGGAAAAGCATATTTCAATGCTTGTAACATGTATTTAACACATTTTTTCATGATTTCTTCTATTTGAACAACTGTATACCACCCAAGGAATCCATTAATGCCTAATATGAAAGAGTTGGAGGTAGGTGATGATTTTTTATATTAGAAATCTTCTACAAAAAAGAGAATATACAATATAGGAGAAGCTACTCCATCAGTCCAAGGACAACAGTCCACATACTAATGAAAATAAATCCTACTAAAAGTAGAGTTACATAGTATCAAGTATATATAACCAGTATATATAGAACATAGTTATCAAAACATCATTTAACATAACCAACACAAGTACTGTCACTGCTCCCAACAACACCTCTAGTTATTGTTGTGCTCAAATTGATCACACTCATAACAACCAATAGGTGGATCTACCTCATCTTCAGGGTCCATATCTTTGGCAACTGGTTCAAACCTATTATTCACTGTTGCTTTAGTTTTCTTTCTTTTCTTTAGTCTTGGGATGTTATGCTTCTTCATATACTCATGCAACTTATTCAGCTCCTCTTTATCTAAATTGTCCCTTCCCTACAGCCAAAAGTGTGCATTATTTATCTCCTTTTTGTAGACAATGATTAGACCCTCTTCTAGATGAATAAAGAACCTTTCTTTTGGTATCTCAAGTTGTCATGTCCCCTCCCCTATGAGTCGACTCAAGTTACAAATTATACAAGTCTTATTCATAGAAGACAAATGCAACGATAAATGTATTGAAGATAAATAACACATGTATCACACTCTATTGTGCAGGCCGACTTCCTTAATATAGGTGATTTGAAGATAAAGTTTAAATTGAAGATTTAAACTATTTTAGTAATGTTAGCCAACTCAAAGTAAATGTTGGTCGATATCATTTGTTTTGGTGCCAATATCATATTGAAGTTTTGAAATAAAACCATTGTAAGAAGCTGACCTCTCCCAAGATAAGCGCCATGTACATAGACAAAAGTCTTATTAATAAATTGTGAAGAGGTGTGATATCTTCAATATGGCTACCTCCCTCCTAAAGGCAGTGACTTCATAATGGCTGACTCATTAAGAAGAGATTAAACTATAATAAAATAAGTTCATTTAAAATAGGCTGACTCCTTTTAAAGAGTCACCTCACTTAGTGAAGAGGCATGATATGAAATATAAAAGGAACATAAGTGGAAGGTAAAGAGGAATAGAAAATACATTAGCAGAAAATAATGGATATGAGATACAACAGTTCTCATATATCAGTCATCAATCGATCGATCATCAAGCAATATCAATCATTAATCATTGAACATTACAATAGACATTCAATCTGCATAATTATATCTATTTACTTAATCATATGGACTGTTAAGGATAACAAAGGGATACATTGTTAAGTTTGAACTGAATTAGAACTTCAATAAGAATTATTATTAATATACATGCAGAAATAGAATAAGGAACAACAGGTCAGATCATTATATATAATTGGAGATTTTCCAGTCAAAGAAGAATGGTGAGGGGACTATGTGGAGGGAACCCTACCATGCCTCCTTGAGGGACTATTTGGAGGGAGAATTGATTAACACCCTACCATGTCTCCCTGAGGGGACTGTATGGAGACATTGTTGACAGTCTATACCCTGCCAAGCCTCCTTGAGGGACTATTTGGAGGGAGAACTGATTAATACCCTGCCATGCCTCCCTGATGGGACTATATTGAGGCATTATTGATAGTCTACACCCTTCCATGCCTCCCAACACCATCCACTTCTATGATTGAGTTTAGTGACAGACCGAGTTAGGTGCATAGTAGTGAACATATGATCTCTCTATATTGATATTGTTTATGAATTTGAATGCAAGAAAAAATCTTATCTAACCCTAAGGGTTAAATATGTATGTTTGTATATCTATATTTCATATATGTCTTTCCTATGTAATGATTGCAGAATTCAAGTACAAGGAATTATGCAATCTTGAAGATAACATAAATGGTAATTCTAAAACCCTAACCCTAACTTGTGACATTTGAATTTTCTAGGTCAAATTAGATAAAGGGACATTACAATTGGTATCAGAGCATCATTCCTGTCATCCTATGAATAATAGCTTATGCAATATTTATTCAAGTGTATACTTCATGGCTTACGTGTATTCAAGTGTATACTTCACGACTTACATGTATTCAAGTGTATACTTCATGACTTACATGTATTCAAGTGTATACTTCATGAGTTACATGTATTCAAGTGTATACTTCATGACTTAAGTGTATTCAAGTGTATACTTCATGACTTACGTGTATTCAAGTGTATACTTCATGACTTACATGTATTCAAGTGTATACTTCACAACTTACGTGTGTTCAAGTGTATACTTCATGACTTATGTGTATTCAAGTGTATATTTCATATCATACGTGTATTAAAGTGTATACTTCATGACTTGCATGTATTCAAGTGTATACTTCATGACTTAAGTGTATTCAAGTGTATACTTCATGACTTACATGTATTCAAGTGTATTTCATGACTTAAGTGTATTCAAGTGTGTATTTCATGACTTACATCTATTTAAGTGTATATTTCATGACTTAAGTGTATTCAAGTGTATACTTCATGACATACATGTATTCAAGTGTATACTTCATGACTTACGTGTATTCAAGTGTATTAAGTGTATTCAAATGTATCCTTCATGACTTAAGTGTATTTAAGTGTATACTTCAAGACTTACGTGTATTTATGTGTATGCTTCATGCCTCGTATCTTACATGTATTTATACATATACTTCATGTATTATGTGTACCCTTCATGCTTCTTATATTACATGTACTTGTTTTATATAAAACAGGGGGAAATGGATACAAGGATTAAATCCTCCTTTCTCAACAAATATTCAAGGACATATCAACCGAGTTGAATCACACTTTTGCAAGAGGATTCACCTAGAGGTTAGGCTGTCACTCAGAACAATGTGGAAATTTAGAGTTTGTCAATTAATGTATCAATTTAATGCTCAAATACCCTTAAAACCCTAATTATGCAAAATAGTAAGGAAAATGATGAATTACGACAAATGCTTGCAGACCAAGGTAATAGGAAGAGCTTAATAATTGACCATTTTTTGAAGTTCGGGATGCGGAATGCTTAGGGACACTGGCATTAGTGCCCCTGTCCAAGGTAGTGTTTTCTTTGTGAAATCTTAATCTCCTTCTAACAGTGATGATCACTGTACTTTCCATTTATGTCCCAGGAGATGCAGAGGACACTGGCACTCGAGTCCGAGTCCAAGGCAGGGTGATTTTTAGGATGTCAAAACCTCTTCAGATGATGATTATCACTATCACAATTGTTTCTATGTTTTCAACCTTGGAGGACACTGGAATTGGCACCCAAGTCCAAGTAGTCTTTTTCTTCAGAAATCTAGAATCTGCACACTGTGTTACTATTCCCTGCAACTCCACTCTGTCAAGATGTGACACTTGTAACCTGCAATCACAAGGAGTGGTTAGGGGTTGTGGTGTTTAGAGGCTTGCCTCAAACAAGCCCTGGAGAGACATTCAAGTCTTTCAAACACCGTTGTCAGATAAAGAGTGTGTATCCCTACGGGATAGAGGCAAAAACAAATTGATAAATGATTCAAACATAAATAGATATCACCTCAAAGGTGTAGATCTCAAATAGATGAAGGCTCTTCAACACATGAGAAGATTAAGCTAAATCTACAATCACAAACATAATAAAAATGCTCTGATCTGCAACAATGAATGTCTTGAATGCTCTAAAATCATAAGTTTGCCAAAAGTTCACAATCATCTTCCAGTTTGCAAATGAAACCCTAAACATGCTTATATATGCAACAACACACATTCCAACTCAGAATTTCATAATTCAAACTTAAGATGTTAGTATAGGACCTAATTAACGATCATAAAACTGACATTAAAATTTGGGACTAACCCAAAATGGGGTAGGACTAGGGTGCTAGTGCCCAAGTCTACCCTCCCAATTTAGGTCAGGATCTATTTAAATAGCACCCCTAGGTCCTATTTGCCATAAAACTTAGGGGTTTTCTCATCGGGATTCAAGATCAACATGCAAGATGCTTATAATGCATTCTAAAGGACCTGGGAGCTAAACCTTAAAAGGGAAAAGTCCCACGGAGACATTTTCTGACATAACATTTAGCCCCCACTTTAATGTACGTATGAACACAAGGCCCATACATGCATTAAAGTACAGTCAAAACACAAAAAACATGCCAAGCACTTAGAGCTAATGCATACACAAATATTGAGGAACTATTTCTAGCCTCCAGTCTCAGGTAGACATTAGAGAAAACATGTCGTAGACACGTCAAACACATCGAAGATAGTAACAGGCACGTAAAACATAGAGAAGATAGTTATAGTCATGCAAAACACGGAGAAGACAACATTGAAGACACACAAAACACAATGAATACAGTGGATGTAGTGATTATTTCTTTTTCATTTTCATATATATGAATGAATGCAAATGCAAGTACATGGAAAGTAAACACACCACCCAAAATGCATGAGGGACTCATCGCCACACATCTTTAGACTGCATATGGGGCAACAAACATGCAATATAGATCTCAGAGTGTAAGAGGGACTCATTGCCACATGTCTTTAGACTACACTTGAGAACAAACATGCCATACAAATCCCAAAGCATAGGAGGGACTCATCGCCACATGTCTTTAGACTATGCTTGGGAACAAACACACCATACAAGAGAGAAAACACACATGGAAGACATGGAGAAAACACGATAAAAAAGCAATGGAAGGAGCCTATTGCTAGGTTCACCACCATCTCAGGCACATTATAGGCACACCTGACAGTTGGGCTTCGCCACGACAACCACCAAAGACATGCTTAAGGGAGGATACACCAACCCCGCCTACTTGGAGGACTTTTAGAATAAAAAGGATGTGCACTAACTCAAGAGATACACCGTCCTTGCCTCCGTAGAGGGCTTTCAAAATGCAACCCCACCTGCTTCATGGAGATGCCTTACAGTGAAAAGGAAGCATGTGCTCAAAAGTATACAACCCCACATGTGTCATTGAGATGCCTTACAGTGCAAAGGAGGTATGTGCAATAGATCAATGTCTGCAAACACAATTTATTAATATCAAAATCATCAAACAACTTACCTTATATATGCCTCCATCTTAAGGTAGTTGATGTCATGTACCAATATCAAGCACTTTAAGGTAGAGAGAAAACACACAAGGGAACAAGAGCTCTGGCAAAGCACATGCTCCCAGAGGTGACATGCACTTTATGATCGCCGAATGTTCCCACAAACACATAATTTCCTGCAAGAAGAGAGCTTAGAAATCTTTTTCTAAGATAATAACCACATCACATGATCAAAACAGTGCATATACATAATCACATAAAGAGCCAAGGTTATACTATAGTTTTGGAACCCAAGTACAACTGTGGGGCTATACCGCAGAGATCTCAGAACCGAGTGTAAGCAAGGCAAGATCCAAGATAAACAAAGTGCACGGAGCAACAATATTGTTATGGTTTGTTAGAAAATATAAGACATCATCAAAATATCACACAGAGTGATTCTACTAGCCAAGCGTCAAATAATATATATCAACGCCATCGTCATGTATGGACTAGTTCCATTTTTGCTTACTCGCTGAAGGGACACGTGGTTTGTATCAGTCTTATTTGTTTTTTATCATCCGCCAGTTAGATAGAACCACTGGAGTAAGGTAAACAATAAATTAAGAGAGGAGAAACAAGTACGCTAGGGCTGTCACGTAGGAAGGTGCCCACAGGTCACCAACTGCAACGTTATGCCCCTAGGACACAACACACAACAATGAAAATAGAGGAGAGGCAATATAGAAGAATGGTCACAATAGAGGCAGTCTTCCAGTATCCTTGACCTTACAAGAGTATCAAGGGAGGCCTAAACAACACATAACACATCACGGGGGAAACACAACACAAAGGTAAAAGGTTAGAAATACTTACTTGTAAATACACCCATATTAGAATTTGTGACGCGAGCATCTTAGAAAGATGCTCTATCAATTTTTGTGTGAAGCTTGAGTAGCTCATATTAGAGTATTCTTTGTTGTTAGAAAGTTCATGCAGTGCTTGTTCATCAAATCTTTGTAAATTTTAAATCTTTTGTTGCTTATGAGGAGGGGAACCACTATTATTTCCTACTGATGATAGCCGTCTTACTCTTTTATGATCTTTGGCTCTCTTATTTTGTTGATTTCTTCTATCGTAGGGAGAAAGGACTATCTTGCACCATATCAATCTTTTCTTTTGTCATAATTTCTTGCTTCAGTTGTTCCATTTGTCTTGCCAATGCATTTTGGTTATCAACTGATCCTTGAAGGGATAATGGAGGAGGAACCTCAACATAAATACCATTTCTTCATGGATGAGGTAATACTTCAGTATTTTCCTTATCCACTTCTATTGTATCAATTATCTCATCGTAGTTCAGATAGTCATCTTCTACTTCTACTGTATTTTGTTCCATCATGTTATTATTGGTATGCTTAGGAAAGGGATTAGTAAAAATCTGTAAATTCTGATTCAGAGAATCAACCAACTTATTTCCATTATCATTCACACTAGATACCTGTATAACATTCAAGTCGATGAGATCTTGTATTTCATGTTTAAGATGCATACATCATTCAGTATCATGTCCTTGTTGCCGATGAAAATGACAAAAAACATTAGCATCGAAATAAGGTCCTTGCATTCTACTAGGATCCAATGGTTTAATCAGAGGAATCTTCAAGAGGTTATTGCTCACATCTTAATTCATGATAGAATGTAAGGATTTAGATATCTGAGTGAACTATCTTTTCTGGAATGGTGTCCTGTTCAGATTAGTGATAGTAGACACTTGTGAAAAGTTGTTTGAATTCTGTCCATTAACCTTGATGAAAGTCTTATTATTCCTCTTAAAATTGTTTTGTGAAGGTCTACCCATGGGTTGACCAACTTGAGATGATGAGTTTTAGTTTTCATACTGACTAGAGGAGAGTTGATAATCACGAAGGGCGGTGCATAAATGTTGAAAAGAGTTATACTTCATCAAGAGAATTTTATCACGGATGTTAGGTTGTAGATTTGTAATAAACACCTTTTGAACATCCTCATCCTTCATCTGATATTGAATTTGTGCATAAAGAGCTTGATACCGACTAATAAACTCAGTTAACTTCTCTTTCATACCTTGCTTGCAATGAACTAAATCAATCAAAGAGACTTGAGGTCCAATGTTTGCTTGAAAATGTTGTAAAAATTGATCAACTAGTTGTGAAAAAGAGTGTATTGAATTCGGAGGTAAAGAGAAAAACCATTCTAAAGCAGTATCCTTGAGAGATCACGGGAAACGTTTTGCTAACAAGTCCTCTTCAAAGTAGAAATCACTACACAAAGTTGTGAATGCTACCACATGAATATTGGGATCACCTTTTCCACCATATTTTTCAAAGCGAGGAGTTTCAAACTTCTCAGGCATGGGAGTTCTCAAGATTGCATAGGAAAGGGGATTACAGGCATGATAAGTTGGTATACTAGGTTGCGAAGAATTTGTCAAGCTTGTCACCTTTTGTTGTAAAGAGGTCATGCCTTGCAATAGTTGATTTAAGAGGGCATCATTAGGAGACGCGGTTTGAGAATTAGAAGCCATGTGCATGATATTTTGAGGGGATTGGTTGTGAGTGGAAATGAAAGGTGGTTGAGAGTAGTTGTAAGTGGAAGGTTTTTGCAAATAGTTGTGTGTAAAAGGTGGTTAAGAGTAAGCATTCGTAAAAGAAGTCACCTTAGGTGCCAAGGTTTGATAGTTGAAACCCACAACTTTGTAATGTTGTGAATTAGTGCCATTAGATACTCCAATACCGGTGGTAGCATTACTACAAGCATTTGCATTAGTAGTTAAAATTGTTGATGTAAATGTAGACATTCTCGTAGTCGATATAGGTGTCAATACTTGCGTATGAGATGGTGATGACATGTTATTAATAACATTTGCACATTCAGTCACCGACATAACATTATTATGTACTATATGTGCTAAACCTCAAATTACGTCATTAACACATCTTGTTCTTCCTTTATCAGTTCTCTTATGTTGTGAATCATAGGTATAGCTTCTTTTGCTATCCTTTCATTTTCCATAAATACTTGAAAATCGGCTAGCTCTTTATCAAGTTTGTTTATTTTCTCATTAGGTACATGTGTTACCACCTCAATAGTGTCCTCTACATCATGAAATATTTGATCTTCCATTGTAGTTTTAGAAGGTATAATGTCTTGCAAAATTTATGTCTCTCCTTTTGTAAAGAAGGTATTCAATGGATTTTCAGAGGTAGGAATACCGTTTTCTTCAGGAACACTAGATCCCAAGAATCTTCTACTTATTTGTAAAGGTATAATAGGGTAGTGGGTTATAATACTCATACAAAATCATGCAACACTCAATGCATAAACTAATAGAACAAACCCTAGGATATGTTTAAGATCCAAACTGCTTGATTTTCACTTTTTTCACAATTTTTCAATGCAAATGATTAGAAGAAGAGATGTTGTGAAGAATTTTAAGAGGGATAGAAAATAATAAGCTAAATATCAATCTAATAATGCAACAATATCCTTCACAACATGCCTATAATGCAATTCTAGAGAGACAACAAAGCCTAATCTAGTGAAAATGCAAGGTTTTCAAACCCTAGAAATGAATTTTTACAAAAAAGGACACTATGATGAAACACTAAAATTAGAAATCACTCCTAAATGAGTGTTTGAAAGGGTAGTAAAATCTGAAACAAGATTTTAACTACAAACCCTAGCTAATGCAAAACTAGTTTTTTATGGAAAAATGCACAATTTCGAGCAATTTTTGACAATTTAAGCATGAAAATACAATGCAAGTGAATAAGATCAAATGAATTTCTATAATATAAATTAGATATCATGAAAATAATAGAAATTAAATGGAATTAAATGCCAATTAATGCAAGCCTAAGATGCCAATTTTTTTCCAAATCTTTCCATTTTTTCAATTTTTTTTTGTAAATTCTCAAATGCAATAAAATGAATGAATGCAAATATAGAGTACAACACTCAGTAAGGTGCAAAATTCAAATAAACATGGGTTCATCAAAATGTTTTATATGAAAAAGGGGGAAATGAATACAAAGGTTAAATCCTCCTTTCTCAACAAACATTCAAGGACATATCAATTGAGTTGAATCACACTTTTGCAAGAGGATTCACCTACAGGTTAGGCTGTCACTTGGAACAATGTGGAAATTTAGATTTTGTTAATTAATGTATCAATTTAATGCTCAAATACCCTTAAAACCCTAATTATGCAAAATAGTAAGGAAAATGATGAATTACGACAAATGCTTGCAGACCAAGGTAATAGGTAGAGATTAATAATTGACCATTTTTCAAAGTTTAGGATGCGGAATGCGCGGGGACACTGGCATTAGTACCCCTATCCAAGGTAGTGTTTTCTTCATGGAATCCTGATATCCTTTTGACACTGATGATCACTATACTTTTTGTTTCTGTCCCAGGAGATGTGGAGGACACTGGCACTCAAGCCCAAGTCCAAGGCAGGGTGATTTTCAGGATGTCAGAACCTCTTCAAATGCCGATTATCACTGTCATAATTATTTATGTGTTTTCAACCTCAGAGGACACTGGCATTGGCGCTTGAGTCCAAGCAATCTTTTTCTTCAGAGATCAGGAATCTGCACACTGTGTTACTGTTCCATGCAACTCCACTCTGTCAAGATGTGACACCTGTAACCTGCAATCACAAGGAGAGTGGTTGGGGGTTGTGGTATTTAGAGGCTTGCCTTAGTCAAGCCCTAGATATAAATTTAAGTCTTCTAAACACCGTTGTCAGATAGAGAGTGTGTATCCCTATGGGCTAGAGGGAAAAACAAATTGATAAATGATTCAAACATAAATAGATATCACCTTAGAGGTGTAGATCTCACATAGATGAAGGCTCTTCCACACATGAGAAGATGAAGCTAAATCTACAATCACAAACATAATAACAATGCTCTACTCTGCAACAATGAATGTCTTGAATGCTCTAAAATCATAAGTTTGCCAAAAGTTCACAATCATCTTCTAGTTTGCAAATGAAACCCTAAACATGCTTATATATGCAACAACACACATTCTCGCTAAGAATTTTGTAATTCAAACTTAAGATGTTGGCATAGGACCTAATTAACAGTCATAAAACTAACATCAAAATTTGGGACTGACCCAATGGGGCAGGACTAGGGTTCTAGCGCCCAAGTCCACCCTCCCAATTTAGGTTAGGATCTATTTAAATAGCACCCCCTAGGTCCTATTTTCCATAACACTTAGGGGTTTTCTAATCAGGATTCAAGATCAACATGCAAGATGCTTATAATGCATTCTAAGGGACCTGAGAGCTAAACCTTAAAAGGGAAAAGTCCTAGGGAGACATTTTCTGACATAACAGTTCTTATGCTTTGTGTATCATGTGTATGCTTCATGCTCCGAGTATTACGTGTATTTATGCATATACTTTGTGTCTTGCGTATACCTCATGTATCACGTATTTATGTGTATGGGTCATGTTTCACATGTACTTATGTGCATACTTCATATATTACATGTATTTGTGTCTATGCTTCACACTTCATGACTTACGTGTATTTATATGTATGCCTAATGCTTCACATGTATTTATGTGTATACTTTGTTGAACACACAAGGCAACTGAGGGGGGGTGAATCAGTTGTATCAAAAATTTAACTTAACTTAATTCACAATTACATTCACTTGCTTTAACCACTCAGTCTGTTATGAAGATTAAACTTGAAATGTAGAAATAACACTTAAACACATCAACACCATGCACACATGAACACCAATTTTTTTACGTGGAAAACCCTTAGAAAAGCGAAAAACCATGGTGAGTGTTAGCTCACAATATATTATGTAGGAACGTACCGAATTACAATAGAGGCTCACTGCCCAAAAGAAGTGCTTACTGCAAGAAGGCTCACTACCTTAGAGAAAGAAAGAAGAAAGGAGATGGCTCATTGCCAAAAATGAACTGCTCTGATTGCATCTACATATGCATGATTGCAGCTCCAATGAATGCTCAAAATACTGTCTCAAAACTCTTCATCTTTTACTGCTCTATTTCACTATTTTTCTCTTACATTAGATAAGATCTCACTTCTTCTGCTATTGCCACCTACTCTGTAGTTAAAATATTCGCACACACACACACACACTTAATAATGAAATCCATCAAGTATTTATATCCACAACAAGATCTAACTCAAAACTAGGTCAGCTTGCCAAAAATGAAACGTGTACACAAAAGGTTATACTTTGTTGGCTTGAACTCTTTACACAAGAAGCTATGCGGACCAATACAATCCTTCAAGAACCTTCATATAGCTATGGACCTATTATAGAACCACTTAGAATGATGATCCAAACAATATATCTTTACCACATATCGATCCAACTTGTATGTCAGCTTCATCCTTAAGTATACACTTAACCAAATCGACTCTCATACCACAACTCCCAATGCGGACCACACAAGACTCTAAAATTCATACCAAACATTCCTTATGCATCACCCAACATACCTTCAGAATTGTGAGTCATAATATTCTTATGCGGCAAAATGCAGATCTCTGAACTACTGTCTCTGTCACTGTGAAATAGTGTCAACCTGAACGCTAATACTTAGAAACTTGTAGACGGTTATCTGGTAAACCTCAGACTCCACAAATTTGGAATTGGATACTCCTAACATGTGTTTACAACACCTCCAAACCACAAATTGAAACAACCAATAGCGGAGAAATGTGGACTAAAATACTCAGGTATTCTACATTGTTCATGACTGAACTCTGTTAACCTAGACTTAAGCAATTCAAAGTGTAGCTTCCTTAGCTTACTAGGACATGAAACTTGGAATATAGCATCATCAAACAACTATGTGCAACATACCAAAACCACATTGTAGGATTTGTATCTACAAAGGAATACCAACCAACTCTCTGTCGCTAACTCAGTAGGCTGCCAACACTTGGTCAATTTGACTAAGTCATTCTTCCCAGACCAAAAAGAAATTGTACACAACTTGTCTCAAGAACTGTTCCCAATCATATATGACTGTTTCCATCAACGACAACACCATATCACAATCATATCAGCAGTGTCTCTTGACCATGTTGCCAACAATCTCCCCCTTTGGCATTGATGGCAACACTTAGTGAAAAATATTCATATTGCTCCCCCTTACTATGTACACCCTATTTTTCTTCTCCCCCTTAGATATTTATCTATTTTTCACTAGTTCTTCTTCTCCCCCTTTGACATCAATGGAAAAGGTGTATGTACAAGTGACAAGATTGTATCAAAATTTCAAAACTGTTATACTTGACCGCATATGTACAAGTGTAATCACATAACTTACTTACTAGGAGTGGAAAGGATGTCTTTGTATATGGTTTTCAGTTGGGCAGTCTCTTCATCCCACCGAGCCTTAACACTTCTCAAAATTTTAATGTTCCCATTCACTTGGAACACCAATTCCTCTGCCTTATGTATGGTGGTAGGCACTTCAGTTATTGCCTTTATCTTCAATGCCTCAGCTACTAGTCCAGTCATAGAATCAATCTTAGAGCTTACTATCTGTCTGAGCTGGCACATTCTATTTTTAATGGCCTCTTTCTGATTCAATAGACTACTTATGTTTGCATGACTATTCTCAACTTTTGCTTTCTTGTTGTTGAAGGAGTCAGCTGCTAGATCATATGTTTTTGAAATTTTTAGCAGTTGAAGTTCCATCACATTTATTTTCTCCTTTATTTCTTTAGTAGTTTCTAGCCATGTTAGACAAAAACTATATATGTCGCTTGCTTCCTTGATAGAAATATCTACATACTTAATGCTATTATCCAACAAAATTCTATCTTGAGCTAACTTATGCTTCAACTCAATTAATCTTTTATCATCAATCTTCATACTAACCTTTTTATCTGTAGCCTTTTCAAAAGACTCAAAATGTGTACTTATAGAGCTTATTAGCTTTTTGAGTTGTTCAGTAGGGGCTAAAGATGTGTCCTTCTGCAGTCTAGGCATTAACTTTTCTAAAACACTAGACACCTCACCAATAAGCTCACTATCCTGAATATGAGACTTCAAAATTTCTTCCTGAGCCTTAGCTTGGAAAATTGTCTCTAATTTAAATTTCAGCAGAGGGGACATGGAGGCTAAGTTAATTGTCCTTGCAGCAACTCAGGTGTATCCAAAATCTGAGCTTCTTGCTGCCTCTCTAAGAACTCTCTTACTGAATCAACTGGATCATGTGTAGTTGCAGCAGTGTCTCTTACCATGTCATGAGACACTTTTTCTTCAGACTTCTCTAGAGTTTCTTGATCCATGGCTTCTTGCTCATTAGTTTTATGCTCCGAAGGAGGACTAGCCTTAGCTTGTTCATCGCCCTAATTTCCCTAATCAACAATTACATTCTGCTCCAGAGGGGCTTCAACATTCTCTGGAGCATTGTCCTCTTCTTGCTCTTTCATTTCTTCATCTCTTCCTGAGCTTTCCGGAGGGATTGTCTCCGTTTGATTCAAGCCCTATTCTATGCTGATTTTCAGAAGAGAAGTATCATCACCAACTTTTGGTCCTTCCTTATCATGAATTTTTGGGATGTTAAACTCTCTTAAGACATCAAGAGTTATTTCCTCTGTTTCCTTCACAAATTTTTGTCTCTAGACATCAGAGTGTTGGTCTCTTCTTTGTCTTAAACTTTTCCCCAAGCACCTTGGTGACCTTGGTTTTCTCTTCAATATTTATATCCGGACACAACTTTATTAATGCATGTTCTCTTAACTCTATGTCTTTGGCCATTGTTGCTTCCTTTATAGCAGGCATAATGTTGGCCAAGCTATCTAGCAAATCAGTAATCACCTCAATGAGAGATTTGTTGAACATGTCCAAAAATCTAATTATTGTAGTCTTAATGATGCCTTTGTCTGCATCATTATACTCATCATATAATTCTACTATTGGCTTTAGGTTACCATGAGTTGCCATAGCATTTAAGGCATCTTCTAATGTTATTGTGGCCTCTGCTTCCTTGGACTCTCATTTCTTTGACTTCTTCTTGCTTTTGCCCTTATCGGAGGGCTTCTCCTATTTACTCCTGGAGACTTCACTAGCCTTAGCCTTCATTTTATTTACTTTTTCATCTGTTTCAGTTTCCTCTTCATCAACTCCAATACTAACATACATTCTTTGGCCCTTAGTTTTCTTTCTTTTATGTCCTTTATCAGTGGATTTCTTTGTAGGTACTTCCATACTCACTGAAGGAGTGGGACCAGAGGACTTAAATGTAGTTTTAGTAGAGGTTGAGCTTCTTGTTCTTCTCTTTGGTACTCCAAGATCCTCTGATTTCTTCTCAGGCTCTTCTAGAGCCTTTTCCAGTTCATCTTGCTCCTTTTCTCTAGCAGCCTTTTCTGCTTCTGACTTTGCTCTTGCTTCTATAATTTGTTCTTTAGTATACCCCTTACTCAGGGCATATTCCTCTACCATTTTCCTAACCTTCTTTTGAGTTTAAGGATTATTCAATTCAAGATGTACCTTGACTAAAATTTCCTCATATGTTCCAAATCTTTCCTTAGTGGTGTCCTTGGGCTTGCTCAACATGAGCTTAGCCAAGCCAATAAAATCATCCTCAGTTACTTCATACCCCAAAGGATGGACCCATACTGTCCTTGGCTCTACAGCTATCATCACACACTGATCTTTGTTCACAATAAAACATATATCATCTTTGTACTTTTGCACTACTGATCTAGGTATTCTTGCCCTAGATTGCATGGCCTTTTGAAAGTTTTTGAAGTAGCCCCACAGGGTTGCATTTTGTGCATCATGACTGCCTATGCTGTTCAGATGATTACTAATTTGTATTGCAATAGGTTTGCTATCCAACAAGACCAAATTCTTCATTCTGAGCATTTCTTTCAGAAAATAGAAGAATAGGAAAATAATCAACGTACCATATTTAAAAGCATATTTTGAGTCTTTGGTCCTCTTTAGGTTCGCCATCAACTATTGCTGGAGCAACTCATAGAGGTCATAGTCAATGTTCTTCTTGCCATCTCATACGCAATGTAGATGGCGGTATCGAAAACAGAGTTATCTTGGTTGGTGAAGTACACTTTATACCCGACCACCATTGATTCAAATCTCATTGCATGGTCTTCAATGGAGTTCACTGTCAATGCCCTTTTGTCAAATTGAGCACCGGTAGCATCCATTATAGTGCTATTTTTCACAACCTTTAGCATGGGTACAGTTTCAGTGGAGTTCAATCTAGTTACAACCCTTATTTCTTCCTTTGTGATCATGAAGGGTGTTTCAAGCCACAAAAACTCATCATGAATCCTGCTAAGCACATACCAGACCCATGAATCCTTAGCAAATATCTGGAAGTCTAGATATTGTATGAATTTCTTCTCTGCCAATGCCTTATATTCTTCCTTCAAATAAAATCCATCACCACTCAGATGCTTTAGATACAGCTCCACAAGTTTGCTATCATCATGTTCTTCTAGGGTAACATGGATGTATGCCCTAATATATTCCTCATACATTATGCCATATGACACTTATGAAAATGCACCATCAAGGACAACTTCCATTGATTTGAAAGGGTGTTTCTTAAATTTTGGATGAGGCCTTTCTGTGATCTCTGGACCGACATTTTACCGCAACAATTCAAATAATTTTAAAGAGAAGTTTGAACTATAAATACCTCTTTTCACCAAATTAGGGTTTCTTCACTTTGAATCACTAGAAATCATTGAAATTGTTTAAGGTCTTGCTTCAGATCTTCTTGGATACTTGCAAACTTGAATGCAAAGAGATTATTCCTTTGAATGTAAGACTTTTCTCCTTTATTCGCCAAAACCTAATCACAACAAATGCTAACTTCTAAAAAGTTGTCGAACACTTCATTATCAAGCACAGTTGATCTAGATTACTCTACAATGCACCACATTAGATCTTTTTCTGTTGGTAACTTCTTCATGAGATCTATCATTCAATTTTATACCTTATATCATTGTGTTGGATGTCAGCACCACTTTTTTGGCTGGGGGTTTAAGAGTTTTCACTGAAGCTCCCCCTAAGCTAGAGCTCCCAATTTACTTCCCAGAGGAAGTGTCTACACCAGAAGCTGGTGCGAACCCATCCTTGACCTCTTGTACTTCCTTCTTCACCCATATCTAGTTCATTTCCTTCTTTATCTCTGTCAGATCAACCTTTTTCTCTGATTTCTTCAATTCTTCCTAATTATCCCCTTTCATATTCTTGCTTCTGCAGAACCTTGCAGTATGTCCAAACTTATTGCAATTGAAACATACAACATTTCTCTGTCCATTGTTCCTTTCATTCATCCTTGGTCTGCATTGGTTAGCCTTGTGACCATATCTATTACATGTAAAACAATTCCCACTTAAAGATTGAACATTCCTTCCATTGTTATAATTGTTCCTAATCTGACTTCTGCATTCACTAGCTCTATGACCTAACCTCTTACAGTTAAAGTAGTTACCTTTGAAAGTTTGAACATTCCTTCTATTGTTGTAATTATTCCTTATCTGACTTCTGCATTCATTAGCTTTGTGACCTACTTTGTTGTAAGTAAAACACTGACTGGAGAATGATGGAGCATTTTGATTTACTCTACTCCTACACTAAGTAGCCTTATGACCAAATTTATTGCATGAATTACAATAACCATTGAAAGAAGGGTACCTTTGAGCATTTGGTTGCCAAACTGATGGTCTTCTAGGTCTATTTCTTTGATCCTAAATCTGTTTGCCTTTGTCCTTCTTGATTCCAGCATTCTTTTCTTGACCAGTTTTGGAACTTTCCCCTTTCTCAAATCCCAAGCCTTCTTTGTCATTAAGACTCTTCTGACTTGCAAGAATTCTATCAAGCTGAGCAGCACTCCCTTTGAATTTCTCTTGTTGAATCCTTACATGTTTCAAATCAGCTTTCAGATCTATAAATTCTTCTTCAAGTCTTGCACAATCTTCATATTTGTTTTTCACTAGTTGATTTAAATATTCTACTTTTGCTCTTTTCACAACCTCCACTTTCAGATCATTTAAGGTCTCATTTGCTGATATTAGTTGCTCATTAGCCTCCTTGTATTTTTCTTTGAATATCTTAACTAGCTCCCTTAATTTCTTGATACACTCATCTGCTTCCTTGACATTATCTTTTAGATCCTTGTTTTCCAATTCAACCTTTTCAAGGGCAACCCTTAATTCATCTTCATTAACAAGCAAACATTCTTCTTCTATGGTTTGAAATGAATCAATTTCTTCAGGAGGAGTAGTAAACCTTGTTCCTGTCATGTATTCACTTCCCAAGATCTTCCTCAAGCTGTTAGACTTCTTCCAAGGAATCAGGCTCTAATACCAATTGTTGAACACACAAGGCAACTGAGAGGGGGGGGTGAATCAATTGTATCAAAAATTTAACTTAACTTAATTCACAATTACATTCACTTGCTTTAACCATACTCAGTCTGTTATGAAGATTAAACTTGAAATGTAGAAATAACACTTAAACACATCAACACCATGCACACATGAACACTAGATTTTTTACGGGGAAAACCCTTAGAAAAGTAAAAACCCATGGTGAATGTTAGCTCACAATATATTATGTAGGAACAATATCGAATTACAATAGAGGCTTGCTGCCTTAGGGATCATTGCCCAAAAGAAGTGCTCACTGCAAGAAGGATCACTACCTTAGAGAAAGAAAGAAGAAAGGAGATGGCTCACTGCCAAAAATGAACTACTCTAATTGCATCTACATATGCATGATTGTACCTCCAATGAATGCTAAAAATACTGTCTCAAAACTCTTCATCTTTGACTGCTCTATTTCATTGTTCTACTCTTACATTAGACAAAATCTCTCTTCTTCTACTGTCACCTACTCTGTAGTTCACATATTCATACGTACACACACACCTAATAATGAAATCCATCAAGTACTTATATCTGCAATAAGATCTAACTCAAAACTAGGTCGGCTTGCCAAAAATAAAATGTGTACACAAAAGGTTATACTTTTTCGGCTTGAACTCTTTACACAAGAAGCTATGCGGACCAATACAATACTTCAAGAACCTTCATAAAGGTGTGGACCTATTATAGAA
Source organism: Cunninghamia lanceolata (assembly GCA_027924645.1). Taxonomy (NCBI): domain Eukaryota; kingdom Viridiplantae; phylum Streptophyta; class Pinopsida; order Cupressales; family Cupressaceae; genus Cunninghamia; species Cunninghamia lanceolata. The sequence continues at coordinate 1,461,261 of BSBN01001303.1, read as the reverse complement.
CCACTTAGAATGATGATCCAAACAATATATCTTTACTTCATATCAATCCAACTTGTATGTCGACTTCATCCTTAAGTATATGTTTCAAGTATGTGCCTAATCGGTGTTGTCATTGATGTCAACATATCTTTGTTGTCATTGGTGTCAACTATGTCCTATTATATTACTTGTTTAGAAGCTTTTTATGTTGAGGATATTGAGAAAATTGGCATCTCTGGAAGAAACAAGTGAGTTACAGTGAAGTGCAGTATAGACAGTGAGTTGTATGCTGAAGAACAGTCTGGTAGATTGCTCTGCATTTCTTGCTGCTTGAAGATCTTAGTGTGCGGATTGGAAGTTATTTAAAGGGATGTCTGAAGATGCTAAATCCTAAGTTTGAGCCTCCAATGTGAAGAATTGAGAGAGTTGCATTCACCAGAGTAAAACCTGCTTTCTCTGGTTATTCTCTGCTAACAGGGAGAAAGTATTTTGGTCTGTATTCCTCCACATTAAAGTGTTTTGCTCTGCGGTTCTAAAGGGAAGTCTAGGATTATGATAAGTTCCTATAATTGCAATGGTTCATGTTTTGGTCCGCAATCTATCTTTCCTTCATGGCAGTTGAAGACAGTGAAGTTCATGTGTTCCGGTGTGAAGAATCTTATGAATAAAGAGGTTTGTGTTTGTGCAGTTGCTCTTAATTATTTCAACATGCTTGTGGATTCCTCTGAATCATGTTCCTACCTTTACATTGGTCCGCGTTAAGGAAATGAGATTGTGTTTGAAGATTATTCCCAGATAACATAGTGTACAACCAGTCTTAGCCGACTTGGTTAATTCCAGTAATTGTGAAGATCTCTTGAAGATTGTGGAAGCATGTTATGGCGTGGAAGATCATGTTTGAGTCCCAGTTAAGGCATGGCATGATCCACATACATCTATACTACAATTCCTTACATATTTTTGTATTAGGTCAAGAACTATTTTGTAAATGTTTGTAATGCCGACCTTGGAGATTGTTCCAATGGTTGATGATTGTAATGCCGACCTTGATGATCATTCCAAGGTTGATGAAGTGTATAAATACTTGTAATTAAGTCATGGAAAAGGTGTCCTTGTGCAAAAATGGGAAGATAAGGAAAAGGGTGAGGAGATAAGGCAGAGCGGGATAGAGTAGAGTAGAAGAACTTGATGCAGGAGCATCCAGATGTGTAAGGGCAATCTTGCATCACCCAAAAAGAAGTTAATTCAAAACCATTGTAGTTGTTCTCACTTCTTCCCATAATTAGTGTTTTTGGTTCCATAATATCTAGAATAATAATGTAGGACTTTCAGTTTTTCCAAAACTGCTAAAAATAGCGACCTGCCTATTTAGGAAAGTGTACCTACTATTTTTAGAAAGTTTGCATTTAGACACGTAATGAAGCAAAAACTTCCAGAAAGTTACATAATGGAAATACAAGACCTTTGGCGAAGGAATCAGGTAAAGATCATTTGTGAGCTAAAAAATATTAAAGTTTTTGTTTTCTGAAAAGCCCTTGAAAATTTACGGAACGAGATGTGAGGCACTAAAACTTCTCATAACATCTCAAAACATTGATAGAAATCCATTTATAGATTTCTGATGTGATAGTTTACATCGCAAGCTTTCTGGTGCTTAAAACGGTTCGTCAATCGGACACCCGGATCAAAAGTTATGCTTCTCGAAAGTTGACCTACTTTTGGAGGGAGTTGCAAAATTTGAAATTCAGCTGGAGGCCGCCAAAAAGTGCTATTTATGACTATTTTGGGAACCCTGGGCGGTGGTAGAGTCAAGGGGGCCAGTGTGGAGTCAAGAATAGGTGGGAAAACAGAAACCCTAGCTGATTTGGGGTTACATAAGGCTGAAGATTCTGGAGTCTTGAGGTTGGGAAAGCTGTAATGTGTTGCAGCCAGTAGATGATTTATCCTCTGATTGTAATTGAGCTTCTATAATGTAATGAGTTGCCCAGTTCAATAAAAGAAAGTTCTATTTGTTGTGTTCAATATCTATTATTGTGTGTTTTGTGATTTACCCCCTTCATCAAGTGGTATCAGAGCGAGGGTTCCTGAGTGTGTAGATAGATCGCCGACCGTGAGGCAGTTTGCACTAGGACCTAAGGTTGTGGGTTTGCTATGGAGACCGAGATGCCTCCATGAAGAAATCATGTTGGGAGGAATGCTTTGATAGAAGAGGGTTTTAGAGCCCTACAAAGGCAAATCGATGCATTGCAAGAGGAGCTACGAAGAGGGTTTGAGCCGAGGACGAGAGAAGAAAGTGAAGGTGAAGATAAAGAAGAGCTATCTGAGGAAGAACAAGAAGCTGCCGGAGATCCTACAGAAGTTAGGTTGTTAAGGGCCATTTCAAAGATCGGAAAGAGGCCCAGGATCGAAGTTTCTACATATTCTGGAGATTTGAATCCAGAACAGCTTATTGATTGGATCAATGACATGGAGGAGTATTTTGAGTATGAAGATGTAGAGGACCCAGATCGGGTTAAGTTTGCAAAAACAAAGTTGAAGGGCCATGCCAATATTTGGTGGAAGGAGGTCCAATTAGAGAGAAACAGAAGAGGAAAAGGAAAGATCTCCAGATGGGATTAGATGGTGGAGAAACTAAAGAAGCAGTTCATTCCTGTGGACTATGAGATGGAGTTGCTGAAGAAGCTGCAAGGACTGAAGCAAGGTAACAAGTCTGTTAAGGAGTATACAGAAGAGTTTTATAAAATTACTATCAGGACAGGCCATGCAGAGCCCAACAAGGAGAAGGTAGCCTGTTACATTAATGGGTTGAGGCCGAGTATTCAAGAGGAGTTGAGCCTGGTCAGAATGACCACCATAGAAGATGCGTACCAGTTTTCCCTGAAGGTGGAAGAGAAGTTGAATAAAAGATTTGACAGTAAGCAAAGGGGAAGAGGTCAAGGTGGAAGGACTGGTGGAAGACCCTATGGGGGCTGAAATGAAGATGCAAAGAAAAGTGAAGAAGTTGGCACCAGTCAAAATTAGAGAGGTGACAATACCTACCGCCCTCGTGACCAGAACAATGGTGAGCAAAGAGGAAGAGGAAGAGGTAGACCTGGGCAAGGACCTGGAAGAGGAGGTTTCAGAGGAACCTGTTTCCAATGTGGAGAAGAAGGGCATCAAGCATATGAATGTCTGCAACATCAAGGAAGGACGAATAGAAGACCTGAAGGTAATGCACGAGTTGCACATGTAGATGAAGATGCACTGTCTGAGCATTCTGAAGATGCTAAAAGGGGAGAAACCCTAGTTGTCAGAAGAACTTTGTTGAATGAGGAGAGAGAACCCAATCAGAGGAAGAGTTTATTCCACACAAGGTGCAAATGTGAAGGTAAGTATTGTGATATTATTATTGACAGTGGAAGCACTGATAATCTTGTTTCAGAGGAGATGGTTGACAAGAAGAAAACATCCACATCCATATCGGATTGCATGGTTGCAGAAGGACCATAGTGCTTTGGTCAATGAGTAGTGTTTAGTGAAGTTCAAGATTGGTGACTACCATGATGAGGTGTTGTGTGATATCATACCAATGGATGCATGTCATATGCTGTTAAGGAGGCCGTGGCAGTATGATAGGAGTGCTGTCCATGATGGCCGTGCAAACACATATTCCCTAACAAAGGATGGAGTTCATCATAAGTTGAAGCCCTTAAAGGAGGTGGAAGAAAAGGTATGTAGTACTGCTAGAATTTGCTTGGTAGATGGTAGAAAATTTTTGGAGGGTATGAAGCATGAGCGTCATTGCTTTGCATTGATTCCTAAGATTAGTCAAGAGAAATGTGAAGATGTACTAGCAGAAGTTTCAGATATGTTGGAAGAGTTCCAGGACATTATCTCTAATAATGTATCAGAAGGTTTACCACCAGTAAGGAAGATAAGTCATCAAATGGATTTGATACTAGGAGCCAGTTTGCCAAACAGGGCAGCCCACAGAATGACCCCTGCAGAGAATGAAGAGCTGAATAGACAAGTTCAGGAGTTGTTGAGGAAGGGACTGATAAGGGAAAGCCTAAGTCCATGTGCAGTACCTGCAATACTAGCACCCAAAAAGGATGGAGAATGGAGGATGTGTACAGACTCTCGAGCCATCAATAAGATAATGATCAAATATAGATTTCCATTGCCAAGAATGGATGACATCATGGATTGTTTGAGTGGAGCCAAGTACTTCACGAAAATTGACCTGAAGAGTGGATATCACCAAATCCGTATCAGAGAAGGAGATGAATGAAAGACAGCTTTCAAGACAAAGGAAGGTTTGTATGAGTGGTTAGTCATGCCATTTGGGCTAACCAATGCACCGAGCACATTCATGCGGCTCATGAATGAGGTACTAAAAGAATTTTTGGGAAGTTTTGTTATTGTTTATTTGGATGATATTTTGATTTTCAGTAAGACTTGGGATGAGCATCTGAAACATATTAGAAGAGTTCTAGAGAAGCTGAGGGAGGAGAAATTGCTAATTAATCTGAAGAAATGTAGTTTTGCAAAGAAGGAGTTGGTATACCTGGGATTTGTTGTCTTAGAGGAAGGTCTTAAGATGAACCCAGAAAAAGTAAAGGATATCATTGAGTGGCCTACGCCAAGGAGTGCAACGGAGGTAAGATCCTTTCATGGTTTGGCAAGTTTTTACAGAAAGTTTATCAGGAATTTCAGTAGCATTTGTGCACCCCTAACTGAAACAATGAGAGGGGATAGAAAAGAGTTTAGATGGACTAAAGGAGCCAACAAGAGCTTTGATACATTGAAGCAGAAAGTTGTAGAACAACCTGTTTTGGCACTTCCAGATTTCAATAAGGTATTTCAGGTAGATTGTGATGCTAGTGGTAGTGGTATAGGAGCTGTTTTGAGCCAAGGTAAGCCCATTGCCTATTTTAGTGAGAAGCTTAATGATGCCAAGAAAAAGTATTCTGTTTATGATTAGGAGTTTTATGCAATAGTTCAGGCTTTGAAGAAATGGAGACATTATTTGTTGCCAATAGAGTTTGTTTTATATACTGATCATCAGGCTTTGCAGTATATTAATAGTCAAGGGAAGTTGAACCAAAGGCACTTAAAATGGGTTGAGTTTTTGTAGAGTTATACCTTTGTTTTGAAGCACAGGAGCGGGAAGTCCAACAGAGTTGTAGATGCCTTGAGTAGAAGGCAAAATTTGTTGATAGAAATGAAGATAGAGGTTGTTGGGTTCAATGAGCTCAAAAGTTTGTATCCTGAAGATCCAGATTTTGCAGAGGCTTGGAAAGCTTGTCTGGAACCTGTTACTTTGGGTAGGACAAAATGGTTGGATTTCATAATCCAAAATGGCATGTTGTTTAGAGGAAGCCAGTTGTGCATTTCGAGGAGTTCCATGAGAGAGAACCTGATTAAAGAGAAGCATAGTGGAGGACTGGCTGGACACTTTGGTCAAGATAAGACCACTTCTATTGTTGGTGAAAATTATTATTAGCCACAGTTGCAGTAGGATGTGAAGAAGTTTGTGCAGAGTTGCAGAGTATGTCAGATGGCAAAAGGAACAATTAAAAATACAGGGTTGTATCAACCATTACCTATACCAAAGAAGCCATGGGATGATATTAGTATGGATTTTGTTCTTAGTTTACCAAGGACACAGAGAGGGCATGATTCTATTTTTGTGGTGGTGGACAGATTCTCAAAGATGGCACATTTTATTCCTTGTAAGAAGACTAATGATGCTGTTCATATTGTAGAGTTATTTTTTAGGGAAGTGGTGAGACTACATGGTCTACCAAAGAGCATAGTTTCAAATCGAGATACCAAGTTTGTTGTTTATTTCTGGAGGACATTGTGGAAGAAGTTGAAGACAGATTTGAAGTTTAGTTCTGCACACCATCCACAGACTGATGGACAAACTGAAGTGGTGAATAGGAGTTTGGGTAACCTGCTACGATGCTTAGTAGGAGACAAGCCCAAGGGATGGGATTCAATTTTACCACAGGCAGAATTTGCCTACAACAATTCTATCAATAGGAGTACTGGTAAATCACCATTCCAGATTGTATACGGTAATAGCCTGAGAAATGCTTCTGAGTTAAGGAAGCTAGACAATGGAGAAAAGACAAGTGCTGAAGCCGAAGACTTTGCAGAACATTTGAAGAAATTGCATGAAGAAGTGAGAAAGCACATTAATAAGATGAATATTCAGTACAAGGCTAAGGTAGATCAGAAGTGGAGGTATAAGGAGTTCCAGGTGGGAGATGAAGTCATGGTTCACTTGAGAAAAGAAAGGTTCCCAGTTGGAACATACAATAAATTGAAAATGAAGAGATTTGGACCATGCAGAATCATGAAGAAGCATGATTCAGGAAATGCATTGAGGTAGAGCTGCCAAGTGGGATCAATATTTCTCCTGTTTTCAACATTGTTGATTTATCAGAATATCATGAAGGTGGAACAGAGGATAGACCAATAGAAGTGCAGTGGAGTATTCCGACATCTACTTCAACGGAGGAGATAGAAGAGATTTTGGATAGCCGTGTGGGAAGGAGCACTCAGACCAATCAATACAAAGAATATCTAGTGAAATGGAAAGGAAGGCCTATTGAAGATTCTTCTTGGTTGTCTAAGGTAGAGGTTGACCATTTGGGTTTTCCTCACACAAACACCTGAGACGTGACAGGGTCACTTCTCAAATTACCCTGGGTGTCTGATGCAAGAGCATCCAGAGGTGTAAGGGCAATCTTGCATCACCCAAAAAGAAGTTAATTCAAAACCATTGTAGTTGTTCTCATTTCTTCCCATTATTAGTGTTTTTGGTTCCATAATATCCAGAATAATAATGTAGGACTTTCAGTTTTTCCAAAACTGCTAAAAATAGCGACCTGCCTATTTAGGAAAGTGTACCTGCTATTTTTAGAAAGTTTGCATTTGGACACGTAATGAAGCAAAAACTTCCAGAAAGTTTCATAATGGAAATATAAGACCTTTGGCAAAGGAATCAGGTAAAGATCATTTGTGAGCTGAAAAATATTAATGCTTTTATTTTCTGAAAAGCCCCTGAAAATTTATGAAACGAGATATGAGGCACTAAAACTTCTCATAACGTCTCAAAAAGTTGACAAAAATCCATCTACGGATTTCTAGCATGATAGTTTACATCACGAGCTTTCTGGTGCTTAAAACGGTTCGTCAATCGAACACCCGGATCAAAAGTTATGCTTCCCGGAAGTTGACCTACTTTTGGAGGGAGTTGCAAAATTTGAAATTCAGCTGGAGGCCACCAAAAAGTGCTATTTATGACTATTTTGGGAACCCTGGGCGGTGGTAGAGTCAAGGGGGCCAGTGTGGAGTCAAGAATAGGTGGGAAAACATAAACCCTAGCTGATTTGGCGTTACAGAAGGCTGAAGATTCTGGAGTCTTGAGGTTGGGAAAGCTGTAATGTGTTGCAGCCAGTAGAGGATTTATCCTCTGATTGTAATTAAGCTTCTGTAATGTAATGAGTTACCCAGTTCAATAAAAGAAATTTCTATTTGTTGTGTTCAATATCTGTTATTGTGTGTTTTGTGATTTACCCCTTTCATCAGAACTATTGTACTTCAATATATTAATCTCAGACATGAAGAAGATGGTGATTTTGGTAGTGAGCCTGGAAGTGAGTCACTAGTAGGGTTTAACAACCCTTATTGTAATCTTTCTAGGTTTAGGGTTGAGGCAGTGAGCCTGCTAGACCTAGTTGTACTTCATGGCAGTGAGCCAGTATGTTTTGGGCCCATGGAGTGACCAAGCCTGAACATTATTTTTCAAAGATTGCAATATATTTTGAGAGCTAATCCTCTCCATGGTTTGTACCCACCTTGGGGTTTTCCACGTAAAATATGGTGTCTCTTGTGTATAATGTTACATCTGTGTTTAAGTTTCTAATTTCATTCATTCATTATTAAATCATAATAATTGTGGATAAGTGATTAATGTTTAAGTCAAGACGTGTTTAAGTTTTTGTGACAACTGATTCACCCCCCCCTCAGTTGTCCAATGCATTTCAATAGTATACACTTAACCAAATCGACTGTCATACCTATTATCACTGGGAATTGCACCAATATGCAAGGCTGGTTAAAGCACTGCAATTCCATGTAACATGGGACTAATCTTAGGTTGTGGGTGCCCTATGATGAACTTAGACCTCCAAATTATGGGCTGGTTCCCTTCAAATGTTCTATTGAGACATATGTTTTTACTTTTTGGGAAAAGGGAAGAAAGAAACTAAATGAATGCTAAAGGTAAAATAGTGATGCACCTGATATGGATAAAAATAATGCAATCTGATCCATAATGTTTACTCAGAAATTTGACTTTTACACAATCCAGACTTGGCATAAATACCACAAAAGTGATTCTAAGGAAGGTTTGAAAACAGGTTTTTATGAAGGAAATGGTTTTTTTCACAGCATAAAAAGACTATTTCTGGTTAACACAACCTAAGACCTGTGATGAAAAATGCTTTAATGCTGCAAACAAGGAGGTAAGACAATAATTTTGAAGGTTTAATAATAAAACAAAGCAAAATTTCATCAAATCACTTCAACATTCAGCACAAAAAGGAAAGGTAATTCAACTGATCTAAAATAAACAAAGGAAAGCTTTGCAAATAAGACAAAAGATAACTTATAACCTGCCAATATCTCAATAAAACTATAAAAGTGAGCTACAAGAATTCTTCAATATGTCTGAATGAGAATGAGAATCAAGAACTAGCAAAAACAAACTTTTTCTTTACAATATATAGGTCTACTCTCTCCAAGAGGCATGCAAAAAATATGGACTTGCAGATAACTGCCTCTAAAAATACTCATTCCCGAGCAACCTCAAAAATCCTCAAAATTGGGGCCTAAAATTGCCACAAATTGAGCAAAAATTGCTTCAATTTGGGCCTCTCCATATGTTTGACCAAGGACCCTAAAAATACTCCTAAAAGTCATGCAAAACCTCCTAGGTGGCCTAGTTAACTCCACTAATCAATTTGCATGATTTTGCATGAGCAAAATTGATTGTGAGTAAATAATAAAGTAATAGAATATTACTCTATTATTGGTTACAATTTGTTCCATTTTTTATTTTACAACTTGTGGAAAATAATAAAGTAATTTGGAATATTACTTTATTATTTATTTACAATTAATTCATATGTAAAATCGTGCATGATTAGAAGAAAAATATGACTCCTTGTCACTCCAATTACATTTGCCTATTTTGCATGATATGAGCAAAAAATAGGACTTAGGGATAAATACAAAACTCCTTGTCACTCCATGATTAATGAGAAGATATTATCGTTCTCTGCAAGAAAAAAAAAAATCTGAGTCACTCCATATGACATTCCATGCACAAAACAAATATGCATAAATATCCTTATGATTCCCCTTTGTTGCCTTTGTGCACATACATTACATTTCCTAAATCACCTTATATCCCCATATGCAACTTGATTATTAAGGAAGGAAAACAAATCCATGACCCATAAAACCCCATGCATAAAAAATGCTCCATATATCTGCCATCATTATACTGCCACCATGCAATTTCCTATTGCAATTGCCTTTATCCAATAATCAAATCAATACAAGACAATACCTTATACATCCTATTCAAATCATACCTCCACCATGCATAAATGCTTACCTTTGAAAACTCCATGTATAGCCTTATGCATATGCCATGTCTAAAATCACACCTTCTTGGCTTTGTTAGCCATTATGCATAATGAGGAGATATCCCTATCTTTGGATGTTTTGAATAAGGACATGGAAGCTGAGCATGTGTATTGTTGTCTATGCAATAGCCAACCACCAAGGAATCTTCAAAAGGTTTATAGGGCATAAAGCCTTTCTCTCCCATCATATCAACCCTCTTGACTTAATACAAATCAAGCCTAAAGAACTGCTATCGGCCACTCCATATTATGATGGCTAAGATCTTCAAGAAAAAGGTTTTGACCACGACACTCATTTGGATAAGGTAATTATTTCTTTTTTGTAATTCAAAAATACACTTGAGAAGAAGAAACCTTCGAACAAAAGAAGGAAAACAACCCTAATTTCTGTTCACTCTTCATTTTGACTTCTTTCTTCGAAGCTCTGTAACTTTTATGCCGGCCTAGGGTTTCAATCTCTCCATCATGGCTTTGGTCTTCTCTCTTCAACGGCTCCTCTTTGTTGTTACCATGGAACTCTGCATGATAAGGAAAAAGGTAACACCTATATGAGATTTTAATTAGGTATTTTATGGATCTGTAGTTCTATCCTTTCATGGTTGCGGCCTTCTTCTTCATTCATGGCTCTCTATTTGTTGTGCATTCTTTAATACCTTCATTTTTGTTTCTATGTGCTTCTTCCTTCATGGTCTTCATCTGCTCTTCAAAAGTTTAAGGCCACTGTGAGGCCGTGGAAAGATCTCTCCTGCTGTCAGAAAAAGGGGTAAGCATTTGGTCATTTTCATCTCTATAGCTTCAACTTGTCTTTGGTTTGACTCTTTGTAGCATGACAAGTCTATTGGTAGACATGGGTATTGCATTTTATAGCAAAAATGCTATGCCATGATTGTATATTTCTTCCTTTTGCCTTGATCTATTTTTATCATGTAGAAACTCTAAGGGTTTAAAGTTTTGAAATGAGGGTTTTGACATCTTTTCTCCATTTTTAAAGCCTCTACCTACTATGGCTATGCTCCTCCTGAAAATAGGCATCAAACATTGTACACTGTTGAGGGTTTGTGAGCTTTGAAGTTAGGGTTTCAACCCTTCTTGCACAAAAAACCTTCATAATGCCACGGCCATACTCTTTTACTTAATATTTTTCTCTTTTAACTATAAAGAAACAATGGTTTGATACATCTTTGAAAATATCTTGTTTAGTTTGCAGATGGGTATACCTTTTTTCATGTTTCTTGCTCCTCTGGCATCGTTATGACTGTATCATCTTCTTTTTGAAACTTCTTAACTGAGTTTGCAAAAAATGTACATGTAGCTATGATTACATGTTCTTATCTCTCCTTGATGCTTCTCCTTCATTACTAATGCACCTCTGTATTATAGATATGTGTTCTTTGTCCATCCTTGCACCTGTAGTCATTCTTATGCACACTGATTGCCTATCTTATCATTTGGCTCTCACAGTAACATATATATCAAGCATTTTTCCTTCATTTTTTACCATGGTAATTGACTACTATGACTGCATCATGATGACATAATGGCATAGAATAAAGAGGAATGTTTACCTTATAAATTTCACACTCTTTTGTCAATCATCATTGTAGCATCTGGCATGTATCATGTCTCTTTCAGCTATTCCTCTTTCATCATTGATGCACTTCTGTATTATAGATACGTGTTCTTATGATATATCTTGACTGTATCTTGCTTAATAAGCTACTTCATTGGTCACTGCCTTGACTATTCGTGGTTAAGGTGACTATATCTGTATCTTGATCTTGCACTGTATCTCTCTTTAAGGCATGGCATCTTCTTGACTGCACCATGGCATCACTGTAGCTTTAGGCATGAGGAATAAAGTTTTTCAAAACACAACAATGTTGAAATGCATGGAATCCACCTTATTTATCCTTGGACTGTTGCATTCTTTATACTCCACTGTGCCCCATATATCTGATCTTTGTGTGCTCTATACATGACAATCTCTTGCTTTTGAATATGTACTTGACTGTCATGTAAGTGATGACATATGTAGCTACTCCATAGCTTGTTATTCCTTTAAGATCACTGATAGTAAGTAATAGTTTTTATCTTTTGATGAAATGTGATCATGCTATATGTATATGTTATTTGCATCTTTGCCTCTAGCATGTGACTGTTACACTTATCGCATACATCTTGTGAAGTTTTACTTTATGATAGTCAAGTTGGCATATTGTTTATGATTGTCTTGCCTTCCACTATTTCATCTTTTGTTCCATTGGCATTTTTCTTGACTATCTCTATGAGACATTTGCAACTTAAATGTGATATAACTGTTTAAACTTTAATCATCTTAAACAGTATGAAAACAACATGAGAAATACCTAGTATAAAATGTTGCTTCATCTTACTCCTTTGTAATAATGAGATGACCCTTCACATTATTTATTCTGCAACTTGTTCAAATGATACATAAGTTCTTGTATCCTTCTTTACTATGTCTCTCTTCTCTTTATCAGGCACAACAATCTGAAAATGTGTATCAACCCCTTAGATGACTGTAATCTGATTTCTGCATTTTGTCTTTTTGTCAATCTTGACTCAGTCATATAACTTTGATTTGCTTCCATCAACTGTAATAATGTCATGATGACATCTCCTTTATATAAGTTGATTAGATGGCATGATATAGCTTAGAATGATGCATCCTATCTTTTCTGATACTCTTTTCAAAAAATAAAAAGAAACATGCTGGGCTCAAACCCTTGTGGGAGCCACATTTAATCCACATGTTTATTTGTCTTCAAATCAACAACAAAACTTGTCCTATACCTGCACAGTGAACAAACAAGTTAGCATAAAAAGTACCTGATAGTGTTGATTGATCTTCTTCATGACTTCTTCCTTATTTGTGTCATTATTTGATCTAAATTCTTATCTGAATGCATGTTATGATAAGTAGATGTCCCTGTTTGATAAAAGCATGTGATAATTGTAAACATCCGGAGCACTAACATGGTTGTCCCCAAAATTTTATAGGTTTCAACTAGATGGTGGCTTGGAGTGAAGAATGAAGTCTGAAGACTTGAAGGCTAGCTTCAACAGCAACATCCATCATCAGGCAATGATGGATGTTTAGATTTATCATATGTTCTTTTCTCTTTTCTTTTATCAAACATATACATAGCTTGCATGTTTGTAATTGCTCAGTGTAGTTACTCCCATGGCTTGTGTGGGACACATTTGAACACTTCTTTTAAACATGATCAATTAGTTTCTTTGATGCATATGATGTATATGTATTGAGATAAAGTAACAGATACCTGGATGTATGTTCAAAACATGACATGAAATAACAGTGTAATACAATATCTCTCTATTTTTTTTCAAAACTGATTAACTAAATTATCAATTTAACTCTTGAAAGATCAAACTTTGTAGAACAACCGTATCTCCTTGAATGTTTGATCCTTTGATAATCAATTCTTTTGTCATGATAACTTATCAGTCCTGATTGGACTGATGGGTTATCCTGACAACTGGATCTTGTTTTCAACTTTGTCAAGGCATCAACCATTCAAGAAATGCATAACTTTGAAGTTTCCTATTATTCCTTCTGAACAATTACACTTAGGTCCAACTAATTTTAAGTGTGAACAAAAAATTAGTAACATTTCTGGTGACCTCTTAGGGGTGTTTGCCTGCTAAACAGTTTAGAACCAACAGCCTTGCCTTCTCATTGGGCATAAAGTCATTTCTGCCCTGAACCTAGAGAATTTCTGCAACTCACACTAACTGAAAACAACAACAACAACTAACTAAAAACTAAAACTAAAATTGATTTGCTTAAAACAGAACCAGCTACATTAGCAAAAGCACTTCTTGGAAACAAAACATCAAAATTGAAACTAATTGTGTGAAAGCACTTATTTGCAACATAAGGCTGCCTTACTTAGTAACATATCTTTAGGTGAATCCCATTAACTGGGATTGGCAACACCTAACCATCTAACTTAGCAAGCTAAAATGCATTGTGTTGCTTGCACTCTGTGATTATATATGGTCCATCCCACATTGCATCAAACTTTGTATGCTATCCTAGTCTGCTTTTCAATTCATTCCACTTGAAAACTAGATCTCCTTCTTTATAAATTCTTGGTATTGCTCTTTTATCAAAAGTCCTTTTCATTTGGGCCTGGTGTACTTCCAATGTTTTTAAGGCCTCTTTTCTGATCTCTTCAAGTTTAATAAGCTATGCAAGCCTGATTTCCACTGGCTATTCTTCAAGTAACTCTAGCTCTTTTATATAGCTAAGTGTTGGCAACTCCATTGTTATTGGTAAGTTGGCTTCCTTTCCATATGTAAGCACATAAGGTGAATTACCTGTTGATCTTTTAGGTGTAAACCTATCAGCCCACATTGCTAACTTTAACTTATCATGCCAAGATCTCTAATTCTCATCAACTTTTTTCTTTATAATCTTAATCAGATTTTTGTTAGTTGATTCAGCCTGTCCATTACCTTGAGGCTAATAATTTGATGAAGTATTCAAGAATATGTTGTTTTTGATAGACTAATCAGATATTCTTAATCCAATAAATGCTAAAGCATTATCTGAAATAATTGAGTTAGGAGTTCCAAACCTGGACACTAGATCTTGGTAAAAATTTAGGACTAATGTTTCATTAGCATCTTTCAAAGTAATAGCTTCAATCCACTTAGTGAAATAATTAGTAGCAGTCAAAATCCACTTGTGTCCTTGGCTTGAAGGTGGGTTAATAGGACTAATGAAGTCCAATCCCCAATTGCCAAATGGTTGTTCCACTTGAATTGGATGCAAGGGCATTGTTGCCAGTCTTTGTTTGCCTACAAAAATTGAACACTTAAGACATTTCTTTACCCATTCATGAGCATCCTTGAACATGTCAGGCCAATAGTAACCAGCTCTCATAATTTTCAGAGCTGTTGTTCTAGCTGCAAAATGACCTCTAGTAGGTCCATTATGAAATTCTTCTAAAATCCTTTGAGTCTGATCTGGTTGTACACATCTTAGTAAAACATTGTTAAAATCTCTCTTGTATAGAATTCCATCAATTATAGCATAAGGAATTGCCTGTAATCTATAATATCTTCTTTTAGATCTGTCCAGGCCTTGTGGACAATCACCAGTGTGCAGGTAATGAATCATATCATGCACCCAACTTGCAGGAGGTTCTGGGACAACAGTTGTTTCAATGTTTTGAAGCACTATCTTAGCCTCTCCTTCAAGTTCCTTGTTGTATTCTTCATTTTCTACAAGTTGTTTGCATAGTCCTTTGCCTCGAACCAGCTTGGTTACCTTAATTTGTATGTCATATTCCATGACCTTTGTTATCCACCCTGCTCTCTTATCATTTAAATCTTTACTGAGCAAAAATTCTTTCACTGTTGGGTGAGCAACCATTAAATGAATTCTATTATTTGAAAGCATATGTTTGAATTTCTTTAAGCTTCTGATAACAGCTAATACATGTTTTTCAACAAAAGAATATCGTACCTCATAGTCATGCAGAACCTGGCTGAAAAAATGCCATAAGTTGTTCCATTCCTTCACTGTTTTGCTGACATACAATAGTTGATATAGTATCCACACTACCAAATACATATAAAATGAAGTCTTTATCAAAATTTGGATTTATCAGAGTTGGAACAGCAACAAGTGCTTCCTTTATCTCTTCAAAACTTTGTTTTCCTTCTTTGATCCAGCTGAAGGGAATATTATTCTTCAGCATTGTTGTAAGAGGTTGTAAAAGTGCTGCTATGTTTGGAATAAACCTTCTTACAAAGTTAATTCTTCCCAGAAAGCTCTGTAAGCCTTTCTTATGTGCAGGAAGAGGTAATGCCAATATTGCAGTAATTCTTTCAGGATCAATTAATATTCCATCCTTAGATACAATGTGTCCCAACAGTTTGCCTTCATGAATAGAGAAAATACTCTTCTTTGGGTTTAATGATACCCCAAATTCTCTACATCTTTCAAAGATTAGTCTTAAATGATGAAAATGATCTTCAATTTTTTTAGAAAAAATAGTCACATCATTTAAGTATACAAGTACAATTTTATTAATCAGGCCTTGAAAATCCATGTCCATTGCTCTCTGAAATGTTGCACCTACATTTGATAAGCCAAATGGCATCTTTCTGTATGCTAGTGTACCCCACTTTGTGGTAAAAGTTGTCTTGTATTGATCTTCCTCTTTTACAAGAATTTGGTTATAACCTGAATAACCATCCAATAAAGAAAATCTCTCTGATCCATAAACAACCTATAATATATGTTCCATAGATGGTAAAGGATAATAATCCTTTAAAGATGGTCTATTTAAATCATAGAAATCAACACATAATCTGATTTCCCTATTTTTCTTTCTGACAAGAACGAAGTTAGAAACCCATGAAGTATGTTTGATAGGAAAAATGATATTACCTTCAATGGGTTTATTGAGTTATGTCTGAGCACTTCCAATTTGGGATTCAATGGTCTTTGCTTCTGTCTAACAGGTTTAGCTTTGGGTTCCAACTCTATTGTGTGTTGAGCTAACTCAGGGTTGAAACCTTTCGGATCTCTATATTCCCATGCAAAAATTTCACTAAACTCTTGACAAAGTTGGATGAATGCTTGTTGTTCTTGTTTCGTACATATCTTTCCCAGCTTGAGCAACTTTCCTTTAAAGATCTCAATAGGTTCATAATGTTCTTGCTTTATTGACAAGCTGTCTTTGTCTTTTCTTACTTGATCATCAATATTAAATATAGATTCCAAGGCCACTAAGCCCTTGGGTAGCTTATTTGATCTTAACTGAAGTATTTGATCATCATATTGTTGTACAAAATTCTGTTGATTACCTGCAGAAAATTCAGCTTCTTCCATTAAGAAATTTACAATATGTTCATCACTGTCAAACACTTGCCAACTGACATTATTATCTGGAACTGATGGTCTAACAGCAACTTTGACATATAAAGGAGAGTGAATATTCTTCATTTCGGCAGGAATATCATACTCAGCTCCTATAGCAGCTAGTTTGTCAGCTTGCTTATTATCAATTCTAGGTACATATATCAGATTAAATGCATCAAACTCTTCTATCATGTCATTTTTTGTAGCAGCAAGGTTTCTGACTTGTTTAACCACTAACTCACTGTCTCCAAAAACTTTTAAACATCTAATTTTTCTCTTCCTTGCCCATTCTAGTCCATGAACTAAAGCCTCATATTCAACTGAATTGTTAAAACAGCTGAAAGCAAATCTTAAAGATGAATAATATTTCTCACCTATGGGAGAAACTAAAACAACCCCTCTTTCAGCTCCTACCTTGCTTCTAGAACCATCAAAATATAGTTCCCAAACATCATTTTCAGACTCTACAGTTTGTTGTTTTTCCTCTTTAATCAGATTTGGAATAACTGTGTTATTTTCTTGAATCATGTACACACCAAAGCCAATCTCATCCATTTGCTCAAATGAATCTGTTTCATGATTTTCTACTGCCCATTGGTCTAAAACCATGTCTGGAATCCCTTCTAAAGGTGTGTTTGGATCTTCGACAGGAATCAGATTCTCTTGATCAAAAATGGGAAGATTTGCATTTATAGAACTGGGTGTGTAAGGTTCCAAGTGATCTTTTGCTAGTGGTTCAGACTTGATTGTAACCTTGGTTCCATATCTAGTTCTGAAGAATAAATGTGTCTAATCAAGTGATAAATACCCACCTAACCTTGCTATAAAATCTCTGGATAAGCAAATCGCAAAGGTAGGCAGCAAATCAATGACATAAATGTCCCGGTATATAACAAAATTTGGACAAGCATGCAAAGTAAGGCCTAAATTTTTGAACATTCCAATTGTACTCACTTTAGTTCCATCCATTTGTACAACACCTCTAACAATAGGTTCATATTTTAGACCTAACTTATCAGCTAGTTGTTTTGGCATAACTAAACTGTTGGCTCCTGAATCTATCATGCAATTATGTACTAAATAGTCACCTACAATCAAAGTGACATAAAATGGTGGAGGTTTGCCTATTGTTTTAGGTTGTTCTATTCTTTTTTCTATCTCATTTGCAATCATAATCTGAGGTTGATGTGATTTTTATACTTCATTTGACAAAGGCAACTGAGATAAAGTATTTTGTAACAAATCCTTTTGTCCTGGAATGTGTAAAGCATCTAAAATAGACATGCTTACAATTGTCTTTTTCATATGATCCAAAATATTAAAAACAGGG
This sequence comes from Cunninghamia lanceolata, assembly GCA_027924645.1. Taxonomy (NCBI): domain Eukaryota; kingdom Viridiplantae; phylum Streptophyta; class Pinopsida; order Cupressales; family Cupressaceae; genus Cunninghamia; species Cunninghamia lanceolata. Next base: position 1,443,323 of record BSBN01001303.1, on the reverse strand, counting down.
CCACTAACCTTTTGCTGTAGTTTTGGGACAGCAACCTCAAGTTGGTCTTTTGCTGGCTATTTATTTTCTGTAGTTGGTTGTCTTAACAAAATGTGCAAATCTTTTGATATAGAGGCTTGATTTTGTTCATTCTAAGATGTAGAAACTGTATTTTTCCCTTTATCAGCTGGCTGTGATACGTTTCCATCTTGTTGTTTACCAGTTTCAGCTTGCTGATTTATATTTCCAGACAGTTGTTGCAAGTCAACAACTCTCTTTTTCGATCTTGTATTTGCTGCAATATTAGTAAAAGATTGCTTTTGACCTGGCAACTGATTTACACCACAAAATTCATTGTCCTACCAATTCATTAAGCCTACATCAAGATTAACATACTGAGTCTGAATGTCCAGTTGGTTGTTTACATCACTTACTAAATTTTCAGCAGCAGCATAGCTATTATGTACCATCAAAGCTTGATTTACTATTCTATTTGGGCAAGTGGCCTGATTATGAGGCTGATTATAGGGATAGCACCATGCATAGTCTTGAACCATGTTGTTCTGTATAGGCACTATTTCTTTTGATGTACTGACAACATTTGGATTGTACTGTTGATTTGGCCTATTGTTGTAATTCCTTCTTTGACCCTGATAATCTGCCTGATAACCAGGTCTATTTGCTTGGTAAGGCGTTGCTTGGTAAGGTCTATTATTCTAATTTGTTTGAATTTTTAGACTTACTAAGTCATTTCTCATAGTCTGCAATATTTTTGGTATGCTTTGTTGGTTTTCTTTCAGCTCTCTAAATTCAGAATGAATGGGATCTATACTATTTTGTGTATTTGTTGAATAACCAAAAGATGGTATGCTGAAATATGTGGGGCAGAAATTAGTATTAAAAGTTGTATATCTGGAAAAATTAGCATTGGGGGCCTAGGTGCTATCTTACCAGCTTGTATTAAATTATTTTCTGCTCTTATTGCAATATCAAAAGCAATTGGTAAAGTTACCCCTCCTATGGATTGTATCATAACAACAATATCAGAATTTAATTCCCTTAAATAATACAAAAAAGCATGCTCTGGTGATGGTTTCACTTTTTCAGGGATTTTATTCCATGTTTTCTGAAATCTGAAATTAAAATACGTCATTTACTCTTGTGGAGCCCTCTTAATAGTAGTCATTTGTTCAGCTAATGATAAATGATCAGACTTGTCCTGAAATTGCATATTCAAAGCAGCACCTAATTTATCCCAAAATCTAATTGAATTGACTCTTAAGCCTCTAAACCATTGAAGAGCTTTACCTTTTAGTGATGCTGCCAGCAACCTGATTGCATTGTTTTCTTCGGTGATGTGGTGAACAACACATAAAGAAGCCACATCTCTGACATGTTCAATAGGTGTAGTCCCATCTTCTCCTGTAAAACTTGGTAAATGTTTCAATGCAGCCATCGGTATGTCATCATGTTGATTCAGATTCAAAGGGCTACCTCCATTAAATGACGCAAAAGGCTAATTTCGAGGTGGTGGTGGATTTCTTCCACCACCTCCAGGTGGTGGTAACACTCCATCTCCTCCTCCTAGTAAAGACATTGGCGTGGGTAGAACTTGAGTTGGTGTTTGGACTAAAACTTCTTGGAATATTTCTTGTAATATAGGTTCTTCAGTAGTAAACTCAAGAAGAAGTGATTCCTCTTGGAAAATAGGAGTTCTTCTAGGCTTGCTGGTGGAGAACTTAAAAATTATGTTGATGAACTTGCAAAAAATGGATTTTGATGTGAAGCAACTCAGGATGTGTACTAGGCAGATCTGTAACAACTGATAAATCTGTTGTATTGGAATATTTATCTGCTTTTATTCTCCTCTTTGGTGGAGATAACTGATTATGCTTCTTCTCAAAAATTTTACTTGACCTTGTTTGATTTTTTTTCATAGGCTGCAAGATCTGATATGAAAAAACCAAAGTATTAGAGTCACCAAATACTTCATAATGAACCTCTAAAAGGTTAAAATTTTGCTGCTCATACTGAAACAGCAAAAAGAAATAAGTCCTTTTGAATTAAAAATCAATTCAATGTCCCACCGGGCATGCCAAAAACCTGTTATCATTGGGAATTGCACCCGTATGCAAGGCTGGTTAAAGTACTGCAATTCTATATAACATGGGACTAATCTCAGGTTGTGGGTGCCCTATGACGAGATTAGACCTCCAGATTATGGGCCGGTTCCCTTCAAATGTTCTATTGAGACGTATGTTTTTACTTTTTGGGAAAAGGGAAAAAAGAAACTAAATGAATGCTAAAAGTAAAATGGTGATGCACCTAATATGGATAAAAATAATGTAATCTAATCCACAATGTTTACTCAGAAATCTGACTTTTACACAATCCAGACTTGGCATAAATACCACAAAAGTGATTCGAAGGAAGGTTTGAAAATAGGTTTTTATGAAGGAAATAGTTTTTTCACAGCATAAAAAGACTATTTTTGGTTAACACAACCTAAGATTTGTGATGAATATATGCTTTATGTTGCAAATAAGGAGGTGAGACAATAATTTTGAAGGTTTAATAATAAAACAAAGCAAAATTTCATCAAATCACTTCACCATTCAACACAAAAAGGAAAGGTAATTCAACTGATCTGAAATAAACAAAGGAAATCTTTGCAAATAAGACAAAAGATAACATATAACCTGTCGATCTCTCAATAAAATTGTAAAAATGAGCTAAAAGAATTCTCCAATCTGTCTGAATCAGAATGAGAATCAAGAACTAGCAAAAACAAACTTTTTCTTTACAATATATAGGTCTTCTCTCTCTAAGAGGCATGCAAAAAATATGGACTTGCAGATAACTACCTCTAAAAATACTCATTCCCGAGCAACCTCAAAAATCCTCAAAATTAGGGCCTAAAACTGCCACAAATTGAGCAAAAATTGCTTCAATTTGGGCCTCTCCATATGTTTGACCAAGGACCCTAAAAATACTCCTAAAAGTCACACAAAACCTCTTAGGTGGCCTAGTTAACTCCACTAATCAATTTGCATGATTTTGCATGAGCAAAATTGATTGTGAGTAAATAATAAAGTAATAGAATATTACTCTATTATTGGTTACAATTTGTTCTATTTTTTATTTTACAACTTGTGGAAAATAATAAAGTAATTTGGAATATTACTTTATTATTTATTTACAATTAATTCATATGTAAAATCGTACATGATTAGAAGAAAAATATGACTCCTTGTCACTCCAATTACATTTGCCTATTTTGCATGATATGAGCAAAAAATAGGACTTAGGGATAAATACAAAACTCCTTATCACTCCATGATTAATGAGAAGATATTATCTTCCTCTGCAAGAAAAAATAAAAATTTGAGTCACTCCATATGACATTCCATGCACAAAACAAATATGTATAAATATCCTTATGACTCCCCTTTGTTGCCTTTGTGCACATACATTACATTTCCTAAATCACCTTATATCCCCATATGCAACTTGAGATTAAGGAAGGAAAACAACTCCATGACCCATAAAACCCCATGCATAAAAAATGCTCCATATATCTGCCATCATTATACTGCCACCATGCAATCTCCTATTGCAATTGCCTTTATGTAATAATCAAATCAATACAAGACAATACCTTATACATCCTATTCAAATCATACCTCCACCATGCATGAATGCTTACCTTTGAAAACTCCATTTATAGCCTTATGCATATGCCATGTCTAAAATCACACTTTCTTTGCTTTGTTAGCCATTATGCATAATGAGGAGATATCCCTATCTTTGGATGTTCTAAATAAGGACAAGGAAGTTGAGCATGTGTATTGTTGTCTATGCAATAGCCGACCACCAAAGAATCTTCAAAAGGTTTATAAGGCATAAAGCCTTTCTCTCCCATCATATCGGCCCTCTTGACTTAATAAAAATCAAGCCTAAAGCACTATTGTCGGTCACTCCATATTATGATGGTTAGGATCTTCAAGAAAAAGGTTTTGACCACGACACTCATTTGGATAAGGTAATTATTTCTTTTTTGTAAGTCAAAAATACACTTGAGAAGAAGAAACCTTCGAACAAAAGAAGGAAAATAACCCTAATTTATGTTCACTCTTCATTTTGACTTCTTTCTTCGAAGCTCTGCAACTTTTATGTCAGCCTAGGGTTTCAACCTCTCCATCATGTCTTTGGTCTTCTTTCAACGGCTCCTCTTTGTTGTTACAATGGAACTCTACATGATAAGGAAGAACGTAACACCTATATGAGTTTTATATTAGGCATTTTATGGATTTGTAGTTCTATCCTTTCATGGTTGCGGCCTTCTTCTTCATTCATGGCTCTCTATTTGTTGTACATTCTTTAATACCTTCTTTTTTGTTTCTGTGTGCTTCTTCCTTCATGGTCTTCATCTGCTCTTCAAAAATTTAAGGCCACTATGAGGCTGTGGAAAGATCTCTCCTACTATCAGAAAAAGGGGTAAGCACTTGGTCATTTTCATCTCTGTAGCTTCAATTTGTCTTTGGTTTGACTCTTTGTAGCATGACAAGTCTATTGGTAGACATGGGTATTGCATTTTATAGCAAAAAATGCTATGTCACTGTCGGCCATGACTGTATATTTCTTCTTTTTGCCTTGATCTATTTTTATCATGCAAAAACTCTGAGGGTTTAATGTTTTAAAATGAGGGTTTTGACATCTTTTTTCCATTTTTAAAGCCTCTACCTACTATGGCTATTCTCCTCCTAAAAATAGGCATCAAACGTTGTAGACTATTGAGGGTTTGTGAGCTTTGAAGTTAGGGTTTCAACCCTTCTTGCACAAAAAACCTTCATAATGCCATGGCCATACTCTTTTACTTAATCTTTTTCTCTTTTGATTGTAAAGAAATAATGGTTAAAATACATCTTTGAAAAGATCTTGTTTAGTTTGCATATGGGTATACCTTTTTTCATGTTTCTTGCTCCTCTGGCATCGTTATGACTGTATCATCTTCTTTTTGAAACTTCTTAACTGTGTTTGCAAAAAATGTACCTGTAGCTATGATTACACGTTCTTATCTCTCCTTGATGCTTCTCCTTCATTACTAATGCACCTCTATATTATAGATACATGTTCTTTGTCCATCCTTGCACCTGTAGTCATTCTTATGCACACTGACTGCCTATCTTATCATTTGGCTCTCACAGTAACATATATATCAAGCATTTTTCCTTCATTTTTTACCATGGTAATTGACTACTATGACTGCATCATGATGACATAATGGCATAGAATAAAGAGGACTATTTACCTTATAAATTTCATGCTCTTTTGTCAATCATCACTGTAGCATTTGGCATGTATCATGTCTCTTTCAGATGTTCTTCTTTCATCATTGATGCACTTTTGTATTATAGATACGTGTTCTTATGATATATCTTGACTGTATCTTGCTTGATAAGCTACTTCATTGGTCACTGCCTTGACTGTTCGTGGTTAAGGTGACTATATTTGTATCTTTATCTTAAACCGTATCTCTCTTTAAGGCATGGCATCTTCTTGACTACACCATGGCATCATTGTAGCTGTAGGCATGAGGAATAAAGTTTGTCAAAACACAAAAATGTTGAAATGCATGGAATCCACCTTATTTATCCTTGGACTGTTGCATTCTTTATACTCCACTGTGCCCTATATATTTGATCTTTGTGTTCTCTATACATGACAGTCTCTTGATTTTGAATATGTACTTGATTGTCATGTAAGTGATGACATATGTAGCTACTCCATAGCTTGTTCTTCCTTTAAGATCACTGATAGTAAGTAATAGTTTTTATCTTTTGATGAAATGTGATCATGTTGTATGTATCTATTATTTGCATCTTTGCCTCTAGCATGTGACTGTTACACTTATCTCATACATCTTGTGAAGTTTTACTTTATGACAGTCAAGTTGGCATATTGTTTATGATTGTCTTGCCTTCCACTCTTTCATCTGTTGTTCCATGTGGCATTTTACTTGACTATCTCTATGAGACATTTGCAACTTGAATTTGATATAACTATTTAAACTTTGATCATCTTAAACAGTATGAAAACAACATGAGAAATACCTGGTATAAAATGTTGCTTCGTATTAATCCTTTGTAATAATGAGATGGCCCTTCACATGATTTATTCTGCAACTTGTTCAAATGATACATAAGTTCTTGTATCCTTCTTTACTCTGTCTCTTCTTTTTATTAGGCACAATAATCTGAAAACTTGTATCACCCCCTTAGGTGACTGCAATCTGATTTCTACATTTTGTCTTTTTGTCAATCTTGACTTAGTCATATAACTTTGATTTGCTTCCATCAACTGTAATAATGTCATGATGGCATCTCCTTTATGTAAGTTGATTAGATGATGCATGATATAGCTTAGAATGATGCATCATATCTTTTCTGATACTCTTTTCAAAAAATGAAAAGAAACATGTTGAGCTCAAACCCTTGTGGGAGCCACATTTAATCCACATGTTTATTTGTCTTCAAATCAGCAACAAAACTTGTCCTATACCTGCATAGTGAACAAACAAGTTAGCATAAAAAGTACCTGATAGTGTTGATTAATCTTCTTCATGACTTCTACCTGATTTGTGTCATTATCTGATCCGAATTCTTATCTGAATGCATGATATGATAAGTAGATGTCCCTATTTGATAAAAGCATGTGATAACTATAAACATATGGAGCACTAACAGGGTTGTCCCCACAATTCTGCAGGTTTCAATTGGATGGTGGCTTGGAGTGAAGAATGAAGACTGAAGACTTGAAGGCCAACTTCAACAGCAACCTCCATCATTAGGCAATGATGGATGTTTAGATTTATCATATGTTCTTTTCTCTTTTCTTTTATCAAACAGATGCATAGCTTGCATGTCTGCAATTACTCAGTGTAGTTACTCCCACAGCTTGTGTGGGACACATTTGAACACTTCTTTTAAACATGATCAGTTAATTTCTCTAATGCATATGATGTATATGTATTGAGATAAAGTAACAGATACTTGGATGTATGTTCAAAACACGACATGAAATAACAGTGTAATACAATATCTTTCTCTCTTTTTTTCAAAATTGATTAACTGAATAATCAATTTAACTTATAACTCCAGAAAGATCAAACTTTGTAGAACAACCGTATCTCCGTGAATGTTTGATCCTTTGATAATCAATTCTTTTGTCATGATAACTTATCAGTCCTGATTGGACTGACAGGTTATCCTGACAACTGGATCTTGTTTTCAACTTTGTCAAGGCATCAACCATTCAAGAAATGCATAACTTTGAAGTTTTCTATTATTCCTTCTGAACAATTACACTTAGGTCCAACTAATTTTAAGTGTGAACAAAAAATTAGTAACAATACCACAACTCCCAATGTAGACCACACAAGACTTTAAAATTCATACCAAACATTCCTTATGCATCACCCAACATACCTTTAGAATTGTGAGTCATAATATTCTTATGCGGCAAAATTTGGATCTCTGAACTACTATCTCTGTCACTGTGAAATACTGTCAACCTGAATGCCAATACTTAGAATCTTGTAGACGATCATCTAGTAAACCTTAGACTCCAGAAATCTAGAATTGGATACACCTAAAATGTGTTTACAACACTTCCTAACTACAAATTGAAACAACCAATAGCAGAGAAATGGAGACTAAAATACTCAGATATTTTGCACTGTTCATGACTAACTCTGTTAACCCGAACTTAAACAATTCAAAGTGTAGCTTCCGGAGATTGCTAGGACATGAAACTTGGAATATAGTATCATCAAACAACTATGTGCAACATACCAAAACCACATACTAGAATCTGTATCTGCGAAGGAAAACCAACCAACTCTCTATCGCTAACTCAGTAGGCTGCCAGCACTTGGTCAATTTGACTAAGTCATTCTTCCTGGACCAAAAAGAAACTGTACACAACTTGTCTCAAGACCTATTCCCAATCATATCTAACTATTGTCATCAATTACAATGCCATATCACAATCATATCAGCAGTGTCTCTTGACCATGTTGCCAACATACTTTGTGTATCATGTGTATTTATGTGTATGCTTCATTCTTATGTATTTATGCCAAACATACTTTTTGTATCATGTGTATTTGTGTATGCTTCATGATTCACATGTATTTATGTGTATACTTTGTGTATCACGTGTATGTATACTTCACATGCACTTATGTGTATAATTCGTATATTACATATGCTTCATGTTTTGTGTCTTACGTGTATACTTCGTGTATCACATAGGCTTAATGTATTATGTATATCTATGTGTTTGCTTCATGTCTAATGTTTCTTCAACAAGTTTACTCTATGTGTGTTTAAGATTACTTTATATGAAAATACCGAATCTATCAAAGCTTATTTGTCAAACACTTCTTTGAGAAGCACTAACAAATGAACTTATACAATAATAAAGAGTTGTAACTAGTGAAGTGAAAAAGTGTGACTCCCTCAAACTTGAGATATAAAGGGGGAGAACATTTAATTTAAGAAATACATCCAAAACATCATTGAAGAATTCAATTGAGAATAGAACCCTAAGTAATTTTATAAGTAGATAATGATGATGCGAGAAAGATGAAACCCCAAATACAAAAAGTGTGACCTTCAAATGCAGAACTTCCTTAACAATACAATATAAAAGGGAATCATTTCCTTGTGAAGAAATGATCAATAGGAAGTAAATCTAAAAATCAACTCAAAGGTAAAGTATTATTCTCGAAGAAGGCAACCAAGAAGAGTAGTGACTCCAAGAAATAGATATAAAGGATAAATCAATTCATTGACATAAGCAATAATCACTCATCTATTCATCATGAAATCAAGCAATCAAAATTTTAAAAGTTTCCCAAGGAAGGAACAATCAATCACAACCACTCAACATAGTTGAATCTAACGATATAAATTGATGTCCAATTCTCAAATGAAAATCCACACATTGTCACCACTAGTTGTCATAGAAACTTAGGCATAACTATGTTGGCAAGAGACACTATATGGATTCATGATTGTTGTCATTGATGGCAACAAAGTTCATCCCACACATCTGCAGGACATGGTGTGTCTCTACCGGAAGTCAGAATGAAGATTGTTGAGGTCTGGTAAACAAGAACAGAGCTTGTGGCAAGGTCCGACAGACAGGTCCGGATCTCTCAGAGGAAGTATCTTGGTGGAGTGTGGATTTGGGAAAGTCAAGAGGACTACCTTGAGTAATAGATTCCAAGGATTTAGCCTCCGGTGATGGACAAGGAAAAATATATGAATAGTTGAGTACCGGGTTCCTGAGTGACAATGTCAGAGGAAGAACTGACTGACAGAACATCAGACTACTTTCTGGATGTGTTACTGATGGTGTTGAAGGTTATGAAGGCATGAATCATGTTTGGCCGACATGATTAATGATTTCTACAAGTATATGCTTGATCCGCATTACTTGATGTGTAAGGATTCAGCCGACAGAACAGAGTTTGTGAGAAGATTGACTGTTCCGGGTGCCGACTAGAAAGATAATGAAATCACTTGTGCGGATATATATATAGGATGGATTTAGTTGTGAGAAGTTGTGTGGTGACATATGATATGCGAATAAAAGCAGAGCAGAGCAGAAGCAGTAAGGAAGGTCCAGTATGTGAAAAGAAAGCAGTATAAGAGAAGAGGAAAGATGAAGTGCAGCAGATCAGTGTACTGAGCCTAACCGGAAATGAACTCCAGCATATGTGGATGCTTCCAATCAGTTCAAGTATTGTATAACATTCTTTTGTAGATAGTGTGTCTCCTTGTAGGCAGTGTGCCTCCTTTGTGAGCAGTGTGCTTGGGAGTGAGCCCTAATTGGCAAGTGCCATTTTGTATTTCCTTATTCTTCTAACAGAGAATAATCTTTGGGTTAATCACCCGGTGGTTTTCTCCCTTAACAGGGTTTCCACGTCAAAAATATTGTATCATGGGTTTTTTATTTCATGGTAATGTTTGCTTATTTGAATTAATGTTGCATTGATTAATAAGTAAGTTCAGAAAGAAGAAATAATTAGGATAACTGATTCACCCCCCCTCTCAGTTATCAACAATTGGTATCAGAGCCAAGTTCCTCCTAATAGAGCCTAACAGCTTGAGGAAGATCTGGGAGTTCAAATGGATGCATATGGTTTAAGAGAGCAACTCAAGACTGCCCTTGATGATCTTGAATAGTCAAACTCTGAAGTCAATGAATTAAAGGAAAGACTCAAACAGGCTGATGATTTCATGAGAGAACTAAAAGATAAATTAAGTTTCTCTATGAAAAAGAGAAAGGAGCTGCTTCAGCAATTGGCAAGACAAGGTGAAGAAAATAATGCAAATGAAGAGCTGACTGAGAAAACCAAGTTATGTGAAAAGTTATCAAAATAAATCATTATGGTAAGACATGAAATGGAATCAGGAGTTATAAAGTTTACCCAAGAAATTGAAGAAAAAAGAAAAACTGAAGATAATCTAAGACAATCTCTCAAGGAGAAATCAGAAGATTGCCACTAGATGGATAGAATTATCAGACATCTTGAATCTAATCTTGAAGATGCTAAAGATAATGAAGAAAAACTTGAGGATCAAATTGTCTCTTTAAAAAGGGATCTTCAAACAACAAATGAGTATAAAGAGAAATTCAAGATAAGTTCTTCTCAACTTGAAGTTCTTCTTGGAATTCAAAAGAAGGTAGATGACAAATGTGGTTTGGGATATGAGAAAGGAGAAAGCTCTGGATCTGGTCAGAAGAATTTTGGATCAGAAAATCCAAGGAACAGGCCTAGAAGACCTCCGGTAAGATAGCCCAATGCTCAAAGATATCCATCCTTCAATGGATAATGCCACAGCTGCAATCACTTTGGTCACAAAGCTAATCAGTGCAGAAAGAGAATGAATCAGACTAATTCATCCTTCTCCAGACAGTGTTTTAACTGCAAAAGGTATGGTCACAAGTCTCATGAATGTAGAAATATGCAAATGAACAAATCATTCAATGGTAGATGCTTTGCATGCAATAGAGTAGGTCATATGGCTAATCAATGCAGATCAAGAGGATATCAATCAAATATGCAGAGAAATGTTGTTTGCCAAATCTATAATAGGTCTGGTCAAATTGCAAAATTCTGTAGAAGCAAGAATCAGGAGAAAAGAGGTCTGGTATATCATAATCAGAATCAAGATAAGGGTAAACAAAAGGTGAATGCAGATGAAGTTAGGAATGAGATGAACAAGATCTGGGTGAAGAAAAGTTCAGAGAATGTAGAGGTTGGATCCGCACCAGACTCTAGTGCTGATATTCCTTCTAAAAACTAAAAGGTGAGCTTTGGCTCAGGGGGAGACACAAATAAAACCTTGTTCCCCCAGCCAGTTAAGTGGTGCCTGAAATTGGCACATGAGAAGTTGTGGATCAAAGGGTTTCTAGAGAAACATGTAAAGAAGGTCAAGTAAAGATCTGAGAGATCCGCAAGAAAATTTAAAAGGTTCAATTCCTTCAGAATTGGTCCAGTTAAGCAAGTCTTCCGGTAAAACAGGTTTCTCACAAGATTGGCCCGGTATGAATCCAAATTGATACAGCTTGATCTGCGGATACATAAGATGATCAGAAGGACAAGTGGATATGATGATTCATCACTAACATCGATCACAAGGGAATCATAATGATCTGGATGAGTTTCTTCCTCCTTAAACAAGGAAAACCAGGCAAACCAGAATGAATTAGGTTGCACATTTATTTAGGGCTTCTTGGAATAACAAAGTTCATTTGTTTGTCATTTACACACTTGTACACTCACATGCGAAGAAGAAAGAAAAGGAGCTCTGCAAACAACTTCTCCCAAAAGATCAAGGCAACTCTTCATACAGCTCTATACAGATTTCTTCGTGTGCCCTGACCTGCATAAAAGGTATTTATCGTTCTTGATATCCTTCAGTAAGATTGTTGATGATGGCCACTCTGAATATAGTAAAGATATCTGATAGACCTCGCCCCACTTTTAAGAAACAGCCATACAAATCCTTGGAGGTAGATCCCCTAGGAGCATTTTCCAGTGTTCTGCATGGTGTCTTGCACACCGAAGATATTAGGGTTTACATACATGCCAATATTGAAGAGTTTGGGGAATTCAAACTAAGAGACATCTATCACAAACAATTGATAGATGATGCTTTTGAGCTTAAACCAGAATATAAGGGCATCCAGGAAAAGCATTTTGATCAGTTCATTCATTTCCCCTACTTTGAAGAAGATGAATGGGTCCGGTATGTTTTAAGTAGGGTGCATGATAACTTCCTATGGCTGAATAGACCTTGCAAGATCACCAAGGAAGCAATTAGGGCAGTAACTGGTTTACATTCCTCCAGAGGAATTCCTGTCCTCAAATCTGTCAAAAACAACATTGTCACAGAGGCCACCAGATCAAAATTTGATAAGAGGGCAATGACCATTGAAGATATTATTGACCCGGATATCAAGTATGCATCTATGATAATAGGATACAAGATATATCATTCCAGTAGGAAGAATTCAGTATCTGGAACTGCAATATATACTGCCTATGAGATGCTGAGAAAAAATGCAGAATATGATCTCTGTGAACTTCTTTTGAGCCAGTTAATGGAAAACATACAAAAGATCAAAAAGGACAAGAAAAACTCTTTCAAATATGGTGCACTAATAGTATGTTTATTTTTCTACTTCATGAATGAGTTGCTCAGATCAAATGGATGGGTATGGCAGAATGACAAACCGGTAGCAATTCAGATCAGAGACTATTTGCATGGGCTTGGGGATGCTAAATCAAGAAATACAGCCATGTGGGGATACTTCAAAAACTTTCAGAACATGATGCAATCAAGAGAAAGGATTCCCCGGTCTCTTGTTGAGAAATACAAGGACACAATCTGCTTTATGGTAGAGACTGATCAGTGCCTAATGGAGGTAGTAGAACCAAGGACAGTCTGGATCATGCCCATGGGGTATGAAGTTGATGAATAGATTGTGGAGTTGCATGTTCAACACATGCTAAGTTAGCCTAAAGATCTAAAGGCAAAGAGGTTTGGAACCTTTGAGGAGCTGAGTATAAAGATTCATGTGGAACTCAAAGAACCAGAGACGAAAAGGAAGGTGAGAAAAGAAGTAGAACATATTGCCTAAGGCCTTGGCATCTCAAAGGAGGCACTTAATGCCAATCGGGAAAAGAGGAAAAAGGCAGAGGAAGAGAAGAAAGAGGCAGAAAAGAAAAGTAAGGAAAGTACTTCGATAGAAACTTCCACCCGGACCAGATCATCAAAGAGATCAGCACCTGTCCTTGCTCAAAGCTCAAAACCAGAAGTACAGTCATCCAGAAAAGGAGAGAAAAGGTCTAAAACAAAAGCCACAAGGGATTATACAAGTCAAAGAGATGAAGAGGAAACTGAATCAGATGAGGAAATTAAGAAATTGAAAAAGAAGAAGAAGAAATCATCCAGTGAACACCCTACCAGTCAAGGAGAAGAAGAGAAGGAAGAGGAATCTACTGAAAAACTCACTCTATCCTTAGATGTTGTAGTGAAAGCAGTCACAGTGGATGGGAACCTACAACCCTTAATAGAATATTATGATGAATGTAATGAAGTAGATAAAAGGATTCTGGAGGAAGCCACAATTTAGTTTATGAACACTTACAACAAAGCTTTTATTGAAATTATCTCTCTAATTCCCAGAAGCTTAGAGAAAAGGCTTGAAACAAGGAAGAACAATGCTCGAGCAAAAGATCTAGAACTCCGGGAATAGATAGCTATTCAGCTATATCCTTCAATTGATCCCAAGACAATGAACATGGTATTCAAAGACTGCAAGGATGAGTTCAGGAGCAAAGCAAGGATGAATCAGCTCATGCTTGGTGAGTCTGACAGGATAGCCAAGGATACAGAAGAGATCCTTCGGAAGGCCTTCAAAAGATTTAATCTTCCTATTGTAGAGGACTTGGGTACTAATCCTTCAACCACAAGTGTTGCAGAAGAAACTTCTGAGAAAATGACAAAAGAGGTGGGCCCTGAACAGACTAACATTTCTCCTCTGGTTTCTCCTACAGTCTCTGGATCCAAAGAAGAAGAAAAATTACAGGAGAAAGAAGCAGAGGTGAAGGAAAAAGAAGGTGACAGTGCAAAGGTTGCAAAGGGACAGAAGACTTCAGCAGAGAAAACCACAACTGCTAGTGGTGGGAATGTAGAAGGAGAGAAAACTCCAAAGGATAGCTCCAAGACTACAGAAGAGAAGAAACATCTGTCTCTAGCAAGAGACATTGCACAAACTATCCAAGAATTTATGAGCAAAGAAACAATGGAGATTGATGAAACGGAGCTTCTACAAGGTCCATTCAATTTTGATTCTCTTTCTATGGTACAGACAATGAAGATAGCTTCATTTGCAAATGCTAAGGCTAATGAAAAACTCCTAAAGTCTCATATGGAAGACTGTGAGTTGATAGAAACTGCATCCGGAGTGCTGGAAAAGATCATGCCATCTTTTCAAAAGGATCCCACAGCCTCCTCTTACGGTAATCTCAAAACCTTAGTCAGCAGTGTTAGTACACATTTTGATTCTCTAGAAAAATTAGCTGAAGAAAAGGTCCGGAAGGAGTTTTTGGATAAGAGATTCTCAGAGGTACAAGGATTAATCACTAATGATAGAAGAAATATAAGTATTGGGATAAAGAGCTTAGAAAATGCTCTTAAGGATGGCGGTGAAATATACAAATTTTGTATCTCCTAGTCCAAAGTAACACTGGACATTGAGAAGAAAATAAAAGAGCTGGAGGATAAACTATCAAACCTATCAAAGAATTTTGATCCTCTCTCCTCCTCTATAACAAATCAAGAATGTCAGACTATCGCAGTCTTGAGTGAAATCAAGAAGTTGGAGAAGGAAAGAAAAAATAGGATAAGCAGGTTGAGTGAGCTCAGGGGGTTAATTGTCCCCAAACTAGAGGCCATGTATGAGGCTATAAAAGAAGCCCAAATTACAGCCCAGACCACTAATTCGGTAGATCTAAAAAGGGCAGATGCATTTGCATTCCTGTTGAGTGGGCATATCTCAATTTTGGACAGGATGAAGTAGAGTTGGGCGACAGAAGTTGTACAGTTGAAGAACACTTTTGCAGACATACTTAAGTATATGTAAGTACAACTTGTATATATATACTTATGTGGCTAAATATAGTTAATTTTTTGAAAATTTTGGTATGCGGACCCTACCCTTTGCCATTGATGTCAAAGGGGGAGTGAAGAGCAATGAAAAATGAGGAATCCAACTAAGGGGGAGCTACAGAAAATGTATATAAAGACAGAGCATCAGCCAAGGGGGAGCATAGTGTAAACACTTAGTCATTTTTCACTTAGTGTTGCCATCAATGCCAAAGGGGGAGATTGTTGGCAAGAGACGCTATATGGATTCATGATTGTTGTCATTGATGGCAACAAAGTTCATCCCACACATCCACAGGACATGGTGTGTCTCTACCGGAAGTCAGAATGAAGATTGTTGAGGTCCGGTAAACAAGAACAGAGCTTGTGGCAAGGTCTGACAGATAGGTCCAGATCTCTCAGAGGAAGTATCTTGGTGGAGTGCAGATTTGGGAAAGTCAAGAGGACTACCTTGAGTAATAGATTCCAAGGATTTAGCCTCCGGTGATGGACAAGGAAAAAGATATGAATAGTTGAGTACCGGGTTCCTGAGTGACAGTGTGAACAGAGGAAGAACTGACTGACAGAACATTAGACTACTTTCCGGATGTGTTACTAATGGTGTTAAAGGTTATAAAGGCATGAATCATGTTTGGTTGACATGATTAATGATTTCTACAAGTATATGCTTGATCCGCATTACTTGATGTGTAAGGATTCAGCCGACAGAACAGAGTTTGTGAGAAGATTGACTGTTCCGGGTGCCGAATAGAAAGATAATGAAATCACTTGTGTGGATATATAGATAGGATGGATTTAGTTGTGAGAAGTTGTGTGGTGATATATGATATGCGAATAAAAGCAGAGCAGAGCAGAAGCAGTAAGGAAGGTCCGGTATGTGAAAAGAAAGCAGTATAAGAGAAGAGGAAAGATGAAGTACAGCAGATCAGTGTACTAAGCCTAACCGGAACTGAACTCTAGCATATGTGGATGCTTCCAATCAATTCAAGTATTGTATAACATTCTTTTGTAGACAGTGTGTCTCCTTGTAGGCAGTGTGCCTCCTTTGTGAGCAGTGTGCTCGGGCAGTGAGCCCTAATTGGCAAGTGCCATTTTGTATTTCCTTATTCTTCTAACAGAGAATAATCTTTGGGTTAATCACCTCGTGGTTTTCTCCCTTAACAGGGTTTCCACATCAAAAATATTGTATCATGTGTTTTTCATTTCATGGTAATGTTTGCTTATTTGAATTAATGTTGCATTGATTAATAAGTAAGTTCAGAAAGAAGAAATAATTAGGATAACTGATTCACCCCCCCCTCTCAGTTATCAACAAACTAAAGATACCAAGATGGATTAATATTATCTTTCAAAATTTCAAAGTTAGGTACACTGAGGTATCATCTTGACCTAGAATGGTCAAAATCCAAAACAACAATTTTGAGAGAATGTAATGAAGACAATTCAATTCTTCAGGAACCTACAAAGTTGGACTCTTGAGACATCTTAAGAGGAATGTAGGAAATCTATTGTAAGAGGAACATCCTTAAGAATAAATTGTTGTATTCCTTTGGGAACAAGATCAAATGTACAATCAACTGATCTATCCCACACTCATTAAAACAATGTCGATACAATCTAGTCCATACCACATATGATCTACCTTGTAACCTATAAATTTGATCTAGTGAACCTCGGATTAAATTCACTTCTATATGTAATATCTAGAGTAGATCATTTCATCCAAGGGTCTTCTTCTCCTAAGTTATTTTTCTTGAATAGAGAAACTCTTCATTCATGATTAAAAGATCAAGAACATTAGTATTAGGCACATAAGTACCTTAGATAAATTTGATACACATCAAGTTATACCAAATGTGTTACATAAGTCTATTTTAAATTTAATTATGGACCACACCCCCAAATCCCAAGATCATTTTCACCTCTTAAACTCTGGGAAAAATTAAGATTGTTGAACTAGATGGAATAAAACAATACTTTCCTAAGGTATGAAAATCATCCTAGTATTAACATGGGAATATGTCAATCTTTACAAGAGGAGTGACAACCCCCCATTGATATGAAAATGGATGTTAGTATTGTTGAATGCACAAGACAACTGAGAGGGGGGTGAATCATTTGTATCTTAAAACTTCAAAACCCTCACAAACATTCAGATCCACATTAACTCATCTAAGCCTTAATCTGTTAGAATGATTAATCATGAAAGCAGATAATAAAAATAAAACCAAATCAACAACATACACAAGGAAACACTAGATTTATGTGGAAAACCCCAAGAAGGGAAAAACCACAGTGAGGATTAGCTCACAATATAAAGTAATATCAACACCGAATACAATAGGGCTCACTGCCCAAAACAAAGAAAGGCTCATTGCCAAATGCTCACTGCCAGAATAGAAAAGAAGATAGAGACGAATGTTACAATGAGAAAACCATCTCAATGTAACAGAGAAGTCTACCACAGCATCACCAACACCTTTGCAATCTAACTGATGAATTGTAGATACCTTTTGCTCACTGCATCCAGTAATCTAACACATGAAATCTTGCAATGCACTTTACAAATTCATACTTTACAACTTTGTAATTCACATCTCGATCATCACACACATCTCCTTCACATCCCTCAACAACTCAACACTTATTTATACTATCTTCAACCTTGAAAACATTCTCCAAGGTCGGCAATGCACCTTAACCATGTAAATTCAAATTAGGTCAGCACCAAAACATTCCCACGATGGAAAGGAATGAAGGTGGACCACAACACACTTTAGCTTGGACCTAAATCCACTCATACATGCCACACCACACTTCCACAATCACCGAAGTAGATCCACAATTAATGTAAACACCCAAGGTCAGTCGAACCTTTGTTAACACCATAATCATTTAAGTACATGCTTCCTCAAAACCAAAGATGACTCACAGACCACACACCATGCTTGAACGCAATCTAGAATATCCCACAAACATCCTAAAATCCAATAAATTCCTTTGCAACAACTTTCACCTAAAGAAAGTACACACCCAGTATACTCAAACATCTCTACCATACATTGTAACTCAAGAAATCAACTTGCAGAGCACCAAACCATGAACAACTTCAACTGAAGAGAGATATGAACCTTATAAACATGCTTCCAGAACCGCAAGACCTGAAACCACTTTGTGGAGAAATGTGGAGCAAAAAAATTTCTCCCAGACACCTCTGCAATACACAATTCACACATTAGTGAACACACCTTCCTCTACACAACAATCCAACACACCAAATTCTGAATGCAGCACCTCTGAACACCTCTGATCAACATATCCAAACCGCACAAGGAAATCTTCAACATAGAAGAAATGCGAAGCCAAACCAGAACACCACTTTGTATGCCAAAACACCTCTACAACACACAGTTTCCTCTTTTATTCAAATTTTATCAAAAGCACTTGGAAACCAAGCATTAGAAACATATCATCAATATATTCAGCACTTCCTCATTACCACCATAGTAACTCAACCATACATACATAGATAGAAGCTTATCAAAGCAACACTAGAGGTTGACACCAGTAGTTTACTAATGACAACATAATGCAACCAATCAAAGCATCATCAAAGATAACATCAACTCAATACCAACTGCTCACACTCTTGCAACAATCTCTTGCTCATACAGTTGACACCAATGACAACACAAACTTGTTGGCATCAATGACAACACTAACTACACATACTTTCAACAAGTATCAATATTTAAATTCAAATTCTATGATGTCTAAGATTTTGGTATATCTAATAATTTATACATGAGGATTATCTAGGGAATATATACTCAGAAGATTATAGCATTTTATTAATGAGTCTATGACAAGATGATATATGTTGGAAAAATGTTTGGACTAAGTGTTACAAAAACTTATAAGATATTTTCAGTTATACCCTCAATCTTGTCTCAAATCTCGTAGGAATGATTAGGTGAAATAAAATATACTTATTCCCAGTTGATGGTACAAGGAAAAGGGTATAAAACTATAGTAAAAATGTTGTTGTTCACAACCATATCAAACCCTAGGAAATATACTTCTCACAAAGACTTATCCAACCCAATTGATTCTTTGAAGATGTAAAAGAAGAATTTTTTTTTTTGTTTATGTTTTCTTTACATGGCTTCAAAACTATACAAATGAAGATGTTCTTTAGTTTCTTCTCTCTGAGACTAAGAGAAAACTTATCTAAAATCATAGACCTTACCAGTTGCCAACTCTTGGTCTAGTTGTTGAGAGATATTAGGAAATTAAAGTATATAAACTAGAAGGATAAGGGACAATACATTATCCTCATCTTTTAGAAAAGGTTATATTGGCATTTGGGTGGAGACAAGTAGACTAACAACTCTTCAATGAGGATCAATTTGGGATGCTGATTATTTTAGGAGTATCCTAGTTATGATAGCTTGAGGACAAGCAATCTTGGGTTGGGTGGACTATCATATCCCCTCCCCTATGAGCCGACTCAAGTTACAAATTATACAAGTTTTATTCATAGAAGACAAATGCAATGATAAATATATTGAAGATAAATAACACATATATGACACTCTAGTGTGCAGGCCAACTTCCTTAATATAGGTGATTTGGAGATAAAGTTTAAATTGAAGATTTTAATTGTTTTAGTAATGTTGGCTGACTCGAAGTAAATGCTAGCCGACATCCTTTGTTTTGGCACCAAGATCATATTGAAGTTTTGAAATAAAACCATTGTAAAAAGCCAACCTCTCCCAAGATAGGTGCCATGTACATAAGACAAAAGTCTTATTAATAAATTTTGAAGAGGTGTGATATCTTCAATATGGCTGACCTCCCTCCTAAATGCAACGACTTCATAATCCTTGACTCATTAAGAATAAATTAAACTATAATAAAATAAGTTCATTTAAAATAGGCTGACTCCTTTTAAAGAGTCACCTCACTTAGTGAAGAAGCATGATATGAAATATAAAAGGAACTATTGACCTATTTTCCCCTTCCCAGAGTCAAATAGCCCAGCTTGAAGATATTGATGAAATTCCTTAAAAGCCTGATATCCTTAAGTTTTCAGTGTAAAATCTTACAAAAATCCCTAAAAATTCCTGGGGAAAGTCCTTACAAGAAACTTAGAAAAACCCAAAATTTTCTAAGTCCTTACCTTAGCTTTTTGCTTCTTTTGGCCTCTATCGGTAAAAGTACAAGTTTGCGAACTTACCAGTTCACCGACTAGCCGATTCACCAATAAGGGAGGAAAGCTCAAAAATTTGACTATGTAAAGGAAGGGTCTTTCCCTTTATCGACAATTCTCATGTTTTGCAATTTTTTTCAAAAGTTCAAAATTTAGCAAGTTCGCTGATTTGCCAACAATGGGTCAGGTGAGTGGGTTGTCTTCAAGGTTTGTCTAAGGCATAAAGGAGCAATGATTCCTTTATCGGTGATTTTCCAAAGTCTCAAACTTTTCAAAAGTTCACAAATTCTCAAGTTCACCGATTCGGTGATTCCCTGATAAAGGAGAATAGAAAGGAAGGACTTGCAAGAAATCGGCTAAGTAAAGAAGAAGAATGTGTGCCCTTGTCGGCAAACTTATGGTTCGATGAACCTTAAGTTCGCCGATCGACAACTTTGCCGACAAAGGAAAAGGAAAACGCAAAAGGAAACAAGGCTTTGTCAATGATTTTCAAAAAGTGCAAACTTTTCAAAAGTTCAAAATCTCTGCGGTTCGTCGATAAGGCAAATCGATGACAAAGGGAAAGAACAAAGGTTTGCGAAGGAGAAAATGTGTCAATGAAGGAAATTTTGGCTAAGCCTTGGTGAGTTCAGAGTTTCAAGGTTTCACCGACAGATTTTTTGCTGATAAGGCAAAAAGCAGAGTAAAGACATCAACAAAGCAAGTGGTTCGGTAAAGTGAAGTTTTACTGACAAGGAAGGTCTGGTTAAAAAAAGTCAGTTTTTGCCGATAAGGCAAAATGGAAAAAATGAAAATTGGATAAGGCAAAGAAAAAGAAGCCTTATTAAGAAACCGGTAAAAGGGTGAACTTTTCAAAAGTTCAAAAATCTTTAAGTTCATTGATAAGGTGATTCGTCGATAAAGAAGGAGGTGAAAGCTGTCAGGTTCGACAAAATAGAGTTTTGCTGATAAAGAGGAGAAAATGGGCCAAAGGCAGAGTTTGGGATATGAAGATTTTGTCGATAAGGCAAAGAAGCAAGCCAAGTTTGTGGAAGTAAAAATTTGTCGATAAGGTGAAAGTCAGAAAAGTCATAGGTTGGCTCGGTTCAAGAATTGGAGAATTCACCGATAAGGCGAAGAGTGGCTAAGGAAATGCAATATCAGCAAATCGGCAAAGGGAAGAACCACTGGCTAGTTCAATTTTCTCATGGTTCATCGACGGGACAAAAAGCTAACAAAGGAGGATAGCAACCAAGAAAAGGTTCGGCAAATGAGAAGTTTGCCGATCAAGCAGTGAAAGAAATAACAAGCAAAGGAAAGTTTGGTAAAAGACACTTTTGCCAACAAAGCAAAGTGAAGACAAAAAAGAGGCACTACAGGCTTGGTTCGAAAAGATGGTAGTTTGTCGATAAAGTGAGAAGGAAGAAGAAAGGAAGGTTTGGCAAATGAGAAATTTGTCGATAAGGCAAAGTTAGTGCCAAAGAGATAAAAGGTAAAGGTAAGCTTGGTTCGTAAAATGCATAATTCATCGATAAGGTGAAAATTAACCAAATGGAGAAAGTTCACAAAAATAGTTTTTAACCGATAAGGCAAAAGAGGATGGTCAGAATAGTTCTGAAAAGTAAGGATTTTCCAATAAGGCAAAATGAAGGCGGCTAGGTTCAAAAAGGAGAGGATTCTCTGATAAAAGGCCAAAAATATGATAAAAGACTAGTTAGTCGGGAAATCAGCCAAAAGGTGAACTTGCTAACAAGTTCATAGGATTCAAAAATCGCTGATAAGGCAAAAGACACAACCTCTCAAGACAAGTTCAAAAAGATACATTTTCACTGATAGGGCGGGAAAGGAAATGAAGATGGAGCTCGATGGTTCTAGAAATAGAGAAGTTGTCGACCATGACAAATTCAATGGTGCCATGGAAGAAAAGAGGTACAACACTTTAAAGTGTTGTAAAAGCTTACCCTCCCTGAAATCATACCATTTTCTCAGGAGGAGGTACCCAGCATTCAAAGCTCCATAGGCCAGGGCTGAATGAGCATAGTTGGAACAATGAATTCTTCAATGCACCAATACAAGGAAGGGACAAAATAGATTTACAGACCTTCTCTCATAAGTGTGCCTAGCACCCATGCATGCAGGCAATCACTTTTACAGGTTTGCAGACCCGTCAGAAGCGTGGCTACTATCCCAATTTATAGATTCCATTCCAATTTGTAGGGCTTTTGAGACAGAAATTTAATGAAGCATGGGCATGTCCTGGGTCGACTGACCAAAATTCAGCAGCCACTGTGGCAGAGTGATAATGAGATGTTATATATACCTTTGAAAATAATGTATTTTTGTTAGTTGTTCTTATGGGCCATTATAAAGGTTAAAGAGTTCTTTATGACTAGACCTTGTAACACAATTGCACAAACCAACTGGATTTGATACATTGTGCTCAATCCTGAGCCTTTGTTGTCTCTAGGTGATAGTTCACCAATGAATGTAATTGGTTATTTTGTCTACTTTCTCTGCAATAATTCTCTTTTGTAATGGCTATTTGGCCTCTATGGTCAATATAAATTGATGTTTAGCCCCTCTCATTATTCTTGCATTGTGTCTATTTGATTGATGTGAGTTGTGTATTGTGGATATAACGGTCCCTTTCATACCTTCACTTCTCTTTCGTGACCTCTGTTTGAATTGGTATGAGTCTGTGTGAGTTCCCTTTATCTTTGAGATCATTACTCTATTGAGTCAGTTGCACCTAAACATCTTTAATCTGGTACATCACCTTCCTTTAATTTCAGCATTTTCTCCTTTCCCTTTTCCCTACAAGTATTAGTACTAGATTTAGTTCAATTCTTTGAGCCTTAAGCTCAGAACGAGGAACCAACCTTCTCTAGAGGTCTGATCTCATCAACAAGGTCCCACACCTTGAGATCAATCCCATTATGTCATTGGAGTGCTTGAACAAGCTTCAAGCAGGGTGCAATTTTACATGATAATAGTTTCTGGCACGCCTGGTGGGACCCTCCACTCTAAGTAGGAGCTGAGATGAGAAATTTAGTGCTATTCTTAGTTTATTCGGTGTTGTGGAAGTGTTCAAGCACCTGGTGACTCTGTTGATCCAAAACTCATATCAAGTCCATATTTCATGCCTAGAGTGTAGACAAGATCTTCTTCCAAAGGTAATTTCCAATTCATAGAGCTTTCATTTACTGAGTCAAGAAGAAGACGTAGACTATCTAGGTCCCCTGTGAGGGAAAATAGGAGTGTAGTTCCATCTCCATCAAGAGCTTGGTCTACTCCCCCTTCAGCTAGATTCCAAGTTAGATTCCAGTATTCAAGAAGAACCTTGCATGTACCTAGAATTAATCTAAATATCTAAAATATGACAAGGAATATTCCATTTGTTGCTTTCACTATGGGTAGCCCACTGGACCTAGCCCAATATGATGATATCCCCACCACAGTCTTAAAGGTTGTACCATTCTTTACTGGTGAAAACTCTACCACCCCTACTCAGCACATTCAAGACATCGCCAGTGTCTGCTCTACTCACAATGTCACTGTTGACAACGTGGTGGTAAGGCTCCTAGCCTCTTCATTCAAGGGAAAATCCCTACAATAGTATAGGGGTCTCCCAGCCAATACCATCCACAACTAGAATGATCTGGGCACTAGACTGTGCCAGCATTTCGAAGACAAAAGTGACCACCTATCACTAATGGAGCAGCTACCTACAATCATGAGAGCCCCCATGAATATATGGTGGACTTTAATTATAGATTCCAAAAGACATGGGACAGAATCCCATTGTTGGTGAAGCCCTCCTCAAATTCAACATTCATTTACTATTTGAAATATTTAAATCCTGACATTGCTGTCATGATTCAATCCATGGGAGGGACTGCATTTGCTTGATGCATATGACACAACAATCAGGGTAGAAAATTGCCTGATTTAGGCTAGAAAGATCACTCCAAGGCCACCAATGCCTTTATTTCTAGAGGCCCCTATTATTTAGCCTACTATGGTGCCAATCCCTACCATAGTCAGCCCTGCTGCTCCCCTAATTACACCCACAGTGGAGAAAGAAGATGATAAAGATGCTCTGATCATAAAATTGAGCAATGAATTGCTGTTGGCAAGAAGACAGCCTACACAACCTAACAGGCCATATCAGCCCTCTAACCAGACATATCAACCATTCAATCAGAATTATCAGCAGAACAAACCACCATATTAGGGTAATGCACAAAGGCAAAGTCAACCCAATTACATTAGACCATTGAATGTTGTGCATCTTAATGCTGCTAGTACATCTGGACCTCTTGTGCCCATACAAAACAACTTGGCTCAAGATAACGATTGGTGTTATCCATGTAATCAGCCACATGATCAGAATTTGTGCCAAAGTGGACAGTTTAGTGGGCTTTGACAGCACAAAACTAATCAGTTCCTTCAGAGCAACAAGTTAGCTCCAATCAAGAAATAGTGGGAGGGCATGAACAATTGCAAAATAATGCTACTTTGATGAATTGGACACAGGATGACTTCTGTGGTGTTAATCAAAGTGCAGGTCCAATAGCACACAACGCAAGAGCTAAGAGAAGAGCCATTGAAGATGCCTTAGTCCCTACGGTTAGCCAACAGACATCTTCTTCACATGTAACCCAAATGACTGCAAGTGAAGGAGTGACAACTAGGATTCCTTCAAGACAAGTAGATTGTTCTATTGGGCAAGTAAATTTAGTACCACAATAGTAGTTCCAAGCCGGCCAACAGGTAACGATTGACCCTGTTGTTCCCAAATCATCACTGAAAGGCAATCAAACCCTCTTCAACATTGTTGATCAGATGAAAAATACCAATATTAGTGTCATAATGTGGGACACTCTGCTAATTCCAACACAAAGAGATTTATTGAAGGAAGCTTTGACAAGCTTCAACCAGCCTGTTGTAGAGGCAACAAATGAAAAGGCCACGATCCTAATGAGCCTATGCCAGCCAGAAAATGAGGAAGCAAGCACAAGAAAAACTAGTAAGCCCCCTCCATTCTATGTTTCTTTAATTATTGGTAATAAATTGTAACATAATTGTATGATAGACTCTGGGGCGGGTACCTTTGTCATGCCTAAGGTTGTAGTTGACAGGTTGGGTATATAGTATGAGCTTGTAAACAAGGGGTTGTGCAATTAGATGGCACCACTATTAACACAATGGGTGTTATTAAAGATTTAAAAATCACCTTACATGCATGCCCTGGTTACTTTATTTACCAAGATATTTCAGTCATTGATCTCCCAGCCTACTTCGACATATGCTTGTCTAGGGATTTCATAACCAAAATAGGTGGGTACCTATCCTCTGATTGGTCCCACATGTTATTTAGAACTAGGTATGGCACCAAAGTAACCATCAAAGCTAAGCCTATTTGCAATGACCATATAGAGCCCTACTCGCCTAATCCCACCAATATAAATTGTACAATCCATGAATTAGAGGAGGATGACAACAACATTAGGCATGAGGCTGCCACCCCAATGGAAGAGATCCCCAATATACTACTTGATGAGTGGGTGAATTGTTTTCAGTTTGATACTCCTGCTCATATAGAGAAAATAGGGTTGGGTACTTATTGTATCCATGAAGATGATGTTGTCATCCCTAATATTGAAAATACAACAACAGATCTGAGTGGGATGTATAAAATATTTTTTGATGGCTCCAGAAGCAAAAATGGAGCAGGTGATGAGGTTGTACCGATTTCACCCCAAAAGGAAAGTTA
The DNA here is from genome assembly GCA_027924645.1 of Cunninghamia lanceolata. Lineage (NCBI taxonomy): Eukaryota > Viridiplantae > Streptophyta > Pinopsida > Cupressales > Cupressaceae > Cunninghamia > Cunninghamia lanceolata. The sequence continues at coordinate 1,417,126 of BSBN01001303.1, read as the reverse complement.
TTTTTCTTCACTCAGATTGTAGTTCAGTTGTACTAACAATGTAGCTGAGTATGAAGCTTACAAATGGCTCAAAAAAAGGAATAAAAGTTTTGCAAGTATTTGGTGACAGCGAGCTAGTTGTTCACAAAATTAGATTGCTTAGTACAAAATTCATTAAAAATATGGGTTCACAAAAATGTTTTGTGTGAAAAGGTGGATGATGATTGTGTGGGTTAAATCCTCCTTTCTCAACAAATATTCGAGGACATATCAACCAAGTTGAATCACACTTTTACAAGAGGTTTCACCTACAAGTTAGGATGTCACTTGGAATGATGTGGAAGCTCAGATGTGATCAATCGATATGTCAATTAATGCTCAAATACCCTTAAAACCCTAAATATGCAAAACAATAAGCAAATTGATGAATTAAAACAAATCCTTGCAGACTAAGGTAGAAGGCAGAGATTAATAACTGACTATTTTTTGAAGTTCAGGATGCGGAATACTTAGGGACATTACCACTAACACCCCTATCCAAGGTGCTCTTTTCTCTGTGGAATCCTAATCTCCTTCTAACACTAATGTTCACCGTATCTTCCGTTTCTGCCACGGGAAATGCGGAGGACACTACCACTAGCACCCAAGTCCAAGGCTAGATGTTTTTTACGATGTTGGAGCCTCTTCAGATGTTTATTATCACTATCACAATGATTTCTATGTTTACAACTTCAGGGGACACTGCCACTAATGCCCGTGTCTAAACAATCATTTTCTTCAGGGATCCAAAACCTACACACTGTCATATTGTTCCCTGCAACTCCACTCCATCAAGATGTGAAACCTGTAGCCTACAATTACAAGGAGAGTGGTTTGGGGTGGTGGTGTTTAGAGGCTTGCCTTAGTCAAGCCCCGGAGAGACATTCAAGTCTTCTAAACACCATTGTTAGATAGAGAGTGCATATCCCTGTGGGATAGAGGCAATATCCAAATGATAAATGATTCAAAACATAAACAAATGTCACCTTGGAGGTGTAGATCTCATATAGATGAAGGCTCTTCAACACATGAGAAGATGAAGCTAAATATACAATCACAACACAATAACAATGCTCTGCTCTACAACAATGAATATCTTGAATGCTCTAAAATCACAAGTTAGCCAAAAGTTCATAATCATCTTCTAGTTAGCTTCTAGTTTGCAAATGAAACACTAAACATGCTTATATATGCAACTACATTCATTCCCGCTAAGAATTTTGTAATTCAAACTTGAGATGTCGACATAGGACCTAAGTTATGGTCATAAAATCAACATTTGAATTTAGGGCTTACCTAAAATGGGGCAGGACTAGGGCACTAGCGCCCAAGTCCACCCTCCCATTTTGAGTTAGGTTCTATCAAAATAGCACCCCCTAGGTCCCATTTACCACAAGACTTCAGGGTTTTCTCATCAGGATTCAAAATTAACATGCAAGATGCTTATAATGCATTCTAAGGAGCCAGGACCTAAACCTTTAGAGGGAAAAGCCCCCAAGGGGACATTTTCTGACATAACATTTAGCCCCCACTTTAATGTATGTATAAACGCGAGGCATGCATTAAAGTATGGTCAAAACACAACAAACACACCAAGCACGGTGCAGACACACTAAACACAGTGAAGATAGTAACAAGCATGAAAAACATGGAGAAGACAATTACAGTCACGTGAAACACAGAGAAGATAGTATTGAAGATATGCAAAACATAATGAATACAGTGAATGTAGTGATTATTTATGTTTGGGGTAAAATTTGATGGTTTGTTTACTCTAGGTTAAGTACCTCAATTTCACCGTTAAACATTAGGGATGACAAGGATCGAGCTTGTGAACAAGCTTCTAATCACTTTGCCTCCCTTTTATGCTCGCATGGTCGTAGAACCTAAGGCCCTAATCAAGATTTTATCAAGTGTTGTACTTTCAACCAAGTAAAACCCTAATTATGCCTCAAATCAACAATATATAGAAACTAATGAAGTATCTAGTAAAACTGATCATAGGAGTGCAAAGGAGAGGTTTCAGAGATAGAGTACCCAGATTTTTAGGGCTACCTAGACTAGGGCACCTGCTCCAATGTCCTGCAAATTCCTGAACAAGAAAACCTTCTGCACATGGTGTCTGAGACTACTAAAAGGCTCCTAGATCCTAGATAAAACACCTGGTTGGAATAGGGCGCCTGCCCCAATGTCTTGCAAGTCTTGGAATCTAAAAATCTGAAAGTCTATCGCGACTATACCCGTAATATCCTTCTTTCTATAGCTTCTTTCCATCGAAACCTACGAAACACAATCTACACATACAAAAGAAGGAAATTGTTGCAGCTATATAGGAGCTTGCCTCAGTTAAGCCCTGTCTTTGGTATTTCTACCTCAACAATAGCCAAAGATAAAGATTTGTAGAAGTGTGTGCAAACCTAACAATGTGTATGCATAAAATCAAACCCTAGATGTCTCAATCAAGGGAAGATCAACAACTTGCTTTGCATCAATAAACACATACAACTTCACCTCAAGGAGATGAAACAAATGAAGACTTGCATGAGCAAGAAGGTGAATCAGCAATGTCCGCGGAGGATCTCCAAGCTTGTTGTTGGAGGCTTCAACCCTTCTCCCGATCATGCAAAGGGTGTACAAACACTAGGAAGAGCAAGATAGACTCAAGATCTTGGTTCCTAACCTTCATCTATTGTCTCCAAGATAGCAAATAAAGAATACTTCGAATAGCTTCCACAAGTCACTGATCTTCAATGGCAATTGCAGCAAAGTTTTGGCATCAAGCTTGCATAAGAATTGTGTGTGTTAAAATGATTTGCAAATGTCTTTTTATATCTATCTTTAGGGAATTCAAATTTTGAAATAACATCTCGATATCGTGTGAAAACTGAGAATTTGAAACGGAATCTCGAGGCACTCGACAAAAATTGACACCTGCCAAAATTCAAAATCATGTGAAAGTGGGGAGGACTAGGGCATGGGCGCCCAAGTCCAAGCCCCCAGTTTCAGCTCAGATCTGTATTTTTAGGGGTCCTAGGGACCCTAATCTCAAATCTCTTTCTTGGTTCTATCAATCAGTTACCTCAAAAAGTGAATAGATTGCTCCTAGACTAAGTCAATCAGGGTTTCAGGAAGGCCAAAAAAGAAAAGGTTGAGAGATCACCAAGAGTGAGGAGATAAATCGAGGGAAATTATACCATTCCATATAGGAGGACAATTTCTGATGTTACATTTAGCCCCCACTTTAGTGGCCATATGACACTACGTGCATATGCAACTAAAGGAAAGTAAATGCATTAATCATGAAAAGGATACCCAAAAGGATACTGTAGAGGACGTCAAAGCATTTTCTAAAAAGGAAGAAGCCCCCAAGTCTGCAATCCTGCAAGACCTCAAAGTTAGGAACTGCATCCTACAAAGGAACACGTGTTAGAGAAATCAAAACCAAATCAACCTGCAACCACCACCAATGAGTCAATATCAAATGCTAAGGGGGTTGAGTGATGAAACATGGTGAGGGAGGAAATTGAGGGAGATATATGCCCCCCCTTGTTTCTGCTTGCTTAGTCCAAGAGAAGAAACAAGGAGATATCCACACACGTCAATTTCAAGGGAAATGTGTTATGAGGGTCATCTGAAGGAAAAACACTCGACCATAACACATTGGGTAAGAAAGAGAGCGGAACGAAGATTCCAATGCAACAAATGACACTGAAATCGGAGTTCGACAGCTCAAGAAAAGGGCTCCAGAGTGAAAGAGCACACTTTTGCACTTAGTTAGGGATAGGATTTCTCACTCACTTACGTTATGTAAAAAGGAGTTGTCACTTATCACTTAACTCATTCTTATGTCTTGTTATTGCAGAGGAAGAGAGAGGAGAATAGGAGAATGATCATGCCGAGCCGATGTCCATACCATCCACCATGACTGGAGATGCTCTAAGCCCGAGTGGTGGAGAGACGCTTCGAGGCTGAGGTAAGGTCCTAATTCCATCCTTCTGTCATCTTTCATTGTATTTTGCTTTTACGTTTATTGATGTTTGTGCCAAGAGGGGAAGGTGGACAGGGATCCCAGACATGGGTGCCCGGGTCCACCTAGGGCGCCAGAGTCTCTCTAGAGCGCCCTAGTCCCATAGGGGTGCCAGTGTCCCTCTGGGGTGCCCTAGTCTTCCTGGGGCACCCTGGTCCTTAGAGGACATAGACCCTAGGCTAAGGCACTCTATTCAATTTTTGATAGCTTATTTTGGTTTCTAGCGGGGATTTTGATACTCTTGCTTGCTTTCTGATCTACAGGATATCCCTAAGATGCATGAGCACACAGGCAGTCATCTGATGGCACTTCTGCGAGAGCGCGCTAGCACTTTGATTGTCACAGAGAGAGAGCATTTATAGATGGTGGGCCTATGGTGGGTGTTTGAGATGCCCACAATCATATTCCACTACGCAATGCTTATGGCACTGATGGAGAGATGGGATGCAGATACCTCCACATTCCATTTACTAACTGGCGAGATTACCATCACACTGGAGGATGTATTCAGGATCCTTCAACTACCAATCCAAGGAGAGACCGTGAGGGTTATTGGACATCGCTTAGAGGAGTATACTCATGAGAGTCAGCTGTACTGCTTGGGTCGCACTATTTCATAGGTAGAGTGAGGACATATTCAGCTCCAGTTGCTAGAGCAAAGATGCAGAGACATTCCCTTACTACAGAGGATCATGATTATCACAGTCGCACTAGCCATCGCACCAGATGGATGAGGCACTCACCTTCATGGGGGTCCCATTCATACTATCAGAGTGATGGAGGTGCATCAAACTGTCTACGCATGGGAGCGCAGTATGCTTGCACACCTATATCATGGCTTAGGGCGATATGTCCACTACAAGATGCGAAGTTTGATGGTCTACACATTGTTACAGGTTTGGGCCTTTGATCACATCAGGTGCACACAAACGATGGGTTACCCTATAGAGGTAGCGTTCACCCATCCACGTACCTATGCCTACCCACTAGTTAGGTGTTGGAGGCACGGTAATCTGTTATATTGGAGAGTAGTATTTGATAGATTACAGCTTGGTGACATCATCTAGAGACTGTATCATGGCTTCATTAGATGGCCTAGCAAGAAGAGGTACTTAACTTGGATGCAGAGGGATCAGTTGATGGTTGGTCGCCTTGATCATGTTGTATCTTGGTTCTACTTTGACAGGGTGGCATGACAGTTCAGACAGGTACAGGATGTTCCTGTAGTTCATCTGATCTATGCACACGCAGCTTGGAGTGCAGTCAGAGCCAATACTGTGTGATGGATGACTATAGCAGATGTACCACTTAGTGATGATGAGGGTTTTGAGGATGCAGAGCCGGTATCAAGTGCAGATGATGTCGGGTGTACCCAAGCATATCAGACTTGGTGGCACATAGCATAGCCTGCACCTGTCTTTCCACCTGGGCACCCTATAGGGGATGCCTGACCTTGGGCCGGTCACGCTAGTGACACAGGGGTGGAGGACGACGTTAGTGACTTCGTGGGATACTATGATCTTGAAGAGGGTATGGAGGAGGATGAGGATGGGTTTGAGGAGGTCCCATCACAGTACAACTTTAGAGTGAGATCGTGATAGAGCCAGCAGGAGACAGACACTGACGAGGAGACTGAGTCGAGACTGTGGTCCAAGGCTTGTGGTTCTACTCCCACAGACGATGTGAGGCCTAGTCAGAAGAGTGAGGGGAGAGTAGCAGGCATATGCCCCCAACTGCAGATCAAACAACAAAGCTTGTCACATCGTCGGTAATCCAAGATCCATCCTGGCGAGATGGAGATCCAGGTAAGGTTTGATTTATTTGTTTTATGTTTTGGTATAGTTTATTATTTATGATTTTTATATGGGAGTCTAACATCTATCTCATTCTCTATTTTGCAGTTGGGACAGACGCATGGTGAGACTTTGTGAGTCACGTCATAGGAGACATATTATCGACATATGCCTCAAAGCAGCAGGTACATGCAGATCATTTGCCATAGTCATCTGTTGGTTAGCATGCTGAGTTATTTATGCCTGTCATCAGATATAGGACTGCTACAGAGTCCATGTTAGAGAAATCTGCATGAGAGAGAGAGGAGTTTTGATAGAGAGTTGAGCGCACCGAGGCTTAGCTCAAGGCACAGCGAGAGCAATTGGTAGCAGTTCCTACATCAGAGGGAGAGGTAGCTGTCAGTGAGTTCTTACTGCGGGAGGTCCAGCAGGCAAGAGCTAACAGAGACAAGGTTCAGGCTAAGAGAGACTGGTACCAAAGGATGTACCAGGAGGCACATGAGCAGATGATAGAGATGAGAGGCGAGATCAGGGGGCTATGATCGTGAAGTGTCTCTAGGAGTTATTCATGATCCATAGCCACGCATGGTCAGGCTTCTATCACTCGCACACCACGATGGCCTGAGGGTATTGGTGATCGAGGTTCTGCTATGTGATTCATAGACTTTAGGCACTAAGACATCCCATTTTGTTTTTAGGGATAGTCGACTCAGATGTATACATGAAATTAAGATATATATATATATATATATATATATATATATGATGTTTATTTTCTTTTTATTTATGTGTAATGGCTTTTGACCTATCACATGTGATTTTTGTAAAAATGCAACTAGTGATGATGTCTAAATGCTATAATTAATTACTATTTGATATACTAACAATTCTAAAAAGAACATGTAGTAACAAACACAATGATTAGATATTTTACACATAACTTTAATTTTCATGCTATCTTCAATTAATACAAAAGTGATCTAAGAAATTACTACTTAAACACGATACAACAATGATCAACTGAACAAAGTTATAATGCCAAATGAATTAAGACAAAACAATAATATCTTGTCGAAATTGAAGCTAATCTATGTATTAAATTAGCTTATAAACATTTAACATTAAATCTTTAAGCATAAAATCTTTTGAGGTGTGCCACATTAATAGGTTCCTTAAGCGGCGAACCTTTCTCATCGGCTAATTTATACACGTCGGATCCAAAAGTTTCAGTGATTATGTACGGTTGAAGCCAATTAGGGCTAAACTTACCTTTTTGGTCAGGCGGTACATTTACGTTGCATTGATTTTCATATAGAACCAAGTCCCCAATGTTAGATGAACGTTGTATGACTTGCACATTATAGGCTCGTTGCACACCTTTTTGATAATTCTTGAGATGTTCAAGAGCATTAATATGTCTTTCATCAAGCATCTCAAGTTCCTGTAATCTTTTCTCTCATTCTATGTCATCATCCATGATGCCTCTTAGGGAAATTCACAAGGAAGGAATTTCTAACTCCAAGGGCATTATTGCATCTATGCCATAGACAAGATTATACGGTGTGTTACCCGTAGTCATTCGAATACTTATTGTGTAAGCCCATAAGGCATAAGATCATTGTGTACGCCAAACTTTTTGATGTTTATTAATGGTTTTCCTTAGAATCTGTCCAATAACTTTGTTTGAAGCTTCTGCTTGGCCATTTGATTGAGGGTAATAAGGCGTAGAGAAGCAATGTTGTATATGATATTTTTCAAGGAGCTTTTTCACATCCTCATTCTTAAATGGCATACCATTGCCCGAAACTAAGGAGGAAGGTATTCCAAATTGAGAAATTATGTTATCTTGTATGAATCGACAAATTACATTGGTGGCCGTGGATTGTAAAGGGACCACTTTGACCCATTTTGTAAAGTAATCAGTAGCAGTAATGATAAATGTATGTCCTTGAGAGGAGGGCAGGGAAATTTTACCTACAAGATCCAAGCCCCAGATAGAAAATGTCCAAGGTGACACCTGGGCACGAAGCTCTTGAGCAGGAGCATGGATGAGGTGTTTATGTTGTTGACATTGCGGGCATCTCTTGACGTAAGCAAAGGAATCTTGTTCCATATGCTGCCAATAGTACCCCATACGTAACAATTTTTGTACCAACAATTTTCCACCGAAATATCCCCCACAGGCACCAGAGTGAGCTTCTTCTAAAGCTATCAGAATCTCTGCATTACTTAAACATCAGAGTAAAACACCATTATAACTTCGTCGATACAAGACATTTGATTATATAATGTATCGCGCTACTAGTTTGCATAAATGGAGTCGCACATTCTTAGATGTCAAGTCCGGGATGGTTCCATCATGTAAATAGTTGAATATGTAGGAGAACCATTCATCAGTGTATGTATTACCATAGAGTTCTGAATTCACAACTATAGGACTTTCAATTACCAGTGTCTTAAGATTATGAACAACGAAGGTAAATTCCTCAAGAGAACCATCAGGGGATATAAGGGAAGCTGCGCTTGCCATGCGAATGGTTATCTTTCCTAGGAATGGTATCGATCGAATATGATTTGAATTGTTTTAAGAGAGATAATGCAAACTCACGGTATTGAGATAACTTATCGTGCTTAGTTTGATACGATCTCGTTATCTATTTAACAATTAACTGAGAATCACCATATATTGTAATATTCTGGATATTCAGAGCCAAGGCAATGGGAGGTATTAATATAACGCCAACCCCGAAGCCCGTTCAACATTTTGATCCGTCAAAGTATAACTCCCATTTTTCATCCGCAGAGATTGTTAAAATATGTTCATCAAGAAAAGCATCAATATTCTATATAGAAAAGGGCGAGGGAGCTTCGGCTAATTGATTAGCTATCGCTTGCCCTTTAATCACTTTTTGTGAAATAAATTTGAGATCGAATTATGTTAACAACATAACCCATTTAGCAAGACAACATGATAAATATGTTCTTGTGAAAAGATGTTTCAAAGGGTCAAATTTTACCATTACATGCACTTCAGCATTTAAGATATAATGTCTACACTTTTGAGTGGCAAACACTAAATCTAAGCAATGCTTCTCTATGACTGTGTATTGCACTTCGTAATCAAGCAAAGTATGACTGATGTAATAGACAGTGCATTCTTTGCCTTCAATATTATGTTGCGTTAACAAAGCAGCTAGGGCATTGTTAGATGTTGAGATGTATAACAAAAATGGTTTATCAGAAACAACAGGTTGTAAAATAGGCGGACTAGCTAAGTAATCCTTTAAATCATTGAAAGCTTTTTGACATTCAGAATCCCATTGGAAATGAGAATCTTTCTTCAGTAGTTCCGTAAAGGGGCGAGTCCTATCCACGAGTTGTGAAAAAAATTAGCAAATGGCTTCTATCTTTCCCTACAAACTACGAAGTTGAGATATGTTCTTAGGTATTGGCATATTAACAATCACATCTATCTTTTTTGTATCAACTTCTATACCTCGATTTGAAACAATAAATCCAAGTAACTTTCCATTGTCCATGCCAAAAACACACTTACGGGGATTCAATTGTATATTATATTTTCATATGCGCTCAAATATTTGTAGAAGATTTATGACATGATCCTTATGATGGATAGACTTTGCTAGGATGTCGTCAACATAATCTTCTAGAATATTGTGCATATAATCATGGAATATAAGAGTCATTGCACGTTGGTAAGTAGCTCCTGCATTCTTAAGTCCAAATGGCATGACTACCCAACAAAATGTACCCCAAGGTGTTATAAAGGTTGTTTTATATTGATCGAGAGGATTTATAAGGATTTGATTATATCCCAAAAATCCATCCATGAAAGATAGCAACTCATGTCTAGCTATGGAATCAACAATCATATCAATATTAGGGAGCGAGAAATTATCTTTCAAAGATGCCAAATTTAAGTCCCATAAATCTATGCACATTCTTATACGACCATCAGGTTTAGCAATGGCAACAATATTTGTGATCCACGGAGAGTAATCAATAGGCCGAATAAAACTAGCTTGTAAGAGTTTTTCTATTTTATCTTTAACAAGCAAAGCAATCTTAGGATTCATCTTACGAATCTTTTGTTTGAATGGTTTAACATCTGGCTTCAATACAATATTATGCATTACAATCGGAGGATCTATACCAGGCATGTCTAAATAATTCCAAGCGAACAATTCTAAGAATTCACGCAACAATTTAGTCACTTCTTTTTCTTCCGCATTTAAACAATCACCAATAGGGATAACTTTTTCAAGATTATCCTTATCCATAACGACATCAATAGTCTTTCTGTTAAGAAGAGTACTGTGGTCTGGGGGATTGTAGGATTGTAATTGTTCTTCAAATTCTTCATTTTGTTCTACTGTAGTAGTTATTGTGCTAGTAGTCTTTCCAAAATATGCATCATTGTTTAAACAATAAGGTAGGCCACATTTATGGTGATAACGAGGAATACCATCATAAGCACCTAAGAATTCCATTATCACTTCATCTGTCGCAAACATATCTAATGGAAGTGATCTTGGAGGACAATTGATGTCAATCATCTCCGGGAATATCAAACTGAGTGTTGCTATTGCATTAACATTTAGAGTAGGGCGTTTGCGGGATTTGGATTCCTTAAAAGGATTGTATCCAATGCCACTTGAGTAATGTTGCGAAGCGGATTATATAGGGATTTTGATTCCTTGTTGATTTATACCACAACCATTACCTACATAGTCACAATTTTTATAAAGGATTCAGAATCGTCTACCATAAAGAGAGACCATTTCTTTAGATGAAGGCGGAGCTTCGTATGTCTCATAATCAATAGTGTAACTTAGATTATTGTCTTTATTTGCCACCAAAGAAGTCTTATGTTTATCATTCGAAGCATGTGATGTGATCGATGCAATATTTGATGTTTTAGGAATGGGATTTTTAAGTTTATACTATCTTGTGGTGGAGGATGCAAAATCTAGCGAACCCCAGTTGTCACCAACAAATGCATTCAATTGCTTGGGCTCTTGCATAACATTTTTAGAGGCAAGAGGAGCTAACAATTTAGCTTTCAGATTATTTAGCATCTTAGGACCAACAACATGTTTATGCACTTCCATTTGCAGACAATTATCAGGTTCAGGATCCGAATGGATAGTATGCAATTTGCCTTTAAATATAAACTTAATCAAACGGCGTAAAGTAGAAGGAACTACTCCTAATGCATGTATCCAAGGTCTACCTAGAATCATGTTATAAGATAGAGAACAAGGCATGACATGAATCAAGGTAGGAACCATCATAGGTCCAACTTGTATAGGTAAAGTTATAGTGCCCACAAATTATCGTCTAACATTGTCAAAGCTATGAATACTTCATGATTCCAGTTTTATAGCAGATACATCAACTTTAACCTTATGCAATAAATCAATACCACAAACATTAAGGGTTGACCCATTATCAATCATAACTCTGTTAACCAATGTTTTGTTGATTGTAATAAAGATAACAAAAGGATCATATTGTTTATGAACCTCGAGAGATGGTAACTTATGTTGTTGAAATAAAATATTTGTTTTTGTTGCATGCATACAATCTAGTAAAGCGGCAACATCATTTGGTTTAATAGCAGGAGGAACAATCACCTTTTGTAAATCTTCTTGTAGTATTCCATGGTAAGTAGGTGAAGTTTGTATAAGTTCCCAAAGAGATATCTTTGTAGGAGTAGCGTGAAGCTGCTCTACAAGATCATAGTCTTTACCACCTTTGTATGTTAGATGAGGTCCTTGAGGAAGCATAGGTTGAGAAGCTGGTAAAGATATCGAAACATTTGCTTATTGTGTACTTTGTTTGTTATTCTGAGTATTATATGCATGAGCAACCACATTATGATTGGTTTGTTGTAAGTTTTGTTTCACAATTTGTTTTGCACAATCATAAATGTGATCAAGAGATTGGGAACAAGATGAAAGACCTATAACAACAAGCACAGGATTAGAGGATGGTTGAACCACATTTGCACATAGAGTAACCATAATTTCTAGTTTTTCAATCTCTTCTTTAGATTTAGGAACATAAATTGCATTTACAAATCTTTGAAATAGTGACGGCTTAGAGGCCATAGTGAAATGTTCAATCGAGATAAAGTCCTCAAGGGCTTCATCTAACATATCAAAGTCGTCACGACTAAACGGCTCATCATAAGCAAGAAAATCTTGCAAAAAAAATCTGACATTCTAACATGCTCTATTTAAACCAAGATTTAAATGCACAATAATGGCCTTTGCAAATGAAATACAATTTCCAACAATAAATACTAATTTCCAACTCTTTTAGTGAAAAGATAAAGAATGTAATCACAATCTAACATATGCAAATTTCACTAAAGAGGTTTTCCAATCCAATTATGCTTTAGAACAGCAAATTATTTCAGATCTGAAGTTTAAAAGGATGCAAATTCTTTAAAGCCCAGGTTCACCAAAATTTTTGGGGTAAAATTTGATGGTTTGTTTACTCTAGGTTAAGTACCTCAATTTCACCATTAAACATTGGGGATGACAAGGATCGAGCTTGTGAACAAGCTTCTAATCACTTTGCCTCCCTTTTATGCTCGTGTGGTCATAGAACCTAAGGCCCTAATCAATATTTTATCAAGTGTTGTATTTTCAACTAAGTAAAACCCTAATTATGCCTCAAATCAACAATATATAGAAACTTCTAAAGTATCTGGTAAAACTGATCACAGGAGTACAGAGGAGAAGTTTTAGAGACAGTGTACCCAGATTTTGAGGGCTACCTGCACTAGGGTGCCCGCTCCAATGTCCTACAAATTCCCAAAAAGGAAAACCTTCTGCACAGGGTGTCTGAGACTGCTAAAAGGCTCCTAGATCCTAGATAAAACACCTTGTTGGACTAGGGCACCTGCCCCAATGTCCCGCAAGTCTCAGAATCTAAAAATCTAAAAGTTTGTCACGACTGTACCCACAATATCCTTCTTTCTGTAGCTTCTTTCTGCCAGAACCTGCGAAACACAATCTGCACATACAAAAGAAGGAAATTGTTGCGGCTATGTAGGAGCTTGCCTCAGTCAAGCCCCATCTTTGGTATTTCTACCTCAACAATAGCCAGAGACAGAGATTTGCAAAAGTGTGTGCAAACCTAAGAATGTGTGTATGCATAAAATCAAACCCTAGATGTCTCAATCAAGGGAAGATCAACAACTTGTTTTGCATCAATAAACACATACAACTTCACCTCAAGGAGATGAAACAAATGAAGACTCGTATGAACAAGAAGGCGAATCAGCAATGTTCGCGGAGGATCTCCAAGCTTGTTGTTGGAGGATTCAACCCTTCTCCCAATCATGCAAAGGGTGTACAAACCCTAGGAAGAGCAAGATAGACTCAAGATCTTGGTTCCTAACCTTCATCCATTGTCTCCAAGATAGCAAATAAAGAATACTTCGAATAACTTTCACAAGTCACTGATCTTCAATGGCAATTGTAGCAAAGTTTTGGCATCAAGCTTGCATAAGAATTGTGTGTGTTAAAATAATTTGCAAATGTCTTTTTATATCTAGCTTTAGGGAATTCAAATTTCAAAATAACGTCTTGATATCGCATGAAAATAGAGAATTTGAAAATGGAATCCCGAGGCACTCGGCGGGAACTGACACCCCACCAAAATTCAAAATCCCGTGAAACCAGGGAGGACTAGGGCACAGGTGCCCAAGTCCAAGCCCCCAGTTTCATCTCATATCTGCATTTTTGGGGGTCCTAGGGACCCTAATCTCAAATCTCTTTCCAAGTTCTATCAATCAATTACCTCAAAAAGTGCATAGACTACTCCTAGACTAAGTCAATCAGGGTTTCGAGAAGGCTGAGAAAGAAAAGGTTGAGAGATCACCAAGAGTGAGGAGCTAAACCAAGGGAAATTGTACCATTCCATACAAGAGGACAATTTCTGACGTTACAATTTTTTTTTCATTTTCTCATATATATGAATGCAAATACAAGTACATGGAAAGTAAACACACAACCCAAAATGCAAGAGGGACTCATTGCCACCAGTCTTTACACTACATATATGGGGGAACAGACACATAATACAAATCTCAGAGTGTAGGAGGGACTCATTGCTAGCAGTCTTTAGACTACCCTTGAGAACAAACACACCATACAAATCCCAAAGCATAGGAGGGACTCATCACCACCAGTCTTTAGACTATGCTTGGAAACAAACACGCCATACACACACATGGAAGACACAGAGAAAACATGGTAAACAAGTGATGGAAGGATCCTATTGCTAGGTTCACCACTATCTCAAGCACATTACAGGCACATTTGACGATTGGGCTTCACCATAACAACTACCAAAGACACGATTAAGGGAGGATACACCAACCCCGCCTACTTGGAGGACTTTTAGAAAGGACATGATGTGCACTCTCCTAAATAAATACACCATCCCCACCTCTGCAAAGGGCTTAAAATAAAAAGATATGCATGATATCCCACCTCCTCAGAGGGCTTACAAACATGCTTTGTTAGTACCAAAATCATCAGACATCTTACCTTATATATGTTCCCACCTTAAGGTGGTTGATATTGTGTATCGATATCAAGCACATTAAGGTAGGAAGAAAACACACAAGAGAACAAGAGATTTCACAAAGCCCATGCCCCCAGAAGTGACATGCACTTTACGATCGCCAAATGTTCCCACAAACACATAATTTCCTGCAAGAAGAGAGGTTAGAAATTTTTCCATAAGATAATAACCATAGCATATGATCAAAGCAATCTCATTCAGATAGACATAGTGCATAGAGTAGAAGTATTATTATAGTTTGTTAGCAAATAGTAGACATAATCAAAATATCACACGAAGTGATTCTACTAGCCAAGCGTCAGATAATATGTATCAACCCCATCGTTATGTATGGACTAGGTCTATTTTTTGATTTCCTGCTAAAGGGACACTTGGTCTGTATCAGTATTATATGTTTTTCGTCATCCACCAACTAGATTGAACCACTAGAGGAAGGTAAACAATAAATCAAGAGAGGAGAAATGAGTTCCCTAGGGTAGTCACGTAGGAAGGTGCCCCCAGGTCACCAACCACAACGGTATGCCCCTAGGACACAACACACAACAATGAAAATAGAGGAGAGGCAATATAGAAGAATGTTGATACAAATAGAAGAAGGGTCACAATAGAGGCGGTATCCCGGTATCCTCGACCTTACAAGAGTATCAAGGGTCATCCTAGGAGGTCTAAACAACACATAACACATCACAATGGAAACACTATATAGAGGTAAAGGGTTAGAAATACTTACCTGTCAGTACAACCGTACTAAAATTTAGAACTTGTGAGCATCTTGGAGAGATGCTCTATCAAGTTTTGTGTGAAGCTTGAGTGGTTCTTATTAGAGTGTTCTTTGTTGTCAGAAAGTTCATGTAGTGCTTGTTCATCAACTTTTTGTATATTTGAAATCTTTTGTTGCTTATGAGGAGAACCACTATTAGTTTGTACTGATGATAACCATTTTACTCATTTCCAATTTTTAGCTCTCTTATTTTGTTGATTTCATCTATCATAGGGAGAAGAACTACCTTGTACCATATCAATCTTTTCTTTTGTCATAATCTCTAGATTTGGTTGTTCTATTTGTCTTTCCAATGCATTTTAGTTATCTCCTGATCCTTGAAGGGATAACAGAGGAGGAACCTTAGCATAAATACCATTCCTTTGTGGATGAGGTAATACGTCAGTATTTTCCTTATCCACTTCTATTGTAGCAATTATTTCATCATAGTTCAGATAGTCATCTTTTGCTTCTAGTGTATTTTGTTCCATCATGTTATCATCGGTATGCTTAGGAAAGGGATTAGTAAAGATCTGTAAATTTTGATTCGGAGGAGCAACAAGCTTATTTCCATTATCATTCACACCAAATTCCTATATAATATTCGAGTCGATGAGGTCTTGTATTTCATGTTTAAGATGCATACATCGTTCATTATCATGTCCTTGTTGCCAATGAAAATGACAAAAAGCAATAGCATCAAAATAAGGTCCTTGCATTCTACTAGGATCCAATGATTTAATTAGAGGAAGCTTCAAGAGGTTGTTACTCACATCTTGATTCATTATAGAATGGTAGGATTCAGATATCAGAGTAAACTGTCTCTATTGTTGTTTGTTTTGAAATGGTGTCCTCTTCGGATTAGTGATAGCGGACACTTGTGAAAAGGTGTTTGAATTCTATCCATTAACCTTGATGAAAGTCTTATTATTCCTCTTAAAGTTGTTTTGTGAAGGTCCACCCATGGATTGACCAACTTGAGCCGATGAGTTTTGGTTTTCATATTGACTGGACGAAAGATGATAATCATGAAGGGCAATGCATAGATGTTGAAAAGAGTTATACTTCATCAAGAGAATCTTGTCATAGATGTTGGGTTGTAGATTTGTAATAAACACCTTATGAACATCCTCATCCTTCATCAAATATTGAATTTGTGCATATAGGGCTTGATACTGACTAATAAACTCAATTAACTTCTCTTTCAGACCTTGCTTGCAATGAACTAAATCAATCAAAGAGACTTGAGGTCCAATGTTTGCTTGAAAATGTTGTAAAAATTGATCAACTAGCTGTGAAAAAGAGTGTATTAAATTCGGAGGTAAAGAACAAAACCATTCTAAAGCAGTATTTTAGAGAGATCGCAGGAAAAGTTTTGCTAATAAGTCCTCTTCAAAGTAGAAATCACTACACATAGTCGTGAATGTTGCCAAATGAGTATTAGGATCACCTTTTCCACCATATTTTTTGAAGAGAGGAGTTTCAAACCTCTCAAGCATAGGAGTTCTCAAGATTGCATAAGATAGGGGATTATGAGCATGATAAGTTGGTATATTAGGCTATGAAGAATTCGTCAATCTTGTCACCTTTTGTTGTAAAGAAGTCATGTTTTGCAAGAGTTGGTTTAAGAGGTATAGGTGTCAATACTTGCGTATGAGTCGGTGATGACATATTGTTAATAACTTTTGCACATTCAATCACCAACATAACATTATTTTGTAAAATATGCACTAAGCCTTGAATTACATTAACACCATCTTGTCCTTCTTTTATCAACTCTCTTATGTTGTGAATCACAAGTATAGCTTCTTCCGCTATCCTTTTATTTTCCACAAATGCTTGAAAATTAGCTAGCTCTTGATCAAGTTTGTTTATTTGCTCATTAGATACATGTGTTTCCACCTCAATAGTATCCTCTACATAATGAAATATTTGATCTTCCATTGTGGTTGTAGTAGGTATGATATCTTACAAAATTTGTGTCTCTCCTTTTGTAAAGGTGTTCAATGGATTTTCAGAGGTAGGAATACCATTTTCTTCAGGAGCGCTAGATCCCATGAGTCTTCTACTTATTCTTAAAGGGATATTTATATTAGGATAGTTGGTTATAAGACTCATGCAAAATCATGCAACACTTAATGCACAAGCTAATAGATCAAACCCTGGGAGCAAGATATATGTAAGATCCAAAATGCTTGATTTTTCACTTTTTTTCTCAAATTTTCAATGCAAATGACTAGAAGAAGAAGTGTTGTGAAGAATTTAAAGAGGGGTAGTGAATAATAAGCTCAATATCAACCCAATTATGCAATAATATCCTTCACAACACGCCTATGATGCACTTCTAGAGAGATGATAAGGCCAAATCTAGTGAAAATGCAAGGTTTTCAAACCCTAGACATGAATTTTTGCAAAAGGGACACTATGATGCAACACTACAATTAGAAATAATTCCTAAATGAGTGTTTGAAAAGGGTAGTAAAATTTGAAACAAGATTTTAACTACAAACCCTAGCTAATGCAAAACTAGGTTTTTATAAAAAAATGCACAATTTCAAGCAATTTTTAACAATTTAAGCATGGAAATGCAATGCAAGTGAATAAAATAAGATGAATTTATGCAATTTAAATCAGATCTAATGAAAATAACAGAAATTAAATGAAAATAAATGCCAATTAATTCAAATTATGCCAAAATGCACGCCTAAGATGCCATTTTTTAAAAAAAATTCAAATTTTTTGTAATTTTTCAAATGCAATAAGATGAACGAATGAAAATTTAAAGTACAACACTCAGAAAGGTGCAAAATTAATTAATAACATGGGTTCACCAAAATGTTTTGTGTGAAAAGGTGCATGATGAGTGTGTGGGTTAAATCCTCCTTTCTCGACAAACATTCAAGGACATATCAACCGAGTTGAATCACACTTTAACAAGAGGATTCACCTACAGGTTAGGCTGTCACTTGGAACAATGTGGAAGCTTAGATGTTATCAATCAATATCTCAATTTAATGCTCAAATAACCTTAAAACCCTAAATATGCAAAACAGTAAGTAAATTGATGAATTACAACAAATCCTTGTAGACTAAGGTAGAAAACAAAGATTAATAACTGACCATTTTTCAAAGTTTGGGATGTAGAATACTTGGGGAGACTACCACTAATGCACCTATCCAAGGTGCTTTTTTCTCTATGGAATCCTGATCTCCTTCTGACACTTATGCTCACTATATCTTCTGTTTTTGCCACGGGAAATGCGGAGGACACTACCACTAGCACCCAAGTCCAAGGCCAAATGTTTTTTTAGGATGTTAGAGCCTCTTCAGATGTTGATTACCACTATCATGATGATTTCTATGCTTGCAACTTTGGGGACACTGCCACTAACGCCTGTGTCCAAACTGTCCCTTTCTTTAGGGATCCGGAACCTGCACACTGTCTTATTGTTCCCTGCAACTCCACTTTGTCAAGATGTGAAACCTGTAACCTACAATCACAAGGAGAGTGGTTGGGAGTTGTGGTGTTTAAAGGCTTGCCTTAGTCAAGCCCCAGAGAGACATTCAAGTCTTTCAAACACCATTGTTAGATAGAGAGTGTGTATCCCTGTGGGATAGAGGCAAAATCCAAATGATAAATGATTCAAAACATAAACAAATGTCACCTTGGAGGTGTAGATCTTCTATAGATGAAGGCTCTTCAACACATGAGAAGATGAAGCTAAATCTGCAATCACAACATGATAACAATGCTCTGCTCTGCAACAATGAATATCTTGAATGCTCTAAAATCACAAGTTAGCCAAAAGTTCATAATCATCTTCTAGTTAGCTTGTAGTTTTCAAATGAAACACTAAACATGCTTATATATGCAACTACATTCATTCTCACTAAGAATTTCATAATTCAAATTTGAGATGTCAGTATAGGACCTAAGTAACGGTCATAAAACTGACATTTGAATTTAGGACTGACCTAAAATGGGGTAGGACTAGGGCGTTAGAGCCCAAGTCCACCCTCTCATTTTGAGTCAGGGTCTATCAAAATAGTACTCCCTAGGTCCCATTCGCCACAAGACTTCAAGGTTTTCTCATCGGGATTCAAAATTAACATGCAAGATGCTTATAATGCATTCTAAGGACCCAAGAGCTAAACCTTAAGAGGGAAAAGCCCCCAAGGGGACATTTACTGACATAACATATCCTTTATGCTTTTGGAGGAAAGGAGGGTATATCAACAGTTCTAACATAGCAGAATGAAGAAAAATTGGAACAGCCAATTGCTTTCTTCAGCCAGCCTCTCAAAGACTATGAAGTAAGGTATGATTTTGTTGAGAAACAGGTGTTTGTTGTAGTGAAAGTGCTAAAAAAGTTTAGATATATGATTTCAAACAGTAAAATATAGTTGATGGTGAATCACCCTAGTGTGAAAGAGATCCTTTTGAGTAGGGACGTCAATGAAAAAAGGGCTGGGTGGATCAGGAAGGTGATGGAATATGATGTCAACATCAACATTACCAAGCTAGTGAGAGGCAAAGGCCTGTGTGTGTAGTTGGTTGCAGCCATTAAAGATAGAGATGATGTTGTATGTGTTCAAGGGTAGGCACAACCAATTGATCCCCACTCCCTAACTGACTCGTATCATGAAGATATTTCAGGAAGATATTTCTACAGTCAGGAAGATGCCCTGATGGACTGAATCAAGCAAAAAGAAGGTATTTCAGGCTTCAACCTATCCCCTATGTTCTTGTAGATGGTGTCTTCTTTAGAAAGTACATCAATGGAGTTCTTCTTAGATGTGTTACTCAAGATTAGAATTCTAGGATATTAGAAGAGTTTCATAATGGCCCTGTTGGTGGCCATTATTCTCCAAGAACAACTATTGTTAAAATTATGAGGGTTGGTTACTATTGGCTCAATTTGTTCAAAGATGCCCATAAATGGGTAAGGAGCTACAAAGAATGTACATTCTTTGTAGGTAAACAAAGGTTGGTTGCTCTTCCTCTTCATCTGATTTAGACTAACCAGCCATTTGCCCAATGGGGTTTGGACTTTATTGGGATGATTAATCCACCATCTAATGCTAGCCACAAGTGGATTTTAGCAACCACTGATTATTTTACAAGGTGGACAAAGGCAGATGCATTGAAGGATGCATGAGAGGCCTCCATTTTAGATTTTCTTGAAGGCATAGTTACTAGGTTTTATGTTCCATTCACTATTATTTTTTACAATGCTAAGGCCTTTGTAGGCACAAAAATCAGTGAATGAGCACTAAACTATAGAATTTATTTGAAAATATCATCCAACTACTACCCCCAAGCAAATGGCTTGGCTAAGTCCACAAACAAAAATTTGATCAGGATCATCAAGAGGACAGTGGACAATAATCAGAGAACTTGGCACTCCAAGATGAAGATAGCTCTTTGGGCTGATAGAATCACTCCTAAGAGGGCCATTGCTAATTCACCCTTCATGTTAGTATATGGAAAGGAAGCAAGACTTCCACTGTCATTGGAGATACCTTCCCTTGAGTTGGCCCAGCAGTTGGAATTGCTTGAAAATTATGCTATGATGGTCAGATTTGCTGAGTTGATGGAGCTCAAAGAAAAGAGGAATGCTACCATTAAAACCCTTGAAGCACACCAAGAACAGGTCAAGAGGACATTTGATAGAAAATCAGTTGACAGAGTCTTCCAAGAGGGAGATTTGGTGTTGAAATGGGATGAAGATAGGGCCAAGGTAGGAAGACATTCTAAATTTGACACCATATGGAGCAGCCTCTACATCATCACCAGTTGCAAGCATGCCAATGCCTTTCAACAATCCAAACTAATTGGTGAAGCACTTCTAATCCCAGTGAATGAGATTCATCTCAAACCATACTTCTGAGTTTGGTTCTAAGATCCTTGTAAATATTTAGAGTAGGATTTTTTTTGTTCTAGGTTTCCCTTCCTCCAAGTGCTCTTGCATAAGCAACTTTCTCATTAGGAGAATGTTTGCCTTGTTTATTTTGTTCTTGTTTTCTAGAGGTGTTTTTAGTTTTGTTTGGTTATAAGGCTGATTTATTTTGACCCTGTACCCAATGGATTGTATAAGGCAGTTGGATTCTTGTGTTTAGCAGGCAAACACCCCTGCAAAGTCACCAAAATGTTGACCTATGTTCCCCTTCCCAGAGTCAAATAGCCCAGCTTGAAGATATTGATGAAATTCCTTAAAATCTTGATATCCTTAAGTTTTCAGTGTAAATCTTGCAAAAATCCTTGAAAATTCTTGGAAAAAATCCTTACAAAAAACCTAGAAAAACCTAGAATTTTCTAAGTCCTTGCCTTAGTTTTTTGGCCCCTTTTGGCCTTCGTCGGTAAAAGTCTAGGTTCGCGAACCTACCAGTTCACCGACTGGTTGATTCGCTGATAAGGGAGGAAATCTCAAAAATTTGACTAAGGCTTTTTCCCTTTATCGACAATTCTCATGTTTCACAAATTTTTTCAAAAGTTTGAAATTTAGCAAGTTTGTCGATTCAGCGATTTGTCGATAATGGGCCAAGTGAGCGGGTTGTCTTCAAGGTTTGTCTAAGGTATAGAGGAGCAATGATGCCTTTATTGGTGATTTTCCAAAGTCACAAACTTTCCAAAAGTTCACAAATTCTCAAGTTCATTGATTCGACGATTCCCCGATAAAGGAGAACAGAAAGGAAAGACTTGCAAGAAATCAGCTAAGTAAAGAAGAAGAATGTTTGCCCTTGTCGACAAACTTATGGTTCAGTGAACCTTAAGTTCACCGATCGGCGACTTTACCAACAAAGGAAAAGGCAAAAGGAAAAGGAAACAAGGCTTTGTTAGTGATTTTCAAAAAGCGCGAACTTTTCAAAAGTTTAAAATCTATGTGGTTTGCCAATAAGGCAAATTGTCGACAAAGTGAAAGGACAAAGGTTCACGAAGGAGCAAATGGGCTAATGAAGGAAATTTTGGCTAAGGCTTGGTGAGTTTAGAGTTTCAAGGGTTCGCCGATAGAGTTTTTACCGATAAGGCAAAAAGCATAGTAAAGACATCAACAAAGCAAGTGGTTCGACTAAATGAAGATGGAGCCTGATGGTTCTAGAAACAAAGAAGTCACCGACCATGACAAATTTAGTGGCGCCATGGAAGAAAAGAGGTACAACACTTTAATGTGTTGTAAAAGCTTTCCCTCCCTGAAATCATGTCATTTTCTCGGGAGGAGGTACCCAGAATTAAAAGCTTCACAAGCCAAGGATGAAAGAGGGTGGTTGGAATAGTGAACTCTTCAATGTGCCAATATAGGTAAGGGACAAAATAGATTTGCAGGCCTTCTCTCATAAATGCACCTAGCAACCATGCGTGCAGGTAATCTCTTTTACAGGTTTGTAGACCCGTCAGAGGCGTGGCTACTGTCCTAGTTTGCATGTTCCATTCCAATTTGCAGGGCTTCTGAGCTAGAAATTTAATGAAGCATGGGCATGTCCTAGGTCGATTGACCAGAATTCAGCGCCCACTATGGTAGAGTGATGATGAAATGTTATATTTACATTTGAAAACAATGTATTTCTATTAGTTGTTCTTATGGGTCATTACACAGGTTAGAGAGTTCTTTGTAACCAGACCTTGTAATGCAATTGCATGAACCAACTGGATTTGATACATTGTGCTCAATCTTGAGCCTTTGATGTCTCTAGTTGATAGTTCACCAATGAATGTAATTGGTTAATCTGGGTATACTTTCTCTACAATAATTCTCTCTTTTGTAATGGCTATTTGGCCTCTATGATCAATATAAACTGATGTTTTACCCCTCTCATTATTCTTGCATTGTGTCTATTCGATTGATGTGAGTTGTGTATTGTGGATAAAATGGTCCCTTTCATACCTTCTCTTCTCTTTCCTAACCTCTATTTGAATTGGTATGAGTTTATGTGAGTTCCCTTTAGATTTAAGATCATTACTATGTTGAGTTGGTTGCAGCTAAACATCTTTAATCTGGTGCATCACCTTCCTTTAATTTCAGCATTTTCTCCTTTCCCTTTCCCCTACAAGTATCAGCACTAGATTTAGTTCAATTCTCTGAGCCTTAAGCTCAGAAAGAGGAACCAGCCTTCTTTAGAGGTCTGATCTCATCAGCAAGGTCCCACACCTTGAGATCAGTCCCATTGTTTCATTGGAGTGCTTGAACAAGCTTCAAGTAGGGTACATATTCACATGATAACAAGAACACAAGTGGAGGATAAAGTGGAACAGAAAATACATCAGCAGAAAATAACAGATATGAGATACTACAGTTCTCATATATTAGTCATCAATTGATCGATTATCAAGCAATATCAATCATTAAACATTACAACAAACATTCAATCTGTAGAATTATATCTAACGCAGTCATATGGACTGTTAAGGACAGTAAAGGGATACATTGCTAAGTCTGAACTGAATTAGAAGTTCAATAAGAATCATTATTAATATAGATGCAAAAATAGAATAAGGAACAGTAGGTCAAATCATTATATATAACTAGAGACTCACCAATCAAAGAATAATGGTGAGGGGACTGTGTGGAGGGAACCCTGCCATGCCTCCCTGATGGTACTGTATGGAGGCATTGTTGACAGTCTATACCCTACCAAGCCTCCCCGAGGGACTATTTGGAGAGAGAATTGATTAACACCCTGTCATGCCTCCCTAAGGGGATTGTATGGAGGCATTGTTGACAGTCTAAACCCTGCCATGCCTCCCAACACCATCCACTTCTATGACTGAGTTTAGTGACAAACAGAGTTAGTTGCATAGTAGTGAAATATGATTTCTCTATATTGATATTGTTTATGAATTTGAAGGCAAGGAAAAATCTTATCTAACCCTAAGGGTTAAAGATGTATATTTGTATATCTATATTTCATATATGTCTTTCCTATGTTATGATTGCAGAATTTAAGTACAAGAAATTATGCAATTTTGAAGATAACATAAATGGTAATTCTAAAACCCTAACCCTAACTTGTGACATGAATTTTCTAGGGCAAATTAGATAAAGGGACATTACACAAGCACCATGGAAACCTGTAAGATAATGCTAGTATGGGTGAGCTCACAATGAGTCTTAGTAACATGCCTCCTTTTACCTTGGAATACCTCTTCATTCCTCTTTTTCTAAATAAACCACAAAATTTTATTGGTAAATAGAATTCATTAAGCTTAGTAGAAATTTTATTGACATGACCAAAGAGAATTTCAGCCCAAGTAAAACCTTCCTTATTATCCCATCCCAACTTATTACCAATAAAAGAGGATCAAAGATGAACATATTAACACTTAAAAAACAAATGCTCAATTGTTTCAATCTGGTTACACAAGGAGCATATTATAGCAAGAATGCTAATTGAAACTAACTCACTATCAGCAACAATCTTTTTCAACAAAACAAGCCATCTAAAATAAGACTTCTTAGGCTCAACACTATCAGACCAAATATAGGTGAGGATTTAATGAAGTTGGTTGCAACAAGTATAGAGGTAGATGGGAGGGTGAAATTGGTTTCCTTTCCAAACAACAGGAGAAAAATGGTAATGCTATATATTCATGAAAAGAGATATTTTTGGGGGGTTGGTCTCTGAGCCAATTTGGGGATTTGCAAGTGCTTCAAAGTGTTTTAGGGCATCAAACAAAGCTAGACTAGCCTACAAATGAAGGAATGTATTTGGTACAATGTAGAAAGAATTTGTAATGCACATCTATGCAATGGTATGTCTCCATAACCATTTGCAATAACTTAGTGGAATGTATAGTCGTAGTTGTATATTTTCTTTCAACACACTTGCTAGTGTGAATGTAACAAAGATTAGATAAATGTATGAAAAAATTTTAATGCAATACAAATCTTTTTGTGTTGATATTTCCTTGGTTGCATATGGGTTGTTACAGTTTGGTTCTGGATGATTAAGTATGTCCACCATGTGAAATGTAATCTTTGATATGTATGTAAATGCACATATGGTTTTGTTGATGTTTTATTGGGTGCATCTCCTTCCTCTTTGTTGTTCATGACTCCTTTTCCCAAAGGAGTAGTCATTGGTCCACCTTTGTGAAGGATCAAACACCTTTCAAATATTAGACCTCTATCCCTGTTAGTTGAAGGAGTAGGGTTAGGAGTGGACTAGGTTTCTCATGTTGTTTGTGATTCTATGTTACAACCAAGGATTAATCTTAAACAGCTTGAATTTATTCAAATCATTTGTGAATCATGTTCTTGCATGCTTTCATGGTGCAGTAATCAACTTTATATGAGGTCTTATACAACTAGTTTTTCTTTTCCTAGTGACAAATATAGGGGTCAAGTGTATGTTGGGTATGGCTATGGTTATTTATATGTGCCTTATTTGATACCTCTAGGAATACCCTCCTTGGTTTAGCTAAGCTTGAAGTGTAGGAGATCATAACCACTCTCGTCAATTGTCCTTTAACCATCCTTAATTTATTGATGATCCCATGTTTCCCCTTATTGATGACACCCCTGGCCTTGAAGGAGTTATCATGCTCTAGGATTTTTGACCTATGGTTTTGGGAACCAATAGGATGGAAAATATTATAAATCCAATAATGCGAAGTTGTTCTTAATGTTTGTCCACTTCAATAGTCAATGACAAAGATTTTCCATTTTAAATTGGATGACTCTATATCACTTTCAAGTATGGATGAGGTGATAAGAGGATTTGTAGAGCTATCTTTTGGGAAGCAGGTTGTTGTAGGTTCGAGTCTCATTTTACCACTTCCAAAATTATATTTGATTCATTGACCATTGAAGCCCATGAATGTTAAGTAGAATGCTTCCAATGTAGCTCTATATATAGCCTTATAATTTTCATTTTAGAACCATTCATTTCCCTTCTTATGCATTTGGATAATGTGTTTTCAAAAAAAAAACTCAAATACAAAGATTGTACTACAACAAAGATTATACTACAACATTGATGATTCTATTATATGGTGAATTGTTGGAACATTGGAATGTTATTCAATTGTAAAGAGTTCCTAGATGAGAGAATATGGTGAACTTGTTTTAGTTCATGTTGACAATGTTTGATTACAAATTGGTAAACAACAACATAAATAGTTGTGGTGAGTTATGGTAAGATGCATTGAGTTTCAAATGTTGCAATTTAGAATGGAGGCTTGTCTAAGTCTAGTGTTTCTATGGTTGCAACTACAAGTCAGTTGATGGAGAACTCACTTCCATATCTTTGTCTGAGTAATTTACTAGAGTGTGTATGATTGTGTAGGTACACATTTAGCATTGTTAGAGTATATTGATGGTTGGGAGCATAGTGATGTTCTAGGAGATGTTTAGAGGTATCGCAAGCAACTAGGAGCAATCAAGTGTTTGGATATAGTGTAGGGAGACAAGTACACAATAAAGGTATAGATTGTTAACAAACTTTTACCAAGTGTGAGAAACAATGACTTATTATATGTGGTGATTATCCATGTGGAGAAGTCATGTTTAATATAATGTGTGGTATGTTGACATCATGGTACAGTTAGGTTTTGGTTGTGTGACTATTGATATTCTATGTGGTAGTTAGATAGTTAGGTGGTTGGTATTTCAAGAGAACAACTATATCTAATTGCTTGTATAGATGGAATAGGCTAATAATAGTTGATGAAGGTGTGGTAAATATGGCGAAAGGTTATACACTATTTTTTGGAGATTGAGATACTCTATAAGAGAGACTTGTTGTATTGAATTCATTTCCTATAAATACAATTGTTATTATCCTTTTGTTGGTGGATTTTTCTGATAATGATTTCCCACATAAATCTTGTGTCTTATGTGTATTTGTAGTTTTATGTATTGTTTCATGTTGTTTCCTTAATTTCTTAAATTAAATTGGTATAACAAACATAACTATATCTGCATTAGATAATCTTAAGATATTCCAATAGCCTAGACTATTAGTTGATATAATAATGATCAAGTTCCCACCATTTAGTATCAAATCATGATTGCTTGGGTGAAGCTAGGTCATTTGGTGTCATAGCAATATGTGTTAGTGGTGAAACTATTGAGGGATTGTATTTTTTGAAACCTAAAGTGAAGGTTTGTTGCATTACATGTATAACTGATTTTAGTTGGAGCCTTTGAAGGATCTTGTTAGAGTACAAAGAACATGTGTTGTTAGATTCATGGAAAGCACATCAAAGTTTGAAATTGAGAAATTTAATGGTCAGAAATTTGAGTTATGGAATTTAAAGGTAGAAGATCCCCTAGTAGAGAAAGATCAATGGACAACAGTATCTTCTTTGGTGAAACCTATGGGTATGTTTCATGAGGACTCGAATACATGGGATGGGAAAGTTAGAAGTACTATTTATATTTGTATTTTAGATTTTGTATTGATGAATGTGTCAGAAGAACTCTCTACATATTTATTATTGAAGAAGATGGGAGCCCTGTATAAATCCAAGAGTCTTGTGAATAAACTATTAAGAAAAGTGTCCCAACCTTGCAACTTCGAAAGGTTACTATTCTTCCCAGTTTTGGTCTTTTCGAATACCCTTTATCTTGAAGAATGATCTAGAACTTTCAAAGTTTCCAAAAGGGATAAAAATGGAGGGACTTACTATTTTTATTAAGTTTACATTTGACCTCAAATTGACCTAAAATTTTCCCAGAAGGTGTGAAACAACTAAGTAAACATCTCAGGTGAGTTTTGACTCAAGATCATATCTGGATTGCGAGATATTAAAGTTTCTATTTTTTTAAATTGCCGAAAAAAGTTTTGAACTCAATTATCATAATAAAAACTTCCCTAAACATCCCAAAAATTGTCATAACCTATGAAGTAGGTTACAGGGTGATAGATCTCTTCACGATCTTTCTGACGCATTAAACGGTTTGCTAATCAAACACCCGAATAAAAAGTTATGACCTCCGGAAGTTGGACCTCATGTTTTTGGGAAATGTAAAAATGTGTTGGACACATAAAAGAGTTGTAAAGGGGAGATTTACACATATTGGTGTGTGTTTTGGCACATCACAAGGCATCTTTTATTGGAGATAATTTGGGTGCCACTTTTGGGTGGTTTTGGCTCATGGTTTTGTAATTACCGATAACGATTTGCTATATTGTTTCTCCTATATATCAGGAGCTGGAGATGGAGGTTGTGTGTAAGAATCTTATAGATGTCAAGTTACCTTCTAGATCTCTGGTTGGATATACTCTTGTAAAATCTTGTTTTGTATATTGTAATCTTCTTGATTCCTAAATAATATATTGGGCAGCTTTGGAGTGTGGGTTTTTTTACCTGAAAGGGTTTTCCCCATGTATATCTTGTGTTGTGAGTTTTGTGTTTCCATTTGGAAGTTGTTATTATCTTTCTGTTAATGTGCATCTTAATCTATAACTGTAAAAGTAAAAATTTGCATAAATCTTTCCTCAGTGGATCAATGTAGGAAGTATTTCTGCAGACCTTGCTTCCTTTCAGTTGATATCAGAGCCTAATCACCTTTGGTTCTAGTTGTTGGGTAGAGAATTTTTTGAGCTGATCTTCATTTGAGTGGGAGCTTGTGCAGAGGATTTTGAAATCTTTGTTGCAGGTAAGAGATGGCGAGCACATGTGGGAGGTTTGAGATGGAGAAGTTTAATGGTAGTAATTTCAAGTTGTGGAAACTCAAAATGGAGGACATGCTTGTAGATCAAGATTTATGGGATGCCATATCTGGTACAAAACCAATGGCAATGTCTCAAGAAGAATGGGATCTCAAAGATCGAAAAGCTAAGGGTTTGATAAGACTTTCTTTAGCTAATTCAGTGCTCCTAAATATCCATGAAGAGAAGACTGCAAAGGATCTTTGGAAGAAGCTTGGAGATGTTTATCAGGCTAAATCCCTGGTGAAGAAGTTATTCATGTAAAATAAATTGTATTCTCTAAGGATGGAAGATGGAGTATATGTCGCTAATCACTTGAATACATTCAATATGCTTGTTGCCCAGTTGACTTCTGTTGGTGTGAAGATGGAGGAAGAGGATCGATGTATGACATTACTATGTTCCTTACCATATTTATGGGACCACCTTGTTATGGTCATTAGAAGTACCACTACCACCTTCAAGATGGATGAAGTGGTTTCTTCGATATTGTCTAAAGAGATGCGGAGAAAGTCTTCTGAATCAGCTAAGGAGGCTCTTGCAATTCATGGTAGATCTAAAGAGAAGGGAAAGAAAAAGGATAAGAAGAAGGAAGAAAAAGGAAGATCCAAATCCTGTGGGAGATATAAGTCTCCCAGAAAGTCCAAGGCCTTATGTTGGAATTGTGGCAAACCTAGTCACTTCTACAAGGAGTGCAAGGAGGAGAAAAAGAAAAAGAAGAATTATGATTCAGATTCTGACAAGTCCTCTCAGGATGAAGTAGAAGCATTTGTCGCTACCTTGGAAACACATGCATCTGAGGATGTGTGGTTTATTGACTCTGGTGCATCTTTTCACATGACCTCGCATCAAGGTTGGTTTCTGAAGTATGAAGAATATGATGGTGGAGATGTGTACTTGGCTGATGATTCTCACCTGAAGATTGTTGGCTATGGAAAAGTCTTGATTCAATTCCCTGAAGGACAAGTGAAGGGAATCAATGGTGTTCTGCATATCCCTAGTTTAACACGGAACCTTCTTTTTGTAACTAAGTTGAATGATGTGGGTGTGCAAGTTGTTTTCTTGAATGGAGGATGCAAGATGATTAGAGGATCTATGGTTTTATCTAAGTGTGTTTAGATTGGCACTCTATTTTAGCTTGATGCATGATCAGTTCAGTATAATAGTGCCTCTGTTTCAAAGAAGAAAGCTTCAGAATCTTCATCCTCACTATTGGAACCAACAGCAAAGAGGACTGTTGTATCTGCTTTTGATGGCCATGCTTTTTGGATACCTAAGGGTGCTCATTCTATGGAGATGAAACTTCCAGCTGAGAAGACAATGTTATGGCACCAAAGGCTTGGTCACATTGGTGAAAAGGGTTTGAGGAGCCTCAAAAATAAAAATTTTGTTGAGGGTATGAATGACTGTAATCTTGAGTTTGATTTCTGCGAACATTGCATTTATGGAAAACAAAATCATGTTTAATTTTATTCTAGTTCTCACAAATCTTCTACGGTGTTGGACTTGATTCATTCTGATGTGTTTGGTCCTGTTAATGTTCCTTCGATTTCAAAATTTGTTTACTTTGTTTCATTTATTGATGACTACAATAGAAGGACATGGGTGTATTTCCTTAGAAGTAAATATGAAGTCTTTAATAGATTCAAAGAGTTTAAAGCTCTTGTAGAGAATCAGAAGAATGGAAAGATTAAGTGTTTCAGGACTGACAACTGTGGTGAGTTTTGTTCAGATTTCAACAAGTTCTATAAAGAACAGGGGATTGAGAGGCATAACACAACTCCGTATACCCCTCAATAGAATGGAGTTGCAGAGAGGATGAATAGAATGTTGATGGAGAGGGCAAGGAGTATGCTAAGAGGAGCTGGTCTTAAACAAAAGTTTTGGGCTAAAGTTGTTGCTATCACTTGTTACCTAGTTAACAGGTCTCCTACATCAGTGCACATTGATAAGACACCTATGGAGGTATGGTTTGGTAAAAAGCCTTCTTTAAGACACGTTCGAGTATTTGGTTGTGAGGCAAATGCATATGTGCTTAAGGAGAAGAGATTTAAGTTGGAGAACAAGGCTGTGAAGTGTATCTTCATCGGTTATGGCATCGATGTGAAAAGGTACAAGCTTTGGGATCTAATGGTTGAGAGAGTTCTGTATAGTAGAAGTGTGATCTTCAGAGAGCTCAATCCTTCTTCTATTGTCTTATAGCCAAAGAAAGAAGAGAAGAAAGATGATGTGGTTCAGCTTCCTTTCACCCCTAAGAAAGTTGAACCAAAAACATCTATTGGACCTAATAATTAGGAGAGCTCTAGTAGCTCTAAAAGTTCAGAAGAAGATGAAGAACCTCAACCTCAATCTTTGAGGAGGTCCATGTGAATAAGGCAGTAGCTTGATAGGTTTGGTTATTCATTGCATGATTCCAATTGTATTTTTTCTTTAAATTTCTAACGTTGATGAGCCTAGAACTGTGAAAGAGGCTATGGGTATGAAAGATGCAGGTTTCCAGAAGGAGGCCATGGAAGAGGAGATGGCTTCATTGGAAAAGAATAATGCTTGGAACTTGGTGCCTTTGCCTGAAGGACAAAAACATGTTGGATGCAAATGGGTGTTCAAAAAGAAATCTGGTGTAGATGGTAGTGTTGAGAAATATAAGGCTAGATTGGTTGTGAAGGGGTATTCTTAGGTGGAGGGAATTGACTATGGTGAGATTTTCTCTCCCATTCCAAAGCTGACATCTATTCGGTTCTTGTTATCTCTTGCAACAGCGTATGACCTAGAAGTGGAACAGATGGATGTGAAGACAACATTCCTTCATGTTGACTTGGAGGAGGAAATCTATATGTCACAGCCAGAGCACTACGTGGTGAAAGGCAAAGAAAATCTAGTTTACACATTGAAAAAGTCTATGTATGGTTTGAAATAGTCTCCTAGGATGTGGTACCGGAAGTTTGATGCATTTGTGTTGAGTATTGGATTTCAAAGATCAAAATCAAATCATTGTGTTTATTACAAGTTTGAAAATGATCGCATTCTCATTATTGCATTATATGTCGATGATATGTTACTCATTGGGAATGGTAAAAGATTGATTTTTGATTTGAAGTCTCAGTTTTCAGCATAGTTTGAGATGAAAAATCTAGGGACAGCTCAGTACATTCTATGGATGGAGATCAAAAGAGACAGAGCAAACAAAAACTTTGTTTAGGCCAAAGTAAGTATGTCAACATTGTGTTAGAGAGATTTAGCATGGTGGATTGTAGACCTTTAACTGTTCCTATTACAATGGAGATAAAGTTATTTATTATAGATTGTCCAAAGTCTCCTTCTGAGATAGAGGATATGAGCAGAGTTCCTTATGCTAGTGTGGTTGGCAGTTTGATGTATGCGATGGTCTGTACAAGACCAGACATTTCCCAAGCAGTGGGAGTCCTTAGTCAATTTATGGCTAATCCTAGATGAGTATATTGGGATGCAATGAAGCGAGTGTTCATATACTTGTGGGGTACTTCTGAGTATTCCTTATATTATCATTGTTATCCTACAAGACCTCAGCATTCACTTTGTATTCATGGATTTGTGGATTTAGATTGTGCATGTGACATTTGTTGGTGCATGCATGAGTAGTCAGTTTTCAAGCATATAAACATGCAGGCACCTTCCCTAAAAATCAAAAAAAAAATTGAAGTCTTCGGCCTCCTCAGCATTTTTCAACTACAGCATCATATTTTCTTTGGAGGAGGTCATCATCATCATGTTTCCAAACATCACCCTGATATTTCTTGCGAGGGTCATCATATTTTCGGCCTACATGATCCTTTGCCGTGGGGTGATATTTTAACATTGGGTGATCTTAGTCAAGATCATCCTGATGTTGGCGCTATGAAATTTCTAAGTATGACCCACTTTCCTGTCGGGGTCATCATATTTGAATATCGGGTGATCTTTGTTAAGATCACCCTGATGTTATTTTGTCACCTTATGTTTGTTCAACATCAGGATGCTGCTGATGTCATGTTCCTGCGGGGGTGATATCCGCTCGACCTTTACCTTCATCTTTTTCTCTGCAGGATGATATTCTTAATATCAGGTGATATTCCAATTATCGGGTCATCTTCTGAATATCACCCTTGCTCTAAGTATGATGATGACATCATCAGGATGTTCAATTATCAAGGTGTTATCCTTCAGGTGATATGCTACTGACGTCATCCAGATTCGACAGGGTCATACTTCAAGTTTTCAATTTGACCTGACATTGTGATGTGATGCTGACGTCAGGGTGATATCTTCTTTTCTGCCTGTCTGCATCATGATATTTCTGAAGGTGGGGGTGATCATTTCAAATATCTGTCATATTCATATATCACCCTGATCTTATATGAAGCTACAGTGCACCCTGATATTTATATCAGGGTGATATTTCCAAATATCTGGTTATCTTCTGAATATCATCCTGATGCCGACATGATGGTGACGTCATCAAGCTCTGGGGGTCATATTTTAACATCAGTCATTTTATGGAGATCCCCTGGTGTTGCAAATATGATGATGACGTCATCTGAATATGAGGAGGTGCGTAGGACAGATATGCTGATGACGTCAACAGGATATGACGGTGACGTCATCAAGATGTTCATCGGCCAGACATTTGGTATCGGCTAAGCAGGAGGATCTTCCTCTGATGCATTAGGTTGTGCTGATGAGGGTGAATATCAGGTTGATATCTCACGCGAAGGTAAGGTTGGTCATCAGGCTGATATTCAAACATCAGGGTGATATTTTATATCAGGTGATGCGGACGGCATGATACTTTCCCGCAGGGTGATATTTTATGCGGGGTGATATTTCACATCAGGGTGATGTGAATTTATCAGGGTGAGCTCATGCAGATGTGATGCTGATGTCAGGGTGATATTGAGTATCCGGATATCATGCTAGAGGATGATGATGATGAAGTCTAGGTTGGTGCCATCGGGAGCAAAATCACCGATATTATATATGTTAATGGCCCAGTATATAAAGTAATGAGAAGGTTGCCGTGGGGTGCATGTGGGATAATTGGTTCTTGCATATTTTCAAATATCAAGGTGATATTTCTTGGCGAGAAAGGTGTGTGATGCACTGTCTACTGCATTTCCTAAGGCTGCAGGTTTGGTGCGCCACTAATGGCAGTTGTTGCAGGGTATGGGCGATGGCATGGATGTTTCAACCACCCGATTGATGATGTGAATCCCTAGGCGGCGGCGCGAAGCTCGAGATCTCTTCTTGTCCCCCCTCCACCTGCTGCATTAAATGTTGGAGTGCCATTTCCTCATGACGCGTGGTATCTGGCAGATATTTTGAAGCGTCATTGTACTGAATGATGGGTACACCTTCCTGCTATATAATGCAAACTGTGTTATTCATTCAGGGGTTGGTTGTTGAAAACTGGACATATCTAGCTCTGTAATAAGATACAACTGGTTCTGGTTGCTCTGTGCAGGTGACCTTGTGAGTTTATGTATCTCTTGTTGTATGTCTCATGCATGAATCTACTGATTTCATGATTGATTTTATATGAGTAATGTTGTATTTGCATGTGTTTTGTTAATTCTGTCTCCAGTATTGCATGTGTCCTTCTGAATCTAGATATCTACGGGGTGTCTGGTATTCTAGAATATAGAATTCCTGTATTGAATGCTTGATCTTTCAACTTCTGCTCAAGGGGTAGATTAAAGTGTTTTCAGATTAAGTGTTGGGAAGGATATACTGCAATAGGGATACCATAAGTAGAGATAACTTAACACTCTGTTTTGGGAGGTATCTGTAAGGCAGATACCACAACATCCCCTTGAAATCCAATTTTAGTGTGTTCGTGCTGATCATTCATAGGTGTATGTCTACTGACTCCAAGCCTTAGATAGGCACCAATCTAGCTCTGCATTGAGATTACATACCAGGTCCTAGTTTTGCATCCACATACAAATCAAGCTCAAACTTCCAAAACAACCATTAGGACCTGTAGAAGTAGTTTAGGACCAAGATCCTCTGATTCACAACTAAACATAAGCCCAAAGCTAGCCCCTTTGCACTTATCTCACAGTTTTGTTCTTCACACAGGAGGATTTATCTACTTTGTGTCAACATCCCAAGCCAACCCACAAACATATTCTCATGGGTGTTGAATAGGGAATACCCCCTGGTTTTGTAGAGCCTGAAGAAGAAGAGGAGATAAAAATAGAGTCTATCTCCTACACTGTTGGCCCCTAGCCCAAAGATCCTGTTGATCACTGATGGCTACCTTGTAGGGAAATCTAGGAATGAGCATCTAGTCAGGGAAAAAACCAACAACATTGACAGCAGGAGATCCACCAGTGCTTATGTGTTTACTATGTTTGGTAGTGCTATTAATTGGATGAGTAAGTGACAACCTGTGGTCACTTTGTCC
Source organism: Cunninghamia lanceolata (assembly GCA_027924645.1). Classification (NCBI taxonomy): domain Eukaryota; kingdom Viridiplantae; phylum Streptophyta; class Pinopsida; order Cupressales; family Cupressaceae; genus Cunninghamia; species Cunninghamia lanceolata. The sequence continues at coordinate 1,381,829 of BSBN01001303.1, read as the reverse complement.
ACTATTGAAGTTGAATACATGGCGGCAACTCATGCTTGTAAAGAATCCATTTGGCTTAAGATATTGTGTTCTGATGTTGGGTTTGATGTAGGGAAGATTACTATTTGTTGTGACAGTTTTAGTGCCATATGTTTGACAAAAAATCCTACTTTCCACATGAGGACTAAGCATATTGATGTCCAGTACCATTTTGTTCATGACATGGTAGAGGATGGGAAGGTAAACTTGGAGAAAGTTGATACTTTGATGAATGTTGCAGATTCCTTGACAAAACCTGTGAGCACAGAGAAGTTCAGATGGTGTTCAGAGTCTATGGGCCTCTCGGCCCCTAGAAATTAAATCATGGTGTTGATACTCCCTTTCCTCTTGCATTTTTGGTCTTTTTGAATACCCTTTATCTTGAAGAATGATCTAGAACTTTCAAAGTTTCCAAAAGTACTAAAAATGGCGGGACTTACTATTTTTAGTAAGTTTACATTTGACCTCAGATTGACCTAAAATTTTCCCAGAAGGTGTGGAATAGCTAAGTAAACATCTCGGGTGAGTTTCGACTCAAGATCATATCTGGATTGTGAGATATTAAAGTTTCTATTTTTTTAAACTACCGAAAAAAGTTTTAAACTCGATTATTGTAATCGAAACTTCCCTAAACATCCCAAAAATTGTCTTAACTGACAAATTCAGTTACAGGATGATATATCTCTTCACAATATTTCTAATATATCAAATGGTTCATCAATCAGACACCCAGATCAAAAGTTATGACCTCCAGAAGTTGGACCTCCTATTTTTGGGAAATGTAAAAACGTGTTGGACACATAAAAGAGCTATAAAGGAGAGAGTTACAAATGTTGGTGTGTGTTTTGGCACATCACAAGGCATCTTTGATTGGAGATAATTTGGGTGCCACTTTTGGGTGGTTTTGGCTCATGGTTTTGTAATTACCGATAACAGTTTATTGTATTGTATCTCCTATATATCAGGCGCTGGAGATGGAGGTTGTGTGTAAGAATCTTATAGATGTCGAGTTACCTCCTAGATCTTGATCTTTGGTTGGATATACTCCTATAAAAAGCTTGCTCTGCAAGTATATTGTAATATTCTTGATTCCTAAATAATATATTGGTCTGCTTTAGAGTGTGGGGTTTTTTTACCTGAAAGGGTTTTCCCATGTATATCTTGTGTTGTGAGTTTTGTGTTTGCATTTGGAAGTTGTTATTATCTTTCTGTTAATGTGCATCTTAATCTGTAACTATAAAAGTAAAAATTTTCATAAATCTTTCCTCAGTAGATCAATGTAGGAAGCGTTTCCGCATACCTTGCTTCATTTCATAAACTTTTCCTGAAAAGGAAGATATATTCCTTGAATATGAAAGAGGGATATTTTGTATATGACAAGATAGAACAAGAGAATAAGTTTATTTTGTTGTTATGTTCCTTACTGATTCATGGGAATATCTAATTATGATAATTAGTGGTAACTATTCTTCACCCAAATTGGAAAAATCGTAGGGGTTTTGTTAATTAAAGAGATTAGGATAAATTCCATGGATATGATTCCTTTAGTGATGCCCTAGTTGTAAGGGGTAGGTTAAAGGATAGAGGGGGTAATAACAAAGGTGGTGGAGATAAGTCCAAGAACAATGATAGGTCTAAGTCTCTTGGTAAACCTAAATTAAAGTGTTAGAATTGTGGAAAGAGATGTCACATAATGAAGGAGTGTAGATCCAAGAAGGATGATTCCTTTGATAGATCCTCTAAAAATGATGAGTATGCTAGTGAGACTTTTGTATCTACTAAAATTATTGGTGACAATAATTCACTCAAGTTCATCATATCACATGACTCCTCCTAGGGAGAGGTACTCTAAGTACAAGGAGTGTGATAGAGGATACGTTTTCCTTGGTGATAACAAATCTCTAAGGATAGTTGGTTGAGTAAAGGTTAAAGTGTCTTTCATGGATGGGAGAGTGAGGAAACTCTTTGATGTTTTACATAAATGAGGTTTCACTAGAAATTTGCTTTCTATCTCTAAGATTATTGAATTTGGAGTACATGTTACCTTTGAGGGAAAGAGTTGTTGGTTGTCTAGAGGTAGTTTAGTGCTAGCTAAGTGAGTGCAATATAGAACACTCCTTAACACAGCTAGAGGAGTCAACATTGTGTGGACTTCCCAATGTTACTAAACTTGATTGTGGTTTGTTATGGCATCATTGGTTGGGTCACATATGATAAAATGGCTTAAAAACCTTGGTAATTAAAAATATGGTGGAGGATCTTTCATATTGTTCTTTTAATTTTGATTTTTGTAAAAATTGTGTGTTTTGAAAGAAAAATAGGGTGTGATTTGTTTTAGGGAGTACTAGAGCAAGAGAAAGATTGGAAGTGATTCGTAGTGATGTCTTTGGTCTTGTTGATGTACACTAAATTGGCAAGTCCTAGTACTATATCTCTTTCATTAATGATTACTCTAGGCATGCTTGGGTGTATTTTCTTAGGAGAAATCCTAAGGTGTTTCATAAGTTTAAGGAATTTAAGGTACTTGTAGAAAATTAGACTAGTAAGAAAATCAAAGTGTTAAGGTTAGATAATGGTGAAGAGCTTTTGTCTAAGGAATTTGAAGCATTTGGAAAGCCCACTAGTATTGCTAGGTAAAGGACAACACCCTATACATTGCAATAAAATGGACTGGTTAAAAGGATAAATAGAACTGTATTGGATCAAGCTAGAAACTTGTTAAGCAATGCTAGTTTAGGATAGGAGTTTTAGGCCAAGGTGATTAATATTGTTTGTTACTTGAAAAATAGGTCGCTTACTTCTGTGCTCGAGGAGAAGACACCATATGAGATGTGGACAATTAAAAATACTATTGTAACAAACTTGAGAGAATTTTGTTATGAGGCATTTGTTCATGTTCCAAAAGAGAAATGATCTAAGTTGGACTTCAAGGCTAAAAAATGTATATTCATTAGATATTGTGAGAATGTGAAAGGCTACAAGCTTTGGAATCCAAAAACACTGAAGATTCTCTACTCATGGGATGTCATATTCAAGGAACTTAGAGTTTTATCTAGGGGGAGAAACCAAATGTAAGGGAGAGAAATAATGTGCATTTTGAACATAAATTAGAGTAGTGAGATGCATTTAAAAGTGAACATACAAGTGCACATGACATTATAGATGGAGAGGATGTAAGCACATCTAGCATAAATTATGACCTTCAAAAAAACATGGTAGATGTGGTAGGATCTCCACCAGTAGCTATGAGAAGGTCTAAAAGACAATGGAAATCACTTGAGAGGTATAGTCCACCAAAACTTTGGTGGTTTTGTTTTAGCTTATGTTGATGATGAACCAAAGCTTGTAGGAGAAGCTCTCTCTTCTAAGGAGAATAGGTCTTGGAGAAATGCCATGAAAGAGGGATTGGTGGCATTGTAGTATTGTAAGAATTTAGACTTGGTTCATCTGCATGATGGAAGGAATCCCATTGGCTACAAGCAAGTGTTTAAGAAGTTTAGAGTAGATGGTACATTGAAAAGTTATAAGGCACGATTAGTGGAAAAGGGGTATTTCTAGGTTGAGAGAATATGCTTTGGTGAGATATTTTTTTCAGTAGCTAATTTGAATTTCATTAGAATGATATGTATAGTTGTGGCATTTGATTTTGATGTGGAGCAAATGGATGTCAAGATTGCATTCTTTCATGGTGATTTAGAGAAGGAAAGTTATATGAGTCAACCTAAAGAATTCAAGGTGAAGGGAAACAAGTATCTAGTTTATAAATTGAAAAGGTCACTATTGTCACTTGGATTTGCACCCTGTGTTGGAGTAGTTTAGTGTTGTAACAATCCAGTGAAACATTAGGATGATTTCTAGGTGTGTGACCCTACAAGGAAATCAAACCTCCAGAGAAGGTTGGTTCCTTCCCCTGAATATACAATTCAGAGTAGGCTAAGACTAAACCTAATTTAATCACCATTAGGGAAAAGAGGAAGAAGGAGAAACTGAAAAGAAAGGTGATTCACCAAGTTTGAATGTAGGCTCCTAAATCAACCATGTATGCACAGAATAACAACAAACAACAGACTAGCATACACAAATCACAAATGAATTGCAGAGGTAAAAGAAACCTATTGAGATCCAGAAGGAAAGAAGTATTCACAAATAGATACTCAACAAAAGTATTGCACAAAGCAAAAGAATTTATGAAAAGGTAAAATCTCTTGTTTATTCTTAAAGAGGCATGGTTACAACTGAAAGATGTGATTTTTTAGATCAACTACCAACATAATACATTTGATTTCATGCATTTAATAGCATTTTACAATGAGGTGCCATCACCTACTGTAATAAATTTGCCCTATGGGCCTGTCAGAAGATATTTTACAAAAGGAATGTTTGAAAATATATGTTTGTCTTTGACATAAATGTAGAAAATATCTTCTCCGAAGTAGTCGAACACATATCTATGTTGAAACCTTGCATCTTCTTCCACCTGCAACAATAAATGTCCAACAACAAATTCCAAATGGAGTTGGACATTTGACTTTCAATTTGGCTTGCATTCTACCTTATCAATAAGATTTCATCATGATTAAACATGGTGGATCCTAGATTCTACCTCTCTTCCCTTTGTTTCTGAAGATCGTGGAAGTCGTCAGAGATCGAGCCTCAGGCCTTCAGCGTTCTGCCTTCCAAAAGAGAAGGAGAAAGGAGAAAACCTTGCCCCCAGAGCTTTGCTATACAAAGGAAGATCACAATATTGGTAGACTTTGGTTCTTGGGCCTTCTTCCTCACACGTTTCCAAAGAACGAAGAAGAAGGAAGGTCCAGGACCTGCAAGTCTAAAGACAGCCAATTGAAAGTTTCACTGGAGTTTAGGCCTCGAGCCTTCTGTCTTCCGTCTTCTAAAGAAAGGAAGAGGGAAGAAGAAAGGTCCAAGCACCGAAGTCTGAAACACTTAGAAATATTTTGAAATAAAAGAAGTGAAACTCGGACCTCAGGCCTTCCTCAGTAAAATCTAATTCAGATGATGTCATGACCATTTGGCAGCTTCCTGCGGTTCTGCAGCTATAGACAAAGCTTCGATGAAATGTTTTATGGAATGGTAGAATGCCACAAGTAGACCACGTGGCACCCATTAGGTCGCTTGGATGATCAACTATCAAACCTTTCCACGTGTCTACTTTCCGCAATTCCACAAGCCTGTTGTGGGTCCCCCAAAAAGGCTTAGGATGGTGTGAGGAAGAGAACTCTAAACTCTAAAACTTTGAAAATGCAAAAAACACAAGGAAAACTCAAGATTTTTGGACGGTCAATTTTGGGATGTTTTTTCTTGCATTTCTAAAGGGGAAAACACTTAGAGATTTCATGAATTTGGGCTATTTGGATGGGAAACAAAATAGGACAATATTCTGGCGACTTCTCAGGGGTGTTTGCCTACTAAACAAAAGGGAACTAGTGGCCTTAAGCATTCATTGGGAATAGAGTCAAAAGGGAAGAAGCATACTGGAACAACTGAAACTTGCCTCAAAAAAACACCACAAAAGGAAAACAAGGCATGCATTCTCCTAATGAGAGTGCATCCTATGCAAGAGCACTTAGGGAAAAGGAAAACCTAAAGTAGAAACAAAACAAAATAATATATACAGAATCTCAGACCAACCTTAGGAGTAAGGTTTGAGATGGATCCCATTCACTGAGATCGGTAGAACTTCACCATCCAACCTTGAAAGATTGAAAGCATTAGCTTGCTTGCAATTGGTGATGATATAAGGGCCACTCTAGATTGCATCAAATTTAGTATGGCCTCTAGATTTGGCTATGTCAGCATCTCATTTTAAAACAAGATCACCTTCCCTAAAATTTTGATCCTTGGCCTTCATGTCAAAGTACTTCTTGGTCTGCTTCTGATGTTCTTCCAAGGTAGCCATGGTTGATTGTCTATGTTCTTCTAACTCAGTTAATTCAGCCATCCTTATAGACCTAGCATCTTCACCTTCTAACTTCAATTGTTGGGCCAATTCCAATGAAGGAAGCTCCAAAGATAAGGGAAATCTAGCCTCTCTTCCATACATAAGAACAAAAGGGGAGTTACCAATGGCTCTTTTATAGGTGATCCTATCAGCGCAAAGAGCTAATATGATCTTATTATGCCACTGTCTCTTGTTTGTTTCCATGGTCCTTTTCAAGATTCTGATCAAGTTCTTGTTAGTAGATCTAGCTAAACCATTACCTTGGGGGTAATAGTTAGATGAAGTCTTCAAGAACACATTATACTTCAAAGCCCAATCAGTTATCCTAAAACTAGTAAACGCTCTTGCATTATCAGAGATGATAATGTGAGGAGCTCCAAACCTTGTCATGATTTCTTCCAAGAAATCTATGATTGTTGATTCTATAGCCTCTTTAGGTGGGACAGCTTCAACCCACCTAGTGAAGTAATCTGTTGCAATTAAAACCCATTTGTGGCCTTCACTGGATGTAGGGTTGATCATGCTAATGAAATCCAAGCCCCACTATGAGAAAGGTTGATATGCTTGAATAGGATGAAGTGGGAGGGTTGCCAACCTTTTCTTCCCAGCAAAGAGAGCACACTCTTTGCACTTTCTTACCCATACATGGGCATCATTGAATAATGTGGGCCAAAAGTAATTTGCCCTCATTATTTTCATTATTGTAGCTCTTGCAGAGAAGTCGCCTTCAGCTGGACCAACATGGAATTCACTAAGCAATCTGTCAATCTGATTTATTTCAATGCATCTCAGCAAGACTCCATCCAAATTCCTCTTAAAAAGAACCCCATCCACCAAAGCATAAGGAATGGACTACAACCTGAAATGTCTTCTTTTAGTCCTATCCAATCCATAAGGATACTCACTAGTGGATAGGAACCTAGCCATGTATGTTGTCCAAGAACTCACAACTGTTGATTCAGCTATAGGTTCTGCCTCATTCAAGTGGTAGGATGAATTCACCTCATCCAAAGTAGTTTGACCCAACTGTTCACATAATCATCTGCCTCTAATCAGCTTAGTGGCTTTGATAATAATATCATACTCCAGGATCTTAGTGACCCAGCTTTCTCTCTTTTCACTAATTTCAATTCCCATTATGTAGTCTCTCACACTAGGATGAGAAACTAATACCTTGATATGGTTATTTGCCAACATATATCTAATTTTTTTTAATGCTCTCACAATGGAAAATACTTGTTTGTCCATGGGACTATACCTAATCTCGTTATCTTTCAAAGTTTGACTAAAAAAGGCCAGGGGTTGTTCCATACCTTAGTCATTTAGTTGCATCAGGACAACTGCAATGTTGTTCTCTCCTCCATGGGCATAAAGGACAAAGTCCTCATAATTTGGATTCATGAGAATAGGAGCCTGAGCAATCTCTTCTTTTATCTTCTCAAAACCATCCTTACCCTCCTTAGTCCACCTAGAAACAACATCCTTTTTAAGCATAAGGGTCAGGGGTTTGACCAAACCAACACAGTTAGGAATGATTTTCCTAACAAAGTTGATCTGCCCCAAAAATGATTGTAAATCTTTTTTATGACCAAGCAGAGGAAGAGAAAGAAGGGTTGAAGTTCTTTCTAGATCTATGGAGATCCCATTTTTTGACACTACACGGTCTAGAAGCTTGCCCCAAGCAACAACAAAAATACACTTTTTGGGATTCAGAGACACCCCAAACTCCCTCCATCTTTCAAAAACTTTCTCTAGATGCTCCATGTGATTTTCTCCTCTCTTGGAGAAGACTATGATATCATCCAAATAAATCAGGATGAACTTGTTGATGAAGCCCTTGAAAATAATGTCCATTGCCCTCTGAAAAGTGGCGTCAACATTGGAGAGCCCAAATGGCATTTTTGCATATGCCATGGTCCCCCACTTAGTTGTAAATGTTGTCTTAAATCTATCCTCCTCTTTCACAAATATCTAGTTATAACCAGAAAAAACATCAAGTAATGGAAGCCTTTTTGCCCCTACAACAGTCTGCAAGATTTGGTCCATGGACAACAGAGGATAGTGGTCTTTCAAAGAGGCACGATTCAGATCCCGAAAATCCACACATAGCCTTATCTCACCATTTTTCTTCGTCACTGGCACTAAGTTAGCTACCCAGGTGGAATACTTGATGGGGAAAATAATTTTGGTCTGAATGAGCTTTGCAAGCTCCTTCCTCATTAGAGGCTTGATTTTGGGATTTACTGGCCATTGTTTTTGGTGAATAGGTTTGGCATTTGGATCAAGATCTATGGCATGTTGGGAGACATTAGGGTCAAAAACCTTTAGGCCCTCATAATTCCATGCAAAAACTTCACTGTATTTTTGAGAAAGGTGAATAAAGGTTTGTTGTTCACCATCACAACATACTTTTCCCAGCAATAAATCTTTGTCTTGGCACTAGTAGAATTTTGGCAAATAAATGACTACGTGACTAAAAGTTTTAGTCATGCCAACTAAAAATGATTAAATTCTAGTCATTTTTTGCAACACATCTATAAATGACTAATTTGATCATCATAAGTGATTAATTTGATCATCGCGTAAAAAAAAAGAAGTGGACAATAAAGTGGAAAGTAATAAAAAATAAAGTGAAAGACATTTTTTTTGGGCACCAAACAATGAAAAAGAGAATTTTCATTTCCTTGTGTCTATTCAGCCACGTAACAAGAGGAAGGTTGGGGATTTTTTAGTTTTCTAGTTGGAAGAAGTCTAAAGATTTTTCAAGGGCATGGCGTAGAACCAGTAGTTGGTTGCACCAGCATCTATCCACGTTGTTGAGAAGATCTAGGATAAAGGTACGTTGAGTTTGCTTTAAAGAAACCTTTCTTTGTTGGCTTTGAATTTATCCACACTGTAGAGATTCACAAGGGTTTGAAGACACGTTGCATGCACGAGGAGATTGTCCAAGGTTTTAAGGATAAATCATGCCCACGTTGAGATAATATTTGAGGTTTTCCTGGAAGCCTTCATCCTCACATCTTACCAAGTATACTCTATGCCATTAGGGTTTTTAGTTTTGTTTGAAGTTTTGAGGAAGAGATTGCTTGTCTCCTCATGAAGGTTTTATCCCTGTCATAAGCCCAAACTAGGAATTCAAAGCTCTTATTATTAAAACAACCACCTTCATAGGTGATACTTTCATATCACAATGCAGATCTTTTGAGAAGATCATAGGCCATGATATGTTTAAGACATGACAATAGTCTCATTGTTGAAGTGTCAATGGGTTTTACTGGTTATGAGGAGTTTTTCTGGTTATGAATGGCAATATGTATGTCTCTGTAAGGAAAATAATGACGAATAAATGGTAATATGTATGTTTTACTATCTTGAAATCACCAATGTCGACCACCATTAAAATTTAGCCATGACCTATGGGTGAGAACCACTTCTTTGGCCAATAGGTTTTCATCCTTGGCCATTTACAAACTAGTAGGGGTTTTGTCCTCTAGTTACTAACAATTTGTGAGGTTTTGTCCTGAAATCTATTCGTTTGAAAACAAATGCTCAAGACAAATCTCATTAGGGCTTGACCTGGGTGTTCAAAAGTAACCTACCATTGCATGTTTTTTTAATCTAAATTATCATGACTATAGCTGCTTTTTCTTTTTATCCATCCTTTTCTACCTAAATAAACAAGTGTTTTAGATCTCCCTTATCACCCATTGTCATGTGGCTATAACTATCCCATGAATCCTTCATAATTGATCTTTCATGACTGTCATTCATATATGAAGATGGCAGTTTAAAAGTCTTCAAGATAATTGTGCTTTGTCCTTTCATGTCTTATAAATATTGACAACCATGACTATCCTATTTCAATGAGGTCAATCTCGATGCAATTACTTGATATCCACTTATGCTAGCTTCAAATATGACTAAGGTCATATTTCCTATCATGTATGAGCTAACTATCCTCATAAAATTTTGTCACTATCCATTAGTTATAGTAACTGTCCCTACTTCTTGATTTTCCCTTAGCTTCATGGTACTTGTCCTATTTATTATAGTCATAAAGAGTATCTTTTGCATATGGATTGCCCTTATATCCATTGACAATGAATATCATCTTTTATGTCTTATAACCATCTTTTATTAGCTACAATCTGCCTTTTTATAAATGTTTATACACAATTCATTTCCCTTTGTTAATAGGTCTACCACTATTGAATGCTCAAGGAGACCTTCATGGTGAAAGCCTTTGCCATTTGTAACATGACTGTATTTAATAGAAAACTGTCCTCTTCAAAACTTTACTTTCATGTCTTCATGAACCTTTCATAATCCAAGGTATAGCTAAGAGTTGTCCATGTAGCTTGCACTTGACACTATCATGGTGATGAATCATATGCAAACTTCTTGTCCTTATTCATCACTGGACTCATTCTAAGTATTCATTGTCTTTTGGCATTAAAAAACCTTATCATTTCTATATGATCACTACCCTTGCACGGTCCTTTTGACACATAGTTTTGCTACCTTCTATACCATTTCTCACGAAAGGCCTATAAGCTTCCATGTTATGCATTTCAAACTGTCCTACCCCTGCCTTTTGAATGATTTCATTTCATGGTTTAAGACCACTTTCTCATGCATCCCTACAACTTATTGTGACCTTAACAACTTCATATCCCTATCATCTACATGGCACTATTTCTCTGCTCTTGAATATTGTCAGCAAAAACCTCTTTCTTGACAAATGAAATTAAATCCCTATGTTGTAAGGGATGGTTATATCCTTTTGATTCAATGTCAGTAAACAAAACTTCTAGTCTTGTGTTGAATTATTGACTTGAATCCTTTTACAAAAATTACCATAGTGATGATCTCACTATACATATCTCTGGCTTTCTCATAGTGAGTCTATGTTACTACTCTTTTACAAACTCTTTCACCTTCATATCTCTATGTAGGGATGATCTACTATCTCCTACCATCTTACACCTTTTAATGGCTTCAAAAAACCAAGAACATCACAACTAACTTGTCATGAATTAACAGAGTTCTGAGAAAAGAAAGTGAAAACTACAACATTGTCAATCATGCACTTCAAAGAGATATCCTCTATTCTAGGAACCATACTCCACCTTCATATGGCTTTCTTTACACATCTTGTATTCAATGAGGTATACCCACTAGTGAAATTAGATGTCATCAAGAGGCATGTGCCTAAACCATCAATCAAAATTGTTGATGCAGTGCAACTGGGATTCTGGAGGCATATCATCAAAGGGACTTCAATTGCCACCATAGTGAAAAGTTAGCAATTGCATTTGGTTTGTTAAACATGGCCCCTTCATAGAAGGGACTTCAAAACACCTCAATCTGATACAATGTAGTCTCCTCAATGTACTGTGTTATTAAATGCGGATCCTTCCATCAGAGGGACCTTAAAACTTCTTATCCCGATATGTTATATTTGTTAGATTCAGGACAGACAACTGAGAGGTGGGATGAATCATTTGTCAAAAACTTTCTTCCAATTAAACACTTAAATCCACTTTGTGATTTAGCAACATATTAATAAATCAATCATGAAACATAATGCATTAAATCAAGAGCAGAAACACATCAACACATAAGACACCAAGATTTTGATGTTGAAACCCCGATTAAGGGAAAAACCACAGGGTGATTAACCCAAGATTGTATTCTTTGTTAGAAGAATAGAAAGAACAAAATGGCACATGCCAATTAGGGATCACTGCCCGAGCACACTGCTCACAAGAGGCCCATAGCCTACAAGAGACACACTGTCTACAAAATAATAAGTATCACATACTTGAACTGGAGAATAGCATCTTCACCACGCTTGAATCAGTTCCATTTAAGCCCAAAAACTTTTGCTCTACATTTCACTCTCTTCCTTGCTACCACACTCTCATCTCAACAAGACACTTTGAAATGAATTTATAACTCTCTATTTATACAAGACATTGACTTAAGAATAATCATCTAAGTCAGCAAACATCTACAAGAACATCCGCAAGATGTGTAATTCGTCTGGTCAACCAAACTTAGGAAGAACACCATCATCTAGAAGTTATTCTTCAATTGCGAGCTCAAACTCTAATGCAGACCACCAACATGAACTAGACATGATCTAAAGACCTCCACAAGCTTGCCTGAATCACCAAGAACATCCACACTTCATCTGCTTACTGAAATCCTTATCTCCTTCATCTGAAACCTCAAGAGCATAGTCTGTCATCACTGTCACAATGGAATAGATGCTTGCAGACCTCTAGACCACTAACCAATTGAGTTATCACTTCACATGGACTTCCTAAACATTCCACCAAATCCGTAGAATAGGATATTGCATTTTCAGATCCCACCAGACCTATCTGTGTCACTCTGTCACCTCTGAACACCTTCCAAAACCAGTTTTACTTGAGCGGCCACAACTTCTTCAGATCTTCATGCAGACCTCTAAGATCTTTACTAGATCATCTTAAGACTCATATCTACAATCCCTTTGAACCGCATCCTTTGATAGTCATCTTATCTTGGATCTTTACCTTACTGTCTTCACTGTTCTTCTTTGTCCTTGATATGACTAATTTTCTCAATATCCTCAGCACATAGCTCATCCAATCCTTATCATTAATGCAACAGGAGTATGTTGACATCAATGACAACACCAGTTAGGCCCATACTTGCAACAATATTCTCCTTGATGATGTTCTTTTATACAAATTATCTCCCGCCGATGATGTTTGTTTTATTATGGAGACTTGAAAGTAGCTCCTGCTGATATGGTGCAGTCTCTTCAACGATGCTTACGGTGCATATCCAACAACAATTGCATATCCATTTTGTGTATATCTAGTAATAATTGCAGTCCAAGTGATGACATCTCTTTGAGGCATTCTATCCAACTATAATATCTAACAAAAATCCCCCTTCCATTATGCTTTGATAGATTCCCATTCCCTATTCCAAAGCTTCCATTTTTGAACAAGTAGGGAGGACGCTGGCAAAGGTTGTACAGTCTAGATTTACACCTACCAATTACATTTGCTTGAGAGTTTCTAGAGCATTTTCAAAAAATCCAATTTGTGCGTATCCTGCAATCATTACAGTCCGTGAGACCACATTTTTTTGAGGCATTCTATCAAACAGTTCATGTGCCTTGTCCATGGTTCCACATTTTGCATACATGTCTACCAGGGCAGTTGCAACTACAACAAATGACAAAATTCCTCTATCCTTCGTGCTTTGATAGATGTCCATATCTTGTTCGAAAGCTCACAAGCAAGGAGGATGTTGGCAAAGGTTGTGGAGTCTGGCTTTACACCTGCCAATTGCATTTGCTTGAAAGTTTTTAATTTCTTCTCAAAAAGTTCAATTTGTGCATGTCCTGCAATCATTGTAGTCCATGAGACCACATTTCTTTGAGGTATTTTTTCAAATAGTTCACGTGCTTTGTCTATGTTTCCACATTTTGCATACATGTCTACTAAGGCAGTTGCCATTTCAACATATTGCATGCCTATTTTTCAAATTTCTTCATTTAGCATCACCAATCACCTCCTCAAGAACATTGTCCCTATTTAAAATGATGGAAACATTTTGCATCTATAACAACAATTTCTCTTGTAACAAACTTGGAGATAAATTTTGTAGTGTGGAAATCGACACATACTTGAAAGTTCTTACAACTCTAGAAGTTGTTCTAGGGGGTGTGTTTAACAAGCCAAATGCAACTGCCAACTTTTCACTATGGTGGCAGAGATAATTATTTTTCCTCCTCTTCCACATCATTTAGTAAATGTCCTAAATCTAGAAAATGCTCTCCTGGCTTCATCTCCCAAGCTAATTTCTCCAACTTTGCATAGATTTCGTGTCTACGGATGTGATTTGTTTCCCACACAAAAAGAAATTACCATTTTATGGCCTTCAATCCAACTACATCCAGGAATCTGTTTAACTCATCTATCTTTCATCAATCTTCTTAACATTTGAACCTCACCCCACCTACCCACTTCTTCATGGATGTTTGAGATAAGAGCATAAGTCGAAGCATTTTTAGGATCCAAATTAAAAAGTAGCATCACTATAAATACTCCTAGCCCTACATTCATATGTGATCTATAGGCACCAAGAAAACACATCCACACAACCACGACATATTTAAATGACACCTTAATGATATAGTTTACAGTGTCCTCAAGATAGCCAACATGAGCAAGAAGGTCAACCATGCACACATAATGATCAATTGTAGGTGTAATGCAATAAGGGTTACTAATCTGATTGAAGTATGTACAACCCTCATCCACTAAACTTGCATGGCTGCATGCACATAGAACACAAGAAAAGTTTACAATGTTAGGATATGTTTCGGAGTGCTTCATTAATTCAAATATTTTGAGGGCATCCATGCAAAATCAATTTTGTGCATATCCTGCAATCATTGCATTCCAAGAGATGACATCTCTCTGAGCCATTCCATCAAATAGTTCATGTGCCTTATCTATACTTCCACATTTTGCATACATGTCTATCTGACAAAAATCCCCCTTCAATTATGTTATGATGGATGTCCATACCCTGTTCCAAAGCTCCCATTTTGGCACAAGCAGGGAATATGCTAGAAAAGGTTGTTGAATTTGGATTTACACCTGTTAATTGCATTTGCTTGAAAGTTTTTAAAGCCTTTTCAACAAATCTATTTTGTGCATATCCCGCAACCATTGCATTCCATGAGATGACATCTCTTTGAGGCATTCTACCAAATAGTTCACATGCCTTGTCCATGCTTCCACATTTTGCATACATGTCTACCAGGGCAGTTGAAACTACAACATCTAACAAAATTCCTCTATCCATTACTTTTTGATGGATGTCCATACCTTGTTCCAATGCTCCCATTTTGGCACATGCAGGAAGGATGTTGGCAAAGGTTGTGGAATTTGGCTTTACACCTGCCAATTGCATTTGCTTGAAAGTTTGTAAAGCCTTTCGAACAAATCCATTTTGTGCATATCCAACAATAATTGCAGTCCAAGAGATGACATCTCTTTGAGGCATTCTGTCCAACTATAATGTCTAACAAAAATCCCCCATCCATTATGCTTTGATGGATGCTCATTCCCTATTCCAAAGCTTCCATTTTGGAACATGTAGGGAGGATTGAAAGGAAGCTAGGTGTGCGGAAAATGCTTCCTACACTAATCTAATGAGGGGAGGAGAGTGCAAATTCAATTTTATCTTTACAATTACAGCTATGTTAACCCATGAACAGAGATATTGCAATAAACACATACATAAGAAAGTAAGACAGAAGAAAAGAGACACAAGATATATGTGGGAAAAACCCTTACGGGTGAAAAACCCCACACTCCAAAACACAGCTCAAATGTATTACGTAAGCAATGAAGGTTAAAATACAACACAAAGCCAATGTTCTTGCAGGAGTCTTCGACACTCGTATTTGGAGATGTTCTGGCAGCATAACAGTACCTGTCAAACCTGTAGTACTTCTCCTCTCCAAAGCACCTGTTTATATAACAAATACAAGGCAAAAATGGCTCCACATTGGGATGGGCGTCCAACATAGCCTCATGGCCCAAAACCCACACCTATGGACACTTGTCCAACACTGTAGGATGCTCCTGACACTTGTCAAGTCACCCCATCCCAAGGAGGTCACCTATTTCCAAAATGGGCTATGAAAGATGCTCTTACGACTCTTACAACCATCATAAAATCTGTCATAGTTGTCATAACTTACAGTTGTAAGAGAATCTATCATACACCAGCTATAAATAGAATATTCTCTTACAACATGTCATAGTCCACCTTGGGGCACCCAAAGATGCCTTTTTCAAAGATGCTCTTTGACACATGTCTTCACCTGTCATAGAATCTCCTATTTCTGACTCTTACATGTCATAACTTTGTCATAGGAATCTGTCATGACCGTTTCAGTCAATATTCCCTTACAGAACATCTAAGATGCCAACACATGGAAAAATATTCCTACCACTAAGTGGGATGCCTATCTCCTCATGTGAGGACAAATTTACATGTGATCATATGCCATGTAGGATGACACATCATCGTGCCAACTCCCACAATATGACAACATAGGATTTGCATCCAATTAATACAATAGGCAATAAATAAATAAATACAATGAATTAATACAAGGAATTACCAAGGTTGAGACACCTTAATTCCCAACATTCTCCCACTTGTCAAACACCTTGTAAGAGCCAATAGAATTAATAGGATTTAACTGCTATAGGCCAAGAGGCCCATAGACTCCGAACACCATCTGAACTTCTTTATGCCCACTAGTTTCGTCAATGCATCTGTAACATTCTTCAAAGTATCTACCTTCTCCAAATTTACCTTCCCATCCTCTACCATGTCTCGTACGAAGTGAAACTGTACATCAATATGCTTTGTTCTGGCATGGAAAGTTGGATTCTTTGCAAGGTAAATCGTACTCTGACTGTCACAACAAATCCTAATCTATCCTGCATCAACACCAATATTTGAACATAATCTCTTAAGCCAAATGGATTCCTTGCAAGAATGAGTTGCTACCATGTACTTAGCTTTTGTAGTGGACAAAGCAACCATAGGTTGTTGCTTACGCATCCAACTAATTGCACCACCAAACATAGTGAACACATAGGCACTGGTGGATCTCCTACTGTCAATGTCACCTGCCCAATCAGAATCCACAAATCCACGAATACAAACTAAATGCAGAGGTCCTGTAGCATTACCATGATAGCATATGGAATACTTGGAAGTACCCCTCAAATATCTAAACACTCACTTAACTGTATCCTAATGTACCCATCCAGGATTAGCCATTAATCGACTAAGGACTCCCACTGCTTGGGTAATGTCTAGTCTTGTGCAGACCATAACATACATTAAACTGCCAACAACACTAGCATAAGGTACTTCGCTCATGTCTCCACCTCACTAGGAGATTTTGGACAATCATTAACAGACAACTTTGTCCCCAAAGAAATAGGAACACACAATGGTCTACAATCTGCCATGCTGAACCTATCCAACACAGTCTTCACATACTTACTCTGGCTTAACCAAAGTTTTCTGTTAGCTGTCTTTTCTGATTTCCATTCCCAGAATGTACCTGGCTGCCCTAAGATTTTTCATCTCAAACTATGCTGACAACTGAGACTTCAAATCAGAAATCATATTCTTACCATTTCCAATCAACAACATATCATCAACATATAATGCAATAATGAGAATGTGATCATTGTCAAATTTGTAATACACACAATGATCTGATTTTGATCTCAGATATCCAATCGACAACACAAAGGCATCAAACTTCAAGTACCACATCTTAGGAGACTGCTTCAAACCATACAAAGACTTCTTAAACTTGCAAACCAAATTTTCTTTACCTTTCTCTATGTAATTCTCTAGCTATGACATGTAAATTTCTTCCTCCAAATCACCATGAAGGAAAGTTGTCTTCACTTCCATCTGTTCTACCTCTAAGTCATAAGTAGCTACAAGAGATAACAGAAATTGAATGGATGTTAGCTTTGCAATGGGAGAGAAAATTTCACCATAATTAATTCCCTCCACTTGTGAATAGCCCTTCGCAACCAATCTAGCCTTGTACTTTTCAACACTGCCATCTGCACTGAATTTCTTCTTGAACACCCATTTGCATCCAATGGCTTTCCGTCCATCAGGCAAAGGCACCAAGTCCCATGTTTTATTCTTCTCCAAAGAAGTCATCTCATCCTCCATGGCCTCCTTCCAAGAACTTGCATCTTTCATGCCCATAGCCTCTTTCACAGTTCTAGGCTCATCAGCATTAGTAAGTAAAGCAAAAGTACAACTAGAATCAAGTAGTGAATAACCAAACCTATTAGGTTGCTTTCTTGTTCGTGTAGACCTCCTCAATGCTAAGGTTGAGGTTCTGCTTCTTCTTCTGAGCTTTCTTAGCTGCTAGAGCTCTCCTCATCATCAAGTCTCACAGGGTCTGTCTATTCAGTCTTCTCAGGGGTAGAAGGAAATTGAGTTGCATCTTCTTTCTTTTATGTCTGTAGAACAACGGAAGAAGGTGTAGCTCTCTAAAGATAACACTTCTACTATACAACACTTTTTCAGCCATAGGATCCCAAAGCTTGTATCCTTTCACACTGACACAATAGCCAATGAAAATACATTTAATAGCCTTGTTCTCTAATTTAGACCGTTTCTCCCTAGGCACATGTGCATATGCCTCACAACCAAAAACATGAAGATGTCTAACTGAAGGCTTCTTACAAGACCACACCTCCATAGGTGTCTTACCAACAAGAGCTGATGTAGGAGACCTGTTTACCAGGTAGCAAGCGGTGGCTACAGCTTCAGTCCAAAACTTTTGTTCGAGGCTTGCTCCACTAAGCATACTCCTAGCCTTCTCCAACAGTATCATGTTCATCCTCTCTGCAACTTCATTTTGTTGTGGGGTGTATGGAATTGTCTTATGTCTTTCAATCCCTTGCTCTTTACAGAACTTACCGAACACTGATTAAACAAAACTCACCACCGTTGTCAGTTCTCAAACACTTAATCTTTTTACTAATATAATTTTCAACAAAGGCTTTAAACTCCTTAAACTGACTAAAGACTTTAGTCTTGCTTCTGATAAAATAAACCCATGTCCTTCTACTGTAATCATCTATGAAAGATACAAAATATACAGATTTTGAAATTGAAGAAACATTAACTAGACCAAACACATCAAAATGAATAAGATCCAACACACAAGAAGACTTGTGAGAACTAGAGTAAAATTAAACACAGTTTTGTTTTCCATATACACAATGTTCGTAAAAGTCAAACTAGAGATTACAATCATTTAATCCCTCAATGAGGTTTTTATTTTTCAAGGTTCTAAGACCCTTCTCACCAATGTGGGAGTATCTCAAACGCCATAACATAGTCTTTTCAGCAGGAAGCTTAGCTTCCATAGCATGTGCACTACCATCAGAACTAGTTACAATAGATTTCTTCACTGCTCGTTCAGATGGTGTGGATGAAGTGACTGCAGCTCGTTTCTTTGAGTCAGAAGAACTATTGCACTGTGTAGTGCATGCCTCTAGCTAAAATAGAGTACCTCTCTGAGTACCCTTCACAAGCACCATAGATCCTCTAGTCATCTTGCATCCACCCTTCAAAAAGACAACCTGCACACCTGCATCATTCAACATACTTACAGAAAGTAGGTTCCATGCAAGGCCTAGAATGTGCATAACTCTAGTGATCACCTTCACTCATCCATTAGGGAATCAGATTAAGACTCTTCCACGACCAACAATCTTCATATGAGAGTCATCACCCAGGTACACTCTTCCACTGTCAAATTCTTCATACTTCATGAATCAGCTTTGATGCGAGGTCATGTGGAATGATGCACCAGAATCAATCAACCACACATCATCAGATGCATGGGTGGCCAAGGTTGTGATGAAGGCATCACCATCATCTTGTGACTTGTCAAAATATGAATCAGGGGATGTCTTCTTTTTCTTTTTCTTTTCTTCTTTACATTCCTTTCAGAAATGCCTTGTCTTCCCACAGTTCCAATAGAGAGCCTTGGACTTTCCAAGAGATTTGGATCTGCCCTTCTCAACTTTCTTGTCCTTCTTCTACCCCTTCTCTTTAGGTCTTCCACGAACCGCAAGAGCCTCTTTGGCCGACTCATATGTCTTTCTCTGCATTTCTTCAGATAACAGTGAGGACACCACATCTTCCATCTTGAAGGTGGTAGTGTTGTTTCTAATAGCCATGACAAGATGATCTCACGAATCTGGCAAAGAACAAAGTAGGGTCATGCAACGATCCTGCTCCTCCATTTTCACACCCACAGATGTCAATTGTGCAATGATCATGTTGAAAGCATTCATGTGATCTGCAATAGATCCTCCATCTTCCATCTTCAGAGTGAACTTCTTTTTTAGGAAAAGCTTCTTCACTAAGGACTTGGCCTGATAAACATCACCCAACTTCTTCCAAAGATCTTTCGTGCTCTTCTCCTCATGGACATTCAACAGGATAGAGTCAACTAAACAGAGTCTTATGAGACCCTTAGCCTTATGATCTTTGAGGTCCCAATTAGCTTGTGACATTGCTATAGGTTTTACACCGGATACAGTTTCCCATAGGTCACGATCAGCAAGTAGGTCCTCCATCTTGAGTTTCCACAACTCAAAATTAGTGCCATTAAATTTCTCCTCTAATCTTTCGTATGTGGTTGTCATCTCCTTGCTGCAACAAGATATAGAATGCTCTACACAACACTCCCACTCAACCTAAGATTAGCTCAAAAAATGTCTACCCAGTAGCTAGAACCAAAACTGGCCAGGCTCTGATACCAAGTGAAAGGAAGCTAGGTGTGCGGAAAATGCTTCCTACACTAATCTAATGAGGGGAGGAGAGTGCAAATTTAATTTTATCTTGACAATTACAGCTATGTTAACCCACTAACAGAGATATTGCAGCAAACACATACACAAAAAAGTAAGACACAAGAAGAGAGACACAAGATATACGTGGGGAAAACCCTTACGGGTGAAAAACCCCACACTCTAAAACACAACTCAAATGTATTATGTAAATAATGAAGGTTAGAATACAACACAGAGCCAATGCTCTTGCAGGAGTCTTCAACACTCATATATGGAGATGTTCCGGTAGCATAACAGTACATGTCAAACCTATAGTACTTCTCCTCTCCAAAGCACCTGTTTATATAACAAATACAAAGCAAAAATAGCTCCACATTGGGATGGGTGTCCAACATGGCCTCATGGCCCAAAACCCATGCCTATGGATACTTGTCCAACATTGTAGGATTCTCCTGACACTTGTCAAGTCACCCCATCCATAGGAGGTTGCCTATTTCCAAAATGGGCTATGACAGATGCTCTTACAACTCTTACAACCATCATAAAATTTGTCATAGCTGTCATAACTTACAGTTGTAAGAGAATCTGTCATACACGGGCTATAAATAGCATATTCTCTTACAACATGTCATAGTACACCTTGGGGCACCCAAAGATTCCTTTTTCAAAGATGCTCTTCGACACATGTCTTCACCTGTCATAGAATCTCCTATTTCTGACTCTTACATGTCATAACTTTGTCATAGGAATCTGTCATGACTGTTTCAGTCAATATTCCCTTACACAACATCTAAGATGCCGACACATGGCAAAATATTCCTACCACTAAGTGGGACACTATCTCCTCATGTGAGGACAAATTTGCATCTGGTCATATGCCATGTAGGATGACACATCACCGTGCCAACTCCCACAATATGACAACATAGGATTTGCATACAATTAATACAATAGGCAATAAATAAATAAATACATTAAATTAATACAAGGAATTACCAAGGTTGAGACACCTTAATTGCCAACAAGGATGCTGGCAAAGGTTGTGTGGTCTGGCTTTACAACTACTAATTGCATTTGCTTGAAATTTTCTAGAGCTTTTTCAAAAAATCCAATTTATGTGTATCCTGCAATCATTGCAGTCCATAATACCACATTTTTTTGAGGCATTCTATCAAACAATTCATGTGCTTTGTCCATGGTTCCACATTTTACATACATGTCTACTAGGGCAGTTGCAACTACAACATCGGACAAAATTCCTCTATCCTTCATGCGTTGATGGATGCCCATACTCTGTTCCAAAGCTCCCATTTTGGCACAGGGAGGGAGGATGCTAGCAAAGGTTGTGGAGTTTAGCTTTACACCTGCTGATTACATTTGCTTGAAAGTTTATAAAGTCTTCTCAAAAACATCAATTTGTGCATATCCTACAATCATCGCAATCCATGAGATCACATTTCTTTGAGGCATTTTGTCAAACAGTTCACGTGCTTTGTCTATTTTTCCACATTTTGTATTCATGTCTACCAGGGTAGTTGCCACTACAACATCTGATAAAATTTCTCTATCCTTTATGCTTTTATGGATTTCTATACGCTGTTGCAAAGCTCCCATTTTGTCACAGGCTGGGAGGATGCTGACAAAGGTTGTAGGTATACTTGTCTAGGGTTTAAAGTAGTGTTAGGTAGTCATGAGCACTATCCAAGAATCTAAGGTTTGGTAGGTGTTCTAGAAGTTTGTTAGGTGTTTAAAAGTATCGCTAAGAGTGGAAAATCAACTGTCAAATAGTGAATGGCCGCTACCAACTATTACAGGCCTATAGAGTCTTAGAGACACTATTTTGATCATGGAAACCCAAAGAGTAAGGAGGTTTTCACAGGTTGGTATAAGGTCTTTAAAGCCAAAAAAATCACTAGAAGGGGGGCCTGCAGAGGTCCTAAGCACTGTATCACCCTGAATATCTCTATCAAATCATTACATATATGCATATCCTAATGTGATATCTTGTTTCAATGGGTAAGAGGTATTTCTAGGGAGAAAGGTTCTCCTCAGAATTGTTACTTCTATTGTTTAATTGTTGATTTATTATTTCTTGATACTTATCATTATAACTATCAATCAGTTTTCAGAAGTAATCTTTGTACTCTACTTTTTATATTATCGTTGTTTATTTTGAAATGTAAATGCACCACTTACCATTTTCATTATGAAACGTTGCTATTATTATTGTTTTTGTTGTTATATATTGCTTACTTTTATTCAATATTCCGATTAATGAAATTATCTATTTTGTAATCTTTTGTTATGTGTTTGGAAATGTACATGTCTTCCTACATTCATTATGAAATGTTGCTTCTATTATCGTTCTTCTTGTTATGCATTGTTTTCCTTGCTTGTATGCAATGTTTTTTATTGAATCATTTTATTGTCCCGATTGTTTCATGTTGAGATGAATGTGTAGACTTTCTATTTACTATGCATGTGTTTTGTTTGGTGGCTTTTACCTCACTGAATGCTACAAGATATGTAGTAACTTGATCTTTGCTTAGCATTAGAAGTTTTAGACAATATGTTTCAGGTTGACAGAGTTTAAAACACTAAACATAAAAGGCTTCTCTATGCCTTTGTATGATAGTAACTCACTCTATATGAGCAATTATGAAATGGTAGAACATATAATCTCTTCTAAAGCATAAACAATGTATGAACTTGTTTCTTTTTGCTCTGAGTATGAAGAGGTGTTATGCTTAAAGTTGGATTGTCAAGAGTTGAAAGTCTCAAATGTAAACATGACTTTGTAAAAGCATGTTATTGTTGTCCACTATCATGTTCAGTAAAGCTTATCAGTCAAGGTATATGAAGAACATAGTTGCCAAAGTTGCCAATTGCAAGTCCCTAATTTTTGTCCACTATCCTCTATGTGTGCTCTGTGTTTGTCAATTGCAAGTCCCTAATGTTTCTTATGTAGGAAGTATTAGAAATCTCTTTTTGGCTAAAGTTGCCAATTGCAAGTCCCTAATTTTTGTCCACTATGCTCTATGTGTGCTTTGTGTCTGTAAATTGCAGCTATTTCCTCATTTTAGTTTTTGAGAATGTATGTTTTGGAAATTCTTACTCCTTTTTAATTCAAAATGGTATGGTACTTGTGCCTAGGGAATTTATATCTGATTTAGTGAAGTGGCTATAAACTTTGCACTGATGATGTCTCAAATGGAGGGTGGTTGTCCAGTTGATTACAATGTGTTTAGGGGAAAATTGGATTTGTTAATGTTTTAGTGTTTTGATGTTTAAATCCTCCTTTCCACTATGCATTCAAGGATCTAGGGTCGAGTGGCGAGCACTATCATACCCTAGATCACTTGTGAGATGTAGGAAAACTTGGATTAGGGAATTTATTTATCAATTTTCCTTCTCCTATGCTCAATTGACCATTAAAACCCTAATTATGCAAAGACGAAAACAAATTGACAAATAACTAAAAAAGCTCTTGCAGATAGGAGTAAAATACCAAATCACAGAGTACCTATTTTCGAAGCTCCGAAGCGGAACAGTCAGGGACACTGGAGCGAGCACCCTAGTCCAAGGTACCAATTTCTTCGTGGGATCTGGACCTCCTTCTGACACTAATCAATCCTGTAACTTCTATTTCTATAAATTTATCTATGGAGGACACTAGAGTGAGTGCCCAAGTCCTAGAAATGCTCTGGTGTCCTACTTCTCTTTAAATCTTGAATCCTTGATGCCTGCCAATCCTTCCTGCAACTTCACTTTTCCCAAATGTGACACCTATAACCTGCAATC
This sequence comes from Cunninghamia lanceolata, assembly GCA_027924645.1. Lineage (NCBI taxonomy): Eukaryota > Viridiplantae > Streptophyta > Pinopsida > Cupressales > Cupressaceae > Cunninghamia > Cunninghamia lanceolata. The sequence continues at coordinate 1,357,604 of BSBN01001303.1, read as the reverse complement.
ACAAGATTTGGTTTGGGGGTTATGGTGTTTAGAGGCTTGCCTCAATCAAGCCCCAGAGGACACTTAAGTCTTCGAACACCATTGTCAGATAAAGAGTGCATGCCCTTGTGAGGCAGAGGCAAAAACCAAAGGAATCAATGATGAAAACACAATATAATGTCACCTTGTAGTGAAGCTCTCATGGGAGGAAGATGCTCTTCATTCCATCAGGAAATTGATGTTCAAATATGTAAACAAACACATAAACCACACAAGTCTGCTCTTGCAACACAATGAAAGCCTTGAATCACCTTGAGAACACTTGAATGTCAACATTGCCATGTAGTTTCTAAATGAATGCCTAAGCATGCTTTTATATGCAACTACAAGCACTCCCGCCAAGATTTCAAAAATCAAAACTTATCGTGTCAGCAAAAGGACCAAATAACAGTCATAAACTGACACTTAAATTTTGGGCCTGACCCAAAATAGGGCAGGACTAGGGTGCGGGCACCCAAGTCCTCCCCCCTATTTTGGGCAGGGTTAAGGTCAAGGGGTCCTCCTAGGTCCACTTTGCCATGAAACCTAGGCCTCAGTCCATCGGGATACCAAAATATGAAATAAGATGTCCTAAATGCATGCAAAAGACCTAGGAGCTAAACCTTATGAGGGCAAAGCCCCCAAGGGGACATTTTTTGATGTTACATTTAGCCCCCACTTTAATGTATGTATAAACGTGAGGCCAATACATGCATTAAAGTAAGGCCACAAACACAACAAACACGCCAAGCACGAAGAAGACACGCCAATCACATAAAAGATAGTAACAGGTATGCAAAACACGAAGAAGACAGTTACAGTCATGTAGAACATGGAGAAGACAGTCAATGCATAGAAGACACATTAATACATGGAAGACAAAAATGATATCTTTTCTTTTCTTTTCCTCATATATATGAAATGCAAATGCAAGTACTGGAAAGTAAACAAACCTCCCATAATACAGGATGCACTACCTTAGGGCGCAAGTCTCTATATATATGGGGCAACACACACACAAGACACGCAAAACCTTCGAAAATGTAGGAAGCACTACCTGAGGGCGCTGGTCTCTGCATACGGGGCAACAAAAATGCCACACAAAACAAGCATGCCAAAACACACACACTTGAAGACATTGAGAAAACACGACAAACAAGCAATGGAGTGTACCTATTTCTAGGTCCAACACCATCTCAAGCACATTATAGGCACACATCGACAATTCAGCTTCACCACAACAATCACTAAAAACACACTTAAGGGTTGAGTTAGTCACATAACCTCTCCCTACCTCCGTAGAGGACTTTTGAAAATGACAGGATGATGCAATCTGCTCCAAGAACTACACCATCCTCGCCTCTGCAGAGGGCTTAAGATAAAAAGGATATATGCGATATCCCGCCTCCATAGAGGGTTTACATGATTGATTGGTTGATTGAAAACAAACTTAGGATGCACGATGCACTACTCTGGGGCGCAAGTCTTTGCATCTGAGGTCAAACACATTGCTAACATCTATAACAGACAGCTTACCTTATATATGCCCCCACCTTAAGGTGGTTGATATCAAGCATTGATATCAAGCACATTAAGGTAGGAAGAAAACACACAAGGGAACACCGACTTTCACAAAGCCCATGCCCCCCGGAGGTGACATGTACTTTATGATTGCCAAATGTTCCCACAAACACATCCTTACAAGAAACATGTTAGTGTCTACAACATCATGATAAACAACAACATCAATACATATGATTAACCACACAAAGAACCAAGGTTATAAAACAAATCCAAAGTTCAAGGATAACCGTAGGGTTATATCACAAAGCTCTCTGAATCGAGTACACCCAAGGCAAACAAAGGTGCATAGAGCAGCAGTATTGTTAAGGTTTGTAAATGTGACAGAAACATCATCAAATTCACTACGCAGAAAGAATGAGTGCTTACACTATCCAAGCATCGGATAAAATATACAATCCCATCATCATATTAGGAACTAAGTCCATTTTTTGATTGCTCTAGAAAGGGACACTAGGTCCGCATCAGTATAAATGTTTGTCGTCATCTGCCCGCTAGGTGGAAACACTAGAGAAAGGGAAACAATAAATAAGAGAGGGGAAACAAGTATCTTAGGGATAATCACATAGGAGGGTGCCCCTAGGTCACCAACCACGATGCTATGTCCATAAGACACAACACACAACAATGAAATTAGAGAGAGGCAATTTAGAAGAATTATGATACAAATAGAAGAAGGTCACAACAGAGACGGTCTCCTAGTATCCCGGACCTTACGGGAGAATTCGAGGTCATCCCAAGAGGCCTAAACAACATATAACACATCACGGGGGAAGCACATCATGAGAGAGATAAAGGGTTAGAGATACTTACCTGTAGGGCCCCTACCAAGCTAGAAGTTGTCTATAACCAAATCATCGTCGTCATCTTCCCACTCCCTAATGTTGGAGGATAGTGGGACATATGGTACCATAGCCAAATGCATATCTTGCTCATCATGTTGTTCATCGTTAGGATCATTGTTGTTTGGTTGAATGTTGGGATCAATGTTTTCTTGTTGAGAGGCAAGGTTTATAGCATATTATTGTCTTCTTTTTCTTCTTTCTCTTGCTTTTCTATTTCTCTTTCTTCAACCACTTATCTCTTGTAAGATAGGGCCTTGCTCTTTCATAGGTTTTTGCAAGTTAAAAGATGAAGCACCGGGATGAAACCTCATTTGTCATGGTGGAACATTTTGTTGTTGACAATGACCTCTTGATCCTTGTAAGGATTTCAGGGGAGGAACCTTAGCATAGAGACCTTGTCCTTTTGATCTAAAGTTCTCTTCACATGTGGGTTGTTTATCTTTTGTCATTTCATGTATAGAAGAGCTAGGTACTGGATGGAACAGTTTCACTTTGTAATTTATATAGCTCAAAAATGTAAAGTTTGTTCGTAGCTCTAATTTGTCATTATTTTTGTTGCAAAAGGAATCCAATGTGAAGTGTTGTTGTGTAGTTGAAGGTTTGTATGTATGTCGATGAATGACATGCACTTGTCCGTTCAAAGGAAATTTAACACATTTATAAATAGTTGAAGGGACCGCTTGCATAACCTTTAACCAAGGGATTCCAAGTTTTATGTCAAAGGTGTCAGAATCAGGGGTAATATCAAACCATTGTTCAATATGTTTCTCAAATACAATTACTAACAATGATATCTTACCCAATGGTTTCTTTAAGGTTCCCCTATGTGTCTTAATCATCAAGTTCGAAGGGTTATAAGGACCTTGTATTAATTGATTCAAAAAGAGGAATTTTTCAGTGGAAACATTAGTCATGAAATTAGGATCAACAAGAGTTCCATCCATGTTGTTTCCCATTATTTTCACGGTGATGTAAAGAGGTCCTTTAGAATCACCGATTGTTCTATCATGAGGTGTGAAAACAATTTCAGGTTCAGGAGCCTTTCTTTTCATGTAAGGTCTAGGAGGGAACCTATTGTTGCTGTTGTTATTAGAGGCCATGTTTTTATGCTCAAACTAATTCCAAATAATATTTTGAAAGCTTTTCAAAATTGGTGCAAAAGACGAGCAAAAATAGCCCAGAATGCTTGATTTTTTTATACTTTTTCATGCAAATGAATGACCCAAAGGGTGTTGTAAGGATTTCAGTCAAGGGAAGCAAGTTATATGTCTGATATCAGTCCAAAACAGCAAAATTATCCTTCTCAACACACTCTTGATGTGATTTTAAGTTAATGCCAAATCAAAATATAGTGAAAATATGTCAAAATAGGCACTTTTTTCACCAAAACTCAATGCAAAAGGGCATAATAAAGGGTGTTGTGAGGAAAATTATGATGGAAAGAAAATAATATCAGTAATAACAGCCAATTTATGTAAAAATACCCAACACAACATGCTTTTAGTGCCACTTAAGGTCAAATCCTAATGAAAATATAGCTAAAATAAGCTATTTTTCACGGTTTTTCAATTCCAAGACCTAGCAAAAGGGGTGTTGTAATGAATATTAAGAGGTACAGAAAATAATATCAATGATATCAGTCACCTCAATCCATAAAATTGATCCCAACACACTTGGAGTGCAAACTAGGTCAAACCCTATGGCAAAAATAGCCAAAATGTGTAGTTTTTCGCAAAATTTTCACTACAAGAGCCCGATAAAAGGGTGTTGTGAAGCTTTTTAGGAGGGGAAGAAAATTATTACCCTGATAATGGAAAATTAATGCAAAAATGCTTTTCACAACATGCCTATGGTGCAAGTTTATAGAGTCGATAAGGCCAAATTTAGTGGAAATCGTTGTTTTTGAAGCCCTAGGTTTGAGATCTTGGGACAAAATGCTATGCAAATGTTTTGAAGTCTGATTTATGGTTAAATTGACTTACTCTAAGAGATTAAAATGATTTTAAATCCTTTTTATGCAAAATGTCAATGCAAATCTAATGAAAATGAATGAAAATTGCTAGTTTTTGTTGAAATTTCCTATGCAAAAATGCAAATATTTTAAATCTAAATGCAAATTTACACTAAAATGCAAGACTAAAGACAAATTTTAATTTTAATGAGCCTCTAAAATCAGTAGTAAAATCTGAAGAAAAAAAAATTTGCCTACTAACCCTAGATTTTGGAATTACTAGGTTATATGAAAATTGTCAAAATTTCTACAAAAACCTAGCAAATTAATAATGAAAATGCATGAATTTTTTGGATTTTTCTGTAGTTTATGTAATATCTAATGTAAAAATCATGAATTAGGAAAATTTAGAAAGAATTGATGCAATTTAGTAAGCCAAACAATGCAATTTTTTTGAATTTTTCAAAATTTTCAATTTTTTTGAATTTTTCAAAATTTTCAATTTTTTTGAATTTTTATCAATGCAATAAAATGAATGACTATATGAATGAATGAAATCAATCTAAATATGAATACACACACTCAACAACTTGTGATTAAATTCCAAAAACATGGGTTCACCAAAATGTTTAGGGGAAAATTAGATTTGTTAATGTTTTAGTGTTTTGATGTTTAAATCCTCCTTTCGACTATACATTCAAGGATCTAGGGTCGAGTGGAGAGCACTATCATACCCTATATCACTTGTCAGATGTAGGAAAACTTGGATTAGGGAATTTAATTATCAATTTTCCTTATCCTATGCTCAATTGACCATTAAAACCCTAATTATGCAAATATGGCAACAAATTGACAAATAACAGAAAAAGCTCTTGCAAACAAAAGTAAAATACCAAATCACAGAGTACCTATTTTTGGGGCTTTGAAGCGGAACAGTCGAGGACACTGGAGTGGGCGCCCTAGTCCAAGGTACCAGTTTCTTCGCGAGATCCAGACTTCCTTCCGACATTGATCAACCCTGTAACTTCTATTTCTAGAAATTTGTCTGTGGAGGACACTAGAGCGAGCGCCCAAGTCCTGGAAATGCTCCAGTGTCCTGCTTCTCTTTAGATCCTGAATACTTGATGCCTACCAATCCTTCCTACAACTTCACTTTTCCCAAATGTGACACCTGTAACCTGCAATCACAAGATTTGGTTTGGGGGTTGTGGTGTTTAGAGGCTTGCCTCAGTCAAGCCCCAAAGGACACTTAAGTCTTCGAACACCATTGTCAGATAAAGAGTGCGTGCCCTTGTGAGGCAGAGGTAAAAACCAAAGGAATCAATGATGAAAACACAATATAATGTCACCTTGTAGTGAAGCTCTCATGGGAGGAAGATGCTATTCATTCCATGAGGAAATTGATGCTCAAATCTGCAAACAAACACATAAACCACACAAGTCTGCTCTTACAACACAATGAAAGCCTTGAATCACCTTGAGAACACTTGAACATCACCATTTCCATCTAGTTTCTAAATGAATGCCTAAGCATGCTTTTATATGCAACTACAAGCACTCTTGCCAAGATTTCAAAAATCAAAACTTACCGTGTTGGCAAAAGGACCAAATAATGGTCATAAACTGACACTTAAATTTTGGGCCTGACCCAAAATAGGGTAGGACTAGGGCATGGGCGCCCAAGTCCTCCCACCTATTTTGGGTAGGGTTAAGGTCAAGGGGTCCTCCTAGGTCCACTTTTCCATGAAACCTAGGCCTCATTCCATCGGGATGCCAAAATATGAACTAAGATGTCCTAAATACATGCAAAAGACCCGGGAGCTAAAGCTTATGAGGGAAAAGCCCCCAAGGGGACATTTTCTGACATTACACAATGTCATCACAGATCTCTTTCTTTAGGTAATTACTTTTTAGTTGTTGTAAATTCATATATCTTCTTCCTATTGATAAATAGCTTATGGTTTTTGATATTGAACTTTGAAGTTGAGGTGACTATTAAACTATTGCTCTCAATGTAATTTATTTTGTTATATGATTATTTCTTGTAGTGCCTATATTTGGTGATAAAGTATATTCTTTAGAAAATACTTAGGAGCTAACTAGAAAATATTTCCCTCAAAATCAGAGTTAATAACTTGTCTGGGTTATATATTATTCTCAACACATTGTCAAAGGTTGTTTTGTTGGTCAATCTGATTTAGAATATTGTCTAGATATTCTGTAGCCAAATTAAGCATAGGTAAAACTTCTTATGTTGAAATATAATCATTTGTCAATATAACTTACTATCTATCTTTTTGTTTCATATGTAAATCTATACGCAACGTAACATGATCCATGAAGCAACATCCTTTTGTTGGATGTTTTGAAGCCTAATTTGCCAGAACATGCACATCTTTGAAAACTAAGGCAAGTTGTTAATATGATCATTAAGCAACTAGATTTTAAATTTTCTTAGATATAGTTTAAAACATGCTTACGTGTAAAGTCTGACAAGAGTGAAAATGAACTATTTATACATTGTTGGTTGTAGAAATTATTGTGATTCTAGATTTATTGATTTTATCTATTCTATAGGTTCTTGAGATTAATTTGGTCACTTTACTGAATGTTGCTGATGCTATCTTGGTAAATGGAATTTTTAGTCACTATGATCATCCTCATATTGCACAATTGTGCGAGAAAGCTGGTTTATACATTGAAGCAACAACCAAAACTAGACAAATCAAGGAGGTGGAACATGTAACCAGAGAGTCAAACTTCTATGATGTTGATGTTGTCTCTCAGATTTGCACCCTTGCTGAGTTGTAAAACTTGGCAATCTGGAGAAACATGGGATCTTTCCAGGTCTATGGGTCACCTGTGATGGAAAGAACCTCCAGAGAAGGCCAGCTTCCTGTTGATACTCCACCTAAACTACTTATACTAAAGTCTTTGCAGAGAAAAGGGTAAGAAGGATTGCATGAAAATGAAACCTACTGTCTAAGGTGATGCACCAAAAGATCATCAGAAAATACACAGAAATGACACACTACAGAACCAGTAATAATAAGAATCCCTTACACAACCCAGCAAATCATAATCCTTGCATCATTACTTTGTAAGGAGGCTAAATAACAACAGTCCTGCAAAGGAGAAAGAGGTTTTCTCACTACCCAAAACTGATTGTTATTCCTTGCACATCTCACAACCTGCAAAAATATGTAATACCTGCATAAAGGCACCAACATGAAATACAGTTCCAAGGACAAAGAACATCACAAAGATCTGCACTAACACTGAGGACACACAATATCAGAGGAAATGGGAAGGTATAAACTGCTTATTACTGCCAAAAAGGTGTTACAATGATGTATATCTCTAAAAATGGGTTACAAGACTGTTCACTTATGTAAAAGAACTCATAAAATTACAATATATAGAGTAGTGAATAGCAAGAACTACTGAAAAATGAACAAGGAAGAAGACTATATACTTCCCAAACAGCTATAAACAGATAAACATCAACCACCTCCATTTTCGTGCATCTCATAAATGCCCTCAAAATATCTCTCTAAAGTCCTCCCAAAAGGGTTCCCAATGCATAAATGGTCAAGGCATGCCATCAAATATCATAAAGGCACCTGAAAATGTCATAGAATGCCTTTAAATGCTCTTTAAGGCTTCTGACATAAGTCAGATCTGTGTAATAACTCCCCTGCAGCATCATAAATATTTGATATCTTCCAAATAAATGACATAAATACACATTTTATGCATTTAATTAACATTTGACTAAGAGGTTTATAATTACACCACCTTAGGAAATGTTTTACAATTCAAAATTATACAAACCTATGCAGAAAAATGGCATTTATGACATAACATTTAATTCTATCTCAAGATTATGCAAAAAATGACATAAAAAACATTTGTAACTCCTAGGCAAAATGACACGACTCACATACACCTGCACTACCTCGCATCTCAAGGCCATGTCAACACAATGTTCTCACAACTCCTAGTCATTTCCATTTTCGCACACATTTCTATCAATATGTGAGGTTCAATGCAATACATTTCAAAAACAACCCTTATGACTCCCAAAACACATCACCATGATTTACGGCCTCCACTTCACTCACCTTGTAACTCCTAGCCAACATGCCTTAGCAAAATATACTATTCAGCCTTGTGTTCTCATAATGCAAATTTGACTTTGGAAAAGATAAAAGGTAGAATTATATGCCACGGTCCCTTCTTGTATTTGCTATGTTCTAAAGACTTCCAATTCTTTACCACGGGCCACCAAGGGATAGAAATGAGTTCTTTGCAAAAAACAAAATCAAAAAAGGCAAAAGAATGAAAAGCTCATTTGAGCTATAGCAAAAGGAGGGATTTTCGAAAACCCTAAGCATCATTTTCATTTCACTTCTCATTCCTTCCTTTCATGCTTTGACGTCGCGCCGCCATGAGGGTTTGGAGGAACATATGGACGATTTTCATCCATTCTAGGTCAATTCTGAGGCTAAATGTAAGGTAAGTTGCATCTTTTGAGGTTTTTTGACTCCCTTCTATCGATTTTGGGTCTTTTTTCTGCTCCTCTGGCCGCATATTTACTGGTTTTGATGCACATTTTTTGTTTTCTTTCTGTGGCCGACCATCTTCATTGCATTTTTTGGATGTGTGAGGCCATCATTGGAAGGTGTTCTGAGGAGAAGAAAATGTGATTTTACTAGTAAAAGGCAGAAAACCATAGAGGTAACTCCTCACTGGCAAACTTCTCTCACTTTTTCTGAGATCTTGTATATTTGTTGCCAGAAGGCACGATTCTGAGCATTTCTGAGTATTCATTGTTTGGAATGAGCTAGAAAGTCTTTAATTTACCTCCATATTTTCCATTTTGCTAGCTCAAAACGAACCCCCAAAAATGACAAAACCTGTAAAAAAATGAAAATTTGTGCATTCTTCTTTGTTGACTGTTGTACATTTTGGAGGCTTGAAAACTCCATTTTCTATTATTTTAAGGCATGCCTCTTTGAAGATTTCAGTAGAACTGCATAGGTAAGACATTTGTATCACTTTCTGTCACCATTTCAATATGCAGATAATATATACATCAATGGTCTCTAGGTTTTCATTACATGCTCCAATGAATACAAGAATACCCCTCTTATAATCTCAACAATCTCCTGCAACGGAAAACCTGTTTGATGGGCCTAAGCCATTGGCATCTCTTTATACCACAATCTTATTGACTGACTGTGATTATCATATTATTTCAGTGAATGTTGACAGTCATTTGACTATGTCAATAGTCTTAGACTGTCCCTTAACCGTCTTGACAAGTTTAGTGGCATCTGCTCCATTAACACTGTGGGGTATTTCTTTGAGTTTTCATAGATAAACAGTCCTCTCATACTCTTAAGAGAGTCTTCAAAGTAAAACCCTTCGACATCAAATGAATCATGCAATTTTCACTGTACAACAATCTTTTTTTAACTGTGCTCTTTCTAGGCAACTTCAGTCACCTCTATTTGCTGCTCTCTCTTGATAGTTGACTACTGTAGATTGATGTCTTGCTGCTCCATAGTTGTTCCTCCTTCTGTAGACTGTCTTTATCATGCTATATATGACATGCTTTTGTTATTTTGTCTAACACAGCCAAAATGACTGTCCAACACAGTCCCATGACTTTTCTCCTTTGTAGTTGAACTGCACCTTACTATGACTTGCTCTGACTGTTCTTAATACTGCAAACTTATGACTACCATTTTTGAGTTGTTCCTTTGATGACAGTCATTCTAGTATGCTGCTCTTTTATGTGTTACAAACCTCATTTGAAACTTGAAAGGGAGCCACTAAGTTTACTATATTTCATGATTGTTTTGCCAAAGCTTTCGAGTCTTGGCAGATCATTAGAACTACTCTGATGCTCTAAAATGCATTGTGACAACTGTTTTTGTATGTGACTATTGCATCTCATTTAACTGTTTCCTTTCAACACTTCTTGGGTACTATGGTACAACTTTTATCCTTTAAAGTTCTTGACTATTATCACATGATATCTTATGATGAACTATTTCTTATGCTACTCTTTTATGACATTGATTCTCTCATGACTTTTTCACCATTTTATGCCCTTGTATAATGTATGAAAGTATTCAAAACCCTCTGTATTAGTTCGGAGAGGCCCTTTAGGGTTTGTTTCCTCCTTCCTCTCACAAAAAAAATGATAAGTCATAATGATCTTCTAAAAGCTATCCATACTTTAAAACTCCTTTGATAGGGATTCTGTCCCTAACATCTTTAGTGGATAGAAGCACATCTTTGAGCATTTGATCAACATGATACTATGGAGTCCTTTGTATGTGGACTGCCATTCTTTAATCAATCTTATTGTTTTAGTGTTTTTTGCTGATGGATTGTTTCTCAAGCTGTTCCAGTCACCCTACATGATTGTTGTCCATTTATTATGATAGCCAGTTGTTCCATACATGCTATGACAACACTTATTGATGTTCATCTCTTTCTATGACTGTCTTCACCCTCCTTACAATTTGTCTTGCATTTGTATATGGCATATGAAATGTTTTCGTAAGGACTATGAGTTGGGCTCAACCCTTGTGGGAGCTACATTTCCTCCACTCATAATGTAACCTGATAAATCACACAGAAGCATAATTACACCTGTATCTGCACATGAAGCAAACATGTTAAGAAAAACAAGGACCTGCAGTCGATATACTTGATTTTTTCTTCTCAAAAGTCTCTATGACACTAACTAGTTTAATGCATCTGAGAAACAAATTGTACATTTATAGATGAATATCATATGATGTATGATGCCTCGTCATTGCTCTAACATCAGTTTTTCCAAAATTTAATGTAGATAACTAGGGGGTAGCAAGGAGACAGCAGCTGGATGCAGAACACACAGACCATATAGGATGACACAAAACACGTCAACAACATGAAGGCTCGTCATTCAGGCAATGACAAGTCACCCTACCTCATATGCATATTTGTCTTTTAGTTCTTTTATAAATGTATAGTTTGTCTTTTTTCATTTTGCAATGAAATAGTTAGTCTCACGGCTTGTGTGAGACCTTATACACTTATTTTTTCAATACAAATTGCTAATCTTTTAAAAGATTTGTACAATCTCTTAAGTTTTGAAATGCATCTGAATGCAATAATATAATGTAATCTTAATTTGTACCAAATATGTACCTAGGTATAACACAGTAGAAATATATGTACCTTTTCCTCTTTCAAAAATTAAAAAGCTCTACCTGATTGAGGTAGTAGTGAAATTTAGGTAACAGCTAAAAAGACAAAGAACTTTCTTATGGAAGCAAGACTTCCAAATGCTCATCACTGATAAATGTTTGTGATCGGTTTAGATTTGTAACTCAGTTTTCTCAGTCACAGCACTGAGAAACACACTTTATAACACATTTTTCAAAGTAAAGACACATATTTAAGTCTTGTATCTGCTATAAGAACATCTTTTCTCAATAAAATTTTAGTATTTTGCCTTCTTAATAGCTGTTTCATTATGTGCAAATGAATTATTGATTATGTTTCTCTATGTTTTATGTTTAAACCTCAAAATCATTGTCTCATTTCCAGGATTTTTAGGCAGAAATCAATGAACAAAATGAATAAATGACTAAAAATCAGTGAATAAATGACTAAAAATGCTTTAGTAATCAATTTGGTCATGTTATAAATGACCAGCAATAAACTACTAATGGTCACGTGACCAAGCTCAGTGAATAAATATGATTAAATACATGACTAAATCAATGACTAAATTAATGACTAAATATACTACCAAATTGATCAATCAAAACCACTTATAAATGACTAAAAATGGTTTAGTCATAAATTTGGTCGTGTTTTAAATGATCGACAATAAACTACTAATGGTCACGTGACCAAGCTTGGTCATTTATATGCAATTTTTAGTAGTTTTTTAATTAATTTATTGTTGTTTTTGTACTAGTGTGGGTGATAGTAACCTTTTGATATTCCTACTTTTTGAATGTAATGTTCTTCTTCTAACCCTTGAATTCATCATCATGGCTGAAAATAGCCTCCAATATGACCAAACCCTTGGGCAGCTTGTTTGTTTTCAATTGAAAATTTGATCACCATATCCTTCTTGCAGCCTGGACTGTGCAGTTGATGAGAACTCAAATTCATTTTGGATGAAGTTTACAATTTGCTCATTACTGTCAAAAATCTGCTAGTTCACATCATTATCAGGAACAAAGGGCCTGACCACTATTTTGACATGCTGATCAAGACCTTGAAAGAAGTCTGTAGGAGGAGAAAACTGAGCACCAATAGTTGTCAGATGGTCAACCTTAGTATTTAACTTCCTTGGGATTACCTAAAGGTTGAAAGCATCAAAACTCTCAAACAAGCCCTAAACTCTGTGTCAATAAGCTCTTAGGAGCTGATTCTTTGTTGAACATCTCTCTCTGACTTAGTTGACCACCAGTTCAATATCTCTAAAGATTTCCAAATGTTTGATTTTCTTCTTTTCTGCTAGTAGCAAGCCATGGACCAATGACTCATATTCTACAACATTATTTGTGCAAGAAAAATGTAGCCTATGAGCAAAATGCAACTTTTTACCGGTTGGGGAGATGAGTAACACCACTGCACCAGCTCCATTTCTGCTCTTTGCACCATCAAAGAACATTTTCCATGGGCCATCAAAATCATCATTTGGTTTAAGTATAGATGGTATAGAAGAGTTCCCCTCATGAATCATGTAGGTGCCTAGTCCAGTTGCCTCAGTGGTGTCATAAGGATCAAAATCAAAGTTCTCTTTTGACCACTCATCAAGGAAAAGATCTAGGGTTGGAAGGGATGAAGATACTTTCTCTTGGGACCCTAAATCATGCACTTGCTCACCCTGGATCATGCAATGAGGGTTCACCAGGCTATGATCATAATTCTCTACATGATAGTTTGAAATTGGTTCAGCCTTATTGGTGAATCGTGTGTCATATCTTGTCCTTAGCAGCATGTGAGACCGGTCAGAAGAAAGGTAGCCGCCTACCTTAGCTGTGAAGTCTCTTGACAAAAAGATAGCAAAGAAAGGAGGAAGATCAATGACTGAAATATCTTGACTAATAGTCAAGTTTGGATAGGCATGTAAGGTCAAATCTAGTCCTTTGATCACTCCAACAGTGTTGACAGAAGTGCCATCTAGTTGTAATACACCTGATGAAACAAGGGTATATTTGATGCCTAATGCATTTGTTATCTTCTTTCGCGTAACTGAAACACTGGCCCCTAAATCAAGCATGCAATTGTGCACTAGGAATTTCCCAATGATTAGGGACAAGTAAAAAGCGGATGGCTTATTTGTTGGACCCTCGATCTTTACTTGGTTGTACAAGATTGATTGGACTCTTTTCTTTCTACTTTGTTGATTCAGCTGATGGGAAATTCTCTGAGGCCTCTAGCAACAAATCCCTTTCAGAGGGGATTGACATTATCTCCCACATTGACATATTTATGTTTGTCTTTTTCATTTGTTCTACGATGTTCAAGGGAAAGTTGTTGTTTATGCATTGAAGGAATTCATGTTCCCCTCTTTGACTATTTTGTATCTTGTTCAGGCACGTTTAGGCCTGATGGAACCTCTTTTATAGTAGTAGGCCTGTTGCTCTAAGTTGAATTCACAGCACTGGCCCCTTTTGCTTTTGATACAGGTTCCTTTTGTAATATAGCAGGCATGGGGTTATCCTCAAATTACCTCTTTTTGGATTTTGTGTTGTCTACAACAGGCATAACCACACTATCCATAGGTTGATTGGCAGCATAGAAATCCTCAGGAGTCCATAGCATCAAATTGGAATCCGAAGCAGCCTCTCTTTGTACCTCAGAATTGCTATTGGATGCCTCTACCAATGATGCTTGTTGAGTGTGAAAATTTTGCACCATTAGGGCTCGCTCTTGTGCTCCAAAAGCACAAGTGGATTGATTATGAGGTTGGTTGCAAGGATAACACCAATCTACCTCTTGGTCCAGATTGTTTTGAGTAGGGACTAAGGCCCTAATAGGATTAACAGTTGGTATTTGTTGGATAGGTTTGATGGTTTGCAAAGGCTGGGCAGGGTTATTATTTGGGTACCTATTGGCTGGTAACCCTGATTCCAGTTTTGATTTCTATTAGAATTATAACCCTAATTCTAATTCTGACTTGAAGACTACCCCTGGTTATAATTTTGATGGGGTTTAGGGGCAGTTTGAATAGCTATGCTATTGACTTTGTTGGTCAGATTCGTCACTAGAGTTTTGAGGTCATCTCTTCTTGGGAAAGAGAAGATGTGGAGGCTTTAGGCTCTAGGATGGGAGCAATAGTAGGTTGTTGCACCTATGAAGGTAGTTCTGGGAAAACAAGTACAGGAGGTCTGGGAGCAATTTTTCTAGCCTGTATTAAGCAATTTTTAGCTCTCAAAGCAATTTCATAGGCATCTGGTGAGGTAACAACACCCATAGATTGCATCATAATAGCAATATCAGAATTTAAAGCTCTTAAAAAATATAAAAAGGTACCTTGTGGAGATGGTCTAGGGAGAGCTGGGATTTTGTCCCACATCTTTTGAAATCTGAAGTTGGTCTGCTATCATCTCGTCGGGAGCCCTCTTTATTGTTGTCAGTTGTTCTAGTAGTGAAACATTGTCTACTCTTTCTCCAAATTTCTTGTAGAGTGCTTCTCCTAGCTCATCCCAATCATCTATTGAAGTAGGGGTTAAACTCTTGAACCATTGCAGAGCTCTCCCCTTAAAGGATGAAACCATAAGCCTAGCAGCCACATCTTCATGCCGAATATGGTGGACTGAACATACATTTGATATGTCTTTGATATGTTTAGCAGGTGTAGTAGAACCATCACCCGTAAAGAATCAAATACTCTTTAGGGATGAAGTAGGTATATCATTATGTGCAGCTAGGTCTAAATGGCTACCTCCATTGAAGGTCACAAAAGGCATATTTCTTGCCATACTGGGAATATTCAAATTTATTCTAGGTATGTGTAAGCCTCTTCTTGTGTACTAAAACCTAATAGGAGGAGGTGTAGATTGAGCTCTTGGTTGAGGAGGGGTAGCACTATTATTCCTTCTTATAGGAGACCTAGATAACCTAGTTCTTCTTCTTGAAGCAGCAATTCGATAAATTGATAATTATTACCTCTTAAAGAAGCTCTCATCTACATAGGCATATAACATTGGACTGGTCTGAAACAAGAGTCTATAGAGTTGCCAGGTGCGTGAAATTCATCTGCCAAACTACAGAATATTGAGAATAACACCAATTTCTCAGCCTAATTCTTAATTCATATTAAAAATAGTTCCATTGAGTGTGCCATAAATTGTTGTCACTTGGATTTGCACCCTATGTTGGAGCAATTTAGTGCTGCAACAATCTAGTGAAACATTGGGATGATTTCCAGATGTGGGACCCTGCAAGGAAATCAAACCTCCAAAGAAGGATGGTTCCTTCCCCTGAATATACAATTCAGAGTAGGTTAAGACTAAACCTAATTTAATCAGGAAAAGAGGAAGAAGGAGAAACTGAAAAGAAAGGTGATTCACCAAGTTTGAATGTAGGCTCTCAGATCAACCATGTATGCACATAATAACAACAAACAACAAACCAGCATACACAAATCACAAATGAATTGCAGAGGTAAAAGAAACCTATTGAGATCCAAAAGGAGAGAAGCATTCACAAATAGATACTCAACAGAAGTATTACACAGAGCAAAAGAATTTATGAAAAGGTAAAATATCTTATTTATTCTCAAAGAGGTACGATTATGGATGAAAAGAGATGTGATTTTTTAGATCAACTACCAACATAATACATTTGATTTCATGCATTTTATAACATTTTACAATGAGGCGCCATCACCTACTGTAATAAATTCGCCCTATGGGCTTGTCAGAAGATATTTTACAAAAGGATTGTCTAAAAATATATGTTAGTCTTTGACATAAATGCAAAAAATATCTTCTCAGAAGTACCTAAACAAATATATGCGTTGAAACCTTGCATCTTCTTCCACCTACAACAATAAATGTCCAACAACAAATTCTAGCTGAAGCTTGACATTTGACTTTCAATCTAGCCTACATTCTACCTTATCAGCAAGATTTCATCATGATTAACCATGGTGGATCCTAGCTTACACCTCTCTTCCCTTCGTTTCTGAAGATTGTGGAAGCCGTCGGAGATCAGGCCTCAGGCCTTCAGCGTTCTACCTTCCAAAAGAGAAGGAGAAAGGAGAAAACCTTACCCCCCGAGCTCCATTATACAAAGGAAGATCACAATATCGGTGAACTTTAGATCTCAGGCCTTCCTCCTTACACCTTCCCAAGGAAGGAAGAAGAAGGAAGGTCCGAGCCCTACAAGTCTAAAGACTTAGCCAATTTTTGAAAGTTTCATCAGAGTTCAGGCCTTAGGCCTTCTGTCTTCCGTTTTCCAAAGAAAGGAAGAGGGAAGAAGAAAGGTCTAAGCACCAAAGTCTGAAACACTTAGAAATATTTTGAAAGAAAAGAAGTGGAACTTAGACCTCGGGCCTTCCTTGGTAAAAGTTAATTCGAATGATGTCACAGCTGCTTGGCAGCTTCCTGTAGTTCTGCGGCTATAGACAAAGCTTCATTGAAATATTTTGCAGAATGGAGGAATGCCACAAAGTAGACCACATGGCACCCATCAAGTCACTTCGATGATCAACTATCGAACCTTGCCACATGTCTACTTTTTGCGGTTTCACAAGCTTGTTGTGGGTCCCCCCAAAAAGGCTCAACGAAATGTCTTACATTTAGAATTATTTTCGAAGGGAAAGAGTTAGAGCTTGGACTTCAGGCCTTCCGCCTTTCTCCTTCCAAAAAAAAGGAAGGAAGAAAGGAACAAGGTCTGATCCCCAACACCCAAAGAACTTTGAACACTTGGAGGATTTTTGCAAGGAACAAAGTGGAGTTCAGAGCTGATTAGGATGGTGTGACGAAGGGGAGAACTTTGAACTCCAAAATTGCAAAAAACACAAAGAAAAATCAAGATTTTTGGACTTAGTTGATTTTGGGATGTTTTTACTTGCATTTATAAAGGGGAAAACACTTAGAGATTTCATGAATTTGGTTTATTTGGTTGGGAAGCAAAATAGGACAATAGTCACTAGATGGGTTGAAGTAGTCACTATGTATTTAGTATCAAAAATTTGATGCATGTGCATTAGAACTAGGTTTTGCAAGGATTAATGTTTATTATTATGTGCACAACAAATAGGTTGTTGATCATGTCTTAATCATTATTTTATATGTTGATGATATGCTTATGATTAGGAATAATAATACATTAATTAGGGAACTCAAGGCTTAGTTGCCTAGTATATTTGATATGAAAGATCTAGGTATTGAAAGGTTCATACTTGGTATGAAGATCCATAGAGACAAGGCTAGAAGAAAGCTATGGTTGAACCAAAGGAAGGGTCTTGAAACTATTTTGGAATAATTTGGCATGCATGACAATAATCCTATAAGGATCTCTTTATTGGTAGGCACTAAGTTGAGCTTGGAAAAATGTCCTAAGTCTAGAGAGGCTTTGGAGGATAGGTCCAATGTTCCATATGTAAGTGTGGTAAGAAGCCTTATGTATGTAATGGTCTATACAAGTCCAAACAACACCCAAGTAGTTGGAGTTCTAATTAGGTTCATGTCAAATCATAGGAGAGAACATTAAAATTAGGTTAAAAGAGTTTTTAGGTACTTGAAAGGAACTCTAGATTACTATTTGTGTTATCATGGTTCTAATGATATTGGCAACATGTTGAACATAGAAAATCTTGTTGATTATGATTGGACTAGAGATATGGATAACCATAGGTGAACTAGCAATTATGTCTTTATTGAGCAGAGTAGTAAGTTGGATGAGTAATTGGAAACAAGCAGTTGTGTTGTCCATAACTAAAGCAAAGTACATAATTGCAAAAGATGCTTGTAACGAATCTATGTTGTTACAAAGACTTTGTAACAGTCATGCAGTGTTTAATTGTGATAGTCAGAGTGTAATTTGTCTTGCTAAGAATCTTGTTTACCATGATAGAACTAAATATGTAGACATGAAATATCATTTTATTAATGATATGGTTGAATGAGGAAAATTTAGAGGGAGAAAATTAACACTCAGGTAAATATAGTTGATTACTTGACAAAGCCTATAAGTATTGCTACATTTTTGTGGTAAAGGGATGCAATTGGTTTATCCCTTTTCCATGCATGAGGTTATATTCTTGGTGTATACTGTAAACTCTCTTATGATAAGTATCAAGTGGGAGAATGTTGTAATTTTGGTTTGTTATCACCTACAAAGATTTCCCAGATGAGAGAAGATGATGAAATTTTTTAATTCACATTTACAATGTTTGATCGCATACTGGTAAAAACCTATAAAATTAGTCATGCTAAGCAATAATAAGATGTAGTTAGTTAATATGTCGTAATTTAGCATGGATTGTTGTCTAAGTAAATGTTGTTATGGTTGCAACAACAAGTCATTTGATGGAGAACTCATTGTTGCATATTTGTCTAAGTACTAAAGTGTGTATTATAGTGCAAGTGCACATGCAACATTATTGGTGTACATGCAATGATGACTAGGAGCATGGTGATGTTCTAGGTGATTATAAGAGGTACTAAAATGGGCTAGAAGCAATCAGGTGTTTGTCTTTGGTGCTATAATACATAGTTGATGTTTAGTTATAGTAAAAGAAGATAAGTACATGGTTCAAGTATAGATTGTCAACAACCTTTGACCAAGTGTGAGCACTTGGCAGTGACTTATTATATGTGATGATTATCCATATGAAGAAGTCATGTTTGATAGAATGTGCAGTATGTTGATATCATTATACAGTTAGGTTTTGGTTGTGTGACTATTGGTATTCTACGTCATAGTTAAATAATTAGATGGTTGGTATTCCATGAGAATGACTATATCTAATTGTTTGTACAGATGGAATAGGGTAATGATGGTTGAGGAAGGTGTAAAATTGGTTGGAGGTTGTACATTGTTGTCTATAGTTTGAGATACTCTACAAGAGACTCACATTGTATTGGATCTATTTCCTATGAATAATATTGTTACTATCCTTTTGTTGGTGGGATTTTTCCGATAAGGGTTTCCCATATAAATCTTGTGTCTCATGTGTATTTGTGGTTTGTGTATCATTTCACATTATTTCCTTAATGTGTGAAATTGAATTGGTATAACAAACATAATTTTATTTTCATCACATAATCTTAAGATGTTCCAATATCTAAGATATTGACCGATCATAATGTTGGTTACCAAATCTGTAGAGGGTTTGCCAGTTTCAATGCACGGGCAGATTCGGCCAACAGATTACGGGAGGTTGCGTGAGCTGCCTCCCCTTCACTTCTGGTTCTGCCGCACCAAGGGGGGTATCCCTATAACAAAAGATGTAACATTGACTAGCTCAATGACAGAAAGATTTAGCTTGACAGCAACAAGCAGAATACTCTCATGTGTGGACCAAGATCTGCATGATAGATCACAAGGTTGGCAACATTCTTGGACATATGTGTCTGGTTGGGTATGAGAGTATGCAAGGGGTTCCTAATCCTACTCCTACAACTAATAGGTGGAAGTGATGAGATGGGTGGACATAATGTCCTGGATGCAAGACAAGGGGTTTTGGCTCATAATTACTGACCCAGGAGCAGACTGGTGCATATCCATTGGGCAAGGAGTCAACTAGATGTATACAACAGATGGTTTGCAACTTTCACTCAAGTTTCAAGGGGCTAGACTGATGCTTGCCTTACAAACATCACCCAAGAATGGGTATCTAGCTACCTCTACTTACAGATATCCTTGCTGACATGCAACCTTCTCCATGCATTGACCTAAAATAGTATAATCCACTCCTTGAATGGAAGTTACAGATCAAACATGTGATACAGAACCCTGTATCCTAGAATCTATGAAACCCTTAGCAACCAGATTCAAAAGAAGGAGAATAACATGCAGTAAATGGAGACAAGCAGATAGACACATGCAATATAACATTTCTCATTTATATCAACATGAAACTGAAAATATGTGCAAATACACGCATGCTGCAACACATAAACTCCAAAATGGGATGGAACAACCAAGTTCATGCCCTGTTCTTCATTATTTAAACAAAAATGTCCCAGGTCTTCAACAACCTAAAATGAGTGACATAGTCTTCCTTTTATAGCAAAACTATGTACTCAGCAAATTATTTACAAGGGAGGCCAAAAATCCCGCCAGATGCACAGTATTAGAAAAATGGCGCTCAAAATAGTAAATGCTGCAGAGGGACAAAGAGGAAGGAGCAAGTGAGATTGGGACTCGAGCCGCTGCTCAGGGACATGTATCATCAATTCAGGTGGTTGAGCTATCAACTCGACCCATGCCTTCCTGCACAATATGCCATTACAGTTTCACCAACCCGCAGCCTCTGGAAATGTAGTAACAGCGCGCTCACGGAGTTTCTCCCACCAAAATAGTCGCAGATGCTCAGGAGAAAACCCCCGCTATAACTTTAAAACCTGGCCGTCGATCAAAAACCTAGTCGTGGAGATCAAACGGCTCCAAAAATGTTGAAAATTCACAAGCCAATGATATTGTGCCACGTAGGCACTTGAAGTTTCTAACGCTGGGTCCTCTTGCTCCCTTAGCTTCCCCGCCGAGAGTCTACTGCTGGAACCATGCGCGGAAGCCACCATGTGGCAAGCTCCGCGGCACCCTTGAAACACTAGAGACCCTCCATGAAACTCCGCAGAAACTGACATTTGTCAGTTTCCGCGACACTCAAGAAACAAACTGTGTCACAATAGAGAAATGACCTTTCCTCCCGCGGAAGCCGCCACGTGGCGCCTTCCACGAGCCTCCTGAAACTTTAGTGAGTGCCCCCTACATAGTGACACCTGGCACCTTCCGCCACACTTAGAAACAATGAAAGGGTCCCACAACCCCCCGCTCGCCATCACAAAAGGAAAACAGGGGCAAGTCCATGGAAGCTGACACTTGTCAAGCTCCGCGGCATCTCTTGAAACACTTAGAAACTTTTAGAAACAACGCGGAGTCTGACATGTGTCGACCTCCGCAGCAGCTACAAAAGACACGTGGCACGCTCTGCCCCTGCTTGGAAACTTTTTAGGAACTTCGACGGAGAGTGACACGTGGCACCTTCCACAGGGCTCTTGAGGAATATTTGAAACATTTTGGGACTCCCGCGGAGATTGACACCTGGCAAGATCCACTGCAACCTAGAAACTTCACTGGGACCCACCTCCGCATCCCCACTTAGCACCAAAAGGAAATGAAACATCACGCGGAAACAGCCACTTGTCAAGCTCCGCAACCACCACTAGGGACACACGGCACCTCCCGCGTGCACATTGAAACTTTCAGAAACTGCATAGAAACCTCGGCGGAAGCCGACACGTGGCGCCTTCCGCACTCAAGCTGGAACATATAGAAACTGCCCCCGCCGAACCTTGACACTTGGCACCTTCCGCCACATTGAAACTTTATAAAGGGGCTCATGAAACCTCAAGCGGAGGCCGCCACTTGGCATCATCCACAGATACCAAAGAGAAACATTAAGGATCTTTTAGAAACTTGGCGGAGACTGTGAAACTCTTAGGGTCTTTCGGGTGCCTCCACGTGGTGCCCTTCATGGCACTCTAAACACGAAACCCTCATAGCCACTCTCAGAAACATTCAGATACAAAAACATTGACCCAATATGCATTTTTTATGCATTTGACCCAGTTTTTATCAAATTTCAGGGGCCGATGGAGATTTCTAACCCGCCAATGCACATTTGACCAACAGAGGCCGAAAGCATTGGAACTTTTTGGAATTTTTGGGAATGGGCTGCATATTTAAATTTTTGAAACTTGAATGTTTATGCAGGCACCACTAGTGGCTCTGTCTGGGGACGCATGCCTCTTCCAGGCATGGCAAGAACCTCAGAATCTCTGGTTTCGTAGATTAGGCCTTGTCCATTGGGCAACAGAGTCAAACATTGCACCAACCTGCACCACCAAACACATTATTTTTAAACATTATTTTGGCGGCCCAGGGCAGCCAAAAAGGAAGAACCATAATTTTTTCTTGTCAAATGCTTGATTCCACACTGAAAAATCCCAATCCCAACTGAAAAGAATGGCATAATCTACCCATAATGTCATTTGCTCAATTAGACATTCCACCACTTTTGAAAGCTTGCCACTATCATTTTTACCTCTGTCACTCTGCATTTCAAAGTCAAACATGCAGCCATGCATACTATAAAATTCTTCAGCACTGGGTGACATATGCATGTTATACTCCTTGATCAGTACATCCTCATATTGCATTTGGCAATATTCATCATCTACCTGACTACTGCACACCATCAGGCACTCATCCAGCTGATCCAAAGACTCAAAATACCCAGAAAAAATGAGACCCCTAGTATCTACTGATATTGAAAACAAATCCTGATCCACACACCTAATGTTGCACATGTCTGAAACAGGTGATGATGAACATTCATTATTCACAGTTTGTAGATCAGCATCATCAACTTCAAACAAAGGGTTAACCCTGCACCAATGAAGGTCATGACTCACAACAATAAATGCATCCAGAGGCTCATCATAAAGGGGATTCATACTCATTGCAAAGGTCTCTGTTTCTTCTTCATGACAATATATTTCTTCTTCATTACTATCATATTCAGAGTCATAAGAAGAACAAACCTGATCCACGAGTTGATCATGGATATCATTTCTATCATCTGATTGCCCCACATATAAAATTTTTGTTGTTTCAATGCACTATGAAGTTGAACAATCCACATCATTTTCTAGCCCTCTGATACTTTCTGATGAAATTGATATTGATTGTTGATCCATACGATCACAACTTTGCACAACTGGATCATTTAAACATGAATGCTCTTTGATGAGGGCTGGCATGTAAATATTACTTGAAAAATCATTATTTTCAACTTCATTTTCTGGGCAAAATGGGACATCCTCCTCTACAATAGAAACATCATCAACTTGGGATGATGCAAAAATTGGGACAACAGGGGTGTGAGCACTTTGACATTCATTGCCAACTCCTAAATTAAATCTTTCATCAACAATGGGGGCTGCAGGACAACAAATTTTTTTAGAAAAATAACCCTTTTGAATACCATATCTCCAATTGTTTTCAATATCAATTACAAACTGACGTGCCTGATGCAATGTGGTGGGCTCCTTGTCTCTTAATCTATAACTCATTTTCTTATCAAATGCTCCCAAATAGACAACTAGGCACAATGCATCATTAGGTCTCATGCATTCTGGAATTCTATTCAATGCCCTCATAAACCTGAGGTTAAAAGTTGGGATCAATTCATCTTCTTCAATATGGATGTACATAAAGTCACTAATGACTGCATATTCAGAAATTCTTTCACCATATTGCTCTAGAAATGCAGATTTAAAATCTTGCCAAGAGCTGACAGAGTGAGCTGGAAGGTAGGAAAATCAGTCCCTTGCATCTTCATCTAGAGATTGAACAAATAATCTCATAACCACATCTTCATGGTCAATCTCAAAATCATCTATCACATTTAGGAACTGTTGCAAGTGTCTCTTAGCTGATTCATCCTTTGCACCACTAAATTTGGGCAAATATCTTCTGATTTTAGGTGGAAGAGCATTTGGATAACCACAAATGCCACTAAAATTTATGGGCTTATATCTGTTTATGTTGAAACTTCTTTTATTACATGGTTGGGACTGACTACTATACATTATTGCATTTGACACCTCACAAGGGTGCATGGGCTGACAATACATCTTTTTATGCTTTTGCAACCCTCCTCTCTACTCAGATTTTCAATCACAATATGACCTCAGGCCCTTAAAATACAAACTGCTATTTGAACCTGCCTAAAGTCCTTTATATGAGTCTTTTAAACAACATTGCCTGCCCTTTTGAAATACAGAGTAGGTTCTAACAAAAGCATGCAAGCTCTGCTTTCACCAATGTTTCCCTTTTAACTAGTGCTATTTCACCAAATGGGGAACTTTTCAAAAACTTGTACAAATACCTGGAAATGTTGCAGCTGCTGATAGGTTCATTCAACAGAGTCGCCACCTCCTTGGCAAAGGAATGAGCTTCAAACAGGCTGAAGTTGAAAATTGATTTCTTTCTTTCTGGGTCATCCACCATCAAAGCCACATATAAAACTTTAAATCTGCTACAACAAGGCACCTCCAGGTTTGATTCTTCACCAAGGATGACTAGATATTACTTTTGATCAATCACATCCCCAGTAGAGTCGCCAAAATCTGTTGGTTACCAAATCTGCAGAGGGTTTGCCAGTTCCAATGCACGGGTGGATTCGGCCAACAGATTACGGGAGGTTGCGTGAGCTGCCTCCCCTTCACTTCTGGTTCTGCTACACCAAGGGGGGTATCCCTATGACAAAAGATGTAACATTGACTAGCTCAATGACAAAAAGATTTAGCTTGACAACAACAGGCAGAATACTCTCATGTGTGGACCAAGATCTGCATGATAGATCACAAGGTTGGCAACATTCTTGGACATATGTGTCTGGTTGGGTATGAGAGTATGCAGGGGGTTCCTAATCCTACTCCTACAACTAACAAGTGGAAGTGATGAGATGGGTGGACATAATGTCCTGGATGCAAGACAAGGGGTTTTGGCTCATAACTACTGACCCAGGAGCAAGCTGGTGCCTATCCATTGGGCAAGGAGTCAACTAGACGTATACAGCAAATGGTTTGCAACTTTCACTCAAGTTTTAGGGGGCTGGACTGATGCTTGCCTTACAAACATCACCCAAGAATGGGTATCTAGCTGCCTCTAATTACAGATATCCCTGCTGACATGCAACCTTCTCCATGCATTGACCTAAAACGGTTTAATCCACTCCTTGAATGGAAGTTACAGATCAAACATGTGATACAGAACCCTGTATCCTAGAATCTATGAAACCCTTAGCAACCAGATTCAAAAGAAGGAGAATAACATGCAGCAAATGGAGACAAGCAGATAGACACATGCAATATAGCATTTCTCATTTATATCAACATGAAACTGAAAATATGTG
The DNA here is from genome assembly GCA_027924645.1 of Cunninghamia lanceolata. Classification (NCBI taxonomy): domain Eukaryota; kingdom Viridiplantae; phylum Streptophyta; class Pinopsida; order Cupressales; family Cupressaceae; genus Cunninghamia; species Cunninghamia lanceolata. The sequence goes on along the minus strand of BSBN01001303.1, from coordinate 1,332,019 downwards.
CAAAATACACGCATGCTGCAACACATAAACTCCAAAATGGGATGGAACAACCGAGTTCATGCCCTGTTCTTCATTATTTACACAAAAATGCCCCAGGTCTTCAACAACCTAAAATGAGTGACACAGTCTGCCTTTTATAGCAAAACTGTGTACTCAGCAAATTAATTACAAGGGAGGCCAAAAATCTCGCCAGATGCATGGTATCAGAAAAATGGCGCTCAAAACAGTAAATGTTGCAGAGGGACAAAGAGGAAGGAGTAGGTGAGATTAGGACTTGAGCCGCCGCTCAGGGACATGTATCATCAATTCAGGTGGTTGAGCTATCAACTCGACCCATGCCTTCCTGCACAATGTGCCATTACAATTTCACCAACCCGCAGCCTCTGGAAATGTAGCAACAGCTCACTCACGGAGTTTCTCCTGCCAAAACAGTCGCAGACGCTCAGGAGAAAACCCCCGCTGTAACTTTAAAACTTGGCCGTCGATAAAAAAACCTAGTCGTGGAGATCAAACGGCTCCAAAAATGCTGAAAAGTTACCAGCCAATGATACTGTGCCACGTAGGCACTTGAAGTTTCTAATGCTGGGTCCTCTTGCTCCCTTAGCTTCCCCTCCGAGAGTCTACTGCTGGAACCATGCACGGAAGCCACCACGTGGCAAGCTCTATGGCACCCTTGAAAAACTATAGACCCTCCGTGGAACTCTGCAGAAGCTGACATTTGTCAGTTTCTGCGACACTCAAGAAACAAACTGTCACAATAGAGAAACGACCTTTCCTCCCGCAGAAGCCGCCACGTGGCACCTTTCGCAGGCCTCCTAAAACTTTAGTGAGTGCCCCCTGCATAGTGACACCTGGCGCCTTCCGCCACACTTAGAAACAGTGAAAGGGTCCCACAACCCCCCGCTCGCCATCGCAAAAGGAAAACAGGGGCAAGTCCGTGGAAGCTGACACTTGTCAAGCTCTGCAGCATCTCTTGAAACACTTAGAAACTTTTAGAAACAACGCAGAGTTCGACACGTGTCAACCTCCGCAGCAGCTACAAAAGACACGTGGCATGCTCCACCCCTACTTGGAAACTTTTTAGTAACTTTGATGGAGAGTGACACTTGGCACCTTCCGCGGGGCTCTTGAGGAATATTTGAAACATTTTGGGACTCCCGTGGAGATTGACACCTGGCAAGATCCGCTGCAGCCTAGAAACTTCATTGGGACCCACCACCGCGTCCCCACTTAGCACCAAAAGGAAATGAAACATCACGCGAAAATAGCCACTTGTCGGGCTCCACAACCACCACTAGGGACACACGGCGCCTCCTACGCGCACATTGAAACTTTCAGAAACTACATAGAAACCTTGGCGGAAGCCGACACGTGGTGCCTTCCGCGCTCAAGCTAGAACATAAAGAAACTACCCCCACCGAACCTTGACACTTAGCACCTTCTGCCACATTGAAACTTTATAAAGGGGCTCATGAAACCTCAAGCGGAGGCCGCCACTTGGCATCATCCGCAACTACCAAAGAGAAACATTAAGGGTCTTTTGGAAACTTGGCAGAGACTGTGAAACTCTTAGGGTCTTTCGGGTGCCTCCACGTGGTGCCCTCTGCGGCACTCTAGACATGAAACCCTCATAGCCACTCTCGGAAACATTCAGACACAGAAACATTGACCCGATATGCATTTTTTATGCATTCAATCCAGTTTTTATCAAATTTTTGGGGCCGATGGAGATTTCTGACCCAACACTGCACATTTGACCCATAGAGGCCGAAAGCATTGGAACTTTTTGGAATTTTTGGGAAGGGGCCTACATATTTAAATTTTTGAAACTTGAATGTTTATGCGGGCACCACCACATAACATGGATTAAGTTCCTGACATAAAATACATATGTATTATCTAAGTTCTTAACTTCAACCATATCCATTGTCTACATTTATGAGTTTCACGTACTTGTTTTACATAAGCCAAAGAGACAAAAAAGAGTTGTTTTTGGGCTTGCAATTGTTTGATTTGGGTTCTTTGTATACCATTAACAAGGAATAGTTCTACACTTTTTAAAATATTAATTATTGCTTTCATATGTACTTCTAGTGATGGCAATATAGTTGTTTTACATATTTAGAAATACTATTTAAATGCTTTTATTTTTATGTGTTAAAGAATTTCCAAATAAGTACTAGAATGGATCTTTGTTGGGTTGCATGTGAAATATTTAGACATTTATTAATTTATAGAAGCATTGTTTATGCAATTACAATGGCATTGACAAATAAAAAAATAGCAATGACAATTCCATCATCAAATTATAGATTAATGTTGTTAAATACTATTTAATAATAGTAGAGTAAATATTTTCATAAGATACATAGTGCCCAATTTGTAATTATCTTATTATTAAACTTGAGGTTGTTAGACATTTATATCAAAGTAGAGGTTTAAACCAATTTTATAGTGACATATATTTTAAACAAGCTTTTTTAAACTAGTCATTTCACCAATTTCTACACTAAATATCTAGGGTAAATCAGTCAATCAAATGGTAAAAAATGTTGAACCTTAGATAAATGAGTCTAACCTAGACAACTACATTATTTAATAAGTATTTAATACATAAAAAATAGAGAAGGCATAAGAAATTTGTGTATCTATGTTTCTATTATTAAATATATGGTTGCAACTAACTACAAGGATCTTTATAAGAAAATTGAATACCAGATCTCAAGTTTATGACTGTTTGATGCAAAACCTACTATAATCACATGTACAACCTTGATTTAGACATGTATAGATTCAATCCTCTAGGTTTGATCTTGACCCAACACTTAGAATCTTGACAAAAGAATATTTGGATCATGTCTATAGGTGCAATCTTATGTACACATGTGGCCTTGAAATTGTTGTGCAACCCTAATCTTGAAATCAAACCTTGAACCTAGGGTCTTGTTTCTTTAGAGAACTATTCACTTGTAAATATCTAGAATAAGTAGTGATAAAAACCACCATTAGAGCCTGCTATCAAAATAAGGAATCCATGTCTTTATTATAATCAATCCTTGTTAAATTAATTCAAAGGTGTTTGAAATGATTGAAGACACATTAAATAGTCACACAATGATCTATAATGTAGTGTTAAATACTTTAGTGACTATTTAATGTGTCTTCAATCATTTCAAACACCTTTGAAATGATCTATAATATAGTGTTAAATACTTTAGTATCTATACTCTTTCTCTAATGTGCTTGCTTAGCGATTTTTTCTATTTATTTCTTCACATTTGCTTGATTTAAAATAATCTAGGACTCTCCTTTACCTACAAAACCCTAGATGCCTGAATCAGATCCAAATGACAGACATGTTGACAAGGTGTAATTACTAGGATCCTAAAAACTTAGCTCAAAAGGTAGGAAAGATAATTTGAATTTAGGGTTCAAGGTTGCACATGTGGTCTTGAACTAGATTTAGGCTCACAAATGTGATCTCAACCTTGGAGGGAAAACATAATGGGAATGGGTCAACCCATACTCTATCTATTGGGTAAATTGGTTTGAGATAGAAAAAATTAGGCTTTAGTCAACATATGTACAAATGGAGCCAAATAGAACATTATAATGATGTACCTATAAGGGTGCACAAATTGAGTCCAAAATGCACAAGGAAAAAGAGCAAGGATGCACTTTTAACCTCTACATTTTCACCCCACTTTGGTGTGTGTGTGAACCACCATGAATATGCATGCTAAAGGAAACAAGAAAATTATACGAATGTAAATAAAAATATTTTTGTATAAAGGATATAGAAATGGGCAACATCACATGTGCTCTTCAATAATTTGGTGCCTACATCTACAAATGTGTAATTTTTATTTGTTAAATCAATGTTAACAAATCATAAAATCATATTAACCAAATTTACATAATGCTCATTATGTCATCGATTATTAACTAAAAATAATAGGTGGTGTAAGATTCCGAAGAGAATATATAACAATAAAGATAGATTGAGATATAATGGTGTAAGATCATATAACATATCACTATAACTAGAAGAAGAGGAGGCATAGGCTTGCATAGTAGAACACTATAACATACTCCCAAATGATGAAAAATAATGTTATAAGATCATAGAATGGATCAACATAACTATAATCATGAAAATCACTAGTAATATAATATGGCAGTTGAATTGGTTGCATACAAATGATGCAATCAATTGGATGAGAGGAGAAGATATAATATGTCAAAAAGTATGATCATGTAAATGTAATAAATTTGTAATAGTGTAATAGATATTGACTCATGTGACAATTAATAAATAATGTAGGAAGATGTGATCATGAAAGAATATGTAACAAGAGGCATTAAGGTGCCCCACAATGTTGTTAGACTAGGTGTGTTGCACACCTTGCAAGTTTTAGGAACAATGTTGGGATATTATTTTAATATCAAGATACTAGTTAGACATAGTAATACTCTAAGGTTGCATGTATAATGGACCCCTTAGGGACCCATGATATTAACCCAAACACTTAGCATGAGTTTGTAAGAGTGTTAAAATGGGAATTACAAATTTGAATAGCCTCCTTGAAAATGTCACTTCATTATGGGAAGGCGAAAGGTCATAAATTGGTCTTTGGAATCTTTTCATCCATGGCTACTTTGGTGAGATGGATCACTCTTGCATATAACTAATTTCCACATTCTGAGATTTGGGGCATGTGTCTCTTGGGCCCTTCTATGGTTCTTAATATCACTTAGTGGTTATACTCAAGCATAAATTCTATAAATTGAAGGCTTGGGTGAGTAGTTTTGGCATCACATGTTGGAGGAGTATGGTTTGGATGCTCGAATTTCTTGAGATTGAGACTACATTATATGTTTAGACCATTCGATTGTACTTTCCATCTTGTTCCAAGATTAATATAATGTTAGATCTCCTTTTGATGTTGGGTTTGCCATTGAAGTATATGTTGTGTATCCTACAGTCCTAGAATACATCATGCACTCAAAATAAATCATTCTACAACATGTATCCCTACTCTTGGATACAATCTTCTAATTTTAGCACACACCTGTCCTAATCTATTCTTGATGCATAATAAAATATTCAAAATATGGCATGATATTTATAGCACCAACAAGGATGAGGTATGAAGAACTATAGGGATGTACAATAGATGTCATTTGGGTGGGAGAGAAATGAAAACATGCATGGTGCAATCATTAAGAGAATAAAGGAAGACATAAATGTTATATATTATTGTATGTAGCAATCACAAAATATATTTTTCTTGATGTCATTGCTTTGCACAATTGCCCCAAATCACCTACAAAAATAAAAGAGAGACTAACAAATAACATGTTTCAATGCTCATGTATTTATTATAAATACACGTAAACAATTTTGATCATATTAAGAGTAAGAGCTACAAATATAATGAAATTCTAAATATTGTTGGGGATGAAAAACTCCCTCAATTTTTTTGGCTCTGCTAGGGTTCCTTTTGTAGGTTCTCTCCATTGTTTCCATCCTTGTCATATCGTGCTCTAGGCGCAAGAATTATAGCCTTTCCTTTTGTACATCCGCATTTATTGCAATTTTTTGGCCTTTTAAATGCCGCCTACCTGCTCTGACCCAACATTTTTTACTAGTGTTGGCGGTTCAACAGCTCTGTACAATGGCTCCTCCACCGACCAAGCGTCCACGAAAGTTTGTTCTAAAGGTCTTTCATGAGGTGAGTCCTCTTATTCTCCTGCTAATGTGATTTTACCCACGCAAGAATTTGATTCTACATGTATATGGTTAGAACAACATACTCTTATTGGATACTTTGTTGGGAGGTCTCCCCCTGAAACTATGCTACGAGACTAGGTTCAAAAGGCTTGGGTCCCTCATGGGGTTTGCCTTGATATGGTTCAATATCTAACCAAAGGATTTTTCCTTTTCTGCTTTGCGGACGTTAGTCATGTTCAAGCAATCTTGAATCATGGCCCATGGTATGTCAGGTCATCCTTGCTTGTTTTCCAACCATGGACCCATGACTTTGTGGTTTCAGCTAATACCAAACTATGGGCCCCTATGTAGATTGAATTCCCTGGTTTGCCTTTGCCTTGCTTGCATTTCTTGCATGATATTGCTTCCTCTCTAGGAAGAGTAATTTGCATCGAACCAGATAGGTTCTTTCAAGCTCGCCCTCAAAAGTGAGTTTGCGTAGAGGTGGATCTTTCATAGGATCTCAAGGAATTCATTGATATTCAAATTGGTCCTCTTTGGCATACTCAGAAAATTACCTACTTTAATTTGCCAAACAATTGTTTTCACTGTCAGTCAGCCAAACATAAAATTAGGGATTGTCCTCTTGCCGCACCTCATACCAGGGCTCCACCCAGGGAGCTTGCTCAACCCTGTCCAGTGGAAGTTGTTTCAAAGGAAGTTGTTTCCAAGCCAGTGGAAACTTGGGCTATGGTTACCAACTGCAAGCATAAGGCTAAGGCTCCTGCTGAGGTTCTCACAGCTGTTGAATCAGCTAAGGGCATTTCAAACCCTTCTGCGAAAGGGAAAAACAACCTCCAAGGTTCTACTATTCTGCCATTACAGTAAAGGCCATTGACCATATCACAACCAAGTTCAAATAAATTTGTGTCACCAAAGCAATGCTCTCATAGCCATTCTTGACCACTTGAGGAGGGATAAATCGCTCAAGAGCGCAAGAAGCAGCCATCTCCTCCCATTCAATTTGGCACAGGCCCCACTGAATTCCTACAGAATTAATTTTCTTCTTTTGAAAATATGGATTCTGAGGAAATGGTGGAGGATCTACTATGAAATTCCTCTCTTGGAATGTTTGAGGTCTAACTGACCTCGCTAGGAAGTACTATGTTAGAGCTACTTTACAACAATATACTGCAATTGATGTTCTGTGTCTGCAAGAGGTTAAAATTGCAGGTTTTTTCTTTCTTCGGCTTGCCATTCTAATTAGCTAGCTAGTAAATTCTTTTGCACCGCTCATGAGGCTAGAAAAGGTGGTGTTGCCACATGTTTGTCCCCTCAGTGGCAAGATTTAGTGGTGGCTCATGGAGTGGACCCCACCAACTATTTAGTATGGACACTGCTCAATATTGATAATCATTCCTTTGGGATTATTAATGTTTATGCATCGAATGATGCAATGGAAAGATCTCTTCTCTGGCGGTGGATTGCAGACTCCTTACCAGTGGCTACCTTGCTTATTTGTGGGGATTTCAATATGGTTGAGACGACGCGTGATAAAGATGACATTTTACCTTTTCGGTGGCTAGCTGGCGAGAGAGAGGCATGGTTCTACATGCGCAATAAATTTGGTTTTTTTTATCCCAATACTGGTTGCCGCCATTCCCACCCTTTTTGGCATACTTGGTGTAATTTTCAAGTTGGGTCTAAGAGGATTTTTAAACACCTTGATCGTGCCATGATCTCGGCCCAATCTTTTTTTTCTTTTGCCATGTCAAACTCCCTCCCGGTTACACCGTTAGTGGACGTGACGTTATCAGACCACTTTCCAATTCAATTTTGCATTGAATGGCATGCCACTCATCCACACACCAGTAAGTCTTAGTTTTTCCTTAACACCTCTTTGTTGTCTCACCAACCCACGTTGGCATATATTGCTACTATATGGAATTTAGAATGTCACTCACCGCATAACACTGGCTCGATACAGTGGTGGAATTATGACATCACCAGGGATGCAAGGTTTCTTCGCATCTATGGCCGACAGTTAGCCATTTTCAGAAGATGATCTTATGAGGCTACTACTATTTCTTTGAAAGCGGCCACATAGGGATTGGCAGCAAACCCATTTTTGCCTACTCTACAAATTAATGTTGTGAACTTAAGGCATCATAAGAAAATGGTTGATAATCATGCTGCCAGAGGAGTACAGTTAAAGGCTAGATTGCACTAGCTAAAAATAGGTGACTGTGCTTCGAAGGAATTCTTTCTATCTCTCTGAGCCAGACATTCCTCACATGACATTAAGAAAATCAAGGAGGATAATAGTGTTCTTTCCAAACTACCTGACATTCTCCAGGCTTTTGTAAGGCATTATGAAAAAAAATTCACAACTCAGGAATACACTTCTGAGCGACAGATTGCATTACAAGATTGCCTTGCAGTGGTTCCAAATAGGTTTTCACCAGCCTAGACACGCTTCTGTGATCAATTACTAACCATTGAAGACCTCAAGGAAGCAATCTATTCTATGGCTGATGACAAAACTCCATGAATTAATGGTTTTCCCTGTGAATTTTATAAATCCCTTTGGGATTGCTTAGGAAAGGATTTGCATAATGTATACTTTGAAGCTTTTCATTCAAACTCTTTAGGCAAGCTTATCAATCAAGGAAATATAAAATTCATACCTAAGGCTGGCGATCCTGAGGACATTTGCAACTGGTGTCCCATTACGCTCCTCAATGTTTCCTATAAGATCATTACCAAAGCCCTTTTGCTGAAACTCCGCAATCTATTACCTTTCATAGTCCACCTTGAACAAACTGGATTTATTGAATCTAGGTATATTTTAGACAATATCATTGGAGTCTGGGAAGGCATGGAATGGGCAAGAAAATCTGATCAAAAAGCCATTTTCCTCAAAATTGATTTTGCTAAGGCATATGATCGCATTGAATGGCCTTTTATTCTTGCCATGCTCACAGTATTAAGGTTTAGTCCATCTTCCATACAATCTATCAAAATGTTATTTTCATATGCATCTGCTTGTATCACTATAAATGGCCAGCAATCTCCAACCTTTGGCTTGTTTTGTTCCATACGTCAAGGTTGTCCTCTTGCACCTACTTTGTATGTACTAGCCACAGAAGGTTTTGGATACCTTCTTGCTCATTCTATATCACAAGGTCTTGTTCATGGAATTTCTTTACCTAATTCTTCCTGCCAATTGGTTAATGGTCATTTTGCTGATGACTCTTTTTTAAATTTACTGGAAGAGGAAATTACAATGAAAAATGCTCTTGGTTGCCTTGAAACCTTCTGTTTAGCCTCAAGTTCTTCCATCTAGTGCACATTATAGGCAATCAATTCTTCCCATTCCACATTGGATCCAACATTATGGCTAGCACTGGGTGGCTCATGGTGAAATTTTCTAATTTTTTGGTATCCCTTTTGCCTTCTAAGCCACCTCTACCGATCTCTGGCAGGCAGTTCTTTCTCGTGTGGAACAAAAACTTGCCTACTAGATTTCTAAGCCACTTTCTCTGGCTGGAAAATTCTAGGTATGTTCTAAAGTGTTAGCAGCAACTCATGTTTACTACTCTTCTTGTTGGGCTCCTTCAAAAGCCTCATATGCCAAACTGGAAAAACTTTTGACAGATTTCCTTTGGACCTCTTCTGAAACTCGTCGTGGTTTTCACCATGTTGCATGGGAGTTTTGCTACTTACCCAGATATTCAGGTGGCCTTGGTCTTCTTTCCACCCAGCACCAAGGCATAGCTTTGTGTGTAAAATGGATCATTTGTGCTCTCACAGGTAGTGAGATGTGGAAAATTCTGCTCAGACACAATATATAAATGGGTCGTCCTATTCACAAACCTGCTTGGAAAGGCATTGGTTTTTTAACCATCCTTGTCATGAGAGAGCCCGTGCAAATTTTAGGGACCTTTGTGGCTAAGAGCATTTGGAAAGCCTGGGAGAGAGTTAAACCTTGGCTCCGCTGGACTGTAGTTGGGTTTCGTGATGGCCTTTCATTTAATCAGCAGAACATTTCATGGTCACCCATCTTAATCATTTCAGGCCAGCCATTAGCCAAGTTGCTCTGGTTAAAAGCTCTTAGATTTCATTAAAAAGGTATCCAGACTCTTCAAGACATTTTTCATAGACCCACTATGAGTCTTATGGCATGGGAAACTCTTCAAGTTCGATTTGGTCTTCAAAGACATGATCGGGCCACCTATGATGGCATTGTCACTGCTATTCCAACATACATGATTCACAAAGTGGGAATCCATTCCATCAAACCTTGGTGGAAAGACTAGAAGTGGTATTCAGACACTCCAATGCAAAATTATAAGCCTAAGGTTGGTTATAGTTGGCTCTTGCCTCATTTTCCAATGGTAGACACTCTCAATAAGCGATGGTTGCTTCACTCTTCAGTGTCTATTTGGCACAACAGATTTCCATTGTATGGTCGGCCATTCTTGAGCCAAAGCTAGCCTATTTTTCCTGGTGTCTTCTTTTTCAAAGTTTACCAGTCGGGGCAAGACTTTTTCATCTCGGGGTTCAAGATCCCCGTTGCCCTTTTTGTGGACAAGCTGAGACTTTTCAGCATCTCTTATGGTTTTGCACAAGGGCTCAACATATGTGGGACTGGATTCATGATTTCTTTAAACCTTTCAAACCAGAGCCTCTTTCATGGCAGATAATACTTTTGGGTGATTCTCCTAGGTTCCCTGCAAGATTTACTCAGATTTGGCATATTTTCAGGGTGGAAATTCTCTTTACAATTTGGAAAGATCGTAATTCTTGCATCTTTTCTCAAAACCACATTGGAACATTTGTTTCTCTTATGTTAAATCTATTATATGTTCTAATGTTCTAATGCAGATTCAAGTTCAAGCAAACAAAGTGGCACTTGAGGTATATCACTTATAGGAACTCTTGGATCATTGGGGTAATGCCCCTTGCACAGTGGCACGGGTACCTCCCTCTCCTTCCTGTCAGAGCACGATCACCTTCTCATGGCCAAGGATGAAGGAGTGGGTCTGCTAGAGACTCTCGGCCCTATTCTCAGCCTCCTCCTTGCCGTGGATCTCACCATCACAAGCGATCATCCTCTCCACGCAATCGAGGATTGACTTCTAGTCATCCTGTGGGTGATCCAGGTGATAATGCAGGTTGGCCCTCTGCTGACAATTCAAGTGGACCCGCTGGTCACAATACAACTTGGCCTACTGGTGGTGCATTCAATCCAACTAACACTGGTTTGGGATAGCAGCAAAGATTTTTCATGCCTGAATCTAGCCATTTAACTTCAACGTGAGGAAACTAATGCAGAGAATCAGAATGAACAAAATGATGATGGTTGGGCTCCACCTGATGTCATCACGGACCCCGCAGTAATATGGGGTAACCTAGATGACAAGGACCCCCCCTTTTGTTGCATTTGCATTAGCTGCTTGATTTTCAATTCTGCTATGTTTTTATAATTTCTGTTATATAATTTAGGGTGAATACCCTTAGACTTTCTGGAACTTTCTGAGCTCTACCCATGTGACAGTTATTTTGGGGTGTGTCTTTATACCACCCAACCCATTTTTTGTGGAAGTGTTTAACTTATCTTTTCATTAATAGATAATTTTGTGTTTTCATCATATATATATATATATATATATATATATATATATATATATATATATATATATATATATAATGAATTGAATCTTGAAACACACAATTGTAACTATTACCTAATTTCACTACTAGCTCAATCAAGTAGAGCTTTTGAAGTTTTAAGGAAGAAAAAGGTACATTTTATTTTTGTTGTATTATATCCATGTGCACAAATTAAACAATTAATATTACAGTGCCAATTTGCATTTTAGATGTATAACTTATTTGAAAGATTGTACAAATCTTTTAGAGGAAAAGTAATCTTTATTGGAAAAATAAATGTATAAGGTCTCACACAAGCCGTGAGACTAACTGATTCATTGCAAATGAAAATAAAGACTATACTGTAGGAGTTCGGACAACACTGAGAGGGGGGGTGAATCAGTGTTGTATTAATTCTCAAACATTTTACAACTTTTTGAAAGCTTTCTCTTACAGAACTGATGGAAAGGAATTCATTAATGATTTGTTGAGTTTATATGCACAAGACTTACAATAACAGATGTAAACAAAACATGATCAAACTAATAATATGCACACACATAGAAGAAATCAAGACACAACCTTTTTACCGAGTGGAAAACCCTCAGGGGTAGAAAAACCACTCATGAAGTGCCTCACTGGCTTAACTGAAAAACATGCCTCACTGGCAATACAAATTGTCTCACTGACAAATATAGAGGTCTCACTAACCACAAGCCTCATAGGCATACTGTGCCTCACTGGCAAACACAATCACTATAAACAAAACATCAAACTTTGTGTGCAAGACATGATTGTAGTTCAATCAGATTTGCACCATTGTATACAACCTTATACCTCCTGTTTGATTTTCAAATCAAAACCATTTTCTTTTACATACTTTTGCAAACAAGCTCCATATACAAATCTCTATAAACAATTTTCTCTGCAAATTAATCATGTATTCTGATCCATTCAACAACACTGCATATCAATCTTGTATTCTATTCCATTCAACAACACTGCATATCAATTATGTATTCTAATCCATTCAACAACACTATTTTACTCTGTATGTTTCATCTCTGTCTTTCAAGTTGTCCATCAATGCACCTGAAAAACATTTTTATACAAGTTGAATGTCTTTTCACCTTTCATCTTCTGTAAGTTCCATCTCTGTCAAATAAAATACAATTGCCCTTTCAAACTCACAAAACCCTTCAATCTGCAAATTTCTTAAACCAAATTTTCATTATCCTCTTTGTACAAAACCCTTCATCTTCTCTTCAATTTTCATCTTTATCAAAATGAAAGTCTTCAACAATTTATTTTTCATCCTGCTCTTGTAAGAGAAAAATAAAATCTCTTTGAATATTTAGCCTTTTCATTTTTATCTCCTTCTCTGCAAATCCTGCATTCAAACTCTTTATCCAATCTGCCTTTCAAAAGAAAATCACTTCAAATTCTTCTCTGCAATTTTTCATAAAAATCTTTACTAAATTCTTCAATAGTTTTCTAAAAAAAATTGCTTTTAAAAAGCAATAACCATCTCCTTTAAAAACTCATAAACTTCCTAATTTGAACTCAAATATCATGCCTTTTAAAAGGCAAATAAAATAGAATTCTTTTAAAAAAATTCCTTAAAGAAAAACTTCTAAAAACATTGCACAAAACATGCCCCAAACTTTACAAACCTTGATAACATATTCCTACTTATTCGTTGACCTCCTCATAAAGCATTTGATAATAAACTATAATGCTTTTTTTAAAAAAAAAAACAAAGGTTCATAAAACCGTTTGATAGCCTCATAAAAGCATTCGATGCTTTTCTTCCCAAACTTTGCAAAAGTCTTTGAACCACTCCAAGCGCCCATCACATGCAATTTGATGTCTTAAAACAAAATGGGCAAAACTACTTACCATCACCACCAAAGTTTCTATCTTTAAACAAAACTTTCCTTTTGAATGCATCACGGGCTTTTCATAATGCATAAAGCATTTTCAAATGCTTTTCAAACTCTTAAAAAAACTCAAGGAAATCCCGCTCCACATTTCAAAGCCTTTGATAAGCTTTTGCCCGTGCATGAAGATGACTTGCTCTATCGGTGGAAAGGGGGAAAGGGGCCGGTTGCCTTGTGGTATTAAACCCTCCACCAGGTGACCTTTAGTGAAATGACCTTCTGTCATAGGTCAGTCTGAAATTATAACATAAAGTATAACTATCATTGCAAGGGCAGAGAAAGATATGAGAATAGGACTTTATAAACTCCTTTATAAACCTTGAGTTTATAAATAATATCTCCAATAAAAAGTAATTCCAATCTTGTTATGAGCTACAACAAGAACTAAACAACCTTGTTCCTCTGCATGAACAACACTGATAATGAATCTTCTTAGCACATAACCATCATGGACCCAAAGAAGCATAGTGAACACAATGATTTGATTAGGACATGAACACCAAAAAAAAACCAAATGAAATCATTAATAAGAACATTGCAAACCTTTGAATACCAATAACTGATATCATCAACCTTGTCAAGAACCTGATGAATAATGAAGACCATGCCTACCAAGAATATGTCATGTTCACTGATAAATCATGACATTGTGAAGAAAATATCTCTCCAACTGATTGTATGAACTAAGTAAACCAAGAATGAAGATCACACAAGATGATGTCTCATGCTCCTGCTCCTATCAACAACAAACAAGATTATGTACTCCTGATGATGCAAGATCAAACCTGTGAAGTATAAAACCATTCTCTATATCTGCAAGATGATGTCTCATGCTCTTGAACACTTTTGACATCAATGACAACCTAACACCATCAATCTCCCCCTTTGTCATTGATGGCAAAACCACCTGATGCATATTTTTCTTTCTCCCCCTTTTTGACATCGGATGACAAAGACTATTATCTCCCCCTGAGAACAACTCCACTGAAAAGATGTTATAGCTTGATAATTGCAATCACCCTGCAATATGAGAACTTTGAAAACATAAACTTTTGTTATCTTTGAACCACTTACCAAAATCTTTGAAGCCATTTGTCTTTCATGAAACTTACATCTGATGACAATACCACTGTGAAGATGAAGATTGACACACTCCTTCCTGATAACATCACAAACTTTCAAAACAAACAGTTCTTCTTCAATCAATAACCTTTTTGACCTGAAATAACAAATCTCCAAGATCTTCCATGTATTAAAGATCACAAACAAATTACTACTCAGAACTACCATTGGTAAACACTGACAAAACTAACCAACATAACATAACCCAACTCAACACTTATCCACTTCCTGAATTAGTCCTGAAGCAACATATCAACCTGAAGTATACCATCCATTTACTGACAGTCAACCTTCTGAACACTTTTGCAAAGAAAATCATAAACATACCAATACTCTTTGATGAACAATTTTGTAGTTAAAAAAAAATATGTAGACCCCTCATCAAACAGATGCCAAGATGACCATTTTTTATAAGACCTTTACTTGCCTCCGATTTGAAGAAAAAACAAGATTCACCATCAATGTCATAAGAGACTCTGGATTGTCATAACTTGAAGCTCATACCTAAAAGCTCCAAGGTGCATGTCATAAAAAATTACTCAACAAAGTAATAGATATAATCATCAAACTGATTTCCTGATATGAACTATCATCCTGCAACCATATTCTGACACCTTTTCATGACAAAGAATGAAGACCATCTAAACTACCCTCCTGTTCTGCACAAAACACTTTTCACAACACACTGTCAAATCTGATATAACTACATCCTGCAACCAACAAGAACTCCTGCTTCTTGACTTTGTCATTCAAACAACAACAAACAAACTGCATCAACAAATTCTTCCTGTAACAACACTTTGCACAAATCAAAAGCAGAAATAATTGCTATGAATTGAATTTTTATTTTCAGCCACCTTAGCCAATACATGCTAATTTCTGATAAGATCTTCTTGAGAGCATCTTAAGCTCTTTGTCTTGACAAGCAAGATCACACAGAACTGTAACACAATTTTTAAGTACCAACATGATATGAACAGTACACAAATAGGATCAAGTCACAACAACATCAATCTCTTTAAGTAATAAATCTTCTTATCAATACCTTGCATTCACTGAACATGTCATTTATCATGGACACCTGATACCACTCAAAACTGGAGACACCCAATTTTCACATACCTTTCTGAATCATATTAATTATTATACCAATGAACATTCATTTTGCAACCAAGAATGAAAATCATCCTTCTTGACATGAAAGGAATGAAGACAATCTTGCTGTTCCTGCACATCTTTTGTCAAATTTGATCATATCTGAAACCTACTGCAATCAACAAGAACTCCTATTTCTTGATTTTATCAGTAAATCAAGATTTTATTGCAACAACACTTTGAATTTCAATGACAATTCATCCTTTGTAGTCAGGATTAAATTTATGCATTAGAACTCCTGAAATACCTTTTCAATATCTTGAAAGCATAATAAACCAATGTACACCTGTATCACTGTTATATACTGAAAATCAGAATTGTTAGCAACATCATCATCAATAATTTCAAAGCATAGTAAGAATGATAGACAGACAAGATCATCATATCAAATGATCTTCTTCCTGAAAATTTTGGGGGTTAACTGATAGAACATTTGATACCTCCCCCTTACTTCATGCTATGTTATGCAATAGATGTGATGACTTGTGCAAGATGCACCAGCTTAGATTCTGACTTCTCTTTACTTTCTTTCTGCTTCCAAATCTTCACAGGTGCTTTCTTTCTCCAAACCTTTTCAACCTTTTTCTTTTCCCAACCTTTCAAATTAGGTGATGCTCTCCTGCAACTGTGTGCTTTATGACCAAGAGAGTTGCAATTATAACAAATTATGTTGTAATCAAAATCAATTGACTGATAATACCTTTGAGCACTGATTTTAAGCTTCTCTGTAGGATTATACCTTCTATGCACTTTGCAATTTCTTTGTATGTGTCTAATATTATTGCATTTGTAACAAACAATATCAGTGTTCCTTCTGCAATTAACTGATTTGTGCCCAAATTGATTACAAGTATAACAAAAACCATTAAATGAATAGTTATACCTGTACATGTATGCTTGTCTAACAGGAGCACTTCTTCTGAAATTTCTTCTTCTTTGATTATGCATTTTGTTTTCAGTGGCAGTATTCAAATCAATCATCTTTCTGGGAGTCTCTCTAACTTTTGAACATTCCCCTTCTTCAAATCCTAATCCAGTTGTGTCATTATGCTGCTTCTGTTTGCCCAACAACACATGTAACTTGCTTGTGCTTTCTTCAAACTCCTGATACTTCTTAGATAAAGTCTTGAGACCATCATAATCTTTTCTGAGTTTGATAATTTCACCTTCCAGTTTTAGATTCTCAATCCTTCTAACTTCAAGGTCAGATATTGAAACATCTGCTATCCTCTTAGCTTCTTCAATTTCTGTCTTTAATCTAGCAACTAGTTTATCTGAATCATCAATATATGTCTTTAAACTAATAACTTGACATCTAGCCTCTTCAAGATCTGTAGATACAATTTCAAGTTCTGAATGTACATTATTTTTAGATTCTCTTTCTTGTTGCAGCAGCAAATTTAGTTTCTGATTCTCTCTCTTATACTTCTTGAGCTCACTCAAAGCATATATAAGCTCTCCTTCCATATCAATTTCACAATCTTGTTCATTATAATCCTGATCATCATCACTCTGATCATCATCACTTCTAATGCTAGCTTCTTCTGAATTTGATTGGGATTGAACTTCAACTCCTTCATTTGAAAGTCTCTTTTCATTGCTACTTTCTTCACATACCAGAGTGTCCTCTTCTTTATCATTACCTTGGTAAATTCTTTTCAATCTCCTCCACATATCCTGAGCTGTAATACAATCCATAATTTTACATGAAACATCATTAGATAGAGCAGATAAAATAGCCTTCTTTGCAATTTGATTACATTTGAGAGCTTCTTTGTTATTTGCAGAGTTAGAATATCCATTCTCAACAGACATTAAAACATCATATCCTAAAGAGGATAAATACACTTGCATTCTAATACACCAAACTGAAAAATCTGAACCATTAAACAGAGGAACTCCAGAAAACTCTTTCATTGATTCAACTTGTGAAGCATCTTTATCAACTGCTTGAACATTAACACCTAAGTTTAATATGGATGATGTCTTTTGACCATAATGAATCTTAACATTTCTCATGTTCTTATTTCTCCTGCACTTACCCATTGAACTCCACACACAGGACCTACCCAAGCTGATTAAGCTGCAAGAGGGAAACTGGCTCTGATACCAATTGTAGGAGTTCAGACAACACTGAGAGGGGGGTGAATCAGTGTTGTATTAATTCTCAAACATTTTACAACTTTTTGAAAAGCTTTCTCTTACAGAACTGATGGAAAGGAATTCATTAATGATTTGTTGAGTTTATATGCACAAGACTTACAATAACAGATGTAAACAAAACATGATCAAACTAATAATATGCACACACATAGAAGAAATCAAGACACAACCTTTTTACCAAGTGGAAAACCCTCAGGGGTAGAAAAACCACTCATGAAGTGCCTCACTGGCTTAACTGAAAAACATGCCTCACTGGCAATACAAATTGTCTCACTGACAAATATAGAGGTCTCACTGACCACAAGCCTCATAGGCATACTGTGCCTCACTGGCAAACACAATCACTATAAACAAAACATCAAACTTTGTGTGCAAGACATGATTGTAGTTCAATCAGATTTGCACCATTGTATACAACCTTATACCTCCTGTTTGATTTTCAAATCAAAACCATTTTCTTTTACATACTTTTGCAAACAAGCTCCATATACAAATCTCTATAAACAATTTTCTCTGCAAATTAATCATGTATTCTGATCCATTCAACAACACTGCATATCAATCTTGTATTCTATTCCATTCAACAACACTGCATATCAATTATGTATTCTAATCCATTCAACAACACTATTTTACTCTGTATGTTTCATCTCTGTCTTTCAAGTTGTCCATCAATGCACCTGAAAAACATTTTTATACAAGTTGAATGTCTTTTCACCTTTCATCTTCTGTAAGTTCCATCTCTGTCAAATAAAATACAATTGCCCTTTCAAATTCACAAAACCCTTCAATCTGCAAATTTCTTAAACCAAATTTTCATTATCCTCTTTGTACAAAACCCTTCATCTTCTCTTCAATTTTCATCTTTATCAAAATGAAAGTCTTCAACAATTTATTTTTCATCCTGCTCTTGTAAGAGAAAAATAAAACCTCTTTGAATATTTAGCCTTTTCATTTTTATCTCCTTCTCTGCAAATCCTGCATTCAAACTCTTTATCCAATCTGCCTTTCAAAAGAAAATCACTTCAAATTCTTCTCTGCAATTTTTCATAAAAATCTTTACTAAATTCTTCAATAGTTTTCTAAAAAAAATTGCTTTTAAAAAGCAATAACCATCTCCTTTAAAAACTCATAAACTTCCTAATTTGAACTCAAATATCATGCCTTTTAAAAGGCAAAGAAAATAGAATTCTTTTAAAAAAATTCCTTAAAGAAAAACTTCTAAAAACATTGCACAAAACATACCCCAAACTTTACAAACCTTGATAACATATTCCTACTTATTCGTTGACCTCCTCATAAAGCATTTGATAATAAACTATAATGCTTTTTTAAAAAAAAAAACAAAGGTTCATAAAACCGTTTGATAGCCTCATAAAAGCATTCGATGCTTTTCTTCCCAAACTTTGCAAAAGTCTTTGAACCACTCCAAGCGCCCATCACATGCAATTTGATGTCTTAAAACAAAATGGGCAAAACTACTTACCATCACCACCGAAGTTTCTATCTTTAAACAAAACTTTCCTTTTGAATGCATCACGGGCTTTTCATAATGCATAAAGCATTTTCAAATGCTTTTCAAACTCTTAAAAAAACTCAAGGAAATCCCGCTCCACATTTCAAAGCCTTTGATAAGCTTTTGCCCATGCATGAAGATGACTTGCTCTATCGGTGGAAAGGGGGAAAGGGGCCGGTTGCCTTGTGGTATTAAACCCTCCACCAGGTGACCTTTAGTGAAATGACCTTCTGTCACAGGTCAGTCTGAAATTATAACATAAAGTATAACTATCATTGCAAGGGCAGAGAAAGATATGAGAATAGGACTTTATAAACTCCTTTATAAACCTTGAGTTTATAAATAATATCTCCAATAAAAAGTAATTCCAATCTTGTTATGAGCTACAACAAGAACTAAACAACCTTGTTCCTCTGCATGAACAACACTGATAATGAATCTTCTTAGCACATAACCATCATGGACCCAAAGAAGCATAGTGAACACAATGATTTGATTAGGACATGAACACCAAAAAAAAACCAAATGAAATCATTAATAAGAACATTGCAAACCTTTGAATACCAATAACTGATATCATCAACCTTGTCAAGAACCTGATGAATAATGAAGACCATGCCTACCAAGAATATGTCATGTTCACTGATAAATCATGACATTGTGAAGAACATATCTCTCCAATTGATTGTATGAACTAAGTAAACCAAGAATGAAGATCACACAAGATGATGTCTCATGCTCCTGCTCCTATCAACAACAAACAAGATTATGTACTCCTGATGATGCAAGATCAAACCTGTGAAGTATAAAACCATTCTCTGTATCTGCAAGATGATGTCTCATGCTCCTGAACACTTTTGACATCAATGACAACCTAACACCATCATATACATTTATAGAAAATTAAAGAAATAAATGTGCAAATGGTATAGGGTGACTCGTCATTGCTTGAATGACAAGTCTTGGTCCTGTTTATTTTGTCTTGCGTCATCCCGTGTTGTCCATGTGTCCTGCACCTAGATGTTATCTCCTTGCTGCCTCTAGTTATCTACATTAGAAGGTGAAAAATGATGTTAGAGCAATGACGAGTCATCATATAACATATGACATATATCTACAAACATACAATCTAATTTTTAGATGCAATAAACCAATCAGTATCACATGGACCTTCAAGAAAGCAATAGGATAATCAAGAACATCAATTGCATGCACATATTTTCCTAACATGCTTGTTTCCTGTGCAAGTATAGATAAAGTTATGTTACTGATTTGTTTATCTCATTTCAGCATGTGGGTTAAAATGAGGCTCCCACAACGGTTGAGCACCGCATGCTGCCCTCTTTTCATCCTGAGGGATTTTTGAGTCCTTTTATACATTCTGATGGATTTCCAGTTCCAAAGATTTTCATTTTTTGTCATAGGCATATCCACCTCTCAAGTCTTTTTACCCAATTTCTTGTAGAGAGTGATACTTGAAGCTGATAATCATATGAGTGTCATTACTGAAGAGGTGAATATGCCTATGCCAAGGTAAACCATGCTTGCTTCTTGAAGATTCTATCAGAATATACCAGGAGTCTCATGTAAAGCGATGTCATACTCATATAAATGATTAAGTGAGAATTCAAGAGAAGATATTCATCTAGGGTGACTATCAAGGGTCAACTTGCATAATAGTCATGATAGATGATAAATGAAATATCTTACTGATCATGATAGTCATGCAAGTTATAGAAACAATTCTTACTTCATGATTGATTGCATATCAAACACATGATAATGACAGAGTTGTCAAGAGATAGTCCATGAGGAAAAGAAGCAGTTATATGCCAGGGTATGGTGATGAACTTACAAAGCCATTTTAAAAGATGTATTGAATCTAGAAGAAGTACCAGTGCAAGTGAAATTCATTTCAAGAAATTGGTATCAAGGCTGTGAGTATTGTGATAGTTGCTAAAGGACATCAGAGATCTACAAGGAATTATGAAGGCAGTGTGAAGGTCTGTGAGGACAACATGGTTATGAGAGGACATTATGGAAGATTGCTACAGGAGTATGAGCATCATCAACAGAGATGGTGGGTGCTGCCACAATAATCGGTTACACTTTTTGGGACATCCTGATTTTTGCTGAAATCACATATTTTTAGAAAATAGAATGATTTAAGCCTTGAAAGGTTCCATTTAAAGGATTTTAATTGAAGAGGGTTTGATCAAACCCCCTTAGATTCAAACCCACTTGGATAGAACCCCACTAGTTTTAAACCATACTTATAATGGAGTCTCCTCTACACTTATCAAAATGTTGATAAAAAACCACTTTTGATTTACCTTTTGGGGGATCAAATAAATTCATTTAAAATTTATGTTTTTTAAGTATGTATTCCTTATTATAAGCTTCCCAAAAAGTATAATTTTAAATATATTTAATTTGATTATTATATTTATTTTTTATTTCTTGTGAATGTAGGTTTTTCACCGAACATCAAGTTCTCCGTTCTACACACATGGAAAATTAGTAAATTAGTGAAAAAAAATTCTGAAAAATATCTATGCCCTAGGTATTGATGTTCTTGTTTCAACAAAAAAAAGAAAAATTAAATTTTGATACATACAAAAAAAGTTATGTTTTATGGAATACACCTATGTCTAAATTATAATTGATTTGACTTCAAAACTTAATTAAAAAAAAAAATTCAACAAAACATTATGAAACCAAATGCATGCTCTATATATCAGTGTTATGCATCTAAATTCAAAAGAATCAAAATTTTATCCTTTGTAGAAAAAAATTCATGTGCTACGGAATACACATCACTTTAAAAAAATGTTGTTTACTATTAAAAACTAGTTATCAAAGGAGACGCAAATTTTTTTACAATTTAACTCCAAATTTTTTAAGAAAACATATTTAGAATCTACAAACAAAATCTCACAAATCACTAGTTTGCATCATCTTCAAATTCCTAATGGTTTAGCGGCTATAGGTGTCAAAAAGTGAAGATTTAGTTCAAAATGTTGATTTCAATGTCAAGTTTGGCCAAAAAGTGTAACCCATTATTGTGGGATGACCCTGGTTCAAATATACAGTGACAGGTATATAAGATAAAGATGACTTGCATATTCTATTATATAAGGAAAGCAGGGATACAGTCTATGAGTGATGATAGCATACATCATACAAATAGAAGAGTTTGAAATGATTGTCAGGACAATGAGATCAGCAAGACCATAAAGGCAGTCATGACTGTCATAAAGGTTTGTGACAGATGCAATAGATAGAGTTTCAATGAAGAATAGTTATTCACTATGATGCAGTCATACCAAAACAATGTGGTTTAGTTATTGGATAGCACAAAGTTGTGTACTCACTATAGAGCCAATAAAGACTGTCACAACAGCAGCAGATAAAAGAGTAGCATGATGAAAAAGGATAGTCATAATAGCATAAGGGAGAATCATAGCAGTGGTTGCTTATGCAAGAGAAACAGAGGATGTATAGACTATATAAGGCCTAGAAAGGAAAACCTGAATGAGGAGGCCTTGTTTGTCACAGTCATACAAAATGTGTAAGTCATGAAAGGCACACTCTCCACAAACGATACAACCTACAGAGATATGATCTTGCATACAAGGAGATAGCAGTGACAGTGCCAAGAGACCTGTGAGTCAAGCAGTAACAGCAGTCAGTCTAGGAGCGGTCTCCAATGTCTAGTTTAGAGGATTGTGTGCAAACCTCTATTTGTTGGTATCTGTAGTAGATGTGATCAATAATGCAAACCAAAAGGAGGATCTACAATTAAAAAAACATATATCTATGTTGCTATATAACAAAAGATACAGGAGTTATAAACTTTATCAATAGAGAAGTAAATATACAGTGATGGGTTTGTTTTACAAAACCCTAGTGTATTTCAACATTTCTGATGCAGGAGCATCCAGGGTGTAAGAGCAATCTTGCATCAACCAAAAAAAATATTATTTCTTTTCAATAAGGGTTAAATTTGGTAGGGTTACTATTTTTAGTAAGTTTGCATTTGTGCACGGTCGGATACAAAATCTTACATGAACCTCCAGAATGGTGAATTGAAGCTAATGGTGAAGAAATCACTTCAATATCATTTGTCATTTGTCAGATATTAAAATTTCAATTTCCAAAATCCTATTGAAATACTCAAAGTCAAATTTGAGGCACTTAGAGGCTCTGGATGGGCCCGAAATTTGGCAGGAAACCCAAGCAGTCTATCTATACCTCAACCATCTTTTTGAGAGCTTTCCGAAAAGGTATGATAATTGAAAATCCAATAGTTGGATCGAAAGTTATGGCCCCACGAAGTTGACCTATTTTTGGAGGGAGATGCAAATTTTGAAATTAAGCTGGTGGCCGCAAAAAAGGGCTATATATGACCA